>JAUDYJ010000002.1:147563391-149963391 GCA_030761175.1 Masticophis lateralis
ACTTGCCCTACTTAAGAAAAAAAGAAGAAGAAGAGGGGATTAAGTTCTGCCATTTTCTTTAAACTCGTGATTTCAAATACAATAGCGGGGAGTAAAATATGGCACAATAAAGCCACTGATTTAAACTTCCAGGGTATTTTATTTTCAGAAACCGCAGTGATGATATTGTCTTGCATCAGTAAGTGGGATACCTGCCCCTCTTCCCCACCCGCCTCTTTTCTCTTTCGGCTTCAGCATAACTTGGACTGGAAGGTTGAATCATTCCTGCCCCGTTCAGTGGATTTTCTCTCCAGAAAGAGTTCTCTGGGATTCAAACCTATACAGGCTTTGCTGTCAACAACTCTCACCGTTCAGCGACATATAACGGTGGGGGGGGGAGGGGTGTTTAACCCAGAAACAATTTTTTTCATGAAGGTAAGGGACTTACTCTCTCAGTGCAGGCAGGATTACAGATCTCGGCTGTGCACCCGAAAACCCGAACTGGTTTCCTTCCTTTCCTTTCCAATAGATCATCCTAAAAACGCTGGAGTCTTGAAATAACAGCCCCACCGAGCAAACTTTTTTTTTCTCCCGGTCCAGTTTGGGGAGCTGCTAAATCAATCAGTCTTTCTTCTAAAGGCTATAGCTGGTTCGGTGGAATTATGATTCAGAAGGAAGCAGAAATGCCAGGTCGTTTCTCCTTCGACAGTGGGAAAGTAGTCTTGATGATTTGAATAGCACGTGCTGGTTATAAGAAATGGATGCCTGGATGTGCCAGGATCAAGAGCCGATGTTTCAGCTTGCCTGCCTATGTACCTACCTACCTACCTACCTCGGAAAAATATCCCCGGCGGTAAACGCCAGCGCCTTGTGAAGAGTTAAGCAGCTTTAAATCCCACTGAGGTCAATGAGATCGCGAAGGTCTAACGGTGGGTAGGAGTGAAATCACAGGCGTCTCACGCGGTAAATCAACTTGGAAAACGTTTGGCGCTTGGCTGCCAGCGAGGGTTGATGGGGGACGGGCGTGAGTTTGTAAAAAAAAAAGAGAGGGAGAGGGAGGGAGGGAGAGAGGGGGGGAGAGAGTGATCTGTTCTTGTAGTATAGAGGGATGGGGACCTTCACACAAGTACAATTCTTGTCCTGAAGCCCTAAAGAGGTGGAGTGGGAGCTGGCGTTTCTCGGTCACTCTTAGCAAGAGAACAAAGCCACGCGGGCTGGCAGAGAGTTTAATGGAGACCCTAACGCCAAAGAACAAACCCAGGAGCTCCAAATGTATGAGCAATCTGGATTACATATTTATTAAATTGCCCAGCAATTTCACCGCGCTGGAAAACGAGTCTCCACTAAAACTCGGGTCCTGCGAAGAGGTGCTTTGCAGTCCCTGAAAAGGTTCAAAGTTGGGGGGGTTGAAATCCTCCCTAAAGGATGCCTCTCAGTCAGGGTTCAACTGGATACGGAGTCCTCGCATCGAAGCAGACACCCAGAAGGGCGTGCAAGGGAAGCAAATGGAAGACCAGGGAGCTGGTCTTTAACTCTTTAACAGAGTTAAGAAATAAAGGTGCTTATTTGATTAGCACGTGTTTTTGGTTCTTCTCCTTCCCGGAGCTGGACATCCTCTCCACATAGCTGGGGAAGAGGTAGTGTGTCCTAATGGGGAGGAAGCCCATTAATCCTTAATCTCCAGGGTTTGAACCGCCTCAGAGTAGGGCTTTGAAAGCGTTGCGGGGGGGGGGGGCTTCTGTTGCTTGGTTTATTGGGGGGGGGGTTTGAGAGAGCAGAAGTCTTTCAGGAGCATTCCCTGTGAAATGAAAGTTACTGGTATTGGGGTATTTACGGTAAATGAGCCGTCGGGTCTTGGAAAGAGTGTCTGCAGTACAAAATTCCTCCTTTCTGGACAGGGGAAGAGAAGCGTAAACCTTCCCACAAATTAAACAATCTTTTCCTTTGTACTCAAAAGCGTTGAGATGGATTTTTCCTGAGTTCCTTTTCTTTTTGAAGAGTTTCTGAGACTTATCTGACTTTCTTTGAAGAATCCCCCCCCCCTCTCTTCCCCAGCAGTTTTCTTTCCAAAAAGCACTAACACTTCGGAGGAACAATCCGCCTCGTTTGACCTGTAAACCAGGAGGTGATGAAAACCCTCGAATTAAAGATCTGGAATTCAAGATCCAGTTCCTGGCAGTTAGGACAGGTGAGATCAAGGAGAGGGGGAAAGTCTCCTTTGAGCCCCTTTGTTCAGTGGGTCTCATTTGCAAAAGGGGGATCCCCCTTGCAAGACCGCCTGAAAGGACTGGCCTTCTTTCCCTCTAATTCCCTTTCTTTTTTCTACTTCTAGAGGGAAAGAAAAATCTTCCCCTAAGGAAGAAAAGTCTTCTGAAATGCAAAAGCTGTTTCTCCTATGGAAACTAAACAAGTTTTTTTTTAAAAAAAAAAAAAGGAAGAAAGGGAAAGAATTTTCTCTTAAACGCAGTGGGGATTTGAAATTCCTCCGCCCCATGCATCTATAAATACGAGCCTGTTGTGGTTAAATTCATTCCTCTTCTTTAAGAGCCTTTAAACTTTACATGACACAATATCTAATAGGAATTTATTAGGGAGTTATTGTAAATTTCAGCGGATTCAATTAATGAAAATACAGCTTAATTTCTGTCAGCTGCATAAAGGGAGTCTTAACGTGGCTGTGGGGGGACAAAAAAGAGGTGTCAATCCTTTATAGGAAAAAAAAAGAATTTCTTTACAATACTTCTGATTTCTCAAGGCGGTGCTTAATATGCGTTTATTTTATTGTGTGTGTGTGCGTGTGTGTGCAAGAACCCGCCCGACAGACAGAACTTCGTGTTGCGTTCCGTCTCAAATTGCGAAAGGTGGGTGGCGCCCTTCCTTAACGCAAGTTGGCGTTCACGTGACCCCTCCAGACCAATCGGGTGAACCTTTAGGTTTAACTATGTTTAATGTCAGATAGCAATAAACTAGAAGCTCTTGGTCAGGCCCGCGGAAATGGGCGAACATAATCTCCTTAATCCTGGGTTTGTGGGACCGTTGGTGAACATCCATACGGGAGACACCTTCTACTTTCCCAATTTCCGAGCCTCCGGAGGACAACTACCCGGCTTGCCGTCTCTCTCCTACCCAAGACGGGACAATGTCTGTTCTTTGCCCTGGGCATCCTCGGAGCCCTGCAACGGATATCCCCAGCCCTACCTCAGCAGCCCCGTGTCCATTAACCCTTCCTTCAGCCGAGCCTGCGACCTAGCTAGAGTGGAAGAAAGCAAGTGCTACTATAGGGAGGCGTGCTCCGAGAACGCGCCCCTCAAAAGGGAAGAGAGAGTTAGGGACGCTGCCTTGATGCCCCTCGAGTCGGGCATCCCCCACGGAATGAGCGGCAATTTCGGCAAATTTGATTATCCGGCTCCTGAGGCGGCGGTGTCCCATGACCCCCCTTCTTGTCAGTCGTTGGAGTCAGACTCCAGCAGCTCCTTGCTCAATGAAGGGAACAAGGGCGCAACCAACGAGCAGTCCGCACTGGTCTCCCCTCTCAACCAAGGAGGCAATCTGTCCGCTGGGGGTAAGATCCTGCGCCTGGGAGAAAAAGAGTCAGCTCTTCATAAGCAAAGCAAAACGGATTTATGCAACACCTTCTTCCCTTCCCTTCCCTTCCCTTCCCTTCCCTCCTTTTTTCCCTCCCTTTCCTACCTCTCCCTCCGGGCTGGGAAAGTCTGCTTCAAAATTCCAGGAAATTAGCAGCTGGGTTGCGCCCGCCCGCCTGCCGATTTCTGCCGAAGCCACTAGGGGTAGCCCTCAAATGCCTCGCGCTTTATTAGGAGGTGCTTCTTTTAAAAGGGGGAAAAAAGCCTATAAACATGTAAATATCCCATAAAAAAAGGGGATCGCGAGGGCCCAAGCAGACAGACGGGATGGCGATTTCCCTTGCTTTTTTTTCCTCTCTCCCTACCCCTCCCCAATCTCTACGCAGCTTCTGGACCTCTCCGGAGCGGTCGGGCGGGGTGGCGCTTGGTCGGGATGACACTTTCTTTCCCGATTTATTAAAAGTTCACAGGCGCCCTTTCTTAGTCCGCGGGGGGGAAATCCCCATCAGGGGCCGGGGGTGTTTGGGGGGAGCGGGTGTTATATGTTAACTCTGGTAGAGTGAGGCTATTCCAGACGATCACCCGGACCGGTTCCTTTTGGAACAAGGGGGTCTAAATTCTACCTAGAACTTGATCCTCCAACTTCGTCGTCTCCTCACGATCAGTCGAGCGCTTCCCCTCCCTCAAACCGGGGAGATGCCGGTGCCTGAATAAAGAGACGCCTTGAACCATAATAGCACGTCCACCGGTTAGACGCTTGTTTCTCCCGTCGGAAATTCTTCCGGGAAGAGGGATCGGTTCGGTTTTCCCTTCTCGCGGAGCGGCAGCGGGTAAAATCCGGCCCTTTTCCCCCCTCTGGCTTTAGGGACTCTCTAACCCCCTCCTCCTCCTAAAGTTCTTCCAAAGTAGCTTTCGAAAACTGTACCAGCCCCTGAGGCTCCTTAAATCCTTGCCTATCATGGTATGGAAACTTTTTATACCGCTGATCGGATGGCCTCGTTCTGTTTATCTGATCGAATTTTTTTTAAAAAAAATAAGAGATTGGATTCTTTCCTTCTTTAATATTCCTTCCCATATAACAATTGTGAGCAATGTCTGGGCTTCCTTCTCCCCCACCCTTCCCTCCCCCGCCTTGTAAGAGAATCTCAGCCAGCTTTTAAACCTCTAATTATTTTTCCAGATCCCTGCAGTTTTGAGAACTTTGTTTTCCTTAAGGGAGGGTGATCATGTTCGAGGTAACATCCCTAAGAATTGAAGAAGTTATATATGGAATCTGTCTGAGAAGTGAGTAAAAAGAGAGGAGGACACCTTCTGAGATATGCAGTCCCTTCTCTCTCTCACTTACTCTCTCGGCTCTCGCTCTGCATATTAAATCTCCTTTTCCATCACCCTGTTCTTAGGTCCTCCCTGGTATCCGATGCACACAAGATCCCGCAAAAAGCGAAAACCCTACTCGAAGCTGCAACTAGCCGAGCTGGAAGGCGAATTTATGGTCAACGAGTTCATTACCCGCCAAAGACGGAGAGAGCTTTCGGACCGGCTAAACCTGAGTGACCAGCAGGTGAAAATCTGGTTCCAGAACCGACGGATGAAAAAGAAAAGACTCCTTCTCAGAGAGCAAGCGCTGTCTTTCTTTTAGAGTTCCTCCCACCGGGGGTGGGGGGTGGGGACCGCTAAAACTCTTCCTAAGCCTTCGTGGTCGCCGATGGACCCGGGGACTCTTAGCTGATGGGGGTTGAGATTTTATTTTTTTCCTTGAATGATAATGTTATTAATATTAATCAGTATCCCTTTTTCAAAATGCCCGGCAGTAGGCGTGAGGGTGGTGGGTGGTTGTGTGCGCGCGTGTGTGTCTGTGCGAGAGCGAGCGAGCGAGAAAGAAAGCGAGAGTGTGAATATGAGAAAATGTTTTTCTTCCGCTCCTAAATCTGTAGGGAAGCGCTTAGAATGGGAATGCGCAGATACCAGGGAACGCCTCCCTCGGTCCGCCTGGGTTCTTGCAGCTAAAACAAGAACTTGCCAGCCAGGGTCGGGAGTGCTCCGTGAATGCCATTTCAACTGGATGGTTCTTGGCTTGGGCAAGCCGCCACACGTACAACGCTTTCCCGAACAAGTCCCAAAAGGCTCCCCTCCCCGTTTTCTCTTTACCTGCCGACTCTCTGGCGGTCGGGTTGGGTTAGCACGTCGGCAGGGAGAGGCGAAGGAAGGAAAGGAACTGGAGAAGGAAGGATTCGCCGCCCGCTGCTCGGCGGAGGAGGGATGCGGGGGGTGGGGTGGGGGGGTTGCCCTGTTGGGATTTTGTTATTCGCTGGAGGAAAAAAAAAAGCAGGCGTGGATGTAACCTTCGTCTGAAATCACTGGGAAACCCATTCTTCTGAAGGCTTTGCCAGCCAGCTTTACAGGTTTGGTCAGAACCGGCTTTCAAGGCGAGATTCGGAAAGAGGCGACTGTGGCACCCAGGTGAGCTGGATATCTCCGTCTCTAACGACGCAGATGGTACAGATTATCTACCCAGCTGTCCGTCTACCCTTTGTGGTGGGGATGGTGGTGGGGATGTTCAGGCAATGGAAGGGGGCTGGTGCTCCTCGGGAGTTATTGTCCTGGAAGTCACTGCGGCAAGAGAGTGGGACCGTTCACTCAGCTTCCACAGAGGGGTTCACAGGCTATAATTATCTGTAGGTACCTGTATGTGCGTATGTGTGTGTTTGTGTGGGGGGTTTGTCTTTAGTGAGATGACCTTCTACAGCATTGATAAAGTTTTGTGTTTTTTTAAAGGAAAATTCTTAAGGAAGTTACCTCATTTATTGTATGTGTTTCTTTTATTCCTGAACTGAGCCTTTTGGAGGCTGCCTTCCGCGTAAACCGGCTGCCTTCCTTGCAATCTCCCCCACCCCACCCCACCCCCACCCGCGCTTTCTGCTCCCTGCCTGCCTCTCTCCCCTAATAGAATGCTTACAATAATTTCAATTTGTGCTTTAATAATAGCTAGGTTGAAGGAGAGGTTGTGCTGTTGATTGTGCCGTTCTATTTATTGACGATTAAGAAGGTGGTGAGAAGCGGGGGGCGGGGCGGGAGATGGCCTCCTTTTTCTATATACATTAACCACACTGGCAGTCCCTTGGAACTAATTAAACTATTAATAGCATTTCCCGCTTGCATGAAAGGTGCCCTCTAATATTAGTGCATTTAGCAATGATTTGTGGTTAAATGAACACAAAAAATGGGGTGTTCCCCGTTTCCTATCACACACACACCCCTCTTTTAATATGTCTTATATTTACACTGTGAAGCACAGAATAGGAAGAAAAGCAGTATCGAAGCCCCGTTCTCTCCCTCCCCACCCCCAAATTCAAGAGATTTCTGTCTGCGCGTGCACGCCCTTTTCTCGGATCTCTGTGCCCGCGCGCGCGCGCGCGCGCGTGCATACACACACACACACACACACGATTTTCATTCCCGATTTGCCATAGGTGGCAGCTGCCAACTGTGAACATTTATGGAGTGTGTCGCGTTATTTCTCGCCTTTTTCTGACCTACCCACCAGCCCGCCTGCATGCATGGCTCCCCCTTCAGAATCCACTTCTGCAGATAATGGTGATTTCCACTCAGCTGTTCAAGTCTGCCACCGACTCTCCCCCACGCTTTCATCTGCATTTTTTTTCTTCTTACCGTCTAGAGCAGGACAGGAGAGAGAGAGAGCACAAGAGCGGGCAATAGTTGTTTCTTGGTGGGTCATTTGTGTTGTTGGTGGCTGGGTTATCTACTTCCTAAAGAAAGTGGCAATTTGTTTTTCTAACAGCTGCCAGGTTTTGGACGCTTCTTCCCTCTCGGGTCCTCTCTTCCTCACCCCCACCCCAGTTTTTCTGCTTTCACAATTACACTCCAGTCATAACCTCCATGGTGGGCTTGCGGAGTCTCTTGGCTACTAGCGCCGGCTTCTTGGCAAGGACGTTCACGGTCACGGCTGGTAGCAGGAATTCCTCGCCTTTACGATCTGCCTGCTAGTCTTTCAAATGCCTTTGGCCGCCACCAAAGGCATTTGAAAGGAAGCCTCCCTCCCCCGCCTTTTTTAAAGTCAGGCCTGTGCGGATATTTTTTTTTCCCTCCTCGTCCTGTCCCTTAGCCGCCTCCTCATCCTTCTGCAGAGGACTGGACCGTCTCTAATGTGTGTCCTCCGTTCTGGACCTTCTCTAATGTCTATCTAAGCACACCTTCTGCAGGCTTTACACACACACACAGCAACAAAAGAGAGGAAGCTCCATCTGGCTGTGACCTGAAAGCGAGAGAGAGATCCCAGAATAGTGCAATAAATGTACACGTGTTTATGGCTAATTCTCCCGCCACCATGCAATGAAGGCCCTTGGGAACGGTGGGAAGACGTGTAGAGTCCTACTTATTTCTCCGAGGACCGCAAAGCCAAAGGTTTCCCTCTCTCCTTCCCATTAGCAGCGGCTGACCCGAGAATCCCTTTTGCCCTGATTCGGCTTTCTTGTTTGTCTTGTAAATCGGGAGCCTGTGGTTTGTATGGAGTGTGTGTGGGCTTAAAACAGGGGAGCGAAAGAGGGGGAGGGGAGGGGAGGGGAGGGGAGGGGAGGGGAGGGGAGGGAGAGAGAGAGGGAGAGAGAGAGAGAGAGAGAGAGAGAGAGAGAGAGAGAGATGCCCTTGAGCCACTGCAATATAATGTGATATAGGTATTGTATAAATGAGATCAGGTAGCCTTGGCCGCGGCGGGGGTGGGGAACAGGACTCGGACATGAGAGCGGTTCAAGGCATCGGACTTACAAATATTAGCCTAGATTTATTATCTTGAGGAAGCCGCCGTCGCAATTCTAACCGTCCCGGGTCTTCCGCCCAGCTTGCGACGCCTTGCAACCCGGGGCTAATGTTAACTCGCCGCCGCGGGGAGTGGGGGGGGGGAGAGATATTTGAAAGTGGGCGGCTTTACCAGGCGCGCTCGGCTTACAGTCGGCGTAAGCAGGCGCGAATAGGTAAATCCTGCCATCCGGGGAGGGAGAAGAAGGAGGCCGTGCCTATAAGGGGCACTGGCTGCCTTGTTTAATACGCTATTTCACGGCCCCAAGGCAGTTGAGCTTTCCCTGCGCTTGGAAACCTCAGACATCAGCAAAAAAAAAAAAAAAAAAAAAAAAAGTTAAACCCAGGCTGTGCCCCTGCGACCCCTGCGACTTCCCCATTTGAAGGAGGAAGGAGAGGGGGTGGGATGGAATGAGGGAGAGAGGGGCCGATCCACTAAAAACGAAGACGCTGAAATATATGCAATATTCTCTTTCTGACTGAACTCAAGTATTCTTGTGTGTCGATTTTGTTCGTCTTGTATTCGTCGCCGGTGTGTGTGTGCGTGTGTGTATCCGACGTCTCCCTCGGTCCTTCCGGCTAGTGGATTTCTCGCTGTTATTACATAGCTATCGCTCGCGGTAGAGTCCCAATGTAAATTGTTTCTTACCTCAAACATATTATACGTAGGGCCTATGCAAATGCCTGGCATAGCACGTTTTCCCCGGCTTTATATAGTCATGTATTCTTTTTCCCCCTTTCATAATAATGATAAAGATGACCATAAATTGAATGTATTATTATGTGATTTCTGATAATAAATAAAATGGCTCAAATCTCCACTTGGTGATTTATTACCGAATGAGGGGGAATCAAAAAAGGTTAGTACAGTAGGGCTTTTTATAAAGATAATGAAACCTTTGGAGGCTTATATAGAGAATATATTTTCCTTTTTTAAAAAAAAGTAATAGATACATAAACCATGTTGTTAAAATAGAGAGGCAGCCTCGGGAGCATCAAGCAATCCAAGAAGATAAGCAGAGGAAATTTATTTCAGTTGTTAAAAGTGCTTTAATGAGAATATATTGAGGGTGGGGGAGGGAGGATGGAATGCTTGCGCATCCTGTTCTTGGAAAGATATATTTTAGAAAAAAAAGCCTGGTCCCTAATTGGTGGGGGTGGGGGTAAGAAAACATATGCCACAGTTGAAACCTACCAGCCATTGACGTCTCTAAATGTAGAAAGACGTTAGATAGATAGATAGATAGATAGATAGATAGATAGATAGATAGATAGATAGATAGATAGATAGATAGAATGTGATCAAGAGTCCCCTGCATTATTCTTTTTAATTAGTCTGGCATGCCATTCCTTCCGCTGCTTCTCTACCGAGCCTGGAGCTTAAACGAGTGGCGTTACCCAGCTTGGAGGTTTTTGGGGGCCCTCCCCGAGTTGTAGAAGAGAGGAAACCAATGCGTCCCCCTTGAACATGCACAGAACCTGAACATGAAGAGAGACACCGATAATGGCCTCCTGATATCCTTAAAGGAAAGTCAAGGCAGCAAATCCTCCTGTGAGATTCTGCCCCAGTTTGACCCCCTCCTAGTCCCTATAGGGGGGCTGTGTGCTCACTTTTTCTCCCAGCTTCCATTTTGCCCAGATCACAGGAATGGGGGGCTTTCTTGAAGAAACTAATCTGCATTCATTGGGAATGAAAGTAATTGTAGCAGACCAAATACTAAAGTCTGGCAATTGATTTGGGGGAGAATCCCTTCTTCCTCACCCACTCAGCCCCTTTATGATCTGACCTGCTGCCAATGCCTGGAAAACCTATCTGTGTGGCAAGGGGAATCTAAGAGTCACTGGGATCCAGAAAGTTAAGAGCTTTGGGCTTCAACCAAAAAAAAAAAAGGCATCCCTAACGTTTTGATTTTACTGGCTGAAATGTTAATTGATAAAATATCCCTTGGGCAAATAGTACCTTAAGTGGTGTGCGCAAGACCCTTCTGCCAGCATCTGCTCATTTACTCTAAAAGCATCTTAATCAGTACCCACAACCAGGAGCGGTGTTAAAACAGCCTCTCCAACAGCTGGAAGGACTATTTCAGAATTCGCAAAAAAACAAAAAACCACCCCCTCCAGGGAAAAATACTTTAAACTATAGGATGAGGCTGCAAAACATATGCGTGTGTAAAATTAATAGGAATCTCTACAGGAGTTGGAAGGAGGGGTGAATCAACAGTTTAAAATATTAAATAAACATAGAGGTAAAAGATGATATCCTTGCTCGAAGGTCTCTAGTGCCTTTTTAAGGTAAGGACCTACTTCTGTACTTTGACAGCTTGGTAGAGTTCAGCCCATTTCATTGAACTTTCTCTCTCCATGGGAAAGCTTCTTTTTTTTTCCCCTTTCAAAAAAAAGGGGGGGGGGTTTCTCTGCAGCTCAGCCCTAAATAAGACTCCGGATAAATCGCACAAAATCTAGACATTTTCAGCAAGGTGCTGGTCCTGCAAACTTTGGCAGGAAAAGAGTTCCTGGTTTATTCTACTTAAGAATCTGGGAAGGACTGAAACAGGAGCTCGTGGCTTAAATTTTAGACTAGGGTAGTTTAGGAGCTCCCTCTCTCTCCCTCTCTCCCTCTCTCTCCCTCCCTCCCTCCCTTCCTTCCTCTCTCCCTCTCCCTCCCTCTCCCTCCCTTCCTCTCTCCCTCTCTCTTTCCTTGCAAGGACCTTAACCCAACATTCCCTAATCTTTTGGGCAACAGGGACTGGGTCTGTAGAGAGTTCCCCCACCCTCATGGCCCAGAAGGGGCATGGTATCAGGTGCTGCCTGCATCCCATGGATGGGACTTCGTTTGTGCGAAGTCCCATCCATCCAGGTTTCTGGCATGCTGTGGGCCCATGGTACCAGTCCACAGACCCTGGGTTGAGAACCCCTGCCTTAACCCAAAATAGCTATTTGGAGCAAGTTTTGCAAATGGGAAAGCTTTTGTGAATAGCTTGCATCAAGCCATCAGCTCAAGAAGAGGTCTAGGCCCAGCTACTGTCCTTGCCCTCTGGTCCTGATCTGGGGTGGAGGGAGGGAGGGAGGGAGGGAGGGAGGGAGGAGAGAGAGAGAGAGAGAGAGAGAGAGAGAGAGAGAGAGAGAGAGAGAGAGAGAAGAGGTGTCGTCTTCTCATGCAGAGCTCTTGCTAGATCTGTTAATGTTCACTGAGCACTTTGAGCCTCCACAAGAGCTGTGCTCTCTCTATATATAACCCACACTTTTATTGTCATTATTATCGCCGGCAGATTCATACTGGCAAACCTGGGAATAGCCTCACAGGCCTCATAGAATTCTGGGTGAGTTACTTCCAAGTAAACATAGCAAGGGCCAGCAACTTCCACCGCAGGGCTTTCTTTCAAGTTTCTCACTGGGGGAAAAAAAATCTAATAAATAAATAAATGCGAGCAAACGCACTCCGCCTGATCCGCCAAGAGCTCTTATTCACAGTCATGAAAATCATCTGGAGGCTTTGCTTTTTGGCCTCCCCAGGATGCAGATTTCATGGACAAACTTAAGGGTACCCTGTGTCTGCGGCTTCCACTTTAATTTCACCTCCCCGCGATGGGGGTAAAAGTTACCACCCAAACACCGCTTCCTCTCGGGTTCGCTTTGAGGCATGTGGCAGCTGAGGACAGCTCAGAAAATAACGAGGAGGCTAAAGACCGTGCGGAAATCAGTAGGACCCTGGACCCTGGCCAACACATCTGAACGGTATATAGTAGCATAAATTGTGTAGAAAATTGTGTGTCGGTTCACCTTGAAGCAGGAATGCTCGGTTCCAAAGATGCTTAAGCGTTCATCCAAATAGATAAAACTTATTTATTACCAGTGAGTGGTTGGACAAATTGTTGCTAGCAGTAAAAATACGTATTGTTTCCTGAGCCCGGCTGGGCTGCTGCTTCTTTTTATGTAGGGGTGTATTTCATAGCTCCGGCTTTAAAATGAATTCATTAGGAAGCGGAAAGTATATCTCCCTGCTGCCCATCCCGCCCACCCCATCTCTAGAATTGCTAGGAGTAATTCTGCTTTCTGGGGAAGAAGGAAGAGGGGGGGAAAGACAGGGTGCTCATTAAGGCACTTTTTGCTGGGGTGGAAAATCCCCAAGAGGGGGACAATAAGAGTTCGTGGTTTTGATCTCTGAAGAGTCTTCACAGTCACATTTTTAATAGAAACGTTCCCCAAAGAAAGCCAAAGAGAGAGCTACCCTTAAGGCAAAGCTTCTGCTTAAAGATGGATTAAACCTAGCGGTCTATTAGTGCAGACTCTGAAGGACTGTGTCTATTTTTTAAAAAATTTGATTTATATGCCGCCCTTCTCCGGAGACTCAGGGCGGCTTACAATGCGTTAAGCAATAGCCTTCATACTTTTGTATATTTTATACAAAGTCAGCTTATTGCCCCCACAAACTGGGGTCCTCATTTTACCTACCTTAGAAAGGATGGAAGGCTGAGTCAACCTTGAGCCTGGGGAGATTCGAATTTACAGTAATTGCAGACAGCTGATGTTAATCACAATGCTTTAGTCTGCTGAGCCACCAGGCTCTTTCGACCTTATTAGGTTAAAAGCATTCTTTGTGCTTGTTTTTAGGTATTCTGAAGTCAGGATAACTAATGGTACATTTAGAATTTTTAGAAGAATCACAATTTTAAAAACGACCTGATTCTCCTTTCCTCTTCATATTACACTTCGTCATGCTCACTTCCATCTAAACAGAATTTTATTTTGGGGGACCCCCCCTTCCCCAAATACAGAAGCAGAAACAGGTGCCAGCTTCTGCTGGGATGAGAGGCAAAAATGGATTTTTTTTAAAAAAACCAGAAACCTATGCAATGAAGGAAAATATATTTTAATGTCAACCACTGTAATACCAGCTGCTCTTTGGAAGTGCTGCTATAATATGGTTTGCCCTGCCGTGAATACTACTCTCCTCACCTCCCATCGATCTGCCTTGCAGTAAGCATTCCCCAACTTACTACAGATGTGTTGAGCTGTGGAAGAAGTGGAAGAAGCAGTCCATCAATCAGAAAACGGGGGGGGGGGGCAATTATAGAGACAGCTAGTCCAATCCTCTCATCCTTGTGCTTTGACAACCCCAAATTGAATTCCACAGGTCTAACTGCTGATAATTTGTAACGTAAATTGAAATACTGTCTAGGGCACTTCTGAAATGTAAGGGTGTCTTATGAGGAGCATTGATTTGCTTAGTGTTGGCATATCTTGGGTTTGAGTTCCTTGGAAGACCCAGGATCCAGCTTTCAGCCTTTGATCCAGTGGTGACATTAAAAGGACAGTGCAAGGAGTCTCATTATGCTTCTTTGGCAGTTTGGAAAAAAAACAGAGAGCCTGTGGAGGAAATGGAAAATACAGTAAAGTTGACATTTAGGTTGCTCCAAAAATTATATACATATATATACTTCAGATTCCTTTCCTCAATAAGCAATGGCTAAAGTCATTTGGTAACCATACATAACCATTTTCAAAGAGAAGATAGGAATAAGGCACAATTAAGGATGGGCTGTATAAATACAAAGATGATAATGATGATGATGGTTCTTAAAGGAACATGTGAATGTATGCAAATACTAAACAAATTTTCTTTGACCATGTCACAGCTAATTAGTTATACAAAAAAATTAAATAGCAGTACTGTAGTATTGTTAATCGCAGTAATCAACACCAATCAACTACAGTTTTAAAAACAGCCCTCATCCCACTTTAGTGGAATTTAATCCTGGAATTTGCATTACCCTAGGAAGGAAGAAAAGGTGGGATAGTGGGGATTGGAGGACTATATTTATAATTCATGAAAGAATAATTTGTACGCTGCTTCGAGATGGCAACGATGGGAAGTGATGTACAATATATATGAAATAGATGTTTGTTTCAAAGGGTTAAACAGGTGGTTTTAACTTGCCCGTTAAAATTGGAGGTATGCTTAGTTTTGTCTGCATTCTTCCAAATGTCCAGTGTGTATGTGGTGGAGGGGTGGGGAGAATAAGAAAATAATCTTAGGTACTTACACGCTCCTTTCTCTATTAACCTTGTAGCCCATAGCAGAAGACAGACTTGGCGATAAACAAAGTTCCTAACTACACCCTTGTTATTATTATGCTGCCAGTTGAATCTATGCAGTCCTGTAAGTGCCTACTCAGAAGCAAAATCCACTAAATTTAAGGAGTCTTTGCTCCTAACTCAACAATGCAATCTGGGCTTATCACTCAGAAAGCAGCCCCATCCTTTCAGTAAAACAAGATAGTTATAGTACAAAGTTTGTTCACATCCATGGGGCTTGCTCTCTGATTATTCTACATAGAATTGCAGTGATATAGTACCATATGGACCATGGGTTTCCAATCTTTTGGATTGTCTGGGCCTCACTGGGTGAACAGGAATTGTCTTGGGCCGCATATTAAGTATGTAATATAGTTAGTGTACATAAATAACAAACTTCCTTTACTTTTAAAAGATTTTTATTATTTTGTGAGACCCTTTTGCCAGCTGTCTGGGGTCACATGCAGCCTATGGGCCGCAGGTCGGATGTACCTGGACACAGGTGTTCAGTCTGAAAGGCCTAAAGCAAGATTGTACTCACATCCAGGGACCTTTATATAGAAAGAAGAACTCAACTCAACTTTAGTCACAACTAAAGGCAGGCAAGATTGATTCACAGGTGTCAAGTATGTAGACCCTGAGCCCCAGTGTCTTAACCAGAAATAACTCACATTAAGCTCACTGGAGGAGGAGGAGGAGGAGTGATTGACAGACATTGGGAAAAAGTCAAGGTGAAAACCTGTAGAACAGAGGTCTTCAAACTTGGCAGCTTTAAGATGTTTGGACTTCAACTCCCAGAATTCTCCAGCCAGCTGGCTGAAGAATTCTGGGAGTCGAAGTCCAAAAGTCTTAAAGCTGCCAAGTTTGAAGACCTCTGCCATAGAATATCACCACATGCTTTCTGTTGTGTCAGAAGCTGAGTTAGATTTTAGCCCACCTACGAACAACTAAAGAATCAGAAGACCGCGAGTTCCAGTGTTGCCTTAGATGCAAAGCCTCATGGGGTGACCTTGAGCCAGTCCCTTTCTCTTAGCCCTAAGAAGGAGGCAAGGACAAACCACTTCCAAAAGACCTCGACAATAAAATAGCAGGAACTAGTCTAGGCAGTCACCAGAAGTCAATGCTGACTGGAAGGTGTGTGAGCACACGTGCATATGCTTAAATCCACACACGTGTGCATATACACGTCAGTAAGAGAGACAGACTTTTGGAATTATTGCTCTCCTTCCTCTTCTCTTCATTCTCAGGTTCTAGAGGAACCTAATACTTTATTCCAAAGCAGATGCCAAACAAAACCAAACTCCCTTTGAAACTTTCCTATGATGTTGGGTACCCAGTAATGTTATCAGCGGTGAAATCCAGTGAGAGGTAGTATTTGCCGGTTCTCCAGACTGCTCAAAATTTCTGCTACCGGTTCTCCAGAACCTGTCAGAACCTGCTGGATTTCACCCCTGGATGTTATGCTTTTTAAGTGATGCATGCCATAACATTCAATATGCTTACTTATTTTTTTTAATAGAGTATTTTCTTCACTTTTATAAGCATTGGCTTCATAAATACTCCATAAAGACAGAGCGAGCATAATTAGCAGTGTTTACCAACATATGCCACCCACGCCACCCTTGAATCCTTCTGATACTTTGGGACAGGGAAATAAATAGAATACGAGTAATTAGTTTTAAAGCAAAGCATTTGAAACGGAAAACTTATAGGTAAAGCCTAATGAACTGCAGAAGAGGTTTTTTTTTAAAAAAAATCTAATTTTTATATGACTTGGTAGATAGCAGAGGGAGACACAGCAATATTTTATTGCCTGGAGAATAAATTAATTAATACGTCTGTAGCAACCAACTGCAGTGGCTCCATGGTTGACTGCATTTAAACGAGATATATGTATCAAGCCTCGCTGGTGTTGTTAACAAGAGTGATAATAAAGATGAAAAGGATAGGAAAGATAAAAAGATGGGCCCGTTTGTATTCCTTGCAGGAGCTATAAGGACCTGCTTAGATTTTTTTTAAAGCAAAGCCTTGTGTGATTACACTAACCAGCTGAGTTCATGAATCAAGGCTGCTCCTGCTTAGAACAACAGCCCCAATCATAATATGTATATGCAGCCGTCTGTCAACATAACTGCATTTGTCTGTACATTTATGCAATTACTTTAGGGGAATCTACATAAAATTTATCCACAGAGAGGAGACACGCATATTCTCTCCCCCCTCCCTCTCCCTCTCTCCCTCTCCCTCTCTCCCTCTCACACACAATATGTTTGACAAATTGAAAGGAATGATTTGGTCCTTTAACATCTGATTTCAGCTGGGTGGTTGTTAGCCCCATAAACCATTTATACTTACTTCTGAAGCCTACTGAGCTCACCCAGGCAAGACCTGCTGATTTTCAAGTAGCACTGCAAGACTGAAACAGGTGTTTAAATCTCTCCTCCTGAAATCAGATATTGCAGCACCACTGATTCCATTAACTCAGAAGTACATTAATATTTTAAATGGAGCTGCCCAGGTCTTCTGCTTAAAAAAATAAAACCACAGATCTGTATCTGGAACAGGCCTGTGTGAATTTAAGGCTAATTTACTCCTCAGTAGTAGTACGGTAGCATGTGCATAATGTTGCCTGGAGAACTTTTCCATAATTACGTTTTTTTTTAAAAAAAAACCCTCCTTTTTATAGCATGGTCAGAAGACGGAACATCTTAATGTCTTTCTAGGTTTTAAATAAAACTACCCTTTCAGTTTGTCTTTGGCTAGAATGCTGATTATAAATATACCAAAGCAAATTATTTGCTTTAAAATATATATAAATTCTCTTCTTCCCTCTCCCCACACTTAATAGAATAATAGGAATGCCTTTCTTATCATACAGTATTTAAAGATCTTTTAAGAATCCCAGCCAAACTCAAAGGAGGAGGCAGAACAGCTTTAGCAGTGGTACCCAAGACTTCCTTTTATCTTCTCCAAAGACACATGTTCATTGGCTAGGAGTGTATAATTTACAGGGCATGTGGAAATTCATTTCGGTGATGAAGAATAATTCATCTGTTATGAGGTTTGTGAACAGAATGATTATCATGCATCATTAGCATTATTTCATGAAAGGGAACAGGGGGAAATGAAATACTAATATTAAATAATGGCTCCAAATGCAGGCATCATCATCATTATTATTAGCATCAGGGTCTCTTTAGGAGCACATTACCTTGTGTGGCTTTCTCCCCTCCCCCACACCCAAGGTGAAACAGGCAGCCTATCTAAGCTTCTCAACTGCTACCTTGGCTTTCCTTCAAAATCCTCAAAGAGCCAAAATGTCTGGGTACCGTTCAAAGAGGAGGTATTCCCACACTGAGCACTTGTAAAACAAAAAAATAATTATGATGGTAATGGGCACTGTTTTTTTTTTCTTTTCTTCCATGCCTCCATCAGCCTTAGAAACAATCAGGGGAAGGAATACTGCTTTTTTCCCCCCAATACTTGTTGCACACCAGAATGCAGGCATGTGGACTGCACTCTTGCCAATAGTGATTATTGTAAATTAAAATTAATCTCATGGCTATTGCTTTCCGAATAAAATGACTTCTGAATCCAAAGGAAACCAAGAGGCTTGAAAGAAAGGCCGCAACTATTAGAATGTCAGGATTCTATCCATAGTTATTGGCATAGTTTCCAACTTAATCCCCCTCCTTTTTCTCATGCATGTAATACCTCTGTAAAATGAATGTTTTCCCAATGTGGTAGTGATGGGAGATGCTGGTGAGGAGCCCACATTGACTAGAGACATGGAGGCAGATGACAGACACAAATAAGACTATAAAACCTTAACAGTCCACCCTTTTTGGATTGTTTAGACATGTTCTTTCACCATGCCTGTGTTGGCCTACCTTGTCAGGATTGCAAACACACTACTACAACTTCACTAACAGAACTCTGCTCTACCCCTATCAGGGTGCCTGAACCAATGAAGTAAAGGACAGGATCCAGTCCAAGCAAAAAAGGCATTCAAGTCCCATGGAAATGAGAGTGTAAATCTCTCTACACCAGCAAAGGAAGTTACAGTACTGCCTTTTTGTGGGTCTTCCCCTCCCTAAATTCCCTTCCTGACATCAGAGAAGGAAATCTTACTAATTTTTTTAAAAAAATTTGAGATAGCCTCACTTCACCTTGACCAAGACATGGACCTCGCAGCCTTTCCTATTCATTGAAACAGAGGAGAGTGTCTTTAGATAAATATTGCATACCAATAAATCTAACACCTCCCCATGCCCACCCCACCCCCCACTCTTTCCTTCTCTCTGATGGGAGACAACATTTTTCTCTGTGGATGTCTGGTGTATGCTTGTGGGTGGGTGCAAGTGTGTATTTGTCATGTCTGCCAGGCATTCAGAGATACAGTAAACATTCCTATGCTACTTTCTCTCAGAGACAAACAAATGTGGAACAGTCCTCGTTACTGAATCCCTCCCACATTCAATGTGTAATAAAGTAAACTTAATCTTATTCTCTGATCAGTTGCAAACTTTAAGCACAGCTCTGAAGTAATTGAGGAAGGAAGGAAGGAAGGAAGGAAGGAAGGAAGGAAGGAAGGAAGGAAGGAAGGAAGGAAGGGGTGCCTGTTTCTTTTTCTTTGTTTTGGTATCAGTTTGGCTTAAATTCACAAAACCTTCTGTTGGTTATCACATTAACCTTTTTCTCCCCCAGCCTCTGGTGCTGAAACTAGTATGAAAGCTTCCCACACTCCTGATGAAGGGACATGCAACTATTTGAGGGCTGAATTAAAAGAAGTGGCTCCCTCCCTCCCTCCCTCCCTCCTTGCAGCTCAACAGCCCCCTACACACACTACTTCAAGGCCACATTCAACAACAAGAGTCCCCGGGGATTGGATCAACTAGGCCAAGTACTGGAGGGCCCTTCTGAATAGGCTTTTAATAAAGAAGAGGGTTGGCTCCCATGCCCCTCTTTCTTTTCTCCCTCCCTCCCTCCCTCTCTGTCTCTCCCATTCATCTTCTCCTGCTGGAGTTTAGAGAAAACGTTAACTCTCTTGCTGCAGTTTACAAATCATCAAAGGTATTGGCAGTTTTGGTGGCCTACTCCTTCCTCCCCCTCCTCCCTCCCTCCTTCCTTTCCTTCCTCCTTCCTTCCCTCCCTTTTTGCCAGGCGGCTTCTGTTTACAACTGTCTGTCTCTGTGGGCGGGGGCCGCCATTACAAAGTGAAGGTCAAGTTAGCATCCTACCTTATATGGTAGACGGCGCTCCTCCATTTTCAGGGATTTGTCACAACTGCCCCCTTGCCTTTCTTACTGGAGTAAACATATGGGCTCCCTCTTCTTCGCTCTTTTTTCTTCCTGGTTCCCCCCCCCCCCCTTTTCCCTTTTTCTTTCTGTGACATTCGAAGTCGCAGCGCGCAAGTGGAAAGCCAGGGGAAGGAGGGGGGGGGGCGGGAAGAGAGAGAGAGAGAGAGATCCTTTTCTGGGGACCAAAACCCCGGATCCCTTCAGGAGGACGGCGGCTCCGAAAGTTTCTTCCACCCCCCCCCTCCCCTGGCCCCGTCCTTGTTGGATTGCAGACTTTGAAAACAAGCCGCCTTTCACCGAGATGCAAGCACCTCTGTCTTCCTGGGAGGAAAATCCAGCTTCATAAAGAAGAGCCCCGGGAGGGTTTAATAATGCCTCCCCCCGTTGTGGCGTTTCTTCCCGACCGCTCGGTAAGCAGAGGGACAAATGCAATAGACGGGGAGGGTTTGGGCGTAGAAGGGTGGGGGAGTGAGTCAGTCGGGACGCTTAGTTTTCCATCTTGCAAAAGTCCAAGGCAGCGCTAGGGAGGGGTAGGGTGGGGGTGGAGAGAGAGAGACAGGAGATTAGGAAGCGGGCCTGGGAGGTGGAGGTGGAGGAGGCCCCGAGAATCACTGAAGTTTTGAACGTGCGTGTGCTCCTTCAAAGACTCCCTGTAAACGCGCGCGCGTGTGGAAACCTGGTGCACACACGTACACGACCGTTCTACATTCTCCCAAGACAAAGGCCGCCTCCTAACAGGGAGACCTGCCAAAGATTCGGGATCGCGAAAGCAGGGTTATTGGTGTGTGTGTGTGTTTTTTAATGTTTAGGTTGAATCGGGAAGGTAACGCCGAGTCTGAAGTAGGGGTGTACTTTGGGGGGGGGCGGGGGGGGAGGGCTAGAGGGAGAAAGAGAGGGGAAAAGAGCGACAGTGTAAGTTGCGTGAACGAGCCAGCGGCCCAGTTTTTTTCTTCTCTCTCTCTCTTTCTCTCTCTCTCTCTTTCTCTCTCCCCAAAGAGCGCGCTTTTTCCCATCCACCCCCTCTCCTCCCTTCCCAGTGGCGAGCTGTTCTCCGCGTGTGAAAGATAACTCGGGTTTTTACCTTCCTCTCGAGGAAACAATATGACCCTTTATGAAATATTGGCAGCAGCCACTTGGCCAACAAAAGAGGCTCGATTTAATCTATTACAGCCCCCGAGGCCATCCCATAATTTAAATTCTTCCTCTGTTCCTTCCTTGTCTTCTGTCTTGGTTTCCAAGAGGCAGAAAGCATGAGAGTTACCCAGACAATTGCTGGGGAACTCCTTGTAGTATCGGTGATAATTTATCAGTAATAATAATGCTGCTTTACTGGGCACAGCTTACATCCTGCGAGGAAACATTTAACACATTCAAACATCAAAAATGGCCTACCCTGGCTCCTTGGGAAGGACTGGATAGATTGGTAAAAATGCCAAAATCTAGTCTAAACATCTGGCTGACTATGTGACAAACCCATAATAATTCCAAACCCTAGAACACATATAAATTCCCGTAAATCTTGGAGCTCCTTATGCTGTATTTCCTCAGAACCAAAGTTCAAAAAGCCCCCCTCTTTTCTTTTTTCTTTCTTTCTTTCTTTCTTTCTTTTTTTTGCCACATCCCAAAGTCCCAGAAAAGAAGGAACAATTTTTTGTGGCATTTTGGTTAGTTTTAAATGAAGGGCTTGGCCTGTTTGGGTTTTCCTGATGAACCAA
Source organism: Masticophis lateralis (assembly GCA_030761175.1). NCBI lineage: Eukaryota > Metazoa > Chordata > Lepidosauria > Squamata > Colubridae > Masticophis > Masticophis lateralis. Next base: position 147,584,857 of record JAUDYJ010000002.1, read on the forward strand.
CCCATCATTAAAAAAAAAAAAAAGAAGAGTCTGGTATGGAATACATGGAAGTTTATTTAGCCATGATTATCATTAGCTCAGTATGCCCCATTTGTGCTATAGAGGAGAAGAACAAGTTTGGGTGGTTTGGTTCACCCAAAAAATCTATGGTTGGTCAAGGATGGAGAGCTGGCATGGATATTCTTTTCTGGATGAGTGAGGAGAAATCACAAGCCACCACGCCAATTCGGTGAGTGACAGCTTTCAAAAGCACATTTAATCTATGCAGTGTGTGTGTGATTCTGGTATCTTGCTTAGATTCAGGCCAGATGTGCATTGCAAGTTTCATCAGCCCCGCACCGCCCCCTACACTTCTTCCCATTTTGTGTTTCCGGTTTGGTTTCATCTTGGTTAGTTTGGAAACACCTCGAAAAGCAAGGACTTTTTTCCCCTGTTAGTCATGCCAAGCAGATGAGAAAAGGGGGGGAAAAAAGGAAGGTAGGTTAAAATAGATATGGATGGATGGATGGATGGATGGATGGATGGATGGATGGATGGACGGACAGATAATTGATAGACAGACATAATTTTAAAAAATTAAAATCCTTTTTTTTCATCCTCCTTGTGTGATCTGACCTCTTGTCACCTCTATTCTATCTGTTAACACGAAGTTAACACAAAGATCTAAACTCCAAAGGCCTTACTTGTTCTTAGAGTTTTGACTTTAGTCTGTTAGCATTTAAAAGTAGGCAAAAGAGGAAAGAAAGAAAGAAGAAGAAAGCAAGGAGGTATATACAACTGTAGATACTGCTCTTCGGTAATTACATGTGGGTCTTTAATTTGCAAACTTCTAGGTTAATCAACTCCATCCTTCAAACAAGATTGTTCCACATGCAAAAGTGGAAAAATAAGCTTGAAGAAGTTGCTCTGTTGAACCCGGCAGAGGCAGGCAGGCAAATAGTTTGATTGACTATGTGGGTGCATAGTTAATTATTGAAAGGGGTGTAGGAATTCATTAAGATAGATTGATAGGTGGCAGTATTTAAAATGGAATGCATAAATCAGGACATTAAGGTCTAGTATAAATAAATAACCAATTCTGCTGTCTTTAAAAAAACAAACAAACTCAGCTTTGCTCCCATCCTGACCATATCATTTGCGGTGATCTGAAATATTGGCTGGGTGGTATGTTTTTGTCTGTTATCATTTGAAGGGATGGACGTATAGAAAAATATGTTTAAGCTCCTTTCTTAAACTCCCATGCCTGAGGCCGTACTTTTTTCTTTTTTAAAAAAAAAACACTGGCAAAGTGTTTCTTAGAAGGAGAAGATTTCTTCCTTAGAAGGTTTTGTGACATCTTCCAAGATATGGTAATTATTAAATAATTGGCTGGATTAATCCAATCCCTCTTTTCCCTTCCTGTCCCTACCTATAGACCTCCGTTTACAAATATTGAAGAATATATTTGGTAGGGTAGTTTGGAACCGCCATCCTTTAGAAGGCCTCTCAGAAGTTACAATATGTCTCACTAAACAATAACAACCCCTCCCAAATGTTTAAACATCTGGAGGGGAGAGAGAAAATAAATCCTTTAATTTAACTTGTTCTTCAGCTGCCCCACTTTCTCCTGACACACCAGAGCAGTTGCCATGAAGCTCCAGTCCTTCTTCAAAATAGGTCCGCATGTACACAGACTGGGTGGGGGGGGCGGAAGGAATAGAGATATAATATGCGCACTTCGGGGAGAACGAGCGAGTACATGTCTGTGCGCACGCGCACATGGTCCCATGCAAACAAAGAGACGGATATTTTGCAGGAATGAAATAATGTAACATAAATAAATAAATAAATATTTTTTTTTAAAAAAATATTTCCAAACCGGTTTCTGGATTTGCACGAGTGTCACTTTTTCACTCTCTGGAGCATTCTCTTTCCTTGGGCTATATAGTAAACGCGGGTTGATTCTAACACTGTGGATCCTACGTTGTGCGCGAGAGGGGGGGCTGTGTGTGCCCAAGGCGGGGGGGGGGGGGAGAGAAAAGGAGAACGGGGTGGAGAATTTTAGCGTTTTTAACCCTATTTTTTAAAAAACAACAAACCGAGATTTTACTTCGATCGTGTTAAGTCAAATGAAAGAGTTGCCTGTGGACAAACAAACAAACAAAAAATATCAAAGCAGCATACAAATGAAGGGATGGGTGAATATTTGTGTGTATCACTCTCTCTACCCAGAGAAAGTTATAGAATGCATAAAGACGTAGATAAAGGGATGCCCAACCCCAAAGAATATATTTGCGATGAAGATTTTGATTAAATTTCATAGCAGCAGCAGCAGCAGCAACAACTTTTCTCTCTCTCTCTCTCTCACACACACACACACACAAACTCCTGCAAAGAAAATAAGTCTTAATGAAAAGGCTGCTAGGGCCAGGATATTTGCTGAGAAACTAACTTGAAAGAGAATTCAACAAGAGCCTGGTTAAGACCATAAAGCAAGTTGACTGTATATGCAAGGGGTTTGTTGTTGTTGTCGTTTTTTTTTGCATATACAAAGTTTCTTTGTGCGTGTTGTACAAATATGATTTCGCATGCTGGCTGGTTTGGAAAGGTTTGACTAGAGAACACGCTGTTCAACTATCTCCCTTCATTCCTCCTCTTCTTTTTTTCTTTTCCCCCCATAAACCACTAACCAAATCAACTCAACTCAAATCAAACCTTTATTGTCAATGCACAACATGTGTACAATGGAATTGAATGAGCCTCCCTTGGTGCAGCTCCCTCCCCCACCCCCCCCACCCCCAAACACAGAATACATCACAATAACTCAATAAATAAAAGAAAAAGAAATCCCTAAACTCAAATAAGTAATAACTAGCACACATTCCCAATATACATATATGTATACATTATATTATGTTATACCAGGTATAAACATGTTGCACATTATATTATGTTACACCGGGTAGGAACATGTTGCACGTTTGCGCTAACCCGATTATTATTTTTTTTAAAGTGATGCTCTGTACCCTGAAAATAGATTTCATGGGTGAATGAATAGGTCTCCTTTGACTTGCTTACAAGATGAATTGTTGACAAATTCCAGTGGATGTGACTTTGCAGCATCTATATTTGAGCCTCTGTTTGTGCATGTGTGTGTGTGTGCAGGGCATACATTAAATGGCCCTCCTCGTCCTCACTAGTTCTTAGTTCAACTCAGAGCCTGCTCTTCCACTTACTATAGTTAGCAGGCGGCTGGAATGTTAGGGTTACTTATTGAGGAAGTAACACACGCCCTGTGGTTTTTACTTCTAAGCAAAGCTGTATCAAAGTGAGGGGTTTTTTTTTTTTTTGTATTGCCATATCTGGCATTGGAATCCACGGAAGAGGGTAGGGGAACCACACACACACAGAGGTTCGAGGGGACGAGACAACCCCGAGTTTCTTACCCATCCGGGGACTCCATTTGCTCTTGATCACAGCGAGCAGTCTGTATGCATTCATAATAGGGCTGCTAGGTGAGCATCTTCCTTTCCACTACCCATCCTCTCCCTCCCTCCCGGTCCCTCAACCCTGCTCAGTGTGGGCTTTGCGTGTGGGATGCTGCTTATCAGCTTTTATCTTTATTGGGTCCACATGATTTTGAACTTGCAATCCAGCCTCTCTGAAAGAGCTCGGCCTGCCTCTCGCCTTCTATCTTGGAACCGTATGCTGTTTATGAAGTCATCTTTAATAGGCTGGCTCCCATCCAATTAAATTTATCTTTGACATTGGAGGGCAATAATATTTTCCAACAGCTTCCTTCTTGTAGCTATTGTCTTCTGCTCCTCGGTTCCTTAACTGTAGGGCTTCGCTGGTCTTTCCTCTTTTCCTCGCAATTTGATTTAAATACTTCGGAATTTTTTTCCTTTTTTTTTTCCTCCTTGGGAAGTAATTACTCTGTTGCTGCGCCAAAACTGCAATATAAAAGAAAAGCAATCAAATGCCAGACTGTGATTCCAAACTCATTTATTTGCAAGCCTCTTCCACTGAAATCATTGGGCCTTCGTTCAAGGCACAACTGTGAGATCTGTAGTTCATAAAGACGTCCGAAAATGGGGGGGAAATTATTTGGCCTGATACAAGGCAGCAGGAGAAAATAGTTGCTTAACGCAGGCTGAACGGTGCCGGTTCCCAAATTATTGCAATGATTATTTGTCGACATTATCATCTGAGTTATCTAAAGCAAAAGGAAGTGTGTTCAGATTAGTATCTAGTATTCTCTTGGAAAAAGCCTGCAAGTGTTTCTTTTTAATGCTGAAAAGGCAAGCGCTATTTTCTTTTTTCTCTCCCCCCCCCCTTCTCTCCTGATTTCTCCTTTTAAAAGCACTCTGCCTTGCACTGCTTGAAAGCCTGTGATTAATATGCTTGGAGAGGTGACTGGACCACAATCATTTTAATGGATAACATTTAAGGTGCCTTGTCCAAAACAGGCTCCATACCACATTTGCTAATATCAACCAAAGAACTCTGCAGGAAAAAAAGTTGTTATCAGATTGGAGTGGGAAGTTAATAAAAATAGGTACAGGAGAACATGAATTTATTTATTTTTCTCGCTATCCTGGAGAGATCCATTTACTGGCAGCACGTGTTTCTAGCTCCTATCCAAATTCATCCTCTGCGTGTTATAAGGGTTAGACTCAACTTCCTTTAACATATACAAACAACCCCAGAACTCAAGTCTGGCCATTCTGGAAATTTTAACGGTTCTTTAGACCAGCCTGATGCAAGGAAAATGGGGCCCTGCTTCTTTGAAGGCTGATATTTATGAGAAAGAAGGAAAAAGAAAGAAAGAAAGAAAGAAAGAAAGAAAGAAAGAAAGAAAGAAAGAAAGTTTCCTAAAAAGTCTTGTCCAAGCTGAACTATCTCAGTGTGTGTCTTTAAAAATAATTTCAAAATAAAATAAAATAAAAACCGCTAGCATGTGTTTAAGCAGGCTCATCCTTAGGTCAGAAAATGAATTGGCAGGAGAGGATGGAAATGTACCGTTGTATTAACATAGCAATTTCATGCAATGCAATATTGAAAGAGCCATAAACAACCAGCTGGCCGTAGATATACACATTTAATTGCATACACGAAGCCTGGCCTGAAAAATGACAAAATTGCTTCCTCTTTTTATTCCACCTTCCTTCCCTCCTTCCCTCCTTCCTTCCTTCTTTCCCTCCCTCCCTCCCTCCCTCCTTCCTTCCTTCCTTCCTTCCTTCCTTCCTTCCTTCCTTCCTTCCTTCCTTCCTTCCTCCTTCCTTCCATTTTAGGAGGAGCAATCAAATCTATTTTAAAATAACGTTTGCATCAGGCTGTCCTTTATTTCTTAAAAATTAAAAAAAGGGGGGGGGTCCTAAAATGGTTTGTAAAAAGTTGGGTCGGCTGCAAAAATAAAATCTCTCAAGGATGAAAGCAGTTCAGCGGTCCTTGCAGTTTATTCGCCATATATATGTGTGTGCATTGGGCCTTTTTTTCCCCTCCTTTTTTTTCTCCCCCCCCCTTTTTTTTGTTTTTTGGTTTAAGTGGAAACCAAAAGGAATGTGAGACTTCCAGCCTTCATTCTTCTGTTTTATGGTAGTCAGGGAATTGACTTTGCTGGTTCAAATTCAAGGGCTCCACAGCTGTCTTCTCCGTGTTTCTTCGCAGGAAGCCGACAAATCCTATACTTTAAACCGGGCATTAAAACAGGCCACAGCGCTGGGCTTGTTCAAACTTATATCTACCTATTAAGAGCAGTAAATTATCCACACACCTAGAGGAAAGAGCCTCAGACATTACGCCCCACATGCTTTTAGCCACAAACCTTTAGATCTCTTCTGTTCACCGCCACCAAAAGAGTTGAATAAAACGGGGTAGTAATTCTACCCCAAGTACAAAACTGAGGAGGGGGAGAAAGGGGGTCTGGTCTTTGGATCAGATGTGGAATGGAGCACCTTTCCCAGTCAGCCTTACTGAAAATATCATCGCCCTGCCGGGGTAGGTTTCGGAGTGTTGGAGGGGGTGGAAGTTGAAGAAGGCATGAATGGATGAAGGATAATAAGCCTTGTAAACAATACCTTTAATAGTGTGCTGTACGTATGAATATTACTCTATAAAAGACAAGGGGAAGGCTCCCTGATGTTTTAATGGACAGCTGGGAGAGACCAAAAGAAGTCCCCCAACTCCTCAAAGTAAGGCTTAAGAAATGGAGATTGGCACCAATGGCAAAACACAGGACTTCCTTTTCATCCTGGCACAGGGGTGCCCTCATATGACAGGGGAACGTAGATGTGTCTAGAGCGATTTGGAAAATCCAGAGGAAGAAGTTTGTAAAACAGCCCAAACATTAAAATCGTATCTGGAGTGAGGGCAGCATTGAAGGCAAGTTTTAATCCTTTGCCTTACGAAATGCCACACGCACACACATACCCACACGACTTTGCTCCAGCTTATCTTGAAAGGTCCCTGATAAAGTATGTGGTGGCACGCTTTCTGGACACGCACATTTTATTCAGAATAGCTACCAGATTCCTGATTTTTGACTGCCATTAAACTAATGGGGGGGGGGGTCTCCTCCTTTTACAATATCAATGAAGGCTCTGAATTGAAAAAGGCTGCCAGTGGTGACATCTTGGCTTTAGATGACATGCCTCAATGCTAGGTGTGCCATCCTGGGAAGGATTCTTCAGTCCACATCCCGTGTCCCTCCCCCTCTAACCACCACTGCTACCACCCCTCACATTAACAAGGTTTTGGTCTTTTATGAGACATGGTCCATCAAGCTGATCTCTTTCTTGTTGTAAAGTAGTTTGCTTATTAACTGCAGTTCCGTTTGGCTCTATGCTGAATCCTTCCCAGAAAAAATACTCCTGCAAACCAGGTTTGCCTTGCCAACTAGTCCTTATTTGTTGCTTTGAAAGACAAGAAAGATCATCCTATTCAAAATACATCAGTGAAAATAAATCAGAAGGGCAAATCAGGCCATCTTTGTCTTTTTCTAGTCTCTTTATCAGAAGTGCATTTTAAAAAATTCACACCAGCCTATCTTCCAAAGAGGAAAAATTCCCTTGCCAACAGTGCACAAACAACATTCTTAATGTATTATTTTGTAAACCGGCTACTACAATTCTGGATTTTCCCATTTCTTCCTTTGACTTTTGTTTCCTACAACACTTAACGACATGATATCACTACTAAAGTCATTTTACTCTTCTGATACTAAGTGAATTTTCTTATGGGGCTTTTAAACTGTCCAAAAGTGGAGCCAGTGATGGCAATGAAGGCAGGAGGATTTTATCTAAACAAAGTAAAATTGTAGGTGATTCCGTCCTCCGAATCCATCTCTCTTCCCAACGGTGGAACAGACTGAAAGAACAGAATGGAGCAAACAGAATCAGCAAGAAGTAAATTAAAGACAACAAACATAAAACTTGGGAGGGGAGGAGAAAGGGACGAAATAACTAAGAGGCAAGAGAATATTAGGCTCTGCTCTTTCTATTAAACAAATGTTGCCTGCAGCTTTGACAATACCTAAATATATATAGTCTTCATTTTACTTTAAGCAGCAAAACAAGTCCACGTTCATTTAAAAAAAAACCCATCTCTTTTGGATGCTTTTATGGATATATGAGTCACTTCATCCAACCGCCCATATGTTTTATATATCTTTTATCATAGTTTCCTGAATTAATATTGGGAGAAGAGAACTATTGTTTGAAAGTCACTGGAAATGTCAATAACAGCACTCTCGCTTCCCAAATATATCTTCTTTCCGCTTTAAATCGTGGTGTGATACAAAATGAGAAGAAAAACATCCAAAGGAGGGATACAAGGACAAATGACTTTAATAAAACTCCTTAATTTCTATCACACCTCCCTCCCCCAACTTAGCTGACCCAATAAATTTACAAGACACGGTGAACATATATTGATTGACAATAAACACTTGCATTAAATATTCACTCTACTTCTCTTACCTGATAAATATTTAACCAAACATTTTTTTTTAAAAAAAAATATACAGGCTTCTGATCCTTTATCAGTCCTTATCTTAAATCATTGGTTCTTCATTTTGAGCTGGCCTCTTTCATACTGGCCTTACTCTAATCTTTCATCTAGGCCTCACCAGAATTCCAGTTTTGGATTTCCATCTCTGGCAAAAGTTTTAAAGTTTACACCACCTCTCCACCACTCCCCTCCGGCTGCCAAAGGATATTTCCTCACGATTTCTGCCTACCTGAGATGCTGCTAGAGCAACCAGGAGATCCATCAATGGGAAAGGCCAGGGGCTAATTGCTCCCTCCTTTCTCTCTGTCCCCCTACCCTCTGGGCAAGATGCACGGAGAATGTGGATGCAAGCCTCACTCCCAAATGGAGACCTTGAGAAATATTTGAAAAACTTACTGAAGAATCTTTATCCTCTCCTCTGAGCTTCTAGTAATTCAATCTCCATTAAAGGGGGAAAGGAAAAGGGGGGGGTTGGGAGAGAGATAATCCAGCACTTAAAATATGACTAGCATGGGAAAGGAACACACATGCGAGGGGGAGATTACAGTTAAAGCCTTGGATAGACCCTCCCACCCCCCCTCACTCCCACGCAGCTACCCCACATCGGAATCCCCCACCCGAACCACTGAAAGCCGAGCCCAAAACGGGAGAGGAAGAGGAAGAGAGAACTTCCTAAAGCCATCCCTTGGCGTCTGCTCTGCATGCTGACAAGGGGTGTGTGCCTGGCAGACCGCGGACACAAATTCCGCGATTGATTTTCATAATGTTTCTGCGGTGTTTGAAAACCAATCGTTTGAACCTCTGAGATCTTACCTAAGTGAACCACTCCTACGCTTCCAAGGGCTTCCAAACTGATATATGGCAATATCTACTTTGGATCACGTGTCCCGGAGAGCGCGACTAAGACGGATAGCGCGTCATCTCGCCTTCCCAAATTTTTCCCCCTCTGCACCTCGGATCCCCAACCTCTATCTATAGGAGCGAGAAAAGGAGAAAGATGTTTAACTCGGTCAACCTCGGGAACTTCTGCTCCCAGTCGCGCAAGGAGCGGAGCGGCGACTTCGGGGAGCGAGCAGGTTGCGCTTCTAACCTCTACCTCCCCAGCTGCACCTATTACGTCCCCGAATTTTCGACCGTGTCCTCCTTCCTGCCCCAGGCCCCGTCTCGCCAGATCTCCTACCCTTACTCCGCCAACCTCTCCCAAGTGCAGCCCGTGCGCGAGGTCTCCTACGGGCTGGACCCCTCGAATAAATGGCACCCTAGGAGCGGTTACGCCTCGTGTTACTCCGCCGAGGAGCTGATGCACCGGGACTGCCTCCCGCCGTCCACCATGACCGAGATGCTGATGAAAAACGAGAGCGCCTACAGTCACCACCATCCCCCCAGCGGCAACCCCCCGCCGCCCACCGGCTTCTACTCCGGCGTGAACAAAAACAGCGTCCTGCCGCAGGGCTTCGACCGCTTTTTCGAGAACGCCTATTGCGCGGCCGAGAACCCGCTCGAGGGCTGCCCGCAGAAGGCTCAGAGCAAGCTGGAGAGCGACCCCGCCGCCGCCGCCGCCGCCGCCGCCGAGCCCACCGCCCTGTCATCCCGCGGCGAGCAGGGCGTCGACCCGGAAGACGAGGAGGAAAGCACCAACCCGGCTTCTTCAGCCTCGTCTTCCTCGGCCAACAAGGACGCCGGCAAAGCCAACAGCGCCAGTAGGTAGCGCGGGAGCGGAGCGGAGCGAGCGAGCGCCGCGGCCGTAAAATGGGAAAGGTGAAGGGAACCAACCCCGCTGTTTTCTGTCGGCCAGGTTTTTATGTGGAGTTTTTATAAGCATTCAAAGGGGTTTTATGATAAGCTGCAAAGCTGGGTCTTGCAACGGGAGGAATGTTTACGATGGGAACGGCTGCTGGGAGAGAAAGGGAGACGGGGGGCGAAAGACCCAGGCTCTCCCCACACACACACCCCACACCCCCAGTCGGGGAAATTTGAAAAGCCCACCGGGGTGACAAATATTAACTTTGATCATGAACTTATGGGGATCGTTTTCACGGGATTTGAGGCCAGGCTTTAGAGGGGCGGGTGGGTAGAACTTAAAAGAGTTTCCTTTCCTCCCGAAAGGCGCAGGCGGGGTAAGCGGTGGGCGAGATGATATGATGATGATTATAATTGTTTTTTTTTAAAAAAAATACTTGCGTGCTCTGTATGTGTATATAAACACAGAGAAGAGCAACACCTTCACGTCACGAGCACAAAGTTAAGCTTGCTTTGCTTGCCAGATGCCATGGATTTTTCTCCAAGCCCGGCTAAACTCCCTTTTTATTTTCATTTCTTTATGCAGTTTTACTTTGTTGCTAAAAGTACTTTGCTGACATTTGAAATCACACGCAGACACGCACGCGCGGCGTTCCCCCCCTCCCCCACCAAAAAAAACACAGACAGGACATCTCAGAGACAGTACACGCCCCCCCCCACCAACCACCACCCTCGCATAAGGCATACATTTATGGTTCTTCTGTGAAAAACGTGGATCGAAGCAATTGATCAGACATGTGTCCTTACGCCATCGATTTTCATTCATAACAACTGAATGGGACGGTAAAATATTGGAGGGGCTGCCTGCAGCGCGTCCAGGTTTTTATTTGCCACTCGAGTGCCTGGGGTGGGGTGGGGGGGAAGTGTTTCCTTTCTCCCCTGTTTCTTGGGCGGGGATTCGGTTTTAAGATCTGTGGCTTTGCTTTTCTTTGTGCGTGAAAAACGTGTGTGTGGAGGGGTTAATCAGAAGCATCAGCAGAGATCCTGCCTTGTCTACTTCTGCTCCACTCGGAGTCGGGCTGGTCCTCAACAGGGCAAGACTAAGGGGGGAAAATAAAGAAGAAGAAGAAGGAAATAAAGTCTGTTTCCCAGCAATATTGCAGAGGCCTGAACTCTTTCTTGGCTCTTATCCCGAGAGCCAAGCAGCCCAGGGTGGCAAATTGTCCTAGGTTTAAAAAAACTGAGCGGGAAAGATTACCCACATAGTTGTAATATGTTGCAGACGTTTTGTTGGCAGAAGCGTGTGTGTTTGTGGATGTGGATGGTAGAAGGACTTGGGTGCAAATGAGCTCTCGTTTTGGGGGGGGGCTGTATGGGGTGGGGGGGGAGAGAGAAAGGTTAGGATTTTGCAGGATACTTTGTTGTAGCTGCTTTTCCTGCCTTCTGGTGGTATTTTCTTTCTCGCTTTCTTTCCCCCCTTTAAGGTGCCCCCCGTACGAGGAAGAAGAGATGTCCCTATTCGAAATTCCAGATCAGAGAGCTGGAAAGGGAATTTTTCTTCAACGTCTACATCAACAAAGAGAAAAGGCTGCAACTGTCTCGCATGTTGAATCTCACGGATCGACAGGTTAAAATTTGGTTTCAAAACAGAAGGATGAAAGAAAAAAAACTCAGCAGAGACCGCCTGCAGTATTTCTCGGGAAATCCCTTATTGTGAACTTTCTTTTTATTTTATTACCCTTTTGTAAACAAAAATTAAAAAATTAAAAAAAACCACCAACAACAAACCGCAACCACCCCTCTGCTCGTTGAAGTATTCTGTGTATAAAGAAGAAACAATGTTGCAAAGTACGGTTTGACTTAACAGCGGAGCCTGGATACAACCCCTGAGTTTTAAATTCCCCCCCCCCTTCCTTAGATTTGTATTTTGGGGGACAGTTTGGGACATGATTTTTTTTTTAAAAAAGTCTTGTATAGTCCCTTCTTCCTTTCCCTAAACCTTGAAGAAGACTGACTATTTCTATGAACTTCTAATGAATGTTTCCTTCTGAAGAATGGGAATCCGATTTGTCGTTGTTATTGTTATTATTATTGTTGTTGTTCTCCTATCTCATCACCATCCTTCAAATCTCTCATCTTCTCCATCCTTTGGAAGAACCTACTGAGGTCTGTTCCGAAAATGCTTTGTGGTGGCCCTGATTTCTGATATGCAGGTTGTTGATGCTGTGATTTCTCAAAACATTCCCCACTCAAAGAATTTCAGTCTTCAGCTGGGAGGAAGGCTCCGTAGGAGTGTGCTTGGATAGGTGTGTGTGGGTAGGTGCGTGAGTGTGTAGGTAAGCGTGCATGGGTGTAGATGACTAGATAACACCAACACAGCCAACAACCCCGTCCCGCCATACATACACACAAACACACCCCTCTTCATCGGGGTTTCATAGCTGAACACGCCTTGCTGCTTGAAAACTGATTTAAATCTTCTTTCTGAAAATTGCAGTCACTATAATAGTGTAAGTCCCATTGATTCCCTCATAGACCTGTGATATATACATACCGAGGCAGCCCCCGGTTGAGTTTTCTCCTCCATCCCGTTTTTGCATCTGGGGTCAGGGGGGTGGGGGGTGGGGGGGACGGGGAGGAAGTGGAATGGACTACAATAAATTTGCAATAACTGTCTCTTAAATAGTGTGTAAATGCATTTCCCTCCCTCCCCTGGACATGAGAGACCAGCAAACAGCAACAAGGACGAGAAGAGCTCCAGCAACCGGCAACCGCAGTTATAAATAAATCTTGGTTGTATGTAAAGAACGGAATCCAGGGCAACTCTGTGAAATTCTATGGCAAATAAAGAGATTTCAAGCTGTTCTATATTATGATTTTATTTGACCATTTTATTAGGATTTCCCTCTTAAAAAGACAAACTGCAGGCAGTGTGGTGTGGACTTTCCAGCAGGACTTTTCAATGCCAGAGCAGAAAGGTGGCCGTGTGCAGTATGAGCGCCTGGATATCTGTGTGACAGAGAAAGATTTGTGCAAATTAAATCCCCGTTTGTTTGTGTGTGTGTGTGTTTGCATATATACAAATGCGGAGGTATAGAACAATGGAGAAACATCCTGCATGGGATATACTCACACTAATATGAACCTTCTGTGTTTAACTAGACATTTGTAATAGGCTTCATCGTTTTTTCATCACTGCATTTACATTTATAGACGTTTCTTGGCCCAGGAATACGGGGACCCGCTATGTTTGGCTCCAGATGTCTTTGTTTCTCCCATCTAGTAATGTTTTTGTTTCTTTATTTCTCTCTCCCCACCCCTGCAGCATTGATACGTTACAATATGCTGAAATGGTGGTTAATGAGCAATATTGCAATATTTCCCATCCCCAAATGTTATAACGGGGCGACGATGCTTAAGAAGCGCATTTCTGCCCCGACAAAGAAGTCGAAATTCTCCTTAACGTCAAGTACCTCGCCCCCTCCTTTCCACCCTCTTTCCCCTTGTGCTGGGGCAAATACAAAGTCAAGTACTTAATTCCTTCTCTTAAGCAAAACAAGTTCAATCCCAGGACGTGGGACAGAAGGGCAATTTTATGTTTGCATGTCAATCTTCAACTGGGAGAACCTCCATTTGCTAAAATAAATAAGAAGAAAGTGTCTAACTAGTTTTTATGCATGTTTTAATTATGCAGATGTGGGGAGTATCACAAACAGGAAGAAAGGAAGGAAGGAGCCTAATATTTCTTAACCTGTAATATTTCTTAACATTTGACATTGAACCTTGGCCAATCCTTCTTTATATAATTTGCCTTCGGTTCCTGAAAGCATGTAGACTCTGGATAAAGGAACAACTGAGCTCAAAATAGGTTTTCTCACACAGTGGCTGATAAACTGTTAACACAGATTATATTCTATTAAAATACTTCGAGGGGATCTTTTGGGTTTTATCAAACTATTGGGACACCCACAAGTATATGCTCAAGTTTAAAATGGGTGAGAAACTTCAGTCTGCTTGTTAGATCCATTTCCAATTTCATCATGAAGCATGGATGGATTGCCTGAACAGAAATGTTTTCTATTAGATGAGGTAAGGATTGCCTCTATCTCTATCTCCGTCTATCTGCCTGCCTGCCTGCCTGCCTATCATCTATTTTGCTCACAAAAATACTGGGTGGGAATTTTTCTGCCTCCCGCTCTCTCTATTCGGTTTGGGATCGTCTTCTTTCCAGCCAACCCTTGAGCCCCCAACGCCAAAGTAACAAACTTCCTCAAAGATTCAGAAAGACTGTGCACAGGCTTAATATAAAGATGTCGTATGGATGATTATTTCACAAACTAGCCAAGACATACTGAAAGGCTGATGAAGTCCAGGTTATAAAACTGAAGGGGGGGGGGTACGACTGGGGGGGGAGGGAGAGGCAGGGAGGGAAAGAGAAAAAAGAAAGAAAGAAAGAAAGAAAGAAAGAAAGAAAGAAAGAAAGAAAGAAAGAAAGAAAGAAAGCAAGCCCAACAACTGAGAAAACAAAATGGCGCGCCACTTCCAGGTGCTCCTCTTCCTTTTCCAAAGAGGGGGCTGTGAAACCTTTCCAAGGTTAAGGAAAACTTTCAGCCAAGGTGCAATAAGGCGCATCTCCCCCAGTCCCAAAGTCCAGTCAAGATACCTTCACAGCGGCAGTTTTGTCTGGACAAAGGAGGCGACTAGTCTAGACATTGCAATAAAGCCTGCAGCCCTAAACAGCTTACTTTTCCTTAATGACCACCGTCTGGCCATAGAAAAAGACTTCCGCAGTAAATAGTAAACAAATAAGGGTGCCTTTGCTGAGCCTTTCTCCAGCTTCCTTCCCCCCCCCTCTCCCCAACCCTTGCCCCGCACACACACGCTCTCATTCCAACCTCTCCCCTTCCTCCCCCACTCTCCCCCCACCTCCTCTCCCACATCTTTTTGCCAGGGCTGCGACACAATGAAACTGGAGGCCTAGTTCAAAGTTTTTCTCCAGCTAAAATGGAATGCCAGTTGTAAAATCCAAGTTTATAGACCATGTGGGACTTTACAAGGGTATTAAGAAGCCGTGCGAGGTAGGACTAACCCGTTAATGCGCTTTTCCCGGGAGGGGAAAGAAGGAAGGGTGGGCTTTCTTTCTTTCTTTCTTTCTTTCTTTCTTTCTTTCTTTCTTTCTTTCTTTCTTTCTTTCTTTCTTTCTTTCTTATTTGGATGGAGGAATTTAGGATTGGGAAGGATCCAAATTGGAGAGGCACCGTGTAAGACTTGAGTCCAGAGAAGTGGCTCTGTTTTTAACCTTCCCCTAAAATCGGGGCATTCTAAGATGAAAAAAAAAATAAATCCGTAGAGCCAAATAACCTAATAGTGCATTAAGATTCTACTTGTTGCGGGGGAGGGAGAGAAAACGGGAGGGGGGTGCAAGAAGCGGGGGGGGGGGGGAGTGAATATATGATGTCTTTGAACTTCAAGGGAGTCAAGTCCATCACCTTTAACCCTTTTGTAATAAACCGGAATCAGAAAGGCCCTTAGTCGCTTCCCCCCCCCCCCTTCAACGTTCCCGCCTACTGAGTTCAAGTAAGTGGACTGGCCGGGAGTCGGGGGGGGGGGGTTGCGTGTGCTCGCGCGTGTGCGTGTCTGGGAGAGCCACCCAAATTTCGTACCCAGTCGCGGCGTTTTATGACCCTTCATATTTAACTCAGCTGCTCAGTAGTTTCATGTATCTAGAGGGAAAAAAAAGATGGACATGAACGCATAGACACCCAGACACCCGTTGCCACATACGGGGTTTATGATTGTTATAAAACCTTTTAATATCTTAACGCATGGAAAGTTTTTATAACTTTGTTTGGCATAAAAAGTTTTACAGCTAGGCCACCCCTCCCCGACGACCTCTCTCCTTTCCCGGCCGTCTCTTCCTCTTCCGCCCCACTCCTGCCTCCCCCCCCCCACTCCAATTCCTACCAGCTTTGAGCCTTTGCAGAAAGTAACTTCTACCCCCACCGCCCAGCTCGGAGAGAACGGAGGAGAAAGGCTTCCTCCTAGGCCCAGGACTGCATGGAAAAGCCACTTTAATGACCCTCAGGCTAATTGCGGGGGGAAAAATCTCCGTCTGGCTGCCAGCGCGAGCGCGCGCTCACTCACTCACTCACTCACTCACTCACTCACACACACACACACAACCCGAGCGAGCCAACCTGTTTCCTGCTCCTGCTAGGAATCCCGCCTGAATTTACTGGACGCTGTTTAGGAGGCGGTCTTGGCGGGGAGACTAGTGAGAAAGGTGAGGGGGGTGGAAGGAGCTCGGAGCCGGCTACTGGGAAGGACCCACAGCTGCCTTTAGGTCGGCTGGAGGGCAAGAAATGCCTCCCCCCCCCCCCACGACCTTCTTCTCGTAGCCTTAATTTGCTAACTGCAAGCTTCGCCTTCAACACCGGCTGGCGGGGGTGAAACGGATTCGTCCCGAGTGGGTGCGAGAAGATGCTTCGGTGGGCTTCGGCGAGTGTATTCTGCTTCCTGCTGGGTTCGGGAGGCTAGAAGCGTGGCAAGAGAGCCGGAGCTCGGCCCTTGTGGGACTTGACTGAGCGAGCAGATTCGGGCTCCCCGGGGCGAGTCCTTATTGCGGGTGGGGGAGGGCAACGTGTAAAACACGCCCGCACCAGATCCGCAAGATAACGCGCCTAAGGCAACGCGTCCGAGTTGACTGCCCGCTGACTTTCTGTTTAGGCTCGGGAACTTGGCCAAGCTGGACCCACGGAAGCCCGAAGAACCGCGACAGTGGCTTTGGGAAGTGGACTTGAAGCTTGCCCGGCTACGGACTTTGAGGGGAGAGGGAAGGCAGCTGTGTGTGTGTGTGTGTGTGTGTGTGATTCGGTTGACTTCTTTTCACGTGAACTTTCGCGGGAGGCACCTTTAAGCGAGGCCCTCTTTGTGTGTAAATAAAATCCCCTCTTAGTCCCATTTTACTAGAGGAATCCGGGACTGGCGTTTTAGAACAGTCCCTTTCTCAACAATTAAATGTGCCATTAATTCCGCTTCTTGCATTCTTTTTTTATTTTTAAACATCTGACTGGCACAAAACTTTTTGACAGAAGAGACAGACTCATTGAATGAAAGATAGATAGACATAGAGATAGATAGATAGATAGATAGATAGATAGATAGATAGATAGATAGATAGACAGACAGACAGACAGACATGATAGATAGAATAGATATTGAAGAATATCAAAAGATAGATAGACATAGATAATAGATGGATAGAGATGGATAGAGATAGATAAATAGACAGACAGACAAACAGACAGATGCTGCATGGATGGATGGATGGATGGATGGATGGATGGATGGATGGAAGAGATTCGTGTGCAGTTAATGAGTGACATTGATTTGAACTAACAAAAACTGCTAGCTTTTTCCTTTTCCGGCTTTGATAATATTTCTGAACAAATCTGAACTTTCTCTGAATCTGAAAATAAGCCAGGCATAGTTTTCGCCTTCTTATTAGAAGCCAGCTAACCCAATCCTCCCTCAAGATGGCGACTCATTAAGGCCCTTTTTATATGCTTTTGATAAAGGTGGCTCATATATGGCTGGTCAACATATGTTGGACTTAAGCACTGTTTCTCTTCTTGTGATAACTCACAAATCATACCATGAAATCACAAGAATGCAGCTTGGAGCCCAGGAAGGTCTTGGAATCTTTGCTACAGCAAATAAAAAATGGATCACTGTTCTATGAAAGCTGCTCAGAATGTTTCTGTGGTTTGTTCTTTTTAGCGTTTTGTTAGTTTTGGGGGCGGTGGGGACGGACAGTCAAGGTTATTTGTAGCATAGGAGAAACAAAGAGGAAGGAAGGAAGGAAGGAAGGAAGGAAGGAAGGAAGGAAGGAAGGAAGGAAGGAAGGAAGGAAGGGGTCAATGTATTGGTCTTGAGCCATTGTACTTCAATATTTTTAATGAAACTCTTAAGACTTGGTCCAAATGATCTTTGCAATATCTGGATACCTATGTGTCAATTACATTTTCCACGCCAAAAAAAAAAAAAGACGATTTAAAATCTAAAAAGGACAAAATGCAATTAGATCCAAGAGTGTACTTATACAATATTCAACTTGCCACCTCTGTATTAAGATCCACTTGGCTGAATGAAATCAACCACTTACTACAGCTGATCTTTACAATATAGTGAGGCAGAATGAAAAATATAAATAAATAGCTAATTCTGGTTTTGTGTGAACAACCGTCTCTCACAATAGGGGAAAGTATAAGGGAAAATCAGTTTGAGAACAATGGGAAAGGATAGAAAATAGGAAAAGGGAAAAGAATATATATTTTGAAATAAAATTATTTTTACATACGGTAGCATTTCAAAGTATATTAAACCATCAAGGGTAATTGGAAAAGTAAACCTTTCAAAATAAAAAAATCTTGTGTATTTTATCGCTTTTTATTTTGTGTGTCAGTTCTTTCTCTAAAATCTAATATTATGTTTAGCTTTCTTTCTTTCTTTCTTTCATTCATTTATTTCTGTTCTGGTACATTCATTTTATGTAATAGTTTTCATTAGAAAAGATCCGGTGCTTACGGAAATACCATTTTAAGGGGAACAGGAAAAAAAATCTTCCTATATATATTTCCACCTATTAGATAATTTAATTTCTTTTTTAGCTTTACTCCTTAATGTCTTAAAATGCTGATACTAATAACATTAGCATGCTAGTTAGGCAAAGTGCTTTCGATTTCTATGTTATGAAAGCATTTTAAAAGGTTTGTTTTCCGTTCCCAGATTCCCAGATTAAAGTCACGCTTAACTTCTGACGTGAAAATGGAATTGTATCATATAGCAAATGAGATATATATGGTTTTCATTTTTCATCCTGAGACAATGAGCTGCATTGTTCTCCCGCTAACTTCAGTTGATCTACTTAATTGAAGAAATTGAATATTTTTTTGTGTACATAGCTGCATACATGTAAATATTTATCTATTATAGACATAAAACAGTGTGCGGGTAAATGTAATATGATCAGGAATGTGAATAGTGTAGGAGGAAGTTATGCATGTCAACTTTAATTTCTGAGTTTAAGCACAAAGGGCGAATACCTGTGTGTGTGTGTGTTCGTTCTATGTTGGGGGTAGGAATAACTAGAGCATAGTTTTTCAATACCACCTCAAGGCATATAATATCATTCCATAATTCTTCGACTTAAGTTACGCCAAAAGAAGGGAAACAGTATAAGACGGACTGTAAAGTTTGATAGATTTCTTGTGGTGATAGTTTACACTTTCCAAGCCAACATCTAAAGGGTTGGGTTTTATTTTTGCATCATTGTTATTGTACTCTCGTGTACGTTGTCATAAATCAGAATATTTATTTCCTTCGCAACATGGGGTATAATAGCAGGCAGAAATACAAATTTAAGATAATCATTAAAATGTTCCTAACCAAATTTTTTTTCCCCGAGAAGTGAAAATGAATGCTTATCATGAAAAAAATAGCTAAGGGAGGGGCGGGGAGCTGTTTAAACATATGGTGGGCATAAGAGGTATTTTGTGGCTTCACTCTTGATTAGATAATTATGGTGGGGAAGAGAACAAGTACAATATGAAAAGTTTGAAGTAGGTGCTTTTGTGTGTGAATTACAAAACACCCACGCACCCACATACACTTGTATATGATTTTTAAGGGAAATGTGAAGCTTTAGACAGGACTGTGCCAGCGTTTCCTGCATATCTTCCCCACCTCTCTCTCTCTCTCTCTCTCTCTCTCTCTCTCTCTCTCTCTCTCTCTGTGTGTGTGTGTGTGTGTGTGTGTGTGTGGTTGTGTGTGTTTGCAGCCCACTCCTTCCTTGCAGCCGCGTGCCCTGTGTCTTTGGGGCTGAAGGCTGCTCCAAGGGAAGGGAAGGGGACTTGGTTTCAATACCTCTTTTGGGGGGGGGGTGTCAAATGAACTGTCTGCCTTTGGCATTCAGAGAAAGAGCAATCAGACACTACAGACAATAGGAGCCCGTCTGCAGATTGCTCCATATACTCAGGAAGGCAGAAAACTGGCAGGGCGCACTTTATCCTGTTTCTTTTGACTTTTTAAAAATTAATCACTTCCTGACTTTTACTTCAGTCAAATAATTCCAAATAATTACCAGGCCTAAGATAAATGCATTAATGAATCCAAAGGCACTCACACACAAACCAGCATCAATTCTACTTAGGTGTAAGCCTCCCAGTGACTGACCCTTGGTCAGCCTGCAACCTCAATCTTTCTTTTGTGGTCTTATTTTATTACTATTTTTTTTTAAAAAAGGCAACAACAACCTAATATGCACTACACGTTTTGTTTCTAAAGAAATGTAAAAAGCCAGATTGAGATGTTAAGATCTCTCCCCCCTCCCCCGCATGTAGAGATTTCCCCACCATTTAAGTTTTAATAGCATTTGTTGATATTTATTTTCCGCAATTAGAGTAAAGCATTTTCCCAATGGGGGTTCTACTTAAACGAATGGATTTTATTTCTTTTTCCATTAAAGACGCATGTTTATCATACTTTTAATTATTTTTTTACTTTAAGTATTCTACGTGCACTCACTCGCCTGCTCTGGTTTACAGCAAGACCTCCGTTTAATGTATACGTTTATAAGCACATACACAAACATATTCTGAACTGAAGCGAAGAAGTATCCGTTGATCTTTTAAATGAATTTGATTTTTTCGCCATGCCATTAGCCATTAGGACAAGCTTGTTTGTGGAAAGCTTCAATTATCAACCCAATTTACATTGAAAACTTTTCCATGTGTTTGTACAGATAGAAACAAATCTGCTTGTTTTTTTTTTGTTTTTTTAATGAAGCAATCATAATGACAAATAGGCAATCAATATTTAATTTCTACCAGGTTTACACACTCAAAACCCTTCTATTCTGTCTCCAATTATATTCAATCTGATAAAAAGTCCTCAATGCTGTATATATGAATCTCTGAAAAAGATGGGGGGGGGGGAAGGGGAATAGTATTATTTGACAGGCTTTTATCTCAGTGCAATTTGGGCTTCCTTTTTCCTATTTCCCATGGGGGAGAAAGGATGGAATTTAATACAGACAAGAATCCAGAGTGGAAAATATAGATATGAAAGACTTTGAAATGTATTGTCACTTCATTTTCATCTAGGCAGTTTTTCTCCCCAAAAATGCATCCGTAAAGGGATCTCTCGAGCTTTGGAGCCAAAAATGATTGAGTTAGCTATATAAGCTGCAAAAATAAAGAGGGGGGGGGAGAGAGGGGCCCAGGGAGAATTGGGAGTGAATGGGAGAAAGCTATAGAGTGCCACACTGTATTAGTCTTTAATTTCTTCACCTATAAATGAGGAAGCATTGGCTCCCATGCTAAAATTTTATTTTTTGCTTATAAATATTATGTGGAATTTTCGTGGGATGTCATAAAACAGAATGATTCCTATCAAACTGTTTTTAAAAAAGACCTATGCAGATAACACAAACAGAGGCTATAAAGTCAGGAATAGCTTTCCAAAGGAAGCAAAACAATGTTTAAAGTGCAGGAGAGCTCTTAGCATGTTGTATTTTGAATTGTGTGGTGGGGGAGGAGGGCGTTTGTGTGTGAAGGAGGACTTGAGACAAATAGAATTATGTGGTTTAAGACTTCCTTGGCCTAAAGATATTAAAACTTCTCACCCTTGAAGATCGGAGGGAGGAGGGGGGGTTGAAGGTGGGGGCCCCAGCTTTGCAAGTCCTTTCAAAGCAACCGCCAAATTGAATTGTAAAACCAGGTCATTGAAAATCTGTTTTTAAAGCTTGGCTGGCTTTAGGCAGCCATTCAGCCTATTTAAAAAAAATCTCTATATATTTAACCAAAACTGGTTAAGTTCCACATTTCCACATCTCTCAATCTTTTTGAGTACAATTTCTCCCACTCTTTATTTATCTGTGTTTGAAAAGACAGCCAATCCATCCCTTGAAAATGACTCTGAACCCTCTAAAGGGTTCCAAATCCTTTGCAATGATCTTGAGGTTCCTTCCATGGAGTGAATCTGTTCTTGTGGTCACTATGATAAGTATGATCATCATTTATCTCTTTATCAAAATCTTTAGTTAGATGGCAAGTATTTCTTAACTATACCCATTCCTGCCCAACTCACACATAAAATGCAGAGAAAGCATCTCAAGCTGACAATCATCAACAGGATTGTCAGTCTGGGATTGTAACATGTTAGTCAATTTAATATACGCTAAAGAACAATTTGACTTAATTGCAACCCAATTTAGAAAATGTCCAATAAAGAGAGCAGCCACAAGAAAAACATCTCGTTCAACATAACTTAATCTAGGAGATAACATTTATTATTCTGTGATCATTAAGTTCAAAGAGAGAAAGAGAGGCGGCAAGGAGAAAGCAAGCATAAAAAGTAAAGGAAATGAACCTAAAAAAGGAAAATTAACTAAAGGAAACAATCATTTTTTTAAAAAAAAAAACACCCTTAGTGTGCAATCAATAAAAATACAGATCAACTAAATTTGTGTATAAAATTGTGGTTAAGCACTCTTTCTGCTAAATAAAAGGATCCTCATACACCCCACAATTTGATACTTTATTTGATTGTGATAATTTCCTGAAAGAAGTAGATGCCAAATCCACACAATCCTATAGAAAAGAATGTTGTTTTAGTTTTGTTAAAGTACCGTACCAGTTTATTTACAAACTTGTGCTTAGTTTGGATTCCTGAAGAAGTGTAAATAGGGTTAAGGCTTACTTTAAAATGATGACACAGATTATTTTGATCAAAATTTTTGGAGGAAGTTTCCTTCTTTTTTCAAACGCTAGAAGAAAAGACCCTTAAAGGTGGCATTCGTTACAATAAAGGCAAGAAAAACACTTTTTGAATAAACACTAAAACAGCACAAATGTCAATAACTATTTTCAAATGGAAAGCCCTTGAGTGGTTTTCCCCGGAAGGCTTCCTCTTTCTTTGACTCCAGTTGAGGATAACAGTGACAATGGTTTTTCTAAAGACTTTTGGGAAGTAAATTCGCTGTCCCACGGCTAACGTTGAAGCTACCAAGTATTGAAGAAATTAGAAGATAGCTGAAGAAACATTTTCTGTGCATTTCGAGTTTAGTTGGGGTGAAGAATTCAAAGGATCCAAAAGTTGTTGGAACAAAATATTGTTATTTCGTGTTCGATTCTTGGCTTATTTGTTTTTCTTCCAATTTTTGTATTTATTTAAAAGATGATAGATAGATAGATAGATAGATAGATAGATAGATAGATGATAGATAGATAGATAGATAGATAGATGATAGATAGATAGATAATTCTTTGCTGACCTTTTAATTTGAATTTGACTTTCCTTCTATTTACGGGCTCACTTCCTTTTATTTTCCCCCACTTCGTTGCAGACACGCGTTCGTTCATTGGTAAACAAACTCGAGGAAAAAGCGTGTCGCTCTCCTTTGTTCAATGTGAAGGTCCTGGGTTCCCTACCTTCCAGAAGCGGATAGATGTCGCTGTTGCTCCACGCAGGTTTTCTTCTCTCGAAACAACTTGACCCCGGTGACGTCACTGGCGTCTGAATCATCAAGGCCATTTTCAATCCTCATTGGCCTACTTATCACGTGGTTGGGACCGATGCGTGGATAATTATGGTGCTGATATTTTTTTTTCCTCCTAAAAAAAAGATGTCAGCCCCTGGCTGTAGTATTCCTCTTTAAAATCCTTCTCTGAAAATGTCATGTCCCAACAATGTGACTCCTAACTCGTTTTTGATGGACTCGTTGGCTGGTACCTGCCGGGGAGAGAATTATTCCTCTAATCAAGGAATGTATATGCAGTCTGCGAACGACTTCAACTGTGGAATGATGAGGAGCTGTGGGATCATCCCGGCTCTTTCCAAAAGAGACGAGGTGAACCACGCCGGCGGGCTGTCCCTCAACACCTACCCGCCTTACCTGTCTCAGCTAGATGCCTGGTGTGACCCTAAAAATACTTACCGAATCGAGCAACCTGTTGCAAGGCAGCTGCCCTCCTGCTCCTTCCCGACCAGTGTCAAGGAAGAAAATGCTTGTTGCATGTACAACGCCGAGAAAAGGGCGAAAAGCGCCCCCGAGGCCACCCTCTACCCCGGGCAGATGCCTGAAGCTTGTCTGGCTGATCAAGAGGTGCCCCTGCCTAGCTACTACCGCGCCACCCCAGGCTATTCCTCCCTGGAGAAGGCGCCCAGCGGCGGCAGCCCCAGCGCCTACGAGGCCGGTTTTGAACCCAGGGCGGGTCTCAGCCAAGCCAGCGAGCGACGGGAGCAGCCCCCGGGCCCACCGCCGCCGGCTGCTGCCGCCCCGCAACAGCCCCAGCCGCCGCCCGAGCGGCCACCCCCACCTCCACCTCCGACACCCGCCTCCCTCGCCCAGCCGGGAGCACCGGGGAGCTTCCCCGAAAGCGCCAAGCCGGACCCCAACCTGCACAACAGCCCGGCTGGCGAGGTCAAGACGGAGAAGAATCTCCCCGTGGCCAAACCCAGCCCGTCGGAAACGGAGCAAAGCGGGCAGAAATGTGCCGAGAGCAGCAGTGACAATTCGGACCACGAGGCAAAAGGTAAGATCGGGGAATCCTTCTCCTGGCTTCCCAGGAGAGGAACCCGAGGGGGAATGGGCAGCGGTTCTGACTGGCGTTATTTGGAGCTGGTTGTTATTGTTATTGTGGTGGCCGTGGTTGCTGTTGTTATTGTTACTATTAATACGATTAGGCTTATGATTTGAAAAGCTGAGCCCTAGCCTCTGGGGCTGCAGTCAAACTCCATCAACTTTTCTCTTTGGGACCTGTGGCGACGTTGGCTGTCCCCTCTCGGAAGCGCCCCAGCCACCCACAGCAGTAAGAACGAAACTATCACGGTGACAGCAAGAATAATCGCGATCACAGTAACAACCACAACAACAACCCCCTTAAAATCCGTTTGAAAGAAGGCACCGCAGTGTGTGGCTCAGTCATCCTGGCCAGAAGTGGACGCCCCTGCCTGGCGTGCTGTGGTTTTCGTGGTGGCAGCAGCTGGGGCTGACGGGGAAGGGGCAAGGCGACGTGGTCTGGTTACGTTGGCGAAATGATTTTTTTTTTTTTGGTTGGTCTCAGGCAGAGATCCCAAGGGGTTCTGGCTCTGAACGAGCCCCTTCGGAGGGGCGAGGGAGTGGTTCAAGGAGCGGTTGCAACTTCTCAAACGTGCTTTTCTGGATGAGTTCGCCCCCTTCTCTCCTCTCCTTTCCTCTCCCAGCCCTGGAAAGCAGGCATTAAAGTTCTTTGGGGTGTTGTTGTGTTGTGTTGTGGTGGCGTGGCCGTAGTTGATTGCCTTGAGGAGAATTTGACTGGCGAGGGCTGGGCTGGGGGGCGAAGGTGACCGGAGGGGAGGGGACGTGAGGTGTGCTGGGAACGGTTTGCTAAACACTTCAAACTGGCCTTGATTGTTGAGCTCCATTATCAAAGCTGCATGCCCCCCTGAATCACCGAGGTTGTTGCTTCAAGGGTCGTTTTTTGCGCAGGGCGCAAAAGAGTCTTCTCGCCCACCCATCTCCTCCTCCTCCTCCTCCTCCATTTGCGAAGGTGTAGGAACCTCTGCTTGAAGTTAAGGTGTTCTGGGCAAGAGCAGCTCCTGGAGGGATGAAGATGGAGCTTTCACAGAAGATACTTACATTTATCTTGCAGGTGAAGCCTAAAAAGGAGCCAGTGGATAGAAGAGTTGGAAAGGGGCTGAAATGTGTATTATTTATTATTATTTATTAAATTTATATGTCACCTTTACTCCCAATGAAAGAAGGGAAGAGAAGGAATGAGGAGAGAGGAACCATTAAAAAATGTGGAGTTTCTTTTCTTCATAATAGGATTAACTTTACGCAGAGTTCCTTCACCTCCCAAAAAACCTATTGGGAATAGATACAGATAAAAAGAAAGGTGTTTCTTACTTTGGCATGTACGACTCCATAGCCTCACAAAACCCAGCTTTGAATTGGAAGGGGGGGGGGGGAAACTTAGAAAGCAAATAGAGACAAGTTGGCTTATATGATTGTCTTGTACATTTTCTAAGCATACATACTTGTCCTACTATGCATGTTTTCGCCAATTCCTTTTTCACACATAAGTTCCTTGAATTCCATCAAAGAATACAAGCACTTCTTCCTCTCTATTTCTCATCTGATCCCATGTATAAGTGTGTCTCTGTGTGTAAATGCGTGCATGGGTCTGCATGTGTACACATATATACAATCCATATGTATATATCTACATCTACAAATGTCTCCACCCACATCTTTATATATGCGTTTATATAGAATTAAAATACGAATTGAAAATGGCCTAAAACGGATTTTCCAATCCTCTTCCGCGCAACCAAGAATAGATTATTTTATCTACCAATAAAATAAGAAAAAGTGCAGTGTCATGAATCTCTAAAAACTAATCTCGCCCAAAACGCTTTCTTGCTTACACTTTCTCCAGCGTCCTCAATTCACAAAAGTAAAATGAACAAAAATAATAAAATACGATTGGCTTTTAGGATCTCGGAAGGGAGAAAGAGAGAGGGGGAGGGACCCACAACAACTTCATGATCTCTCTTAATCACAACAGTCAGTTCTAATGAAGAATTTGAAATGTCCCGCCTAGGTTTTTCCAAAAAGTTTTATTTAATTTTCTTCCTTGCGAAAGAAGAGAGCTTTTTGCTGGAAATCCAACACTGTTATGTATTGTGCCAGCAGGGGGATTAATTTTGATGGGGATGATGATGATAATAATAATAAAATATTTTTAAATTATTATTATCTTTCCACCTTCTTTTTGTCTTATATGGAGTCTTCCTTTCTGTTTCTATTACTGTACATCCAGCACGCCCTATGCAAGGTGTGGAAAGGGCGTTTAAGGTTTGGGGGGGAAGAGACAAACTCTTAGAAGGAACTAACAGGGTTCAATGGCAGAGGGCTAACATAACATGCGAAAGGCTTTTCCATGCAGCCGAATTCTCTGGTCGGTTTTGGAGCAGCTTGTTGATATTCCTAAATTCGGATCCTGGGACAGGAAGACTCCCGTAGACAAGACAAGGCTTCAGGCTTGCCCTCACATTCTGCCACCAGTCCTAGAAGATCCAAATTCAAAATCTGGGGAGGTGTTTGTGAATTTGGAGGCTGAAGTGAACAGTTGGAGTTGGGCACGCCTGTATGAAAAAGGGATATTTGGAAAATGTCGGGGTGTTGTATATGTGTGTGTGTGTGTGAGTGAGTCTTTGTTACAGGCAGATAGGAAGATGGGTCATTTTAAAAGTACAAATAAATCTTGGTCGGTTTGTTTTTGTTTTTTAAAAGTAATATCGAAAGTTTAGCTTCACTCATAATAAAACTACCCAGAGCTTTCACATCAAAGGAAAATGGAGTCTGGACTATTGGGAACGGAGGGAGGGGAAGAGAGAGAGAGAGGCAAAATATTTCTCTCTACCCACTCTCTGAATCTCCCACCCTATCATGTTTGGCTTTTGACAAGTTTTGAATATGAAGGAATAGTTCCAGAGCAGTGTCTGAGCCGAGAGCTTTGTGGGTGTGCAAGCAGCAGCTAATTAGGACAACCATTAAACCTCTGGAATTATTATTATTATTGTTAAATCTTTCCAAACCTGGATGGAATTTTGTAACTGCAGGAGTCTACTGATAGATCTGACTCTTTTTAAAAAATCGGTCTGGCCCCGAGGAAAGTCCTATTTAGGTTTTTCCGTATGTGTCATAGGCGAAGTGTGTGTGTGTGTGTGTGTGTGTGTGTGTGTGTGTGTGTGTGTGTGTGTGTGTGTTGGGGGGGGGGAATCCAGTAAGAGCTGGCATTATGTAGCTTATGTCCAGGTGAATATTGTTTAAAATAGGACTTTAGCCCTAGCTTTTTGCGACCCCTTAGCTCCTGTTATTTGCCCGAATGCTTAATCTGGCTGTTTGTTTTTTAAAAAAAAAAATAGCTAAATGTTAAGTAAAAAAAAGGAGTTGGAGGTACAACGCCCATTATTTTTTAGCAGTAGAATGAGAGATTTCCCATTAGCAAAAGAAGCTGCAGGGGGAAAAAAAGTAGCCTTGACTCTAGGAAGCTCGCTTTGCTATTCCAATAGATACTTATTTAATAATATTATTTTTAACAGAGGATATAAAGGCAGAAAACACGACAGGAAATTGGCTGACAGCAAAGAGCGGAAGAAAGAAAAGATGCCCTTACACTAAACATCAGACGTTGGAACTGGAGAAGGAATTCTTATTCAATATGTACTTGACCCGCGAGCGCCGCCTGGAGATTAGCAAGAGTATTAATCTAACAGACAGACAAGTCAAAATCTGGTTTCAGAACCGCAGGATGAAACTCAAGAAAATGAACAGAGAGAACCGAATTCGGGAACTGACTTCCAATTTTAATTTCACTTGAACGTGTTCAGAGGAAGGAAGGGATGGGTTATATGGGGAGAATCATTGCAAATCCTGTGCAGTATTTTTTTTATTATTATCATTATTATTTTCCCCCACCCTACCCCCTGCACATCATTGCAAGGAGCATAGGAGGGAGGACGGGAGGGGTGGTTGGGGGGAAAAGGAAAAGACCTCAGGCTAAGTGTTAAATTCTATAATTTGAATATTTACAGATTATAGAGCGGAGATGCATTCATCAGTATGAGCATGTGAGATATATATATATATATACATATATATATATATATATATATATATATATATATATATATATATATATATACACACACACACACACATATATATATATATATATATATATATATATATATATATATATATATATATATATATATATATATTCTAGATAGTAAGCGATCAACTGGTTCTTTATTTTACATACATACATACATATATATGTAAAATAAAGAACCAGCTGATTGCTTACTAGCTTTCCAAACATCTTCTAAGATGTTTTTAAGTTATTCAGAAACAGCACAAAGCGAAAGGAAGGGTGTGTTGAGGGCTTGGAAGACCGAAGGATCTACATCTATGCCTTTTTAAAAAAATGTTTAGGACACTAGCTATGTTTGAAAGTTTGCTTTTCCATACCTTAGTGTAGCCTGCCTATTGTACAATAATAAAATCATATAATGACTGCCAATGAATTTCATACGTGTGAATATGTGGAAATAGAGGAGAAAGAAATGCTTACTCAATGTAGTTTATGCAGTCTCCTTCTAGTGAGGTGGTGCTGTCACTCACTATATTTAAGAAAAAAGAAAAACAAGAAGGCAACACCGCTAGCTATCTTATCACGGGGAAAGTGGGGGGGGGGGGCGGGGGCGGGAAATGCCTGTGTTCTTTTTTTTTTTGGTGACTTGTTATTTAAATATATCCTGTATGTGGAATCTGTGCATGTATCTTTCTATATGGAGCCAAATAAATTTCTTAGAACGCTGGACAACTGGGTGTTCTTTAAAGTGATTTCCTTTCGTTCCCCCCCCCCCCGCGCCAAAAAAGCACGTCCCCCCCTCCCCCGCGGTCCCTCTCCGTCTAGGGTATTTTTTCCCCCAGTACTCATCCTTTTAAGGCTTTCAGGAGAGTATCCTAGCGGGTTTAATATAAGTGAGAGACCATAACGTTGATTTAAATATTATCCAGGTGACCACAATAAGTCAAGGTCATAAAACAGTAATGTCAGGACAGTCTTGGTAAGCGCTGGAGGTGGATTTTATGATCTGCAAATATAATGTGCCGCAGCAGTAAAAGATGCATTTAAAGGTGACTGTGGAGGAGGGAAGCAAGTCAGAAGCAGAGCAGCTTTCTTGGGATGCACACTCCTCATAGCTAGGGGTCCTTTTTTCTGTCTGTCTTTCTTTCCACCTTTTTTTTTCCTTTCTTTTTTCCTTTTTTCTTTTTGAAAGGAAAGACATCCTCCTTTTATCTCCTCCTCTGGAAGAATCGTTTTCTATTATTAAAGAAAAAGAAATAAAAAACCGGAAAGAAAAGAAGGAATACACTTTAAAAAAAAAAAAAGCCACCTCTTGCTCCCAGCCTACGTAGCAGAGAGAACGGGAATGTCACGGTGGAAGGCGTGCAGAAGGTAAGACAGACGATTTCTTGGCTGAGATACATGGCTGAGATGCAAGTGGATTTCTCTGAGTGTGTGTGTGTGTGTGCGTGTGTGTGTGTGTGTGTCTGGGTTTCTCTCCCTCCCTCCCTCCCTCCTCTTCCTGCGTCTACTCAAGGTAAAGACAGCGTGGATGTGAACTCCACGTTGAGGCGATCTAGGTTTGATCCAGATAGGGCGTCTGGTTTGGTGTCTTAGGACTTGGAGGGGGGCGTTGGATCAAGGGGGCTTCCCTGTGCCTGTGTGACAGCTCATTTTCGACCAGAATATGCATGGCTGAAGAATGGTGGTGCATAGATTTCCATGTTGATCCCCTTGGCCACCAACACCTCCCACCACACCCCTTCCTCTTTCTCCTCTTCCTCTTCCTCCTCCTCCTCTTCTTCTTCTTCTTTCTTCTTTCTTCTTTCCTCCCCTTTTAAACTTACTTCTGATGAAGTTGAGCTTTCTTTAGAAGGGCCACCAAAGAGTCTGAGGTTTTTGGTTTTTGGTTTTGGTTTAGTTGGTCGCCAGAGGACTTTGGCACTCCTCAAACACATCGGAGTTGGGTATTCCCTGAACGTGCCCTTTCGCTTTCAGAGTTTTGGCTGACAGGGACTCTAAAGAAAGGGAAGCAAGGAGGTTTGGTGGCATTTTGAAATGTTGTGGGATCACAGACACACACGCATGCCCATGCAGAGACGTTCCTTTGTGGATATTTCTTCCCCCACCTCCTTCCCCCCCCCCACCCCCTTCTTTAACTGAAGCTGCGATGGCAATATGCAAGGCAAAATGAATAATGTCAGGCCGGAGCTAGTTTGCCAATGAAGGATAGTGGATTGTGCTGTAATTCAGTATATGCTAGCAGTTCAACCGCAGACACACAGACAAGTAGAGTCAGAGAGAGAGAGTTGAATGCAGATTCTATTAAAGAGGAAGGAAGGGGAGGGGTGGGAGAAGAGGAGGGGAAGGAGGGGGGGGAACCTTAATGAAGAGATTAAAGATGTTGCCTTAATTCGAAGTATGTTTTCTTACGGGCTTGGTTATTCCTGTGCTTAGCTTCTAATGTGGGATGAGAAAGGTTAGCAGGAACATATCCTGAAGCATAGCCTACGAAGGGACTAAAGATGCTTGCTTTCTTTCTTTCTTTCTTTCTTTCTTTCTTTCTTTCTTTCTTTCTTTCTTTCTTTCTTTCTTTCTTTTTTTTCTTCTTTCTTTTTCTTTCCTCTCTCTCTCTTTCTCTCTCTGTCCCCTCCATCCCTTTTTTGTCTTTCTTTCTTTCTGGCAGAAATGACTGTGGATCTTTCGCCCTTTTCTGCAGCTGTTCCGTGGTTTAGGTAGTTTCATGTTGTTGGGGTTGGCTTTTAACTCGGCAACAAGAAACTGCCTTAATTACGTCAGTTAGTCTTCATCAAGGGCAACCTTCCTCCCTCACCCCCTCCACCCCGCTTTTTATTTTGACCCCCTTTCCTTTTCCTTTGCTACTCACACGCAGCCAGACGAAAGGGTCGGGAGCCTTTATTAAGACAGGGAGCAGGCAAAGCGAACAAATGGTGGTAGACAGACTTCTCCCCCCACCCCCGCACACACGCCCCCCTCCGGGGGAAAAATTAGCAAGAGGAAGAGAGAGAGGAAAAGAGAGAGAGAAGGACAGGAGGGCATATCTGGGGGCAGGGACGCAGGTTCGCCAAACCTCATAACCGTCTCCAACTCACCACACGGCTCCATATACCTTCCCAACAATTCCCCAAGCACTTATGATCGCTTCGTCTGGACTTAAGACGACTCTTGCTGGTTGCTGTTGTTTCTGGCCGACGGGGCTCTCCAGACGGACAAACCTGGAGGGGGTCCCTCTCTGAAAATTTCTCGGGTGATTAATGCTTCTAAGTTTAAGCTCGGAATAATTGTCTGCATTTGTAGCCTAGAGGTTTTCGGGATTCACCTTTTTGCTTTCCTTCTTGGGGGTCCACCTGGGTTCTTTTGCATCCTGGTTTCTGAAAGGAGGCGAGTTTTGTGAGAAGGGAATGGAGGCTGTGATGTGTGCAAGACCTCCCTTTATATGAACGCAGGTGTTCGGTAAATGGCCGGGGAAGACTGAAATTACAGCCCCGACTCCCAATGGCAATCTATTGCTGGTATAACCTGCCCGGGACTCTGAGAATCCACTTAGATAAATTATAGTCTTATTATGTTCCTTGGCTTGAAGGTGGCTTGAAGAACAAAGCGGAAAGCGGTACTCTAGGTCCACAGACCTTCCTCGAGAGCGTGTTCAAGGTTTAACCACGGCGCCTCTTCAAAATGAAGGGGGAGTAAAACCAGGAGCTCACAATTCGGTGTAGTTTACTATACAGCGGCCTGGATTACAATCTGCTTCTCCCCACCCCTCTACTAAGTAGCTAAGTAGCCGGTTAAGGAAGAAAAAAAAATCCTTCTGCCCGGTGTTGGGATGAACAAGTTGTTGTAACGGTGATTGTGGTCGCTTTGGTGGATCTGGACGGCTGAGATTTAAACCGGGCTGCGTGTGGGTGTGAGCGCGGAGATTTTCAAGGGAAAAAAAATCCAAGATACCAGGATCGAAGTGGCAAAAGAGAGAGAGATCTTCGCCACTGAGCAAATTGGTGCTAAATTAGCTTTTTATCCTTCCAGATGAGGTTCAGGTTTATATTCGGGGAGGGGGTGGTGGGGATCGTGGGGATTTAATCCACTGCCACCATCGCGCGCGGACACCCCCCAAAAAGAAGAAAAGTGTAAAAGAGGCAAACTAGCATTGGGGGAAGAATTCACCCAGTGGTCTGCAATCCACGATCCTTGACTAAGGACAGGAAACGAGAGCAAGGGACAAGGGCAGGAGCCTGGAGCGAGAGGTTGCATAGCCTTCTAATAGACAAGAAATACATTTCCGCAGTTTAAGTACAAAGATGTATAGGGAACCCTGTTTCCTAAGCTCTAGGACGGCTCCTTCCTAAACACAAATTTTTATTAGAAATAAAGTCAGCTCCCTCCTGCCCCAGGGAGGAGGTACCTCTGGTCTTTCACTGGAGAAAGGTTATTTTGTTACTGCTGTGATTCTCGGGCCACTGTTTGCACTGTTCCTTCCGAGCCCTCCAGCTCCTTAGCAAACTTTCAGCAGTCGATTTGGGGAGACCCGAGTCTCAGAGACTGAAGGGTGGGGTAGGGTTGGGGTGCGTGGATTCCCTTTCCCGAAGGAGAGGGGCAACCTGGTCTTGCCAAATTCCACAAAACGGGTGGGGCTGGGTAGTGGGGGGGGGATGGACGACCACTACTGTAAATTGTCAGCTCATCGTTTTCTCCTCTCTTATTTCTGGTATGAAAACTAAAGCCCCGATTTGGGGTGCAAGCAAGCGAATATACTGGGAGCTACCTTCTTTGAAATCTCTCGCCCCCCCCCCCGCCCAATATTAAATAATACACCCACGCACGCCCTCCGATTTTTAAACATTTTAATAAGCAAACAAAAGTGCGCCCATTGTGCTTGCTTAGTGTAAAGTCACCGGTCTGCAGATAAATGGCTCGGTCAAAGGCTTTAATTATTCGTCAAAGGCTTTAATTATTCGCCACGGTCCTGAGATAATTGAATGGTTTCATTATGTGCTATAGATAGAAATGTTTTTCCGGCTTCCTGTAAATATATCCCCTATTGCAACATAAAAAAGAATGGGTTAATGGTACTAAGTGTCTTTCAGTCATGTGTAGTGTGACTGTTTATGTTTGTGTGTATATGTGTGTGTATATATATATATCTTTATGTATATGTGTGTATATATATCTTTATGTATATGTGTGTGTATTTGTGTATACATATCTATGAATCTATTTATGGGTATATCTTGAATACACCTATATGCGTTTATCTCTCTGTGTTTCCCACATTTCCTCTCACATGCGGTGGGGGGGGGGGAGATCTAAAGTAATGTATGTTTAATCGACCCAAGTCAAGAAATGTAATAAAAATTAAACCCTCCCCTACTGTGTGTGCCCCCTTTAAATGATTCTATTAGAGCTGGGTGTGAGTGAAGAATTTAGAGACTTAAATATTATTGCAGCCTGCTTTTTAATCTCCAATGTCAGAAAAGATGTAATTAGGAAAGATTTCTTGCTGTTTTGTGCATTTCTCTCTCTCCTCTCAGCAAAATATCGTTTTTCCTTGCTTGCTGGATATGTTTCATTCTGGGGAGGGTGTTGCTGTTGGTTATGCCTATAAAATATTAGCAACCTCATCGTGCCTTTCCAGTGTTACTCCATTTTTCTCGTGTGGGTGTATGTGTATGTGTGTCTTATTGTCATTCTGCATTTTACAGCAGGTGTGACTTCAAAAAGTTTCTCTTTTGCTGTCTAGAGTTTGGTGTGGAAACCTACATGCAATCTTTCTTCCAGTTTTATCTGTTGTTTTTTTCTGAGCATTTATGGAAGGTGCTGGTAGGGAACAGAGGTGCACATGTCATATGTCCAATATAATGTATGCAATGTAATCTATAACCATTTCTGTAAATTAATATAATCTATATAAGTCGTTGCAATAAATGTGTATACTTATCTAAATACAGTGATCACTCAGTGAATGCTCCCAAATAAAGTTTTGTGCTTCTATGCCTTTTTATTTTCATACTGAAACAATATAACTGTTGTTAAGTCTGTGTTGTATTTGAGTCAATACAGTCTTTCCCTGAATCATGTGAGTATCTTGTGTATTCTATTCTGTGTATAAAATAAACTAACATGTATCATGCATATGGACATATGTATTTACAGCAAGAGAGCATGGGGGAGAATAACTTGTAAAAAAAACCCCAAAACGTGTATAACCTGGGGAAGGCAATAATCTGAAATAAGATTTTTTTTTTCATTTGGCAGGAGGGCTGGGAGGGTTTTTGGTCTTTACAGAGCATGCATTTGCAAATATTGGTGAAGGTTTCAAATTGTTCCATTGCTGTCTGCACGCACAGACAGTATGCTTGCATGCATATGGGTGCATATCTGCATATCAAATAAAAAAATGAATTTCAACAGCGTGGCAGAGAAGGAAAGGGAGGCATATCTGCAGCAATCATCTCTGTGCAACACACAATTCTCCTCCCTGGGCCCTTTGCTCTCTTTCCCATTCGCCTTCACCTTTGAGCCACACTCTCATAGTTCCTGGAAAGTTCAAAGAAACATTCTGAACGTTTCAGGAAAAGGAGAAGGTGGCTGGCTGGCTCTGCCTGCGTTGTGTTTGTCAAGGGAAAGGTATTCTGACTCAGCCCTAAAAGAGACTGCTAAGGCCAGGGCAGCAGGTACCACTAATTGAGGACAAGGCCTAGCCCTGGGACTGGTGTGTGTGTGTGGGGGGGTGGGCTTTGAAGAGTGGGGCTAGCATGCTGTCTCTGCCTTTGGCTGAAACTTGCCCTTGTTTATAAATGCTGTCTCTTTCCCCCACCCCTCCTGTTTATGTGAACTAACACCTAGCTGGCTGCAAAGCTCATTGACAGCAGTGAGGCTGAAACAGACCACAAGGAGCCTTGTTTGTGGGCCAGAGGCTTCATTGCTGGAGGTGGGAGGGTGGGTTTGGTTTTAGTTTTTAAACAGAGAAATAAGTGGGGATACATGTACATGTATCAAGGTCCCTTGATACATACGTACATATATACATACATTTTACAGGCACTCCATTTGGCGAAGATTGGTGTGTGCTTTCATTTATTTTTATTTTTACTGTGATTCTTGCTCCCTCCTGTCCCCAATGCAGTCTATTTTGAAATCTATTTACCGTAAAAGAGAGAGACAGAGAGACAGAGAGACACAGAGAGAGGGAAAGAGAGAGAGGGAAAGAGAGAGAGAGAGAGATTTGAGATAATGGCGCAGAGGACCGACCGTTTTTATGTCTCATTTAAACACTGTTGCC
Organism: Masticophis lateralis; assembly: GCA_030761175.1. NCBI lineage: Eukaryota > Metazoa > Chordata > Lepidosauria > Squamata > Colubridae > Masticophis > Masticophis lateralis. Next base: position 147,620,566 of record JAUDYJ010000002.1, read on the forward strand.
CTTTGATGTCTCCCAACTTCATCTTGCATTTGTGAATTTCCTCCTGCTGCTGCTGCCATCCTCTTCCTCTCCTGCTCCTTTTTTTTGTTCTTCTTTTTCATCCTCCTCCTCCTCCAACCTGAAATGTTCAAGGAAAACACCCGCAACACAGTGAAATGGATTAGTCCTGAGGTTTAATTGCGCTTCGGAATTTATTGTTCTTCTATCCCGGCCACCACCAAAGCACTAAAAAGTCTGGCATCTAAAGTCATAACAGCTGACAAAATTCTTAAACCACAAGGAAGAGAGTTTTTAAGGGCAGACAAAGAGGAGGTGATTAAACAGGTACAGGCTCCTGGAGACCAACGTTTAAAAATTAAATGCACTGTACATTTTTAAGCCTTCTGCTTTCTTTCTTTCCATCTCCCTCCTACCTTTTATCCTGGGGTTAAATAGAAAGAACATGCCCACAGGAAGTGAAGTTCTATTGCCCATTATTCCTGCAAATGCATTGCTTATACAGAATTATCCCTGAGCCACGCAGTTTAAGAAACGGAGTAAAAAAAACCCCAACAACACCGAGATATCTTTGCCCAGCTGAAACGACGTCCTTGCTGTTTGCACCAGCACCATCCTCCTCCTCCTCACTCACCACTGCTACTATGAACTAGCTCCCATTGTCCCTCTTAGAGCAACGGTAAGGTTCCATTACTCTGGGCATAAAATAATAATAATAATAATAAATATATCCATTTGGATGACAGAGAAGAATCGGGTTCTTCTCCGTTCTTTCTCTCCGCCGCGTTTTGTTGTTGTTTTTTGATCCATAAAAGCAAGTAGAGGTGGGAAGGGAAGGCCGGGAATTCAGCCCCCACCACCGAAAGAAGGACCCTTAAAGAATAGCCCGCCACAAGCCAGGCCATAAGCCACCAAGCTTCCTCGCCGCCTATTTTCGTGGACGATTAGCAGCCCATTTCATTGCAACACACTATCTCCCTTTTCTTCCACTCGGGTGCGTCGGCCTTGGGAGAGGACTAGGGGAAAAAGGCGTCCCCACGCGGGGAAAATATTAAGCGGCGGAACCGATTAAGCTCTCTCCTATGAACTCTCCTTTCAGTTTACAACCGCGGGGCCTTGCCGGGGAGGAGAAAGCGGCTTCTGCAGTTCTCCGGAAGAGGGAGGTGGGGGTGGGGGGAGGGAGTGGATTTTTAAAAAATCCGAACTTGACGGTGTTTATTGAGATAACTGGGCAACCGGGGCCCGAAGGAATGCGCCCCGAGGGTGGCGAGTCGGAGCGGAGGTGGGGGGAGGGAGAGGAGGGCGAGTGGGTCTCTTTTGATCCCTTGGAGGAATTGGGTATCTTTCGCTCCAGAGCTTGCTTGCTTGCTTGCTTGCTTGCTTGGCTCAACCCAACCATCTCGGAGAGGTTCGCCCTCGAGAGACAGAGCTGCAGAAGGTATCATGGGCGCTCCTCCGGTTCCGCCTCCTCTTCCTCCTCCTCCTCCTCCTCCTCCACGGTTTCCAAGCCTGAATCTAGCGGCTGTTCAGGAATTCTGGGAGCCCTCCGTGGGTTGTGTGGGTGTTGTGGTTGCTTCCACGGAATCCTCTAGGCCTAGAGTGGGCAAGTAGACCAGGTTGGGAGACAAACGGAAGACCCTTCGCTCGACCTTCAGCGCTTTTCCTGGAAGAGAAGAGTAGGACTAAGGTGCTGGCGGCGGCGGCGGCAGCCTAGAGGGGCTACCCGCGTTTTAAGACTTTGAGCCTGGCTCTCAAATTAGGGGAAACTTTTTCCTTTTTTTTTCCAGGAGCCCAAAGAAAGAAACGGGGAGCACAGAATTCGGAATGCTCCCAGTTTATATCCAGATCAGATCGATGCGGGACTGCGTCCGCCTGTGTGTGTGTGTGTGTGTGTGGGCTAAAGGAAGGACGCAAGAAGAACTGTGCAACCGTGCGTGTGGGTGTGCAGTGGTGTGCAAGTGTGCGCTAGGGGAATATAGGTAGCTGGCTGCTCGCCAAATGTCAGCTTTTTCTACCTAAACAAAACTGGCAGAATTCGCTTAGAAAATAATAATTCTTCCGTGTCATATTTAAATTGAGGATCGATAAAATCTTCAGAGGGGTTCAGACTACTCTTTTTTTTCCCATGCACGTCACAGATGACAATTTTTTTTAAAAAAACGCAGCTTTTTAAAAACGGCTCTTCCTTTTTTCCCTTTGCCTCGCTTTAAAGACAATGAATCTATGTGAACATTGAAAATATATATATATATATATATATATTCAACGTTCACATAGAAAATAACCTGGACACGCCAGGTTCTGTTAAAGACTTTCTACTGTATCTTTTATCGAAGGGCAGGATTTTGCCTTGTGAGTTGGCTAGATTTTTCCCTTGCTACCTAGATCACTTGATGCAGAATCTGGGCAGAACGCATATAGAAATGTAGCATTCGGCTTCTGTAACTGGAAAGTCTTTACCCAAAGAAGAACATTCGAAAATATGATCACCCCCTCCCCACCTATCTCCCACCCTGCTCTGGCAAGGTTAACTGAAAATTTATCCCTTCCCAGAATGATGCCTATTTCAAAGGGGGGGGGGTACCTTTCCTAGTTAGGTTTTGAGAAAGATTATAATAGATAGATAGATAGATAGATAGATAGATAGATAGATGGATGGATGGATGGATGGATGATAGATAGATAGATAGATAGATAGATAGATAGATAGATAGATAGTATTCTGGATGTCAAGGCTTTCATTTGATTTTATCTGTAGAGGATCTGTGGTCCTCTGTCTCTCTCATTATGTTATGTTCCCTGACAGGGCACGACTTCCAGAGGGCACTTGCACCAAGATCTTTGCACCATGAGCCCTCAAGGATCATTGCCCCAAGACAACCTGCAGCCCTGAGGGGAAATTGCTGTTGTTTTTGTTGTGTTCGGGATAAGAGGATCCCTGGTAAATAAAAGTGGCAACTTCCACTTTTCAGCTGCTGTCTGCGCTTTCTTTCCATAAATGCTTCTTTCAAGGATATTTCAATGACCTTGCTGGCTTCTCCTATGGTTGCTCTGGCGTTTATGTCCTTTTCTACTCATAATCTGTTATTCTTGACTTGGATTCATGTGTTAGTCCCTCTTTTTATGCTTAATGTTATGCTTTCTGTTTATAGGATATATATATCCTATACATACATACATACATACATACATATATATATATATATATATATATGTATGTATGTATGTATATGTATACACACACACACACACACACACACACACACACGATAGATAGATAGATAGATAGATAGAAATAATATAATCTGTCAATCAGTTGAAAGATTGATTCTTTGCAAAGATAATTATATTTCTTCAGCGCAACCAAGCAAGGATTTTATATCCTCCAATGTTTCATATCCCCCTTTGGAGCCCTCCACCCACCCACATGCTCCTATATTTCTACCCACATAAAGCCCAGAGGTAAGATCATCAAAGCTTCCTAGGTACTAACTTTCCCCACCAGGATTCAGAGGGGAAAGATGAAGTCATTAGAGAATTGTGATTGACAGACAAACTGAACTCAAGGCAGGCCAAAGGATACATTATGTTCCTTGCAGGACAATTTCTCGCCCAGAAAGTGCAAGGTTGAAAACAGGAGGAGAACTGTGGACAGAAGGGGGTTAGTACAGAATTTTCAGCAAGACTGTTTTCAAATCTTGGATGCAGAGACACACGCAGAGACACAAGCACACAAGGACACACCAGCCAAACCTTACAGTATTTCTATTTCAAATCTGCTCCCTATGGAATGAAATACAGTTTTACTACTCCCGCCAGGGCAGGCTGAGGCACACGATCAAGACCTCCTGTGTTAATGTCCATTCAGGAATCTTTAATCAGTTCCATCCGACAACTTTTCCAGAGTCTTTTTCAAGGGAGAAGAAAGAGGGGGAGGAGGACAATAACCAGTGAATAAGCAGTAACTGAGAGGGGGGAAATGGCTCTGCCTGCTACTTTGCCTGCCTACCCAAATGCACTTTCAGATTTTTTTTTTTTCTTCCAGCAAGCTGCTTAAAAATAAATCCACTGCCTGCTCCTGTATCAAGAGGAGACCTGAGCCCTCAGCTTTGAATGTGTCCCTAGTGGTTACTCCATTTCCCTGGGGCACACGGTCCCCCCTCCTTTTCTGTCCTCTGAATGTCCCTTTTCTCTCCCCCCCCCCTCCAGCCCCATAAGCAACCACTTTCCTTAAGCCTTGCAACCCCCTTCCCTCCACTGGGTTGAAACTGTACCTCACTTCCAAGCCGCCTCTGCTGTTATTGTATTGGAAATCTTGGTCCTTCTTTGACAAAAACCACAAAAAGGAACAACACGGATTGTTGTAGTAGTGCCGCTGCTCTCTTGTTGTGTTCTCTGGTATTCTTGAACGGAGGGAGTGGGGGACACACACACATCCTTTTTGCAGATTTCTTTTCCAGAGCCAGGGACCAAAACCACCCTTCCAGACCACTAAGGGTAATAAACTATACCGATCACCTTACTCTACCAAGCCAAGGTTATATATTTTTTTAACACACGCACGCGCGTGCGTTCACCCACCCACTCACCCACACACACACACAGAGAGAGAGAGACACACACACACAGATACGTGTTTTCAGTGAAGTTCTGCAAATCGATTGAATTGACAGAAAGTTTCAGATATTTTTAATGCACGCACCCACCCACATGTTAATCTAGGAAAGCAAAATAAACTGTTTTAGACAAACACACCCTAGCTTTCTGTCTTCAGTTGCAAAAACAAACTCCCTCACTCCCAGTTATGCCTCATCACTGAAACTTACTCGTACAGTTTTATTTCGTGAACGACACATTCATGAACAATCAAATGATCCTCGTAAAAATTTTATTGAAGGACATAAAAAAAACATCTACGACTACTTGCCGAATAATGTAGCCTCTTGGGAAGAGGAATGCCACTTTTTTGGGGGAGCTCTTGCTATTTTCCGGTCTCTGGGTTTTTACAAAGTCATCTTCATCTTTCCTCCCAGAAATTTTGTGTGTGTGTGTGTGTGTGTGTGTGTGTGTGTATGCGCGCGTGCGTGTGTTTTGTGCGTTTGTATGTATGTGCGTGCATGTGTGTTCACCCAGTTCTCTCCCTCCATACATACACATACATGTATGTAGAAACGGATGGTTTTATCTGGCAAAAAATAAAATAAAACCTGAGTGTGTATATGTATATATGTATCTGTGGCTATACACATATACACACATATACATACATGAATGTCATTAAAATTCAGGAGCCGGTGCCGGAGAGGCTGAGAGCCAAGCAGGATCACTCCGTGAGGACCTTCCATCGGCCACCTCCCCTTTTAAAGATCTTCCATGTAATGTATCCATTATCGAATACAAGCTGTAGAAGCAGAGCGAGTAGACAGAGACAAATTGCGTCAAGAAATAGTTCCTTGTGCTACCTTGCTACACCAGCTACCTTACAGCCTCATTAGCAGCAGGGCTATGGAAAAGCCAGGTCGCCGAGCCAGCCAGCCAGCCAAGCCAAGCCAAGCCAACGAGCGAATCGCCTTTCAGCTTACGACACGTAAGATCCGACCGCTGCTGCTAATCACGGCATTATTTCAAGAGTTTGATGAAAACCCAAGTCGCATAGGCATTATTTAAAAAAAAAAAGAAAGAAAGGGAAAAAAATAGAAAGAGGGAGAGAGGGGAGAGAGAGAGGGAGAGAGGGGGAAAAAAAAGACCTGCGGATTGATCTACACTGTATTTTGGGTAAATATAATCACGTGGGATCTCGGAGCCAATGGCACGCCAGGAAAGGCTGAAAAAATAATTACCTGCCCTGATTGTTCTATGAGAAGATAAAAAGTACACATACAGTTCATACAATAATCTTATGAATGTAAAAGAGGGGGGAACAATGTCGGCTTCGGGTCCCATAAGCAACTATTATGTAGATTCTTTGATTAGCCACGAGAGCGACGACTTGCTGGCGTCCCGGTTCCCAGCTACTGGCTCTCATCCTGCTGCAGCCCGACCGTCAGGATTGGTACCGGAGTGTGCTGATTTTCCGTCCTGCAGCTTTGCCCCCAAACCGGCCGTTTTTACCACTTCGTGGGCTCCCGTGCACTCCCAGTCGTCCGTGGTTTACCACCCGTACACCCACCAGCCACACATTGGAACTGACACTCGGTATATGCGCACTTGGCTGGAGCCTATCTCCGGCGCGGTCTCGTTCCCAGGTTTTCCAGCCAGCAGCCGGCACTACGGGCTTAAACCCGACGCCTTCCACGGCCGCAGGGACTGCGGACCGGTGGATGGACGTAGTTATCCGGATTATATGTACGGATCCCCGGGAGATCTCAGGGACAGAACCCCGCAGACTATACCCTCTCCGGAATCTGAGGCCGTCGCTTCCAACAAACACAAAGAAGAAAAGACCGAATTGGACCCTAGTAAGTCGAAGTCATTCTTGTTTACAACCGGGAAGGCATTACAGCTCCCTGGCACAGTGCTCAATAAAAAGGAATTACCTTTACTGTTTAGAATTCTTGGCGTCCTTCCCTTGGATCTCCAGCTACAAGGGCTGACAAACCTGGAGGAAAGCTGGTTTATTTGATTTTTGGGGGGGAAAGGAGGGCGGCAGGGGGCGAAGAGGGGAAGAAAAAAAAAAGGATTTGTTTTTAATGAGCATTATTATTGTTACGGGATCTGGATGGGTCCTTCGTCCTCTCTCTCGCTTTGGCTTTCCTTCGCATCTGTTTGTTCTTAAACTAGCCAGAACCTGCTTTTGCCCACACTCTTCCTTGCATTTTAGTCCTTCTGACTTTTGGAGGAAGAAGCCTGGTAAAAGCTATCAGGGGTATGTGGGAGGGGAAAAATATTGGGGTGTTGATGTGTACTGAAAAGCAGGGGGGATTGCCTGAGAAAGCCTTAGAGGAGGGGGTGGGGGGAAAACAAACAAGACAAAACCCCACTCCAGACAATAATCCCCCAGATTTTTGCCTCCATCCTGAATGGGGGGGGGGAGATCGAAAAGTTAAGGGATAGCAATGGAGAGGGGGACAGCAAATAAAGGAAGGCGATGAGAAAACAAATAATTGGATTTAGGGAAAGTACAAATCGCTGTTGGGAGTTTAGAAGATGGGGAGAGAAGTCCAAAGGTTTGAAAGAACAGTTAATAATACACATCATTTTCTTCCCCCTCCCCTTTCCATTTTTTTTAAAAAAAGAAAATGAATTCTACAGTGTAATTTACTAGTAAAGGGACTTTAAAAAGAGAGAGAGGGAGAAGAAATAACCTTGAACACTGTTAAAACAGCTGAAAGGGTCTCCAAGGGATTTGTGCTCTTGCTTTGCTTTGCTTTTTTTTTTTAAAGTAATCATTCTTCTGCACACTGAAATGTTCATTTCCTAGTGGACATCTGCCATTTAAACATGGGAGATTTTTTTTTCCTTGTGTGCAGTCGGTGGGAGGTGAGAAACAGAAAGCAAAATAGGTGGAATTAAGATGACCCTAGTGCCAAGAAATAATGCCCACTTGTTTATTGATTCACATGCCCTGCAAAAGAGATGTGTGTACATTTTTTTGGTGCCCATCTAGAGTTAAACAGAGCTGGTCTCTTCCCCTCCCCTTCTGCTCTATAGACAGATTCCCATGCCAGGTGTGTAGAAATCCTTTCAGGCCTGATATGCTGGTTCATTCTGATAATTTTAATTTTATTTGTGCCATATAGGCAGATGCACTTATACAAATTCATGGAGAGAGAGAGAAATGGAGAGAGGGAATAAGAGGCATAGATCATGGACTAAAGGAGACTACTATCTATAGCATATTGATTACATCCAAATTTCACCCAAGAAATAATTAATCTAAAGGATGAGCTAATTCCTTCTGAGCAAGTTGTAAAGAGGGTCTGCAAGGGATAGTGTTTCAGTGCTCAGAAAAGGGAAGAGAATTTTTTTTAAAAATTTGCAACCACTAGGCTTCTTCTGGGGCACTGTCTGAATATTTATATATATTCTCATTCCTTTTAAAATTGCTGGCAGCTCCATCAGTGGGAAGTTATAGGGAGAGAGCCAGGGTTGTAAACAGAGTTTATGGGCCTATGAAATGGTGGGAATTTAGACTTTTCATGATTGTGTTCTTGAGATAGCCTTAATAGAGGCATATTATTAATATTATTGTTATTACAACCTCTTGGCCCTGGTTTTATTTTAGCATTGCAGTTTGTGGGAGAGAATGATCGCTAAATAAAATGAAATGATAGTCAGAAACAGGGTGCAGGACAGAACTAGTTAAACTCACTACTGTTTAGTGCCTCCCTGCTTGCACACTGATGAACACAGTGCACGCTCAGTTCCTATAAAAGAATAGATGTGCCCTTAAAAATCCTGAAGGTCACTTCAGGCTTGAGCAGGGGAATGCTCCCTTGTCTAAAGAGACTTTTTAGATAGGAGACTTTAGATAAATACTAAAATTATAAGGATGGGATATGAATTTAGGGCATCTCTATTTGAAGGTACTGCCATCAGTAAATGCAGATCTGGGTAAGGGCTAAATGAATAAACAGAGACGGGTAGGTAAATAAACAATCAGTAATAAATTAAATGTCCCAATCTTTATTTTGCAGATAATCCTGTTGCAAATTGGATTCATGCACGTTCTACAAGAAAGAAAAGATGTCCTTATACGAAATATCAAACGCTGGAACTAGAAAAAGAGTTTTTATTCAATATGTACCTAACTCGGGACCGCCGTTATGAAGTGGCCAGGGTTCTTAATCTCACTGAGCGCCAAGTCAAAATCTGGTTTCAGAACAGGAGGATGAAAATGAAGAAAATGAATAAAGAGAAAACCGATAATAACAATAATAAAGAGCAGCAGTGAAACTGGCCACATCCTTCCAGTCTGTGGAGAAATCAAGGCGCTGGTTTTTCCCAAGAAAGAAATTGTTCCTGACTTTTTTCCCCTTAATGTGCTGATGAGTGTTTAGAATTAGTTAAACACGGCAAACCTTTCTGGAACAAAAATGAGAGAGAGACAGAGACAGAGACAGAGGGAAAGAGAAACATAAAAAGTGCTTTCTTTACAAAATGCAAACACACACACATACACACACACATCCCTAACAATTGCAACTAAAAATAAACTTTTTTTTTTCCTTTTCAGAAAAAAAACAACAAAGTACTTGAATTTTTGGATTAGTATTTTATTTTGTAAATTAAATTTATCCAGTGGTTTTTGTTTTTTGTTTTTTTTAATTATTATTTTATGATGTTGTGGTTGCATATTTTGTACAATGGAAAGAATAAGAGTGGGGGGGTGGGGGGGTGGAAAGAAGGAGCAAGGAAAAAAAATGGTGATGGGGGGAGTGATTGCTCAAAACAATGTTTCTGTCCTCGTGTCGAACTGGTGTACTTATTTGTGTCTTCTCTGATTGTCACAGAACCGTTCTGTAACACTGTTATGTTTTGCTATAGTAGATCAGCTTTCTGTAAATATATACCTAACGTCACCCAAAAAAAGGAGGAAAAAAATCCGTCGGTAATCAAGGTGTCTTTTTTAAAACAAATGTAAACTCCTATGGAGGAATAATACCCCCTCCCCCGAGTAAGTTGTAAAGGAAGGAAAGGGCAGGGAGATACTGTTTTGGGATTCTTACGGATACAAATTCTGGAAAAAGAGGCCCATTTAATTACCACAGGTTTCCTTCGGAAAATAGAAGAGCAGAATATCTTCTCTTGGGAAGTTGTAGGAAAAAGAACAGATCTTCGGCTCCCATTATTTTTACCATGATGTTTACCATGATGTTTATTTTTATTTTCCTTTCTCAGTCTCCTAGCTCCTCAACCTTTCTCCTTGTCTCTCAATATACCAATATCTCGCTAATGTCATGCTGATAAAACAAAACAAAACAAAAATAAGAGAGAAGATTCGGGTAAAAGGCGGCAGGGTGCTCTGCATTTTAATTTGGGGTAATTAATTGTACTAATTTATGACCCTAGGCAATCAAAGAATGTGTACGAGATTAAATAAGGGCCCCAGTCCGGTTCTGCTCGCAGATAGTTTACTCTTTACTTTTGTGATCGCCCGGAGACTATTCTGTTGGAACGCTTTGGGATTATCAGCGAAGTGCCAAAAACTTGTTAGTGCCTCGCTTGGGGGCCCAAGCAATTACGAATTAGGTTCGTAATGTACCACCACCACCACAGGGGAGGGGGAGAAAAAGAGGAGGGGGGGATGGTGTGTTCCTAATGGTAGTGTTAGGACTGAATAGCGAGAGAGCATCATCTAAATAATAATAAAAAGCTTAAAATGTTATAAAGCCTAAGGGAGTGGAATTCAGATCGGAAGGTTCCCCGCCCCCCAGCCCCTTGGCCCCTTTTAAAACCTCTTTCTCGGGCAGGGAGAAAGGGTATCTGGGAGTGTTAAAACTCCGCGGGTCTCTCTGTTTAGGAACGAGTTAAATGACACGGGGCCGGCGGGAAAGGTGGCAGCGCGAGGAGGGGGCTCTGGGATAGTGGAAGGCCAGGGTTTTCTAATTTTTCATAGCTCATTTAAAAATCTTTCCTACAAAGGCAGATCTCCTGTTGCCAGGGCCGTTTAAATGAAAGTCCCAAGGATTTTTATTTTATTTTATTGTTTAAAAAGGGAAAAGACGCCTGTGAGATGCTTCCTCACAACTTGTTTATAAAGCATTGGTTTTCTTGAAAGAAGGAAGAAGCCAAATAACTTCGAATTTTTCTAATGGCAAACAGATCGCGGCTTGCAAAGATCCAAGCCTCCCTAGAAACGAACAACAAAATAAATATGTGGTTTTGTTGTTTTGTTTTTTTCAAAGGAAAAAAAAAATCTGGAACCCTTTGCCCCACTGATGTCCTCAAACGATTCCCTCGTACTTTGTGTCTGCCTTTTCGTTTATGAAAATAAGTTTGCAGGCTTGTGTGTTTATCTAGGTTGCATAAGACCGGGGGAGGTAGGACTTGGGAGCAGGAAAAGAATGCTTATCCGTTCGAACAACAAAAAAAAAATGTAACAGCTAAGCTTTAGCTTTGTGCAGTGTTTTTCAAGAGGGTCCGAGCATCCAGCAATGCGGAAGGGCAGGAAAGATTGAAAAGTTCCGTGTAAAGGGCAATAAATAAATATGTATAAACCCCCTCCCCCTCGTCTTCCTTTTGTCTGCTATAACAGGAATGCTGGCAGAGGCAATTTAGTAGTTACAACCCTGTATTCAATGTGGATTTGAAAAGATAAAACAAAAAAAATATCCATCTTTAAAATCCTTCCCTCTCTCCCTCCCTCCCTCCCTCCTTCCCACCCACCCTCTTTCCTTCCTTCCTTCCTTCCTTCCTTCCTTCCTTCCTTCCTTCCTTCCTTCCTTCCTTCCTTCCTTCCTCCCTCCCTCCCTCCCTCCCTTCCTTCCTTCCTTCCTTCCCTTTTCTCACCATCTCTCTGATAGACTAGTGCCCAGCCTGTGTCTCTTTTATTAACTTTGAGCCTTCCTCATGCTTGAAAATCCTTCCAGTTCCACCAGACCTCATTTTCAAGATGACTAAAGATGCAGCCTCTTTCACCTTTCTCTCTCCCCCAGCCCCTCCTCCCCACTACCCAATAGTCTTCAGCAGAGCTGAGCTCCCATTGGAGGTAATGGAGAAGAAAAGAATGTAAGTTATGCTTCCTTTGTTTCCATAAGACTGTTGTTCTCTCTCTCCTCCTCCTCCTCCCTCCCACCCACCCTCCCTCCCTCCCCCTCCCTCTTTCTTTCCCCGTTTCTTTCTAGCTTGCTTTGTTTTATGGAGGAATATAGTGTCAGTTTCTGCACAAGTCTTCCACATATAATTCAGGGCATCTTCTTTCCTAGATATAATTTAATGGCAGGCAGGCATGTGTGTATGTGTGTAGATTTCTCTCTATGTGTGTACATTTTCCCAGAAGTAACTGGGAATAACTTACTCAAATATGCATATCAGGACTGTACCTTCAAGCATCTTCACCCAACCGGGTCGATTGTGCAAGCAACCTTGCATTCGTTGGTGAGCCCTGCTTCTCGCCTCAGCCAGATGCATTATGCTTTCTTTTATTTCTAAATTAAAAATCCGGATAATAACCATCACCACCCGTTTCTCGTCGTGTTGGCTTGTGTGGATGTTATATAGGGGTGGGAGTAGTTGGGGATATGCATACACATTGGAGAGGGAGAGAGGAGAAAAGGGAGGAAGGAAGGATATGGAAGGAAGGAAAGAAAGAAAGAAATAAGGAAGGAAGGATAAGGAAGGAAGGAAGGAAGGAGGGAAGGAAGGTAGGAGTGGGCCTCTCATCTTGTCCTTAAAAACAAAAGCAAAACCCCAAACAGAACCCTTTTGTAGTCAATACAAAAAAGACAGGATACAGCAGCTTTGAAAGCAGCCCAGAGGTACATTTCCGCAGCCCAAAAATGCCAGCTTTTACAACTTTGATTGTCTCCGCGCTGAATAGAATTGAACAAAAACAGGACCACGGAACCGGCTAGACGTCTGGCCTTAATCGTTTTATGGTTTTAATAAGGTGGGGTGCTCTTCCCTTTGAAACCGGATTATTGGAATGTTTTGTCTACCGGCAACCAACAACAGACGCGCATTTCGCCCCCTCCCCCTCGCCCACCTTCTGTCCCCCCATCCATCCACCCACCCATCCCGCTCCCCCTCCTAGCGCTTGGCAGAGGAGGAAGCGCCCCCCTCCCCGTTTTTTTAAAGGTTGTGAACCGGGAGGGGGGGGCGGCGGCGGGAGGGGGTGAGGTTGACAGGAGAGGTGAGAGGGAAGCGGCTGCCTTTCTCTCGGGCAGTGGTGTCAGGGTGTGAGTGTGTGTGCTCCCGCGCGAGCGGGATGCGTGAGGGTTATTGTTCTGAGAACTGGGTTTTAGCTGAAGAGGGGGGTGGGGGCGGAAGAAACCTGAGCAAAGGGTGCGCCTCCAATAATTAAAACCTAATTTCCCCCCCCCCCTCCAAGCCTTGGGACTCTAATGTTGACCGAGTAACGCCAGATGTTCTAATTCGTTCCTTCTTCTTGTTGTTGTTGTTTAGGAAAAGAAATGGGATTTTACACAGCTTTTGTTTCCGGTGGGACCTAATAGTATGCATGGAGTGGGAATGCGGGGTGGTGGTGGTGGGGAGGAGAGAGGCGGGGGAGGAAGGGATGGGTGGAGTAAAGAAAAAAAAAGAAAGAAAGAAAAAGAAGAAAAAGAAGGAGGTGGTGCTGGGAGATCTTTATTTTTGACCCTCCGAAAGGGGCTCAATTCTTTCTCACCCCGCGCAGTTCGGCCCCCGTTCCGCAGGGCGCGTGCCTTGGGGACAAACCGGCGCGAGATGGCGCTGTTGCTCAATCTTTAGACGCCCCCGAGTCGCTTTATTTACCCAAAAAAAAAAAAGCGGCGCCTTACCTCCAGGCCTTGACAGGAGGATTTCGGGGAGGAGGGTGGGGGAGCCGAGCTCCAGAATCTGAGGGAGCTGAATGTGCGTCTGTCAGCGATGACTTGCAAAACAACGTCAAAGTTAGGTTGGATGGCAGACCGCTGGGTCGTGTATGTAAAAAAAAAAAAGATCCCGTGTATGGATGTATGTCCTCCCTGAGCCCTACCCTTAAAGGCGTTATGAAAGGGGGGCGGGAGGGGGGCAAGTCTCTTCTCTAATTCCTTGACTAATAAACACACGCGCGCATTTTGCACAAAAGCTACTTCGTGTCTTTACCTTTATTTGTACGAAGGCAAAAATACAGATCTATGCAATAAAGGAGGCGATCAGTTAACGTTTTATAGCCGGAACCGAAGCACCGCAGAATCCAGTAACTTATAATGAGAGCATATGGCGTAGTTTATATGCTATATTTCATCAACATTTATGCACGTTTGAACCACCCGGCAGAAATAAACGTGGCGTCCTCTATGAGCGTTTTAAACACACACACACACACACAAATGTTGCTTGCCTTTCCAATAAAATAATGCGTAGGATGAATTTGATTAGAAGTTTTTCCCTACTTTTCTGTCCTTTTGCTGCCTTCTCTCTCCTGTAGCTTCTGCTTCCTAGTATGACAAGCAGGTTGTGCTGTGCCAGCTTTCTCCTTTTTCTTTGTGTATGAAGATAAATCTTTTTTTTAAAAAAAAATCAAATAAAAATCTGTATGACTGAGTGAGATGTATATAAAGACCAACATTCTATCATCACAGAACTTTCTAATAATAGTACATAAGAATATATGTTACACACACACACAAAACAACACTCAATACATTGTACTACAGCAATAAGATAATAGTGCCAAAAATTTAAAATTAAAAAAAATGTTTTGATTTCCAGTTCTGGTAAATTATCCTGTTGATGACTCTGAGCTTTACTCTACCAGTTAAGACAAGTTGAAAACCCCAAAATTGTTATGCTGTTTCAGAGTTGCTGAGCTTGGCTTCAGGATTTAAGATCTGGTAGGGTTTTTCTTGCCTCCAGTGTAGGAATAAATGTAGAAGTCTTTTGTCATTTACAACCTATTTGATGTCATGTGCTGATTAAATAAAAAAATAGAAAGAAGAAAAAGTAAACTAAGTCTTAGTGTTTTGTGGGAGGAAGAAGTGAGGGGATCCACTTCCTCCCAATTTCTTGTATCATTTAGACCTTCCTTCTGTTGTATTGAAGAATGGTTGGCTCCTGCTTAAATCTTCTCTTTGTGTGTGTGTATCTGTGTGTGTTGAGAAAAAGTATAATGAAGGGACACCTTGTGTGATAGCTGTTCCTCTGATTTCAAAGGATTTAGGAACCAAAGCTGTTTGCTTCACGAAAATAAAAGAAAATGTGAGGGGTGAATATTCTCGGAGATGGACTCAGTGGTTTGCTCTTTCAAATCCAACTCAATCTTTATTGCAGTCATAGGCCAACCTAACTTTGCTTTTCTGCACCCTGCCTACCACTTTCGATTTCCTCTCCCCTCCCTTCTGAAATTGACTTAGTTGCCATTCTCTGGGGGAAGAGAAGGAGAAAAGAGAAACACTATAAAGATTTGGGGTGGGGTGGTGGAGAAAAATTGCTCTGGAGAGTTTAATGAAAGGGCCTGGAAGACAGTTAATTTATTCCAGTGGCTTTGATATTTCTTTTTAATTTCTTTTTTTTTTTGCTTTTAAAAAAAGCACAGGAAATATTAATCCGGCAAACTTTAGAAAGAGAGAAGGTTGCTGATTTTTATGCTTCTGTTTAATGGCCTGAGCTCTTTAATGCAGCCATTTAAAAAAAAAACGAAATCTCCCAACTGAATGCTTTCAGCCAATGGTCTTCAGCCAATGGTCACTGTGGAATGGAAAAAGTATGGAGGGGGGTGGAAATGTGGTGTGGGAGAGGTTTGCAAGACTACACGTTGGAAACATACCACATGCATAAGATATATAAACCATTCCACAACCTACTATAATAGATGGGATAAGTCCTGGCCTCCGTTACCCAAGTTCCTCCCCTGTCCTCCAGGAGTATCCTTTCACAAATGTATATATCCTTTCCCCCTTATACATCTCTTTCCATTACTCAGACTTGATGGATCCTCATGGACCCCATATTCTGTTTTCCTTCAAAGGATGCCTTGAGGACCTCTTCACCCATTTATTGGGTGGGTGCCACCCCACCCAATAAATGCTTATAAACTAACTATCCCAGCCATCTTTGTTTTGGGGACCAAACTTGTATGTTAAAAAAAGGGGGGGGGGGGACAAACACCAAGACCGCCTCCATCCACTTGGTGGTGGCTGTTCCTCTGCAATGGGACTTGTGGCCCCTCTTTTGAATCCTGACTCACACACCCTCCTTATGTAGGGACATTTCCATCTTTTGAAAAGGGTGGGTGGGTGGGAGGAGGGTTACTTTAACCAAGTACTATGGCCTGCTATGGTTGTCGGGGAATTTCTCTCCTGCTAACCACTCTTCCCAGCAAAAATGATCCGGATTGGAGTTTTCTACCTATTACCTGTTGAAGTAACCTAAATTGACCTCGCCGCGCATGTATTTGCTCAGATCAGTGAAGAGGCTCGTAGCATAGGGAAGGAGGGGGGGGGAGCGAGGGAGAGAGCCAGCGAGCGAGCCGAGCATCTAAGAGTATTACTGCGCACCTTTCATAACCCTGTTCCATTCACTCGATATGAGGGTGTCTGCTTCCCCCCTCTTGCCTTCCTCCGAAGGGCTGCTTCCTTCACCTCCCCGTCACCTCACCGCGAACCCCGCGATTTCCCCTTGTCAGTGCCTTCCTAGCCTGCCTTGGCGGGTTGGATTGATGAATCCAGATCGCGTGTGAGAGCCTCACCACCGGGAGTTTGAGGAATTTGCCTGTGGTGTTAAGGGGAAGGGAACAAGTAAGAGAAACTGAGAGAGAGCTCTACCTATCGACGGATATAAGAGAAGTCAAGAGCGTTAGCCATAAGCAGCCATACCCACTCAGGCACTATGAAACGTCTTTGAGAGAGAGAGAGAGAGAGAGAGAGAGAGAGGGAGAGAGAGCGCGCATTAAAAAAAAAAAAAAAAACACCAGCAGCCACTAACCAGGACTTTGCGGAGTCCAGGGAGCGGGGAGGACGAGAGTCCATAGCACTGATCTCATAGAATTAAAGACTTTTTTTTTTAAAGCTTGACTTCCTTCTTTCCTTTTCATGCGAGAGCTATCATGAGCTCCTACTTTGTAAATCCTCTTTTCTCCAAGTACAAAGGCGGCGAGTCCCTGGAACCAACTTACTACGACTGCAGATTTCCACAAAGTGTGAGCAGAAGCCATGCGCTCGTGTACGGTCCGGGCACCACGGCTCCAAGCTTTCAACACCCTTCACATCACGTCCAGGAGTTCTTCCACCACGGAACCTCCAGTATCTCTAACTCTGGATACCAGCAAAATCCCTGCGCCCTGGCGTGCCACGGAGAGGCGTCTAAATTCTATGGATACGAAGCCCTACCAAGACAGTCGCTTTATGGTGCCCAGCAAGAGACGGCCGTGGTTCAATATCCTGACTGTAAATCCTCCTCCAACAGTAACTCTAGCGAGGGACAAGGGCATTTAAATCAAAATTCTTCTCCCAGTCTCATGTTCCCATGGATGAGACCGCACGGTTAGGATCTTTTTTTTCTCTCCCCCCCCCCACCTTTCCTTCTTAACAGTGGTTTTGTTTTGTTTTCCTTCGCTATTTAAGCAGAGAAAGAAAGAAAGGAAGGGGGGGGCAGTGTAATCTGTATTTTCAAGCGATAGGGAAAGGCAGATAGAGAAACAGAGGGGTCGGTTATAATCCTGTGTGTGTGTGTTTTTTTTTTCCTCTTCCTGTTTGGGCAATGGCGGGGACGTGGGGTGGGGGGGTGGAAGGCGAGCTGTTGTTTTCTCGTTTTAAAAAGTAGAAGGGCTGCCGTTGCCTTTGAAAAGTCAGGAAGGTGATGTCTGGGTTTAAATCACAATAAAGTAAAACTTTCTTTTTATGGCTTGCCGGGAGGAGAGCAGTAAGAAACAGCTCCCACGAGGTTATTAGCATGTTCATAATACTGCTGCTTTTTCTAAAATGTCATATAGCTTTGCTTAACCGCTTGACGCCTTGGGCTAAAAGGTGAGCTTTACACACAAAAAAAAAAAGAAAAAAGAAAAAAGAGAGAGATACTGCTGAGAAGAGGTGGCTGTTTTGAGTGGGGATGGCAATTAAAAGTTAAAACCTTTGAAGGGCCAGCGTAGTCCAATTTAAAATTTCAAGGTGTTCTCTCTTTTTTTTTTAGATTAATCTCTACTAATAATTATAATTCTTCTATATATTGTTAGATATAAAAACGACACCCAGATGCTCCAGAGAATACTAGAATATGCCTACCTAGGGCAACTTTCGTCTTTGTAGAGTATTATTTAGAAGGCCTTTAATTTAAAACACGTGGAATCTTGATTGTTTTACAGAGGGAAATTAAAAGGACAGTCTCAGTCAAAACCTCCCTGCTTTTTAAAAACAAAACAAGTTGTTTTGTTAAGAGTACTAGAACGGAGCCCAGCAAGGCTTAGGATCAAACATGTAGGATGGCATAAAAGATCAAAAGTTATTGTTGTGATTGAGGGCTTTGACTTCTAAGCAAATCTCTAGTGGGGCACTAGAATGGGGTAAATACATCCCTAACATGTGTGGCATTTGATATCATAGATTATGGAGAGCCAATACGGACAGAAGCCGAGTATTTTGATTGTAATCTATAATCGTTGGGATTGCATTTTCAACGCCTCGGTTGCCACAGCCATGCATATGGATGTATTGGGAAGACACTCCCACACACAAGCAAGAAGCAGGAAAACAAAAAAAAAAAAGAAAAAAAAAAGGAAGCGGGAGCGAGACGCCTATCCTCAGGGTTTCCATCAGCCAAGATGGAGAAAGGAAGAGGCTGCATTGTGTGCTAGAAAGTCAGAAAACTCTCTCGGTTTGCCACACCGAGAATGGAGGCCAGTGGAAGAAGCAAGCTTGCCCGCCCGAGTCTGCCTAGGAAGTTGGCTTCAATTTGGAGCCAGGGTTGGCTGTGTGCAGGTAGGGATGAAAGCAAGACAGTAGGAGTTTGAAGAGAAGGGGTGGGGGAAGGAAGGAAGGAAGGAAGGAAGGAAGGAAGGAAGGAAGGAAGGAAGGAAGGAAGGAATGGAGGGAGGGAGGGAAGAAGGAAGGAAGGAAAGAAGGAAAGAAGGAAAGAAGGAGGAAGGAAGGAGCTTCCTGTAGGAGAGGGAAAAAACAGAAAGAAAAATTAAAAAAGGAAGGGAAAGAAGGGTCTAACACATATTTGTTGCTCTTATTCACATTAATTTATTATTATTATTATTATTATTATTATTATTATTATTATTATTATTATTATTATTATTATTATTATTATTATTGGTGTTACACAGCTCCCGGGAGGCGCAGTGGCAGGCAGACTTACAGCCGATATCAAACCTTGGAGCTAGAGAAGGAATTCCTCTTCAATCCCTATTTGACACGGAAGCGGCGCATTGAGGTCTCTCACGCCCTCGGACTGACAGAGAGACAAGTCAAGATCTGGTTCCAGAACCGGAGGATGAAATGGAAGAAAGAAAACAACAAGGATAAGCTCCCGGGAGCCAGGGATGAAGAGAAGACAGAGGAGGAAACCAATGAGGAAGAGGAAAAAGAAGAGGAGGAAAAAGAAGAAAGCAAGGACTGACGTCTCCTTGAAGTCCTCATTTTATGGCGGATGATAAATCGGAGATGTTTACGACGGTCATTCGCTTTTATAGAGTATAGAACGGAGAGACTCACACACAACAGTAACTACCTGTCAAACAGTTGTAGCCCCCCCCCTTTTTTATTGTCATAGTACTTCCCCTGCTCTCTCCCCACTGCAATAGCAGCGGATATTTCTTTATTTTATTATTCACTCTGATTTTTCTCCCAATAAAGTAAAGAGAGAACTGGATTGATCGCAACCACATTGAAACCCAGAGTTAGCTCTGAGTGCCATTTACCTTGCGCCCTCCCCCCCAGTAGCACCAGCATCTCTCCCACCCCTTACAATTTCCCCTGTTCTAAGAACAAAAATACAGCCATCGTCTATACTTTTTTGGAATGCCTCTTGCAGCCGCCCTCCCCAGCTCTAGTACTCTAAAGGGGGTTGTGAGGAGAGCAGGATAATCTCTTAGGTTTATCTTAATTTTAAAGGAAAGCAACAACAGCAACAAGCTTATCTACTCATCTACTCCTCCAAGCTAAGGTACATTTATGATTTCGCTTTTAGCTGTCAGCCACGACCACCTAAAGGACAATTGTTATTATTCTGATGTTGGCTAGTTGCCCCTTTAGGAAAGGTGGAGGCTTGGCAGATTCCTGAAGACAAACATTTCACGCTTACTGAGTTTCTACGAACTTCAGAGAGAACTTACCTACAAGGCGCCCTCTGATTTGCAGGACACGGGTGTACCCCTAAACACCCTGATATAGGGGGAAAAAGTTCTACTCTGATCCAGGAATAAATATACTTAGGATACCCCTGAAAGAGAGGGAGCTAAATTAAGGTTTCTGGGGCGATGGGGTTATTCGCTAGATCACTTGTGTGAGCATTCTTCATGTACTACCTAATGGGAAACCTGCAATAATCGTCTATTAGCAACAAGATGGGGGCTTAAACGTAGCATAATAAAGAACTGCAAAAACCACAGCATCATAATCAGTTTGAGAAGAGTTGTGTATTGCCCTAATGCAAGCTACTAAGTAGCAGAAAATAATAATAATATTAATAATAATAATTAATAAGATCAAAACCATTGTAATGTATCTTATCACTACCTATAGAAGGAATCATGCTTTGAAAGTATTTGTAACTGCGGTTTTGTTGTCGTATGTTGCTGCTTACGTTTTTGTTTTTTTTGTTTTTGTTTTTTTTTGTTTTTGTTTTTGTTTTTGGAAAAAAAAATTCCCAACAACTGAAACTGCCTAGTTAAGGACGCACAGTATTGTATTATTTTATTGTGCTTATAATGTAGTTAGGACTTAATTGCACTGAATGTATAGTTATCTATTTGTCTTGACTTATCTGTTAATGCAAGATGCTCGAAGTACACCCACACAGAAATGTCATCTGTTTTATGTCAACCATAGTCTTCTAAGTGTTCAAAACTCTGAATGTAGCAATTTCAGCTGGAAATGCAATTCTGGCTGACCGTGGATTTGTATTGTATACGTGAGATATTACGGTAAATAAACAATAAAATTTAAGGGGGAAATAACTAGATTGAGCTTTTTAATAACTGGGCAATTCTTTAGATCCACCCACCCCTAAAAACTCACCTGCTAAAACTTACTGGTGGGCAAGTGGTACCTTCAAATTACCTACAGCCTAAAAACCAAGATCCAGCTTTTGGTCCAAAGAAAACCCGGTCTGAGGTTCCAGTATCTGCATCCTGGATTAAGATGAAGCTATATGAAATGTGGGAACACACACTCTGTGTACTATATGGACCACAACTGAGTCAGCCCAAAGGCGTGTTGGGGAGTCTCTATATGTGTATCCCTTAATATTCTGACCACTGTTTCATTGATGGGATTAAGTGTCATGGGAGAAGTTTTGCATTCTGCTAGAGAAGTTACAATGGAATTTATCTTCCACGAAGGGGGGAAAAACATGGTTAAGGTTGTGCTCTGGGTTAACACAAACAAATCCTGAATCTACACGTGGATCCAGGGATTGTCACCTCCTCCTCTTCCTGCTCCAAAGGACTGAGGGACAACGCCCCCTACCCAAACCTAAACTTAGCTCTGAGCTTGCCTCCCCCACCTGCCCCCCAAGGCTCCCAATTACTGTCTTTAAAATACCACTCCATTTCTTTGTTTATAAAAGTATGGCCTTCATTAGGATCTTCTTACCCTTTCCTTTCAAATCAATTCTTTCAGTAAAGATTTACCCTTTGGAAATCTCATTATTGCATAATTTTCTGCTTTGGCTAATCTTATTTTGATTTGTATTCTTATTCTTAAGCAAAGGTGAAAAGGGGGCAGAAGGAACCAGCCTTTCTGGTCTCTTTATCAAGAAAATAAAACAAGTAGGAGAAGATTTTAGCAGAAGAGCTACACAATCCTCTGTGGTGTAATGTACTTATTTATAAGGCTGTAGCAGCCAGCTGAAGGAATAATATACATGTGCGCATATACACAGACACACACACTTTACATACTGTACTAAGCATATATGGGTTATCTCTGTATGAATTCTGTTTGTCCACAACATGCATTCGTAGGTACACTTAAGCTCTCTCTCTCCCTCTCTCTCCCTTTCTTTCTCTCTCACTCTCACACACACATGTATGTGTTTCCTCTGAGCTCTTCTCTCCTCCTCCTATTGCCCCTCCCCCCAATATTGATATGTATGTGTGTGGTGTGTGTGTGCGCGTGCCCGCACAAGAAAGGCAGTTGGCTTCTGCAGGATATTCCTACATCTCATCTACTGAGAAATGGACTGTATCCTAACTCAGTATTTGGTATGAAAGAGGACAGGTTGTTTACACTGATACTCCAGATAAGCCACTAGATAAATTCCTAAAATGCATCTTGGCTTAGTGTGCAGAATCTGGAAAAGATACAGGCCTTTATCTTCCAACCTTAAATATGTAGAGGCTTAAAAGATGTAGAATACTTAAATGTACAGAGGGGGGGGGGGAAGTGCAAGGGTCTGCTCCTTATATGCCCGATTAACTTTGGAGACAGCAGAAGAGCAGCAGAAGGGAGCAGAAGGGGAAAATAGGGGCAGGAGGGGGAAAAGGCCCTAGGATCATCAGTACATTTATTTTGCACGATTATATCCATAGATTACATCCATAGATTGGTACTTTAGGATTGGGTTTGTGACCAGTCCAGATGTGTGTTTGCCTCTGTGCTTGGAGGCCAAGGATCCAATGTTACTGCATTCCAATATTGTTTGGTACCTCAAAAGTAGGTTGCTTAGCTATTCCCAAGAACTTGGGAAAATGGAATAGAAGCAGAGTTCAGGTTGCCTGTAGAGGCAAAGGCAAGTCCCAAATGCACCAGAAACAAACCCCCACCCCCCTTCTTGACTGATGCACGCTCTTATGAACCTGGCCCGGGGTGCTTTCCTTTTCCAGATTTTGAGGATTGGAAAGCAGGGGGAGAAAACCCTGGCCGGTCTTAAGATCCCGTCCCATTCCTCACATCCCAAAGGCAGACTTTAAATCCCAGCGGCAATAATTCGAATCCACAACCTACAGTTCTTGCCCGGCTGCTAGAGCACACGCCCGCCCTATCGTTAAAGGGCATCTCCTTGAGTGGACACCCTAGCGGTCCACCCACCCACCCATCCGCCTGGTCTTTGCAAGGGGTCGATCATAAAGCTTTGCCTCGGTAGACTTTAGCAGGCCGCAGAGTAGAAAGGTAAGCCGTTTTATTACTCCTCAAAACTAGGAGAGAACCGGCCTTGGCTAAACTCGGGTATCTTGTCTGCCTAAATGTGTGTGCGTCTGTGTGTGAGGCAGAGAGAGAGAGAGAGAGAGAGAGGAGTGGGAGAAATTTTGCGCGTATGTGTGTATATGTGCATTCAGAATGCATTCACCTCACCGGCTATCACCTCCTTCCCCCTTCTGCCCCGAAGGAATGAACCAAATACAAACCCACACCTTTCAAAGCCACGCTTGGAGCATCTGACCCTCTTTCATGAACTGGCACTAAAATAATAACCCCAGAAGAATTTTCTCTCTTTTTTTCCTTTCCTCCACCTTATTCTCCAAAGTTTAAGGAAGTCATTGGAATGTACAGTCTCACTATATATATATATATATACATGTATATATATATTTTAAAAGAAATCCCTGCAAGGAGAGGAAAGTTAATTTAATTTAATTTCAAAGCGAGGGCAGAAAAAGAAAGAAAACGAAAAGCAGGGAGAGGCGAAGAGCTGGATCTCCACTTTATCCATCATATTTAAGCCTACATTCTTGAGTGGCTGGATTTGAAGGAATCTCCCAAATGAGACTTATCTATCATAGGGGTAGAAACTAAATTATCGGAATTGCAAGGAAAAGCTGTTTCATCGGGGGACAGAAATGTTTATAGCTTATAAACATCGTTAGACAATATGCGTTTATTTGTAAGGGGGGCTCGGATAATCACTTCGCCATTTGAAGAGAAGAGAAGAAAAGGAGAGAAGAGATGGCCATTTTTATTGTTGGAAGTAATTTAAAAGAAGATAAGCTTTTCAGAAAAGTAGCTATTTTGGAAACGATCATTACTTCAGTCTTTCTGAAATGAGACTCACCCAGCCGCCTGGAGTAAGAAATACCATCCTGTTCTGCACTTTTCTTTTTTATTAGCCAATCAAAATTTTCTCCAGTCTCCATTTGTGATTTGTGAAAAAAAAAAATACAATTTGTCGGAAAAACTGCACCGAAGCATATTTGCTCATTTTCTCTGAATTTATTATTCTCATCACACCAACCTTTAGGTAGTAAATGCTATCCATGGAAGGGAGCGGTGTGTGTGTCTCTCTCTGTGTGTGTGTGTGTGTGTGTAAGGATTCTACGAGGTCCAGTTTTTGTACGTGGAGATGTACACAAATGGTACTTCACCCGCCTAGATAAAACTTTTGAAGCCTCGACTCCTTGGGCCTAGCCTGGAGGAAAGTTTCTTGGGAAAAGTCGGGAGACTTTCTCACCCAGAGCTTCCTTCCTCCTTTGCTTCCTGATTTTGATATACGCCGTTTATTTATTTTTTTCCTCCCGCAAAAGCGAAGTGCGATTCCCCCCCCCCCCCCAGGGCCAATCTATGCGAAATGGTTTTCTCGCCCGCTCCTAAAGGAGAAGGAAGGATGCGCCACCTTGTCTGGGAAGGGCTGACTTCGGAGTGGTGGCATTTGGGCGTGAGGGAACGACAGATATAGGGTACCGGAGGGAGCCGGGCAGGTTCCGTTCTTGCCTCGGGAAACTGCTTTTGGGCCGCCTTTTTCTGTTGAAAACGGGCCGTCCATTGTCCTTCTAAGCCTCCGTTGTGGTCGTTCCTTCCTCATCGTAACTTTTAACTACCTGTTATAAAATTTATTGTCGGTTTGTAAAGCGGTGGAGGGAAAAAAAAGTAATTTCCCTCTCATCCGGTTGGACCATTACCTATAATGGGAATTTCAGACAGACTCATATTCACACGTAGTCTGAGAAATACAGCCTCCCTTCCCACCCACCCACCCAGCCGCCCCCAAGGAAGGATTTTTGGACGTCCAGGCGAGAATATAGAGAATACAATAAGAGAGTTTATCCGGCCCACTCAGATCCATTGAGAGACAGGTTAAAAAGCCGAGAAATATTCGAACGCACACTTGACTTTCTCTTCCCGCTGCCCCTTTCAATGCAGTTTCTACCCCACCCTTTTCTGGGGCTTCTCTTGCGTTGGACAATGTTCGCGTTTCCAAGAGACCCTTTTTAAAGATTAGATATATATAATATATAATATAATTAATATAATATAATATAATATAATATAATATAATATAATATAATATAATATAATATAATATAATATAATATAATATAATATAATATAATATAATATAATATAATATAATATCTATCTATCTATCTCAACATTGGTACAGCTCCATGTTGGGAATTAAAGAGTCGAAATAGCATCCTTTCCCTTGCAATGTCTAGGTACCCCGCCGTCCCGTGCCCTCAGAAAGGACTCGCTCTTCAGATGCCACCCTACCATCATCTCCATGGCTTCTTCCCGGCTTTTGTAAAGGTCCGGAAACGATCCCTTAGAATCAAACCCAGGGCTCTAAGCATTATCCCACCATTTCCATGTCACCTATTAATGGCTCGGGGAAGGCCTGTCGGACAGTGAAATCTCAGGCTAAAAACAAAACAAAACCAAAAGCCGAAAAGGGCGCCTATGATTCCCTGATTGAACGCGGAGAAATTCTCTTCTTTCTTCTCCGACCTCTCAGGCAGGTATTATTACTATTACTATTACTATTATTATTATTTTGCAAAGCCGCTTCGGAGGGACCCGTGTTTGAGATCTGAAAGCCTGAGGTAGACCTCGGTAGCAGGTTTGGGTCTTGCCTTAGGTGGCTTTGTTCTCCTCCATACTTGTATGAAGGAGGGCGAATTATTTGCATCCGTTAAAAACCCATTGGGACCCCAAATCTTGTGGGATTCCAGGTTCGGTATTGAATAGAGATGTTGTTTCATTGAGGGTGATAGCACGAATTTGGAACAATGAAAATGTGGAAACGTAACACACACACACACACACACAGGGAGGTATATATGTATATGTATGTATCTATATATGTATAGGAATATAGAAAGCTCAGGAACCATATTGGTTGGAAACATGCGGAAGAGGCCTTCATCCTGCAGTGGATAAACAATGGCTAGAATGGTGATATTGACGTGTCTGTGTGTGTATGTATGTATATATGTGCATATCTATCTATCTATCTATCTATCTATCTATCTATCTATCTATCTATCTATCATCTATCTATCTTTCTGTCTGTATATATAGATATAGATATGTATACATATGTATGTATGTATATATATACATTCATACATACACTCTGTTTCTTTCTCTCTCTCACTGTCTCTTTCACTCTGTGTTTCTGTATATATGCATGTGTGTGTGTGTGTGTGTATGTGTGTGTGTGTGTATATATATATATATATGGGTTTTTTTTGTATTAAGTATCCCTTTATTTATAGTATTATCAGCAAAAATATATATATATATATATATATATATATATATATATATATATATATATATATATATATATATATACACATACATACACACACACACACACACACAGAGAGAGAGAGAGAGGGAGAGAGAGAGAGAGAGAGAGAGAGAGAGAGAGAGAGAGAGAGAGAGAGAGAGAGAGAGAGAGTATATATATTCTACATACCATATATATATATATATATATATTCCGTATTATGTGAAACATTCTTGGGAGAGGGAAAAATCTGCTACAAGTTTAATTCAGATATTGGGGAGGAGGAGGGCACACAACCCGGGGAACTAAAGCCTTGAGAAAGGGGTTGCAAGAGCATCCATAGGTGTGCTTAGCTTACTCCCCATTCTCCTTTTGGATCTCCCCATCGCTTTGTCCACCAGTTCATTTGCTTGATTAAAGAGGCAAGTCGGAAAATGAGTTGGGAGCATGGCCAGACGGCTTTTGCTGCCACTGGAGTAAACAAATGGGAGCTAGGTTGGAAATAATAAGCGAATTAGCAGCTATAATAGGAAGAATGATAGGGCTGCATGATGGACGCCAACATCTATTCTCCTCAGTCCTGCCTCCCTCTGCATATTAGCTGGATTTCAAACATGAATAAATAAACGAATTGGATTTTTTAAAAAAAATAGAGGAAGGAAGGAAGGAAGGAAGGAAGGAAGGAAGGAAGGAAGGAAGGAAGGAAGGAAGGAAGGAAGGTTCTTTCTCTGGCTTCGTTTGAGTTTATTCATATTAATATCTCGTAGTGAGGGAAGGTTTGGGTGAGAAGAAAAATGACTCAAGCCAAATGCGTGTGGGTGCATGTGTCTGTGTATGTCTATATAATGCATGAACGTCGACATACACATGTAGATGCATAGAAAGGAGACTTCTATTAACATGGCGACAGAGAAGAGCATTTCCACTCGTCACAAAAAAAAAATGCAACGCATTCTTGGTTGTTTGCAGAAAATTTACAGCTGAGCAATAAAAGTTTACGACTGAATCACAAGTTGGATTGGCCACAGGAAGTCATGTGGACTCCATCCATGAACGTGAACTTTTTATTGTGGTTTCTCTTATGACTCTTTCGCAGTAGTCCTTCCTTTAACAGTCCAAGCAGTGCCAGTGAAACGGGGGTACGATGGTATCTGTATTTTTTTTCCCTTTATTATTAAGCTCTTCTCTCTCTCTCTCTCTTTTTTTTTTTTCCGTTGGGGTGGATGGAAAGATTGGGAGGAAATCTCATATTGTCTCTGTTCTCTTCTGGTGTTTTGTTGTGGCTTTTTTTTTTTCTTTTTTGCTTTTCCTTAGGGCTGAAATTGTTGATTATTCTTGGCATTTTAGGAATAATAAGTTTACTGCAGCGGCTGGCTGCCGCCTCCTCCTCCTCCTCCTCCCACTCCCCACCCCTAGGGGCAAAACGCAACACATTTCCTCCGGAGGATGCAATAACGAGGGGGAACAAGGAGTTGTAAATACCTTTTTTTTAAAAAAAGGGGGGGGGGAGGGGGAGAGGGAAGAGAAAGATGCCAGTTCCTCCGTCTTCTGCTCCCCCCATGCCATGTTCAAAAAGAAAAGGATTATTTTTACGGGTGGGTTTTGCTTTCTTCATTTTTCCTTTTTTTCATCGTTTTGGTTGTTGCCTTTTTTTTTCCTCTCCTCTTTTTTTTTTAAAATATATAATATATACATATTTCTGCGGAGCTGAATTCAGCCTCAGCCGAGACAGGAAAAAGAGGCAGAAAAGGAAAAGAGAGAGTGAGGGGGAAAGAGAGAGAGAATGAGAGAGAGAGAAAAAAAGAAAGGGAGAATCTGGTAAGTGTTCCCTTATTGGCTAAAAATGTGTAACTAATGATCCATGGAGATGGGTGGTAAAGATAACGATGCCTCGTTTTCGCGAAATAGACGAAAAGAAGGGGTGTTGCCTGGTTATGACAGAATATGATCAGGCGAGGTCGGCGGCGCAAATGTGGTTAATTCGGGGGCGGGGGGAGAGCGGGGTTGCGGGTGGTGATGTCACTGCGGTCTGGTTTGCTGGAGACGGAGGCAGTCGGCCTTCCTTCCGCGCTTGGGTTCAGTGTTTACTTGGGGAGGGAGGGAGGGAGGGAGGGAGTGTGTGGAGGATGGATGGAAGGAAGGAAGGAAGGAAGGAAGCGCGCCGGGCGGGGGCGGAGGCCAGGAAAGGTCTGTGGCAGTGCAGCCCATTGGTTAAAGTCAAGGAGAAGCCCTGATAGAGCTTAAGCTCGGGACGGGCACCGAAGCCAATGAATGGTAAAAAAAAAAAAGAAAAGAAAAGAAAAGAAAGAAAGAAAGGGGAAAAAAGAGTGCTGGGTGTTTTTTTTTTCCTTTTCTATTTTTTTCCTTCAAAAATGCCGGGAAGAGGAAGGGAGGGCTACCCAGGAGCAACTTTCAATAAGGGCGACTGAAGGCGGTGGGTGCTTTTAGGCACATGCGCAGTGCACCTCCTTAGTCCTGCCAACCGTAAAGCCCCCCCAATCCCCCCCTCCCCGGCGTACAACGAGGAGGCAAACACGAATGCCATTTTTAATTAGCAATTACGGGTGGCTTCTATTTGTTTGGCACCGGGAGCTTCTCCTTCGGCTTGCTGTTGATTTCTCCCCCTACCCTCATCCCTCCACCCCTCCACCCCGGTTCACCTTAACGACATCTGGCTTATGGTGGCTTTGCTCGAAGCTTTGTTTTTTTTCTTTTGGTTTTCGGTTTTTTTGAAAGAAGAACGCGGATTTATTTTTAGAAGTTGGTCCTCCCACATTTTTAGAGTGCGCCTCTCTTACTGGGTCCGCCTCACTTCACCTGCCTACCTTCCACTCGCTCCCCCCCTCCCTCTCCCCCGCCCATCGCCCTCTTTGTGTGAAAAATGCTGTTCGGTGTAACAATGTCCATTGTGCTTCCGTGGGCTTTAATAAATCGCCTGCTATGATGATTTGCTTACTTGGTTTATGGTTTATGAAATGTATCTGTGATAATAAGCCTGCTCTGTTTTGATCGCTCCCAATATTGTTCCGAGTTGTCATGTCTGGATTGTTTGCAATCGTTTGAAAGCAGCTCACTTTAGGAATCTTAACT
The DNA here is from genome assembly GCA_030761175.1 of Masticophis lateralis. NCBI lineage: Eukaryota > Metazoa > Chordata > Lepidosauria > Squamata > Colubridae > Masticophis > Masticophis lateralis. Next base: position 147,649,885 of record JAUDYJ010000002.1, read on the forward strand.
TGGTTTCTTGGCTTTCTACTTCTGATTTGGCACTTCAGCAAAGAATTGTGAGATGTTTGGTGGTTGTTGGGTTTTTTTTACACTTTTTCAATATATTTCTCTATCAAAACCCCTGCACTGTCTGAACTAAAGCTGTTAAAAAATATTATCATCCCCATTTTTCCTTTGCTTGGCTGGCTATGTTCCCCCCTACACCCCTTTAATGCTGCTACCCCTCCTTTCAGATTCTTTTAAAATACACACACACACAGAGGCACAAAGAGATAGATGCTCGCTCTCTCTCTCTCTCTCTCTCTCTCTCTCTCTCTCTCTCTCTCTATATATATATATATATATATATAGAGAGAGAGAGAGAGAGAGAGAGAGAGAGAGAGAGAGCATCTATCTCTTTGTGCCAGTGTGTGTATGTATTTTAAAAGGATCTGAAAGGAGGGGTAAAATTTTAAAAAATTGTGTTTTTTTAATATTTGTAAAACTCTCATGTAACTTCTCTGCTTTTTAATTGATTGTACCCCATCCTCCTTATGCTGATCTATGACAGTAATAAAACATTTGATTTGATGTGACATGATGTGATGTGGTCCAAACGGCCCATGTATATATATCCATATATAACAGAGAGATTTGAATCACAGGATAAGATAAGGGCGACGACCTAAGATAGAAAAGGGTGGGGGAGGGGAAACAATGACTAAGGTCCCCTTCCTAGAGTTTTATTACCAAGAGCTCCCCCTTGTCCTTATGAATACAATAGGTGGAAATGCAGGCCTTGGGGGAATGGCACCCTCCTGTTCGTCTGAGGGGGATCTTTAGGGCCTCCAGTCTGATTCCTCAATGAAATATTTAGCGTGTTCTGCAACCCGGGTTTATAAAGGCCTGTCTGTCGTCGTCGTATTACCCCCACACCCGCACCCCCACCCCGTGGATGCTGCCTCCGAGCAGCCTGCGCGAAGCTTTGCGCGCGCGGGGAGGGGTGGGGGTGTTTCCCCAGGAGACAAGGGGCTCCGACTGGATCGCGCCGCGCCCGGCACAGAAGCCGATCAAGTTGGCAAACGCCAAGTGCCTCTTTCTCCCCCACCCCCACCCCGTGGGTTGGCATTAAGAACTAATCGGATCCCAAGGCGTCCGGTGTTTGCCAGCCATCTTATCCGTAGTGAAAACAACAATCGAAGCCAGCGGATCGCCACCACGGCCACGACCATCGTCACCCATATCCGCTTCTAGGTCCCAAGGAGGAAAAGCCAGCAACGGTGAGTCGAGGGGCCTCTTGGAGGAAGAGGGGGAGGAGGAGGAGGGAGGAGGGAGGAGGAGGAGGAGGAATGTCCGTCTGTGCAAGAGAAGTGGTGGCCCTGAGCCCCGGTTCCCCAGAGGCAGAGAAGCCTCGGTTTTCCTGGCTGGGGCGTGGCGTGGCGTGGCGTGGCGAGAGGCTGCCAAGGAATCCCCCCCTTGGCTCGGCGGTGCGGGCAGCGAGTCTCCTCTAGAGTAAGGGAGCCTGCTTGGAGCGGAAGAGGCCCCCTTCTTTCTTGCCAAAGCTTGGGCCAGGCGGGCTGTGCCTTGGTCGTTTGGTCAGCGCGCTTCGTTGGGGGATGTTGAAAAAAATAAAGATAAAATAAAATAAAATAAATCCGCGGCCTTTCCTTGCCAGAGTTAACGCCTGCGAGCCGCTCTTCCTCTCCAGGCGCGTGAAAAAATCCGGGGTTAGTGCTCCGGGGGTTGTATTAAAGGGATTGGAATCAAAGCTCTTTTAAACGATCGTAAAGGACCGTTGAGTTGTCTACCCTGCCGCTCCCCTTCTCTTCCTGTTTCCCAGGAACACTGTTTTCTCACGTGGAGGTCCATTGGTTGGGATCAATGCCCCTCTTTCATATTTCTTCCTTACGCCCCTGTCGTTTGTTGTGTCTTTTTTCTGGGACCGACAGACCTTCCTCTCTGCCACAGGCTGTGCAAAGTACAAAAGCACGTTTTAATGTATCGGTTCGTTCTTTAAGATCGACCTATCGCCGTTGTTCATAAATTTAGGAGATTTTTGTAGAGATAAAAAAAAAGGATGATTTATTTATTTATTTATTTATTTATTTTTAAAGCAGCTGATTTATTTCTCCAGCGTTTTACAGACGTTAAGGGAAGGAAATGAATGGCTTCTTTTATCCATATCATTGAGATAGACAACGGATGGAGTGAAAGGAAGCTCAACCCTTATTGACATGTAGGGTCAATGAAGAGAATGAATAGAGTTCTGGCAATGCCAGAAATTGGATATTGCCAAACCCAATAATAGGAAAGTGCCGTTGACTCCTGACCTAATTTTCAATGGCTTTTAATCGTCACAAAGAGTATCACGGGTTTGTCAGGGTAATAAAGTTAATCTACCAATCCACGCTGGACTAGAGTGGTAGATTATGGTTCAAAATCCTCAGTGTGAAGCCTCTGCTCTAAGTGGATTGGTTCAGGCTAACAACAACAACAACAACAACAACAACAACAACAACTGTCATTAAAATAATGCAAAAGACTTCACGGTTAGACCATCATAAGTAAAAACCTCACATATTTTGGAACAATTGGAAAAGCAAACCCCCGGGGAAAATATTGCTACAGCTATAGCCAATGACCGTAACAATAATTTTCAAATTATGCTGTGTAGCTCTTTTGCAGCTCAGAAACAGAAAGGGAAGAAAGGGTCTGATTGGGAGTTGGAATGCTGGCTGAGAGAAAGAGAGTGAGAGAGACGCTAAACCGCAAAGCTTTGTAAAATGACAATTGCAATAACAAGAGTCATAATCCACTTTGAAGTGGGTGTCATATACCGATTTACATTCCATTCCAGAGAGAGAGAGAGAGAGAGAGAGAGAGAGAGAGAGAGAGAGAGAGAGAGAGAGAGAGAGAGAGAGAGAGAGAGACGAGAGAGAGGAGAGAGAGAGAGAGAGAGAGAGAGAGAGAGAGAGAGAGAGAAGAGAGAGAGCGCATGAGAGCCCAGAGCTGTGCACATGAGCAGTTAGGCTTTTGGGGACACAGATAAGGTCATTAAATCCAGGGGCCTCTAAAATAACAACAATCAGAAGAAAGACGTGCAAGACTGAAAAGCTGGCTTGGTCATATCCAAAATTATAAGGCCTCTTTTTTTCTTCTTCTTCTAAAGCGTATCAAGGAAAAGCCAGGAGAAAAAGCAAAAAAGAAGACAGTTTTTGTTTTTCTTTGTGTGTGCCACACAACATCGGTGTTAGTGTGTATCCTTGTTTATGGCTATTGGGATTTGCATTCTTTCTTTCTTTCTTTTTTTTAATGTGTGTTGGAATTGGTTCTGTGTATTTTGGGCTCTGGGCATATAAATATTTGGTCTGTTTTTCTTCTGCGATACAGCATTATTTCTTAACCTCCATTCATTTCAATGCAAGTTTATTTCGGAAAGCTGTTTTCTCTTTCTTTTTAAACTCAATGAGGGTTGAAATGTTTGCTAAATGTCTCAAGATGAGCCCAGAGGTTTTAGAGAGGAATCAAATTAAGAAAACCAAGCAAAACCAGTCATTCCCAAAGGCGCTTTAAGCAAAATGTAACAACAGAGGCCAAAACGAAAGCTGGGTAAAAGAAAAGATTAATCGGAGAAGGAAATATGGAGTTTTGTATATGTATGCGTGTATGTATATGTAAAAGGCATCTACGGTTCTAATCATTGTTCAATGGATATGTTCAAGTCTGTGTGATATATGCTACATATTACATATAGAAGGGAGACAAATGCCTCCACATGTATCTAGGAGAGATCAGAGCTTGTATATGTCTACCCATTTTAGCAGCACCTCTATCCTTCAGTGTCTTACTTGGAACATTCTTGCAGAGTTAAATTAGAGTTTCAATCTGATATGGATTTTACAGTTCTTTCTCCTTCATTATTTGGCTGACTGGGAATGGAGGGCTGTTCGTTGCTGATGCTGGGAAATATCTTCTCAACATCTTCTTGGCGTGGAAGTTCATGTGCTCAGATGGGATTATTCCTTTTCTTTCTCGGATGTTCTAGTTCTGGTTCTCTCCCAGAGAGGGGAAATCTGGTGGTTCAATGGACAGAAAGAGATTAAAATATACCAAATAGAGAAGCCATGGGACAAGTTGCTGACTTTTCCTCTAGATTGGCTTTCTTTCTTTCTTTCTTTCTTTCTTTCTTTCTTTCTTTCTTTCTCTTTCTTTCTTTTCTTTTTCTTCCTTCCTTCCTTCCTCCCTCCCTCCCTCCCTCCCTTCCTTCAAATTCACCATCTTTTTAGCATAGAAGGGAGGAACCCACTACTCCACAACAATGGGGTGCAATTTACTTCGTAGTAGATCTAGTGGATTCCTTCTGTTGATCCCCATGAGATTTCTGCTCTCCTCCTCGTCTCTTGGCTGCATTGCTCAGCTTTCCAGGGACATAATTTTCTAGGTAGGTAATATAGTAGTCCATTCCCTTGGTCAATGTTTCTGCTTTTAATATACGCAAATCTAATATGAGAAACCCGAGGCTGCTTCTGCTGCCTTCCTCAACGTAGGGAAGCAGGTTTCCCTGGTTTTCAACTCTGTAAATCCAGTTCAAAGGTTGCTTTTCGACTTTCCATTTAAGAATAATTCAACGTTGGCCACCGGGTTCCCTACTGGGTCGGTCTAGAGGGTACCAGGGTTATTTGGGCATTATTTAGATATTGTCCTTGTTTGAAATAATCATGGAGGTTGTGTGTATGAGCGAGACGACATGAGTGTGCACATTGTTTGCACTGTGATAAATGGATATAATTTTATGCTGAGTGTTATTTAATCCTGGTAGTAACTTCTGTTTTTTCCCCCTTCTTGGCTCTTTTATATAACCACTATTTTTGTTTACTTGTTTTGTATACTGCCACCAAGTGACTGAAAGCTGACAAGCCAACATTTTTTCCAATCCAGACTCTCTTCTCTCTCTTCTGATCAGTCTCCCCCATTCTCGCCCCCCAATCGCCGTTCTTCCCTTAAGATAAGCCAAGATGGGGGAGGACGAAACCCAAAATAATCTTATTTCATAAATGAAGAGATTGAACGGCTTGATGGAAGAAAGAAGGATTGGCCAGCCATAAAGGCCGATTTCGTGAAAGCCTTACAAGCCGGGGCAGACCCTATTGCTAAATTTTCAGCAGCCTCCTAGTAAGGACTTGGATGAATAGTTGCAACTAAGGAAAAGTTTGAATTGTCAAAGCTTTTGGAAGCCGGCTGTTTGAGATGGGGTGTCTTTTCACTGCAAGTTCCTCGGTTGGTTGCTGTTGAAATTTTCCGCCGGGCGGCCGCACATGCTCTCCTCTCGCTCTAGAACTCGGCGTTTTAAATCACTGCCCGATCAGGGCATTCATAAAAATAGGCCCGTCAGCTGCGAGACACCTCTTTTTTCTTTTTTTTTTCCTTCTTTTTTTTTTCCTTCTTCTTTTTTTTTTTTTGGTCTCAGCCCCTATCACTTTCCTGGCAAAAAGAAAGAAAGAAAGAGGGGGTGGGGGAAGAATGCATGCAATCAGTCCTAAAATACCAGATTGCATTCCCTTGAAAGGCAACATAAACCTACTACTCTAGTTTCTTAAAAGTGCAGAAAAAGAGTTTTCTAAATAGAATAGTTTACTTCTATTTAAGTGATTGGCTTTTTTTAAACCATACATTGCAGTAACTAATACTGTGGTTTGGATGCTTTTGTCCTTCCTTCCTTCCTTCCTTCCTTCCTTCCTTCCTTCCTTCCTTCCTTCCTTCCTCTTTCTTCTTTCTTTGTTCTCTTTTCTTTCTTTCTTTCTTTCTTTCTTTCTTTCTTTCTTTCTTTCTTTCTTTCTTCTTTCTCTTTCTGTTTTCCTCCCTACCTCCCTTCTTTCTTCCTTCCTCCCTTCTTTCCTTTCCTTTCCTTTCTTTGCTTGCTTGCTTGCTTCCTTCCTTCTTTCCTTTCTTTCTCTTTCTGCCTTCCTTCCTTGCCTTCTCCCGCCTCCTTTCCTTTTTTGTAACATCTGGAGATTAATTTTCCCTCACCCCTTCCGCCATGTGCAAACAATAAAATAAAATAAGAGCTCATAGATAATGGCAACCGTTTCTCATTGCTGAATTATTATTCCTGAACGTATTAAACTCCTATTCTTCTTTGTTTAATTTGTTCACAGGCACAAGTAGTTGCTTACAACCGTATTTTATGTGACTTTATAATATCATGCTTTATAATTTTAAGACAGTAACTATTGTCCTTGACAGCACAGTGTGACGTCAGGGCCTCTGCTCCCTTAAATGTCAAAATGAAGGAGGGGAAGCATTGGAGGGAACATTTCCATGCAATAAAATGTAATCAGAGTCAGCCATAAAGTTTTCTAACCTAAACATCTCTTGGTGAAATGTGCAATGTTATTGGGACTGCCGTGGATGTTATGTGGAAGAACTCAACTAAATAATTCAACTTTTAAAAAAAGTTAATTTCTCTTTCCTCCCCAAAATCAGCACATATATTTCATATTATTTCAAAATGATATTAAATTATTATAACAAATATATTGACAGTAACATGCTTTCAGTAAATAAAGAGAAATCTCTAGTTTGAGTTGCTTATAGAGGACATGCCTTTAATTAATTAAGATTTAATTCAAGAGAGCTAATGGTGGTGCGATGGGGAGGTAAATGTTGGAGATAGTGAAGCTGTGTTGTTACTTGATATGGTTCAAGGCGAACTTCCTTTGTGAACCTGACAGATTTCAAATTTTGGGAAGCAAGATCTAAAAAAAGAAAAGAAAAGAAAAACAGACCAGTGGATAAAACCAAGCCATCAATGGGTTTAAACATTGGTTGCTGTGTAGGAAATCTGCAGAAATACTTAAGAAAAACAGAAAAGTACTTGAAGCCTGATAAAGAAAGGGTGATGCATTTATTTCCAATCTGTTTAAAAACAATGTATTCTGCCTCTCTCACTTTCCTTCATGTCCAATTAGTGTTGCTTTTGATCATTGTAGAGTTTTGCTTATCCCCAGATCTCCCATCCTCCATAATGCAAGCAATATTTAGATTTTGCCTCTCCCACACATTACTGGGCTTCCACCCTCTCTTACCCGCCACCTCTGGGAATAGCTTCCTTTTTTAAACCTCTGGTTATCTTCCCAGTATGTGACTGACTATGTGTGTTTGTTTGTGCATGTATAAATATATACATATACTAGTATTTATCTAATACTGATGCATATGTGAATGTGTCCTCTATCATAGTGGGAAGAGCTGCAGATCTGATTGTTTAAGAACAGAAGTTACAGTGTGTCTTTTCATTAGTTTTGTAGGACCACACAATCATAAATGAAAGCAGGACTTGGTTTAAATATAAGGCGTTTATATTCTGCTTTTTTTAAAAGCTGCATGTTGTGTTGTTTTTCCTCACATTTGAATTGTGACAATTCAAATGGTCAAATTTCACAACTGAATTGTGAAATGTAGAAATGGGATTTCTGTGATAAACGGAGTGAAAAGGCAAGCGGTCTGGGGAGAACGAGCAAGAAAAATAAAATAAGAAAGGAAAAAATAATAAGAGAAAGGAAAGCCCTGCTTTGCAATTCTCGCTGGTCTAGACATATTTACCAACAAGAATTATTTTGATGGCTTTTAACTCCATGGTTCCAGGTTGGTTTTTCCAGGGACATTGGAGTAAACATTTCAGCTTTGTAAGGGCAGACACCAGAAGGGGGGGATCAAACTAAACAAAAAGTAATAAGTCTATGTATTTTAAATAATCAAGATGTAATTAACTGTTATGCACTAGACACTTTGAAACAAGGCAAATGTCTTCCTCAGGCATAATTGGTTTGTGGTATTTATGTGCCATGTATTTTGGGTTAGCTTCCAAATATGATTATGGTTTGTGACACAGCCAGTCAGATGTTTAGGCTGGATTTGGCATTTTTATCTACCTAACTCCTAGTTCTTCCCACGGACCTGCGATAGAGAGATGTTGGTTGTTTGCTGGTTTATTATTTGTATTGTTATTATGGTTGGTTACCTAGTCTGCCGGTTTAGCCTGAATTGGGCATTTTTATCCATAGATCAAGTCATTATTGTTGTTGTTGTTGTTGTTCTGTTATTTATGGGAAGAGTCAAGATTTGATTAAGACGTTTATTTGGTAGGGGCAGTGAAACTTCAGTGCAATCTCTCTAAATAAATAATTACAAAGCAAGAAGCCTTGCCTGTAATAAATGTCAAGTCCAAAATGGCCGAGATAACATATCTAAGGTGAGATCAGCTCGAATGAGGGGGGGGGGGGAAACACCCCACGGCTTACGCTGCCATGAGCATTTCACACAGAGCACCTTAAAACCCATGTTCCTTCTACATAAAGGATGACCTCATGCTATATGCTTATGTGGTATTCTGATTATCTATCGATTTCCTGTTTCCAAGAGATGCATACATAATATCTTCCTTTAGGGTTTCAGGGTTTGGAGTTTTTTTCCCCTCCCTATGTGGCTACCTGTGACTTATGAAATGACGTGTAAAATATGCGTGGATGTGGACAGGGTTTTACAGCACGGGTGAAATCACATTGGTTATATAGTGCTGGATCTGGTTACCGCACTAATTTGTCTCATCCACCTATAAAAGGAATCCAGCCGGTACATAACTAGCCACACTGATCTCTATAAATAGACAAGAGTGAAGACTCACACGCTGTGTGTATCTGTGCTTCATCAGTGTGCGCGTGGTGTATGTTTAGGGGAGGAGTGAAGGATTCTAATCCATCTATCAAGGGATAATAATACACGTTTTCTACACAAGAGTTCAACCTAATCCTATATATGAACCGTAAACCAAAGCGTTTGATTTAAGGCAACCATTAATATATACATATTTAAATCGAACCAGGCGAAAAAAACTGCATTTAGGAATAATCCATTTTCTACATCCAGATCACAGCTTAGGTGAGAATTTGTGGATCTCCCCCCACCCCGCCCCGTCTGCCCTTGCGTGAACAGTCTCAGCTGATCGTCCAGTCATTAACATCCCACAAAATTCATCCCTCCCTCTCCCCTCCGTGCTCCACAAACAGTCAAGTAAACAAACGGTGTCTGGATTTCCATTCAAGATCACATCACAAAATCAGAGCCTGGCAAGAGCAAAAGAAAGAAGGAAAAGCCCAACGGTGTAACACTTGTTTCCTTTCAGACATTATTCTGGCTAGAAAACATGCGGTGGAGTGGGCATTTCTGAAGCTTTCCTCTAAATCAGTTCATCAATTCGCCAATTATTGCTGGGAGAGAATCATAATGAGGCATATTTTTCTCCTTTAGCATCAAGATAAAATCTGGGGGAGGAGGGGCGAGGGGGGAAAGGGGAAAAATAGCTTATGAGTCAGAGATGTTATTACAGCTTTCTTTGGGCACTTTAGCTCCAGGGGGTGGGGAGGGGAGAGACCCAACTGCTATTCAAGAACTATTCCAGGACTTGTGCATATTTTCACTGCTGTGTAGCAGTTTTAATAAAACATCTGTTCTTGCTTCTGCTGACGAGATGGTACAATTGCTTGCAAACTAATTTGTACAGAAAGAGACCTACGCATTTTGCTATATAGGTTTGCAGGAAAGGTGGGAAGGAAGGGCTACCACCTTTGATTTCAATACATTCTAGACGCCTACAGACAGAGACACATGGAGACCAAGATCCCCATGTAAAATTTCAGGCCAGTAAGTTCTAACTTGCACTATAATATGTGGCTGGCAAAATGTGAGTTTTTGGAATCTTAAACTTTGTGTGTGTGTTTGCGTGTGCTCTGTACTGTGTACATGTGTGCATTTTAGCATTTCCTAACCCGTCCAACCAAATGTTAAGGAAGGGTTTTGTGACAAAGTTCTTTGTGCCAGCTGTTTTCTCATCCTCATAACACAACCAAACTTTGAGGTTTTCTCTTCTGTTTAGAAAAGTAATAAACACAAATCCCTTTATCCTTTCCCAGGTCTTTCTAAAACAGCTCTTTAGGATCTATATAGCCCACTATACACTCCCTCCCTTCCTCCAGCCATAAACCTTTTTACATCACATAATCTCAGCTCTTTCAACCAAGATTAGGAGTATTACAAAGCTTTTAAAAAGAAGCCCTTTTAAAAAAAAAGTAGAGCTTGCTTACCAGGAAAAAAAAAATTAAGACGGAGAGTTATAGAGGCTTTGTGACTTTTAATGGATTCCTGATTTATACTAGAGCATTTTCTTTTAAAGGACCACCATTCTAAATATAAATATAAATTCACTCACTGAAGAGTCTTCACAGGAGAACTCTTATTAAAGAGGAAGTGGGAAGGGAGTTACTTCTGTCAATTCAGGGGGTTGGGTGCCTAGAACACTGATTTAGTTTACAAGATTATTTGAAAAGCCATCTCGGAGCTTTCCAAATAATCCTGGACTGAAATCAATTTCACTAAATCCCTTCAGATTATGGGTTTACCCATCCTCCTCTATGTGTGCCCATATAAAATGCTTTGCAATGCACGCCTCCTAGAAGGTGGGTGGGTCTAGGAAGAGGGTCATCTTGGCCCTTCTTCCTTCCTTCCTTCCTTCCTTCCTTCCTTCCTTCCTTCCTTCCTTCCTTCCCTCCCTCCCTCTCACCCCACTTTTTTTTAAAGAATACATCCTAGTCTATAATGTAAAGTTTTTTGGGGGGGGGGCACTATTGCAAGGTGGGAAAGTGTGGAAAAAATGTATTGGGCATCTGAAGGCCTCCCGCCCATTAAACCAATCTCTTCCTATTTCTTTTTTTTAAGTTTTCCACGGCTTTATGTAAGAAGTGTATTATTATTTTTTAAAAAATTGCTAGCCCTTCAGAAAAGCCTAATGCTGGACACGATGAATTCTTCTTCTTCTTCTTCTTCTTCTTCTTCTTCTTCTTCTTCTTCTTCTTCTTCTTCTTCTTCTTCTTCTTCTTCTTCTTCTTCTTCTTCTTCTTCTGTCTCTTGTGGTCCGGTTTATGGCTTTACTACTGCCTCTGATTACTTTGCTTTGTTGAACAGAGGAAAAAGACCATAAACGCTTTTGGCATCCGTTGGCATCCGGGTTCCTGTTGGAGCCGAGGGGTGCTCACAGGAGGAGGGATTTGCTTCTTTCTCAGCCCACCGAGGAGAGTTACTTCATCCCAACAAGGGATGTTCAAAGTACTGGCTTGCTGGGGGAGGGGGGGGAAGCAATCATAAAGATATTCAATCAGAGGTGGGTCTGGTTTTCTTTTATGGACCCTTCCATATATTATTATGATTCTCCCTTTAATGCAGCTAAACAAAAGCCACTGAAATCAAGCCCAGGTTTCCTAGCCCTAATTGAATTTTTAAAGAGCAGACCAATAGCAGGAAGACGGAGCCTTGCTTCGTTTACACATCAGCAGGTATATTTTACATTTAAGGGGCAATTTATGGCCGTGGATTGAAATTAAAATGAGATTAGCTGTCTTCATTTCAATTAGTGTGTCGGGGCAAATCCACCAGAGGAGTAGAATACAGTCCACTCTCTAATCTAACTAAATATTTCAAGGGGAAGTTTTCTAATCAGCCACAGATATCTGAAGCCATAAATTCTGCCCCCTCCCCCCTTTATTTTTGCAAATGTAAACACGAGGTGCTCCTTCTAACCCACACCGCTCCCTAGAGAAAGGGAAGGTAATGAAAGACTGGGGGTGCTACAAACGTAAACAGGACCCTAACAATGACAAATTCTTCCTCTTCCTTTTTTTTTTTTGGTTGTTGAAGCAAAGCAATACTGGGTTAAATTATGTTAAATGACAAGATTAATAAAGCCAGCTCGGAATTTTGGGGCCAGAATGAATGAAAGAAGGAGCTTGCAAAGTTCTTCCCATTCCAAAGTCCAGGAATATTCTCCCAAGAAGATACGGTCTCTATCCAACTGTCACTTCTTTCCCTTGCCTGCCTTTTCAAAGATCGTTTTTTTGGGAAAACACTAGCATTTAATTCCACGTTTATTGACTGACAGTAAATTAGTGACGGGAAAGAGAATTTATGGTTTAATATTTTATGCATACTTCAGATTTATGGCTATAATTTCTGTGCTGTTTGGTTGTTAGAGGTATTAAGCAAGATATTTATTCAAAAGGATAAATATCCTGATTTCTGTTCTCTGTGGTTCCTTTCCTTTCCTTTCCTTTCCTTTCCTTTCCTTTCCTTTCCTTTCCTTTCCTTTCCTTTCCTTTCCTTTCCTTTCCTTTCCTTAATATTTTTAAGGCAACGCTTTCTCTGCACTATGATTTTCTTTCCTTTTTTCCCCCTTATCCTTTTTTGCCCCTCCTTCTTCAGTCCTCTCCCACCTTCCCTCTCCCCCCCCCCAATCATACTTACTCTTTTCCCCCCCTCTTCTTCTAAACCGTCTTTATATTTAGAATTTCGAGACTTACTTTCAATGCATACTTAGTTTCAACTGGGGAATCAACACAAGCAAAAGCCATTTTTCCGTGTCTTGACATCCAGTTTTCTATTGGCTCACCGCGGGTCAGCTGACTTTGTCATTTTGTCTGTCCTGGAGTGGAGCCGTCCCTATAACAATCTAGTTCAGACTACAAACTGGAGACAGAAATAAATATTAAAGAAATCATACAAGCCAGGTACAGGGGGGAAGATATGAATTCCTATTTCACAAACCCGTCGCTCTCTTGCCACCTCACCAGTGGTCAAGAGGTCCTGCCCAGCGTGCCGCTCAATTCCACTGCCTATGACCCTGTAAGGCATTTTTCAACTTATGGAGCAGCGGTCGCTCAAAACAGGATCTATTCATCTCCTTTTTATTCACCGCAAGATAATGTTGTGTTTAGCTCCAGTCGGGGACCATATGATTACGGATCGAATGCGTTTTATCAAGAAAAGGACATGCTCTCTAGCTGCAGGCAAAATTCTATGGGACACAATACACAAACTTCTATTGCACAGGATTTTACAAGTGACCAAAACAGGAGCACGTCCCAGGAACAGAAAGCTAGCATTCAAATATACCCGTGGATGCAGCGCATGAACTCCCACAGTGGTAAGTTTTACAGCTTGCAGAGATAAATTAAATAAACTGAACCATCTTTATGGCCGTCTCCCCAGCAGAACAGGCTCAGCTACTTTTTATGGCCCCATAAAAACAATCATATAGCTTCCTCACAGTTGCCGCTACAGGCCTTTTATTTGTTAAGTTGTTGCAAGCAAATATGGCTTGTTATGCTCTTTCTAATTAAAAGACTTTGGGAGTGTAAAATATCCATAATAAAGTGCAATCAGCTCTGATTCCATCCCCACCCTCCCACCCACCCAATAGTGGAGATTTGGGGGGATTAGGTGTAGAAAATAGAACCGGGGCATATATATTTTTTTTAAAAAAATTGAAGTTTCCCTGATAGGTGAGAAAGGGCATTTTGAGGGGGGGGGGATGCAAAATGTCTTGTCCAATAATGGGTTGAGAGATGGGGTTTTATGAAGTAGCTTGACTTCAGAACGTTATGGAAGGAGCGTCTATTCCTAGTAATTAAAACAGCATTGGAGTGAAGATCTAATTAGATTTTTTTTCTCCCCTTTTTAAGATTGCCGAAATAATTAAAACAAAACATTCGGAATCTTTGCAAATAAGAACGGAGCATGCTTTCAATTAGAGGCTTTCCCTCTTCTTGTTCGGTCTCCCTCCATATGTGCTGAAAGATTTTAATGAATAGCCAGCCTAAGGAGCAGAATTAAATTGGAAATGGGTGGGGATACGATGAAGACGGGGGGCTTGAAGGGTGGGGTTGTTAGATGACTTCAGTTGTTGTTTTTTTATAAAAAAAAATATGTTACTTGTGTTTTATTTTTATTTTTTTGGACTTAATAAGACCTGTTGTTGGCCGAAGCCGTAGCTAATCGTTCTTAGTTTGTTTGGTTTCCGAATCCCTAGGAGTCGGCTACGGAGCAGATCGGAGGAGGGGGCGTCAGATCTACTCGCGCTACCAGACGCTGGAACTGGAGAAGGAGTTCCATTTTAACCGCTACTTGACGCGGCGGCGGCGGATTGAGATCGCCAACGCGCTGTGCCTCACGGAACGCCAGATCAAGATCTGGTTCCAAAACCGGAGGATGAAATGGAAAAAAGAGAGCAATCTGACTTCCACTCTCCCCGGGGGAGGTGGGGCTGGAGAAGCCGCCGAGAGCTTGGGCGCAAAGGAAGAGAAAAGAGAAGAAGAGACACAAGAGGAAAAAGCGAAGGAATGAACGGGGACGGCTCGGCCAAGCAATTTTCTTCCCCTCCCCTCCGGTCTCACCCACGAGCATATCACAGAGAAGGACCCCTTCTTTTCCTCCCGCCACCCGACTCCCTCCTGCCTTCCTTTCCCTTCTCATTACTGCAGGCACAAACGCTACATTGGGTTAAATTAAAAAGGGGTGGGTGGATGGGGGAGATAGAATTCCCCTTCCTCCATCTTCCGTTTCCAGCGCTCAGGTTCCAGACCCCTGACTCCCAAACCTCCTTTACTTTCCCCTTTTAGAGGCTCCTGTCCCCCCTTGTTCCTGGCCTCCTTGCCCAGTGACCCGGGCGTTTTTTTCCTAAAGTACATACATGCACACAAACACACACACATAATCGCATACAGAGAGGGAGAGAGAGACACAGACACGAGTGAGAGAAACTCCCCCTGCCATTCCTTCTTCGCCCTCCCTAGACAGAATCTCGCTTGCCAAAGGAGAAGAGTTCTGTGTTAAGGGGCTGCCTTCGGGTAGTGCTGGGTTCGACCACGCAGGTCCAAAAGGACTATGGGCAGTTTCACTTTCCTAATAAAATAAAATATTTAAAAAAAGAAGAAGGAAGGAAAGGCTGCTGGTGGCGATGTGGATTCGTGGAAAAGAAACTGGGTTGGAAGAAAAAAAAGAAAGAAAAGAAAACACATAACACAGTTCACCGACTCACCTAGCCCTATGAAAATAACTTCCCTCCATATATCCATCTCGAAGTCTACGTCCGCCTAAATATAGCGCTTTCTTTCCAGAGTAAACTCATTGTATTGAAAACACTACCTGAAGTCATGATGCATCCGACAAACTGTGACGGTTCCTGTGTGAATATTTTTAGCTGTATTTGTGGTCTCTTGTATTTATATTTATGTTTAGCACTGTAATGGTCAAACGGTAAAGTGAATGGCATTCTATAGCGAGTAGGAGAAAAGCAAACCTTGTGTTAAGCTTCCTAGCATCATGTATAAAAAAAAAAGTCATGTCCAAAGGACTATGGTTGAGTATTTAATAAAAACTGGATATTATTTTTAAAAATTACTGGAATATATATATTTTTTCGACGTTTCATGGGGGACAATTTCGCGCCGAAGCATTTTGCGAAATCGACTGGCCCCTGTTCCGTAGCGCGATCGAACCCCGTTTAATTTCAGCAGCAAGGCAGCTGATAGGCGGAAATAATTTCTTTCCTATTAAGTAGGCTGAGGATGACTTTAACACCTCTCTCTCTCTCTCTCTCTCTTCCCTCTTGCATAACCATAGATATGTTCGAGGACAGACACAGGTAGGCCTAAGAAACTTTGATTCCAGATCGGCAAATTCCTAGGCCCAGAAGTCCAACTTTTTAAAAAAGAGTGTGTTTTCTCAAGACCAGTTTAAGCACAAAAGCACCGATTTTCTTATCAAAGAGAAAGGCCAAGGAACAAAGGAATCTCGCTGGCTCCTTTTCTAAATTTATTTAGAGATTGAGAACAGGTGGGCAGGAATTATTGAGAGGGGGGAGGGGAAGAAAAATTCAGAAAGCCCAATGGATAAAATCTCTGATGCGCCACGCAGCCCTTGCTTTGGGGCGGAGGGCCCCACAGTGGCTCGGGTTTAGGTCAGAGGCATCCTTGTCCCAAATACAAATGTCTGGGATGTGGGAAATTCTGGCCTCTGGATGTCTGGATAGCCTTAGCTACGCTTTTGCGTGTTCTATTTAATCACCCGTTCCCAGTTTAAAAAAAAAGAAAAGGGGGGGGGGAGACCACAACTACTCCTGACACCCCACCATTAAATTGATTTCGCCCACCTCCGTTTGTCTGAACCCAAGGGAGGCTGGAGTAATCCCTTTCTCGAAATCATAACAAGGAGCTTCAAAAACCCCCAGAGCTGAGAATAGCTCGTGTTTCTTTTTTTAAAAAGCCAGTCTCGCACATGTCCTGGGGAGGCGAGGAATAGACTCAACAACATTTCGGGAAACCTGAGCCAAAACTTTCCAGGGTTTCTTTACCGATTGTTCCTTAATGCGAACAACAAACAAACAAACAATTAAATAAGCTAACTTATCCAGGAGTGAAAGATGACCCCCATAAGGACGATTAAAAAAAAAAAAAGATAAAATGAGTGCTGCCCCCCCCTCCCATGAAGAATGGTTGGAAGAACACAGAAGCCACTTCAGGAGGAGGGCAAATGAATTCTTTGTAACTCCACCCTAAACAAACCAAATAAATTGTAAGGCGACCTCTAGTAAAGGAGAAAGGGCACCCTAGCATCTTCCCTGAGTATCCAGGAAAAGCGGACTTTATTTTTCAAGAGAACTCCTCTCAGAGCCATCCGCCGAGTTAGCTAGCAAGCGTGTCAGTTCAGTGAGGAGGGAAAGGATGGCACATCTCTTTTACCTATAGGACACACTGACACACACACACAATTCTCCTATGCCGGTTTCCCTGCAAAGATAGGAAGAAGGGAGGGGGAAAAAAAACAAAGCAAACCATCCATCCGTTCACCCCAAACAGGAGGATTTATCGCGCGAGGGCCACGTTTCTTGCCACCTCAAAGGAAGCTTGACTGCAGACCCGCACAAAGTCCTCTCCACTCGGAAAGAGACTCTGAGTGAAATTTTCAGAGGCAGATTTTTTTTTAAAAAAAGAAAAAGAAAAAAGAAAAGAAAAGGAGGGACGAATTTAGCGCAATAGATTTACAGTTCCAAGAGGGCTGCTGTTTAACACCCCAACCGGGGCAGAAGAGCAGGTTCTTAAAACTTTGGAGAGAGAGGCATCCGTGTCCATGAGGCGGGTAATCGGATGCCCGGATCTGTATGTGGGATTGGGGGGGAAAAAGCATCAGGAAGATGCTGGTTTCCTGCCTGCCACATATGTGATGTTAGGGATTCTTGGATACACCCAGAATCCTGGAGAACGCAGACCTGTGCGCTCAGGTGCCAGGCACTGAGGCAAAGAGTCTAGCAGGCAAGCAACCCCAATTCTGCACACCGGGATATTCTGTTGGTGGGCACACACAGCCCGACACCCATCAGAGAGCCTGGTTGGCACACCCAAGGAAACAGGCTTACGAATCTCCTAAGGTCGTGTTTTATAAAGTCCACCCCACTCATCGGTCTGAATCAAAGGCAAACTTTCCCCAGGCTTCGCCGGGGTGGAAAACTCTCGATCACCTGGAAGACTTTAGAGGAATTGTGTTGTTTCACACCCCAAAGCTTCGAACGTTCGAACAGGGGTAGAATTCGAATCAGTCGTCATACCCCGAACTTAGCACCAGGTGACGCTCTAGACTCATTGTCTCGGTGTTTTGAGTGTGGGGCCTTTTATTTTTTTCCCCTTCTTCCCAGGGCTTCGTTATGCCAACATATCACATACGTTGCACGGGCTTCCATCAATAACCTCCTGGGGTCATCAAGCCAAATTTATGACTGGCCAACACTGTCACGTGATTCTCTTTAAACATCCCATATTTGGGCAGCGCACATAGAATAAAGAAAAGAAGAATCCCCACCTATAAATTCTGCACTTTGGAGAACAAAAAACCCTGAACTTCAAAAGGGCCACAAATCAAGTCTAATCAAAGGGGTGTAAGAGAGAGAGAGAGAGAGCGAGCGAGAGCGAGGGAGAGAGGGAAAAGGAAAGAGAGAGAGAGAGAGAGAGAGAGAGAGAGAGAGAGAGAGAGAGAGAGAAGCTGGGTGGGGGGGAAATATAATTCCTGACATGAGTTCCTACGTAGCCAATTCCTTCTATAAGCAAAATCAAAATGTTCCTGCGTATTCCATGCAAAGTTATGGGAATTATGGATCACTGCCTGAGGTTCAGCCCTCCAGGTGCTGCTACACTGGGCTGGATCTGAGCATTACATTCCCTTCATCTGGGGCTTCCAACTCTCTGAACGGTGTGGACGTGTCTTCAACCCCCAGATCTAACCCTGACCGGCCTTCCTGTACTGTCATGGGATCTTCAGGGCACACTTTAGGCAGAGATGACCAGGCTTCTCTAAACCCAGGAATTTACAGTCAGAAGGCTGGTGGCACCAACAACCCCACGCCGCTGGAAGATAGATCTAAAACCAGTGGGGAAATCAAGAGTGAACCGGTGCAAGCAGCCCAGCCCAGCGGCCAGCCTGTTCAGCAGTCGCCGCAGCAGCCACCACAAATCTATCCGTGGATGACCAAACTACACATGAGCCACGGTAAACTTTCGCTTCTCGATTTTGTTTCACAGGGTTTGCCTTGGTTTTTATAGGCCATACGGGGCAAATAACAAGGGGGAAAAAAAACCGGGGTCGTAAATTTTACGACTAAGGCATCAATTGCTCGTAAAACTGTCCACTAAAAGGCTTAGAGGCTATATACGCCCAAATTTATGACGGCATAATTGGATCATAGAAACAAAACGGGTATAAAGGCAATATTCCATGGGGGGGGGGGGGTCGAAAAGGAAGTAGGGAGGAAGAAAGATTTTAAGGGGAAGAAATAACTTGAATTTCGAGCGCACTCTTTCTGGGGAAGAAAATGAGCTTATGGTTATTTAGAGTGCGCCTTCCCCATCCCCCACCCGCCAAGAACCTTTTGTACGTCCCATAAGCCACGACTTTCTCTTCTTTCGAAGGAAAGAACATCCCTGAATTTAATTCCCACACTTTAGCTGCACTTTCTCGGGTTTTAAATGGTGAGCGCCCCCCACCCCACCCCTTACTTGCTTGAGACGGAATCCAAAGCTTTGATAAAAGTATGGGCAATCGGGATTGTCCTCGATTTACCAAAAATATAATAAATGTTATTGGGGTGGGGGGAGAGAGCCAACCAAACCTCCTTCCCATCCACCCCCGTCCCCCTTCCTCTTGCTTTCTTTAGCCCATTTGGTTTCTCCCTTCCTTGGCATTGCTGCCCTGCTTTATAACGTGACTCTTTTCCCCCCCTCGCCCTTATCCGGTGTCTTGTTCTTTTCCAGAAGCAGATGGCAAACGTTCTAGGACCAGCTACACTCGCTATCAGACTCTGGAGCTAGAAAAAGAATTCCACTTTAACCGCTATCTCACCCGTCGGAGGCGCATAGAGATCGCCAACAACCTGTGTCTGAATGAGAGGCAGATCAAAATCTGGTTTCAAAATCGGAGGATGAAATGGAAGAAAGATTCCAAACTGAAAAGCAAGGAGTCTGTCTAGGTAGAAGGTCGGGGTGGGGTGGGGCGGGATAGTCAGCACGTCTGGAGGAGAGCACGTCGTTGTACCTTGAGAAAACTTTTTTTCTTTGGGAGGTGGGAAAAAAGGAAGGGCGGAGGGAGGGTAGCAGCCTGGGACAGACTACATACCCTTGCAAATCTGGCAGACAAAGGCGTCCTCTGATTAGTATGCAAACAGACCGGGTCTTTAGCTTCCAACAAGAATTCAGGGTGAAAAGCCTTCTGAAGTTGCCACTCTTGCTCTCTAACCTGGATCCCGCTGATCTGGGAAGGAAATGCCTTGCTCCCTCTGGAAGTTCGCCCTCCGAGGCTACTAGGGACGACTTTCCCCTAGGGCTAAACCTAAGCAAGGACACCCTTTAGGAAAAAAATAAAATAAAATAAAAGGGAAGCTCGAGTTATGCATAAGAGGGGTGAGTGCGACCGTCGCTACTTTTTCTCTCTCTCTTTTTTCCCCTTCTCCAATTTCCCGAAAGTCCTTCTACGGCCTCGGCTTCTATCCATTGCAAGTCTTGGAAAGTTCAGGTCTGTTGAAAATGCCTACTAATACTTTGCGTCCAAGTCGGATTTTGCGCCCCCGAAGCGACCACGCGATACGAGAGCACTTCTTCGCGGCTCCAATCCTACCGCTGGCCGGCCCGAGGGGCGCCGCCTCCCGAGTAAACTTGCCTCCTAGGATCGGGCAAGCGCGAGCTAGTGGTCTCGAGACAATATTGACGTCTCGCGCGCGTGGAATAAAAAAAAATTGCCTCGTGAAGTCGTTTCCTAGATGCTCTTAACCGGAGGGAAGGGGGGAAAAAAAACCCTGGGAAGTCTGTTTGCCCCAGGATATGTTTGTTCAGTGCTGGGGATGTTTTCTGTAATTATCTTATTCCCTCCCCATTTACTTATTTTTGTATTATTGGCCTATGAAAGAAAGTGAAACGGACTAAGAGCAACACTATTTCCTCACCTCTCCTGGGAGATACTTGTGCAAAATAGTAAAGCACTGTGGAGGAATGGAATGAGGGGGTTGGTGGGAAAGAGTGTGAATTCACTTGGCTTAAATATTCCCGTGTATTTATTTGTTGTGTAATTAATGTAGTATGTACATATATATATACAGTCCTTATTCAAATTACACTTCGTTTACATATAGTCCATTTAAATTTTAGTCTCTTCTCCCTTCCTTTTCCCTGTTGTTGTAATACCTACAGTATATTTATTGATTGTAATATCATATGTGAAAGCCCGTGGAATGAATGAATGGAATGAATGAACAGATGAATATTCATAGATACGTATATTCACCAAAATAAACTGTAAAGAATATTTCCAACCATTAAAGGCCAAGTTTGGAATGGGTGGAGATGAAGGAACATTTTTTTTCTTGAGCACTGCCCAACACCAGGTCTAATATTTTCTTAGTTCCTTCATTTGATCTAATTTTTTTTAAAAAAAGTATTTTGTTATGGCAATAAAGTACATCAAATGTGAGGTAGGGTGCGTTCATTTTAGCACACCAAACTATTTTCTGTGAAAGGGTTGAGTTTCAATTGCTTTCACTGAAATCTAGGATACTCCATTTTCAGTTAATTGGGTCCCTCAGTTTTAGATAAGGCCTGCTCAGATCAGTGGAAGTTTAAACCTCTGTCCTAAGAACAAAAAATGGAAATGTAATAAAAATCAGTTTAAAGATCCAATTAATATTACTTCAAAATGAGCTCTTATCTACTTCTAGCCCCTACAAGTATTATTATTATTATTTACTTTATTCATTAAACATGAAACTCAGTCAACTGAAGATTCAAAAATTATTATTATTATTATTATTATTATTATTATTATTATTATTATTATTATTATTATTATTATTGCAGCAGAATAATTTGAGGTAAGATAAAGTCAATTGCAGATGATCTATTCCCTCCTTTTCCCCATTGAAGGGAAAGTGTTTGTTCTTGTCTTGGATAGTTTTAACTTTTCCTATTTACGCAGCCTAGTTTGGTGTCTTCAAAACTTATCTGGATCGTTTCTCAAGAGTTTTCTTTTCCATTGCACCTTATAACAACAGTCCAAACAAGATCACATTTCTAAAGAATTTGACCATAATACTTCCCCACCCCACCTCCAACTCAGCTGGAAGGAAAGTTCCCTCTTTCCCCCCTGCCCCACAGTTAACTTCCCATGGAGTTAGAGTGAAACCTGTACAGTAAGAAACTGGACTATTGGTGACAATATCTCAACTTTCTGAGTGTGTGTGATTATTAAAAGCAGTCGAAATAAGAATGACAGGTTTTTACTTTACTCTCAGGGAATATGGGCTAAAAGGTAAAGAACAAAGGAGACATTTCTATGTGTTGGGTTTAAGACAAAAGGTATCCGGAATATGCAATACAAAACTTGCATATTCTTGCGTGTATATATATGTATGTATGTATGTATGTATGTATGTATATATATATATATATATATATATATATATATATATATATATATATATTCACATGCATCTATATTTTTTGATATATTTGGTTTGCCTATTGGTGGTATTACCGGACCCAGTTAGGTGGAAATTTGATTTGACTGGGATAGATGCAGGCCTCTGGAAGTGTGGGAGGCAGAACTCGGTGCATAGATGTTTCATGCGTATCTACATAGATCCATATATATGTTTTATTGAATTGCATATATCAATGTGAGTCTGGGGAATGCAATTGTCCAATTCTCTCTCAAACCACACACAAGCCCACCCAAACTAGCTTGCTCATGCCTGGCATGTCTTTGGGGCTATTTACAGTAGAAATGCATGCTTGGGAATTCGTGGGAATGATCTCAGTAGCACAGTAAACCTTTGTACTGTTTTCCTCCGACACCATCTCAAACAAGGGAGCAATTTCCTGAACCCCTGAAGCAAAAGTTACTTTCCAGGATGGTGGGAGCTTTTGAAGATATTCCTAAAACCCATAGCTTTCTGTCTCTGACCTCAAAATGTGTGTTCTCTTCCTCTGAGTTCATTGGTATTTTTAGCATTGTCTTTTTATTATTGACAAGATAAAATAATAATAAGGTGACTAAGGCAATGGCAATTGTTTTATTTGCAATTTTCTGTCTACCTGAAAACCTTTTTTTCTCTTTCCTCCTTTCTGGCTTTTACACTATTTCTGGTAGCTTGATTTCATTTGGGTTTTCTGTCCACTAACAGTCAAATTTTGCAAACATACTGGTAGATCAAAAGTTTTTGGTTCCCCCTCTCCCCATTTCTTTCCTTTGTGATGCTAGATTGCCTTGTAAATGGTATAAAATTTCCAAACGGGAGCAGTTTTTTTAAAACAACAAAGACAACAACATGCCTACAAAAGGGGGGGAGGGGAGGAGCGAGAGTGTAGATGTTTGAAAAACATAAACTCTGCTATGTAAATCTAACGGGTGTTTATTAAGGCATTGGAGAAATGTAGACATGTTTGGATAACTGTTCTCTAACCTTAAGCCAAGGTTTGCTGTTTTACTTCTGTCTCATTTATTCTGGTTTGTCTCGACTTCCCTCCCCTCAGCTCCACAAACCAAGGCACTTCCTTTTCATTTGGTCGGAAATGTGCCAAGGAATAACTGAACTTGACAAGTTAGGGTTAACAAAATCAGATGTACTTTTGTTTTATCGTAAGGAGGGGGGGAGGGGAGAGGGAGAATTTGCAAGCCCCACAGCACCAGCTCCAACTTTTCCATTACCGTAAGGCGAACCAGCCGGGAG
This sequence comes from Masticophis lateralis, assembly GCA_030761175.1. Classification (NCBI taxonomy): domain Eukaryota; kingdom Metazoa; phylum Chordata; class Lepidosauria; order Squamata; family Colubridae; genus Masticophis; species Masticophis lateralis. The sequence continues at coordinate 147,672,998 of JAUDYJ010000002.1, forward strand.
ATACACTGCCTTATGATTAATTATTCGTTTATCCAGCGAACAACGTGGGTCTATTTTCGCCACTTTCCTGTCTTTTTAAAAAGTAATTTTTCAGGACTGATTAATATTTGGTGGTTGGGCTTGTCGTTGACTTTTGCTGTGCAAGACCTCCTCCCCCTCCCCACCACTCCTCTCAATTTCTGCCCGCTTTTCACTCAGCCCCTTTTTTCCTAAAGAACTCTTGAAAAGCCGAGAAGGAAATGAAACATCGCTTACCTTTCATAGTCATCCATGTCAACACAGTGGGAACTTTTAAAAAGCCTCCAAACAAGAAAGGGAGCGTGGGGGGGGGGGGGAGAGAATGACAGACACCAAGTTCCAAATCTGTGCCTGTGTGCGGGTGAGCTTTTGGGGGTGGGTGGGTGGGAAGAGGCGAGAATAACAAGGACAATAATAATCCGGCCTTCTTTTTTTCAGCCAAAGCTTTTACTTTCCCTGAGAACATTAGCAGAAATACCAATGGCTTCTGACTGAATTTAGCAGTTTAAAACTTTTGAAGGTTATTTATGTGGATTGCCCAAAGCGAAAGCCCTGAGTGGCTCTCGCCGAGCACGTGATGTCATTAAACTAAGTTTTATGGTTTGGGGGAGCTGACATACCCACAATATATTTACATCATATATAATCTTAACTGTCTCCCATCGCAGCTGCTAGAGCTGTTTAACGCTGGGACAGAGGGACCAAGGCAGTTAGTGCGATTACGACGTCTCGGGCTGCGGTTTGGGAAGGTACATCTTCCCAAATGGATCCCTGGCGAGATCCGTAAGTGCGCTGTTTTCTCTCTCTCCCTTCCTTGCGCCTCGGCTTCCCCTCCAAAATCCTCCCTGCTTTCTCACAAGGGACGTCGAGCTGTGGTGACGGTGGTAGGGTAGGAGCTGTTTTCCCTGGGAATGGAAAGATTTCCACCCGCTGCACCTTTTCTCCAGAAGTGGTGGGAAGCTGGAAGCGCTGATTTTTCCTCTAGCTCTGTTTCCCTCCTGAGGAGAAGGCTTTGACAGGCTGTCCGACTGTGGGGATCTAGACTTTTGGTCTCTGTCCTACCTTCCCCCCCCCCCCCCCACCTCCCATCCAACCTCCGCCTCCGGCTCCATTTACCTCCTTCTAACTGGAAATTAAGTTAAGATCCTTCCTAAAGCGTGTTCCAGGGATTCAGCAGAGGTTATTCCCTTCTTCTTTCTCAGTTGCTTCCTTTGCCACTTCGGTTGCTGAGGATGGAGGGGAATGGGAGTCAGAAAGGTTTCTTCCAAAGAGAAATTCAGTTAAGAAGTTTTGAGTCCTGGTTTGGATGATGGAGGAGGGGGAGGAAGAAGAGAAAGAAAGAGGAGGAGGAGAAGGGGGAAGAAAGAAAGAGAAAGAGAAAGAGAAAGAGAAAGAGAAAGAGAAAGAGAAAGAAAGAAAGAAAGAAAGAAAGAAAGAAAGAAAGAAAGAAAGAAAGAAAAAAAAAGGTATAGTGCATGAGCCTTGCAGTTGGGTTCATACAGGGCAGTCCTGTTCTCCCCAGAGATGTTGTCAGGTGGAAACACCTCAGAAAGGCTGGAGGTAGGCCGAAAATACCACATCTTTGTGTGGTCAGGAAAGGAGGAGATTTTTTAAAAACCACCATATCTCTGGAAGTTGTGTGCCAGAACATTGCAATGTCCCTTTGTTTGTGTTGCTTAAGTCAGCTTCTTCTGCTTGCTTCTCTCTCTTTTGCCTCAAACACATGTCCTTGTGTTAGCTTGCCTGAGCCAGTTAAGCCGGACAGAGCTTTCCCATGGATATCATGGCTGAAGGCCGCTCCCTGGCCACCCTGGTTCCCAGGAACTTTAATTGATGGTGAATGGGCTAGGAAAGAAGATCTGGCCTTTGCACACTTCAAACAAGAGACCTCCTTTGCAACCTAAGTGGACTCTGGCAAACAATTTGCCAGCATAGCAACAAGACTTTCTCCAGGAACCAAATGTGCTATGCAAGATGCTTACTCCCTTTTTCTTTTCTATTATCTTTTGCACTAATCCAAGTTACCTAGGAAGCTTGTCATAAATCAAGGTTCAGGGCAACTCTAGAAAGGCCTAATTTGCTCCTAGGTAAATTTTAAGACAGCACCTTTCTTCTCTCTTTAGGATTTCCCTTCATGTTGTCCCAAATTCTCCTCCTCCTATTATGGATCAGTGCCTTTCCCAGAATTTCCCCTAAATTTAGCAATTCAAGCCTAGGGAAAAGCATCTATACATATAATGGTTGCATATGAACCCTATACCTATACAGGTCTTAATAGTTGTTGGGGTGACAATCATGGATAATTCACCTAAAATAGACAAAGAGAATAGGAGTAGATCCAGGGAGTCCTATCATCTTATGTAGAAATTAAATGACAATCAGTTTCATGTTGAACTCACCTTGTTTTTTTTATCTGTGATGAAAATTCAGAAAACAAAGTAGCATAGGACCTTCTCAACCAAAAGCCTTCTTTCCTAAATTAGCTAATTCTGTGCTAGCTAATTAGGATTAGCATTTTAAGGGCCATGCATGATGGAAGGCCTACATCTAGTGCTTTACAATTTTGTTTTATGTTTTTTTCATACATTGCTTTGGCTGAGTGTCAATGAATGGAAACAGCTATCTCAACAATAGTGTAGAAGGTATCCTTTATTTCCTAAGAGCAAATTGCCCAGTGAAAGTTGAAACAATGGGTTGCAAAAGAGGGCATCTATGAGATATTTGAAAAATGCTATCTTACCATGAAGAGAAGTGAATAACTTTGATTGGAGCTTGCCAAAAAAAGAGAGAACCAAATTGTTTCCCACTCTCTGTAGGGGATGGGGCGCTCACAATAGTCTGCAGTGGAAAATACTGAAAGTCATCACCTCCCACTCCTCCTCGGTTGCCTTCCCACAAGCCCTCCAATAGTCAACAGCTCTTCTACACACAAGAGCATATGGGAGTTAATCAACAAAGGATATTATTCCTCTTCCCCATCCTCTTTTTCTACTTTTGTGTGAAAACAACACAAGCTGCTGTTGAGTCTCTGATGGAAGGGAACAGCCCCTGGTGGATATTATCTCCTTCCTCATAACTCTCTCTTGCCATAGGACAATATAAAAATCAAATGACACTTAAATAGGTTTCCAACAGGCTGAGGCAGAAGCTGGTGCTCAGAAGAACATTTAGACCTGTTACATGAAGATTAGGACATGGAGCTTTAAGGGAATAGATCCTGTTTTCTAGAGGTGTGCCAAATTGTCCTTTTCTGACTTAAGCCTCTCAGAGTCCTTCCTTAAAGGACCAGGTTCTACAACAGATGTGTTTCCATTCTTGATGGTTCTTCTAACCAGACTTTTTACCCTTACCTAGTTCTCCACTGATACATGGACACGTATCACCCTTTCGCTGGAGAAATGGGAGTCTGTAGTTTAATACATCTCCAGGCACCAAAAATAGCCCTGTACAATTATTTATCCATTCTGCTCCTCGCTAGCTTGGCTGTTTGCTTCCGGTCTAAATAGCTTCCTGGGAAAGAGTCACAAGAGGGAAATTAATGTAATTGTCCTTAGAAATACATACATTGCTTAATTCCAATATCCTCCTGCCATTGGCAGTACTCTTAAACCTGAATGCCATTACATAGTTTGGTGTATACCTAATCACAGGTCTTCTATTACAAGTATTCTCTTAGAAAGAATAAGGGAAAAGCCCCCTCCATTTTAGGGGTTTCTGGCTCACTGTATTCCAGCAGAAGATTGCAAATTTCAGCAGGCTTTTATAATAAGCATGAAGTCTTGTGGAAATTAATAAGACAGAGTTCCGAGAAAACATATTGGATTGGGTTGCCCAAATGTTTAAAAGCCACCCTTTACATTCAAAAGGTTATGGTCAAGGCTAATAGTAAATTAATAGTAATGTGTTCAAGAGGCGCCATACTCCAGATGAAACACTGGCAGTGATAGCAACAGCATCTCCCTCCTTCCCCTTCCCCCACCAGCTTCTTTCTCTACCTAGCCCCCTCCTCATCTTCCTCCTCCTCTCTCTCCCTCCACTCTCTCACATGCACTCACACATATACAAAAGATTTGGCCCTGACACCAACCCAATTGCACCTGAAGACTTTCTCCCTTCTTTACATGCACACAGTTCTCCCCCAAAGTTTACTTTGCATTCCTGCTTCTACTGGCTTTGAGTTGCAGTGGTTAGAGCCAGACAAGGAGAGACAAATGTCCACCTTAGGACATCTAAGTTTCAGCCCTGAAGAAGCGTACACCTGTTTGGGGATAGAAACCCGGGAACCAGAATGCAAATATGTAGTTAGTTGCAATAAAGATTTTCTAAGGTGGCCAAAGGTTTTATGATTATACCATATCTTTGACAACGTTGAAGACTGAGGACATTCAATGTCTACACAAGAAAAAAAGAGGAAGAAACACCCATCTATAAAGAAAAATATTATGAAAGAATCTCTCAAGAAAAAAACAAAGGCAACAATAATCGTCCCCTTCCCCCCAATTTTATATCCTATGTGTGTCTGCATCTTTAGTTATCACTATAGATATGCATATGAACTATAGATATGCATATGAACAAACATGCACAACATTTATGTTTGGCAAGCTGCATTCAATTGCATTCAGACAGCATTCAATCAGGATTATAATGGGGGCACTGGCTTCCATATCCCTGGGTTTATTAAGGGCTGCAACTACTAAAATGTCATAAGCCATTGCCCCAACACATAAAAAACTCACTTACAGAGATCTGTTTTCAGCACCATTGCAGTAAGAGTTCAACTAAACTAAACTGGATTTCTGAACACAATCTGAATTTACTTTAAAGGGGCCTCCATAACTTCAAAGAGGAAAAAGAAAGACAGGCTAGTCCTCTCTTTCAAGAATCTGGGATGGTACCTCTCCAGTACTTTGTGTTTATTGGTCACTCAACATAAACTACATTCCCCACAATCCTTTTGGAAGCTGCCTAGAGGAGCTGTGCAAGTTTAATACCTTAGGTAAGGAAAGAGGAGGAAATCCTAGTGGTGCTTTCTCAAAAGATAACTGGGCTTTGTTTTTCCTTGAAGACGTCTCCCTCTTCATTCAAGAGGCTTCTTCAGTTCAGAACTGGAGAAGCTTCTTGGATGAAGAGCGAAACGCCTTCAAGGAAAAACAAAGCCCAGTTATCTTTTGAGAAAGCACCTTTGGGACAACCTGTGATCTGGATGACTGAGAATCTCCATAGACAAAGAGGAGGAAGATCATCAGCTATCCATTGCCTTCCAAGCCTGAATAAAGTAACATTCCCCTTTGCAGCAGAATCATAGACTCCTTTAAAAAAAAGAATCAATGTTTTAGTCTGTACACAATTATAACATCTGTATCAGGGGAACTCCTTGAAAATAACACAAGTCAACAAAGAACTGACCCAATCTTTTAAACACGTGGAGTGAAAGGCCCACAGTGCTTCTCCTGTCTATTTTGCACTGGAGCAGAGAAGATCTGGCATTTCCTGGAGCACTGAAAGAGGTGGCAACTGAACTAATCTCTGAGGGATTGAATAATTGGGATCTCTTCTCTTGAATGTGAAGCTGTTTTCTGCTTCTCTTGAAACTAAATACAAAATAACCCTAGGATCCAGAACACTAAGATCCATCTCTGTGGAAAAATCATCCTACTCCTGGGTGTCATCTCAGCCTCAATATGGATTTTTCTAAAGCAGCACATATCTGGTCAAGGAGAGAAAAGGCATGGACCATTTCCACTTGACAGAAAGATTGAGATGGGTAGAAGAGTAGATAAGAGGAGGAATCATGGCTATGATTTAACATGACTCAGAGGTTGTTTATCTGCTGGTGGGTTTGGAAATGCATCCACCTGGGGGCACTTCCTTGATAAGAAACTCTGAATTCAAGAAACCAAAGATGGTACAATCGAGTTTGGATTTTCATTTGATTCTTGGGTAAGGCTGGTGAATTCCCAAAAGTTTATTTTTAGACTTTTTGTAGCATGAACCTATGTGACTTGTACTTCAGGTCCCTTTACAGCCCTATAACTATAGACCTTTCAGTACCAGAGGATGTTCAGCAGGGCCCTGACTTTCAGTCTGCTGATCCTTATTGGAAACACTGTGATGGACCAGAAGGATGGGATTTGATTAAGGCAATATTCAAAGCAGGCATTTTCTGGTTTGTTGACATCCAGGGTGTTATTTTCCCCAGTCTTCCTGAGAATTTGGGAATTCCATTCCAAAGCATATCCTAAGCCAGAATGTGCTGGCAAACTCTGGTTTAGGATATAATAGACAGTAGGAAGGCAGGTAGATAATTCCCTTTGAAATTTATAATCAGAAGTTTTCTCTTGGGATTCCAGTTCGTATCAGTTTCTGCTTCAGTACATGCAGGTCTCCGCCAAAACAGAATGAAAAAAGAGGACAAGAAGGGATGGAAACCACCACCCTCAAATATTTTATCCTCTAAGACAGTATTTCTCAATCTTAGCAACTTGAATTGCTAAGCAAGTTGAATTGGAGTCCACATGCCTTGAATTGGAGGCATGTGGACTCCAATTCCCAGAATTCCCCAGTCAATATGCTAGCTGGAGAATTCTGGAAGTTGAAGTCCACATATTTTAAAGTTGCCAAGGTTGAGAAACACTCTTCTAAAGCGTTATGAGTTCCAGAAGTGCTGAGTCATCTGCTCCCACACTTTCTTTTCTAGATGATGTTTTCTTTCTTGAGGGTGCCCCTTTATTTAACTAGTTGTATCCCACCTTTATTTTTATCAATAGTTCAAGACACTGGATGTATTGAACCTCCTCCTATTTTCCTCACAATGACCCTCTGAGGTGAGTTGGACTGAGAGAGAGTTATTGGCCCAAAGTCACCCAGCCAGTTTTCATGCCCTAGTTTGTAGCTTGGTGCTTTAATCACTAGACAAAACTGGCTCTCTTTTCTAATCTTTCTACTTTCTACTTACTGAAAGATAGAGAGGAAAGTAGAAGATTTGTGCCTTTTGATGAATGACAGAATAATAGAGCTGGAAGGGACCCTGGAGGTCTTCTAGTCCAACTCCCTGCTCTCTTGAGGAGAGAAATCAGGAGGGAATCATGCAAGGATGTTTGTCAAAGCCAACCAGAGGAAGGAAAATTGAGATCAAAACAAAGAGATGTGGAGTTGTCAGAAGCGTGCCATTTTATCCTCTCCTCCTCCTTTTTCTTTCAATACCACCCCTCCCTCTAATAATTCAGCCAGACTTCATTAATCCCTTACTTAGCTCAATGTGTTATTTTGCTGGAATTGTGGTACGTCTGGGGGAACTTTCTCTTTAAAAAAAAAAAGAACCATAAATATAATTTCTGCCACAGGTAGAGAATAGATCACAAGGCTTAATCTTCTGCGCTTTTATTTGGAAATATTCATCGCTCATGGATATTCACCTTAAGATGATTATTATTTTTAGTGATTTGAATAAAGATTGGACTCCATAAAAAACGATCTCAGTTTTTAAAACAATCACTTCACCTTGGTATCACATGCATTATAGAAAGAGAAACATGGCTGACAGAATAGCCGTTTCCCATATTGCCAAGCCCTAAATGCTTTCTTTAAAAAAAAATGAGTCAGGGATCAATTTATCTGTCTGCCTATTATGAGCATCAACTGATATCTGTGTCGTTAGGGTTTTTTTTTAAAAAGGAAGAAATCTGGGAGTTGGAATGTGAAACGAAACTTTTGTTTATATTACTATAAGCACCCCCCCCCCCACCCCCGTATCCTGTTAGCTTCAGCCTTGTAATGTCTTAAGTAGTCGGGTAAATTGCAGGCATTTTGCAAACTTACTTGTAGAACTGCACCCTCCCGCAGCAATTTGCTTGTGCGGCACCATTGCTAAACTGTAAGGTGATCTCATTGAATAGAATTACTCCGCAGAAAAAAAAAGCAGGGAAAAGAGCAAACAGAAAGTCAGCCGCATGCCCCTTTCAGCCTGCTCTATTTGATGTGCTTTGCCAGGAAGTAAGAGGAGAAGGAAATTAGCCAAGCAAGGAAGGTGCTTGGAAATAAATTGCTGGTGTCCCTTTGGAGAGAGAAGCAAAATTCTCTTACATCCACAGAGAGTATGTTTTTATTCTGTAGACGCTGAAGGCAGAAAGGAGAAGTTATTTCTCAGGGCAGCTAGTTGTCCGATAGGCCCATGTTTAACAAGAAGGTGGGAGCCAAGGTTCTGATGCCGTATGGGTTTTGGTGTATCGGGTGTTAGTTCTTATTGCCAACAGATCTTGGGCAAATATTTTGGGTGGAACAAAATTGTTTGATTATTTTCGATTTCTGATCTCTGAATAAGCGAGTCCAAAAAATCCTCACGCCACCTTATGTCCACTTCTTCAGTTCCTTGGGAAATGTATTTTTAGCCATTAAAATAATTTTCGTGCTCCCTTTTAATGTTTAGACTTCTCCAAAGGTATGCTAGGGTTTGTAAGTATCCCTCTCCCACTCTCCTGCCACGCTTAAAAAATTATGGGGTAGAAACGTTAGACACCCCCCCCTACAGATTTTTTTTGCTCCAGTTCTCATTTTCTCAAAATCTCTATATTTCAATCTCTCTCCCTCTGTCTCTCTGTCTCTCTCTCTCTGTGTATGTTTGTTTACTAGGGGAAGGAGATGTTGAAGATATTATATTTTGCTTCTCCTTATTTTAAAAAGAGAGAAAGCAAAAAAAAAAAAGCATCTATTCTTTACCAATGTCAGGGATTGACTGATTTGTTGCTTATATTGATTTAGAATTTGGTCCAGAAAGAGCTCCGCTATCAAATGGCGTTTCTATTCGGTTAAGAATTGAATTCCCAGTTATCGATTGGAGGTGGGGGGGGGGTTGTGTGTGGAGATTTGCTGGGCTTGCCATTTTTGCCTTTCCTGCCAGTGATACCCATAAATCCCACTTCAAGCCGTTCCCTGTCAGGGTGGCAAATGTCATGTTCTGTGGCTGTTATTGTTGGGTTACTTCGATTTCAGGGTGTGAATTCCTTTCTTTGCAAATATAATCCATAACCCAATAGCCTCATTCAATAAGCAAAGGACAAGAGCCATATTTTAGAAAAAGGAAAGAAAAGGTAGGCAGGCTGACAGGGAAGCTCTTAAAACTTATTTGTCCACCCAACCATACGCCTATCTAATATCCCGGCCTGATTTTTTTTTTTTGAAGCCTAGAAAATGGAAAAGAGTAATTTCAGGAGGCAAAAACTAACAACCAATATCCAGCTCATTACACCCTTCTTCTGCAGAGTCTGTCATGCTTAGCCATCCTTTTATATCTGCAATCCCTTGCACAACACCATGTGCTAGTCCCTGCCTCTCTATCTACGTGTGCATTATTACCAAGCATCAAAATATACAAGGCTGTACGTTCCTATCTGCCATGTTCCGAAGAGTTCTTACCAGAAAATGGCATGTGGTGAAGGAAGGAAGGAAGGAAGGGAGAACATACATACATACGACACTGTTTCCCTTCCTGTTCCTATTCTGGCCAAGGCAGGATTATAGCTGGTTTGAATGTATAATATAAACAAGTCGCAGTAACATCAAGGCTGTGTATGCACAATTGTAGGGAGATTTGTGAAGTCTGTTAAGCGGCATGCCTGTGGGGAAAGAGGAAAGGAAGGGAGAAAGGAAAGGAAAGAAGAGAGAGGAGGAGAGAGGAGAGTAAAGGAAAGGAAAGAAAGAAGGAAAGGAAAGGGCCATCATCCGTAATGCCTTTTCTTTTAAGGCAGAAGACTTTCTTTCAGCATTGTGTGCTCCCCACCCCATACCTCCTTGCCCCCTCCCCCCCTCCACCAGGTGGCTTAAAACAATATATCCACTCTCAACTCCTTTAGAATCGAACGGGAGGCTACTGTAGGCTTTTATTACGGAGCCTCTCACAGTCAGGAGAAAAGGAAGAAAAAAAGGGGGGGGAGAGGTGTCGTAAACACAGGCAGGTGTCCGGTTTGATCTGTCTAATCACAGGAAGCGGCTTGGGGGGTTTGCCTGGCGGACTTCGGGTTGTAAATACCACCGGTCTGTCGGCCCTTTGCTTTCTCTTCCTTCTCAGAGGTCCCTGTGAAAAGATAAAACAAGCACACACACACACACAAGGGAGGGGGGGGGGTGGAGCTGGGAGGGAGGCTCAAGGCGACTCTGTGTGTGTGTGTGTGCGCGCGCCCATGTGCTTGTGTTGGGGGGGAGGCAGTAACCCCGCGTGGAGGATTGGGGCTAGTTGACGCCGGCCAAGGAAAGGGCTCCATCACCCCCGTTTGAGAGGGGCTGCTTGCCGCCGTTTCAGGAGCTCCGGTCAGCTCTGGGCGCTCTGTCCTAAAAGGGGGATCCTTCAAAGATCCGCTGGGGAGCAATGAGGCCGGCCGAGAGGCTGCGGGCGGGAGCGAGGGTCCTTCCAAGACAGGAAGCGTCCTTTGCAGGCCCGACAAGGAGGCTCCGGTGGCCTTACGAGGCGAGCAGGGCCTCCTCCTTCTCCTTCTCCACCTCCTGCCTCCCGTTTCTCTGCTGGGAGTTTGAAGTCCAGCATTCCTGCAAGGCTGCGAGGAATTGAAAGGCAGAGGGATCCTCGGAAGCGGAGCCCACCTTCCTCCTGGAGCCGAACGCTTTTGAAACGTGCAGTGAAATCCCATTCGGATCGCTGTCTTCAAGAGAGGAATCGCCCCTTTGTGTCAGAAACATTAACGCCCGCGCACACTCGGGGAAGCAAATCAGCTTTGGCCGTAAAAAGCGTCGGCGCCTCTAAGCGCCGAGCTATTAACAACTGAAATTACTATATCTATCTATCTATCTATCTATCTATCTATCTATCTATCTATCTATCTATCTATCTATCTATCTATCTATCTATCTATCTATCTAGTGTGTGTGTATGTGTGTATTTGTGTGTGTATATGCATGTTTCCTCTCTCCCCCCTCTCTCCCTCTTCACATCTACCTACCTACCTACCTACCTACCTACCTACCTACCTACCTACCTACCTATCTAGTGTGTGTGTGTGTGTATGTGTGTATTTGTGTGTGTACATGCATGTTTCCTCTCTCCCCCCTCTCTCCCTCTTCACATCTACCTACCTACCTACCTACCTACCTACCTACCTATCTATCTACCTATCTATCTATCTATCTATCTATCCATCCTACCTCTCTATCATCTACCTGTCCCTCCGTCCATCCATCCTACCATCCATCCAACACAGTTTCGCAGAGGCAACTTATTTTATTTCTTTCTGGAACTGACCACATTTGTACTGCATGAGCTCTTAACTTCTGATGGCCTCTAGTCATAGGACAGAAGGAAACTCAATAGGTGGTTCTAGAAAGGAGCAAAAAAAAAGGGGGGGGGGCTGTATTGCTGGTTCCTCCTCTCCCTGAGAAGACCTACCATGGTCAAGCGATGGAAATGTATTTTCACAGTACCTTGTAGTTGCATTGGTGTAGCTTTGTGACATGCTGACCCTTGAAACGAATCCCTGATACTGCTGTGGACAAATTGGGACTAGGGAGGAAATCTGAGGCTATGCGTGCAATTACATATATCACCAGAGAAATTGGGACTGAATAATCCCATCTCTGACACTGGATTTCACACACCATAGAAGGAAAGATACAGATGAAAGTGACAGAGAGACGGATTGGTCTCATGGAGGATGATCCATCAGTCTCTTCAGTAGCCCTTCCATATAACCATTTCTTCTCACTCTAACCCTAACAGTTCCCTGTTATTGACTCTAAAGAGGAGCGATTCGATAGGTTCATTATCTCTCTTTCCCCAAAGTTTTCCATCTCCATCTTTAGGGGATATGATCCCACCAGACAAATTTCCCTTCTATCTCTCAATAAAGGGATCATCTTTCTTTCTCCCCTCCCTTCTCTTTAAAACTCAGCCTCCAACTGATGCATCAGAGAAGCCTTTTCTGTATACCATTCCTGAAATTTTTCTTGTCCAGCATCACAGCTCCTTTGGCAATTGCAATGGCAGTTGCAATTGACAAAACCTGCAGAATTATAACTGCTAAGCTCAGATGGGAGATAATATAGACCCTCCTACATTTATTTAACAACAAAACCTCCCCCCACCACCACATCAGCTCAACTTTCTGTTAAGTTCCGCCTGCTGCACTGTACTTACTGTTTACAGCTTTCCCTGAATCACAGGAACTAATAAACGTTTTATTAAAAGGTTTTGATGGATTCACCATTGGGATTAACTAAGATAATAGTTTATTACACTATGAAAAATTAAACTGAGTACCCTGGTGGGGGAAAAAAAATAAACGTTACAAATAACAAAGCTCCCGATTAAGCACAATGCACTATTGTTCTCAGACTCTAGATATAAGTCACTGAATTTTTTTTAATGGATTCCCATTCCCATGTTAGATTAAAAGGCAATTAGAATAATTTTCCTAGGCAGGTCTGTCTATCTGTCCGTCTGTCTCTCTATCTATCATCTATCTGTCTGTCTGTCTGTCTGTCTGTCTATCTATCTATCTATCTATCTATCTATCTATCTATCTATCTATCTATCTATCTATCTATCATCTCTGTCTGTCTGTCTGTCTATCTTCCATCCATCCCCATTTATTTATTTCTCTTCCTTTGTGATTTTTTTAAATGGGGGGAAGAGAGAGGAAAGCACCCAGCTGACCACAAATTCAAATTAAGTAGGAAGAATGCAAGATGAGCATTCTCTTTAGAACAGCGCAAAGGTTAATGGTGCTAAAAGGATCCTAGTGATCTTTTTATAAATGGAACCACTCTCTTCCTTGCAAAATATCCTTCAAATATTGGTCTGCTAGGTAAGGGATGATTCCCCTACCCAGAACAGCAACCTGATTCTTCTCAAGTCTTCACATTTATACATTCTCCCCACCCCCCCCCCCAAATCTGAGGTGGGATAGGGAAAAGTTTACATATGCTTGCATCACAACCTCTCATCTTTTTTTGATGCTATTATTTGCTGTTGATGCAAATCAGCAGCAAATAATAGCTGCTCAAAATTATTCACAAAATCCACACAAGTGTGATTACAAGGGTATATTACCTGTATATTAATTCCTTTAAATCTCTGATTTTTTGTAACATGTCTATATTTGCAGAGTGTGAGTGTGTTCCTGCGCCTATAATGCGCCTATATGTATCTTTCATTGGTATATAATATGCTTATGCATACATCATAGAAAGCAATATATGTGACATTGCTACTGTATGTACTGCTTTGAAAGCAGAAATGAAGTTTTCAGATAAAAGGAACATTCATTTAAAGAATCCAAATGATCTGTTTATTTATTTCATTTCCGGTATAGTATTCCAAACCCTCAATAGCAGAGGAGAAGGTGGAAGACTGGTTATGCATCTATTTAAACATGTGGTCTTTCCTTGAGGGAAAGTAGAGTTTATTTCTTATCACATCCCTGTGTGGCATAGCTCACCATTGCTGGCTCATCATACACTGCACTGAATATTTTTGGTGGCTATTTAGTTCCTAGCATTTCAGCATATCTTTGAACTGAAGGCATTTAGCCTACAATTCACTTTCCTGGGAGTATTTTCTGTTAACTCCGAAGGTCTTATTTCTAAATAGAAATGGAAACAATGTCCTATAAGCTTACTCTATGCTCCATAGATGTATCTGATGGGATGTGTAGTATAAACCTATATATTTAGCCCTCTTGAATGTTATACTATGTTTTAAATCCAGATAGTCAGTCTGGTGCCCACTGCTATTTTGGATTAAAACTCCCAGATTCCACAGCCAAAGTAACCAACATTCAAAGTTATGGGAGCAACTATCCAGGTCTAAAAAGCACTAGTTAGTCTATTCTCAATTGAAATAATCAAGGAAGCAAACTATCACCCCTTTGCTTATTCTAGACATTTCTGCTCTTAGAAGATGTTTATATTAGAAGTTCAATTCTTCTGGGAGAATCAGAAGTAGAGCAAAGTAATTAAAAGGAGAACAGAGACCATTGCAAAAGCAACTGCATATTCCAGACACAGGAAAATCCAACTGTGCCAGAATCTGGGAATTATAAATCTCTGAAATTACCACCGACAATCCAGAACCAGGAACTTATCCTTTGGGAGTGCTAATCCATGGCTTTGCATTGCAACATCCAGTGACATTGTGAAAGAACTGTTTTGCATTAAATGCCTTGGAAAGGTTTTTCGTATCAGTTGCCATCCCTAAAGTGGAGCAAGTGTATCCCTACAAACAAATATAATTGTAGTTGCAAGATGAAGCGGAACAGGATCAGTGGTGAAATCCAAATTTTTTTACTACCGGTTCTGTGGGCGAGGCTTGGTGGGCGTGGCTTGGTGGGTGTGGCAGGGGAAGGATATTGCAAAATCTCCATTCCCACCCCACTCTGGGGCCAGCCAGAGGTGGTATTTGCCGGTTCTCCGAACTACTCAAAATTTCCGCTACCGGTTCCCCAGAACCTGTAGAACCTACTGGATTTCACCCTTGAACAGGATGTACATGTAGATGTGTCTCCGCACATATGAAAGGGGCCCTATTCTGAGGGATCTTTGGTGCTCCCTGAGCTTGGTTGTTTCCTTGCAGATGTTTTATTTCCCAAACTAGGTAACATCATTTCAACCTCATTTCAACCCTGAGCTACAAATATTCTCCTTATTGGGACCCTATATTTTATTTCCCTGCAGTCCCAACCTCTGATGGGAACAAGCTATTTCTCTGCTTTGCTCCTCCTATTGTGATCACACCCAACCATTTGCACCATTATTAGTTCATTGACTGCTAGCGCCTGGGTGGTTTCCTTTAAAGGGGCAAACTTTTGGATTTACCAGCAAGAAGAGATAGGGCCAACCTCTGGACTATTAGACCAGGTTCTTCATCTCTCCTGCCCTCCCCCTGCAAACGACAAAAAATGTTCTGAGTCATGATGAACTAATTTATTCAGCAAGCTTTCCACTGTGGTCAAGGCAGAAAAAGCAATCTAAAATAGATCTCTGTTTTTAAAGGAAAGCTAGTTTATTTCAGATACTTATTAGACAAACCCAAAATTCCCTCCTCCCCCTCTCTCTGTGTGTATATCTTTCCCAAGAGCCCTTTGTTGTTATAGGCCTCCCTGAAAATTCTGCCACAGGGTGATAAGATAGGCATCAGTGGTATTTATGGGGAGAAACCCCTGTGCTTTTCCCCAGCAAGGTTTTGGAGTCTTTATCTCAGCACTTTAAAAAAAAAAAGAATGAAAGGAAAGACAGAATATTACCAAGTTTTCATTCTCCAATTATCACTAGTCCAAACATTAGCAACTACCAATGATGGATCATCAGAGTTGGAAAAGAAAGCAAATATATTTTCACCTTTCCAAGGGCCAAATATTTCCAACCCAAGTCACAGAGAATTCTCAGCAAAAGGGGAGTTGGTTTAATAGCAGATTAATCAATCTCAACAATATATATATATACAGAGCGGGGAAATTACAATCTATTAGGGATCCATCCTTACCAGGGAACAAATGCCATTGATTCAAATAGGATTTCCTTCCTAGTACTGCTGGGCAAAGTAAAACAAGCTTCCTTTACGTACCTCCTGCCCTTTTCTCCCAAAACATTTCCATTACTATAACATTTGGGATAGTTCACCAGCTTTACCTTTAAAATATGAGAGAGAAATTAAAGAAGGAAGGAAGAATAGTAACAGTGCTATCAATTTTGTACATTTCTACTCAGAAGTAAATCCTGGCTTGTTAGCGGAGAGTTTAGCCTTATCCTTAATTACATTAAGTCTATGGTTAGCTATTATGCTTTAAAAGAATTAAGGACAAATTGAAGCAAACATCATCCCTACTCAGAGGGCGGAATAAATGTGCTTTGGAAAGTTCACTTTCAAACCATTAATAAATATATAAATGAAAGGCTGAAATATAGATTTGAATATGGCTGATAAGCGAAAGAGAAAGAGAGAAGGGAAGGAAGACTGTTGTGACAGTTTTTTTGAAGGCAGGGGGTGGTGGGTGGTGGGGATGAGTTGGTTGGAGAGTTAGAAAAGGGAAAAGAAAAACCAACAATTTCTCCAGCATAAAAATGAAACATCATATTAGTTTGCCTTTGGGCTTCATTTTTTCCCTTCTACATTATAACTAGTTATTGAACTCGCTATAAGATCTAAAGGCCATTTGCGAGGAGACAAATTTCAATGGAGGTTCCCCATCAATAACTCCTTGGCAGTGACCTATTGGATCAAGTCAAACAGGGGAGGTGAAATTCAGGTCACGCTGTCTAAGCAATATTAAAATGCGCCCACTTTTTAAAAAGCCACTTTCAACGAGATTTGAAGAAAATTGAATTCCTGGGAGAGGGAGGGAGAGAGGGAGGGGTGAATGCAGTGGAGATGGGATACTGGTGGAAGAGAGGATGAGAAAATGGTTTGCATAAATATGCTTTCTTTCTTTCTTTCTTTCTTTCTTTTGAATTTTAATGTTTTAATAATAGAAATAATAAATACTTACACAAATGAGATTGAAATAGGGTTTAAAAGATGGGGGCTATGTGAGTTTTACGTCTAGTGACATGCTCTGGTTATTCAAATCATTTCACACCAACTCATTTTTTTTTAGTGACAAGAGATTTAAGGGGAAAAAAATCAATTAAACATTTGCATATTTCTTTGCATAAATTAGATCTACCTCCTGACATTGTGGGGAGCAAGAGAAAGGGGGAAGGGGAAGAAGGGCCAATAAGGAAAGATTTTGTGGTTTTTTTTCATACCTACTAATTTGTGGTTTGTTTTCTTTTAATGAAAACAGGATTATTTATTTGATATTCAAATAATGTGCTATAAAGAATTCTGCTCTGTAAAACTGATCTTCCTCTCCCCATTTCCCAAAAACATTTTTCTCACCATACCCACGCATACGTAGTACATGCACGCACATCTTCCCATCTAGTCAGTGAACAATCTTTTGATCCAAAAAAAGAGTCCAACTCCCTGATCAGAGATATGAAATGTTTTGTTCACGTAGGAAAAAAGTAATTTCTGGTGCATGGAAAAGCTTGGAAGTTGAATTATATTCTTGGATCTTTTCAGGTGTCTGCAAATAACAGCTTTGAGACGCATTTAAAAAAACAAAAACAAAACCTGTGTCTGTGTATTTATGTGTGCACATGTATGACCGCCTTGTTCGGCTAGGGAATGGCCTTGGTTATACTTAACATTAAAGAGTATATGGCTCGCACGATAAAGCTTTATGTGATGGGGGATTATTCATTTAATATTTATTGGGATCACTAAACAGGGAAATAACAAACCCTCTGTGGCTTGATACTGCATTTGGGGGTGGGGGGATGCTTATATTTATTTATTTATTTGCCCGGGGAGGGTGGATCCAAGATGCACAGATTGTAAATGGCTAGAGGTGTGGGTTACCAAGCGGTCAGTATGGTAATAGCTTGCACAATGAATCCGCAGGGACAATGGCCACTTATTTTTCTTCCGTACTGTCAAAGGAACGCTTTGTACTCAGAAATAGTCCTGGAAATGGGAAGCAAAAAGATACATGTTTTTCCAACCCGATTCCCTGCTTTGGATAGGTATTAAGAACCAGGAATTATTTCCCCGGAGAAGTTCTATTTCTTTCTGCAATTGCTGATCAAGAGTAATTATTACAGAAATAATGTGTGTCACCCACAAATTGGGTTTTTTTTTTTTTTTTTGCTGGTTAGGAGAAAGTGAGGCTAAGGAGAGAAGGATGCTAAATAGAAACAAAAGAGATTTGTGCTCCACTATGGTTTGGTTTGGTTTTTTCCCACAGGGTTTTGGAGCCTTGTTTGATGGGGACAATAAGAGGAAAAGTTCCCAAACCCTGAAGGAATCAAGCTAAGCAAACACACTGAGGTTTTTTGGGGTGGGGAGACGGGGTAATAACTCAGGAGAGAAAAATCATTTCTTAAAAAGAATGTACATAAGTCAAAATACGAAGAGGAAAGGGAATAAATTGACACAAAGAAAGAAACCAAGCCATGACAATTGGGTTGCAAAATAAATAAATTTGAAAATAAAAATATTAATAATAATAATAATAATAATAATAATAATAATAATAATAATAATAATAATAATATGGTTGGCTCAGCTAACCAAGTAAACTCACTCCTTCACTAGGGAGTAAATTCAGC
The DNA here is from genome assembly GCA_030761175.1 of Masticophis lateralis. Lineage (NCBI taxonomy): Eukaryota > Metazoa > Chordata > Lepidosauria > Squamata > Colubridae > Masticophis > Masticophis lateralis. The sequence goes on from JAUDYJ010000002.1 coordinate 147,691,169, forward strand.
TGGCTTTGGACTTCCAAGCATTCCTGCGAGAATTGGGTGATATCCTGCCACTGAATTTTCTACAGAGTTAAAAAGTTCATCTGAGTTCAAAAATTGCTGGCATGATCTTGCAGTGCCTGCCAAACAGGTTTATTCGAGAGTTCTTCCTTATCCCAGAACAGCCCTAAGATTCTTGAGCCTTAGTACTGAGAGGTGCTTAAAACTCAAAACTCCTTATATCCCTTTCCTTGCCATCAGGTTGGATTCTGCTAACATTTATAAAAAGGAGACAAGGCAAGAAATTTCCTGATCTCCCTGTGAATGCAGTGGGATAAAATGCACTAGGAAGGTAAATGCCTGTGATAAGAGCCCTGAGATATGCAAAGTTCAGAAGAAACAGCTGTAAATGCTGCTTGCTGCAGCTGGTGGTGATACCAGAGCTAGGAGTAACAATACCATCACTATCAGCAGCTAGAATACTAGGGTACTCGTTCTCAGGAAAAAAAAAAGAGATAAAAAGGACATTTTATGGCATTAATAATAATTGCAAAATCAGAAATCTTTGTCATTCCCCCCCCATTTGACATGTATTTAGTTTACCTTCTATGCCATGATTTTAAGGTGAAACAGCCCACCCCACTTCCCAGTTTCTTTTCTTTTTTGCTTGTCACACATAGCAACAGATACATTAGACTGAATTGTTCCTATCCGAACATGTATCAGAATTCCTTTCCTAGGGACAGTTATTTGAATCAATGGGATTTGGTGCACTGCTGAGTTAATCTCACAATATTTCTCTTTTGCCTTTTACACTATGTTGGACTACATCACTCATACTCTGCTGCCAGCCATCAACTGATCTGGAGGACTCCAGGCTGAGGAAGGCATATTTATAATAAGGTGATTCAAGACTAATACATTTTCAAGAATAGAATAGAACAGAACAGAACAGAACAGAACAGAACAGAATGATATATACTGTATACAATAATAAATAACTTTCTCCCTCGGGAATATAGAGACCTAACCAGCTTCAACCTCCTTTTCTTCTTCCAGAGTTAATCAGTAAATAACCATTCAAATGAAGGATCAGATATCCACAGATGAGTAGAGTACCATCCCAGACTGTACTTTCTCCTTTAATACTGCACATGAGAAACATTCAGTAAAGGAACAGGGCTGGGTGGGCTTTACTAAGTACTTATTGGATGTACTCTTTTTAAATGTCCAAATGCAATAAATATAAACTGTAGCCCAATTAGAAATCACTTTCTTAGGCCTAATTACCAAAGTGAATGGATTCCATCTTGCTAAAATCTACCAAAACTGTGCATAGCTAGAAAGAGTTTAATTTATGAAAAAGCTTTGTTTGGAACTCTGTATACCTGCCAAGAAAGAAAGAAAGAAAGGAAGAAAGAAAGAAATATAATTGGGAAAGAGGAGGAATATATTTCTCTGATTTTTCTAGTCCCATAAAGGAAAAACTCATCAGTCGTTTATATATACCCTGTAGAATCGAATTTGTGTGAGCACCTCTATTGCAAATTCGTCTCTAGGGGGATATATGGATGATGCAAAAAGCTTGCTAATGTTCTGTTTTCTTTGATTTCCTCTTACTTGCTGATGTAATTAAAAATCTCAAATGTTTGGGGGTGGGTGATGCATGTATATTTGGGTGTGTATATAATTTTGATAGATCTAATGGAGTCTCATAACTAGATGATGAATAAATAGTTAAAATAAAAAGAAAGGTAAATAGTTCTCCTATTAATAAAAGCCACAATTATTACTTTTTTCTTGGAAAGAAGAAACACTCAGCATTGCAAACACAGGCTTGCACAAGCTCTTGTCAGAGAGAGAACATGCATGAGAGGAAAAGGGGGAGAGAGAGAGAGAGAGAGAGAGAGAGAGAGAGAGAGAGAGACCTAACCATTTCAAGTGACTGATTTATGGCGTTTTACAGCCCCATAAAAACTGCTACAACCAGCCCAGAGCCTCCGACACCGCTGGCACATTTAGTCTAATAAATAAAACATAAACAGTTAACTTTATGTGTCACTTTTATTGTTATCAAGTAAAATATTGCAATGCCCTGCAAGCTATGATTTTCAACTATAATTGTTATCAAGCAATACAAGGGATTAATCCAACTCTCCGTGCCCCCTTCTTCTTCATGTAGGCTATAGATAAAGCCCTTAACTGCAATAAATGAACACTTTAAAATGTTTGCTTCAGATCAACTTCTTTAGCCTACCCAGGGGTCTGTTTATATTGGCATCTGGGCATATATTCTGTCCACTCCTATTTCCATAAGGAAACCAGATGTTCTGAACTAAGGCCCTATACTTTTCTATTAGTTGGGGGGGGGGGTGTTGGGTGTGTGTGTTTGTGTGTGTGTGATGCCTACCTCTTGTACGGGGATGGGGCAGCATTATCATTCTTCTTTCTTACATTCAGGCCAGATGGGTGTAGGGTGTGCACGTTCCTCCGCCCCCCCCCCAAATTATAAAACACCACCACCCCCATAACCTTTGACTGAACGAAGTCCGGATCTAAATGAAGAGAGCCTCTGTGTGTTTCTCCTTACTGACACTTTCTCATTTCCCCTTCCCACCCTCGGAAGGGTAATGGACCTGCCCAATGGCTGCCTAGAACTTCCTCCGCTTTTAGTTTCCAACTCTTCTTGCAACTCCTCAGATCGCCCTTAAGCAAAGGTTAATGAGCATTCCTAGAACACTCCAAATGACGCAAAGGTGATTTGCATAGGCCCCTGCTCCTCTCCCAACCCTGCCCCCGCCCTCGCAGGTAAGGTGACTTCTTTGTCTCTCCCCCCCGCCCCTGCTCCCCCGGCTTTTGCCCACAAATCATTGGCATGCAAATCTTGAACTTCTTCCTACTTTTCAGTCTGAGCGTCTTGAAGGGAGCTTGTGGTGTATAGGGAGGGGCGGAGAGAGCGCTTCTGCAGACAATTATACTAGCTGAGTTCTGGGGAAGAGGGGGAGGGAGCGGAGGCAACACCCTCCCCCCCCTTCCCGATTTTCTTTAGGTGAAACAAGCAACGCAATTTTGAGCGCGCTTCCTCTCTCTGCACTGCAAAGAGAGATCTTGGGTGTTTCTCCTAAGCGAGATTCACTCCCTTCTTGGTTGTGTACAAGAAAGGGCTTGCTTGGGTACCTGAAAGGCGGTGGGTGGGTTAGGGTGGGGGTGGGGAAAACCTAATGGGAAGAAGCTTTTCCTACATTCCCATCTCTCTGCCAAAAATGATGGAGTTTATTTCTACCAGCTCCCTGACTTGACGTGGTCCTTTAAGAAAAGAAGGAAAGGCAAAGAAGAAGAGAGCCATTTCTGGCTGCCTGCATTATTTACCCTCCCCCCCCCATTCCCTTCTGCTCGGAATTGGATGTGGGGGGGGGGGGGAAGAGAGACCACCGACCAAACAAGAAGATCACACGCACACGCTCGTGTACACACACACACTCGCGCGCGCACACAAATTGGATACACTTTGAATAAGCTTTTGGTTCCTTATCCGGGGACTAGCGCGGCTGGCGTGATTGGCGCAACGAGTCACATGGTGAAAGTAACTTTACGGGGTCGCCAGCTAGTAGGAGGGTTTTATGGAGCAGAAAAACGACAAAGCGAGAAAAATTATTTTCCACTCCAGAAATTAATGATCATGAGCTCGTATTTGATGGACTCTAACTACATCGATCCGAAATTTCCTCCATGCGAAGAATATTCGCAAAATAATTACATCCCAGACCACAGTCCGGAATATTACAGTCGGACTAGGGAGTCCAGTTTCCAGCATCATCACCAGGAATTATACCCTCCACCTCCACCACCACCACCACCTCCTCCTCCTCCTCCACAGCGACCCAGCTACCCCGAGCGCCAGTACAGCTGTGCCAGCCTCCAAGGTCCCGGCAACCCCTCCGCGCATCCACGGGGCCATGGACAGACGCCCGGAGGCCACCATCTCCCCGAGAAAGCGCAGCAGCTCTGTGACCAAACGGCTCTCTCCAGCGCGGCTACCTCTCCTTCCCCAGCCCCTCCAGCTTGCAACCAGCAAAACCCCGAGCATCCCAGCAGCACGGCCTCTAAGCAACCCATAGTCTACCCATGGATGAAAAAAATCCACGTCAGTACTGGTAGGCAACTTTTCCTCCTCTGCTCCTTTTCTCTCAGATGCGTGTGTAGATGTGTGTGTGTGTGTGTGTGTGTTTGCGCCCCCCCCCTTCCCACCAAGCTCTCAGGCTCCCTCTCCCTCCCTCTCTCCCCTTTTCCCCCAGTCTCCTCCTTTGCCTTCGACGAGAGTCTTTGGGTTAGCACAATTGAGCTGGATTTACGACTCCGAGCGGGTAATTACACCCACCATAAATTTTATAGCCGAGCTAGTCTGGGCAGCCCCAGCCATGTGGTTCGTTCTGTTATGTATGTGTGAAACTCCAAAGGCTTGGAGAGGGGTGCATAAATAATTCAGGCTCTTCCCAAGCCAAGGAAACCCCTTCTTCTTAGGAGCAAAAAGTCTTGGGTTCTTTATAATCCAGTAGGCGGATGGCTCTCTCCCCCCCTTTTCCCTTTTTCTCCCTCTTTCGATCTCGCTCTCTCCCCCCCCCTCCCCCTTTTCGGCGCCCTGAGCCACCGGAGATCTCGCCGGCTCTTTTCTTTCTCCCCCACCCCCCAATTCCCCCGCTTCCTTGCATCCATGCGAATCTTTGGTTTGGTTTGGCTTGTTTGTTTGTTTTCTCCAGTGAACCCTAATTACAATGGAGGCGAGCCTAAGCGGTCCCGGACTGCCTACACCCGTCAGCAGGTCTTGGAATTAGAAAAAGAGTTCCACTATAACAGATACCTGACGAGGCGGAGGCGCATCGAGATTGCCCATTCCTTATGTCTCTCGGAGAGACAGATCAAGATCTGGTTTCAGAACCGGCGGATGAAATGGAAAAAAGACCACCGACTGCCCAATACCAAAGTGAGATCCACGGCTCCGGCCAATTCCTCAGCCGGCTCCCTGCCCGCTTCTTCTTCCAACGCGGTTGTTGGCGAAGATCATTCGCAGAGCTCAGCTCAGGAGCCACGAGCAGAGGATATTACAAGGTTATAAACAAACCAACCATCAACAACAACAACAAAAAACGCCCCATGCAAATTGACTCTGATTATTTATAGAATCTAATATATATCTATATATTTTGGGTTTTTTTTTCTCGTAGTTTTCCCGTGCGTGTATATATATTTAGGAGAGAGAGAGAAAGAAAGAGAGAGAGAGAGAGAGAGAAAACACATACATACACATACACAAAAGAATGAGGTCTATTGGAGAGCTCAAGCTTTAGGTGCATGTATTATTAGCATGAGAGGCTAGGTGGCATACCTGTTGGGGGGGTTTTTTAATCACCATTTTCAGGGTTTTATTTATTTTTTAAAAAAGGAAAGAGAATGGAAGGATGGACTGTGTATGCGGATGTGACTGCATGGGGATGTATGTATGTATGTATATAAGTGTGCGTGTTGGGTTGGGGAACTAAATGTTCTGTTTTAGATGAAAAATCGGGGCATATGCTAATAATTATACAGGCAAGGAAAGAATGTAATTATTTTGCTCTCTGAGTTTACACATGGAGAACAAAAAAAAAGAGGACCATTGAAGGCTTCCCTCCCCCTCCCCCTTTTCTTTCTTCTTGTATAAATGTGGAGAAAGATTTTTTTTTTTAGGAAAAGGGGGAATGGCACACACGAGCTAGTAGAAACTAATAAACGTCTGGTTAGTTCAATGTGAGCAGCAAGAGATAAGGAGAGCAAGCTAGACAGCGAATTGAAGGGGGAAAAATCAGTGGGTAGATTTTTTTTTTTTTGGCTTTTTGTCGTGGGTCTTGTGTTTTTGGACTAATTTTACATGATCATTGTAAACCTGCAATAAATGAGTTTTAAGTGTATATGTGAAAGTCCCCTTGTTCAATAAAACAAAACAAAACAAAACAAGTGAGTGTGACACAGACTGACTCTGGAATGTTTGGTGAGTTATTTTGCTTTTTTGCCTGCTACTAAAAATAAAATGCTGGGAAAATAGGCAGGGGCAGAATTACCTGAGTAAAAACACCCTTTCTCAGCTAAGTTTGAAGAACTTTCCGTAGTTAGGTGTGGGGTGTTGTTTTTTTAAAATCATCTAGAGCCATGGAAGCTAAATTGTCAATCTGCCATTGATTTTAGGAATTGTGACTTGCACCCCTTCTACTCTCTGACATCACAAGATGGGCACTGTCTTTGAACTCACACTTTACCAGGCAATCTTTGCCCTGGAGGTATACACGTGTGTTTGATTAGAAATAGATTCAGCTGATTCTGGATGTGTTTGTGCATTACTTTTTTAAAAACGTGTTTTAAAAATTTTATAGGTACGTGAGCCTCTTTCCCTTGGTTTAATCATGTTATTGAGTTAACTGCTTTCCTTTGCTGCCTGTAAACAACTTTAGCTCAAATTTACCCCTTGTTATTGTACTTTAACTAAGTTTCTAGCATATATTGGAGATAGTTGAGAGAAAGAAGTAGTGCTGTAGAGAATCTGGAGATGTTTACTTTCTGAGGGGAAGCAGAAAGGGTGACTGGGAAAAAATGTAGCACAGATGTGTTTGCACAAGGAATAGTTCTACTGTGATTGTAGATAGATAAGATAGATACTTTAGCAAGTGCCTTTTTAAGTGCACTGATTATCCTATTGATCAGCAGGCCCTGAAAATGGAAAATAAGTAGGTAATCAAATTATGCTTTTCAACTCTTCTTTTAGATGGTAGTGGTAGGATATTTACTTGCATTGGGTAAATCTTTTAATAACCTGAAAGCAGAAATTAGTTAGGTTGCAAGAGCAGAACAATCAATTTATTTGCATATATTGTTATCTTTAAATTATGTGCAAAATTTGTGGGCTATCTATAGCATTGATAGTGAATCAGACAACAATATATATATATACATTTCAGCTGACATGGGAGTTTGAAAGATTAGGGAAAATGATTTTTGAAGGGCATATTACTATAGCCTTCTGATGATGATAAAAAAAATCAGTTTCACATCCAAGGCCTATGGAACACCCAGGAAATGACTGACAGCCATATTCAAATTATTCAGCCATTCCATTCAGGTTAAAGTAGAATTTTTGTGGTTTTTAAATGGGGCATAATTAAACCTAGTAGTAATCATCCAGATTCATTTACAAACCACTTCACAAAGAAACTTGAGGTCCAGTGAAGAGGATGATAGTTCAAGCCTGTTACTTGTTCAATCCATCTGATGTATGTTGAAGAGATGATTGACAGAGCAGGCAGGCGAAAACTTATGGCATCATTTTTACTATTCCCAGTAAAGGATATAGACTTATGCACTTATGCGTTGAGTGTATGGGAATTATAAATTAAAGTGTTTCCTTATCACACGATCAGCCCTGTTTGTCCACCTTATTTTATAGATCAAGAGGGGAAAACAGATAAGCATTCTGACTGCAGCCCTGTGCAGACTAACTTTTGAGGAAATGCTATTGAACACAGCCGAGATTTACTGTGCATGACTTCAGCTACATATTTAATACATCAAGTGTGCATGTTTATCAGCTTCCCAGTTTAAAAAAAAAATCATTTATTCAAATATACTATTTTTGGACTATTGCTGTAAGAAGACAAGCACATTCAGTTTTTCTCAAAGGTTTTACAAATGTAAACACACACTTTTCATACCTAGGCCCTCTGTGAAATAAGAGATAAAAATAAAGGGATTAAAAGAATTCCAAAGTTCTAAATAGTTTTTCATGTTAAAAATGAAAGGTCATTGTTCTGCAAAAAAAACCTCTGAGACTCTCTCACACACACCCGCATTGATATTCCATACTTAAACTAATGAGTGTTCTGACTATGATATGGATGTTCCTGTATTGCAGGAGATGGTTTGTTTTAACATTCTTCTTTCTCACACACGTATACACAACACACTTTGACACCTTGTGACCAAGATCAGTTTCTGAATCTGGAGGGACTTTGTATTGGGAGCATTCTCTGTGTCTGCCTAGGAAGTGGGGGGGGGGGGGACGACGACAAGAGGGATCATCGATTACATTTGCAACTCTATAGTCTGCATATTCATTTTTTTAAAAACCTTCCAGTAAACCTCTTATTTAAATATGTGGTTGTATAATATTTATAGTGCTCTATCCCTTCCCCCAGCCTCTCCTGGATTATTTATTTATTTTCCCCCTGAAGTTCGCTTTCACTCTTTCATCTTCTGTAATCTGCCCTTCTGCAATCAGAGTCTTTTAGGTTTTTAATATTTATTGTTAATAATATAATTTAGACTTGGCCATGACATAATTTCTCCCCCCCCACCCAGGAAACATAGATTATGATTATAAAGGCAAGCCGAGAAGAGGTGTGGAGTTGGGGGGTGGGGTGGGAGAAGAGAAAAGAAAAGAAAACGAGAATGTTAAGGGATCCAAACCTCCATCCCACCATCTTTCCCACCTCCCACTTCCCTCTTTCTCTCTTCTTTCTCAGCTTCCATGTCGAGAGCCTGAAAGGTACTTCATTGAAGTTCGAGGGGGGAAAGGGGGAAAAAAAGTGGGTTCATTCAGAGGACAACTTTTCTAGGCCAGCAGTTTTATTCTTAACGGCTCAGGCTGACCTCTGAGCCCCCCGGTGACCTGAGTGAAGTCTCTCAACGTGTACCTCTCAACGCGCCTTAGACAAACTTAAAGGCATGGCCCCTGTTTCGGCTCTTTGTAAAGAAATTTTCCATCGTAATAGAGCCGGGTGGGTGGGTGGGGAGGCAAGAGGGGAGGGGAGGCAAGAGGGGAGGGGGGGCGGGAGGCAAGCGGGGAGAGTTGGGCTTCGGGTAGATTCAATGCGCTTTATCGGTCGGTGCTGTCACCAAAATAACTCCAGAGAAAAGCAGGCAGGGTGAAGTCTCGGCCAAGCCTTGCCTACTTTGTTTCCCCTCCTTCCCGTAACTTGAAAGGGTTCCTATAGCGGGCTAGTCCAGGCGAGAACAAAGTTTCCAACGTCAAGTAAGTCGCTTGCCTATTTATTTATTTATTTATATATTTTTCTCGGGGAGGGAGGGGCAACTTCACCAGATAAGTAGCTTCATCTTTCATAGGTAGGTTTTACTCAGAAAAGGAAAGAAAAACAAAGCAAAAGAAATAAATATATATACGCCAAGAGGCAAAGCGGAAAAAATCGGTTATGTTGGTTAAGGTGCGCCAAGACGCTTTGGGGTTTCTGCTGCGTGCAAGAGGCAGTTCCTCCTTTGGACGAAGGCAACCAGATCAAGGAAGCCGGTTTTTCTAAGCTGGTCCAGGCTTCCCTCTGGTAATAGAAGCCGGGCAGGGTGGAGACCTTCCTGAACAGTCCGGATTGGAAACTTCTGACCATTGGCTGCCAAATGAGGGAACCCTTGCAGGCCAGCGGTTCGCTTGATGGCTGTACTTTTGGGCCTCCAGCTCCGTTGTGTTGGCGAGGTTTTCTTCCTACTGTGGCAGGATCTGCACCCGAAGCTTCCGTTTTCTTACCTGGGCACGCGTGATCACAGCACCCAAGACTCTCCTTCCTGTCTCCTGGTAGGTAGCTCAGGTTGTTCAATACTCCCCCCCCCCATTTCTTTTATTTCCTTTTTTCCCCCCAGGGATAGGGCGGGGGTGGAGTTAAAAAGCAGGAGCCCTGTAGAAATATTTCTGGAGTATTTTAGGAACGTCAGGAACTCAGTGACTTCTCCGACAGCCTCCCGTGCTCCGAGGCTACGTGGCAAAACTTTTTCAAGTCATCTCCTTCCATTTCTTTGATCAGGTCTCCATAGGACACAAGAGGCTTGAGAGGGAAGCCAAATGGGGACCTCCATCCTGGGAAAGCAGGCCGTGGGAGACCCCCTTCTTTTTACCTTGGAGGTGATGGAGAGGGCTTTAAGAAACTTCTTGTCCAGAAATAGCCATCAGGGATTCCTTGGGATCTCCAGATTCCAGCCCCTTCCGATGCTGTTTAGGAAAAGAACTCTTTCAAAAGGAAAGGCTGAGAAACTAAAGAGGGTTTGTCTGGTTGGACAGGACTTGTGTTTTAAGAGAGAGAAAAAAGTAAGACAATAACCCCTCCCCCTTAAAAAAAAATCATCCCCGGTATTCTACATACTTTAGCTTCTTAAGCAAAGAAATGTCCCAGAAGTTTGATAACTCCCCTCTACAGCCCTGCTCTAGACTCTTTGCTTTGCTAGTTATCTCTCCCTTCCCCCTCCTGTTTCTTTCTCCTCGTACAGTGTGGGGGGGGGGGGGGAGGAAAAATGTTCAAGTGCGCTGTTTAATTGTAATTAAAAGACAAACATTCCGCCAGGGTTAAATGAATGAGTTACGGGTTTCCAACCATAACTGCCAGCAGCTTCAACATGTAACTTATATTTATTGTGGTCTCGTATATCATTATCTAGAGATATAGTTTTATGTACTTCCTAATCTGTCGCCTTGATTTATTTTGATGGGCAAGGTACCAAACCAAACATTTTGGGACTTTACTGAAAGAGTAGTATTTCCTAGCAAACAGCCAATAAATAGCTTTTATGGTGGTGGCACTGATTTCTGGCAAAATTGTTGACCTTTGTTGTTTTGTGACTTCTGTACATATGCATGTGTTTTTGTGTGTGTGTGTGTGTGTATAAATAATACACACACACATACATATACACACACATATACATATACACACACACACACACACACACACATTACTTTTTTGGATGGAAAACTACCTTCCGCTTCTGTTCTATAAAGAAAGAATCAGGGCAATATTAGCAAGCCAAATGCAGCTGTAACCAAAAGAGAGAGTAGTATTTCCTTTATAAAGCTCCTGCATCTAATTTTACATGCATTCATACATAGCCAGATACATACCTATTTCTGTAACATATGGAACTGGGTACGTAAATACACACAGAGTTTTTTTATTGTTGTTTTTTTTTTCTATTTACAATGACAGGATAAGTTTTCAGTTTCCCTTTTCTTATTTATTTGCTATAGGAGGATATTAATGTACCTAAAGTAAAAAATAAAGGGAGAAAAGGAACAGTTTCTGTTTATTATTGTGCCTGTAAGGACAGTCAAATCCTTACGGGCACAATAATAACCCCTCTCTCTTTTTTTAAAAAAAATGAACCGGGGTTAAAGAAATTTATGATTTAACTCACAGAAAAGTTAGGGAAAGAAGACTACTAGACTGCAATAGGGTGTTCTATTCTCAGCCCTCGGTACTTAAGTAAAAATTGGGGCACATCCTGCAATGCAAGATTTGATCCCAAGTGGATCAGAGGGAACGACAAAACTCTTCCTCTTGAGAGGTTGAGCCAGTGCAATGACATTCTTTCCCCATCATCTAACCAAAATCTAACTCAGACAAAGGCACCTTCAATTCTCAAGCCAACTATATACTCCTGGCTAACAGGAAAGTGATGTTTGGGATTGAAATATGTTGTTTGGCTTCCATTCTAAGCATGCCTCACACACTCTGGAATAAGACAACTTCTGAACATGGAAATGCAATAGGCCAATACCTCCTGCTAAATATCTCCATGAATTTAGCTCCTCCTTTTCGATGCTCCTCTAAACTAGTGGCCCTCCCTGAGTTCACTAAAGTAAATCATAACCCCCCACATGTGACTCATAATTTTCTGAAACTACTATGGAACCATTTTATTGGGTGATCTCAAGTCCCAGGCTCACCGGAGAAAAGGAATCATTTATTTCTCACTGCACTCTGGACACTTGTTCATAAATGTTATAAGCCTGTAAATTATGAACATCATGAGATTTTTTTCTCTTCTCTCACTCCTGCCACAGGCAGCAACAAGGCAACCTGGAGGAGGGAAAGGGCAAGAATCTCCTGAATGTGAATGCATCTTTTTCTAACTCACATTTCCTACAATCTGTAGAACCGCTTCTTCAGTCTCAACCCTTCCAAATATATGTTGCAGAACACTTCTTTGACTTCCAACCCAAAGGTGGACTTCTTGAGAATTATACGTCCTTAAAGCCCACCATGGCTGCAGGTCACCAGGATGGGTATGAATATCCTGAAGCTTTCCCAGATGGGTTGGTTTACTCTTAACACCCAATTACCTGGATTGCTACAAGTCTCTCCCATCATCCCATAGAGTCTTCTAGAGCTGATGAGCTATATGGAGGATACCAAACAATACCCTGGTAGTAGCAGCAGTACAATAGTAATAAGAGTCATCATCACAAAGATCATCTAGTCATGGTCTGATGGGAGAATACTGAGGAGCACTATTACTCTGCCTGACTGGATTGAGTTGATAATTCTGCCTCTTCTCTGAATGTTGGTCTTGGTCCTTCCTTGATTTTATAGCTGGCCTTCTGCCTCTTCCAAGAATTTTATCTTTTCTTGACCTGCAGGTGTTTCCCAGGAAGGCTAAAGTGGAGCTATTGTTTGTCCTGGAGCTGCCTGCCACACTCTTAGCCAACACCTCTCCTTTTCTAGGAAGGGAAGTCAACACACCTTTGTCTGGTTTAGAAGGCTTCAGAGGTGCTTAATTGGTGTGGGTGAGTCAGTTCCTGCTTCCCATTTGATGGAAAATTCTGATTTTGGATTGTAGCTGGAGGGGGGGGATGAAGCTGGGTCTCCTTACATAAGGGAGTTTGGCAGGCGAGGCACAATGCCTTTTGTCCTGTGGTGGAGAGCTCTGAAAGGCACCCTGGTTGGTAGGAGTCCTACCAAAGGCCTCAGGCTTGCTGCAGTTGCTTAAAAGCTGGCAAAATTCTTGATCCAACCAAGATCAGCCATAAGATGGACCCAGTTGATTTTGGAGGTAAGATCAATGTAGATTAAGAAGAGGGATAAAGAGTGATGGATAAAATGCTGGGTTCAAGACCTCATGAGCCACAGCAGCCAAAAATGAAAAATATGGGATTCCTTCTCCACTAGTCACTAACAGTCAAATATTACCTCGATGGGGCAAAGCGCAGTTCACATTTTATTTTATTCCATCACCCCATCCCATCCCCGCTCCTTTTCCCTGTCTGTTCCTAAGCAGGCTTTCCCCCTTATCTTGTAGACTGGCACTGATCAGCTCCATCACCCACCATCAGAGCAAGGGTTCCCTAACACCAGTAGTCCTTCCCTATTGTCTCTCAATGGCTTGGTCTTTTACCCATCTATGTAGGTGAAGCCTAGAAGGGGGACCTTCTCTGCCTTTTCCCTGTCTGCCTAACATTAAAATAGGGTTCAGCTTCCCAGAAAATCTACAGCGTGCTAAGGCAGTAAAGAGCAGAACAACAAAATAGGAAGAGAAACCCTGCACTGAGCACACTCCTGTGCGGGTATGTATTGTATATTGTGAGCGTGTGTGTGAGTGAAAAGGGAAGGTGCTCCTGATCTTTGCTTAAAGAAAGGGACCTTGGTTCCTTCTACCAAGGCTTCCTTTTGGGCCTTGCAAAATAAAAATAAAAATAAAAATGGAGGAGTCTTGCAAGGCTGTTGCTCTGAGTTTTTCACCAAACCAGGCCTTGACCCATAAAGGCATCCCAATAAACCATGGTTCTTTCACCACCATCTCCTGAACCCATAAAAAGACTTGTCATGCTGCAAGTGCCCCCCCCAAGTGTCATATATGCCATCAAGGGGTCTGGGTCTTTTTTCAGAGCCTTCCCTTTTTCATAACCCTCTCTCTCTCTCTCTCTCTCTCTCACACACACACACACACACACACACACGTCTTGATTCTAAAGAAGGGATTACCAGTTCCTCACAACACAATTAATAAAAAGTAAAATAATGTTCCGCTGGCTAGTATCTGAAGGTATATTAACAACATGGCAGGATAAGAAAATAAGGATAGATACAATAGATAAAGCCCAGGAATTTTATGAATGATATATAGAGGAAGAATTGGATAGTAGAGAAGAGTTGGAAACAAAAGGTCAAGAGGAGCAACAGTTAAGAGGAAAAGGAACTAGAACAAAGAGAGAGAGGGAGGGAGGGAGGGGAAAGAGAAAGAGAGAGAGCGAGAGAGCCAGCCAGCTGGTTCACAACCCCAAATTTGGACTGCAAAACAAAGGAGCAGGACTGGGGTTGCTTTGAAAAGTTGGTTGTTGACATCATCTTGGAGTGACTGTTCTTTGGAGCAGCAGGTTAATGTGATTGTTGTGTAAAGGTTCATAAGTGTAGAAGGAGAACTTTGCTACTCAGGGAGGGATGCCAGTAATCCTCCTCCTGGTTTGGGATACTGGCTAAAATTACTAATGCATTTGTTTGTAAATGGTTAGGCAGTGAGGCAGGGTGACATTTTCGAAGCGCTTTTTGCAGTCCAGGTACCTGTGAAAACTTCCTCCATCTCAAGGTCACACTTCTAAGACAGCCCCTTCTGAATCTTTTAGTAGAAAATCAGTCTTCCTGGGACAAACCACTTTTTGGTGCTCTAGGATGCAGATTTCAGACAAGAAACTTTCCTTCCCCTGTAAATTAGAGCCAGGCTTTTGAAGCACATATTGCTCCAAACAAGTCAGAGCTGATTTGGCTGGCACCAGGGAGAATGATTTAGTAGGAAAATGTAGCCATTTGAGCTTTTTAGGGCAGAGAGTCTCCCTACTTTTGCTGTTTATCTGGTTTGGATTTTTTCCTGTAGATGTACAATATCTGGAAGAGCGTGGTTTACAGCCCCTTTTAGCATTCAAATCTGGGGCGCATCCTTCATTCTCCCTCTATAGCTGTGAATTACATCATACATAGATGTTAAAAGAATGCCATGAATTTAAAGCTGCAAAATTTGTTCACTCCTACTTGGGTGTAAGAATGATTCCCCTCTTCTCCTTTCCCTCCAGCTTTCTCTTCAGAGAAATCTGGCCTTGGGACCCACTTATAAGGAGAAATTGGTTATTGTTTGATTATTTGAGAGTGATATCCTAAAGATTAATCTGATTATCCCAGATGCCTGTTTTTAGATAGGGTTAGATTTGGTTTTGTTCATACCCTCCGACTTGGGACTCCTGGAATAAAGGAGGATTTGGCACAGCATAGCGACAGTTCGAACCCTTCTATATAGCACAGAACACATAAGAGAAATGAGTGACCTTGGAATGAAATGTGTGCATTAATTGAAAATAAATAACTGCATGCCTCCTAACAAAAGATTCCTATTGTGATGTGCCTAGATTAGCCCCTCCCAACTGAAAAACTCCAAGGAAAGACACCCCACCGACCACTGCACACTAGTGAAAAAGGCAGAAATATTCTGGCATCACGAAGCATCATACTTAAATCATGAGTGCTGATATAAGGTGCTCTTTGGCTTTTGGTACATTTTCTCAGCTCTGCCAGGGACATCTTTCAAAAGGAACCTGTCCGAAAGCTCCCCTCCAAACTGTCAGATCACACACTTAGTCCCTTTAATTCTGCAGAGGGCTAGCCATTGTCTAGGTTACCCATCCCCACCCCCCAGCCTTTGCTTGTGGAAACGAGTCACCTGGCATCTTGCTGGGTTGAGGATAGAAGGTGTTCCTGGGCATAAGGAAGAAGCTGAAGGCAGGGGGTATTTTAGGCTTTGTGGTTGATGAAGGAGAGACAGCAGGTTTCTAGAGTTGGCTGCTAAGAGTTGGTCTCCAGAAGTAGAAGTGGTCAGTGGCATGAAAGAGAGGAATGGAGAAGAAGAGCTGACTAGGTTCCCTTTCCAGCATAGAAGAAGGTTGCTCTGTAAATCAGGAGCAATAAAAAAATCTTCCGTTCTACAGTTGTTCTACTGTGTTCGGATTACAGACCAAAGGATTCAGTCAGAAATCAAAACACCAGACGGCTTTAAAGGTGACTGGGTTGTATTCTTGAGATTTAAAGCAGTATCACTAGGTTTGTTTTGTTTTTAAAGGGTAAATTTTTTTTAAAAAAGAAAATGTCTACTAAATGTGATCTATTAAACCAATGTGATCTAATAAAGCCTAAATGTGCCATACTCTTTCCACTCACCTTTCCCTACCTGATACATATTTGATCTGGTGACCAGATAATGCAAAGGTTGACCGGTGCACTCCTGTATCTAAAAGCAATAGGGAGTTCAGGGGCTAAACTCTCAACTATTACTAGCTACATGCTTCCTCTATTAGGTTTAACTAGTAAGGTTTAAGTTAATCGTAGAGCGCCTGGGTTGCTGTAATATAGCGGTATGAAACATCCAATTGTTAGGCACGCAGGGTTTTTGGAATTGGATGAAATGGTTTCCACTCCGCTTTTGCCCTCCACTGAGTAAACATGAGTTTAAATCACAACCCCCCCCCCCCCCCCCGCACAAAGACAGTGAGAGAGAGAAAGATGAATGCGAAGCCGGCGATCAGGCCCAGAAGAACCTTGTAGAAGGTCGCTCTAAATGGGGAAAAACCTGGTTTAAAATGGCGCCTGGTTTGGCTTCTTCTCTCCAGCCCCGTCCCCAGCCTCCTCCCAAGACCTACTGCAGGGCCCCGGGAAGAGATTGGTTTATTCTCCCAGGGCGGAAAGGACAGAGGTGTAGAAACCCTTCTCTTTTCTTTGGAAACCTTCGAGTTGGGCTCGGGGCTTCGTTCCTAAATTGGGTCGGGGGGGAGGGGAAATGAATAAATGAAAAAAAAAACAAGTATTTCTCTCGGGGATTCGACACCCGTCCAAAAGACAGATCGCATCCAAAGGTTGGGGTCCCGGGCGCGGGCTCCTTGCGCGGGCCTGTGTATCTCTGCACCCTGGAAAGAAGTTCAGCCTTCCCAACCCACAGCGAGTAAAAGGGCTTGGTGACTTCGTCCGCCACCAGCTTCCCGACGGGATCTGGGGACGCCAGTCCCTCTGTTTCACTGGAACCCGAGCGCTTTCACGCAACGGCTACCACCCGGATCCCAAAGTGGGATAGGGCAGAGATCGAGTGGCACTGCCGCGGCCTCGGCTTCTCGAGCCTTTGAAAAAGCCCCGATTGCGTCCTGGCGAATTTCCTGATGTGGGATGGAAACCGATGAAGGTCGGTGGGACTGAGCTGAGCAGCAGGCGCTTCGGTTGGGCCGCTGAACTTGTTTGGCGGATCGGCCCCAGGATCTCGGAGGCTTCTGTTAGGTTGCGCGCCCGACCCGCCGGTCCAAAGAAACCGAAAGAAAAGAAAAATGTTCCGCACCTCCATGGTGGAGGGTCCGTTTTCTATAGCAGGAGCTTGCTGGGATTGGCAACCGATTTAAAATGCTTCCTGGGATATCCTCTTAGAGAAAGTTAGAAATGAAACGATATTTCCAATCATTTTCGTGCGTGTGCGTGTGTGTTTGTGCGTTTGCAGATTGTATGTTCCCATCACGCTTACTGTTCCTTGATTTCGGTTCAGGAAAGAGCCCCACTAAACTAGGGAAGGGACTTAATTGCCCCAAAAGTCAACCTCCCTCTTTTTTTTTCTTTTTTTTTTTTGCTATAAGGTATTGAACATCAGTATTTAAATACTCTTAGGGTATTGTAGTTATCGTTACTGTTAATGCTACAATGGTTGCCTCTGCAAGTTACAGGAAATGGAGTTAAGAGGATGATAATATAATTTGTCTGCTTACATCCAATAATTTTTGTTAAATTAGATAGGTCTTTAGTTCGTTAATATTGTATGGTGTTACACTATTATTATTTGGTATATCTGTGTAGACAGTATATCTCTGTGCAGTTGGGTATGCACACAAATGCTTCCCCCACCCAATGTGTTGGTTCATAGAATTGTGCTGCAATGATAACCCATGTGCACCCTTGTTGGTGATGTCTCCATAGGATAGAAGTATCCATTTGTAAAAGATTATTTATATAGGTGTGTGATTGAGTGTGCAACAGAGCTCAGGTGCAACTGACTTCTAGTGGGTGATAAAGGCCCTAACTCGTGAGTATTGTGTCAGCATTTTTGGGATATGCTGGCAGAGAGATCTGCCTTAGCTTCATCACTCCAGCCCATCTGGGATGTGCCCATTTATCATACAAGCTGCGCCTGTCAGAAGTGGTGGGCAACCTGTCATTCCTCAGATGTTCTTGGACCGCAGCTCCCATTAGCTTAACCACTGGATTTGCTGGTTGGTCTGATCAGGAATTAGAATCCAGCTTCATCAGTTAATTACTAATGGGGAATACTTGGCCCTTCAGAGTTGTTGCTCCACTACAAAGCTTATAAACTCTGGCCATTGGGAATGGCATCTATGGAAGACCATCTATGTACTACTCACCTGTACTATCATAATACTATCTAGTGGCAG
Source organism: Masticophis lateralis (assembly GCA_030761175.1). Lineage (NCBI taxonomy): Eukaryota > Metazoa > Chordata > Lepidosauria > Squamata > Colubridae > Masticophis > Masticophis lateralis. The sequence goes on from JAUDYJ010000002.1 coordinate 147,709,404, forward strand.
AGAGCCAATTCAGGATAAAGGTTATGGTGCAGGACTTAAAAACCAAGAGACTGTGAATTGTAGTCTTCCCTTAAGCATGAAAATCTGCTTTGGGCCAGTCAGTCTCTCTAGCTCAGCCCACTTCATAGGTTGTTGTGGAGAAAAGTAAGGCAGGAGCATCGCATATATATCTTCCTGACTTGTGCAAAATAAAGACGGGATATAAGTCTAATATATAAATCCAATAAATAAATAAAAAATCTACCACATCCCACTTTGCAATATTAACATCCAATATCCTTTCCACTCTGATTCTAAATAAACTTGATCTCATAGAGTTGATTCCTCTGCAGACGCTTACCATCAGTTAGAGGCCTTTGGAAGTAGAAAAGCCGGATTAACTACATTTTAGTTCAGTAACGAATGTATTTATTTTAATGAATGACAGCTGAATGGAGAAGAGAAAAAGTTCTGCCTGAGGTGGTGGAGCTGTGATACCCCTTTCCTAGCATATTGGGGTTGGGGAGGGGACATTGTTGCATGGTGTGATCTTTTGCAAAGAGATGAGATGCACGAGAGGCTTTGCTGCCTTTTTCGTTGACATATGGATCTATTTGTGCCATTGCTCTCTCATCAACACCCTCTAAAACAAAAGTCTAATAAATGTCAAAGAAGGACTTTTCATTAGAATCTAATGGGCTTCCTTCCCATGGGCTCTGTCTTCCCATAGGTCCAAGTGACTGAAATGGGCAGGTTTCTAAGCTGTTTACTGCTAAGGAGTCTTGGGAGAATTGGTAGAAAAACTCATCCCTAGCTAGGAGGTTCTATGTAGGAAGTGTCCCCTGGTCTGGCTTAGCTTCCTGGCAGATGTGGGGAACATTTCTTCCACGAGATATTTTTTTTTTTGAGTCAATTTCCACAAAAGGAGCCAATTGTGTAGGAACCTGGTAATGGAGGTTGTGAAAGGCCATCCTCTCTCCCCATCCTGGCCTTTATCAAGTACAGCACAGGGCTGTGATCTTATGGCTAGGGCAACCACCCTTCTCTCCTTGATAAGCGATCAAGTTTCTCTCTGTCTCTCTCGTGTGTATAGATTTCAGAGACAGGTTGGTTGTTTTTCTTGGTTTTAGGTTTTTTTTTAATTCTTTTAAATCAGTCAGTGAGAATTCTTCTTGATCTCTCTTGATTTAAGGTGTGGGGCGGAACTTGAAAGAGTGGGAGTGCATTTCTTATTCACCCAGGGAGAGAGGAGAGAGGGAGAGAGAGAGAGGGAGGGAGAGAGAGAAAGAGAGAGAAAAGGGTACCCCTATCCCATTCCTTTCTTTCCCTTCCTAAACAAATCCCATTCTTCTCTCTGGGTTTAGCTGCATTCCTGAAGCTTATTAAAGGACCAGCTTGTCTATATTCTTCCTAGATGATACAAAAGGCATTCTCAATTCTCCTATTTTGATCTCACTTGTAAGCCTTGTCTTCCTCCTGACATGCAGCATGCACAGATGGGGAAAACAATGGCTGTTAACTTTGTGATATCTTTGTAACCGAATCAGGTCTGTTTGGAGATACTTAATGTTCTTCCCACTGTCCAATTCTGCTAATTCACACAGGGTTCATTTTGGTGGCTGGTAGATTCATTCTCCTTTTAATGCCGTTTCCTTTTTGGTCTCTCTTTGATTTAGAGTTTGCTTTCCTCTTTTAAGATGGCAATTTGCTGCTGAAAGCTGGTGTCAGTTCTCCCTAAGGTTCTGCCAAATACGTTTACCAATACCAGCCACATTTTGATTTTGCTTGGAAAGGACAGCTTTAGTGAAACTGATGCTCTGCAGACCTTTAGGTGAACTTCTGACTCCCAGCCATTATTTTAGCTAATAGCTATAAAGAGAAAGAACTCTTCCCATTCTTTGCCATACTCATACCTAAAAATTCACACCCCTCTTGCCAACTTGAAAGGGGGTAACTGTCATGGCAGATTTGCATGTTCTAAGACTCCATAAAATTAAGGAGTGACTTTCAGATAAAAAGAGAGCCTGTATTTCTACCGAATTGTCCCATTGCTTAAATGGTTTTTCAGGAATAAACAGTCCCTGTGGAAGTTTATCCTAGAAAGGGAATTAAGTAGCAAAGTAACTCCAGCTGAATTTAACAGGACTGGCCTCCAAAGTATTCCTCCTTTCTCATCTTCTTCAACATCCCAGCTTTGCCTCAGAAACAGAGGTGAACTTGCCTTACGGAAGTGTGGTATGAACTGGCTGAATCCCATCACTGCGGAAGACCTACATGGGATGAAAGCAGGGGAGGTTAGGGTGGGGAGAAACAGCCTTGGACTATACATACCATGCACCATGTAAATAAATCATGTGGGCATGTGGTATTTTAAACCCACAAAGGAAATGCAGACCAAATTTAGCCACACAGCATTGAAATCCACTTGAAATTAGGTATAAATTATCTATCTATCTATCTATCTATCTATCTATCTATCTATCTATCTATCTATCTATCTATCTATCTCTATGTGTATTAAAACAATTGAATTCAGTGCATCTCCTGCCAAAGATGCCTTCAGGATTCTGTCGGTAAAATAACCATGGCTGCTAGTAGTCTCATATGATCTAAAAGTGATTTTAGTGCTTCAAATAGATTCCCTAACACCGCCCCCTCCCCCAATTGCTTGGGTTGTAAACATACAGGGGAATAAATCCAGAAAAGGAGCAGGTAAATCATTTTTTAAAAACAACAACCTTTTTCCGTGGAAGAGACGGATGTGCTAAACTGAAATGAAGGAGATTTAAGGCCTCTTTGGTAAATCCGGAAGGATTGCAGCATCTTAAATCTGGCACTAAGCGGAGCCCCTGTAAATACCTGGACACTTACTTCCAGGTGAACCTGAATGATATTGTATGGCTTCACAGTTGAGGCCGAGGCATTCAATGCTTAACATCCATTCAGAGAATTGGTCCACTTCCATAACCAATTTTAAACAGCTTGAAAGTGATTTAATGATCAATGTTTCCCAAGAACCTTAGATACTGTTGTGGAGTGGCTGCCATAAATTCTTTGTTAGAGATAATTAGCTGCTACAAAGAGCATCAGTTCCAAGGTCCCGTAAGTTTGAGGTATTGGGCTGGAAAGCAGTTTAAATCTGCAATGTAAATATACTTGACCCCATTCAAATTAATCCTCCCTCCCATTGATCCTAAGAGCTCACCCAGTGATATGTTCAGCTACAGACAACTAATATATCCCCCACCCCCACACATGCCAGCTGTTTTTATCTTCCTCCTAAATGTTGTCACATGTGGGGTGCAGTCCTTTGTGTACCTACTTGAAAGTAAAACTCAGTAGGCTTACTTCTGAGGAGTGACTGTTAAAATGAAATCTGGGTTTAATCTTGGCCAACAATTGATCTTTACCCAGAAGGGTGAAATAGCCACTTTGTTTACAATTTGCAAATAAGATGGAGCAGTGGTAAAATCAAGGCTACCCATGCTGAATAATACAGCATCTCATTGAATCTGGACCAAGAAAAAGGGCTTAATTCCAGGCATCTTACATTTTCTTAGCTCTCCCCTCTACAAGTTTGAAACCATCAGTTTTAAATAAACAGTTTACATGTAACTTCTCTTAAGATTTTTTTCCCCCTGTTTCACTCACTCCCTTGAGCTTTTGCATCAGAGGCCAGTAAATGCATCCAGGATGAAACAGACAAACAAATAAACAAACAAACAAACATATAGAACCAGCTGCTTCATAGGTTGCACTGATCTATTGGACTAAGACTGTCAATCGATTTCTATGAAGGGGTCACATGAAGGGCAAATTACATCTAACAGGGAGTTGGAGATTCATCTCAGGACAAGGAAAGTCACACAGAACAGTTAAAAGACAAATGCTTCGCTAGTTTTGCACAAGAGCCATTCTAGAGTACAATATCGTTTGCATAGTTCCTATCAGAAAAATCCAAAGCAATGCCAGATGTAAATTCAATTTGTGGGATTTAATCTGGAGCATTTTATCATCTCCCATAACCTTAATTTATGGACCAGAAGCGAATTCAGAGTCTTTTGCTTATAACAAACCGACTTTCAATATCCAGAAGGGACTTCACACAGATCTTCCTCTTTAATCTATCTTTTCATAAATATAATCTATTTATAAAAAGATAGATTAAAAAATAATTAAAGATAATGAAGTGCAGAGGTCCAGTTGCTTGCTTGGTCTCCGCCCTTATTTGCTTATTTGTAGCTCTAAAAAAAAAAAGAATCTCATAAAAGTTATGGCTGAGTGGAAAACTGATCCCAAGATCTTTATCCCTTTTCCTGAAAAATTTCCTAGTGATTGTGGTCAGAGATTGCTATTTGTAATTCCATTGTTTTAGAAACCAAATATTTTGGAAAAGGCAATGGTGCACCCCAAATTTTGCTTGAGAAATAGTAGCAAACTTCTATTCAGAAAAAAAAAAAAAAAACCAAAGTGAAAAAAATGTATCTATTGGAATCCATACGTCATAGATCTATGTTATGATGATGACTGGAAAGATTTGTTTTGGGAGGCAAGGGTAGGATATACTTTTATTGTCCTGTTCTTTCTTGTTGAATAATAGAAAAAGAAAAAAAGGGGGAGGGAGTTTAAATTCCTGAAATCATTGTTCTCTCTCCTTTTTTGAATTGAATTCACAATTAAACATGGTTTTAGTTGAATTCCTAATTAAGCATAAACTGAAGAAAAACTGCCTTCCAGGGTCAATTTTATTTTCTTACTCCCAGATCACAACCAGATGACAGCATTCCACACTTACGATGGGTTTGTCACACATTATTATTACTATGAGATCTGTGGTCTGAGTTATTAATTTTAAGTTACCCCATCACAGCAATGATCATATTCATAAAACTGTCAGACTTTTAGTATTTCAAATGTCAACAAGTATGATTTAACAAAGAAGCTTTTTTATAAGATGAAACAACTAAATATAAGCTAAAACAATAAGCTAGAAAGCAAAAGCAGCAATGGCTAATGTGAAACAAATCAAAACTGAAATCCAGCTCAATAGTGTTATTTCATTAGCAGGTTTTCAAAGTGATGTGCACATTTTTGAATTTTTTATTAGTCATACTCCACACACACACACACCCCAAAAGAAAACCAGCTTAAAAGTGGCAAATGAAAATAAAGGGGACAATAATTCATGAGCAAATTTCAGATGCTGTTTTTCCTAACCCATGATACCAAGAATGGTGGAGGGGTTTGTGGCATTTTTTTTGAAAAGGGACACAGAAACTGCATTTTAAATAACAGATATGTGTGACTTGAGATACATTGGAGACAAATTCCAGAGTACTCAAATTATTTGCAGATTTCTGGTGATTATTATGTACTTTCAAGTCATTACTGACATAGCAATCACATAAATACATTTTGCCATGATGATCTGTCCTTAAACTAGTCCTTCAGCATTTCCAGTAGTGCATTCATGTTACAATAACTTAATCTACCCATCTTGCTACTGGTCCTCTTCTTTTTTTCTGCCACATTTCCCAACATTAGAGCTTTCTCCAGAAAGACAAGTCTTTGGATAATGTATCCAAAGTAGGATAATTTGAGTCTGATCACTTAGTGAGAACTCTAGTTTGACTTGTTCGATAGACCATTGGTCTGTTTCTTGGTTGTCCTTGGTATATTTTTAGGAGTCCATGCTTAGTGATGGCACTGTCCTTTTTAAATGCAATAAATCATTAAATGAGTTGTTATTAACTATAGGGTTAGACTTTTGGGCAGCAGAAGATGGAGGGTTGCCAAACACAGCTGGATTGCCTATCACACTTCATTACTACACCAAGTTATCTTAACTTAGTAGATGGGTAGTTGGGAGGCCATGACATCCAGAGTCCAAACTTGATAAAATTGAAAGACTATAATGAGCCATTTCCCACAATAGGGCTAAGCACTGAAGAGATGAGAGCTCAAAATTTTTTTAAAAAAGGATAATTGTCAAAGAATATACAAAGGAGCATGTTTTCTGCTGCTGGATTTCAGATAAATGTGTGAGGAGAAAAGGCAGCCTCCAGACAAGATCCTGAGCCTGACCTTTTCTATTTATGAAAACGAATGACAAAATCCTCTTGGGCCCAATCCCCCTTGGATAGTTCCAGTAGGTTGAGATTATGGCTCTAACTACTCACCCAGGGAAGCAGCTCCTTCTCCAAAGGCTTTTTAAGACCAGGAGAGAAAGAGGAGCTGACAGACTGGTTTCACCTGAGGGCAAGTTCCAGACTGATGAATTCTCATCTGGATGGGCTGCTTTTTGTTTCTCCAGTACCTTTTGGCCTGCTTGTGCAAGGAGAGGATGCGGAGAATTTCCCCTCTACAGTACCTCAGTGGACTTTTATCATTTTATTGCATTGAAATTGGTGGCATAAAAAACCCAGAAAAAACTACTCTTCCTTTGGAAACCTTCTCCTTTTCATAAATGCAAAATTTGGGGTGCTGGCAAGGAGGACTAACTGGGAATCTCCTCTTGAACATATCCAGTTCAACCTCATTTCCTCAAATGCAAAATTACAAGATTCTTTGTTTTTTTCTGCTAAAACAGTGATACAGCCTCTATTCCCCCCCCCCTCCCCAATTTGCTTCCTTCTTTCAGGGCCTCATTTCAAACCGTGCAAAAGGTTATATTCTTCAAACACACAAGGCTGTAGCAAAAGGGGGTGGGAAATAAAGCATGGAGTTTGCGTGTGTCGGTATTTGACAATCTTGGGTGATTTGAAATGAATCCCACAGAGAAAGACCCCCTCCCCCCCCTCTCTCTCTTTGTATGTGTGTGTGTTTGTGTGTGAGTGAGAGAAAGAGAGAGAAAGAGAGAGATCCTTAAATGGCGCCTTTGCTTGCCATTCATTTGCGTTGAACGTTTTGTCAATCGGCATTTGATTACTACAGTCTGCAGCATTGTGGTAGGACAAAGGTTGGGATTGCTGCCTCCCAGCAAGGCCAGCCGAAGAACAAAGTTCCGGTGTTGCTCCTTCATGGGGAGGGCATGTTTGCAAAAAAAACCCCAGAAACAAAAAAAACACCCATTTCTTCTTTATTTTAACTTTCAGCAAGACTCCGCGCTCTCCTCCCTCCGCCCCGCCCCACCCACGCCACCCCATCTGCCTTGGCCTTTCTACAGCGAAGGTTCTAGCCAGCTTCCCTGGGAGTTTATCCTGCGGGGTCGAGAGATGCAGCAATCATAGTTCTCTCCCCCTCCCATTCCCAAGTCTGTGGCTTTGTCTCTCTGAATTCGTTAAGTGAGGGCACTCAGAGGTCAGTGGCTAGTGGAGCAACTCCTTTCCTCCCAGTATTGCCTACCCTTTGCTTTAGCTGCCCCCTCTCCCCACAATTTACAATTTTTAGCAGTGGGAATGCTCCCAGACCCTTCATTATGGCTTAAGCCTGCAGCCAGGTTGCTACACATTTCCATAGCCCGGGGCACACATACACAGCAGAGGAAAGATCTACCAGGTCCCATCTATGCTTAGACCTAAGGAAATTCAGCAGCATGCAAGGTTCTCTTGGCAGGATTCCTCTGAATAATCCAATCTTGTAACAGGTTGCTCAGCGAGCATCTGGGTTCTTGGAGGAACTGCAGAAGGCATGATTTTCACGCCATTCTCTGTGGCTGAATTTATGCAAGTGAAATGGAGAGCTCATTGATCAACATTCAGTATGTCTTCCTCACCTAGGCTCAAAGGAATTGTAGTTTTGGGAGCCTAAGCCTTTCTCTCAGAGCTAGAGGAAATGGCTGCTGCTAAATCTACTTCATGCACATGTCTCCCTTGCTCTTCCATGTTGAAGGGTCCCAAGTCCAGATGTCTGAAATGGAACTTTGTAATTTGAAAAGTGTCTTGTCTATTGTATCAAATTTATATGACTGCCCATTTTTTCATAAAGCAAGTCTATGGCGTACAACAGTCGAATAAACCAGTAGAAATATGAAACAGTCATCTAAAAATTATTAGATGATAATTAAAAAGCATCTATAAAAAGCATCTATAAAAACAAAACTAAAACTAATAGGCAGAGGAATATTAACAATAAGGGAGCCACCCACTAGTTCAAGAGCATCAGAGAAAACGAAGACCAATTGTGATTTATTTCCTTTTGTTCCAATCTTGAACAGTTCCGATGTGTTGGACTTCTCCCTGACTCCATGGGTAACCTAGGTAGAAATGTAGGGAGCTGAGATTCAACATATTCGGAGGACACCGGACAGAAAAACATAGGACACTATTGTCTATCAAAAAAGAGATTCACTAAACTTTGTCCTTTGCTTGGAGTGCCTGTGAAAATTGAACTAATATAAAGTTTCTACATTTGCCATACTTGAACTGCAAAAAAAATAAAATAAAAATAAAAATCACTTTTTTTCCTTCTCTTCTATTATGTCTGATTCTTGGAGACTACCTGGACAAATTCCTGCAGTTTTCTTAGCAAGGTTTTTCAGAAGTGGTTTGCCTTTGCCGCCTTCTCTTGGGCTGAAAAAAATGATTGGTCCATGTCACCCAGCTGACTTTATACTTGAAGGCAAGACTAGAATTCAAGATTTTCCAGTTTCTGACCTGATGCCATAACCACTATACCAAACTGGCTCTCCGAATGACCACTAGATGGCAGCAAATAATTTGTGTGTTGGTATCTTTTTACTGCCCTCCAGTGGTTATCTGGATTTTTGTAACTCCTAAGTACCCTTACTAGCGGACTGCTGCTTTATTTTTTCACCTTACATATTTTTTATATCGAAAGCCATATTAAATAAATCATTAGTTAGTATTCCTTCTCCAGGATAGTTTAATAAACATTTTAATCCTGTAAATTAAATGTCCAAGAGAACGAATAGCTAAAATATACAGTAGAAGCAAAAAGTCATATTATATTGAATTGTGATGCTACTTTTCTAGCCCTAGGGGAAACATAAAATAGATTTGTATTTCCTGGTAGATCTCTGCTTGATCATAGTAGATTGACAAGGACAAATAAGATCTTTTCCCATCCTAAACTGTACTCTGAAATAAAAGAGTATGCAAAGTTCCCACCCAAAGTTTTTGTATGGGACTTCTGTGACCTTTGTTTAGTGCCCAGTATTAAAAATAAATAAATCTTGGACTCTAAAATGATGATATTTTGCACAAGGCTCTGAATATTATTCAGAGTTTAGTGGATTTGCCCTAAGAAGCAACATAGATTTTTCAAATTTGGCTTACCCCTCTTTTTCCTCTCATAACAATCAAATGCTTTCTTAAATACAGTCATCTATTTTATTCTTGTTTATTTTCCTTCTTCATTTGACTCTAGCTTGGTTCACATAAGCAGATTATATTTCAATTAATTAATCATTTGGCTTTTTCAGTGTCCAGAACTTGAATGTGTAAAATGTGACATTTTGAAAGCGATAATACTATTCAAACATTCACAAGATCATCTTGGATGGTAATTTCCAACTAACAGAGATACACATGAAACCTCTCTCTTTAGCAATTTACTTCTTCTTGATGCATTTCTGATAGTTTGCTTCTGGGCTTGTAGGTTCCCATCTGCTGCCACACTTTTCACCTCTCTGCTCTTTTGTTGTCACAGAACATCAAGATTTGTACACATAAATTTGCCCAACTTGCGATTGCACTAAGGATAATGTAGGGTTTTTTGGTTTTTTTTTAAAGTTGACTTTGGAAGAGAGCTGTCTACAGAAATGTGCATGTTTGTTTTGTCACTCATTTGGCAAAGAGTAAAATCTTGTGTTTTCCATGCAATAAATGAACTTGTATATTATAGGCATGACAGATGGGGAACACTGTGAGGCAGGGTCAACTTGGGGAGAATCCAAAAAGTCAAGACAATAAACATAAACATGCAAAGTCCTGTCCATTTTATATGTGGTTTCAGTCATGTGGTGGCATTTTTGGACCCCACCTTTGGATGCTGACAGAGGCTGTCAGATATTTATTTTGGTGACTTCAGGTCAGCTTGACTCCTGGCAACTGCCTAGACTAGTCCTTGCAGTTTTCTTGGCAAGTTTTTATGAAGTGGTTTGCCCTTACCTGCTTCCTAGGGTTAAGAATTAGTGACTGGCACAAGGTCACCCAGTTGGCTTTCTGGCCAAGCAGTATTAGAATTCTGCTAGTTTCTAGCTTGCCTTAATTACTACATCAAATTGGCTCCTGTTGTGAAACATATCCTGAGGTAAATAAATGAATGTTATAAGTGTAACAACAATAATGTTAACTTCTTAGCTTCTTAAGAATAGCATTTTTAATGTGGCATAAATACAGAGGCACAGATCACTAAATTACTAAAACACAGTCTTCACTGCTTTTCCTTCCCTGTAGATACTACTAGGTGGGAGAGAGTGACTGCTCAAAATTATGCAGTGAGTTTTAGTAACTGAGTGTGGACTTGAATTTTTCTTTTTCTAGCTGTGATCAAAAATTTCAGTACTGTACCATATTGGCACTGTGAATTTGAATGAAAATGAATATAGTATTCAAGGTTGTTAATATAGATATAACATAACATAACATAACATAACATAACATAACATAACATAACATAACATAACATAACAAACAACAAATATAATATTTATTTATTATTAAAATTTATATGCCGGCCTTCTCCCGTGGGACTCGGGGCGGCTCACATAGTAAAAACAACAACAATAAAATTCTAAAATCCAATACGATTTAAAAACCCCAAAATTAAAAACCCTATAATCGGTCAGGGAATTTGATGAAAAAGCCATGTCTTCAGGCCAACACAGAAAGTATGGCGATTGGGAGCCGTCCGGAGCTCAGTGGGCAACCCATTCCAGAGGGTCGGTGTGACCACAGAGAACACCTTCATCCTGGGAGTCGCCAGCCAACATTGTCTGGCCGATGGTACCTGGAGGAGGGCAGTTCTATGAGAACGCACAGGGTGGTGGGAGGCCGGTAGAAGGTGGTCCTGCAAGAGCCTCCAGGTGCACCCGAAGGGCAGCCCCAGCTAGAGGGCATTGCAATAATCTAACCGAGAGACAATGAGAGCTTGAGTGACTGTGCGAAGGGCATCCCTGTCTAAGAAAGGCCGCAACGGGCACACGAGGCGAGCCTGTGCAAAAGCCCCCCTTGTCACGGCTGTTAGATGATCCACCAAGGACAGCTGTGAATCAAGGAGGATGCCAAAGTTGTGAGCTCTTTCGGAGGGAGTCAACAACTCCCCTCCCATCATAAGTGTCAGGGTAGCTAGATCAGGAGATGCCGGAATCCACAGCCACTCAGTCTTGAAGGGGTTGAGTCGGAGCCTGTTTCTGCCCATCCAGACCCGTACCGCCTCCAGGCACTTCGACATCATGGAAAGGGCATCCCTGGGTTGATCCGGGGTGGAGATGTACAGTTGGGTATCATCAGTGTATTGATGATACCCCACCCCAAAACTACAAATGATCTCACCCAGCGGCTTCATGTAGATGTTGAAAAGCAGTGGGGAGAGAACCGACCCCTGCGGCACCCCAAAGGTGAGGGGTCTCAGTACGGCCTGAGAGGTAGGAGGAGAACCACTATAAAATAGTGCCCCCACTCCCAACCCCTGGAACCGTCGCAGTAAGATACCATGGTTGATGGTATCAAAAGCCACTGAGAGGTCAAGTAGCACCAGAATGGAGGAACAACCCCCATCCCAGGCCCGCCAGAGATCATTCACCAGGGTGACCAATGCTGTTTCCATGCTGTGCCCATGCCGGAACCCCGATTGGTACGGGTCTAGGAACTCCGTTTCCTCCAGGAACTGTGGGAGCTGTTGTGCCACCACGGACTTAACAACCTTCGCTATAAAGCCACGCCTGAAACCCGATTGGTACGGGTCTAGGTAATCAGTTTCCTCCAGGAATTGTGGAAGTTGATAAGCCACCACGGCCTCAACAACCTTCGCCACAAGGCAAAGGTTGGAGACGGGACGAAAATTGTTTAAGGAGGCCAAATCTAGTGGCTTCTTGAGGAGGGGACGTACTACCGCCTCCTTAAGTATGGTGGGGAAGACCCCATCCCTCAAAGAAGTGTTGGTAATCACCCGGATCCAGTCTCCGGTCCCCTCTCTAGTTGCCACAACCAACCAGGAGAAACATGGGTCCCAAAACACTTGGAGGCTCCCAATCTAGCCATATATATAGATTATATTATATAATATATAAATGGGTAGATATCCAATCCAATCCAATCCAATCACAGTCACCAAAATAACTCATTGGAATATTTGTAAACATTATCCTGTAATGAAAAATGGTGGGAAACACTGAGTTGAAAAAGTAGTAAAAAATGAACAAGTTAAATATAGTGAGATTTTCAAATACAAACTGATGAAAGTCATCACTCATAACACACCAGGTTTAATTGTGTTTCAAAAGAAAATGTGGACAATTGATGTGACGATAGCAGGAGATAGTAGAATAGAAGACCAAGAATTAGAGAAGATCACAAACTATAAAGATCTGAAAATCAAAATTGAAAGATCATGGCATGAGCTGGCCATGATGGTCCCAGTGGTAATTGGCACTGGGTGCCATTCAGAAAAAAAAAATCTTGGATGGCAATAAAAAATCTGCGCATTGACAAATTTTCCACCTATCAATTACAAAAGACCACACTGCTTGGATCCACACATATATTATTCTGATACATTATGTCATCTTAGGTTCTTGGGAAGAACTTGATACATATGAGGACCAATACTAGCTAAAAAATGGGCAGGTGTGACTTCGCATTGTTGTAAATAAATAATAATATATCAGCACAAAAAAGTCTAGACAGTGAATGTTGCAATACCCGGCAACAGCAGAATAGAAGAGAAAACACTGGAGAAAATCACAAAATATAAACACCTGCAAATAGAATGACTGGAACATCTGTAAAAGAAAGCAATAGTACCAATAGCATTAGGTCCTTGGTTGTGGTTTCAAAACATCTGGAACACCACTTGAACACCATTAACACTAACAAATCCATCCTAGTCGATTGCAAAAGGCAGCTTTACTTGGAACAGCTTAGATCCTGTGATAATAACTTGAATGTTATTAAATAACATTAGCCTATCTCAGGTCTTCAGGAAGGATTTGATAGGCAAACTGTTTGACTGACCATTATGTAGCACTTGAGCACTATCGGCATTGACAAAATCACTATCAGTCAATTGCAAAAGGCAGCTTTGCTTGGAACAGCTTAGTGTGCTGCTATGGTATGTCTTGAATTCCTTCCAAACTCCCAGCACATTTTCCATGGGATCACTCAGAAATAGTTACAGATGCTGCAGTTTGTACACAATTCAGGCGCTCCTCAATTACTCAATTAATTATGTGAGAATGAATTTTAGCTCACGTACACAGGTTGCCTAACAGCTTTGGAATCAAATACAGGTAGTCCTCTAGTTACGACCATGACCACAATTGAGCCCAAAATATATGTGGCTAAGTGAAACGTTTGTTAAGCGAGTTTGTCCCATTTTACAATTTTGTCCCATTTTGCCACAGTTGTTAAGGGAATCATTGCATTTGTTAAGTTAGTCACACGGTTGTTAAATGAATCTGGATTCCCCATTGACTTTGCTTGTCAGAAGGTCACAAAAGGTGATCCCATAACTCCGGGGCACAGCAACCGTCACAAATATGAGCCAGTTTGCCATGCATCTGATTTTTGATCACATGACCATGGGGATGCTGCAAAAGTCATAACCGTGAAAAATGTTTGCATGTCACTTTTTTTGGTGGTGTTGTAACTTTCAATGGTCACTAAATGAACTTTTGTAAATTGAAGACTACCTGTATTAGTTTAACAGTTTGTGTCTGGTGTATGCAAGGGCGGGGGGATTTCTTGGGGGGTTCCGATCCAAACATAAAGCAGCCTATAGCTGCCCGGCAAGTAAGGAGCTGCTCTTTAATTGCATCTGTGTTCTGCAGAGGTGAGGATTCCAAGGAGTGGCTGTAGCATGGAGATGAGGTAGTTCAGGTATTGCATGTGTTTATCATACCAGAAGTTTATTCATTGTTTGTTCACCACTTGTTGAAGATTGGCTGCTTGTGCTGATGGTTGCATTTGGAAATTGTTATCTATGTGCTTCTAACATTCATTGTGTTTATTTTCATTACCAATCCATTACTAGCAATTTTGAGTAGTTTTGGTGGCAGCAAATGCAATACTGAAGCATTAGAATTGAATTGAATTGAATCGAATTGAATCGAATTCTTTATTCTTTATTGGCCATGTGTGATTGGACACACAAGGAATTTGTCTTAGGTGTATATATTGCTCTCAGTGTACATAAGGAGAATAAAATACATTCATCAAGAATAAAAAGATACAGCACTTAGTGATAGTCAGGGTTACTAATAAGCTATCAAATCGTACTAGGAAACAAATAAAAACAATATAAATTGAAAGATACAAGCAACATGGTTATAGTAATAAGTGGGAAGAGAAAGATAGTAGTAAGGAAGAGAAGAATAATAGTAATACAGTCTTAGTAAATTATTTGACAGTGGGAATTAGTTGTTAAGCAGAGTGATGGCATTTGGGAAAAAACTGTCCTTATGTCTAGTTGTTCTGGTGTACAGTGCCCTATAGCATCCTTTTGAGGGTAAAAGTTGAAACAATTTATGTCCAGGATGTGTGGGGTCTGTAGATATTTTCACAACCCTCGTTTTGACTCGTGCAGTATACAGATCCTCAATGGAAGGCAAGTTGGTTGCAATTGTTTTTTCTGCAGTTCTAATTATGTTAACAAGGAGAGGTCTGACAATGATGCAGATACCTGCAATAAGAAATACTTCATTTAATTTTTGCCTGGAGTGAGTTTGTTTTGAGCCCTAAGTGGGAAATGCTTCTGTTACTTATTAATAAAGAGTGTACATCAGTAAAATACCATTCAAACATTGACTGATTTCAAAAATTGATGTCATTCAGTTCAGATGTCCAGAGCTAATAGTCAGATTGGTTTATCTGAGTCAGGTTTCTAAACTGATTCATGGGGGAAGAAAATTGAGTTTCTGCATGTGTATGAAAGTGTGAATAGCTGAAATCAATTGGGAAGTATCTGATACTGTATTCAAGTAGACATTGTGATTTACTTCAGAGAGTCAATATGATTTGGAGATTTGGGTGGAATTCCCTCAAATCTAAACTCTGAAGTGAACACTTGCATAGTCTGCCCCACCATTGCAATTTTAAGGCGTTATAGATTTCCATAAATTGTACGTATGTTAATTTAAAAGTGTATTTACAAACTTGAAAAAAATGGCGGCTAAGGGATTTACGTGATTGCTCATTCTATTGTCCCTGATGGCCCCTCCCTCCCTTTCCTTATGTTTAAAGTAGATGTGGAAAACCAGCCTGCCAAACTGAAAATGCCTTCAAACAGAGGACTGACAGCCTGTCAAACAGAGGACTGTTTGCATCCTTTTGTTTACACAATCATGAAGCCCATGTATTAACTTGTACAAGGAGCTGGTGTCAGTGGAGCAGGATACTTCAAAAGAGCATGACCTTTGTGAAGACAGCAGCGAGAGAGTTAGCATTAAATTAAAGATCCTAAGATAGAGACAGATACCAGAACAGGGACCCTGTTGCAATCTTCTGCTCTCTAGATTGAAATGATCTCTATTGTCTAGATTCTTTGAAAAGGACAATTAGCCTATCCCATATGGCAGGCAAACAATGGCTAGAGATGTCAGAAATAACTTGTAGCTCATAATTCGATGCATTCCTCTTTTTTAAAAAAAAATTCCATGACAGACTGGAGAAAGGTTCTAATTTTGGCATAACATTTGCATAGCTGGCTTCTTTGTGCTTCTGTGAGTCTAGGGCAGAGTCGAGGGTGTGGCATGTGGAACACAGTCATGAGTTGCGCTATAGTGTGGTTCAGGTGAGGGTCAACCAAGCTGTTCCAGTTCAGATGAATAGTAGCTCCCAAGGAAGCCTGCGCAGAACTGACAAGGTGTTTTCCACTCTTCGTTTCGGAAAGAGTGTAACCCTGATTTGTACTGGTTGCAGGCTTGTCCTACACGAAAGCATTTACTATCCAAGATATGTGAATGCTCATCAAATAGTGATCAGAATGATCTGTTTTCAGTTTTTACCTTCTTGCTCTCATTTTTAGTTTTCCTGTGTGAACTACCAGCTAGCAGACGGCTGTGAGAACACACCAGGGGTGAAATGCTCCCGGTTTGGACTGGATCGCCCGATCCGGTAGCGATGGTGGTGGGTGGTTCAGAGAACCGGTGGCAAAAATCCCTGCGCCACACTGCCCCCCCGCCACATGCCCAGCTGAGTCGCATGATCATCAGAGGCTGTTTTTTTTTACTTTCAAAAGCATTTTTTCTACAACCTCTTTGGCTGAAATAATGCTTTTAAAAGTTTTTTTAAAAAGCCTCTGATGATCGCGCGGCTCAGCTGGGATCGTCAGAGGCTTTTAAAAGCATTTTTTCTACAACCTCTTCATCTGAAGAGATTGTAGGAAAAAAAATGCCTTTAAAAGCCTCTGACGATCCCAGCTGAGTTGCCTGATTGTCAGAGGCTTTTAAAAGCATTTTTTTCTGCAACTTCTTAAGGTTGTAGAAAAAATGCTTTTAAAAGTAAAAAAAAAAAGTTGGTCACGCCTACCCAGTCACATTACACCCCCACCCCCCCAAGCCATACCCACAGAACCGGTAGTAACAAATTTTAGATTTCACCCCTGGTACACACCCAGTCTGAACAAACAGGAGCATAGCCACGTATGATCTAATAGTGCACCCATACCCACTTTTTCCTGAAACTGGATGGTTTGCAAGAGAAAACAGCAGTCATGGTGCCTCTTTTTTTCTCCTTGCCAAATTGTACAGAGAGCAATTCTGAATGAAAATGCGAGGTTGGACAATATCTGGTCTAGGAAAGGCTGATCTTAGAAACAAGAGCATGCAGTTGTTTGAGTTTTTCTGTTAAAAACAGGAAAAACAGATGCAAAAGAGCAGGCCTGATTTTCTCAAAAGTTCACTCAAATGGTAGTTTTTTAATCAAACCTCCAGAGGATGTGGAATTTGCAGAACATTAGGCAGCTGTCCTTCCTGTATGCTTAAGGTCATCTTTATCCAATTTGGTATCCTCTAGATACATTAGGAATACAACTTCCAAAATCCCCATAGCCATTTTTCATGCAGATTAAAAATGAAGGGAATTTTAGTTCTAGTAACCAGGATTGTACTAGGTCAGAAAAGCCTCTTTTAGGTATATGGTCGATGAAAACAAATTCATTATCACTCACTGGACAAGCTGACTTGTCCAAGTTAGAACAGCTTTACCCAGCTTTCTCCCACCCACCCCCACACCCCACTGCGTAGTATATGTTGGATACAACTCTGATCATCCATTCCTACCAAACCGGTAGAGGAAATTTGTTTGGATATGTCTGTATTTGTATATAGTACAGAGACAAGCAATTTAGTATCATCCAAATGTTTGGACTAGAAATCTATACTATATGTTCTACTAAGCATGGATGATGGCCAGGCGCTCTGGGATTTCATAATCCAAAATATTCAAAGCACTTCAGACACCCTGATCCGAAAGTACTGAAGTGGTGTTACATGTAGTTTTGAGAATATGGCCTTGTATACTGTAATTCTGAGGCAGGGGCCAGAAACAAACAAACAAAAAAAAGTAAATGGCAAAATGTTGAGTAGTTTCACAAAGTACCCAGACTTTATTATTAAAATATATTCAACTGTCTAATTACAGAGCTGAAAATGCCATTCAAATGTAGAGGTGCTTATACTTTTGAGTGTACAAATACAACTTAGGACTGCATTAGGATCAGAATTTCTGTTGCTAAGGAAAGCAGCTGTTAAGTGAGTCATGCCCAATGTTACGACCATTTTTTGCCATGGTTGCTAAGTGATTCATTGCAGTCATTACGCAAATCCAGCTTCTCCATTGATTTTGCTTGTTGGAAGCCAGCTGGGAAAATTGCAAATGGTAATCATATAACTCTGGGACACTGCAACTGTCATAAATATATGCCAGATGCTAAGCTCTCAAACTTTGATCATGTATCTATGGGGAAGATGGGATGGTCATAAGCGTGAAGACCAGTGGTTTGTCACTTTTTTCAATGTTGTTGTAACTTCAAATTGTTACTAAATGAATAGTTGAGGACTAACTGTGTCTTTCTTTTCCTACAACAATATTGCATAGACTGCAATCAAACTCAATCTTTCCCAATAATATTGAATGCAGTGAAACTTACTTTTCCAAAAATGTGTAGGATTGTGCTGCAAGTTATGAACCAAGAAGCCTCATGGAATACTTTACCTCCCTTGGGGGCTTTCTAGAAAACCCCTGATTGCTCTGATTCAAACACCCTAATTTGTATTCAGTGGTACCTCAAGGAAGGATACTGAGGCAGACGTTCAAACTCAACTCCTTAGAAAGAGAAAGTTTTTCATATATATTAGAACTACATGTTAAAACAACAATAGTAATTGTATTGCACGCCAACATTGCACTTGTAAAAAAGCAAGCACAGGACAGTAATAATGGAATATCAATTTAATATGAAAATAAATGTATTATAAAACTAGGCAGCCAGGTTCTAACGAAATAGAGCAGAATACCAAGGAGGTATTTACAATTTAAAAAGTGCATACAGTTTTTCTCACCACACTATAAAAGAGATGTCGAGACTCTAGAAAAAGTGCAGAGAAGGGCAACGAAGATGATTATGGGA
This sequence comes from Masticophis lateralis, assembly GCA_030761175.1. Lineage (NCBI taxonomy): Eukaryota > Metazoa > Chordata > Lepidosauria > Squamata > Colubridae > Masticophis > Masticophis lateralis. Next base: position 147,728,133 of record JAUDYJ010000002.1, read on the forward strand.
CTGGAGGTTAAAACATACGAGGAACAGTTACAGGAACTGGGCATGGCTAATCTAGTGAAGAGAAGGATCAGGAGAGACATGATAACAATGTTCCAATATTTGAGGGGTTGCCACAAAGAAGAGGGCCAAGTTGTTTTCCAAAGCACCTGAAAGCCAGACAAGGAATAATGGATGGAAACTGATCAGGGAAAGATTCAACCTAGAAATAATGAGAATTTTTCTGACAGTGAGAGCAATCAAACAATGGAACAGCTTGCCTTCAGAAGTTGTGGGAGCTTCATCACTGGAAGCTTTCAAGAAGGGACTGGACTGTCTTGGACTAGAAGACCCACAAGGTCCCTTCCAACTTTGTTGATCTGTTAAAGCTTCTGTTAAATAAAAAAGACCATATAAAACCTGTTAACTGTATACAGCATATAACTAAATAAGTAAAAAGAACAATATCTAACCTAAGACCAGAGAAGATTGTTTCTAAGACCGGTCCAGAATCCACCAGTCTCAATTTCTTCCCTATTTCTCGGAATCAAACAAAAATAGATTTACATACATATTTACAGACACAAAACAAATCGTGTATCATCTGGAGATTAAGGACAGCTGACTACAAAGCAATGGAACCAAGTCTCAAAAGGTACTAAGTTTAAATTTGCTGTTGAAGTAGCAACAAAATGCCAAGGAGGGTGGACAAACAATAATGAGGATGACTGAGGACCAGCTCCAGGCCACAGTACATGCTGTCCAGAATTAAGACTTTATAATCCTATAAGATGGAAGCAACAGTGGGATATAGAAATGTGAGTGAAAAGGGGAAGATTCAGAGCAACCTGGATTGCAGAATCTTAAACCCAGATCAGCAAAACAAGCAAGGACAGAAGAGAGGAAACCTGCCAGTAGATTGTGGCATGTGATACAAGTGTTGCATGAATGTAGTGGCAGTGAATGACTGCAGGGACAATCTCTTAACCACCCACAGTCCTGACTTCCTGGCAACAGGAATTCCTGGTTCTTTAAGTTTGGTATTACATTTCCCAAACCGCAGTCCTGAATACTGTCTTTGAATAAGATGAGCAAGCAGCTTTATACAGCTTTGTTATTTGGATTACTCGGAATACATCTGTGAAGAGCTTTCACACTTACAAGTCTGAAACACTAGATAAATATGAAATATGCCATATTACGTTACACTGCTTATTTTGGATGAGAGAGTTGGGGTAATATCCATTTTCTCTTCTGCAAATGATTACCATAACCCAAACGATGATAACTTATATTAATGGAGTACTAAAACTAAGCCCCCTAATCATTTTAACAAGTCTTTGTAATTCTTTTGTCCTTTTTTTGGCTGAAGCACAGAATCTGCTTCTGGATATTATCTTCTGACAGAGCTACAAATGTTTGAGTCTGTTTTCTGTAGCCGCAGTTTAGGATCTGAAAACAGCATCAGAGTTTAATGTGCTGTACGCATTGTTCACATAAACAGAATGGACCACTGAATTCCCATAACAGAATGGACCACAATCAATTCACCTGATTTTTAAGCTAGGATAAACTTTTTCTGTAGCTTATAATTATTATTCACAAGTCAAGAAATGGGATAATACTATAGTGCAATGGTTGAACATTTAGTTTAATTTCAATTTCCAGTGTTAAGTAAGGCAAGGAAATTTAAAACATTGTAAGCATTCTCCCAGTCAGAAGTGATTATACTAAAATAAAATACAATGATGACATCGCTGTATAAAAGGTCATATTCCTACACTGGATCACCACTCGTATCAAAAAATCACTTGTCTTGCTTTTGTCTTGAATGATATGAAAGAGCCTAGGTCTGTGGACCAAACAGCTGGGTTTTTTTATTGGGTTGTGCCAGTGGTATCTGTTATATTTTCATGTTTGAAAGATTAAACATCTTTGATCTTAGGGGATTCATACAATTTGGTATAAGTAACCGGGAATCTCATTTGGAACTCTTCAGGAAACACTTATGATGATGTGATGATGATGTTATTTGGTTACAATCCAATCTGGTGTCATATTTGGTTTAAGGATAAAAAACAGGTTTGGTTGCATTGGTGGATAAAATGTTGAACAAGGGATATAGAACTCTTATCAGCTCTTTTAGATTTTCAGAGGACCTTTTGAGGTCATCACCCTTTTTCTGAATCAACTGTCCAGCTTGGATGTTATCACAATTTCATTCCTTTCTAGAGAACTGATCTCACAAGTGGCACTTAGGCATTAGTACTCCGGCTAATAGATTAATGGATGTCACAAAGTTATCTCCTACAGTTTTTAATACCTACATGGAACCACTAGATAAATCATCTGTAGATTTATTTTCATGTACTGATGATTTCCAGGCCTAACTTCTACCTCTGTGGGCTTATCAAGGGAGGCTGTACGACTTTTGTACTGGTGATCTGAAGCAGGATGGGGTTGGATAAGGGAAAGCATGCTGAAATCTAATCTATACAAAAAATAGGGACGAACCAGTTGCACTTTGCTTAAAATAGCATGTATAATAGTCCTCAGCATATGACCACAATTGAGCCCAAAATTTCTGTTACTAATTGAGATGCTAGGTGAGTTCCCCCCCTCCCCTTTTATGACCTTTCTCATCACAGTTGTTAAGTGCATCACTGCAATTGTTAGGTTGGTAACATGGTTGTAAAATGAATCTGGTTTCCCCATTGATGTTGCTCGTCAGAAGATCACAAAAGATGATCACGTGAGCCTGGGACACTGCAACCGTCATAAATATGAGCCAGTTGCCAAGCATCCAAATCTTGATTACATGATCATGGGGAATGCTATCATAGTTGTTAAGTATGACAACTTTTTTCAGTGCCATTGTAATTCTCAACAGTCACTAAATGAATGGTTGTAAGCCAAGGACTACTTGTATGCAGTCAGGGAGTTCTCAGCTCCGTCCAAAATCAGATATTCAAGTAGCATTAGTGACCAGGTGCGCTTCCTTAGCTGCTTGTGCTGTTACCTCCAACTGCAATCTTTTTATATGTTAGTTCTTTTGTGGCTTAGCATTTGTGTGGAGCTAGCCCATTTAGTTTATGTATGGTTCACTGTATTCCGTGAACCTCAAATATTGGTCATTTCAATAATCAGATCAAACTATTAACATTGAACCTCAACTTTTTTTATTTTTCCATAATAATATAAACAAGCCATTTCTATAACAACAAATCAATCTAATCAATAAAACCCAAAATCAAAAGTTTCATTTCCCCCCCACCTCAAGCACATTATTTTACTGCAAGAGAGGGACTCAGAAGTCAATGCTTTTCCCCCACTTTTCTCCCTCTCCCCCTCAATTTTTCCCCTTTTCCTCCCCACTGAGTCTTCCTATTTGCTTTTGTATTTTTGTATCCATGTTTCCCCGAAAATAAGACCAGGTCTTGTTTTCTTTTGGGCCCCAAAAGAAGTACATAAGGCTTATTTTTTTGGGGGGGTGTCTTATTTTCTCCCCCATGTAAGGGAGGCCCACTTCTTTGGCTTGCAATGTTGCCGCTGCGAGGTGGGAGGTGGAGCTGCCCCACACACCCCTCAAAGGCTTACCTCAGAGTCCTTCTACCCAGGCCATCCATGCCCTGATACCTGCTTCGCCTCCCGGCCGCGGCACACCACTCAGCCTCCTGCTCTGTTGCGGCCGCAAGCAAGCAGAAGAAGTGGGCTGGAGGTCACATGGGCTCCTGCTGCACATGATTACTGGTGCTGCTGCCATGTGATAGGTTTTGGGGCATGGGTGGCCTGGCTGCAGGGCCTTGAGGTAAGCCAGTGCAGGGCATGTGGCCAGCTCCACCCCACTGCCTCACCTTGTGGCTGCAACACTGCAAGCAACCATGGAAGCATAGAATGGGAGGTTGGCCAGTGCACAGGCTCTTAAGTAGGCCTTATTTTGGGGATAGGGCTTATATCAGGTACACGTGTAACAACATGCACAGGCTTACTTTCAGGATAGGTCTTATTTTCGGGGAAACGGTATTTTATTCTATAATCTAATAAAATGTTTAGAAAAATAATCAAACTTGCATATATGAAGCCTTAGAGGGTGTTGGGTTGCCAGATAGTTCATACCAACTGTATTGGTTGCTAACACATTTCCAGATTAAAATGAAAGTAATGGGATTGGATTTTAAAAGCTTTAAATATTTGGAATCTAGATCGCTTGAAGGATTACCTTCACTCATTCTAACTTTCCAACACTCTGAAGTCAGTATCTCTAGGTATGTACATATGTATGTGCCTAGCTGCAGGAGTAATTACATGAGCCAGAAGGAAAGATAGAAGGATACCTGTAGCAACTATTGCTTATAGACTCTGACCTGATTCCTATTAACTCCATTGCTAGACAGTTTGAAGAGGGACCCAGAGACATATTTATTTACCTTAGTTTATCTTGGAAGAAGACAATGGCAAGTCACCTCTTTGCTGCTGTTAATAAAATGTATCACCCTAATATCTTTATAATAGAGTCGGCAGTAACTGTCTGCTTTTGGCTAATCTTGATTAAGCTAAGCTAGGTTGGATCTGGATAATATTTCCGTAGGATACCACCAGGAAAGGCTAGGGTTATAAATTAGACTGGGAAGCTGAAAAAAACACCCCAGAAGAAGGCATGGTAAATCATGTAAGAGTTTGCCTTCAAACATGCCATATAAATCTTTTCAATAAATAATTTAATAGAAAAACATGAGCTATTGGGCTGGAGCCAGATGGAGTATTGTATGAATGAAAAAGTGCCTCTTCTTCACAGATGTCACCAGAACCAGCAAGTGCATCTAACTAAAAAGGACCAGGGAGCTTCACCGGTTGTCTTTGTAGCCCATTGTATCATTTCTGGAAGGAGCTTTGGTGGCTCCTTGGCAGAGTTTGAAACAACAAGGCAGGGAAATATAAGAAACCTCACCCTACCCCTTCCAAGCCAAGCAGAAATCTCCCAATCTTGATCTTATTAGTTACCAAGCTGGTGTAGTTACTATGAGATTAAAATATTGATTTCCTACATTTATATGGCTGCCAATCAACAAGGGGACTCTGAACAGCTTACAAAAGAAAAGAAAAACAGTATCTAACAAAAATGCGAAACCACAATACATTAGACCAGCTAACAATCATTATGAATGAAGAAATCCTCAGTTTATATTAATATTAATATTATATTAAACTTGCTATGGTATGTTTAGGCCTAGATAAAATACACTACCTCAACTCCCTGTATCTAAAATATGGAGGTGGTTAATATGGGTCTAAGGCACTGATAGCGAACATTTTTGGCACCGAGTGCCGAAAAGGTCATGTGGAAACATCGCGCGCATATGTGCACTTGTCAAGTCCATGCTCCGGAAAAGCCAAACTTCCGGGTTCTAGCACGCATGCACGCCTGACCATCAGTTGGCTGGCATGCATGTGCACACTGATTTTCGGCATGACACCGAAAATGTTGATTGTCCTGTGTGCATGTGTGCCAGGAACCCAGAAGACAAACAGTCAAGGCAGCGCATGCCGGGTGTCATGGCTTCATGTGCCATTTTGGGCACACGTGCCATAGGTTCACCATCACGGGTCTAAGGAAACAACCCTGAGATAGTAGATTTTGAAACTGATTTATATGCCAATACTGCACCTTGTAATTGCTACAATAAGTTGGGGCTGATAGAAACAAAAGTAAAATTGAACCATTTATACAGTGATCCTAAACATGCTTACTCAGACTTCAGTGTATTTAGGTGATATGATGCTAAACTGAAAAAACCTAGTATAGTATTTCTTCATATTACAATATTTCTAATTTTTCTAATATTACAGTATTTCTAAAAAATGTAATTCCATGTCCAAGAATTATAATTTCTAAAAATATTGTACCAGGGTTTTTTTAGCCCAGTCCATCTGTCCTGAAATTGGGACCTCATGAAATAACTAGTTGGTAGAAAATAGGAATTCAATTCAGTGATGCGGAGTAAGAACATTAAAGTTACAAATCAACACTTTGTGATGATGGAAACCACACACAGTTTTAAAGTGAATCGGTTTGTCACAAACAAGTTCCACTTACGTTAGTAGGTCTGTAAAAAAAAAACAAACACTTAGCAGGGCAAGCCTATCTCTGTTATTTATTGATCTTTCTGTGGGCTTGTTTGAATATTTATTGTATTAACTGATCACTGCAAAATTAACTGTGCATACAACATCTTATATATTTGCTATGAATAATGAAGGAATCTTCCTATTGAGAGGAGATGTGGTTCTTGGATAAATGAAATCATAGGTGAAATTTGATGACATGGGAGAAAACCTGAGAGCCAATTTGTTGTAGAGGTTAAGCCACCAGGCTAGAAACTGGGAGACTGTGAGTGCCAGTTCCACCTTAGGCACCAAGCCAGCTGGGTGACCTTGGCCAGTCATCCTCTTGCAACCCTAGGAACCTGTATTGGCAAACCACTTCTGAAAAACCTTGCTGAGAAAACTGCAGGCAGTTGCCAGGAGTCAAAAGCACAAAAAAACAAACTCCCGAACATCAGAGAAAGCAAACTTCCTCTGCCACTGATGTCACAGCCTTTCAAATATTTGATGATGTACACAATTTATCTTCTGTTGCTTCAGGATGGGATTCAAACAATTGGTCAGAAATTACAAGCAAAAAAGATTTACCTAAATCTTAAGGTAAACAGTGAAATGTGCCAGACACATTGCACACATAGTGTGGAGTTATGCAAAGCATCGAGTCTTATATAATATTTATTTAAAAGATTTATGTGGCTACCCATCTTAAGCAACTTTGGAGGGCTGGCAACAATGCAAAGTAGAAAAAAACAAATAGCTTGGATATTGTGCAGACATCCTTGCCATGGAGTTGGTAATGACTGCAGCTGTCTGCTAGGTGTGTGCTCAGTGGCAGGCTCACATATGCTGCCACATAATATACTAAATGATCTACAGGGATGATGGAATGCAATCTTGCATTAAGGTTAGTTTTTCCTAGAAGTTGGTGTTCTCTAATAGGCAGGCAGCATTTTCCTAGAGCGAGTCAGAATACGAAGCTTAATCGGGCAAAAAGATGGGAGGGAAGGAGAGACTCCAGAGAAGTGAAATGAGGATGACTCTCTTCTGAAATGAGTACAAAGCAATTCTCTCAAATCCACCATCAAGTAGCTTCATCGTCTTCAGCTCAGGAAAAAAAGCACCTTTTTAACACCCATAAGTGGAAATAAGAAAGCCTGTCTAAAGTCATCAAAACATTAGGAGCACCTGCTTAAGTCCCACTGGCTCTCAGTGACATTTAATCACTTGATCAAAGTTAAACACGTGATTAAGAATGCTTTTGGGGGAGGGAGGGAGTAGAATTTAAGCAGGTGCTTAAAGACCACTCTCTTGGTGATGAACTAGAATGGAATATAATTGGGGAAGAAGAGGAGGAGGAGGAGGAGGGAGCTGGGAGCTGGGAGAGAAGAAAGTGATGGGGAAGCCACTTTCTGGCATGAGAGTTTTATATCTCTCCTAGAAGACTTTGATTTTTGTTTTTCATTCCAAAGGTGTTGTTCAAAAGACAATTGGACTTTCAAGAAGTGGCTGAGAAGTGAAGTGTTTTCAAGGGAACAAACAAACAAACAAGAAAGTCCAATTGCCTTTTGAACAGCAGGTTTTGGACAACCATGACTTGGATAACTGAGAATTGACACTTTCTGTTTTTAAAATACTGTGTACAATAGAAAGAAAAGAATCTGGAATCCTGGTAATAGAATAGCTGGAGTGCTCATCCCCATTAATCTATTCCTCCCAATGTGAAGCAAATAGAAAACCTGTTCCAACCCATATTAGTCTCCAGTTGTTTTAATCAATGGTACCTGTTAAGGATATTGTTGTGTTAACCAACCAGCAGAGCGTAGAGCACAGAAAAACCGGTGCTGAGAGCAATGAATAAGATACATACAAGCTGGTTTATCAAGGTTTTTACTTTACTTTGTAGTGAAAAACAATTGCATAGTCTTTAGTCAATCCAAGTCTTTAGCCATTCAAATCAGTCCAGAGTTACAGAAATCTTCTTACCAAACAGCAGTAGGTAATAAACAGTAAATTCACACTGATAACAAATCACAATGGTAGCAGATCCATACACGATGAGAGCACCTCCATACACAATGGCAACAGTTCCAACAATAACTATAGTTCAGCTCCCTTCTTATATACAATTTAAACTAGTGATTATCTAATTAGGATAGGTGGAGCCAGCAGCACAATGACTCAACAGTACACTTAAGATAATTGGAGTCAGCAGTCAGTCAGCAGTTATTACAAAGACTCAGCATTACATCTTAAAGACATAGAATACATTTTCATGTGCTCATATATTGCCTGGACAACTTGTTAGGCTTACACCATATCCTAACAGTACCTGATCACTGCTAGTGCCCTCAGGATCTGAAGTCTACAACATCTAGAGGGCTTTAGTTTTCCTAATCCTAGTTTGGATAGACAGACAATCAGATGATGGATTGCACTAACACAGGTAGTCCTTGACTTGTGACCACAATGGAGTCCAAGTTTTCCATTGCTAAACAAGGCAGTTGTTAAGTGACTAAATATATATATTGACTGTGGCACCTCCATGAAATGTTGAGACTTTTCTTAGAGATCATTAGTTTCCACTTTTCTGATAGTTTCTAGATTTTAGGAAGAGAAAGGATAGAGTGATTGTGATATTAGCTACAACATCTGCCTCCCACCAAGTGCTCCCCCAGCAATCCCGAGCTAGGGGCTTATGCCAAAGAATTTTGGATTTTAGAAAGCTGAATATTCTTATCCTATCTTCAGTAAGAATATTCAGTGTTCTTCTATTCAGCAAGATACTATATTCAGTAAGACTATTCAGCGTTCTTCTATTTCCAGAAGAAAATAAGTGAAAATATGACTATAATATTGGTATTCTCAGAAACTTATTATTGGAAAGATGAATATACAGAATAAATAGTGAACACTGTTTTAAATGGTAGTTATAGTAAGGATTCTTCCAGCTGTGTATGTTTGGCATTTCTCATTATATTCTTGCTACCGTAGCCAGTGATAATGGCAATTTGTTTCAAAACATCTGGAAGGCGCTTATTGGAAGAGCAATTATGAATGACAGGACTATGGTTTCATGGGCAAAATATAAACTTGCACTGAGTTAACATAGTCATGTACCAATTTGGTGTCATGGTCAGAAAGTTAGCATAAGATTAGAAAATCCTAGATTAAAATCTGTGCTAATTTTAAAGTTGTTATTACTGTGTGACTTTGAATAATCTCCCCTCCCCCTCTACTTTAACCTGCTCTCTAAGTTAATTGGAGACTATATGCAGCTGTAGTACAAATATATGAAGAGTCTCCATAATATTCACCAGAAAAATGTACTGTTATCTATGGAGAATGGATTAGTAGGCAGAGTCCTGCCAAGTACTCTGCCTTCCTATATATTATTATGGGTTGATAACATTAAAGTATAGCATATCTGATTTTGCAAATTATAGCCATCTGTGTACAGCATGTATCTTCTAATGCTTACATGTTCCTACACAATGGCTTTTTCAAGTTCTAAAACCAGAACAAATTGTTACTAAGAGCACATAGGATTGTAGGATTAAGGTTGGTTGATGCAGAATAGCCCCATAATAAAACTGATTTCGTTGGGTTCTGCAGAATATATGATCCAACATGGACTTAAGAATGTTTCTGATGTCAATAGTACTTCAGAAACAAGTTTTAAGTTTCACACAATGCTATGCCAAAGCCTGCTTAATGATTTCCTCCCCATGTAAAGCATTTTCTGCATTTCCACTTTATTTGTAGGGTGCTTGAAAATCAATTTTGTATTTCTTAGGTAGCATTTTTGGATTTATTATAAACGTGTTAGGAGAAATTCAGCTGATATGCTTTCTATTACAGGTAGTCTTTGACCTATGACCACAATTGAGCCCAGAATTTATGTTGCTAAGTGAGAAATGTGTTGTCAGTTTTGCCCCATTTTTCGACTTTTCTTGCCACAGTTGTTAAATATGAATCACTGCAGTTGTTAAACCAGTAACATGGTTGTTAAGTGAATCTGGCTTCCCCATTGACTTTGCTTGTCAGAAGGTCGCAAAAGGTGATCACATGACCCTGGGACACTCAACTGTCATAAATGTGAGTTGTCAAGCATCGAAATGTATATCACGTGACCTGGTGAATGCTGCAATGGTCATAGGGTGTAGAAAATAGTCATAAATCACTTTTTTCCATTGAAAAAGTGCCATTGAAACTTTGAATGGTCACTAAATGAACTGTTCTAAGTCAAGGACTACCTGTAGTCAGTCTTCTCTCCATTATTTGGAAACCTCCCTGACGACTCCTGCTTTCTGATTTAAAGAAACTGCCCAGGAAGGATCTTCCTTCCGTTGCAAATGAAGGGAAGGGTAGAAAACCAGGAAGGCTAAAAACTGCTGGTAGAAATGATGGAACAATGAAAAATTGGGCACTACCACCACTCCTGCATAGCAGTTACCATCTCATTATTAAATAAATATAAGAATTGAATTGAATTGAATTTATTAAATTTGTATACCGCCCCTTCTCCTGACGGACTCAGGGCGGTGAGAACCTCATTGCTGTGCCCTAAGAACTTAAGATAAGTTCTTCTCCTGTGAAATAACATTGAAAAATATTTTTTTCCTATCACCAACTTAAATGGGAAGTGGCAGGCAAAATTTTACTTGTTTGTTTATACAATTGTAGGCCATCCAGCTTACCTCAAGGTAACCCTGGGCAGCTTACAATCATAAATGCATATATTTTTTTCCTTATATAGCACTATTTTATATTTCTAATTCAGACAAGGTCAGCATTCAAGTAGGACTTTACCCTTCATCACTACTGGGCATCAGCTGTTTCTGATATCAACAAATACCAGCATGCTAATCAGTTGCAAAGTTTAGTACTACAGATCATGCACTTTAGCTGAGCATCTGTTGTACACACATGAGGTCTAATTGACCTGTGAGTATCACGCCGAGCCCATGTGTCAGCCAAACACAGGCACACAGCTGAAGCATAAACAGCCTTCAGGTTGATCCTAGGCAGAGTAAGATATAATCAAAGCCTGTGATGATATGGAGTAAAATGTAAGTCTCCCTTTTTCAGAAGTTAGCATTCCTGTTGATTTGAAATAATCAAGATCATACCAGTTGCTTGAAATCTTATCGCCTAAGGAGCGAAATGGAACTTTATCAATGCAGCAGGGCAGTGGATTTCTTGGTGTACGGTCCCAAATCCAGTAGCTACGATCTTAAAATGCAAAGGATGGGAAGGGCAGAGAGAGACACACACAGCTCAGAATGAATGGCTGATTCACTTTCATGCCAATTTCCTTTCACTTTTCTTTAACAGAGTAGGCCTTTAAAAGCTCCACACCTTGGCTAGCTTTTTAAGAGGTAAGCTCTTTCACCACCAGCCCTAATGAATTTGTTTTGCCATCAATAAATCAGAATTAGTATGAGCAATTTCCCATTGCTTCCCCACCCCAATCTCTCCCAGAACTTTCCCTTGCTCCCTCCAATGCTGGAGGGACAGATGTATGGTTCTACTAAATTGGCCAATAAACATACTGCTCTTAAGCAAGTGCTGCCCTTTATAAAGTTGCCAGCTGTAGGTTCTTTGCAAGGCGGTAGTAGATTATAGATGATCCTGGATGTGTTAAATGCCCTTGGTTGGCTTTATCCACCCTGGAAAATATTTACTCTCCTTGCAATTCTTTAAAAGCTGCTACCATAGGAAGATAGTATTTTACCCTGGGGTGTGATACAAGAAAGCCTCCGTGCCCTTTGATTAAAAGTAACTTCAGTTGAACAGAATATGTTGATCCTTAGAAATTGGTTCATGACATTTTCTAGCCTCAGTGGAATGTGATCAATACAGTTATGTATTACCAGTTCTGCAGTTTTTCACATTGGTGTCCACAGTACATTTTCTAAATGCCTAGGATGTCAAAGATACAGGGGCATCTGGGTGAGCTTGTCTGGATTATCTGTATGTGGAAATTACTGTCAGGATTGCTTTTACCTATAGACAGCAGGTGCAATATATGTTGAGGTCCATCCCAGCTCTCTTAGCAAATTAGCTATCTCCCAACACAGTTAAATTTAGCTTTTTCCAGTTTAAGCGTTAAGAAATGCTCTTTAGTGTATGATTATTTGATTAGCAGGTTTAGTGTGAAGGTCCTTCAGTCAAATCTCTGAATCGAGTCAGCTTTCTGAATCAAATCATTGAACAGAATTGGATGGCTTCAAATTGATAAGATGGAGTTTTGCTTTTGCTTGAGTTAAATCAACAATTCATATGGGATTTAATTTTCCAAATCAGCGATTAGAACTGGACCAGATTTTTTTTGCCCAAGCCTATCATTTCCTCCTCCTCCTCCTCCTCCTTCTCCTCCTCCGTTTCAGTGCCAAAGCAGGGCTAACCACTAGATAAAAAGTTCACATTTCTTAAGGAATTATGGGAATCCAGCAAAGAACTGTCCATCCTCCATAAATCTAAGACAAAACAATTTGGAAGCATTAAATCAATGTTGTATTATGTCTCGCTAGTAATTGTGTTGGTGAAACTGAATATTGTCTCTGTTTATACCATTCACAGAAATATGTCCAGGGTAGGAGAGCACCTTCTGAAAAGGCATTCCATGGCTTACTTCCCTGGATCCTTGGCCTAAATAAAAAGAGGACTGGGATTATAAAGAGTACTTGTCCCTTTGAAGACTGCCCAGGGAACTGAACTTCAGGATTGACCTCCAGTATAGGAGAAATGGGGATGAAGATGTTGACTAGTTATTGTACTAGGAAATGAAGCAGAAGTTTCCAGATCCAGTATCAGTCCATCAATTTGAAACTCATATTTCTATGCAGTGGTTAACGTGCTCACTTCCGTACATTTGGCTGCCAAAACCAGAGGATTTTGCAAAAGCTGATGTCATCTTCTGCCCAATGGACAGAATCCTAGTTGCATTTGAGCAATAAAGTGTTCAATTTCTTTCCTTCTCTCTCCTGCCTCTCTTCCCCCCCTCCCCCCCTTATTCCATTGTTCCTTGGGTTATGTTGTTGTTATGGCAACAGCTAAGATAATAAACTTGTAATAAACTTGGCATCAAATTTATCACCTTGTTGGATTTGAAAAACTGTAGGCTAAACAGCAAGATCTCCGCACCAGTCTGCACGAGCACTTCCACGGGTGGTAGGATTTGGGTGATGGTGGCTACGCATTTTGGAACAACTGAGCAACTATCTTCTGCATGTGGTATCTTAACTATGCCTTCTTCCCATTAACATTGCTGATGTCCATCTGTGGGGGGTCTGATCATTTTTGGATTCTCTTTCTCTCTCCCTCACATGCACATACACACGAGCACACCCTGTGCATGTGGGAGGGGATATTCCTTTGGCTCTTTGCTTTAGTTGTGGAAATAACTAAGGTTGGTGCTATGTGCAGTGTATGCAGAACTCCACCAGCATTCATTCATTCATTCACATTGACTTGCCTCAACCTCATCAAACCCACCACAGGAAAAGAATACACTCTGGGCTGAATGGTTTTGGGGCCGGCTAGTGAAATTCATTCTCTTGAATGAGAATGATTGCTCTGAAGTGCTTATGTGACAGAATAAGTCTTCAATCTACTGTAGGTGTGAAAACTCCTCTGCGTTTTAAAATATGGTTGCCAAGTTCTCTATGAATTTTCTTGCATGGGTTTAAACTGCTTGATCTTTAGTGGCATCCCGGTGAAATCCATGAAATCCACATTTGCATTATTTTTAAAGACTCTGGAGCATTTTTCTAGGACTGGTCCTCAGCAGCAGATGGTATTACTGCTACTTTCATGAGTGATCCATTAGCTGATGCCTTTGCTACATGCAGATGGCTATATATACCCCGCCAGAAAGTGTTTCACCTTAAAAAAAAAAAAAGCAGCAACAAGATCTTTGCCTTTCTTGGGTTCATTTTTTTATTCCTATTTCGACCAGCAGCAACAACAACAACAACAAAGGATTTCATGACAGGATGCCTGAAATTATGCAGCCAGTTTCAGCCACAGTATATGGGACAGTGATCTCTGCCCATGAAGTCATCTTCTCAGGATTAATATTTTTTACTCCATACATTGCAGAATAGGGCAGCAGCAAATTTACATGGTGTGGGAAACAATCAAGTCCACTGAAATATATTCTTCACCTGCTCTGACCCAAACCATTTCAAACTGGAAGTTTAACTCTCCTATTTATGCACTGGCTTTTCATTTGCATCACAAACTAAATTAGCAAAGCAATTCAGTGTCATAAAAGACTGCCTTTGCAGATGCTAAAACCTCATGGACGTTTTAAGATAAAGCACTTGTTTTAAATCACTGGATCATATAATTCGAACTTCTCTGTTGTCTTGCATACTGCAATGGCTCCAAATTTTCCTGTAGTTCCCTCTCCCACCCCAATTTTGGGAAACCAATGCTAAGCAAATGATGGGAACAGTAGACCCTTTGCCATATTCTAAGCTCTTGATTTCCTTATAGGTTCCCCACCCCTCTCATTTGGTTATAGGAAATGGGACAAGGATATAATAATGGAGGGTTTCCATACCGAATAGCATATAGAATGAATCTAGTTTTTGTTTTTGCAATTGGGTAGCCTACAAAATTATATAGATAGGGAAGGCCTAAAGTGATCTCTTCCCTTCCTATTTATTACTATCTCTCTGCTGAAATATCTATTCAAAATGAAACCTCATGGCTGTATCTAGTAAAATCAAAGCGTGTTTTCATTCAAAACATGTACAAGAAACACATTAGTCTGATTTCCAGTCAGAATGTATATATATGGCAATTGAAATCTAAAGTTCTAAAGCAGGATGGCTATGTTTTACTTTAAAAGCTGCCAGTAATATAGTGGGAAGCAATTCATTAAAGAGACATAGTACCTAGGAGGTTAAAGAAATTCATGCCCACTCCTAGCTGCAATTTCCATTGAGATATGACAGTGCTTGCCAAGAAACCATTCAGTTTGCAAATCTTAGAAAGCAGTTTTAGAGTTTCAGCTATAAATAAGCACACCTTAAGAAATGTCTCAGTATCAAGAGATTTATTTCCTACTAAAAATGCACATTATTTAAATATGGCACATAATTTTCGGCAACAAAACATTTATTTATTTAGGTAATACTTCTGTATCTTGGCATTAAGGGCTCAATACTCTTTATAGCAGTTCAAACACCTTTCCCCCAATTTATCCTTGCTAAATCATTAGTGCTTAGCTTCCCCTCCCTCACCCACTAAGCTCCATGGCTGAGCAGGATCCTGTCCTTGGGTCTCCCTGAGTTCCAAATCAATATTCCAATTCTTAACATCTCTGATCTCCCTTATGGTCCTAAAACAGCAATTAAAAGTTTTCTGAAGAGAGATGTTACAAGGATCTTTAATCACAGTAGAGGTAAAGCGTTGTTGTTAGAGAGACACATAAAACGACTGGCTCAATCAAGAAACCCTGAAAAATTGTCCTTCTAACCACTGTTGCAAAAAGAGCTGGAGAAGGTCTTCCCTGAATTATATCTCCTCCCCCCTCTCAAGACTAAGTTAAAACTGTATTGGGCAGATCATGAAAGCAGAGTGTGTAAATGGGAGGGAGGGAGGAAAAGTGAAGAAAGTAAGAAAGAAAGAGGAAAAGGAAGAAAAATTAAAGGCACTCCAGACAATTGCTCATTTTGTAATGAGTTATTACTTCAAAGGTCATTAGAAAGGATAAGGGCGGCCATAATACCAGCCTGGCTAGTATACTTTCCCTATTGAGATGATCATTATTGGCTTATTAATCTGCAATAATGTTGAATTATACACAGTAATAAATAGGGAAAAGGTTGACTTGGAGTTTTAAGTATGTTATGGATCTCCAAATGAACATTGCAAAGCAGCAAGGCTCCCTTGGAATGAGTGGCACATCTTCCCAAAGCATTTGATATCCTTTCCGGTTCTGTTTCACCTTGTTCTCTATTCTCAACTCCCCCAAGGAATGTTCAGTTCTGCCAGTCTTGTTACACTTTTCCATTTTCCAAGGAAGAGGATATTCGTGGGCTGGATTGCCCGGATCAACTGCTAAAAAATAAAAAAAGTAAACAAAATTAGTTACTGGAATATCCCAAGGTTGTAAAAGCCTCTTTGTTTTTCTCTGCCCAATGAAGCATTTTAGATTTACACAAGAAGAGTGTTTGGTCTGGAGAATTAAAATCTAAAGCATATCTAATCTGCCCTGAGAGATCCAAAGTACACACATACTTGCTAAGTCAGCTTAAAACACCTTGGCTCTCTCTCTTTCTCTCTGTGTGTGTGTTTGTACTTAGGATCACACATCTTTGTTAAGGAAATGCAACTAGGCCTTGAGAAATTAGCAAATAGGATTTTCAGAAATGGGGTCTTGTTGTAAATCTTACTCTCAGTTTCATTTTTTTTCCTCCAGTCAAGGTAGCCTGTGTTTAGCAAACTCCTTTAGAACAAAGCGCACCCCAAATGTATGTTAGTTTATCGTTATTTGAGACCCAGTGCACTGCATTTGAAAGAAAGTTGTGCTTTATTTTGAAAATAATACCTAATGAGGCTTAGAAGCAAAAAAATAACAGCAACAATACAGGCTCTTGGGAATAAGCACTATTGGAGGACTTCCTTTCAAGGTAGGCTGTGGGGGTATTATATACTGGGTTCCTTCCTCCCCCACTAATTATGCTTCCTTTAAAACTGCAATTTTGCTCATCCAAGGTGGCAAAACTTCAGTGCCTAAAACTTAAATCTTGTAAACTAATCTTGAGGCCCAGAAGCTCCTCCGAATATGAAACCCTGCTCTCTTTCGATTCCTTTAAAAAAAGATATATAAATATAGAAGATATAGACATAGATATAGAATTAGATAGAATTATAGATATATAGAAATAGTAAATATAGATATGATAGATAGATAGATAGATAGATAGATAGATAGATAGATAGATAGATAGATTTTCCACCTAAAACGATTGTAATGATAAAGACCCCACAATCGGATGAGCCTAACCAGGTTTGCGTTGGTCAGACTGATGACTGAAAAGGTATACTAAGTGCCCCTCCCCACCCCCGACTTCAAATGCACGAGCAAATGCCCGGATCTTGCCTGATCTCTCTCTGTTCCCCATCTTCAGTGGGGCAAGGGCAGAGGGAAGGAAGGGAGAGTCAACACCCCCACCCCGAACCCCAAAAGGAAGGTACAACTAAATCTGGGATTAATGTCCTCCCCTTCTGCCGCCAGCCAGCGAAACCTCGCGTTTTGTTGCCAGGGCTCGGACAGCTGATCATCGCCTTGCTCTGTAAAGGTTCCGGGAGCTCAGCATCCGAATGGCCGGGCGCAAGGCCACCCCTGACCGCGGAGAAGGATGCTTGCAACCCCAGCCTCCCCCTCTTTTTTTTGGAGGCGTCCACTTTATCTCCACTTCCTCCCCTTCCCCTGGCCTTCCCTCCTCCAGACAACCCTACCTAAAAAAAGAAAGGAGAAATACAAACGCCACACCTCCACGCGCGTCTCTGGTTGTGAATCATTCTTTCTATCCAGTTTACCAGGTCAGGTTAAAAAACAACAACCACAACCACCATACACACACCCATCCACGTGTTCTTCCTCGGGCTGTACGGCTTCCTTCGTCTCCGTTCACCAACCCCAACACAGCCCGTTTTCTCCGAAAACTCCGGATGGCTTTGGATCTGTCAAAAGAACTCCGGAGAAACCAAATCTATAAGGAAAGATGGAGCGAGGGAGGAGATTATAAAGAGAAAAATCGTACCAAGTTAAACACTTAGCTCTCCCTCCCTCTCTCTCTCCTCTCCCCTGCCCCAAACGTAATTGTTTCTTTTGTGCCAGGAGCTGGCACACTCGGGTTGCTGTAGCCGGAGCGCGTGTTTTCCACGGGGAAGCAAAGGGCAAATTTCTAGCCGGCTCTTTTTAATTCTCCACCATCATCGCCCCGGTTTCCCAGTCCCCAATATTTTTTCCCAAAGGAGACGAAACGCCTCGGCCCCGAGTTTCTACGATTCTCTGTCCGTTAGGCCTTTCTATAAGCCGCGCGTCCCGCTTGTGGGAAGCGTGGGCAAAGGAAGACCCACCCCGAGATCCACAGAACAGTGCTTTAGGGAGAGTTGGGACTTCATCAAAACCCTTTCCTACATCTTGGATAATTTCTTCCCCGCCCGCGCTCTCTCCGAGGGGGGGAGGGAGGGGGAATTAACCTGGCGAAAGGGCTCCTTAAGCTCTAGAAAGTGCAGCAAAGCTGGGATCGCTTTCCCTCTGTTTTCCTCTCCTTGTTTACAGCTACCGAAGGCAAAAGAGAGCCATAAATCTTAAGGCAGCCCACAGAGACAAGTGCATTTGTATGCATCGTTAGAACTAGCTAATACCTAAACCCATTAGCGAGCCATGTAGAATTCCAGTTTCCGGTGTCCATTAACTGACAGTTAAATTCTAGAGGAAAGGCCAGGACGATTAACATAAGCTATATCCATCATATTGTTTGTCATAATAGATTAGTCAACGATGGATGTGCGTGCGTGAAACTTTCTCTTCTCTTTTCTTTTCTTCCCATCCTTGGTGCCGGGCTAATTTTCCAAACAAGGACCCGCGATATTTCGGCCCGCCTCCTCCCACGCAGCCAAGGCTCGGACGCTTCAGATAGCTAGGGAAGGGCGAGCATCCATTGCGCGCCTGCGGCAGGTCGCTTCGAAGAGCGAGCGTAGGGAAGAGGGATGGATGGAGGCAGCGCCTCAAGATGAAACCTGGGGGTGGGGGGGACCTGTGTGTGTGTGGGAGGGAGGGGTCGATTGGGAAAGTCAGAGTGAGAACCGGCTGCCCAGGGGCGGCCAGGTGCCCGCTTGCCCCTTCCACACCCTGGGAGGTCACCGGTTTTACTCCAAGGCAAGAGCGCAAAAGGGTTGGCGTCCTTTTTCAGATGCGTCGCCCTTCTGGTTGCCAGGCGGTTCCGAATTTGATTTGATTTTACTTAAAGGGGCAGGGATAGCAAGGGCAGCAAGGGATCCCCCCCCCCGACGCCCCAAGATTAACGTCTGCTGTCTGCTTTCTTTTTCCCATAATGGGTCCTCTTCTCCCATTCTTGTCGCCCCCCGTGCCTTGGCCGGCTCTTTCTTGTCCCTGGTCTTTGTTGAATGACGTTGGCTTACGTGTCCCGCGTCTCCCTCCCCGGCACCAGTCCTCCCTCCCTCCCTAGCCCACCACTCCTAAGCACCACCACTCCAGGAAACCGAGCCCGCTCGCTGGTAGGAAGGCGCTGGCACTCCACCCTTCCCCCTGAGCTGCATCCCTCCCCCTCCTCCTCCTCCCTCCCTCCCCCTCCTCCTTGTTTGGGCTTGGCAAAGATAAGTGAACTTTTGTAGCTCTGCTTTTCCGTCTTCGCCCGCGAAAGCGTTAAAGGTAAGGGTCTGGAACTCGTAGGCAGCAGCCGGCTTTTGTAGCGGTGATTTATGGCTTCAATCTTGGTTCACCCAGAGTTCACATGGATTTGCTGCTTCTGAGAGCTAAAAGATGGTCTCACTTGACAAGTGTGACTATTCGAAATGCCTCCCTCCCTCCCTCCCTCCCTCTCTCTCTCTCTCTCTCTTCTCTCCCCCTCCCCCTGTCCCCTCCCCCACTTTCTAGTGCAAAATCGTTTAAAATTGAACCTTAAAGCTTCGGATTTGTTTTTAAAAGGGGCAGCCATCCAGTTTTAGGGATCCAACCGATTACATAAAGACATTTTATAGCAGATCCCTTTTAGGGGGTGGATGGGTGGGTGCATGTAAGGTTGTGCACAATTTACAATAGACATGAGTGATAATGCATGGTAGGTGCCTTAGAATATATACAATACAATATCATAATACAATACAGAGAGTGACACAGGAATCTGTAGAGCAAGCGAAGTGAGGGTCTTAGAGGGGACTGGGTCGGATCCCAGTCAGCCTTCCCCCCCGTTCTTTTTTTCTCCCCATTTCTTTGTTGCCACTCCGACTTGGGGAGGGGGAAGGAGAATTGCGAGGCGAGGAGGATGGGAGGGAGGGAGCCATTTGAAGCTGGCCTCCTGTTAAAGCTCAGAGAAATGGGGACGCTTCTCGCTTGGAGGGAGGGAGGGAGAGAGAGGGAGAGAGAGAGAGAGAAGAGCAGAGGGCGACCTTGCATTATTCGTTGCCTTTGTTTCCCCCCCCCCCCCGGTCTGGTGTTTCCACCTTCAAGCGTTATTAAAACAAGCTTTCCCCGCAAGACGTTTGTTAAATATATAAGCGATTGGGGATTTAAAAAAAGAAAGAAAGAAAAAAGAAAGAAAGAGGATGCTGCAACATCATGAAGCCCAGGTTTGCATAACGTGACCTGCCTGCCAAAAGTTAGCCCTAGGGCGTTTGCTGGAATTGAACAACTCGAAATATTGGGGGTGGGGGGTAGGGAGAAGAAAAGAAATGGGTGACAAATTTCGTTAGGTTGATTTAAAATACCCGTATTACTGTAGATGGATATGAGACTTGGGATGGAGGGCATCGTGCAAAGGTCTCAGAGGTCAAAGGGATTTCTCTGGCGTCTAGTTTATATTTCAGAAAACCCGGAAAGCTGGATTTACTGTCCATCCAGCAATGGTACAAGGGAGAGATTCAACTTCGCTATCCAGCCGCCTCTTCCTTTGGCCGACCCAATTCTTTTTTTAGGCGGAGTTAGCTCTTCATACTTATCTCATCCTAATCCATACAACCCGTCGGGGCCCCCGCAAGAACCTTTAACTGGCTGACCATTGTTAGGATGTTCGGACAGGCTGAGTGACCCCCAATTCGATTTTGGTGGGCCTGGATTTTAGGCCAGTCGCAAATCGCCTTGCTTGTTCAGGACGGGCCAGTCGTCCAGAAAAGCCCTCGTGCCTGCTACGTTTAGCTTGCTAGCCCAGCTAAATTAAGCCGGAGTGGGGTAAGGCTTTGTCCTGCTCCAAAGGGGACCCCTGATTCCCAGAGGGCGGAGGCATTGCAACCGCGATTTCCCGGCCATGTGCCTCCCCCAAAGAGAGACTCCATAAGTTTGAGCCTACTACTTCCCGGATCATTTCGTGGATCTGGGTCAGCGCCATCCTCAACTGGGCTCTCTAAGAACTACGTCGGTTCCCTCGCCCGCAAA
Source organism: Masticophis lateralis (assembly GCA_030761175.1). Lineage (NCBI taxonomy): Eukaryota > Metazoa > Chordata > Lepidosauria > Squamata > Colubridae > Masticophis > Masticophis lateralis. The sequence goes on from JAUDYJ010000002.1 coordinate 147,749,350, forward strand.
ACGAACTCTTGGGATAAGCAGCCCCCTCCTCTCCCCCCCGACCGTTGTCCGGTTCAGACGCTCCGAGCCCTCCAGAGATAGTGGATCTGTTTCAGCACGCTTCGGATCGGGTCTCACCGACCGAGTTTTCTCGGCTTTGGAAAGAAGGCCGGGCTGGATCGCTCGGGGTTGGTTGGCCTTAAATAAGGAGAAATAGAAGTGCCCCGTCTCCTTTTTCCCTGTAACCAAAGCCCTTATTTACGGAGGGTATTTTGCCTTGAAGATTGGTCGGTCTTCCCCGCAAGTTTCAGCCGTCCCGCGTGCGGACATGCAGACGCTCTCTAGAAAACCTATTGCGGCTGGGGATGCATAAATCCATATAAAATAACAAGGAACCGCGGAGAGGTTCTGTTAATGCAATTCAAAGCTATCCATCGTCCTCCCAAATGCTTGTCAGGTCGCTGGCAAAATTCTAGAACGAAATGTTAAAAAAAAGAAGAAGAAGAAGAAGAAGAAGAAAAAGAAAAAGAAGCCGTGGGAGGTGGAGGGAGTAAACAAATCTTCCGTTGAAAACAAACGATGGATATTCTGGCCCATTACAATTAGCTCAGGTGGGGGAGTTAGTGCAGGAAGAAACGCGCAAGCGAGGTGGGATGAATTCCAGGTCGAATAAGTCCAAGGGGTGGGGTGGAAAGTGAGGAAGTTTTTTTAAAAATTAAATAAATGAGGCCGAAAACTGGTTTGGGAGTTGCTTGGCTGACAGGTTGGTGAGACCTGGGAGCCCCCGCTTGAAAAAAAAAATTGTCTTAAATTGTCCTGTCCCTGGGAGCATCCTCTTGAAAACATTTTTGTTTTCAATCCCTGGCCGGTGTGGGGTGGCCTACAAAAACTCAGCCAAACTGCCGAAGCGAAACCTTTGTACCAAACCAGCGTCCCTCTGCTGAAACGGTTTCCTTGGGAGAACTTAAAGAAGCAATCTTTTTAAATCAGTGGACTACCTCCCTTAATCTGCTATAAATCACCATCCCTAAGCAGATCTGTAAATGTGTCACCAAAGTTTCTCTCTTCGTTTGTCTGTTCTTCTCCCTCCCTCCTGCCACCTTCTCTTTTAAGTTTTCTGTGTTCTGACTCCGAAGGGTTTCGGAATCATTTCATAGGAAAATTTCATTCAGGCAAGCAAGGGTGAGTCAAAAGGCTGTAGGTAAATGGACCAAATCCACATGATTAAGCAAGGTATTTTCTAACAATCTGGTGTAGATCCAGAAGAAAAAAAACTTTAGAAAACTAGGAAAATTCATGGAGGATAAACTTTGCCTACAGTAGAGCTGTTGGCTTGAAATAGCACATCTATCTACAAGGACAGTTTATGACTCTAGCCAAGGCTCATCTGAGAAAAGTCAGTCTTTCCCACAGTGTCTCCTGCTTGGAATTTCCAAAACCTCTGGCTACCTGTGCATGTGTGGAAATAAAATGCAGGGTCCAGCAAGGCTGCTCTCATCTCTCCCCCACCCCTCTGCTTTTTTAAAAGGCTGCATTAGGCAAATTAGCAGTGATTCCTATCTATGCCTACTCTAAAGTAGGTCCCTTTGGTGTCAGTGGCATTTAATCCTGGAAAAGTGGACTCAAGATTGGAATTGTAATTACTTGTAATAATTTACACTGAATAGTGGTACAACTAAAATCTTATACTTAATGTGTGAAACCTATAGACATCTATTGTTGCTATCACCCTCATCTTCTTCTTCATCACCATCATCATCTTACATTGCATGGATTTTCCTTAACTGATCTTTTCTGAAATACTATTGCTTTTCTGAAATGCTATTGCTTAAGAACTATCTGTGAATGTTAAGAACTATAATGTGACTATTTACTTGAACCCATAGAATAACACCTTCCCACACACATAATATTCTACCAGTTTGAGTGAATAAACATATTACACAATACACACGCACATGCACACAGACACACACAAACGTATTCAAATTGCAATGCAAAAAACAAAACAAAACCAGTTGTAGTTGTTCTATTGAAATCAATGCAACTCAACTTTGCTGTTGCCTTTTTACACTTCTCACAATGATAAAAACTTGGTGATTTGTGCTTAACATAAATGAGCCATCTGCTCCCATCCATCAGCTGCCTTTTTTGTATCTCAAATGCAGTGTTAGTAGTTAGAGACAAAGTTAACCACCCACACCTTAGTAGAGCCTGTGCAGTTTTCAAAGTTTAAATTGTCACATGCTGCTGGCGAATATGACACAGGAAGAGTAAGTGCCTATGATGCAGGGGCTGCATTCGGATACTTTTTGTTGTTTTACGTTTTGTTGTTTTACGTTTTAGTCTTTTCACACGGTTCTGTTCATGTCCCTAAGAAAATCCTCTTTGCGAGGATGTAATATTAAAGGAGTGAACATATACTGCCTGCTCAGTTTAAGAAAAGTTTGAATCCTTACAAACAGTTTTAAAAAACGAACGGGCTTTGTTTGATGAAAGTGGTGAATCAAAGCTGAGTTTAGGAGGTGCCAGTGCCCTTCTGTTTATAAGGGCTAATAAATGAATATATTAATTATGTTTCAAGTTACATGGTTACTTGGAAAGAGCTTCCTATATATATATATATATATATATATATATATATATATATATATATATATATATATATATATATAATATATATATATAAATATATATATAAAAGTTCCTAATGTGTTCTTTATGAGATTCCTTGTTTGCCTGTCAACATTTGTAGAAACCAATGATTTTGCCGATAGGGTCAGTTGCCTCTTTGAGAATATTGTTTTATTTTAAATATCAACACCACCAATATCACCATCCCTCTCCCACTAAATAATTTATATCAGTATTTATCCCGGATATGTGATCGGTGGAGGAATAGAAAATACCTCCTGCTTATTTTCACCCATTCAAAGCCAGGCAGTTTACTATATACATAGATGTTCTATTGGCGGCAAGCCTTTTATGCCAGAAATGATTTTAATATTTACATGAAACAAGCCATTACTTCTAACATAGGCATCAATGGTAATTAGGAAATACTGATTCCCCCCCTTCCCCCATTGCTCTCTCAATGTTGCAGTTGGCTAGACAGGAGCTCATCTCTTGGCTGTGGGGCATATACAGACCGTCTGCTTTTGAACAGTCCTTCTTTTGACACCTCCATGGTCCACTTCTCATCCCCAGAAAGGGGAGGGGGGAAAGTCTCAGGAGATGGGCCTCTTAAAGTCTGCTTTGTGCATTACTTTCCCTGTGAGCAATTACAATTATAATGGATAATTTTAGATTTAGACACTTAAAAATGTAAATGGTGAATGTAAAAAGCAAGTTTGCAAACATGTCACTGGAGTACATTTTCCTTCAGGATGTACTCCCCACTCCAACGCTCCTGCCCCGCCCCCCACCCCCACCCCTAGTAATCATGCAGCAGTCTGTAGCTGTATGGAGCCGAAGTTCAGCTAGACTGAAACAGCTACAGGTTTCTTGCCCCCAGAGACCACCCATTTGCTGAAATAAAATGCAGATTTTTTTCCTGGTTAGGGAATAATGGAATTGATGGCTGGGTTCCTCTGTGATCATTACAATTTATTCTTCCTTTCCTTTCCTCTTCCCCCGCTGTGCCCTATCCATACCCATACCCCCCTCCCCTGCAAGACAAGCAGTTTGCAGAAAGATCCTTGAGAATAAGGGAGAGAAATTTCCACCCAACTGTCCAAAGGCTTTAAATGCCGGTTTTAAATGCAGGGTTTTTATTTTACTGTGATTTTTTAAAAAATGTCTCTCCCCCCCCCATCCCCCAAATCATAGTTTACAATGAAACCTACTGCTTGATTAATCAAAAAAACTGTTTTTAATGAGCTCTTCAAGTTTTACTTCATAGGACATATCTTAGAATGGTGTTTTGCTGAGCTCTAGAAGGATTATTTTATAGGACAAGTCTTAGGAGAACGCTAATGAAGTTCCAGTGCCTTTTTTTTTCCCATTCCACAAATAGTTCCAATTTGTCTGCACCAATCAGGATAGAGCTTCTCACCCTAACCCAGCACATTACTGGCTGGTGGATTTAGGAAAAATGAGCTATCTATCTATCTATCATTGTATCTATCATCTCCTTCATACTTTAGAAATGTGATCAACCCTAAATGAGGAAGATACTTAGAAGTTGCTGTTATGTGCACACACACACAAACACAAACACCCAAACACACATGTACACACACAGTGTTTGTGTTTTGCTGGATAGAAAGGAATTATTGGTGCAACAGTCTGTGAGTTCTCCATATTATATTGTTACTTTAGCTTCAGGAGGCAACTTTTAGCTGCCATTATCTGCACTGTTATCAATAAAGATAAGGGCACTGGAATGAATATTTCAAAAGGAACAAAATATCAGGACCATATTTTGTTATTCAGGTCCTGCATGTGCAATCTTTGCCACAGAATTTAAGAACTTCATCGATTTAAGAACATCACTGGGTCTTTTGATCCTGGCAGGAATCCAGAATAAATAGGAACATATCAACAGTCAAACTTTATATATACATATACATATACATATACATATACATATACATATACATATACACATACACATACACATACACATACACATACACATATACATACATACATACATACATACATACATATATATATACATATACTCATACACACACAGAGAGAACCATATATCATCATTTAATCAATATATTTAATATATTGATAAGTTAATCTTGGTACTGATGGATCTCCACAGCTAATTAATCCAAAGGCTCTCCAGATGAGCTAGATTTGTTTTACCACTTCCAAAAACCGGTGAGAAGTTTTTAAAAGAGAGAGTGAGAGAGAGACAGAGAGAGAGAGAGAGAAACTCTGGGGAAGGACTGAAGGAAGAAGGAAGAAAGCATTTCTTTTTTTTTCTTTTTAAAATATAGCAACTAATAAGATCTGAGCCAGTGGGAGGAGATCCCAGAGGAGAGGATATGGAATTGATTATTGTTACTTATTATGTCAAATAAGCAAGCATTATTCTAACTGCCCCAACCCCCCAGCCTCCCAAAATCACTTTTTGAATATAACCTCGAGTCAATGTTCAGAGCCCATTAGCACCGGCATTTTGCTTGCTGGTGTTGAAATCCTACACAGTCAAATCATTAAATAATAAAATAAAATACTCATCATCATCATCATCGGGCAGATTACAGATGTCAATTCTTTAGTGCACATTGAGCACCACATTTGCAGATCATCATTCTGGGAGACCGCCTTTGTTTTCCACTCAGAAACACTGAAACCCCAAACTGGGCTGTCTCTGTTTAAGATTCCTGTTCCTTTTTTAGCAGTGGTTGCCTAAGGAAGGCAGAGGAGCGTCCTTCCTACCTACTTAGGGGGGTTTGCCCTTAGCACGTGGTTGAGGAGGGTCTTTTCTCAGCAGTAAGGACTGGAAGTCTCTTTGGATTCCCTTCACCCGCATTGCAAGGTCTCCAAGTCTCCTTCCCCACCCCTTCAATCCACCCCTTGCATCCGACAAGGACGGGACATGCACAAGGCTCTGCAGGAAGATGACCAAAAGGCCTCAGAAGACAGCTGGTGCCGAGTTCTCACTAGGAGGCCCTCCTTTATCCAGCCACACTTCCCAACCTTATTGATATCCCAGGAGGAGTCAGAAACATCCACAGGGTCTTCAGAGGGCTCCAAAGGTTCCCAACGACGTGCATCCCTGAGACCTCTAGGGAACAGTCATGATGAGACCTCCAGGTTACGGCAGCTGTCATTGGTTACCTCTTCCAGTCCTTGTGATGCCACCACCACCAATGGCAGTATCAAATCGTGTAGCGGCCATGTACCAAAACAGGTCTTCCCTTGGATGAAGGAAACAAGGAACAGCGCCAAGCAGAAGACCAACCTTCCTTTTTCAGGTACTTCCTTTTCACTGTCATCTTCTCCTCCATGGGAATTCTGGGAGCTGTAGTCAAATAGGGGACCAAGTTGGGGAAGGTTGGCATAGACAATAACTTTCCAAGTAATTGTTCCTATGTTGTGCTTTAGGCATTTCTTTCAACTGTTTGCAACTCAATGATTTTCAAAAGGGCTAAGATACTTGTTTCTTGGTGCTACCCCATCCAGATCTAGCCGCATACTGGGTATAGCTTCCTATCTTTAGCATCTAAATGAAGATGTGTGCTTCTAGATGAGTGTCTAGGAAGTTTCTTGGAAAGTATTTCCATGTTTTTATTTATTTACTTGCAGCTAAAATTGCAAAATTCTAGATTTACTTGAATCTAGAATTGCTGCCACCTGAGTGGAGTTTTGCTTTATAAGACACACATTTTTATTTTACCGCTTGCCCTAATAACACATTGCTTCTTTGTTTTTCACAGAAAAATCTAAAGTAAAACTCATACGACAGAAATATATTTTTATAGATCTTATATATTTTAGTAAGCAAAGGAAGTCTTTGACTTTTGACTGGTTGCTTAGCAACCATTTGAAGTTCCAACAGATACTTATGACCCAGATTTGAACATGGCCACCCCACCCCTGCAGGCACATGATCATATTTTGGATGCTCAGAAATGGCCCACACTTACAGCTGGTTGCAGCCTTCTGTAGTCATGTGGCAGTGATTTATTACATTTTTGCTGGAAACCAACATTTATTTCTGGTTTCCAGCAAAACATGCCCATTGTGGACAATGGGTTCACTCAATGTCCATGGCATTTGCTTAATAACTGCGGCATACACTTTATGACCACCACGTTTATATAATGACTGCCACAAAAAGGATCATAAAATTGGGTGCCCTCTAGTGATGGTCTGCTTAATGACTGTCGTAACTGAGGACCCTAATTCTAGGCTCAATTACAGTTGCAATTTGGGGGCTATCTGTATTACATTTTGAAAAATCTTTCAAAAGAATGTAGGAAAAATCTTGTGTAGGAGTTTAGGAACAAATAACATGACCTAGATCAGGGGTGTCAAACTCAAGGCCTGGGGGCTGGATCGGTCCATGGGGTGCTTAGATCTGGTCCATGGGGTTGCCCTGGAAACAGCAAAGGACTGGCCCTTGGCGCCTCTGCCAGTGAAAATGGAGTTTGGGAGGGCCACAAACAGCTGTCATGAACTCTATTTTTGCTGGCAGAGGGTTGCAGGAGGCCATTGCAGTTGAAAATGGAGCTCAGGAGCCCATTTACACTGGCACTTGGGCCACCACAGGTGCCCTCCCCGACACATGATGTTGAGATGGCCACACTCAACCTGGCCACGCCCCCTGACACCCCCTCCCCCGAGGTCAAATACAACCCTGATGCTGCCCTCAATGAAATCAAATTAGACACCCCTGATCTAGATACACAGCAGGGCTGAACACTATAAGTATAAATAGATAGACAGAACATAATTTCCATTTTCTGTAAAGGTTAAACAGAATTTTTTTTTCTTTTTTTAGATGATGTTCATAAGAACTCAGAAAGTTCCTTTATGGTACTGAAGGGTTTTCAGCTTCAGACTCTTATTAGAAACTTACCATTTTAATGAAACACACATGAATCCTAATAAGCACTTTTCTCCAATGCTCATTGTCTATGATTGGTCTTGGCTCTTTGGCATCAGTTTATAATTTTGTCCTTGGCTTTTCCCTTCTCTCAAAACAAGTTATAGTAATCCCATCCAATCATAGATTATATGGCAGGTGCAACATTAGTGATATGCAGTCATTTTGGTTTAGCTGAATGAATATAAGCTTATGAACAATAATTCTGATGATTTTAAAAATTGTCAGGGCTGGACAAATTTATAATAAACAAAATAACCAGTGGCCGTTGCCTATGATGGGTCTATTCCAGTGATAGCTAACCTTTTTGCCATTGCTGCCAGGAGGGGGGGGGTGTTTGCACGCACACATGCTCATACCCATAATTCTATGTGCCCCCATGCATGTGCGTGTGACCCTCCCCGCTCCTGGCACATGATGGCCCGGTGGGCCCGGTAGGTCTGTTTTTTGCTCTCCTAGAAAAGCTCTGAGGACCTTGGGGAGGGCAAAAACAGCCTTCCCAACCCCCGGAGGCCCTCCAGAGGCCGGAAATGGCCCATTTGCCAACTTCCAGTGGGACCGGAAGGTCTGTTTTTTGCTCTCCCCACCCTCCAGAGCCTTTCTAGTAGCTTGGGAAGGGTGAAAAAGGCCTTCCCCACACCCCCCAGAGGCCCTCCGGAGGTTGGAAGTGGCCCATTCGCTGACTTCCGGTCCCACCAGAAGTTGGCAAACAGACCGTTTCCGGCCTCCGGAGGGCCTCTGGAGGGTGGTGGGGAAGGCCGTTTTTGCCCTCCCTAAGCTCCTAGAAAGGCTCTGGAGCCTGGGGAAAGAGAAAAATGGGCCTTTCCCCTTCCCCCGAGTCCTCCAGAGGTGCGCCGGAGCTGAGCTCGCGTGTCCACGGATATGGCTATGCAGCCCGCAGACCAGATGTGTCATGCACTGGCCAAGCCCATGCCTGGTTTAGCGAAGGGGAAAAAAGTCCCAATACGTCATATGACACGGGCGTGACAACACCAGTTTGACAGCCCTGTTCTTGACATATTGTACATTCTAATGATATCTTGCTGGGCTCAAAACGTTAAGATGGAAATTATAGATAGCCCTTGATTTACAACCACAATTGAGTCCAAGATTTCTGTTAAGTGAGACGTTTGTTAAATGATTTTGCCCATTTTGCAACATTTGTGCCCACAGTTATTAAGCGGATCACTGCAGTTGTTAAGTTAATAACACAATTGTTAAGTGATTCTGGCTTCCCCATTGAGTTAGTTTGTCGGAAGTTTGCAAAAGGCGATCATATGACCCCAGGACCAGGGGTGATATGCTCCCGGTTTGGACTGGATCGCCTCATCCAGTAGCAACGGCGCTGGGTGGTTTGGAGAACCGGTAGCAAAAATCCCTGCCCCCCCCCCCCCCCCCGGTGCCCAGTTGAGCTGCACAATCATCAGAGGCTTTTTTTAAAAAAGCATTTTTTCTACAGCCTCTTCGGCCGGAAAAACACTTTTAAAAGTAAAAAAAAAGCCTCCGATGATCGCAGGGCTCAGCTGGGATCGTCAGAGGTTTTTAAAAGCATTTTTTCTACAACCTCTTCGGTGAAGAGGCGTCTTGGCCACGCCCACCCAGTCATAACCCCCCCCCCCCAAGCCATGCCCACAGAACCGGTAGTAACAAATTTTACATTTCACCAATGCCCAGGACACTGCAACTGTCATAAATATGAGTCAGTTGCCAAGCATCTGAATTTTGATCACATGAGCATGGGGATGCTGCAGCGGTCATAAGTCTTAAAAATGTTCATAAGTCACTTTTTTCAGTGCTGTTGTAACTTCAAACGGTCACTAAACAAAGTTATAAGTCAAGGACTTATCTTCTTATGATGTCTGGTTTCTACCTCCATCTCAAGTGATGTGACTGGAATTCAACCTTTCCAAGACTTGTTTTCAAATTATCCAGTCATCTGAAAGCAGTCCATTGGAAATTCCTGGCTGAGACTTTCCAAACAATCTACAAGCAGTCCTACGCTTACAACCATTAATTTAGCATTCTAAGTTGCAACAGCACTAAAAAAGTAATCATGGTTAGCCTAGCCCGTCCGCAGCGTGACCGACCGCCTAGCTCGTGACACCCCCTCCACCATTGTGCCCATGTGTTTTCTCTTGATAGCAGGTGTGTTCTCTCCACCCCACCTAGCAGGTAAGTCCTTTGCCCTGATGTGTCGAGCTGGGCAGGCTTGACAGTTACTTAACTCCAGTTGTTAAACTTCTGACCATTGCAGCATCCCCTGTGATTTACATGAACAAAATTCAGGCACTTGGCAAACTGTCCTTTATTTACAATGGTTGCAACATCCTGGGGTCATGTGACTGCCATTTGCAACCTTCCTAACCGGCTTCCGATGAGCAAAGTCAATGGAGGAAGCAGGATTCACTTAACAACTGCATGATTCACTGAACAAAGTACATTGATTTCCTTAACGACTGTGGCAAAAAAGCCCGGCTGTGGATTAAAATCAGGTAAGGTAAAGTTTTCCCCTGTTGAGTTGTATCCGTCTCTAGGAGAGTGGTGCTCATATCAGCTGTGGGAACCAGCGTTGGCTGAAGACACTTTCCATAGTCATGTGGCCAGCATGATTATATGCCGAAGCACACAGAACACTTTAATCTTCCCACTGAAGTGGTACCTATTTATCTACTCACATCTGCATGCTTTTGAACTGCTAGGTGGGCAGGAGCTGAGGCAAGGAACGGGAGCTCATGCTTATCGTACAGGGCTCCGGTCTCAAACCTGGGCTGTCAGCTTTCCAGTGTTTAATCATTGAGCCATCAATTCATCAGGTACAACTCTCTTAATGACCACCTTGCTTAGCAATGGAAATTCAGGTCCCAACCGTGGTTGTAAGTTGAGGTCTACCTGTACTCATAAACAAATACCATACAGGGAAAACTTTGTCTACACTATTTATTACTTTTAGCTGGCAGCACTTCGCTGGCCCAGTAAATGTATATGAAATAATGATCACAACTTGTTTCCTAGCTTTTTAATCCAAAAGTGAACAGCATGTGTTGGTATTTTTCATGCCGAGTCATTAGTTTGGCTTAATACACCACATGAACATTCGATTATGTGTAAAGTTAATACACATATCTGGGTGTGAGCAATATTGTGTAGCTGTTACATGATATGCCCCGTTTCTGTGTTGATTTCAGTAGGATGAATATTCTGTAAGGCAATGAGTTTGTTCAGAGTGCAGAATGGTTAGGGTTCAAGCTGAACTGAATGTTCATTCCATTTATTTAGACAGCAGCGCTCCATCAAGTTTCGCCTCTTCCAAGAGAATTCGCACAGCCTACACCCAAACGCAGCTGGTGGAACTGGAAAAGGAGTTTCATTTTAACAGGTACCTCTGCCGGCCCCGCCGATTGGAAATGGCCCAGCTTCTGAGGCTCTCCGAGAGGCAAATCAAGATCTGGTTTCAGAACCGACGAATGAAGTACAAGAAAGACAGCAGGGTCAAGGGCACCGTCTTGGCATCTCCCAATAACCGCTTTGAAGTGGGTGACTATTATGGGCACGTGGAGGCTGACTGCGAGATAGGCCCATCGAATTCCTGCAGCAAATCCTTGGAAGAGATTGACAGTTCAGCAGGGTACACAGGTCCTCTCTGTAACAGCCCTGTGACTTCAGTCTCTTTGGACTATGGCCCTTTCTTTGGACCGGGAGAAAGCCATCCTTATGGACTTCCAATTCTGCAAGGGAGCCCAAGAGCAATGGGAGAAAATTACCTGGGAAATGTGCCCAGGGCTGACTCTTTCTTCAGCTACCCTGATTACTCCTCTGGAAACCTGGAGTACAGCTGTGCTGCTGAAATCCCAAGCCAACTCCAGCTTGGGCCATCCAACTCATATCCCATTTACACAGATTTAACCACACATCCTGTGCCTCAGGGAGATTCTCAGGGACCTGTAAATCTTATGCATCTGTGAGAGTTGCCTGGACGGAAGCAGAGCAGGGGAAATTGCTACAGTCCTATTATCTCATTAAAACAAATACCTCTAAGTGCAACCAACAGTATTTCTCCCTCCCTCCCTGCCCACCCATTAGCTCCTATTTATTTAACTGTATTGAAGTAAAATTTATTGGCTGGGGAAAGGTAGAAGCCACTGTTGGATATTTTACTCAAGGAAAGGCCAGTTGGATTTTTAATAATAATAATAATAATAATAATAATAATAATAATAATAATAATACTATCGAATAACAGCATCTGGGGATAGGACTCAATAGGTGGATTAAAAATGCCAAATCAAGTCTAAACATCTGGCTGGCTGTGCAGTGGATCATAATAATAGTAGTAATAATAATAAAAATCTGGTCTGTTTCTTACAAGAAACACATGTTGTAATATACTTTTATGAAAGATGTGAGACTGGATCTCAGCCATTCAGTAGCAGAAGCAGCCATTTGCCCCCAGGTGGGGGAAGGAAGTCTCATCTGAGTTACTTTCGTTTTCCAGGCATTGCTTTCCCTAAAATTAAAGAAAGTAATTAAAATTGGATACTTCCAAGCCTCGTTCTTTTTGCCTAGCCCACTGATGGCTAACCTTTTTGCCAGCACGTGCCAAAAGCGGGGGGAGTGCAGGGTGTTGTGTTCGTGTGTGCCCACACCCATAATTCTATGTGCCCTGCCCCCCCATGCATGCGCAACCACCCCGTGCTCCCCCCACTTTTGGCATGTGATGGCACGGTGGCCCAGTAGGCCCATTTTTTGCCCTCCCCAGGCTCCAGAGGCTTTCTAGGAGCCTGGGGAGGGCGAAAACAGCCTTCCCCACCACAACCACCCCCCTGGAGGCCCTCCAGAGGCTGGAAACAGCTCATTTGCTGACACATTCAGTGGCCAAACACAGACGTTTATTAACTAATTGCTCGCCACAATATGCATGTAACCGAGGCCAGAGTAAGCAACTGGGGGCCCTTTAGCAAAAACTAGTCCCCAGGAATTGAAGCAGTAGAAGCAGGCAGGAAAATTAACTCTTTTCTCCCTTTCTTAAAAGTTTGACAAGATATTCTTCTGACAAGTTCTCTTCCCTTGGCAAGTTGTTTAGGGCTGAGGACATGGGTGAGTTCTACTTACCTTTACTACAGGTTCGCAACGGGACCGCGTACACATCTGTGCATACGCAGAAACTTCCTGATGACGTCCGGGTCAGTGGGTGGAGCCTCCCGCCGGTTTTACTACCGGTTCTTGGAACCGGTCTGAACTAGGGGCAACCCACCACTGGCTGACTAGCTTCTAAGTGTTTACCTGGAAACCTCAGTGGAAATGTAGCCTTACATATCTTCTCCCCCCCCCCCCCCTTTTAACTTTTAATCTTTTCTTCTGGTCTTTCACTGAGGAACAGTCCCAGGCGGTAGAAGATGCTAGGAAATGTCCTTTCTATGCATGAGGGGCCAGTGGAGTTCAGCTGAAATGAAATTTCACTGGAGGATTTCCTTGAATTTGGTCATTGTAAAGGAAAATCTACAGGGGTGGATAGCAGGCTATGCGATGTCCAAATTCTTTTTTTTACTGAGAATACCCCTAGGTAAAATGAAAACCCCCAACACAGATTAGAATAGCCTCTTAAACCTACTCTCCTGTTTTGTTATGATCTGCTTCCTATAAACATCTTCAGACAAGACTAATGCTTCTGCAGCAGAGATAGCTGATTGTATATTTTCCTACCTTCTTTTTTCCTTTTCTCCCCAAGCCCAGCTGACCTTAAGTGCCTAGGATGTAAGCAGCCAATTCTGTTTCAAACCAACTTAACCTTAAAGACCCATTTTTTTTGAGAGAGAGAGAGTGTGTATTCCATTTCTGTGGAGAACAAGGCCTTCCTAAAGCACCTTGTAAAATCTAAAAATATAAGTCTGTATTTTAAATACCTTTAAAGAAAACCCACACAAACATCTCTGGTGAAACAGTGATGCCGTAGACTCTACCTGCGGTCCTGGGATTCTTGGCTGAGCAAATGGCTGCAAGCTGGGGTCATTGTCTCACTATCCGAAGCAGAATTGAAAGAATGCATCAGAAGGAAGAGAACTGACCGGCTGCTGCGAGCCACACTTTCACTGCATGTTACACACCACTGTTGGTTTATTTTTAATGATCGCTTGGCTCTCTGGCATCTATTTTAATGTAGTGTTTTGATACTGGAAATAAAGAGACTTTTAAAAACCACACCAGGAGATTTTCTTGGCGAAGGCAGCCTAGCTCTCCTCCATGAACACTGCTCTGTTGTTCTTAGAATCACTTTGCCATCTTGTAGTATACGAAGGGCTGGGCCTCACCCTTCCCTCACCCCCATTAATCATTGAGACAGCACATACTTCAGAAGGCCTCTAGCTCTTTCATCTCCCAGTTAGTATGCAGCTCTGAAGCTTAGTTGGCTTGTACGGTCCCCCCCCCCACTCCCTCCACAACTGGCCCCTGCCTTCCATTAAACGGCTTCCATTTCCGGAGACGACAGGGTAATCTAGACTTTCCAGTCTCCCTTGAAGTGGCTTCTGCCCAGCGAGGAGTGTTAGGTGTGAGGCTTCAACAGAAGGATGGAAAGCCTATATGGCAAAAAGACTCAGCTTCTACAGTGTGTGGTAAAATGGAGGGCAGCAACATAAGTCCAACATAATATCTTCCCCACTCCCGTCTGTTCTAACTCCATTGGATGTAAACATAACAGCTTTTGATTTTGTTTCCTCAAAGAAGAAGTGAAAAGGTGGCATTATGGTTAGGCTTCAGTTGTGGAGCTGCACTCCTCCTAGTTACAGGTAGCCCTCGACTTACAACTGAGCCCAACCTTTCTGTTGCCGAGCGAGACAGTTGTTAAGTGAGTTCTACGATCTTTCTTGCCACAGTTCTTAAGTGAATCACTACTGTTGTTAAATTAGTAACACGGTTGCTAATCCGTCTTCCCCATTGACTTTGCTTGTCGGAAGATCTCCAAAGGGGAGCACATGACCCCAGGATACTACAACCGTCATTAATATGAATCAGTTGCCAAGCATCTGAATTTTGATCACATGACCATGGAGATGCTGCAACGGTCATAAGTGTGACAAATGGTGGTAAGTCACTTTTTTCAGTGGCATTGTAACTTCGAATGGTCACTAAACAAACTGTTGGCAGTTGAGGACTATCTGTATAAGAAGGCCAGGATGCACATGGATATCTGAATAATAGAATAGAAGAGTTGGAAGGGACCTTGGAGGTATTTTAGTCCAACTCCGTGCTCAAGCAGGAGACTCTATACCAGTGGTGGCTAACCTTTTTGCCATCGCGTGCCAAAAGTGCCCATAATTCAAACTACCCTGCCCCCATGCACGTGCACACTAACCCCCCCCCTGCTCCCCACACTTTTGGCACGCAATGGCACAGTGGGCCAGATAGGCCCATTTTTCGCCCTTCCCAGGCTCCAGAGGCTTTATTGGAGCCTGGGGAGGGCAAAAACAGCCTTCTCCCCCACAGAGGCTCTCCGGAGGCCAGAAACAGTCTGTTTCCTGACTTCCGGTGGGACTGGAAGGCCTGAAAATCAGCTGGCTGGCACTCACATGCGCACTGGAGCTGAGCTAGGGCAACACTCACGTGCCCGCAGATATGGCTCCACGTGCCATTTGTGGCACGCGTACCATAGGTTTGCCATCATGGCCCTATACTATTTCAGACAAATGGCTGTCCAATCTCTTTTTATCTCTGGACTTTCACTTCCAATCATTTCTCTGGATGTCTGTAACCTCTCTGGCTTCCCACATTTCCATAAAATTATAAGAGACTACTCCCATGGGACTTCCTTCAAATTGGATAGCTAGGGAAGATACACAATTATGGAGAGATGCCTAGTTGAAAAAAAGAAAGTACAGCACTCCCTGCCTTCACAATAATATAAAAGTAGCTACCCTTAATTCTACAACACCCTATAAATTAATTAGAAAAACAAGTTTTTTTTTTCTGCAGAAGAAAGACTACTACGAAATTCTGATGAGTATTAAAAGTAAGAAAACAATTTCTTTGGAAAACCCAGCTTTAAGCTTCACTCTTTCAAAACAATAATTATTTATTTGGTAACTATTGATTTCCTTTAGTCCAATAACATAAACCTTGAAAAATGTGAAATGTGATCATGAAGATAGTTGAGGTTAAAGGTCTGGCATTTGCTGTTATCAGGCATCAGTGTTGCTGATGCTGAAAATTTCATTTTATATCTTTGGAGTAAAAAAAAGAAAAGAATCAGAATTTAAACTGAACAGTTGAATTTTAGTTTTCCATTATGAACATCAGCCAAAGTTTAATACTTCTGAGTCCTATTGATTCCAATAGGAAAAATATTCCCAATGAAAACAAAAGAAAGTCTCATCAGTTTGACTGGATCAGTTCCCTTATAGGTTTTTTTTTAAAAAAAATATTTATTTACATTTATAGTAAAAAAAAGACAACAACACATCAAACAAATAACAAAACAAGACAACAGAATAAAGAACATAAATACATATAGATAATACCTCCGTAATCAAATATTTAGTACAAACTTATACAGTAAATGCATACTATATTCTGGAGGAGACGGAATATAGTATGATATATAGTTTTTACTCCTGTTAACAAAATTTGAAAGGCAAATTTAAGAGTTAAAAATAGCTTATTAAAGCAACATTTTTCTACTTTTAAACATGTTTAAATGTTTGGTTTTTCTACTTTGTCAGTCTAAAAGTGCATGCAGACTAAGAATTTTCTCTCCAGACAGCAAAGTAACTGGGTCCGTATCCCACTCATGGCAGATCCACTTAAGAGGTGGATAATGACAAAAATGATGAATCAGGAATCCAAATGCCATAGGAACCTGTTGTAAACAAAAAACAAAAAAACAACTGGTTATATTAAACCTCCAGAAAATGAAGAAGAAAAACATTAATTTTTATTAGATTTAAAGCAGAAGCTGTATGTTCAGAAGGGTACAATAGTTATACTGGGCACTATACAAGAGAATTAATGATGTGGCCCCTGAGAATCCTTCCAATTCTGCTTTTATGTGGCCAGACAGCAATACTGGAAAAAAGTGTCTATCTGAATTTGGAGTCAGCTCTTACTGATTGGGGGTAGGGCAACAGGGACACATTGTTTTATGAGACGTTCTCTGGGTGTACTTAATTTGCTTATTCTTAGTTTTACTCATGTGATGGAGAAAATAAGCTTAACAAGCAAAACAGGGACTATACCCTCCCCCGCTTTTGGATATGACTAGGATCAAACCCAGTTCACCTCTTTGACTAACCCCATCAAATCTAGGTTGACTTTTCATGCCCCAGAAAAAGTCTCCTGCAACCACTTTAAAACCAAAAAGTAAAGGCTCTCACTAGCTCACAGCACAGCCCAAGGGAGTTGCAACCTGGAGAAACCCAGCCTTCTATCTCCTGATCAGCTGATGCCCACCGCCTTCCATCGCCTTAACAATGGCCTTTCCCAGCTCTGCTGCTCTCCTGAAAGGCCCATTTTGCCTAAAAGTAGAACTCAGGTAACCCAGGTACATAGGTGCACAGACAAGAAGATGCTTAGCTTCACCAAAGGTTGCCAACAAACCAAATCCTGAGGATTTCCTACCTGGTACCCTGATCCTCTATAGGAATCTTTGCTTTCCCATTGTTTGGGATTCCTCTTTCTTGTAAAGCAGGCATCCAATAATGATTGAATAGTTGGTTGGTTGTTTCTCTTCAGTGTTGTGCTCGTATCTTTCTGAATTCCCCACCACAACGCAATTCTTGCAATGCATGATAAGTCAGTTGTGAAATTGTGGCCCATGGTTTTAATGTGATGATTTGAAAGAGAGAGCTGCCCAAATTGCTAGGGCTTCTCAGTACTAGTTAGGGATGAGAACCAAACGTGAGTAGAGATAGCAGGAATTCACTTATTCTATTCATTGATTGTTTCTCTGGTCCGCTGCACCCTAGGTTCTGTTCCTCCTGAATTATGGATTAATTAAGAAACATTCTCAAGCTGAATTTTAGAATGAAGGCGTAAGCAGTTTACCGTAGCTTTCCAGTTCTCCTATTTATTTGTATTTGCTCACCCTCATTCTACATTACTGTTTTGAACGTGTACATTGATTTAAAAAAAAACTAAATTTCTGTTTCTGTTCCATTTTTCTACTAGAAAATATTTAAAGTTATATCCATGGGTCAACTCAAATTCTACTGATTTATCAGAGGCCAGTGAAAAGCCCACAAGGTAAACAATAAATAAGTTATATATAAGTTATATTAAATAAATAAAGGAATTGGAAAAGGCAGGTTTATAGCCTCCAGAACTGGTGACAGGATAAAGCTCTCATTATTAACCATTACAAAGGTTTGCCACATGTCTGGAATTTGGGAGCTGACCAAATGGCTCCATGGTGAGGGAAATCATTATAATAGAACCACTAATAAAAAAACCTATAAACTTGCTCCCCTCCATCTAGTCCATTTCCAATCTCTCTACTCTTGCTTATCTTTCACTCTTTTTCTGGATGGGTGGACCACTATTCCGACAAAACCCCAAACATTATTCATTGTTTATGTTTCCCCCCCAAAAAATTGTCCACGGAGCTGAGAGGCATCCTTGTAAAAATAAGATGATGCATTGTAGTTCAAAGATGTAGGTTCCAATTTATTTATTACTTGGAGTTAAAAGAAAGCAAAACAAGTAAATAATAGCAGCAGGTGACACCATGCAAGGCAAGGAAAGGACTTAGATGGAACTTCGGTTCCTACTGATTATCCAGCAGAAGTCTTGATTCATAGGGACCTCTTATGGGAATCTGGTGCACATTTCTCAAGAGCTGTTTGAGCACATGTTGCACAGCTCCCAGTTTTTCACGAACACTGAAGAGGACTCTGTGAGAAGAACGCCCACCTTGGCATTTTGAAGTCCGTACCCTGTTGAGTCCAGTCGGCAGACCAGTGAGGGTGAACCTGTGGCCATAACACTTTGGGCAACATGCCACTGTTCATCAACACCTAATACTGAATACTGCTTTTTAGGGTGACCTAGATGGAGGTGGGAGATAGAGAATTGTTTCTCTTTTGTTCGTGTGTGTGTTTGTGTGTGTGTGTGTGTGTGAGAGAGAGAGAGAGAGAGAGAAACAGACAGACAGACAGACAGCAGAGTCAAGTTAGGCATTTTCCGAATTTTTGATATCAATGTACTAGATCTAAAGCAGGAAGAAGGTAGCAAATCTCTGTTTCTAATCACCCTTCCTTTTCTTTTCCTTGGGTGGGAGAGGATAAGAAGAGACAGATCACCCTGAGGTTGTTGCGATAACCAACTCTCTTTTGGCAAAGAGCCCTCCTAAGAAAATGCAGAGGTTGCAGTCATTAAGTATCTGTGAAATAATAACGGAGGCAGCTTTGTGTGCACAAAATGGGAATGCGGCGGTGCAGATAAACGTAAAATACATTGCAGCAGCTTTGGCTGCTTCCAGTGGCAGCAGGCAATTATGATAACACAACTTTCCACTGTATTTTATTGTCTTCCTCCTTAAAAGATGAATGACCCACCCGTGCAATCTACATATTGTAATTAACTGATAAATATTTAATAAGGACAAGAACTTTATCTTTTCTGGTCTACCAACAAACTTGAGAGTTGGTAAACAGGTTTTTGTTGTTGTTATTAAAAAAGCAGAGCTTTTTTAAAAATATTATTTTTCTTCATAGTTCAAGAGCTTGAATTTATTAGTATGTTTTTGGCTATTGCTTTAAAAGGAAGAAAGCCAGAGCACAATCTGCAAAGGAAATGTGGAAGGGAAAATTAATTGGAAAGGTTGTTGGGGGAAGGTACAATTGCTGACATAAGCATGCATCCAGATTATAATCTGAAATAAAGTAATAGGAGTTTGGACAGCAGAAAAATGAACCTGGTTTTAAAAAATATTTTCCTAAGAACAAAAAGTATTAGTGGAAAGAACGGAGATCTGGTTCAGTCTCAGGGTTCATTGTATGCAAATGGACTATTAAGTATGAGTTTCAGATAAAGAAGGGCAAGACTAAATCAATCTATACCGCTGCTGTAAATTAAATATAATTTTACTTTATTTGCTTATCTCTGTAAAAAAGCTACATAGCTACAACAGAGGTACTCCTCAATTTATGACCATTCATCCAGCAACTATTCAAAGTTACAATGGTACTGGAAAAAAAAAAAAAGACTTACAACTAGGCAGCGTCCTCAGGGTCACAGGATCAAATTCAGATGCTTAATAATCAGAATGTATTTACAGCATTCCAGGACCAGGTGATCACCATTTACGATGTTCTCAGATGGATTTGCTTAATGAATATATGATTTCCTTAATGATGACAGATTCACTTAACAACTGCAGCAAAAAAGGGTCATAAATCAGGTGTAATTCACTTAAAGACTGCTTTGTTTAGCGATGGACATTCTGGTCCCAACAGTGGGACCATTTCTATTGGTTTTTAATCTCAGATCCTGTGGACAGGGAGGGTCTCTGACACTGCATCTCTGCTCCATTATTATCTGAACAGAGTTATCCATCATGAAATTGCAAGTGATTTTCTGCCAGTGAACATAGAAACGAAATGATTTGATTCTGTTGTTTAAACCTTGTTCGACGGTTTGCATGCATGGAATGCTCACCTCACACGGGATCAAGAAGCAATGGATGGAAAGTAATAAAAGAGAACCAATCTAGGAGAAATTTCCTGACAGTGAAAACAATTGATCAGTGGAACGACTTGATGAGCTGCGGTGGCGCAGTGGTTAGAGTGCAGTACTGCAGGCTACTTCTGCTGACTGCCGGCTGCCTACAATTTGGCAGTTCCAACTCTTGCCAGGCTCAAGGTTGACTTGGCCTTCCATCCTTCTGAGGTGGGTAAAATGGGGAGCCAAATTGTTGGGGGGCAATAGGCTGACTCTGCAAACCACTTAGAGAGGGCTGTAAAGCACCGTGAAGCGGTATGTAAGTCTAAGTGCTATTGCTATTGCTCCAGTTGTGGGTGCACCCAAGCACCATTTGTCTATATGGTTTCCTACTTGAGCAGGGGGTTGGACTGGAAGATTTCCAAGGTCCCTCCCAACTTTGTTATTCTATTATTTCATTTCAAAAGGAATTCTTCCTTTATCATTCAATATCAGCAGAAGACCCTTATGTGAGATTCTCTTCAAGGCAGGCAGAAAATTGGTTCATGCTTTTAATAGACAACAGTAGTAGAGCTACTTATATTGAACAATGGATCAATGTGTGCTGGAGGACCAGAAAGGAATTATTTGATAAAACAATTTTTTTAAAAGGAAGGACGAGCTTCTACATGATGTTAAACCTTCCATGTGATTTGTTTAATTTTGACTAATCTTTAATATAATGTGAGGGTTTGTTTTGGGGTATGACTTATCTGAGCCAGGCTACTATGGCTTATCAGCATAATGTATAAATCAGACTCACTGAAAATTTATGCTATTAAGCCAATGAGACCAAGAAACTGATTATAAAGCAACTTTTTAAGAATTCAGTCCTTCAAGTGACTGAATAATCAAAAAGCAATCCATGCGTCACAAAAGGGAATTGATTAACAAGTAACATTTATCCACACTGTGAGTGTTGGTGCCACATCTCCAAAGCAACTTTTGGATAGTGACACCACCATAATGGAATTTTGTCAGCTACCTTTAAGTAAATATTCCTTTGAACAATTATTTATTTGTAACGGAGAAACAAAAATTTGGCACTGACTGAAGTCATAATGAAATTGCCATCTTTCCATAGTTTTAGTTTGTAACTTCAGGCTTAAAAATGGACTTCGCTGGATTTTGCAATACTATGTGCAAGTTTATTAAACAAAAAATACTCCCCTCCCAGAAAAAGTGTCAATCAGCCATGCATGTGATATACCTTGCTCATATGTGAGAACAATACTGTATTTCATGTACCTGGATTATACATGAGGCTATGCTTGAAGACTATCAGGAAGCTTCAAATGGTCTACATTACAGCCCTCAAGCAGCAATGGGAATGTCAAACTTCTTCCATGTAGCAATAGCAATAGTACTTAGTTTTATATACCACTTTACAGTGCTTTACAGCCCTCTCTAAGTGGTTTACAAAGTCAGCCTATTGCCCCCAGCAATCTGGGTCCTCGTTTTACCCACCTCGGAAGGATGGAAGGCTGAATCAACCTTGAACCTGGTGAGATTTGAACTGCCAAATTGCAGGCAGCCGGCAGTCAGCAGAAGTAGCCTGCAGTACTGCACTCTAACCACTGTACCACTGTGGCTCATGTAACACCCCTATTTCAAGAACCTCACTAGTTGCTAGTTGTTTTCGATGGAATAATTTAAGATGCTGGTTCTCACTTCTAAAGCCCCTCATGGCTCAGGACCCAGTGGCTTCTAACCAAAAACTAAGGCCAGGTAGTGAAGGCTCACTTTTGATCCTTCTTTCAAGAACTTCAATCCTACCTGGCCTTCTCAAGAGCTGAGCCTTCTCAGTTGCAGCCCGTGTAATCTCAAAATTAGATTAGCTTCAACAACTTTACTGAGCTTTGGGAAAATCCATTAAAATTTCACTTTTATGAGGGCCCACAGAAGGGAATAAATAAAAATAAATAAATAAATACATAAATTGGGAACCCTCACTTTGGTTAGTGTTTGGATGTTTATTGTTCCTTGGTATTTATAGTTTTTTTAATGTTAAAAAATTAACATTAATATAATTTAACATTTTATAGTAAAATTAATACAGTTGTTACAAGTTATTACATTATAATTTTGTAATATTGTTTTGCCATTGTATTTTCTCACCAAAAGAAAGGAATGGAAGCCTTTCAGAGTCCCCTCTGGATCTGAGTGGTATATAAACCTTAGTAAACTAGCAAACAAATCTTATAAGTCCATTATTTATGATGACAGGTAAAGTCTTCTATGAGTGGAGCTGGGCTCCTGGGGATCTCCCAGATATAGCCAATGTTTGCTTGGCAACAGGATGGAATCTGCTTGTTATCAGATTCCTCAATCTAACATAGTGGTTCCCTGGTCATTTCGCCTCTAAATACCGGCCAAGTTCACTCAACCTATGAATAACTGGAATTGACAGACTTACATTTTAAAATGTGGCTAAATAATTATCTCTCTACTTATTTATTTATTGGTGTCTTTGAATCTGTTTTGATTCCTGGTGACAGCCTGGATAAGTCCTTGCAGTTTTCTTGATGAGATTTCAGAAGCTCTTGACTCATTCCTAGGGCTGGATGGGGAAGAATGACTGGCCCTAAATAACCCAGCTGGCTTTGTGCCTTAAGGCGGAACTAGAGCACAGTTTTCTGGTTTCTAGCCTGATGTCTTAACCCTTATCCACGCTGGCTTTTCTTTGTTCTTTTATCACAAACTTAATAATGTGCTTTATGATTATCTTATCTCATTTGAAACCTATAGTTTTGACCATATGTGATAGACCCCAGAACCTGCAAGCAGACTAAATGACATCAGTACTGATCTAACCAAAATCACTGCAAGGGTCATCAATAAGCCAACCTTCTTTCGGTTCTAATTATATCCAAACAAATAACATGTATCCTTTAACATTCAACGTTCTTTGATTCCCTCCCTCTCCTCCCATGTGCATTTGGGAATTGCAGTATCTTCTGTGCCTGATTGAATAACCCAGTTTGCCCACTAAGAAACAGAGAGCCTGTTTTGCAATGCCTTCAGTTTCTTCTATAAATGTAATGATCCAGTTTCATGCTCAGCTAAATTCACATGTAAAAAGGCTGTTCAAGCAATGTAAATCCCTAGTGCAGAATCTCCACAAGTGAAATTCATAAAATAAACGTTTGTTGTTGTTGTTAGTTGCGAAGTCGTCTCCGACCCATTGCGATCCCATGGATGATGTTCCTCCAGGCCTTCCTGTCCTCTACCATCCCCTGGAGTCCACTTAAACTCACGCCGACTGCTTCAGTGACTCCATAGCCACCTCGTTCTTTGTCCTCCCCTTCTTCTTTTGCCCTCAATCTTTCCCAGCATTAGGCTCTTCTCCAGTGAGTCCTTCCTTCTCATTAAGTGGCCAAAGGATTTGAGTTTCATCTTCAGGATCTGGCCTTCTAAAGAGCAGTCAGAGTTTAAAATAATCCAAATCCCCTGTAATTTAAACCTAAATGAATAACTTCTCATTTGGGGAAACCAGTAGCGGTGGGAGGCTCTATCCACTGCCTGGATCTCTCTGCACATGCGCAGAAGCTTCTGGCATGCACAGAAGCATTGTGTGCGCGAGCGCCCACACACCCAAAGCGAAACAGTAGTGACGGGATTTGAATCTCACTACTGATTGAAACTAAAATGCCTCTCAGTAGCTTTGTCCATTATGAGCATTATATTATATTATGGGCACTAGCATACTAGAAAGATCAGGTTTCAAGGTTAAGAGAGAGCAAATTCCTGAAGATTGAATGAGTTTATCTTAGTTTGGGATTAAAACTGTACAGGTAGTCCTAGATTTACAACAGTTTGTTTAGTGACCATTCAAAGTTACAACAGCACAGAAAAAAGTGACTTATGACCATGCATCCCTATGGTCACGTGATTACATTTAATATGAACCAGCTTGACAGCTGGTTCATATTTATGACGGTTGCAGTGTCTCGGGGTCATTTAATCATCTTTTGTGCCCTTCTGACAAGCAAAGTCAATGGGGAAGCCAGTTTCACTCAACAGATGTGTTACTAATTTAATAACTGCAGTAATTCACTTAACAAATGTAGCAGGAAAAGTTGTAAAATGGGGCAAAACTCACTTAACAAATTTCTGACTTAGCAACATAAATTCTGGGCTCAATTGTGGTCGTAAATCGAGAACTACCTGTAATCCAGTTTTAGGAACGTGGTTATTAATTTGAGCTGTTCCTCCATAGGATACTTACATCACAATCTTGAAATAATGCTGCTTGCTACAGGCAACGCACAGAAACATGTGATTCCCCATGGCAAAGAACACTTATTCTGCTAGGTTATTTCATGAAGAGAAAGAGAACTTCCCCAGATTAAAAATGAACTATTAATCCATTGCAACCCTGCTATTTGGCCTCCCCAGCCCATAAAACCAAGGCAACAGTAGGAAGCTAAAGTCCTACTCATGCATGTCTGAATGTATTAGGACAGGGGTCTGCAAATTTAAACATTTAAAGAGCCATTTGGACCCATTTCCCACAGAAAAGAAAATACCGGGAGCCACAAAATCCTTCCCACAAAACTAGCATATGTAGTTGAATTAAATATTCTGTTTTCTTCTGAAATTTTTCTTTTCTTGGATTTATCCATGGTTGACCTACTGGGGGTTGAAAAGCTCAATAAATTGTATGCTGGCAGGTGTTGCACATTGGCGGTTGTGATGCACATTTTGAGTAACAGGGAGCTGCAGCAGAGGGGTAAAAGAGCCACATGTGGCTCCAGAGCCAAAGGTTGCTGACCCCTGTATTAGGAGAACTGTAGTTCCTAAATTCCCAGTATGCTTGGCAAAAAGTTTGGCTGAGAATTCAGAGATGAAGCTAAGTAGTAACAATTGGGGAATCTGGGCTAATAATGATGATAGTAGTAGCAGCAGCAAGCCATATATCATCTCCAGTTGGGTTAAGAATAGAATAGAATAGAATAGAATAGAATAGAATAGAATAGAATAGAATAGAATAGAATAGAATCTCTTGCTGCACTGCCGGTGTTGGGATGTCCCACCTCCTGCCGGCCAGCTGGTCTTTGGACAGGGGTGAAATGCTTCCGATTTGGACCAGATTGCCCGATCCAGTAGCGATGGGTAGCAAAAATCCCTGCCTCCCCCCATGCCCAGCTGAGCCGCACAATCATCAGAGACTTTTTTTTACTTTTAAAAGCATTTTTTCTACAACTTCTTCAGCTGAAAAAATCCTTTTAAAAGTAAAAAAAAAAGCCTCTGATGATTGCACAGGATCATCAAAGGCTTTTAAAAGAAAAAAATCCTTTTTTTCCCTTTTAAATGCTTCTGACGATCAGGCAACTCAGCTTGGATCGTCAGAGGAATTTAAAAGAAAAAAAGGGTTTTTTTCCTTTTAAATGCCTCTGACAATCCAAGCTGAGTTGCCTGATAGGCAGAGACTTTTTTCTTTTAAATGCCTCTGCCGATCAAGCAACTCAGCTTGGATCATCAGAGGCATTTAAGAGAAAAAAAACCCTTTTTTTCTTTTAAATGCCTCTGATGATCCAAGCTGAGTTACCTGATCATCAGAGACATTTAAAATAAAAAAAGTCTCTGCTGATCAGGCAACACAGCTGGGATCATCAGAGACTTTTGAAAACATTTTATTACAACCTCTTCGCCGAAGAGGTTATAGAAAAAATGGTTTTAAAAGTTAAAAAAAAAATTGGCCACACCCACCCAGTCACATTACCTTCCCCCACCAAGCCACGCCCACAGAACCGGTAGTAACAAATTTTAGATATCACCATTGTCTTTGGGTATCTGCTGCGCATGCGTGCATGTTCGTGCATGCACATTCATGCGCACACATGTTCGCGCATGCTCCCATTCGCAAAGCAAGCACCTTTCAGCATACACATGTGCCATTTGGGTCTAAAAGATTCGCCATCACTGTACTAGGGCTAACTGTGAACTTACACTGGAATAAGGAATTTATCTCTGATATTTATAGAGCCAGTTTGATCTGGTGGCCTACAAAACCAGGAGATGGTGAGTTCTAGTCCCATTTAGACCTGAGAGGCTATGCCTGATCTGCTTTCATTCTTCATTAATATTCAGAAATATTAATTTATCCAGACAGTACTTTTCTGAATAAGAATTGTGTGTGTATATATATTCAGTGGGGGAAAAAACCAGACAGCTGTCAATCTTGAATACAAATATGAGCAGGATTCTGAAGTTCTGTGAGTTCTAATGGAAACGGAGCAAATGGAGCATTGGCGTTACGGAATACCTTTTTAAATATTTTGGTTGCAAATTGTTATGGGAGCAATAGTCCATTTCACTTGCATTATTTCTGAATCTTTTCAACAATCCTCTAAAGCACTGCTTCTCAACTTGGCAACTTTAAGCTGTGTGGGCTTCCCCAGCAGGCCTGGCTATGTAATTTTGGGAATTGAAGTCCATACATCTTAAAGTGTCAAGTTTGAAAAACATTGCTCTAAAGAATGTCACGATTGTCTTTCCTAGAGTGCACTTAAGGCTAAGAGAGCAAGACCTGTTCTAGAGCTGTTAAGTGAGGTCACAATTGCGCGCATGAGAAAATTTTACCTGGAATCTTTGTTATTGGCAATTCCATACTTCAAGAGCCTGTTCCTTTATTTGAGATTAAATGTACTTTCCCCCTTAAAGTTAATAAGGAAAATAATCTCTTCTTCCTCTGCTCAACCTTTTCTATTTTCTTTCGGTTTCTTAGAGCTGCGGAATAACTGCAGAAAGAAACTTTAATTCAAATTTAAATTACGGTACATTTAATTAAAGCAGCTTTAGCTCAAACTTTAAATTGCTTGAGATGTGATTACTTTCAGGACCAGCCTTTTATTTATTTATTTATTTCCTTTTTTAAAAGGCTATTTCAAAATTGTTCTTTCGGTTTGTTAGCTAAGATACTTGTGAGATGTAGCGCTGAATTCGCTCAGGCAATTAGTTATAACTAAAATGAAAAACAACCTTAGAAAGGAAAAGCAGAATGCATGTGTTAAATAATTAAATGCATTTCATTACGATATAATGTAATGGATACTTTTCTATGAATGTGTTTAAATGCTCCTTATGTTGGCAGAAGTATTAAAATGTCAAGATGGTAACCATGACTGTGGGATTGAAACCCTGCTCTTTTTTTTTTTTACATGTGTCATGTATGGAAGAAAAGGCAAGGCTTCTATATCATCTCATTAAAAATATTTTAATTCTCAGATCTGATAAGTCTAAGTGGCTGCTTGTAAGTCTGATTCTTATGGAATGCCCAAAGGAACATTTTATTGGCTTATTTCAGAGGTGGGTTTCAGCAGGTTCTGACCAGTTCTGGAGAACCGATACCGGAAATTTTGAGTAGTTCGGAGAACTGGTAAATATCACCTCTGACTGGCCGTGCCCCCATCTATTCTCTGCCTCCTGAGTCCCAGCTGATCGGGAAGAAATGGGGATTTTGCAGTAACCTTCCCCTGAAGTGGGGGGGGGGAATGGAGATTTTACAATATCCTTCTGCTGGAGTGGGGTGGGAATGGAGATTTTGCAGTATCCTTTCCCTGCCATGCCCACCAAGCCATGCCATACCTATCAAGACACACCGACAGAACTGATAGTAAAACATTTAGAATCCCACCACTAGCTTATTTATTTTACAATGTTGATGAACAACCCAAATCTGACTGAATTGGGGTGTGCACATGAGCTGTCCAAAAACCATGTACTGTATTTAAAATAAGAAATATTACAATACGAATCCACTCAACATAAACTACTTTTAGTTGAATAGAATTAATAGATGGATGTCCTCAGATGGTGCTATTCCGAAAACCAGTTTAAGACTTGGCTTTTCTGGAGAGTCTCTGGGGACAGGCAAATGTTGAGTGATTATTGATGGAATAATGTCACTTGATCGCTGATTGTGGATGGATATGATGGCACAAGGAGAATAACTTATTGTTGGGTCATGTGGTTTGAAAGTATTAATTTGTCTTGTAATCTTATTACGGAATTAGGAATGTAAACTGCTCAGAGTTATTTTCAATTGAACTCACAAATTAGCCTTAGTTATCTGGGATCCAAAATTATCTGGGATCCAAAGACCTGTCAAAACAGGATGATGTTAAGAGCTTTCCTAAAATGAGATTCATGGGAGCAAACTCCGTGTCTGGGGGCTGAATGTTCTACAATGTGGGGGTTACTACTAAGATCTGCTTCCTAGTACAAGCCCATTTCACTTTAAGTGATGGTGAAATATTTAGTAGACCTCTCTCAATGTTCCGACTTGACAGGGAGAACACAGGTGGATACAATGTCTAGGAGGTCTTTGATTTGGGCTCAAAAGCCTATCCGTAGCCACTACACAACCTCAGAATGAGTGTCATTTGGCATAGATGAGTTGTCCTAAATTACAATTTGTTTCAGTTGCAACTTCAAAGGTTGTTCCACATAAAGTTCCATGTAAAAAGTCAGTTTGGTCTAGTGGTTAAACCACCAGGCTATAATAGCAACTGCAATATCACTTACACTTATATACCGCTTCATAGTGCTTTACAACACTCTCTAAGTGGCTTACAGAGTTAGCAATTGCCCCCAACAACCTGGGTCCTCATTTTACTGACCTCTGGAGGATGGAAGGCTGAATCAACCTTGAGCTGGTTAGGATTGAACTCCTGACAGTGAGCTGAATTAGCCTGCAATACTGCATTCTAACCACTGCACCACCACGGCTCCTATAAAGTGGAAGATCATGAGTTTTAGCCTAGCTTTAGCCATGAAAGTCAGCTGGGTGACCTTAGGCCAGTCACTTTCTTTCTCAGTCCAACCCACCTCACAGATTTGTTGTTGTTGTCTCTTAATCAGAAAGGCCTAGTTGAAGTACCCACATGAATCCAGAGTTCTCTGAGTGACCTTGAGACAAGCTTTACATCTTTTTCTCTGTCAGCCAAACCCACCTAACAAGAATTGTGGTGATGGGCACTCTGCATGTGCACTTTGCATTTTTTTAACCCTTCACAGCAAAGATGGTGACCCATTTTTGAGTCAGCAGAAGTCTATGCTGATGTTCTAAATGCCAATCCCTCTTCTGCCTCTAAGAGAATAGGGGAAGGGAGCAAAGTCTTAAGAGATTTTATATATTTTTAGACTGCCCTTTGACAGTGTTAGAGCCCTGTTTTCCCCCAAATAAGTAATCTCCTGATAATAAGCTCAATCGGGCTTTTGAGTGCATGGCAATAAGGCCAAGCGCTTATTTCAGGGTTCAGAAAAATATAAGAGAGGGTCTTATTTTTTGGGAAACACGGTGTTCTAGCGCTAGTACAGCTAAGGATGATTTAAGCCTGTTTTCTTTCATGTGCTGGGAATCAAAACAATGTCATGGGGACTTCGAGGCAAAACAGAAGTTGCAGGGCTGGTTTCTGCCATGAATAGGTACGAGAGAGAAAAAAAATCTCAGTGAAAAAGCAGGCAATAAATACAACAAAGGAACAAACAAAACATTTTACAAACTGTACCATCTGCAATAAATTAGGTGAAACAATTTACTCTTCTGAGTATCCTGAAATACAAATACAGGTAATCTAAGATTTAGACGACCTGGCAGCTGATAGTTACCGTATAATGAGGCAGTGCCTCTATTGCTTGCTTCTTGATTTCTCATCTACCATTTAAGGCAATCACTTTTTCAAAACTAAGATGTACTTCCTAATAGACTGTTGCTATAAATGGGGGATCCCAAAAGGCAAAGTACTGTAATTCTGGGTGTATGTTTTTCTCTGGGAGCCAGAAAGAGAAGTTTCTTCATCCTATGTCAACATAAATCCCACACTTAATTCTAGAAATCCATTTTTGCAGGTTTGATGTTTTTTAGTTTCATTAGGGCTTAATATAGCTTGATAAATATTCTGACCCACAAACTTTTGATGCTTACACATTACTCATAGCACTCACTCAAAAAGTAGAGATTTACAATATCACAATAAAACAACAATGTCAAATAAAAATACAGCAAAATACAATTCCGTTGATAAACACTGGCGTTGTCAATAGACAGGACTTTTGGGCAGACATCCAGGGTCCCAATTAGTAGAATTAGACAAGGAAAGATTCCCCCCTCACATCCATTTTGCTTACCATATGTTGAATATAGGAACCTGCTGTTGATTTTCTAGAAGGTCCTATTTTGTCCTGCAGCCATTAAATCCCCTCACTACTTCAGAGGTTCAAACATCAGGCTTCTACAGCTGTGAAAACTCTAAATTCATCAGCCCTTGCAAAAATAGGGTCTTCCCCAAATTACTGTGCCATCAGCAAAGGGCAAGTGTTTGCAGAAAATAAAGAGGTGAGATCTGCTGTAAATACCATTACATCAGGCTGTCCAGACTTGGCAACTTTAAGACTTGTGGATTTCATTTCCCAGAATTCTCCAACCAGCCATGAGGAGTATGGGATGAGAACTCTGGGAATTGAAGTCCACAAGTCTTAAAGTTGCCAAGGTTGGACACCCCTGCATTATTGCATAGTTTCTGATTCTTGATCAATGTTCCAATGAAGGAACATTGGCTCCTCCTAAGTAAAACAATGCAATAGTACTCCTATAGACAGCAGTGAAATCCTCTGAAGTCTGCTATCGGTTCTGTGAGTCTGCTACTGAGCATGCCTAAGGCAGGCCCATGCAGTGCTAAAAAAGAGCAGGAACATTTTGAAGCCTTCCAAAGTAAGTAGAACAGCGAGGGTGGGAGGAATTCGCTGTGTCACGTAATTTAGATTAGCTAGACAGAAGGAAATCCGACGATTCTAGTTAATATAAATTGCGCATCACATCTGATCATCGCCCAGCTGATCGTCGGAAATACCAGTTCTCCCGAACGTGAGCATTTTTTACCACCAGTTCGGGAGAATCGGTTTGTACCGGTAGCATATCACGCCTACCTACAGATCAAAATTAGCTCTTCAAATAATACCAGTTTCTGTCCAGCCTGTATTAGAACTGGGAAATCAGACAGACCCTCTCAGGCATAATGAAGCACAGCGTTCTGTTATTTCAGTACAATGGCGAATTATTGGATTTACCACATGTGTCATTTGGATCTGGACTCTTCCGGTTTTGGGCATCAATTCAACTTTCAGCCATTTGATTAAAAAGTTCCAGAAAGTAGAACTTTGCAGACCTATTAAGGGGAAGCCCAAATTTAGCATCTGTCCATGCTAACTCATTTCTTAAAAGGGGTAGAAAGGGCCTGCAGCTTTACCTTCCAAGCAGGGCTGTTGCCTGAGTCAGTGTCCATCTTTTGCCTATGCACTGCAGGCAGACAGAGAACAAGTTTTGTCACTAGGCTAAATCTTTTGCCTGGGAGAGCCTTTTGTCAAAACACACTCCTTCTTTACCTGCTCAAGTTGCCAAGACTAAAGGCACAGTAGTGATGGCTGGCATCCCATGCTTGAAAAAATGGTATGCCAACTAATCCGGGCCATCTCCTGACACTGTCCAACTTTACTTCAAGCAAGAGTGGGGCTTAAAGAATGGCCTCCCCAGCACATCTTTTTTCATTAATCGTTTATTGCTTTACAAATACTGTAATGGCAGAGAAATGGGGGAAAATACCCCAGAAAAATATTTTAAAAATTGGTTTTAAAAAGAAAAAAAAAACCACACATCGGCCAATTGCCGATCTCAAATGGCTCCTTGGTTCTCCGAGGAGCTGAGAGACGAAGCATCAGAAAAGACGCCTAGAGAGCATTTGGAGGGCTAGTCAATCCGATTCCGACCGGATATCAAGACCTACCTAGTGGCGATGAAAGCGGCAAAATCTAACTATTTTTCCGCTCTTATCGCATCTGCAGAGAACCGCCCAGCTGCCTTGTTTAGGGTGACCCACTCCCTTCTTCGGGGGGGGGGGGAGTGCAGGAAGATCCCTTGCAGGGTCGAGCTGAGGATTTCGTGCAATTCCTGCATGATAAAGTCACTCGGATTCGAGAAGGCTTGGACTCCGACTGGGTGAGTCCGGGGGAGGAGGCGAGGGTAGGTCTTGAGAACATTATCTGGGAGGAGTTTGATTCTGTGGCTCCCGAGGATGTGGACAGGGTTCTGGGTAAGATTAGTACTGCCATACGTTTATTGGATCCGTATCCCTCCTGGTTGGTACTGGCCTCCCGGGAGGTTACGTGAGGCTGGCTCCAGGGGATTATAAGTGCTTCTCTGAGTGAGGGTACCTTTCCCGCTGCCTTGAAAGAGGCAATGGTGAGGCCCCTCCTGAAGAAGCCTTCCCTGGATCCAGCTGAATTAGCTAACTATTGTCCGGTCTCCAACCTTCGTTTTGTGGAGAAGGTTGTTGAGAGTGTGGTGGCACAACAATTGCCTGGGCACCTGGATGAAGCTATCTATCTAGACCCGTACCAGTCGGGCTTCAGGCAGGGGTACAGCACAGAAATGGCATTGGTCGCGTTGGTGGATGATCTCTGGAGGTCTCAGGACAGGGGTTGTTCCTCTGTCCTGGTCCTGTTAGATCTCTCAGCGGCTTTTGATACCATCAACCATGGTATCATGCTGCAGTGTTTGAGGGGGCTAGGAATAGGGGGCACCATCTTACGGTGGTTCTCCTCCATCCTCTTCGACCGCTCACAGTTCGTGTTGACAGGGGGGCAGAGGTCACTTCTAGGTGCCTCACATGGGGAGTGCCGCAGGGGTCGGTCCTCTCGCCCCTTCTGTTCAACATTTATGTGAAGCCGCTGGGTGAGATCATCCGTGATTTTGGGGTGAGTGTCCATCTGTACGCTGATGATACCCAGCTGTACATCTCCACCCCAGACCACCCCAACGATTCCCTTGATGTGATGTCTCGCTGCCTGGAGGCCGTACAGGTCTGGATGGGGAGAAATAGGCTCAGATTCAATCCTTCCAAGACTGAGTGGCTGTGGTTCCCAGCATCGCGATATAGTCAGCTGGTACCATCGCTGACTATTGGGGGTGAATATTTGCCCCCCACAGAGAGGGCTTGCAACTTGGGTGTCCTCCTGGATGCACGGCTGTCTTTAGAAGAGCATATGACAGCCATGGCCAGGGGGGCTTTTTATCAGGTTCGCCTGATTCGCCAGTTGCAGCCCTTTCTGGATCACGATGCCTTGTGCACGGTCACTCACGCCCTTGTCTCCTCTCGACTGGACTACTGTAATGCTCTCTACATGGGGCTCCCCTTGAAAAGCACCTGGAGGCTCCAGCTGGTCCAGAATGCGGCGGTGCTGGTGGTTATGGGCGCAACTCGTTGTGCCCATGTGACACCCCTCCTGCACGAGCTGCACTGGCTCCCAGTGGTCTTCCGGGTGCGATTCAAGGTATTGGTTACCACCTTTAAAGCGCTCCATGGCATTGGACCTGGGTACCTTTGAGACCGTCTTCTGCCACCAGTAGCCTCCCACCGGCCAGTCTGCTCCCACAGAGAGGGTCTCCTCAGGGTGCCATCGGCCAAATTATGTCGGCTGGCGACACCCAGGGGGAGGGCCTTCTCTGTGGGAGCCCCTGCCCTTTGGAATGAACTGCCTCCAGAAATGCGTAAGATCTCTGACCTCCATGTATTTCGCTGTGCCCTCAAAACCTTGCTGTTCCGCCAGGCTGGGCTATCAATGTAAAGTTTTTAAATTGGTTTTAAATGTGGGATTTTAAATTTGGGGTTTTATAATTTGAGCCAAATTATTATTATTATTATTGGTTAATCTGTAGTGAGATTCACAGTCTTTGAGGCTGGTTAATATCTCAGCAGCTCGAGTCCTAACCAAGGACCTAGGAATGTTAAGGTATCGTTGGAGGATGTAAACTGTTCCGAGTAAGGTGGTTTTTTGTAGAGTCAAAAAGTTCAAGTCTGGTAAATTTAGAATTTCTAAATAGCGGGGTAGCCCTTTGGGTATTGCTCCAAGGGCTCCAATTACAATCGGAACAACACATGATTTCTTTTTCCATCGCTCAACTGCAATTTGCAAGTCCCGGTACTTTGTGATTTTTTTCTTGCTGCTTATCTTCAATCCGTGCATCACCAGGTATTGCAATGTCAATGAACCATACTTTTTTCTCTTCAACTACCATTATGTCAGGTGTGTTGTGGACCAAGTGCCTGTCAGTCTGAATCCTAAAGTCCCACAAGATCTTGAGTTTCTCATTCTCTAAAACTTTCTCAACCTGATGTTCCCAGTGGTTTTTGCTGTACTCAAATCTAAATTTCTGGCACAGTTTCCAGTGAATGATCTTAGCAACGCGGTCATGGCATTGTAGGTAGTTGGTTTGTGAAATTTATTATTATTATTATTATTATTATTATTATTATTATTATTATAGTGAGAAAATGCAACAAAAAAGAAAAGAAAAAAAAGTTTTAATATATCATTTTAGCTGTAGTTGCAACTCTCTCTATAGTTATCTAATCCAATTCAAGTACATATATATTCTGTATATTGCTAATACATTTATATAACTACCATATTTTTTAACCTACTGTGTTTTGAATAAATGAGTACCAAATGTCATTGTATTTATCTGTGCAAAATCTACGTTTATAGGCAATCTGCTCAGAGGTGGCTAGTACAGTCAGAATACAGTCCTTTTTAGTCCTTTGGGCGAAAGGGGGTGTGGTCTTTTCATTACATCTTAATCTGCAGGCAGGAGTTCATAATGAAGAGAATAAATATGCATGCATATCAGCCTAGATTAACCTGGATTCTAGACCAACAAAACTGTTGGTCTAGAAGCCTCATAAATTGTAAACTGCTGCAGACATTTGATTGGCACCCAAGAGACAAAGCAAGGCTGTTTTCAAACAGCTCTCGGCTATATTTAGATTGTCGGTCTTCTATAGTTTAAGAATTTATAAGCTATCTAAAAACACATGCTACAAATACGTAGCAAATGGACTAAGCTAAATCTTTATGTAGCATAAATATTTTGTTTATTCATTTATTAAACAAATTTATGTGGCTACCCATCTCCCAGAGAAACTTTGGGTGGAGAACAAGAATAAAAATATAAGAGCAATAGCAATAACACTTAGACTTATATACCACTTCACAATGCTTTAAGCCCTCTCTAAGCAGTTTACAGAGTCAGCATATTGCCCCACAACAATCCGGGTCCTCATTTTACCCACCTCGGAAGGATGGAAGGCTGAGTCAAGCTTGAGCCTGTGAGAATTGAACTGCCAAACTGCCGGCTGTTGGCCGTCAGCAGAATGCTGCATTCTAACCATTGCGCCACCACGGCTCTAATACAATTATTAAATGAACTGAAAGGAAAAAGGAAGTGAAGGACCTAATTAAAAATAATATACCCATGAACTATATACCAGCAGCACCTCCAGATCAGCAGTGAAATCCAGCTGGATCTATCCGGCTTGCGCAAACTGGTAGCGCCGGTGGCGGGAGGCTCCACCCACCTACTGGAAAGTTATTATGTCCCATTTTTGACCCTCTGCACATATGCAGAAGCCTCTGCGCATGCACAGAAGATGCATGCACGCTCCCACTCCCAAACCAGTAGTGAAGGTAAGTGCATTTCACCGCTGCTCCACATCCATGAATATCCTGGCCCTGGTACCTGGGGCAAGAGTCAGGCCTTCACTGCCTTTGAGAAGCCCAATAAGGGGCAAAGAGCAGTTTCTGTAGGGTGAGGCCTCTAAAGTTGGACCGGAGGTTATAACTCCAAAGGCCTTTCTCAGCTTTGTAGCACTGAGCATGCATTCCTACCTTCCTGCAGACGTCTAATGCAGGCATTTTCAGGGAAATGTCTCTTATAAGCAAATTATAACTCTATTCTTGGAATTAAATCAAAACTCAGTGCTAACTCAATTGTATCTAGCATGACCGAAAGGTCAGAAGGGAGCCTTTGGTCCATTGCAAGCTCAGAATTTCAGTAATAAATGTTTCAGCAAAACCCTTCTCCTTTTCCACTCAACCCCCCCACCCCACTTCCACTAATGGACAAAGCTATAACCACAGCTTGCAAATGGCTTACTACAGAGGCCTCCACTGGTGCTTGAGAGCAGTAATGTTACTTCCCATTCCATACATCTTCTCCTGTCTCCATCAGACTGTAGGTAGCACTGCGAAAACCAACTGGTCTCAAGTCACCCAGCTCCAAAGCAGCCCTCTCATTCAGACTGAAATGATCTACTTCCAGTATACGAATGGGGATCGACATATTTTGTCTAGGTGTGCTCTCATAACTGTTCGGTGTCCAATACTGACTGCTCTGTTTCAAACGACAGTTATCAGGCCTTCACAAAAGAAGGCTGCTACAAGCTCAATTGCAGTTCTAGTCTCTAAAACCTCCCCCCCCCCGCTATACTCTTATCACCTCTGGGATGGATATCAACACAACACCTCTTAGCGCTGAATGCCAGGCACTCGAGATCTGTTACAGGAGGAAGCTACCAATCTCTGCTCCCCTCATCATCTTTTCAGAGGCATTGACAAACAGTTGATAGAGTTGAATGATTTGGTCCAGGAAGTAGAAAAGGTTTATGCACGGTCAAGTCAGACTCTGAACACCAAACACAATCAGCAATCTTTTGTAAGGTGCTGCAGTACGCCATGCTTGGAATCAGAGGCGGGATTGAGTTACTTTCCCTACCAGTTCGCAAATGTGAGTGCGCGTACCACCTTCCACACATGCTCGGCCTTCCATGCATGCTCTTTGCTTGCATGCGTGCCTTCTGCTCATGTGCATGGCCTCCAAAACGTGGCTAAAAAAAAGCGTAATTACATCTGGGCGGGTGGGCGGGGCCTACCGTAGTTGGCCCTACCAGTTCGGTCTAACCGGACAGAACTGGCTGAATCCCACCACTGCTTGGAATACTTCTACTGGATGTTCCATGTCTGAAGAAAGAAAAAGAAATGTCTGTTCAGGTAGTCTTACTATCAGGTTATTTGTTCATATGACAAAAAAAAAATCTTACTTTCTCATGGGTGTATGTATATGTGTTTTCCTCAACCTTGGTCCCCTTAGCAGAGACCTGAGAGTTTGAGGGTTGTTCCTAGTACTGCACTTCTCTGCACAGAGAGCTCTGATGTTGTTCCTGGGATCTGTTGGAGCCACTCTTCTGGTTTAGGAGTTACAGCCCCTCAAGCAGTGGTGGGTTTCTCCCGGTTTGGCCCAGTTCTCCCGAGCCGGTAGCAGTGACAATATGATGTCACTGAACCAGTTCTGCCCCCCTGCTCCCCCGCCCCCACCCCCTGTTATTCTTACCTTTTATTTGGCCCCACCCCCAATCTATTGCTGCCTCCTGAGTCCCAGCCGATGGCTAGAGGGAAAAAAACTGTTTAAACTCTTGCCCTGGGGCTTTAAAGGGCCGCCCTACAGCTGATCAGTGGTAAGAGAAAACAAATGAGTGGGCCAGTACCTGCAAAAATACATGTGTAGACCAGTGCCTGCAAAAATAAATGGGTAGGTCGGTACAGCTCTGCAAGTACCTCTGTTAAATCCTAAATAATTGTCACATGATCATCAAGGCACGCCCACAAAATAAGCCACGCCCGCAGAACTGGTAGTAAAAGAATTGAGAACCCACCCCTGCCCTCAAGTGTTCTTACCACTACTGGGACCACTTCGGCCTTTATGTTTTTACATCCTCTCTAGTTTCTCCTCCAGGCTCTGGATTTGGGATAGAAACTTCTGTACGTCATACATTCTCTAGCTTTTCATACCTTTTCTTTGACTCAGCCTTCCATCCTTTTGAGGTCAGTAAAATGAGGATGCAGATTATTGGGGACAGTATGCTGACTCTCTAAACTGCTCAGAAAGTGTTGTAAAGCACTATGGAGTTGTATATAAGTCTAAGTGCTATTGCTATAAAGTTACAAGCATCCACTGCTGTAAAATACAGTAATGGCCACTATTCTCCATGATTTAGAAAACCAGAATATTCCAATATATGCTCAGTAATTGTAAGAAACCAGGAGACAATGAGTTTTAGTCCCACTTTAGGCATAAAAGCTGGCTGGGTGACTTTGGGCCAGTCATTCTCTCAGACCAACCTATCTTGAGGTTGTTATTGGAAAAATAAGAACTTACCACCTTGAGTTATTTATAAAAAAAATAAAGGCAGGATTAAATAAACAAACAAATAAATAATTGTGTACGTCTAAAAGATGCAACTGATATATGATTCTTATTCCATCTATGACTTCATAGAATCAAAGTTGGAAGCAACTTCTAAGGGTCTAATCCAATTACCT
Source organism: Masticophis lateralis (assembly GCA_030761175.1). Classification (NCBI taxonomy): domain Eukaryota; kingdom Metazoa; phylum Chordata; class Lepidosauria; order Squamata; family Colubridae; genus Masticophis; species Masticophis lateralis. The sequence goes on from JAUDYJ010000002.1 coordinate 147,787,802, forward strand.
ATTAGCATAATACTCCTGGGCAGTATATAAAAGAAAATTCAATTGAATTTGAATATTCAGTGGATGAGTTCAAGATCAAATAGAATTTACCTCCATTAGAATGTGAGATACTCTTTTAGTTCTTTTGAAAATAACAATTCTGGATGTAGCAGTGAATGGTAGAGGAAGGCAGAAATTATTGTCCGGATATTTTATCAAGGCTTTGAGAAATATCAATTGTGGTATTTAAGGTACCATTTATTTCCATTCCATGCCCCAAAAATCTTGGGCTACTGCTAATTGACTAAATGTTCTTTTTCCTATTGGGGATCATCAGAGAAGCCACTCTTTTCTAAAACTGTAGTAATAGTAAAAGGATCTAATTTCTCTGTATTTTATAATTGCCATGATGATCTGATGAAATATTTTTGGCGATGTCTTGCACTGATCCATTGCCAAAAACAGGGGATACTAATTTGGATAAAATTTGCATAGCAAAATCTGTAGTTTATAAATACAAATTTAGACAGTTATTAAAATTAAACTAGAAATGCAAGGCATTTAATTAGAGAGGAGAAGACTATATGTAGGAGATGCTGCAGCTGTCCAGATTTTTAAAAAAAATCATAAGTAAGAATTTTTTTCTTAGAATTCTGAGCACATGGGGGATCTTCTCAAATACAGGTAGTCCTTGACTTATGGCCACAACTGAGCCCAAACTTAATATTGCTAAGTGAGACATTTGTTAAGTGAGTTTTGGCCTATTTTATGACCTTTCTTGCCATACTTGTTAAGTGAATCACTGCAGTTCTTAAATTAGTAGCAGGTTTGTTAAGTGAATCTGGCTTCTCCGTTGACTTTGCTGGTCAGAAGGTAATGAAAGATGATCACGTGACTCCAGGACATCTGAATTTTGGTCACATGACCATGAGGGCACTGAAACGATCGTAAGTTTGAAAAATGGACAGAAGTAATTTTTTTTCAGTGATGTTAACTTTGAACAGTCAGTAAATGAACTTTCGTAAGTCGAGGACTATAGATAGTATAAGCAGATTGATCGAGCGTAAAGGGGAATCTATATTCACCCATTTCTGTTTTATACCTTTGTTTAGATCAGGAAAAAAAAATCACTGTTGCAAATATGAGTTGGTTCCCCCTTTGGGAGTAGAAATCATAGATTTCTCTCTTGGTTAGTTGTAATGTGTTCTAGAACTTTTAGAAAGTTTTAGAACATTCAAATGGTCTGGATTGCTACAGTTCAAACAATTGATCAGTAGACAGCATGTATCTCCCTTGTAGCTATGCATTCACTGACTAGTCTGGAATAGGATATGGCTCCATGTGCTAGTATTGACCTTCCCTAGCCTTCACAGCCTTCTTCTACTGGAGTTCTCCAGATATATCGAACAACCTCAGTTCGCTTTCATGTTTCGGATCTTTACCCTTTACATGTGTTGGGAGACCAGGGCGCTAACAGGAGGACAGCTGCCTTGTGGTTTGGGTTTTCAATGTCATTTTTCTCCATCCATCTCTGTATTAAAGGGACTTTCAGACCTGCAACAGCCCAGGATAGAAGACTGGTCCAATAAATTAGAATATCTACAGCCCATGTTTGAATTGTGGGGTCCTTGGTGTTTTCTGAACTTGTGTCAGCCTTCGCTTGTTTTATTGCTTGATTGTTTCATTGCTCGGCTGCGATTGTAATGGGGAGGGGGAGGGGGGAGCTGATTGAATGTCTGGGAGGGGGGAAGTGAGCTGGAAGTGGAGAAGAAGGGAGAAAGTTTCTTAGGTTTCTTCAGTGTTTTCGGTGCAGCTGTGAAGAACACTGATAACCACTCAAGGTCAACCGTCGTGGCATACCAGGAGGATGGCACCAACAGAAGCTGCACCCCACATGACCCCTGGGGGGATGTGGATTGGATACTCCTGACCAGACAATTGGGGGGAGGGTTTTAGGGATGCTTTCTATATGTGATTTTTTGCGCCTATTGCCTCAGACCTTGTTTTTCTTTGGTTGCATTCAGTTCATACTCAGTAAAAGTACCTTTCTCTATGAAAATGGAGTCGGGGTTTTTCTTTCTTGAGTACTGAAAGGAGACACATCTGACAGTTTGGTTGCTTTCTTGCTGATGTTTCATTACTCGACTAAATATATTTATATTTATATTTTATATTTATTTAAATTTATATACCGCCCTTCTCCTAGTGGACTCAGGGCGGTGTACAGCCAAGAATAAAAAACACTCCAATACAAAATTTAAAATATTAATAAAAGAATTAAATAATTTTGGCCCAATAAATTTAAAAACCCAATAGGCAATTAAAATTTAAAACCCATAAAACTTTAAGCTTAAAAAAGAGAGGGGGGGGGGTTACGCCAGCCCAGCTTGACGAAATAAAAAAGTTTTTAGGGCACGGCGGAAAGCCCGGAGATCGGGTATCGTACGGATCTCCGGGGGCAAATCGTTCCAGAGGGCTGGTGCTGCCACAGAGAAGGCTCTCCCCCTGGGTGTCGCCAGCCGACATTGTCTGGCCGACGGCACCCCGAGGAGTCCCTCTCTGTGGGAGCGAACTGGCCGGTGGGAGGCTATCGGTGGCAGAAGGCGGTCCCGCAAGTACCCAGGCCCTATGCCATGGAGCGCTTTAAAGGTGGTCACTAACACCTTGAAGCGCACCCGGAAGACCACCGGAAGCCAATGCAGCTCACGCAGGAGAGGTGTCACATGGGAGCGCCCCCTTGCTCCCATAATCCCCCGCGCGGCCGCATTCTGCACCAGTTGGAGCCTCCGGGTGCACCTCAAGGGGAGCCCCATGTAGAGAGCATTGCAGTAGTCCAGGCGGGAAATGACGAGTGCCTGAGTGACTGTGCGTACGGAATCCCGATCTAGATAGGGACGCAACTGGCGTATCAGGCGAGCCTGATAAAAAGCCCCCCTGGCCACGGCCGTCACATGCTCCTCCAAAGACAGCCGTGCATCCAGGAGGACGCCCAAGTTGCGAGCCCTATCCGTGGGGGCCAATGACTCGCCCCCAATGGTCAGTGATGGAGTCAACTGGCCATATCGGGATGCCGGAAGCCACAGCCACTCGGTCTTGGAGGGGTTGAGTTGGAGCCTGTTGCCCCCCATCCAGATCCGCACGGCCTCCAGGCATCGGGACATCACTTCCACGGCATCGTTGGGGTGGCCTGGGGTGGAGAAGTACAGCTGAGTGTCATCAGCGTACTGATGGAACTTCACCCCAAAGCCACGGATGATCTCGCCCAGTGGCTTCACATAGATGTTGAACAGAAGGGGCGAAAGGACCGACCCTTGCGGCACTCCACAAGAGAGACGCCTCGGGGTCGACCTCTGCCCCCCTGCCAACACCGTCTGCGACCGGTCGGAGAGATAGGAGGAGAACCACCGCAAAACGGTGGTCATCAGTGCTTCTAACCACCGGTCTTTGCCCCCTTGTTCTCAGCATGCAAGATGAGAGGCCATAAAGATGATCACAGGTTGTTTCCAAGCTGCTTCTCAGTGATAACAGTTAGAAGCTGTATGTGGTGTATGTTCAGGCAAGAACCTTGTCTCAATTGCATAGAATCACAGAGTTGGAAGGAGGCCATTTAGATGGTTTAGATGGTTGAGAGTCCAACCACTGTTCAGTGCAGAAATCCAAATTAAAGCAACAGATGGTTGTCCAGCCTGCATTTAAATACATCCAGAAAAAGAGAGCCCATCACTTTTCCGGGTACCAGTAATTGGTTCCACATCAAACTCTTTTTGACTTTTTCAGCTTTTCCTAAATATTCAGCTGGAATCTTCTTGCAGCATGAGACCACCGGGTGCTGGAAAAAGCCAGATTAGTTAGAGCCACATTATTTATATTTCTGACAGGCATTCTGAATCAGAATTTTAGATCAGGGAACATGTACGATCTGAAGAGAAACTACAATATAATTGGAATTCTAATTTTAAGCTGCCAAGCAAGTTTGAATGTTGTCTTTCCCATCTAGGTGGAATCAGTTTTAGGCCATCCACATCAAATTACAGGTAGTCCTTGACTTACAACCAGTTGTATAGTGTGTCAGGGTTAACATCAGGGTTCCAAGTAATACCCCTAACGAAATCAAACTCCAAGGCTTGAAGTTCCTTAGAGCTAACTTTTATTAGGGATATCATATTGACACATCTGGGAAAACCCGAATCTGAAAGCTTCCAGGTTTTCCACACTCACAAGAAAGTTCAAGACCTTGGCCACATCTCCCACACATCCACACAGCTCCAATCAGTTCTTTCCCGAACAAAGGACATCCTCCAATTTTTTCTTTGCACAGCTGTCGGACACCATGGCCTTGAACTTCTCTTAGATCATTTTATAACTGTTATGACTTATAACCATAATGAACAGGCTCCATTATGGCCGTAACTTTAAGACTACCTGTATAAGAATGATGAGAAGCTGGCCAGAGATCTGCATGTAAGCATTGGCCCAGTGATGCTAGTAGGAATGTTAAAGGATGATGGTGCCAATAGGAAAGGGGTCCCCATCCCTGGTCTGTGGATCAGCACCGGTCCATGGCATGCCAGAAACCAGGCTGCACAAAGAAGTGAAGTCCCATCCTCGGGATGCAGGCAGCCTGCAAAACCATGTCCCCTCCAGTCCATGGAAAACCTTTCTCCATGGAACCGGTCCCTGGTGCCCAAATGTTTGAGGTCCATTGCAATAAAGAAGTTACTTTCAATTCCCTTTTGTGGTTTTTGCCACTCTTAAACATAGCCACACTGGTATACAAATCCTAATTCAGGCGCTGTTCCCCAATTATTGCAATTTAACCAATAGCACAGATCTATCCCAGGGCACTGAATACCATAAACAGAGAATCATTTGGTGGATTACATCCCATCTGAGAATCGTCAAACGATTACTTTATAAACACTCAGAAGTGACGGTGAGGATCTGGAAATGATATTCATCCAAGAATGAGCATCACTTAAGATGATCCATAGCCCACCTATCGAGCAGGCCGTAAAACCGCCGCAAAATTTGCTTTGTGCCGAGATGTAGCGTCTCCATACCAGACCAGGGGAGCTGAGCACACAGTGATAACAGACATCCTAAATAAATAAAGAGGCAGCCCAGGTTTTTTATCAGTCCTTGTTATTTATTGGCATACTGCTCTCACTTCCACTTCAATGTGACTCTTGAGAAAAGACTGTATAGTGCTTCTCTGCAGAATCTGAAGAGCTGCCCAGGGCCTGGGTTGCTCTTTTGTGAAGTTTAGCTCAACGAAACAGTGTGGATTTCAATGTTGCATTCTAATTCTCCTATTACTGTCATAAAGCCATTTGTCAAATGCCCTGGGAGACTCCATGGACGTCAGCCTTGTAATAGTTCTTATTGCTGGGCTAATCTTTACAGATCGAATTAAGACTGGGGAACTTTATCAGTGGATTGCACTGGGTGAAGGGTTACGTGTGTATTTCATTTGTTCTGCTATCAAAGGTGCACAGGCCTTTGCTCCTGCTTCCTGCCACCAAGGCCAATATGCCCATTACGGCGTAATCAAATAGCCTTTAAGAGGCTCACTTGGTGGGTTGATGCATGGAATAAAACAAGATGAATGTTGCATCCCGCTCCCATCTGCAGAGCAGAGGCAATTTCTTTTCATCCTGATATTAATTCTCCTATTAAATTAAATAACACTACGGGTTGTATAGCATTCATTAAACATCACAGGCGTCCAGGCTCCCCACAGTGTCAATGCCATCCTTATAACACCACCTTAATTAGCAGTAGGCAGGCGAGTTGTTCATCTGCCTTTTTTTTCTCTCTTATTAATTATGGGTTGAAATAAACAGACTTATTAATATTATAATCCTGTTAATATAAATGAAGAGAGGCGAGGGAGCGGGCGCTCGAGTTCGTGCTGGATTAGAAAGTGGGAAATGGAAACGGCAAAAGGCTTCATTCCATGGACTGGCTTCATCGCTATCTCAAGCATGTATATACCAAGGGTCGAAGAGCATCTCTTCCAGCAAGGTAGGACCAGCTCCAGAGTGTCAGCTATCCAGGGAGCCTTTGGTTTCCAAGTAACCACTCTCCATGTCTGGTAGGCTCCCAAATTTAGAAGGGTGTATGTGTGTATGTGTGTGTTAACAGGTAGTCTTCAACTTGCAACCATAATTGAGTCCAGAATAAGAGTTGCAAGTCATGGCAGTCATTAAGTAGGTTGCCATGTGAACCCGCCTGATTTTGCAAACTTTTTTTTTTTTTTTGGCAGTGCTTATTAAGCAAATGCAGCAGTTGATAAACGAACGCAGTGGTTGTTAAGCCAATGTAGCAATAGTTAAAACGAGTCTGTTGTACCCATGGGAAGGTTGGTGGGTTTTTTTGTGTGTGGCAGAAATTGGAAGTAAATGCTGGAAGCCAGGAAATCAACTCTGAAAATCATGAAGGTGTGATCACGAGATGCTGCAAACGGATGTAAATATGGGCCAGTTGCCAACCCGCCCAAATGCTATCATCTGACTGTGCGTGGCTGTAGAACTTTGAAAACGGGTCTGAAGTAGCTCTAGGGAAGTTCATCATAACTTTGAATGGTTGCTAAGCTAACGATCATTAAACAAGGAGGACTATCGGTATACAAATGCATAGAAGGTAAATACGGTACCTATTTATAGTGGTTACTAGAGGTGTTTACCATATGTAAAAGCCCTCGTAATGCAATGGTTAGAATGCAGTCTTGCAGGCTAACTCTGCATTCTGCCGCCAGGAGTTCGATCCTGACCGGCTCAAGGTTACCGTGGACCTCACCCCATTCTTAAGAGGTCCGAAAAGGGGGTGTGCAGAAGCGCACCAGTGTGCCTACTCTCCCTATCTTACTGTCCCCATTTATCTGTATTTACTTCCTTTGTTCATGTTTATATTCATACCTATACTTGTTATTGTGTACATGTTTGACAAATGAACAAATAAATAAATAAATAAATAAGGTTGACTCAGCCTTACATTACTATCCCCCCCCCCTGCACCAGACCGCCAAAGTTGGGGACCGCCGGACTAACTTACAGAATGCATCCAAAGTCTAGAACGCATAATTTCTATGCAATTGAATATTTGCAAATTTATAAAACATTGCAACATTTTAAAAAATCATCATAACGTATTTTATGACATAGTCCAAAATGTCATAAAACATTTCTTGTGGTCAATGAGTGACTGTTCTATACAGTGCAACATGGGCTATTTTCAAGGCAGATATATGTCTAGATATCTCCTGAATTTTTAAGAACTTTTCCAATGAAAGCCGGGAAAGAAATTGTAAGTTTCTAAAACATTAGAAACTCTGCCATTGTTGAAGGCACTGAGGAATCTGATAAGGAAATATGCCTGAAACAGTGACCCAGTAGTCATGGGCTATCTAATACTGATTGTCAACAGATCATGAATTGTATAATCCAGGCATGTCCAACCCGAAGCCCATGGATCAAATGCAGCTCCGGACAGCTACTAATGTAGCCCAACAAGATTGTAGACTTAACATTATTATATGATTTATATACATTATATATAGATTAACTATATCATATATTTTATATGTGGGCCAAGACCCTCTTTACTCAATGCAATCCAGGCAGACCATGGGGTTGGACAGCCATGATGTAATCCATCCAAGTATTGTTGAAATTGTGACTTTTTTTTGAAATGCGGGCATCTCATTAAGCTCCCTGATCACTTTAGAGAAAATCTGGCCTTATATGGTTCCTGTTCAAAAGTTCAATCCCATTTCCTTGCCATGGCTTTGGTTCTGCTGTACTCATACACTGAAAATGTCATAGCTGATCATTTAAATTCCTAAGGAAATGAAATGCCAATCTGTTAATAGCACCCAGGTGTACGCTATACAGGTGGTTGGATGGGGTCTCTACTGAATTAAGAACCAATGGCTCTAGTAATAATACCAAGTTATTATTGGTATTGTTGTTACTAATAGAAGATGGTGCCTGCCAGATGACATTTCTGCATGCGTGATAGGTCTAGGAAGTCTAGTAAGCCAGCACTTCCTCTGAATTTTCCCTCTGTGTTTGCTTTTTCTTTACAAATTAGAAACTTGCAATGAAAGAAGGCACGGCTCAGAACTCATGGATGTTATCGCTTCCTCTTACAGCAACAAGTCACTCAGCAGACTGTCATCAGCCCTTCTCTTTGTGTCAGGGGTGTCTCCGGGGAGGAGACAAGGAGTCAGCCAGCATTCCTGAGGGAGCTTCTAAACAAAGGTGCCTCCCACGACACAAGCAATCTGGGAAAGTGTGATGAGGGGCAACAAGGGGAGGCAGGCAGGATTTGTTGAATGTTCTTAGGCCAAACAAAACCAAGCAGACGTGTTGTAATGCAATCATGTGATCTTTGCCTTATCTCAGAGACGAAGAAAGGCAGTTCACCAGTTATAAGAATATTATCCTTTTTGTTTTCATCATTGGACTCTATTCACTTACTATAGGACGCCGCCAATTTTAGCAAAACATCTAAATGCAGAATATGGATTATACTCTCAGCACAATATTGCTTTTGAATGAACTCCCAAAACTTTATTTAACCATGATTTTTTTTGAAGGCTGTATTTTGTGATTTTCTTCTTGTGCTATATCCGTCATTGAATGTTGGCGATCATGTTAGCAATCCTATTTTTGTCAACAGCTGTATGAAAAAGTGCTGCTGAGTTTTGTCCAAACCAGTTCCTAAGGTTTTGAAGTCATGATGTTCTTCTTCTGCCTGGATCTCGTTTGCCTTCAGTCTTTCCTTGGAGGATTAAATGAAGGATGCCATATTTTTCTGGGTGTTGCATCATATGTCCAAAATATTCTAACTTTCACTTTTTAATGGCTTTGATGATTTCCCTTTGCTTTCCCAGGTGGCTTATCACCTCCTCATTTGTGATTTTGTTAACTCAGTTTGTACATAACAGTGGTCTGTAAATCCACATTTCAAATGCTTCTAGTTTCTTCAAGTGGTTTTCTGTCAGAGACCAACTCTCTACTTCATAGAGCATGATCGAAAAGATGTAACATATAATTTTAGATATACTAGCCTGAAAAAAAGAGAAAATGAATATGACCCTTTCTTGAGGTTTTCTTTCCCTATCCTCATTGCCTTGGTTCGTTTGAGAGAAATTGGTCCAATTAACACAGCTCTTGACTAAAAAGATCTTTCTAACATGGCTATTTCCATAGACACAATTATCTGAATTCCTTATTGGGAGCAGCCTTCTACCTAGTTGGAATATTTATCTGCATTGCCCAGTAGTATCTAGTTTGTGGCACATCACAGGGCATCAGCTACAATTCAGTTCCTCTTTTACCTGAATGTGCCCAGTGAATTCTCTGTTTGCAAAGTTCTGGTTGGGTGTTCAGAGTTTGGTGAAGACTTCCTTAACCCTCTCCCCCAATTGTTAATACGTAGCAAGGTAATCATGTACACATCACCTCCATTCCCGCCACCAAACATACAGATTTTCAATATACATAATACAGGTAGTCCTTGACTTACGACCACAATTGAGGCCAACATTTCTGTTGCTAAGTGAGACATTTGTTAAGTGAATTTTATCTCATTTTACAATCTCTCTTGCCTCAGTTGTTAAGTGAATCAGTGCGGTTGTTAAATTAGTGTCATGGTTGCTAAGTGCATCTGGCTTCCCGCATTGACTTTGCTTGTCAGAAGGTCGCAAAATATTATCATATGATTCTAGGACACTGTAACCATCATAAATATGGATCAGTTGCCAAGCATCTGAATTTTGAACAGGTGATCATGGAGATCATAAATGTAAGAAACAGTCATAAGTTACTTTTTCAGTGTTGTTGTAACTTTGAACTCTTGTAAGTCAAGGACTACTTGTAATTGGTATTGTTTTGCTCATACCCAAGCAAAAGAACTTACCAAGTCAAACTATTATTACTCTTACTATTATCCAGATGGAACTATAGAAACATTCCTATAATTTAAATAGGAATGCAATACACGATGGGGAAAATTAAACGTCTACGTGTCTGCATGGTCTGTGGTGCAGATGCGAAGAGTTTGTGGGGAACTTCTAAGATTTGCCCGCTCTTTTTCCTTATGCTTTCTCTTTTAAGAAAACATGGTTTAAAGATTTTTTTTTTTAAAAAAAAACCATATTCTAACTGGCCCTTCAAATAAGGCACATTTTCAAAGACAGGCCTGTCCTCTATCAAAGAGTCCTTCAAAATCCTTCAAAAAGTGGAGGCACATGGCTAATATTGAAAAATTAGAAACATACACCTGCATGATTCTGAAAAAGGAATTTTCTAAGTGAAGTTTACTTATGAGAAGTCTTGCTCTTGGATAGTCCTCATGGCTGGGGGCACTTAAGGGATTTCCCATAACTTTCTGGAAGGGTCTGTTGTACAAGTAGAAAACCATTGCCGTCTTAACTCGATTATAGGAAAAAAAGCTATAACGATAGAGGAAGAGGTAAATTTATACTTAATAACTGCTGCTTCTTTATATTGTCCTTTTTTCCCTGCACTTTTGTTTCTTTCTTCTTTCTTTTCCTTATTCTAAATACAGGTAGTCCTCAACTTACAACAGTTCATTTGGTGACCGTTCAAAGATACAACGGCATTGAAAAAAATGACTTATGACCATTTTTCACACTTACAACCTTTGTAGGGTCCCCATGATCACCAACTCAGATGCTTGGCAACTGATTCATATTTATGATAGTTGCAGTGGCTAAGTCATGTGATCCCTTTTGCGAGTTTCCGAGAAGCAGAGTCAACAGGGAAGCCATATTCACTTAACAACCATGCTACTAATTTATTAACTGCAGTGATTCACTTAACCACTCTGGCAAAAAAAAAAAGGTTGCAAAATGGGGCAAAACTCACATTACAAATGTCTCACCTAACAACAAAAATGTTGGGCTCAATTGTGGTTGTAAGTCAAGGACTACCAGTATTAGTTTTTGTTAGACCTTAATAATGCAGAACAGAAATATAGATAGATAGATAGATAGATAGATAGATAGATAGATAAATAGATAGATAGATAGAAAGATAGAGATAGAGATAGAGATAGAGATAGAGATAGATAGAGGTAGAGGTAGAGGTAGAGGTAGAGATAGAGATAGATAAACAACTGTATAAGAGAGTCCACTGATTAACAACTAAAACTAAGTCTATACCCTATTAGTCTTTGGCGACGTTTCGACGAGGTCTTCGGCTTCATGCTTGTGCGAGGAAAGCGTGATCGGAGCTGCCGCCTCTCTATAAATATTGGTGGGGAGGTGTAGGGTGCTGGCTTTGTTGCTGTGAACGGGTTGGTTGCCTGTGTTGTTACATCTTGATTGGTTGATAGAGTTAATGTTTGCAGATTAGTCAGCTGTTTCGTAACATCCTGTGTGGGTGAGGTCCTTGATGTGTGCCCATTAGTCTTTTGTGATTTAACGACCTGGGTAATGGGCTGTGTGTTAACATCCTGAGTTCTAGTGTTGTGATATCCTGAGTTTTTTGATGTAATGTCCTGAGCAGATGGCTGTGATGCCACATCCCGGCTTTGGTCTGGCTCCGAGTTTGAGGTCTTGCCATGTGTTCATGGCGTGTGTCAGTTTGCTTTCTATGGGGATCAGAGGGGGGTGCAGCAGCTGGTGATGCCGCCGTGGTCTGGCTTCTGGATTGTGGTTGTATTTCGTCTATGGGATTTGTTTGGGTTTGAATCTGGTGAGGATGATTAGTGGTGGTGTCATGTGTTATCTTGGGTCCGGTGTTAATCTTCATGGCTGGGACTCTTCTGTTAACTAGGGCTAGTTTCCAGATGTCCAGTAGGCGGGAGGTATCATCGCGTTTGTTCATGTTATGGGGGTGTTTCTCTATTTTGATGGCTTCCATAATTATTCTCTTGTTGAAGTGTTCAGTTTCGGAGATTAATTTGGTTCTTTCAAAGTCAATTGCGTGTCTTGTTGTTTTAAGGTGCTGGAAATGGGAGGAAGTTTTTTCTTCTTTTCTGATTGCGTTCTTGTGTTCTGCAATGTGTGCATTTATTCTCCTATTAGTTTGTCCAATGTATGTGGCTGGGCAGATTTTGCATGGTATTTCATAGACTCCTTGGTTTTCTAGCTGGATCTTGTCTTTGGGGTTTCTTAAGATGTTTTTGGTCAGTGCAGAAGGCTTTCTTGATATTGGGTCTGTGGAGAATTTTGCTGATTTTATCTGTGGTGCCTTTGATGTAAGGGAGGAGGACGATGCCGTTGTCCTGTTCTGTGTCTCGGTTCTTGGGGGGTGTCTCCCTTTGGATTAGGTTGGAAATTGTGTTTCTTTGTAATCCGTTAGAGATTAATACGTTTGTGAGAGTGTGTAATTCAGTTTTCAAGTGGTCTTTGTTGGCTAGGCGTTTGGTTCTGGAGATGAGAGTCTTGGCTACGGAGTTGATCTGTGCAGGGTGGTGATATGATTGTGCGTTTCAGTAGCGATTGGTGTGTGTTTTTTTCCGGTAGATGGTGTGTCCTAGGCAGCCGTTGGGTTTTTTGTAGATTAGGACATCCAGAAAGGGGAGTCGGTTGTTAGCTTCTATTTCCATAGTAAATTGTATTTTGGAGTGTAGGCTGTTGAGATGTGTGAGGAAGTTGTCCAGTTTTTCTTTTCCGTGTGGCCAAATTACTGAATATCATCTACATTCTAAGTGTCATCTATATATCTAAGCCAGAGTTTGGGTTTGTGTTCAGATTTATCTAAAGTGTTGGTTTCAAAGTGTTCCATGTATAGGTTTGCGATGACAGGTGAGAGGGGTGATTCCATAGGTGCTCCTTCTATCTGCCGAAGACACCAGCCTGAAGATGACGAGTGGGACATCATCGAAACATCGCCAAGATACTCTCAATCTTACACGGGAAAAGACCCGAATACACCAAAACATGCATACCTCTACCTGTGAAAATCTACGAAAACACACACATACACACACACACACACACACACACACACACAAGAGAGAGAGAAAGACAATAGAATATGCAGACAATACAATCTATGAGATAAAATATTAAATTAAGAAACAGTTGTAATAAAATCCCCATAATATAGAGCCGTAGAATTACAATTGGATAAATGTTATAGTTTGATATCTAACCAGGAAGGAAGCTAAACATCTAACTGCTTCTCATGTGGCTTTGATGAGATCATCCCAGGTGCCTTTAAATTTCCTGAGGCGACATTCTTGAACTATATGTGTTAGCGTTAGTTCCAGTGTACCACAGGCACATTGTGGGCTGTCGGCCATTTCCCACTTAAAGAGCTTAGTCCAATAAGAACATACCAAATTTCTTGTGTCACTGATACTGAGAAGACAACACATCTCTAGAAGGATGCCTCTGGTCAGGGCCCCAGACTCATCAAACAAGATGAGCCCCACCCAAGTTATGAAGCTGAATGTATAACTTTGTGAGGAATATCACGGCATCTTGTCAAAACCTTGCAAGATTTAAACATATTCTGCCAGGACAGCAAAAATGTCTCAAATGAGTCAAAAATGATTGCCTTTCCTAAAATATTCAGAGTGAGGGGCATCTTAAGATGAGTGAGATCAGCAAAAAGGGTACAAGACATGCCTATGCCGGAAATATAAATGTCTGATGCATGACACTAAGCCAAGTCAGTGGTCTGCACACTAATGGGATAAGTCACAGGTCAAGTGCCAGAAAGCAGAAATAAAAATGATGCAAGCTGCTGCAGTATGGTGTAAATATATACAGTAGATAAATTTAAAAGAACTGACCCTCTAGAAATGTCAGAAAACAGGAATATAAAAACATACCGGAGAAGGATATAGAAAGCAGAAGCTGTAACAGGCACCGAACCAAAATGAGATTTTTAAAAAATTGGATTCATCAGGGTTCAGTCCAGAGGTGGGTTTCAGTAGGTTCTGACCAGTTCTGGAGAACCGGTAGCGGAAATATTCAGTAGTTCGGAGAACCAGCAGTAAAAATTTTGACTGGCCCCACCCCATCCATTCTCTGCCTCCCAAGTCCCAGCTGATTGGGAGGGAATGGGGATTTTGCAGTAAACTTCCCCTGGATTGGGGAGGGAATGGAGATTTTACAGTATCCTTCCCCAGCCATGCCCACCAAGCCATGTCATGCCATGCCCTGCCCGCCAAGCCACACCCACAGAACTGATAGTAAAAAATTTTGAAACCCACCACTGGTTCAGTCCAACAGGTTTAGTGATCTCCAAGTGCATAGTCTAAAACTAAATTGAACCTATAGAAATTTAACGGGCTACTGATTCAGAAGATCTGAATCTAAACAACTGACAAAGATATTACAGACAAAACATTTGAATACTATTCTGTTTAAGAAACACACACATGCACTGTACTGTATTAGAACTTGTGTTTACAACCACTTTGGGTTTAATTTTGGAAATGCTGCAATGCCAAACTGGGCCACAGAGAGGCACCTTTAATTTGAGGTGGGGGAAAGTGACATAATTTATACTGTGAGTGGCTCAAATTCCATTTTTGGCAGGCCAGAAAAAGGTAAAGGAAACAGGGGCCTCAAAAGCAGTATTTCCCAAGCTTGGCAACATGTAAGATGTGTGAACTTCACAGAACTAACCAGCTGGGCAATTCTGGGAGTTGAAGTCCATATGTCTTAAATTTGCCAAGGTTGGGAAGTTTTGCTCTCAAGAATTTCACGACACAACAAACATCTCTCCTTTGGCCCAATCCTAGGGTTTGAGCTTCATCTGAGGGAAAAGAGGATTTGGTTTGTTTAGGCAAAATCCCTCCTCCTTTCTATAAAAGTAGAGTTGTGTGGACATAAAACTAAGATCAGAACCCAGATGAACTCAGACCCAAATGTTATCACAAGATTTGTTTCAAAATCTCCCTGTTCTTATCAGCCTTTAATTCAGTCCTCTGTGATAGGTAATTATGAACATTGTTCTTCACTAAAGTTATAACTTAAATCTAATACTATTTAATATTGCCTGCTTGTATTTTGAGCAGCAGAGCAATCCACTCATTTTTTTTTTTTTACTGTAAATCCAATACAATACTTGGACGCTCTTTAGATGGTAACATGCATGAATGTCCTTGGTTTAAATATGTGCTTGCCTAGCCCTGTGATGTCTGGGGACTGTCTTGCTCATTCTTTCAAATGAGCCTTGAAATTTTGCCTCAACATCATCATTCCCTGAGAACGCCATTGGCTTCAAGATTTTAACCTGGACTTTTTGCAAAAAGGGAGCCTTTACAGTCTGGGGTAAAGGGTTTTTAAAAGTTTATTAATATTCAGATTATTTGGTGAGTAACCAATACCCTCTCCCTTCCCTCCCCCCTTTCTCCAACAGGCTGACCAGAGGTAAAATTGCATGGGTTGCAGTTTTCAGAGGGCTCTGGGAATTAGGTAAGAGCTGCAGGAAATGAGGTTGAGGATTGCACAGGTTTGCAGGCTGCCAGTGTCTGGAATAGACATTATTGAATTAGATGGTTAGCGGTTCTGACTTGGTAGACCTTTGCTTTTCATAGTCTTCTTTCTTCATTTAGGTGTTTCTCAAATACGCCAACTTTAAAGATGTATGGATTTCAACTCCCAGAATTCCCCAGCCAGCTATGCTGAGGTGGTCCACACATCTTAAAACTGCCACGTTTGAGAAACCCTGATTGAGGTTATTAGAAGAAAAGTTGTTGCGAAGTTTTAGAACTGTGAAACTGGAACAGGCTCTTCAGCACTGACCTACCACATGAATATAGGGAAATTCAGGTATCTCCCGACTTTTATCTTTGCAATGAGATCAGCTGAAACATCCTAAAGGACAACATGTGACTGAAGTAAATGTGGGTAAAAGATCTGGGAGAGGTCTGTGCTGCACCTTCTTATCAGGCCACCTTTAATCCTGGAGTTTCTTTTTCCACCCCCTTCTGCAGCTGCATCCGGACAAGGCACGCAAACAAACATGCATTTCTGGCTTAAAATCTCACTGGTGCAAAAGGCATGTTGTTTTCTTTGTTTCCACTGAAGATCCAGTCAGGATGTGTGCCAAGAGAAGCCCTGCCCTGCCCTCCTTCCCTTCCTTTCTCACAAGCCAGATTTTTTTTTCTTCATAGGAACCAAAAATAAAACATGACTCTCCTTCAAAATGATGATGATTTGCAGCTGGAGACATCTGGCTGGAGTGAAGCTCCCTTTCCCTCAAGTCCCCCTTCTGGACAGACAAGAGGGAAATTCCTCTTAAAGGGCTATTGTGGAAGTTTCCTTTCTCCTCTTAATTTATCACAGGATGCAAGGCAGTTCCTTTCCCTTGTCATAAATCTCTCAGAGGCATTTGCTCCTTTAACAGCAAGCCCTTGCCAGGCTTAGTTTTCTCTTCTTCCTTTGGTTCTTTCCAGAGAGAGAAGAAACAGTGGAAAACCTTTGCTCATGTTACTAGAGCCACATCAGCACAACACCCCAACTTTGCAATCCAAGTTCACTCCACCAGGCAAGCAAAAGAGTTAAATAAAGGCTCCCCAAAATGACCCACTATCAAAAGAATAATGGTGTTGTATTAATCTTTAGTAAAGGGAAGCACAAAATATCAGAACAGTTCACCACTGAAAGGAGACAAAGGCTAGCAACAGAGCAAAAATCTAGAATTAACATGGCAAGCTGTACCACATGTCAGGGTGAGGTGTGGCTTTAAATGCAGCAGAGAATAGGGGCTACTTTGGTATACGTTAGGGGGGATGGCTCAGCGGTGAAAGATGCTGAACTTGTCAGCTGGAAAGCTGAAAGCCCAGGTTCAAGATTCATGCAACGGGGTGGGCTTCCATTACCTGCCCCAGCTCCTGCCCACCTAGCAGTTTGAAAGCATACAAATGAGAGTAGATAAATAGGTACCAATTCAGTGGGAAGATAACAGCGGTCCCTGCGCCTCGGCGTGTAGCCATGCTGGCCACATGACCATGGAAATGTCTTCAGACAACGCTGGCTCCTTTGGCTAAGAAACGGAGATGAGCACCATCCTCTAGAGTTGGACATGGCTGGGGAAACCTTTACTTTTGCCATTAGGTACAGTATATGTTACAATCCTTTGGGAAGTTTATGTCGTGTTATATTTTTATTCCATTTTTAATCCTCGGACATCAGGTTATACCTACTGAAGCTCTTTTTTATTTCTCATAACAGCTTTGAAATGGTCATGGAGAAATAAGTGATTGAGCTTTGAACTGCCTAGGCAAATTAGGATCGCCAACATGATCGCCAATGTCCAACGACGAATATGACACAAGAAGAAGAAGAAGGGAAGTTGACTAGGTCTTCTCAGCCTAGGTGCCACATTTCATGTTATAAATAGTACTTGGGTTATGACGGCACTTGGGACTGGAATGTCTGGCACGAAATGATGTGGTAATAAAGCTTGCACATTATTTAGCAACTGCAGTTCTAGTCGTCCTATGTACCATTGTAACCCCAGGACCATGCGGCTGTTAAGTGGGGATCTCATGTGACCACAGTGTAGGAAGAAACAGGAGTCTGAGGCATGCAAGCATTTTAATTCTGTAACTGGAATCCCAGTGCAGTTTTATTTGAGGGGGATCAGTATTGTTATAGAATAGGCTACTGCAGTGTTTCCCAAACTTGGCTATTTTAAGGTGCATGGACTTCAACTCCCAGAATTCCCCAGACAGTATGGCTGGTTGAGGAATGCTGGGAGTTGAAGTCCATACATCTTCAAAGGGTCAAGTTTGGGAAACATTGGGCTACTGCAACCCAAGACACACACAGACTTCAACGGATAGTTAGAACTGCAGAAAAAAAAACCAATTGCTACCAACCTTACTTCCATTGAGGACCTGTATACTGCATGAGCCAGAAAGAGGGCTGTGAAAATATCTACAGACCCCTCACATAGCAATAGCAATAGTACTTAGACTTATATACCACTTCACAGTGCTTTATAGCCCTCTCTAAGCAGTTTACAGAGTCAGCCTATTGCCCCCAACAATCTGGCTCCTCATTTTACCAACCATGGAAGGACGGAAGGCTGAGTCCACATCTGGACATAAATTGTTTCAACTTCTTCCCTCAAGACGATGCTTTATGGCATTGCACACCAAAAGAACTAGACACAAGGACAGTTTCCGCCCCTCTCCCCATGCCATCAGTCTGTTAAACAACTAATTCCCACAAAACCGTCAAACTACCTAGTAGGGATGTGTTACTATTATCCTCCTCATCTTTCCTATTACCTATTATTTAATCTTCTTATGACTATAACTTTGTTGCTTGTATCTTACTGTTTATATTAATTGTTTTATTCATTATCCTATGATGGTTTATGTTGATTGCTTATTTAATATTCTATGACTATCATTAAGTGTTGTATCTTACGTTTTATGATGAATGTATTTTATGATGATTACGATCATGATTTATTACTTGTTTATATGTACACTGAAACCTTACGCACCAGAGACAAATTCCTTGTGTGTCTAATCACACTTGGCCAATAAAGAATTCTGTTCTAAATCCATTGCCAAATACCATCTCTGCAATTTAAGTCATTTCCCCCCTAAAATTGTTTTTGGCCATTGAGGAGGAAATGTGTTGGCATATTCCATACTGTGCTACCTTTTGACAGATAAGAACAGCTCTTCGGGAGCCAATTT
Source organism: Masticophis lateralis (assembly GCA_030761175.1). Classification (NCBI taxonomy): domain Eukaryota; kingdom Metazoa; phylum Chordata; class Lepidosauria; order Squamata; family Colubridae; genus Masticophis; species Masticophis lateralis. Next base: position 147,806,435 of record JAUDYJ010000002.1, read on the forward strand.
GATTGAGAATTATGAAATACAAAAGTCTTTCCCACCAATGGCTGTTTTTTAAATAGAAAATTGTGTTGGAAGTTCTATGACCTGATCTCATGACATAACATGATGCAGTTTGGCCCTGAATCATAAACTCTAACCATTACCAACACTGCCTTCTTGTGCTCTTATGCACCTCCAGTAAATCTCAAAAGAACCTCTGAAATCCAGTCAAAAGTACCACTTGGAATATCCTGCATTCCTGTCACATATTTTGGACAGGCAGAAGTTCTAATAAAAACTTTTGAAGCAGCTCATGTGTGCAGCATTGCCTGCAAAGGCGGAACTTTCCATGGCTTCAAAGATCCTTTTACAGCCCTATCTGCAGATGTCGGAGACTGAACCTGTGACCTTGCATGCAAAACAGGTGTTCTTCTACCCCTGAGCTACATCTCTTCATATAAACCTCCTTGAGATCTAATCTCATAGTTCAAGAAGATGGACGGGAAGCTATTGCTCCCTGGGCCTTGATAAGAGTGAAAGAAAAGTCTTTGGAGAAATATACTCACAAATGGATCAAAGTAAAATGTATTTCCATACAGTGTGTCATTTGATAATGAAAATTACAGGTTCCAGAAGTGCCCAAGGGTGCAAAGAGAGGGACTATCAACATATGACACTAAACACATTGCTACCTATTACTTCAGAGAGCAGTTGTTGTTTTAATAGAAAACACAAAGTGTGGGGGAAGGGGAAGAATGGAGGTTCTCCCCCCCCCCCATTTATAATAAAATGGACAGAGGAGTGATGTTATTCTCTACCCCTTGTTAAAACCTCTAGCAGTAGGGAAAAAGTCCCATCGATAGTACCCAGCGTAAGCGAGCTATTCTTATTGAATAACTAATTCTTTTAGAAGAACAGATGTTTGGAAGCATCTGTTTACATTTTGGGATTTCAAAAGGAAGGGGATGCTGTGTTCTGATCACTTTCCTAATTAAATGACTAGCATTGGTCACTATGGGAAAAGGTTTGTTGGGGTGAAATTGGAGGAACCAAAGTCAAAGTTCTTCCTGTCCGACAGAGAAATATAGGAACCTGCTTTATACGAAGGAAGATTATTTGACTATCTATGTCTCTGTCATTTACTCTGCCCAGTAAATGGTTCCTAGAATTTTTCTCATCATTTTCTTTTCACCATCACTTACTTTCTATGCATTTAACATGACTATGGAGTTGTCCATTGCAGTGAAAGGAAGAGGAAGAGCTGGTCTTTGTGACATCTATTCAAAGCATTCTTATTCTGTGCAATGTTTTCCAAGAGTTTGCCTAAGATTCCCAAGCCCATACAGACAGTAGATGAAATGAAACAAAGAAGGAAGAAGAACACAAGAGGACTCCAAAATCAGTTCTGATTCAGTAGTTCAGAGAGAGGAGGAGGAAAATTTTGTTTTTTCTCCTTCTTGGGTGGATTATTTCTCTCTCACACACACTTCCTCTCAAACCAATTGTAAATCTCTTTCTCTATCATCTCTCTCTCTCTCTCTCTCTCATCTCAACCTACTTATCTACCTATTTACTTACTTGCTTAACATATGATGCCCTACCATTCTGGAGGGAAACAGAAAATGACTGGCAATATATTTGGCTTTCTCTAATTTGCTGTGTCACTGTTTCTTGGCCATGTTAGCTGGGGAATTCTGGGAGTTGAAGTTCATACAACTGCCTGAGATTGAGAAACATTGTGCTATGTAGTTCTGCTCTCCATCTGCACCAAGTCTGCAGAGTTTCAAATGCTTGTTTGCCCTCACAAAAAAGCCTTCAGAGATTCCAGAGCAAAAGTTTCTGAAGGTCATATTAGAGTAAGCGTGTGGTATGGGGAGAGTGGGACAGATAGAATTAAATCCACTGTCTTCATTCCTCCTTCCCCGCCCTCTCTGTAATCATTTTTTTCCAGAACTGGTACCTCCACCCCAACCCCAACTTCTATTGGGTCTGTGTTACCTGTCTTTCCCCACAATGCCTTTGTCCTACTCCTCCCTTAAGATCAAGCACTACAAACAGTTCTTTTACTAAAACTAGGGAAGTTGGAGAATCCACTGTCAGCTTTGGAAGCCATATTAGGCCGGAAGCTCCAATGCTGCCACCTTCTCATGTGTGGGAAAGTAGGAGAAGGGGTTAGTAGACATAATAGCATTCTTCCTGTCAGTCAAGGTCAGGGCGATCCTGCATCTGGAGAAGGAGGGGTCAGGGGGCTGGATCGGGATGGAACAGACTTTGAGTAGAGCATGTGACTGACTAGGTGGAAAAGAGGATGGTTTTGGGAGCTTTGACTTACTGAAGGAAAATCCAGGCTTTTCAGATTCGGGTTTCCCCAGATGTGCCAGTTTGCCTATTCTAGTTAAGAGGACTTTGGAAAATGCTTGCTTCCACGTCTTTACTTGGAGTGGGGGGTTTTCTGGAACGCTGACCTTAACCCGAATCTCCCTAAAATCTAACAGCACCCCGTAAGGGGGCTGTTAGGGGTACTGAGCCCCAACATCTACCTAAACCCCGGGTGATGTGAAGACTCAGTGAAGATGGAGGAGAAAGGAGAAATCAGAGGGAGGCCCGCCAGGGCCCTGGATGCTCAAGGAATTACTGATCCCTTGCTTGCTCTTTCTGAAGAAATGGGACGAGCCATGGAGGCTGCAGAGGAAGCCCTTCGGCTTGAGGCTCGGCCCGAGGCATCAGATTCCTGGAAGAGTTGCCAGTCCGACCCAGTTACAGGAAGAGAAATGAAGTTGCCCCGTGAGCCAGACTGGAGGATGGGGGCTGCTGTGGAATCCAGGAACTCCTAGGACTGGGACCGGCTGCACCCGATGCGGAGCCAGTCCTAAACTGGGCCCCCTGAGAGTTTTGAGTGGATGGAAGTGGGGAGCTTTGCCCCCACTTCCCAAAACCTGGAGGTGAGCTGGAGGCTAGCGAAACCAATGTTCACCCTCCCTGTTCCGGGATATGGAGGGGGGATTAGTAGGACACAGACCACCCCTTACCGACCCAGAGGCCAAACAAGAGGATTAGCGCAGCATTCCAATCCTTCAGTAGTGGGGCATCAGGCTCAGCTGGCATATGGAATGGAAACCTAGAATGTACTTCCTCAACTCACTCATCTCAGCAGATGTCATGGAGTACATTCTAGGTTTTAGCAATTTGGCCCCCGGTTGTAATTCGATGGTGCAGTTTGTGGGCCGATGTGTGGGGGGGGGCGATTAATACAAAAAAAGCTTTAGCGGAGTCAGCGGAACGATATAAGGCCCAGGCCGACAAACGCCGGTCCCTCATAATTTCCTTCATAATGTTTCTATCTGTCCGTTCAAAGTGGACATGGATTATAAAGCTGGGTTATATTCATGGTGATGCTGAGTCTTTTCCAACCTCGAGGAAATTTTCTGAACTGGTCCTACAAAAACTGTCCTGTAGAAAACCAGCATTGGACTAGAGCATAGCTATCAATCTGAGCTTATATAGCTTTTGTAATGATGAGCCGTGGTGGCGCAGTGGTTAGAATGCAGTATTGCAGGCTAATTCTGCCAACTGCCAGGAGTTGGATTCTCACCGGTTGAAGGATGACTCAGCCTTCTGTCCAGCTTGGTAAAAGCAGGACCCAGATTGTTGGGAGGGCTAATATGCTGAACCTGTAAACCGTTTGGAAAAGGCTGTAAAGCACTGGGAAGCAGCATATCAGCCTAAGTGCTATTGCTAAGTGCTTTCAGTTTTCATGGTCTTCTTAAAATGCAAGCATGCCAGTCAGTAGTGGGTTCCAGTTATCTTTGCTACCGGTTTGGAAGTGTGAGTGCGTGCTTGCTTTGCTCACGCACAGTGCTTCTACTCATGCGCAGATCCTTCTTCACATGTGCAGAGCATCTGTGATGATGTCAAGGCGGGTGGGCAGAGCCACTGCCACTACCGGTTCGCCCGAACAGGGGCAAACCGGAGTGAACCAGTAGAAAGCCACCACTGATGCCAGTGTTATCTCTTCCATCATACCAGTGGTGGGTTGCCCCCGGTTTGGACTGGTTCACAAGAACTGGTAGTAAAACTGGTGGGAGGCCCCGCCCACTGCCCCGGATGTCATCATCGGCGATCTGCGCATGTGCAGAAGCTTCTGTGCATGTGCAGAAGTAAGGCGCGCGATCCCATTGCGAACCAGTAGTAAAGGTAAGTAGAAACCACCCCTGTATCATACCTACCTAAATATTCATTGTTGTTGATGCTGCTGTGATTATAATTTCAGCTTGCTTTAAAGATCCATAGTTGAATGTCACGTGACCAGCAGCATATTTACTCAGTGAACAACATATAGGAATTGCTTATTCCTCTGAAACGAGCAAGACAGCCCTTGTAGTAGAAAGAATACCTTGCCTGTCATTCCCAACTTGTAAAGACATGTATGGTTTTCTTTAGAACAGGAGAGAGGAGATCTTTTTATCCCTTCCAAGAGACTTCAACTTACGGTGGGCTGCATGGCGACAGATCAGGAACACAGATGCCCGCTGAAATATCTGGCATACCTTCTGTTCTTTCGTTGCACAGGGAACAGGAGAAGCAGCCCGGGGATTTAACTTTTCTTCGTTTAAGTATTCAGTGCCAATGACTTTAAATGAGACATAAAGATTGCTACTAAATAAATCAGTGGCACTCTCTATTTTGCGGTGCGCTCTTGACTCTGCCTTTGATGGACAGTTATTGAAAGAAATCCGGACGAGGATCTCTCCCTCCGTTTTAAATGCTTCTAATATGAATCGCTCTCCAGGTAACCATTACTATCTCTTAAAAACATTTTATTACGAGGGGCAAATGTATGTTTTAGCAATGCTCAGATGGCTACTTAATGTCATGTTTATCCCAGGCCAGACACTCTCCAAAACAAATGAGAGTTTTAAGATCAAGCTTTCCTTTTTGTTTAATGGAGCCAAAGTTGTTTAAATCATCCACTTCCATATAAACGTTTCACTTAAAACAAGCCGACCTATTCCTCTCCATTAAAAGTTCATTCATCACAAGGGTTCCAGCAACTTTCAAAGAGGAATTGGACATCTCTACGGAGCAAAAAGAAATAGCTAATAGTTTTACAAACCCAGGAACAGACTGTGAAACCTCTTTTGCCTCAGGGCTGGATCTCCAATCAAGGGATCTCATCAAAGGCTGCGCATTCCTGCCCCGCAAAGGCTTCAGATGTTCTTTCACATGTGTGCCCAGGACAGGATATTGTGTCAGTATCGCCATATGTGCAACCCCATGCGGTGTTACATTTGGCAAGGACCATCTCTAATAAAGTCTAACAACACTAGACATTTGTCAGCAACTTGGGAAGATAATGAAGTCCACAAATCCGGCAAGCGTGTTAGATCACATTTCTTGTATCCGCATGTATAATTCATGTCCAGAGAGAAGACTTCCAGATATTCCCCGGAATCAAGAGATGTGCTCGTTCAGCGTGGATATGTATCTGATGTTAATACGATGCAGAAATAGGCAGGAAGTATGATTGACAGCCAGTCAACAAATCAATACATACAGGGCAACGACCCTGGAACTGTAGTCCTTCATACTCCACCCAGACCTGAGAGTGAATGGCATTCTGCATGTAAACAGATACACCTGTAACCTCTGATTTACTGTATTTCAGAATGTAGCATAATGTACATTACCATCTGAAGAAGCTGCTCCTCAGCCCACTTCCAGTATCTCATAAAGGCAATCAACTCCAGAGTCTCTTCTGGACATGGGTATAGATTCATTAAAGGGCTCCTTCCAGAGGTGGTGTACAGCCGGTTCGGACCGATTCAGGCAAACTGGTAGCGCCGACAATCAGTTGGCTCCGCCCCCCCCGCCCCCCCACTCCCACTCTATCCTGTCCTTTATTTCCTGCTTTGTAACTCAGTCGCGCAGCACAGCTGATTCCCCCCTCCTCACTGTTCTACTTACTGTTGCTGATTTGGAAGGTAAACATCTGAGCTTCTAAATGCTACATTTCCAGCACTGCGTGCAAGCGCCTTAGGTGTAAAGCACGCATGCGCGCACTGAACCAGTTGTTAAACCAGCAGCATCAATAGGCACAGGTTAATTATGAGGTCCTGGGGTCACCTTGCTTCCATTGCATGATTTGGCGCTAACAGAGAACTTCTGCTTGGTAAGAACCACATGACTAGAAGGATAATGTCAGTGACCGCACACATCCAGTGATGGCACAATGGGTACCTGCGAGGAGGGGGGCAATTGACACATCTATCATTGACACATCTATACCACCTCTGAAAGGGCTTTTCAATGACTCCAGACTGCCACTGTATTTCAGCATTTTGGTTTCTTCCAGGTGGGCAGAATTTCACAATATTTAGATAGGTTGTTTCACTGAGAGGCTGGGGAAGTTACATTTGTGTGTATGCAGTTACACATGTACCCATACATGTGGGTACATAAGTCCTCAACTTATGAGGACTTATTGCTTAGCAACCATTTGAAGTTACAATAGACCCCCCCCCAAAAAAAACTACTTACGACCCAGTTAAGAAGCTCCAACATCTGCTCTATCCCACCACACAGTCACAGGACTGCATTTTGGGTACCTGCATTTACAGCTGTTTGCAATACCCTGCAGTCCTTTGACAGCAGTTTTTTATGTTTTTGCCAAAAACTGGGTGTCTATGTCTGGTTTCCAGCAAAAACTGTCCCATAGTGAACAAAGGGTTCACTTCATGGCCCTGGTGTTCCTTTAACAACCGCTGCCAAAAAAAGCAATTAAATCCTGTAGTGAGCAATTTGACGATCGTCACAATCAAAATTACAGGCTTAGTAATTGTCCCAACTCGAGGACTATCTGTAGATAAACATGAAATATTCTATAAATGGGCTTCTAGGATGGAGGATTTTCCCCTCTTGGTGCTTCAGATGCAGATTGCTGGGATTGAAGAGAAAGAGCTCCCTCACTTCCCCCAACAACTGAATTCAACTCTGGTTTCCTTGGGGATTTCGATTGGACTCAGGAGAAGAAAGGGGAGCAAGGAGTTTCCTTGTTTCTCCCAGCAGCAGTAAAGCTGGGGCAAACCAACGCTGTTGAGTAGAGTCACTGGGATGAGGAGAAGTCTCTTTGCTCTCCTAAACCAGATGCATGCTTTAGCACAGGGGTGTCAAACTCTATTTCATTGAGGGTCACATCAGGGTTGTTTTTAACCTCCAGGGGGGAGGGGCAGGGGGGCATGGCAGAGGTGCTCATGGCTATGGTAGGCATGGCCAGGGAGGGCGTGATCAGCTTGACGTCACTCGTGTTGGGGGCACCTGTGGTGGCCAAGTGCTAAAGCAGGACTTCCCACAGACCCTCCCTCACTCTCATGATAATCTCCCTCCCTCCCTCCCTCCCTCCCTCCTTCCTTCCTTCCTTCCTTGCTCTCTTCCCATCTTAGCAATAGCAATAGCACTTAGACATATATACCACTTCATAGTGCTTTTACAGCCCTCTCTAAGCGGTCTACAGAGTCAGCATATTGCCCCTAATAATCTGGATCCTCCCTTCTTTTTCTTTTTCTTTTTCTTTTTCTTTTTCTTTTTCTTTTTCTTTACTCTTTCCCTTTCTCCTTTCCTGTCCCTTCTTGCATGTTCAAATGCAAAAGGGGAAACATTTCTCCTTTTGTTTTTAGTTTCTTTTGCCAGCTCTCTACAGTGAAAAAGGAGCCTGGGAGGGTTGTGTGTGCCCGCCCCCTGGGCCCCATTTTGGGCCATGACAGCCTCCTGCAGCCCTCTATCAGTGAAAATGGAGCTCAGAATGGCTGTGCGCGGCCCTCCCGAACTCCATTTTAGATGGCAGAGGCACCACAGGCCGGTCCTTTGCTGTTTCCAGGGTGCCTTGATTGACACCCCCTACTTTAGCAGATAAAAGTAGCTAGGGCATCTTCAAGGTTAGTACACTTCAGGAGAAGAGCTTTGTTGTTGCCAATTCCACCCCTGGATTCCCAGACTCAAACTAGCCAGCTTTTCCATAAGATGATTCTGCCTTAGCTCAGTGCATTATTCACTTGTTACTGCCATTTGATGACCATCTTCTGACCTACTGGAAGCCTTTTATAAAAAATAATTTCAACCACATCCAGAACTGTATTGACAATAAATGAGAGCATGTGCTGATCTCATTTTGAGTGGCAGTTAGCAAATCAAGATGCCTACAGCCTCGCTGGAGTTCCCTTCCTAAGTCCCAGGCAGTTAATTTATTTGTATAAATTGTACAATCGCATTTTATGTTCATTTAATGGCTATTAAGAAGAGGAGATATATTTTTTTTATGTTGTTATCATTGCTTTTGTATCATTTGTCTGGTCTTCTCTGTAACAAATTAATTTCATTACTGGGGTTTTCCCCCTCCTTTCCAGATGTGTTTTATGCTTGCTGTTATTCTAAATAAAAACTAAGCAAGTGTTGAAGGAAAACATGTCTGCATTTTCTTTTATTTCTTCCAGAGCCAGAGGAAACTAGACTTGGACTCATTTTAAACACAGAAGAGAAGAAAGCAAATGTCCATGGTCTATAAAAATAAATTGCACGCACACTGAAACAGAACCAATACAGCTTGTCAGTTTTGTGACTGTTTCCAATATTTTTCATTACATCCATAAAATTAAAACACATGAAATGTGTGAACGACATTGGCTGACTAATAAGAGAAGTAAAAAGTTGTTAATCAAACATGTGGCCTTATAAAATAAAAGAAATAATTGGAAAAGATATCTAATTTGTCTATTGAATGCCTCCAACTCTCTTTATCATTTAGATGGACAGAATATAATTGGTACAGTGAAGCCATCAATCTTAGCAACTGGATTTCCTGAGCAGACTACAACTATTACTGTCATATTATGACACCATAATATCAAGATCAATGTTGTTTTAAATGCACTCCAGTTATGGGCAATTGGTGACAATAAAAACAGTGACAAATTGTGGACACGAGCATCAAATGATCTGATGTCTAAAATAAACCATAAATAATCTGTTTTTTAAAAAATAGCCAACAAATTCATGGTTATTGGGAGAGAGGGGTGGATAGGTTTGACTTCCCAAGTGTATCAGTCTATAGTATTTCAAATGGTGTGTATATGTGTGTGTGTGGTGTGCGGTATGATGGTGTGTGTGTGTGTGCGTTTAGCACAGAAGAGAATAACTTCTTAAAGAGACATTCCATGGAAATTTCATAGTGTCCCTATTAGCATAATTGTGATTATCAGAACAGGTTAGCTAATTCAAATGCAAGTAAGTAATTTCAATGCAGCTCTTTTGATCTCTCCAAATTTCCCCCAAAACTTCTTGTTTTCACGCAGGAGAAAAATGCTGCATCCATCTGTGGTGGGACAGACTTTCCCTCCAACTTCTTGGCTCCATATTCCTCCAAGCATGCCAACATCTACTAATCATGTGGGCCAGGAGAAGTGATGAGAGCAAGGCCTGCTCAGTTTTATGAGGGAAAGGGAATCAATGTAGCCTGGCCTTGCCAATTTTGGCCACAACCCCATTCCGTCCCAAATTAGGATGTCCATTTTACTTGCAACTGATTCCAGCTTTTACAAGCTGTCTGAAGAGAAAGACATTTGTACATAACAAAAATAGCTCAGTACCATCCCAGTTTCAAGATTTCCATGGATGAAGAATATTTTATTATGAGTTCGTCTGAATGCAAACTTATTGAATCACATCCTTGCTAAGATGTTGGCAGCCCATTTGTATTCCATCTCAGAAATAAATATGAAATGTAAATAAAACTTGGGAAGTGAATGGAAATTTTGACAATTATGATTCCCAGAATCCATTTCTTGGAGGTGTCACTACATTATTATTGGAGACATTTATGACTTCAAGAGAAAAAAAATAGCTGTTAAGAAGAAAAGTGTAAAAACATAAGATTGTTTCAATAAGGGGGGCATGAATGACGCCAGCTGTGAAGACATACAGCGTGCTCTCCTTTTTAAACTGAGCTTTATTAATTTTCTAGCATGTGGCTGAAAAGACCTAATAAGAACTTCTCATATTTTAGTCAAATAGAAAAAAAGAGGAGGGAGAAAATTCTGGCAGATGTGAGCTGATTATCAAATAGTTTGGTTTACACCACAGAGGAATTGCATCTCTCTTTGAGTAGATGATTCACAACAGCTTTTAAACACAATTGCTATATTGTTCAGGCTTTGTTATGAGTTTTCATGGGTTTTTCCCTTCATGAAAAGAGCACACAAACCCAGATTAATGCTTCTGTACCACTTCCATTCATTTAAATGGCCTGGCCCAGGAAATGTTGCCACTGCTTTGTGTCCCCTTAAATTCAGTATTTGAATTCTCTCACACTTTACACAGTGTATTTTCCCCGCCAACAACTCTCTTCTAGGACAGCAAGAAGAGGAATCAAGCTGATGCTTGAAATTAAAATGGAAAACGAAGTGGGGAGTGCTCTATTTTGCTCAAGGAGATATCTCACTATGATGTGTGTTATAGATTGCCTGTCGCCTTTGAAAACATCTGTCCCCACCCCAAATCATGCTGCAATGCATGCCTCAAATGTAGATTGATGCCTTGGACATATCTACTAAATGTTATCTTGTACCCCTTATACCCGCATAATGAGTGAAGTTATCCCATTTCCAGCAAATGCATGAATGCTAAATGAGTAAGTGTAACTATAGAGGGGAGAAACAATAACCCTTCCAATAGGGGCCTCTGTCAATGGGGTCAATAGGGACCAACCTGTGGGGAGACCTGAGCAACTGAAGCTATATTCTTTTTTACGTACAGGTAATCCTTGACTTATGACCACAATTGGGACCAGAATTTCTGTTGCTAAGCAAGGCAGCTGTTACGTGAGTCATGCCCAATGGTACAACCTAATTGCTATTGGTTGTTAAACGAATATTAAGTGATTCTCTCACTGCCGTTAAGAGAATCATGTGGCCATTAAATGAATCTGGCTTACCCCATTGATTGCTTGTAGGAAGCTGGCAGGGAAGCTTGCAAATGGGAAATATATGACCCCAAGGCACTGCAACATTTGTAAATACATGCCAGTTACCAAGTGCCCAGATTTTGATCAAGCGACTGTGGGGATGCTATGACAGTCATTATGTAGGAGGACTTTTTTTCAGTGCTGATGTAATGTCAGATGGTCACTAAATGAATGGTTCTAAGTTGAGGACTGCCTGTATGTGCAATGTGTGTGATGCACATTAAAAATGATGGGAGGGGGGATTGACTGTCTATCACCTTCACCATTTTGGAACTTTCGAACCCCTCCCTGCAGTTTTCACTGCCTCCAGATATTGTTGGCTACAGTTCTCATTATCCTTCAACATCTGGCAGACTGGCTGAGTCTTCTGTAGATCTGTAGCTCAGCAACATTTTGAGGGCTGTAAGGTTCTCCCACTGCTCTTTACTGGAGACCGTAATTACAACCATGGGACAAATTTTGGGACACTAAGTGTTAAGAGTATAAGGCAGCAGTAGGCTTGCCAACAACTTAATCCTCCTATGTATTTGAGATAATCAAGTATTAGAAATACAAACAATAATAATAATTTGCTCTCTTTTCTTCCATTCTTTTACTTCTGAGAAATCACACACCATGTTTCCCTCAACATCACTCCTTGTGATACTATTATGACCAGAAGTAAAGTTTTCTTTGAGTTTGATTTCTGGAGATTTCATGGGCAGATACATGCCGATCCAGGTCACAGTTGTCCCAAAGGTGCTTTTTCAAAAGGCAACTGGACTTTCTGTGTTTTTTCTCTTGAAGATGCTTTGTTGCTTCTCCGAGAAGCATTAAGTTAGAACTGAAGATGCTTCTTGGACGAGAAGCTAAACATCTTCAAGAGAAAAGATGCAGAAAGTCCAGTTGCCTGTTGAAAAACACCTTTGGGATATGGACAGATACATGTAGTTTTCTCAGCAATACAGAAATGGTTTACCATTTCCTTCACCTGGGAAATTCTTCAATTTCTTAATCTATCATAATCTCTGGAATCTCCTGGCAGTATGATTAACATAGGCATTAGAGGTGGGTTTCAGCAGGTTCTGACCAGTTCTGCAGAACCGGTAGCGGAAATTTTGAGTAGTTCAGAGAACCAGTAGAAAAAATTCTGACTGGCCCCACCCCCATCTATTCTCTGCCTCCCAAGTCCCAGCTGATTGGGAGGAAATGGGGATTTTGCAGTAACCTTCCCCTGGATTGGGGAGGGAATGGAGATTTTACAGTATCCTTCCCCTGCCATGCCCACCAAGCCACACCCACGCCACGCCACACCCACCAACCCACACCCAGAACCGGTAGTAAATTTTTTTGAAACCCACCACTGATAGGCATCCATTCCTAACTATGATGATGACAAAATGTACATTACAACATCATGGCACATGACACTGTGCCATGACTGTCTGACACTGCATGTTTTATCATTTGATGACCCCAATCATGGGCACTTTCAAGAACAAATACATTCTATATCTACTTAGTTTCTCTTCTGGATCAGTCATTCCTAAAAGATTAATCAAATCTTTTCTGTGAATTGGTCAGGAAGCAGAACCTCAGATGCTGATTGCAGAGCTTAAATAGGTTTATAGGGGTATAGATAGTTCATAATTTTATTTGTATCCTGTACAAATAATGCTTATATGTATCCCATGACTATCATTAAGTGTTGTACCTTATGATTCTTGACAAATGTATCTTTTCTTTTATGTACACTGAGAGCGTATGCACCAAGACAAATTCTTTGTGTGTCCAATCACATTTGGCCAATAAAGAATTCTATTCTATTCTATTCTATTCTATTCTATTCTATTCTATTCTATTCTATTCTATTCTATTCTATTCTATTCTATTCTATTTACCCAAAGAAATATCAAAAAAGTTTTTGGAAACAAAAACACAGCGGTATTTTAGAAGACAATTCATATGAAAAGCTTTGCTATTAAACTGGGAAAAGGTTAAAAAACACCATTATTTAAAAATTCCGGTCTGGTTATCAACTATTGAAGCATTCTCACATTCAATAACATTTAGAAAGGAACAAATTGTTAGATATAGTGAATTACTGAATGAAAAGAGTGAACTTAAATCTTTGCAAGAATTAGAAGTACAAGGTATAAAGATGAATTGGTTTTCTTATTTGCAAATACAGTCTAGACATGATAAAGACTATAAGACAGAAGGTTTTTATAATAACTTGACTAGTTTAGATAAAATCTTAACAGGTACTGATGAAAATATAATTTAAAAATTGTATGGAGGTTAAATTGGAGGATGAACAAGTTAAAGAAACAATGATTGCTTGGGGGAAAAATTTTGGTCATGGAATTGATTTAGAGAAATGGCAAAAATTGTGGTCGCAAAATTACAAAATGACAATGTCAACTGCATATAAAGAAAATTTGTATAAGATATTTTACAGGTGGCACTTACCCCTGACAAGAATTGCTAGAATGTTCAAGAATAAATTGGAAAAATGTTGGAAATGTCATCAGATACCGGGCTCATATTACCATATGTGTGGACATGTGCAGAAGCTAAAAGATACTGGACTAAAATCAACACATGGATGGAAAAAATAACACAAAAACATATAAACTTTAAACCAGAGATTTTTTTTATTGGGGATTGTACCTGAAACATATAATAGAGAATGGAGATTTCTGATTGTACATGTATTAACAGCGGCTAGAATTGTGTTTGCCAAAAATTGGAAAAATGAGAAAATACCAGTGCAAGACGAAGTTCTTAAGAAAATAATGGAGTGTGCAGAAATGAGTAAATTGACATTTGAAATTAGAAAACAAGAAGATAAACAATATTATAAGATATGGGATTTATTTTACCAATGGTTAGATAAAAAGACATGAAATGAAATACGATGGAGAATTTTCTTAATGTAAGAAATGTAGAATTATATAAAATACAATATAAAGATGTACTATTATTGGAGTGATTCAGGAGAATGTATGGCATAATATAAATTGACTCAAATCCTAGAATATTTTGTATGAAATGAGGGAAGAAACAGTCATAGTTAAATATATGATTAATGAGGGTAATAATATATGGGTATATATGAACAGAGTGAAGATGCACAAAAGATTTGTAACCAACCGACACACTGTTTGTATTTGCATTGAAGATGGTTTTATTGGTTTTTTATATTTGTTTAAAAAATAAAATTTTTGTCAAAAAAAAAAAAAAACCCAAAACCTTTTTGAAGCAATTTGAGGTCCATGGGCATAATATTTTCCACAAACCCCTTTTGAACAATCACATGAATTCATCAAGATATTCTGTTCAATAATAGACATAAAGGAAATGCACATAACTCTCCCAGTTTATTTGAAAACAAAAAATTAAAAATCCATCTCAAAACACTTCAAAGAGGGAAGGTAGGCAAGATATTATTCTTGCTTGTTTTGGTGATGTCATAATACCACATCTGGTCCATCCAAACCCTCAACACACAACCAAATTAAATCATCATAGAAGTACAACAGCAAAAGCAATACCGCCACCAGATTTTCCAATTATCTGAAATGTCTAGAACAGCATTTCTCAGTCCTAGCAAGTTAAAGACGAGTGGAGTTTCAACTCCCAGAATTCCCCAATCACCATTCCGGAAGTTGAAGTCCAGTCATTCTAAAGCTATTGAGGCTGAGAAATACTGGCCTAGATATTAAAAAAAGATATTAAAAAATTAATTTAAAAGTTAATTTTTTTAAAAAAAAATCTGCTGTTGCTGAGCTCTGACAGGATTACAGAGGAGGTGCCAGGTGAATGAGTGAGAAAGGGCAGGTTCCATTGCTGAGATGCAGCAGACAAAGAGGAAATCCTCCTACAGCTGAATTCTCTGGTAAAGGAGGCATTTTAATGTTTTAAAATCATATTATGATTTACTTGCCTTTGTATGCACATGCATAAAAATCTCAAGCACTATTGAATAAAGAAACCTTGTCCTTACCTGTGCTATGAGCAGAGAAGAACCCTAGTTGTATATAACACCTTTGTATGGCCCCACGATTATTTAATAGGTGGGTACTGTAAGCCCTCTGCATGAGGCAGGCAGAAACATCTGCCTGATTGTGGCAGGTGCCAGGGACATAGTCCCTCATTTTCTATTCCACTTCCTTGAGGATCAGAGCTGTGTGTGCCCCAGAACTATCTTCCCCTTGATTTGGAGATTTGGAGATATTGTTGCCAATGCTGAAGAAGGATTCAGCACCCACTTCTACTATCTTTTGTACATCAGATCAGGCCAAAGTATTGCTTCTTGTCCTTTGCTTTAGAGAGTGTAATATCTTGAGCCTTGGCCCTGCGCACGTGCAGAGGGAATGTGAGCAAATGGCTGATTAGCTGGATTTAGCCTCTCTCTGAAGCAGCTGAGCTTTGGCGATACACCAGATGACCACCGATAATATACGGCACGCAGTGAGAGAGAACACCCACTTAATTAAAATATAAGAGATATACTGCCCGGGCACAGACAGGAATTGCTGCACGCAGAGCGTGAGTTTATTTGAGGCATCCTTCATGCTTGTGATGATCGCAAGCGGCTTTAATCTTGAAATATGTGCCATTTACTAAACTCGAAGCATCCCACTGAAGCCGATGCCACCACAGCAAACAAACAAACAAACAAATAAAGGCCTTGGTTTGATAAAAGATACAAAAAGTAAATACATTAATAGGAGGTAATTGAAAACACATGGGCAGTCTTTAAGCAATCATGCTCGTGTACAAGGTGGTGTGTGTGTGTGTGTGTGTGTGTGTGTGTGTGTGTCTACACAAAGGGCACATAGACATAAGTACAATATGAACGTGACACGAAAGCTGACTTCCACAATTCACCGTCTTGGTGTTTTATGGAGTGAGATCTCCGACTGTAACCGCGGTGTCATGTTTAGATTTCTAATTATATTTTGATATGCTTCACTAGCTGCTCCTGTAGCACAACGTTCATAAAAAGCACTGCGCTCTCTCCTCTCCTTGCTGAACAAAGGGAAGGAGGAAAAGGGGAAGACTCAAACAATGAAAGGAAGGAAAAGTCCTTCAGATGATTACGGTGGTATACTTGGTCAGCCTTGGTTCTTCCCAGATACTATATGATAGGGACAGAACTAGTACACATTCACACCCCTGTACATGTCCACGCCAACATTTATGTCCTGCCAAAAATCAGATTTTCTTCATGATCATCATGATCGTCACACCAATAGCAACAGTGAATTGATAATGCCAGCCAAGCATTGGCAATTTCAAATTAAGTAGTACGTGGCCTTTGCTTTTGTGATTTCTGATTCTCTATGCGCATTCTGTGATAATGTGGTACCCAGTAATTCTGGATAAGGCCAGCTATATGGTAACTGGCAACAGTTGTAAGGATTCCGTAAATATAAGGTATTTATTGTATGCAGGGTTGAAAAGTTCAGTTCATTCTTCTCAATAGGACTGGGAATGTTGAGGATAGTAGTCACAATAAATGGTACAGGTTAGAAATACCTGGATTAATTAAAAAACAGTCCCAGGAATCTGGAATCTTTTCTGATATCAGATGCATTTGATGATTCTCACAAGAGCTTGTGCTTCTTAATACAATTTATTACCCTGTTTTCCCAAAAATAAGACCCAACCAGAAAATAAGTCCTAGCATGATTTTTCAGGATGCTCGTCATATAAGCCCTTCCCCCAAAATAAGCTCCAGTTAAGATTGTCAACCAGATGGATGCATTTAGTACCGTATTTCCCCCAAAATCAGACCTAACCAGAAAATTAGCCCTAATGCGTCTTTTGGAACAAAAATTAATATAAGATCCGGTCTTATTTTTGGGGAAACATGGTAGTCAGAAAAAGACTTACCAAATTGTTCCTTTTTTTTTTTTTGCACCATAGTCTAACATGTATCTTTTCCAATAATGTTTCGATCAATTGATTAATCAGAAAATATTTTCATTGACTAGAAAAGTATCCCAATTAACTAGCATACAGGTTAATGTACAATGTTGTTTGATGTAAATTTGCTACTCCAGGTAGAAATTCCATCTTTAAGATATTTTTTCCTTTACATGAGAAAAATCTATCTGTAGCATCAATAAATCATTGATTTGATGGCACATAATCAATCATAGAAAAGGCCTTTTTTCAGCTAATAAGGCACAACCACGCAAAATATAGAACTAAAGCATTTTAAAATTATTCTTGTACATGAAAATGTATACCAACTAATTAACAAAGTGCTATATTTTCATGAAAGGTAAAAGGAATCAGAATTTAAGATCAGCTACCCTACAATGGATGATTAGTTGGCGTTGGCTTTTGAGTGCATCAAATTCTTCCCAAGAACTTCAGATGCTGTAATTCATTGGCACAGTATACTGTATGTGTGGATCTAAACAGTTTGACCTTTTGCACTTGACAGATGGACATTTTGTCAATGTGCAGATTGTCTAAGCGCTGTCCAACATTTTTTTGGTATGGCGTACAATGTGTTGATAACCACTGGGATCATAATGGCCAGTGTATGCTATAATCTTTTAATTTTGATTTTCAGATCTTGATACTTTGCAATCTTTGCCTTCTGTTCTATTATCTTCTGTTGTTACCCTTATCCACAGGTTCTTCTTTTCAGCCACAGATAAATCTGATGTGTTATGAACCAAGTCTATCAGTTTGTATGTATACATGGAATTCCCTCAATGTTTTAACTGGCTCATTCTTGACTACTTTTTCAATTGGTTCCCATCAATTTTTCATTACTGGCAAATGATAATTTTTTACAGATGTTCCAGTGAATCATTCTGGCAACCGCGATATTGTTTATAATCAATTTGTGGAATCTTCTTGCACAGGTTGAGCATATAACCTACTGTTTCTTCTGCCTCTTTCTACAAATTGCACTTTGAATCATTCCTGCAGAACAGTTCTAGCAAGGAGGATTGTTCCGGAAAATTTCCCAGTGCTTTCAATTTGGGAGCAGCTTCCCTCCAATTAATGGTTGCCGAAGAAGAATGGCAAGAGATGAATTTCTTGTTTAGTTTTTTTTTGTTTTGTTTTGTTTAAATGTGTTTGAAAAGAAATGATGAACAGGAAGAACTGGGAGCTTGTGAAGACCAAAGGAGAGCCACAAGACCCTGGTAATCCTTAAACCTCACAATAAAATAATACATTGTTCTTTTGAGAAGCAAATTTTTGTTTTCAAGTGGAGGGTGGGTGTCTCACACTTTGAAACAATGAGTCCTGTGGATTAATTCTGCTTTTCATGAGCAAAAACACTCAAAAGGTGCATAAATCTAGCTGCCACAGTTACAGGTAGTCCTCGACTAAGAGCAGTTTGTTTAGTGGCTGTTAAAAGTTACAATAGCAAAAAATGACTTTTGACCATTTTTTACATTGCAGCATCCCCATAGTCACCTGATCAAAATTCAGATGCATGGCAACTGACTCATATTTATGATGGTTGCAGTGTCCCGGGGTCATATGATCAGCTTTTGTGACCATCTGACAAGCAATGTCCACGGGGAAGCCAGATTCACTTAACAACTGTTTTACCAACTTAACAACTGTGGCAAGAAGGGACGTAAAATGGGGCAAAATTCAGTTAACCAATGTCTTGCTTAGCAACAGAAATTTTGGGTTTAATTGTGGTCGTAAGGCGAGGAGTACCTGTGTTAAGCATTGACAGCTCATGCTGCTCATAGATGAGCACTCCGATGTCTTTGTAGGGACCTTATATTGCCTGACTGTCATCATAAATATATCAAATACACCCTGATCTCCTCCATCTCACAACATAATTTTGAGCAGAGGTAGTTTTCTTAAACTTCCTATCAATGGCTATTCCAATTTCCAAATGATTTCTTTCCAGACAGTAGCAGTTTGTGGTTTGGCCCAAAATTCTGCATGATATAAAGTTGCTTTAAAATCCCACAGAATTCATTTTTCAAAGTTGCAAACTGTAATAAAATAAGTCCTCTTTGCCTTTTCCCCTTTAAAAGACAACAGCTCTCCCTTGTCTTTCTCTCAACGTTTGTTTGATTGCCACCGAGAAAAGTAGGAAATGGAGGGACTTCCCCATATCATTATTTCCTATGTCATCATTTATTGGAAGCCGAAGCCTGAGTAGAGATTCTGTTGCTGATCTGAAGATTTAAACCCTCTCTCCACAGAGCTTTGAAGTTCACTTTTTAATAGCTTTGGCTATAAATTTCATCACCCAATAAATTCACATGTTCATAAATTGCTATGTAGCAGCAAAGCATTTAGGCATTAGTGTCTCCATGTCCCTCAGAATGTATTTCATCTGGAAGAAGCAATTGGTGGAAGAAACAGGTGAGAAGTGTCAACTTACCAGGGTCAACATGCCACTTAAAAAAAAAAAGGATTACCACATCAGGTGTAGCTGAAATATATCCATCCGCAGGTGTAAGACAGAACTGCCCTGTCCTATAAACAATCAAAACGTACTCGTTCGACAGGGTTTGCTCTTAAGCAATCATTTGTAGGTTTGCAATAAATAGGCATGTGTTTCTGATGTTAAGCATGCTTTTATGCAGACCTGCTTGAGATGGAGTCTGGACAGAAGTCACGTAGGACTTCCTGTCCAGGAAGCAGGCAGCATTGTGGCTGCTTATTTCAGAGCCGAAATCAATGAGGTTTGAAGTGAAAAGTTCAAAGGATTTGGTAGCTTCCACTGAAATTGTGCATAAGCTCAGAGTTGATTTGGGCCAGATAATTGGTTGGAGGAAATTTAAAATGTTAATCAAGAAGTAATAATATTACTGTTCCTTGCATCTTCATTTTATTTACTTCAATGGAAAGGTCAAGAAGCACATTCTTAATCTCCCCAATGAAATCAATGGGTTCAAAAATGTGCAATGGGGGTTACATTCAAAATATTTCTCACACCAGAAAATGACTATCCAAATTCTAAAAATACTACATTTGTAAAAAGAGGAGGAGAGGAGGAGGAGGGAAGACAAAAGAGAGCTGCTTTCCCTCATCCTGGAGAGTTTGATATCTACTGTATCATACTGAATCAAACCCCTTTCATATTTTTGGCACACAAACTACATGAAGCGTTCATGAAATCATCAAGATGTGAGAATGACTCAAAGGAGGTTTTTTATTTTTTTATGCATTATAATTTAATTGATTTTTACTTGTTTGATATTTGATATTGTTACCACTCAGAGGAGCAGACTGGAAATATTTTTAGATAGGACATCTTCTTAAATTAAAAAAAAAATACATACCAAAAACTGTCTTAGGTCATCTCACAACTCCAGTTGTACAAGCAACTGGTGGTTTGACCCAGCAACCCAATCTTTCAACTATTAAAAAGTCTATGATAGTATCCAAGCCACGGTATTTAATTTGTAAAATTTGTACTTAAGACTGTTTCCATCATAGTCTGGAACAGTGTATGTACTGAATTTTCAATAGCTTGACTACAGCCTGACTACAGCCTGAATAGCATCTTACGTATACTTTCCCTCCTTGTTTATACAAACCCTAATGTCCAGTTTGATTCCATTTCTCAAGCTTCTGTGGCAGTGGTGAAATCCAATATTTTTACTACCGATTCTGTGGGTGTGGCTTGGTGGGCCTGGTGTGGCTTGGTGGGCCTGGTATGGCTTGGTGGGCGTGGCTTGGTGGGTGTGGCAGGGGAAGGATATTGCAAAATCTCCATTCCCACCCCACTCTGGGGCCACCCAGAGGTGGTATTTGCCAGTTCTCAAAACTACTCAAAATTTTTCGCTGCCGGTTCTCCAGAACCTGTCAGAACCTTGCTGGATTTCACCCCTGTTTTGTGGGTTCCTCCTTCCAATCTACCTCCAAATCAAAATAGGTTCCAGGAAGAGCAAAGTGTAACTACTACATGGAGAAGCAAACAATTATCTCAGTTTGCTTTCTGTTGTTTTCCATGGGACATTGAATGGCCATTGATATATGCTTATATGTGCCAAGCTAATCTATGTATCCATAAACTTTATGAAAGTGACCAAGAATTTATATTAGGGACAGCTAATTTTTTAGGATAAAGCTCTATGGTCCTTGAAGTCATACAATATTGTCAACTAATGATTTAGTTTTTTATACTCTCTTCTATTTGGTCTACTGCTCTGCTAGTAATAGTGTGGGTCTTTGTTGCTCTATCAAGATGCACTGAGGAAGGCTTGAGCAGCAACTGTTCAACTTTTTCTGAGCCTGCAAGTCAAATAGGGTTGGACTTGGTTAGTACTTGCTGGGAGATCATCAAGAAACCCTAAGGCTGTAGGCTAGATCTGGCAGTTGAAAAACTTCCCAGAAGGCAACATTGGCCAATCATGTCTATATGGTTGCCAAAAAAATTGAGAAGAACAAAGGAGATACTACTTTCTTTTCCTTCCTTCCTTCCTTCCTTCCTTCCTTCCTTCCTTCCTTCCTTCCTTCCTTCCTTCCTTCCCTCCCTCCCTCCCTCCCTCCCCCTTCCCTACTCCAGCTCAGAGGAGGTGCTTTCAAAATATGCTACCAGACAGAGGTGAGTTTTCAGTGCTCAGCATTTCCTTTCTTTCTTACCTAAATATCTAAGTAGGAAAAAAAAACTATAGCAGGCAACATTGTGCAAAACATGCACAATTTAGGCAGGTCAGAGCTTGTAATATATGCTGGGTGCAGAATCTGGACTGAGTGGATATAAGGTGTTATTTAGGAACCAAGAAACAACACTTCTATATAGCTAAAGGCTACCTGCTCTCCAGCTTGCTTAGTTACTTATTTAAATTTGCACTGTGTCAGTTTGCATTACAAACCTCAGAGTAATGCAGATTAGTAATAATCTGATTTGAGGAACACAATGATACACTTCATTGTTTTCAACCTGTTAGCTCCAATAATATAATCAATAGGATACTAATAATGATAATTTCTTAGAGAATTACTGAAGTATTCAACTGAAGTGCTTGTGTATAGATGGGAACTTTAATCTAAAATTCACAGAGAAATGTGAGATCCTGTTCCACTCAGATTAATATTTGATAGGCTGGGTAGACTGGGACAGGGAGATCCTATATTATTTTAGAACAGATGAACTTGTGATAGTACAACTTCCCATAGACACACTTTTTCAATCATATTATTACCCATGTTTTCCCGAAAATAAGACCCTGTCTCATATTTTTTTGCCACCAAAAAAGGCACCAGGTCTTATTTTCGAGGGGGGATGTCATCCACTGACTCACCTCACTTGCATGTGTTGGCCCCAGCCTCCTTTTCATGGTCAGAGGCCTTCAGGAACTTCTTCTGTGGCTGGCAAGGCTTTCCTGAAGGTCTCTGCAGTTGATAACAGAGCTCTGGATCAACCAGGAGAGCCTTGTTGGCCTTGCTGGCTGCCGAAGAAATGGGCAGGCAAGGCAGGTGTTGGGTGTGTGTGAGGCCTGGCTGCAACTGTCCGAAGGTATGTATTAGGGCAGCTCCACCCCTGCATCCCCACCCTAGCTTAATTTTTACCTATGCACCCTAGAGTGGGTGGGGTCTTAATCAGGGCTTATATTGGGTGCATGTGTAAAAATCAAGCTAGGACTTACTTTTGGGGTAGGTCGTATTTTTGGGGAAACACAGTAGTTGCAGTTGTAACCATAAGGGAGACAGTTTTGGGTAGTGGTTTAAGGCACAAGGCTAGAAATCAGGAAATGGTGAGTTCTAGTCCTGTCTTAGGCACAAAGGCAACTAAGTAACCTTGATTCAGTCACTTTCTTTCAGCCCTAGGATGGAGACAAAGGCAAACCACTTCTGAAAAATCTTGCCAAGAAAACTGCAGGGACTTGTCTAGGGAGTCACTCAGAGTCAAAAGTGATTTGAAAGCACCCTCCCCTCCCCAGATTATAACATAGATGCAGCATCTGACCAATCGTGTATGGACAGAGAAGTTAATTAGAATCAGGCATAATTAGCACCTGCAAAGGACACTGTGAAGGAATTCCCAGCATTGTAAGCTAGACTGGAAAGTCCATATACTTCCTGGAAGAAGGCAAAGACTAAGAAAAGCCTATGAACCCCTCAGAATCCAAATCAACTGCACAGCCAACCAGAGACACCACCGACCCTCAACCAACCCATGCAGCCCCCCCCCAGCAGTTCACCTCCCAACAACCTCACTTGATGTAACCTCCCCATCACAAGCCCCAACACAAGACTCTCACTGATGATTCACATCTGACTCATCACAAGACCCTCACTTGACACACCCACACAAGACCCATCACAAGACCTACTGACCACACGAAGCCCTTGTAAACAGAAGAACACCGACATCCCGGGGTGAAATCCAGCAGGTTCTGACAGGTTCTGGAGAACCGGTAGTGGAAATTTTGAGCAGTTCGCAGAACCGGCAAATACCACCTCTGGCTGGCCCCAGAGTGGGGTGGGAATGGAGCAGGGATGAAATCTATTTACCTTCCTTACTGGTTTGGAAACGCATGTGCCACAAGTGCGCACACATCAAGCGTGCATGCACACCTTCTGCTCATGCGCAAAACCTTCTGAGCTTGTGCAGAAGGTAAAAAAAAATTACTTCCTGGGTTAAACCAGGAAGTAATGTCATCCGGGTGGCGATTGCTACTGGATCACCCAACCACAGGGAGAAATTGCTACCAGATCGAGTGATCCGGTCCAATCCGGGAGCATTTCACCCCTGGAATGGAGATTTTACAATATCCTTTCCCCAGGAGTGGGGTGGGAATGAGATTTTGCAGTATCCTTCCCCTGCCACACCCACCAAGCCACACCATGTCCAACCAAGCCACGCCCACAGAAACTGGTAGTAAAAAAATATTTGGATTTCACCACTGCAACATCCTCTAAACTCCACTGAAGATGTTACCTAGCTTGGTAACCAACCCACAAGTTCGGAAACCAACCCACAAGCCTGGAGAAAGAACCTTCTCCCTCCTCCTGCATTTGAGCTACAGATATTTGCCACTATTGCAAAACTAAGAAAAGTGCATAGATTTGCTTCTTTAGTCTCCAGGAGCTCGGCATGAAACAATGATGAGTAGGAAAATACCTGGGATGTTTCATGGATCCTGACTAATTCACAGTTTGTCATTCTGAACTTTATAATGCTAAATAAATATGTAAGAACGGGAATCTGACAAAAAGGTCCCAAGGGCTTTCTGGATTGCAGCAGAGAGTCTTTCAGCCACAAAAGAGACATTATAAATTTACTATGTAAAAAAATATTACTATGCGTTTTTGGAGCTGCAGAACACTCTATCTTCTGATATAGATAATGGACATTTATGGCAATTTCACTCTCTGACTGCTGTTATTTTGTAATGAGGATCTGTGTGAGGAATCTCCTGTGGAATGGAAAAGCCTTGAAAAATCACTTTTCACTAAAGTTGAGTAATGTATGGTTGTATATCACATGACCATATGAACATTTCAGACTCTGACTTTGGAGCAGATTATTATTATTTTTAATGCCTTTTGGAATTTTGGAGTTGCTGATATACCACAGAAAGCAGACGGGTGAAAAAAGCTGGATCACTTTGCTTCAACCTTAAGTGCTAAGATTTTACAACTTTGGGACTGTAAAATATTTCTATTTGAGAACGGCAATATTATTTTACTGAGTTTCTATTTTTTTTAATCTATTGATTTTAATAATGCAATTGTTTACTTTTGGGGGCTCTGTTTGGAAGGCAGCAGCAAATATTTCCTTTATTTGCAAGAATTCTAGTCAAAACTCAGGTCAAGGAAAGGAGGATATTAATGGCTAAGCAATTGCACCCTCATAAATTTGGTCAAAGAGGACACTATTGAATCATCTGGAGGTTGGTTATGACATTTCAAAACCAGGCTTTACCTAAAGAAAAATTTCTTCAGGTTTTTGAATTGTCACCAAGTCCAGAGGTATTCCTCTAGGTTTCTGTTCATCCTTTTACTAATATAATAATGTGTGTGTGTGTGTGTGTGTGTGCCTGTGTTTTAATTATATGCACCAGTGATGAAATCTAAAATTTGTTACTACCGGTCTGTGGGTGTGGCTTGGTGGTGGTGGGTAATGTGACTGGGTGGGCGTGGCCATTTTAAAAAAACTTTTAAAACCATTTTTTCTACAACCTCTTTGGCGAAGAGGTTGTAAAAAAAATGCTTTCAAAAGGCTCTGACGATCCCAGCTGAGTTGCCTGATCGGCAGAGGCTTTTTTTCTTTTAAATGCCTCTGACGATCCAAGCTGAGTTGCCTGAGTTGCTTTTTAAAGCCTCTGCCGATCAGGCAACTCGCTTGGATTGTCAGAGACATTTAAAAGAAAAAAAGCCTCTGCCAATCAGGCAACTCAGCTGGGATCATCAGAGGCTTTTAAAGCATTTTTTCTACAACCTCTGAAGACATTATAGAAAAAATGTTTTAAAAGCTTTTGACGATCCCAGCTGAGCCACACAATCATCAGAGGCTTATTTTTTTTTATTTTTAAAAGCATTTTTTCGGCCAAAGAGGTTGTAGAAAAAATGCTTTTAAAAGTTAAAAAAAAAGCCTATGATGATTGTGCGGCTCAGCTGGGTATGGGGGGCGGGCAGGGATTTTTGCTACCGGTTCTCCGAACTACCTGCCTCCATCGCTATTGGATCAGGCAATCCGGTCCGAACCGGGAGCATTTCACCCCGATATGTACGCACCAGAGCAGGTTCTGACCCGTTCTGGAAAACTGATAGTGGAAATTTTGTGTAGTTTGAAGAACCGGTAGTTAAAATTCTGACTGGCCTCACCTCTATCTATTCTCTGCCTCCCAAGTCCCAGCTGATCAGGAGAAAATGGGGATTTTGCAGTAACGTTCCCCTGGAGTGGGGTGGGAATGAAGATTTTACAGTATCCTTCTCCTGCCACGCCCACCAAGCCACGCCCACAGAATCGGTAGTAAAAAATTTTGAAACCCACCACTGGTTTATAGGGGTATAGATAGTTCATAATTTTATTTGTATCCTGTACAAATAATGCTTATTTGTGTCCCATGACTATCATTAAGTGTTATACCTTATGATTCTTGATGAATGTATCTTTTCTTTTATGTACACTAAAAGCGTACGCACCAAGACAAATTCCTTGTCCTTCCAATCACACTTGGCCTATTCTATTCTATTCTATTCTATTCTATTCTATTCTATTCTATTCTATTCTATTCTATTCTATTCTATTCTATTCTATTCTATTCTCCAAAGAAATATTAAAAATGTTTTTGAAGCAATTTGAGGTTGATGGGCATAATATTTTCCACACACCCCTTTTGAACAAACACATGGATTCATCAAGATATTCTGTTGAATAATAGAACCAGTAGTAAAAAAAAAATTGAAAACCACCACTGGCACACACTTCTATATTAATAATTATATAATTAGAATGGGTGTATATGTACATACATATATATATAATTATGATTAACCTGAATCAACTCACTGCAGAATGAAGGTTATGGACCATAATCTACCACACCGATCAAGTACAAGTTGGTAGATAGAAGATTTTCAATTTGCTGGTCTAGGTTTGGTCCAGTGAGAGATCTCAAAGCATCAGAAGAGGCATTCTTGCTCTCTCCAGGTACTAATTGGTAAAGAGAGAGCGGGGTGGGTGTATATATGTTATTGCCTCAGTATAGGCCGAAACAAGGATATAATCCTGTGATCAGTCATATACATCACTATATAAAGCTATTCATATCTGGATGTTGTTTTTTTTTTTGTTTAATATCACACTAGCATCCAGTGCATGTAAACATGAGTTATAAATGTGCCAAAAATAAACAAATGCCTCCCTTCATCCCATGAGAATACCAAAATGTTGTTTTGCTTTTGTACCTAGGCAATGTTTCATATATTTTCTAATATTCATTCGGAGTGCCTGAACATGAAAGCTAGCATGGAAATGGGATGAACTGTATGTGAATATAAAAACTGGGAGAAATGGAAGTCATATCAACAAATGTTGTCCTAACTATATATAAAACTTGCATATATTGACCGATATGTATAGACACATATTGAGACGTAATTTTCATGTAATTCAAACAATCATCAGTCTCACCACAGTGAAGATGTGACATCTGTACCTGCTCATCTGCTGTTCAGGTTTTCATGACTCCCAGGTTATTTCTTCTTCCTTTTTTTTTTTTTACGTTTGTCATCTTTACGTTGGACTTAGATGGGATAATCCTTCAAATAAAAAATGCATTTTTCCTCTTAATGTCAGAGTTATCTACAGTCCTGCATATAATGTTCTGTCCATAGCTTCATATATTTCATTCTTACAAATGGCTGGTTGAATTGCGTCCCAAACATTCAGCTCACCTATTGATCATAAGCACTTAATTCCATACTTCACAAAACTGAATGGCATCATGATGTATTTGCCCAGATGAAAATCATTTCAAAAAGGGCCTGTATGGTGGTGATCATTTCATGCATTTTGGTATCTGAACTGAAAATAAAATAATAATAAAAAAACCTAGACATGGCTACGCTTTTTTTTTTTTTTGTAAACACAGGAAAATGGAGACAGAAGGCAGAAAATGGCACCTTTGATGTTGATTTTTATCTCTTGCTTCAAGATAAAGGTAGCCAAGGAATCACAAAGTATGATAGAGATTGGTTGGTGTTAGAAGTGGGACTCATCTGTGCTATACCAGTCTATCATAGGCAATGGTGGGATTCAACTAATTTAACAACCAGTTCTCTGCCCTAATGATTTCTTCCAACAACCAGTTTTCCAAACTGCTCAGAAAGTTAACAACCGGTTCTCCAAAAGTGGTGCGAACTGGCTGAATCCCACCACTGATCATAGGTCTAGGTAAGATTTCTGGAAATCAACATTATGGTTGCCTTATCCTGGCTGCCTTTTCCTCAGTTTGGTAGGTCAGCCTATGCCCATGATGGTGAACCTATGGCACATGTGCCAGAGGTGGCACGCAGAACCCTCTCTACTGGCACGTGCACCGTCGCCCCAGGTCAGATATCCGTGGCATTTCTTTCATGAGCTTCTGTTTCCCTGCAAACTATGAAACAGAAGCTCACGAAAGAAAACATCTTACTTCTTGTCACACTGCCAATGTTGGAATGCCCTGCCTCCCGCTGGCCAGCTGGTCTTCGGGTCTCTGCTGTGCATGCGCGTGTCCGAGCATGCATGTGCACACTTTTCAGTTTGGACATGGGCGTGCGCAGTTTGGGCACTTGGTGATTAAAAGGTTTGCCATCACTGGCCTATGCCATATTGCTCTTTTTAAAAGTGATGCATTCTTTATCGTACATGAATTCCACGACTAGCACTTGTATGTAGACAATATCTACTTACTAACAGCAAAACTTTAATTCCTGATGCTTGTTTTTTTTCTTATAGTTCTAAGAAACTAGAACTATGAGACTAGAAAGTAGAACTTCTCAACTAGAATATTGGAGATTATTATTGTTCATTTACTCTGTGGATGCCTTTTTATTCTTTCAGGATTAGGTGCAAAGTAATTTACTATCAAATTTGATTACAAATAAAGAGTAAAGAATAAAAGTTGCCATAAGAATACAGGCAGCTAAACCTTGTAAAATTTCTTACAAATGGGTTGGGGAAAAAGGCACGCTACAACCCATATAAATATATATTGACATTGACTCACCATTCACACATGTAGGGATATTATACACAATTCATTAGAAATGCATGGGAGAGGTAAATGATAGAACAGGAAATAAGAATAATATAAATATTCAGAACTGGGGAATATAAACCCAATATTTTAAAACATATTTGAACACAAACATTTCCAGCCAAAGGTATTTAGCCTGTTCAATATTCAGGACCACTGAACTTGTTCTTCGCAACCGAATAAAAACTCCATTAAAAAAAATAGTAATTCCAAATACTGAAAAATAAGAAAACAAAATTAACACCAGAAGAACAAATGAAGAGATATAACATGCATAATATTATTCTAATTGAGCTTTGGGGGAGAGAGATTTTTTTTTTAAATTTACCCTTCTGAAATTTTAGTGAATAGTATTGGACGTAAATTCAGTGAGAAACATTAAAGAATGATAATAAGAGAGGTTATATTGCTTTATATGATCTAAGAGTTCAGTTCATCCTCCCATTCTCCCCCTGCCTTCCACCACCATTCCCCCCCCCCACATCTTTTCATATAAGATATGCCATGCTGGTGCCAGATTTTTTCTTCTTCTTCCCTCTCTTTCCCCTAGACATCCTGGAGGGACCTCAGAGGAGAGAAACAAAAATGATGAAAGGTTTGCAAAACAGGACCTCTGAGAGAGAGGGCAAGAGAGCCCAGCATGTTCAGACTGGAGCAAAGATGACATGCGGGAGACATGATTGCAAGCTGAAAATATGTAAAGGGATGCTGTAAAAAGAAAAATGAGGACCAATTACTTTCATTAGTAAATGAGAGAAGGGCGAGGAGCGAGGCTTATGCTGCTGCCGGGATACATTAAATGAAACATCAGGAGGAATTTTATCACACCAAGAAACAGTTTGGACAATGGAACTGCCTGCCAAAAGAGGTTGTGTGGTTCCCTTGAATGGAGATACTCAAGGCTAGAGACCCATCTGTCAAGGATGGTTAGTTAATGATGAAGTTACTCCTGCCACAAGCAAACCCTTTCCCAGTGATTCCAAGCTGATCGTTAACGGATTGTTGAGTGCATAAACACACATACAAACCCATGCCCAATATCCCAGTGGTTCTTGATTTGCTCTAGCATTGATGAACAAGTATCTCTTGAGTAGCTAAAAGCTAAAGAATGCTTACTTCACAGGAGAATTCCAAGGATGTTGGCTAGGATGGGTAGTCAAAAAAACAATCTTTCACCAGCTCAACTAGAGGGTGTCTTTATTTTAAAACTTGGGGCCCAGACTAAATGATCTTCCCACCACCTATCCCCACCCCCACCCCCAATTCAACATGCAATCCAATTCTGCATTCTATTGGTGGTATCAAACAATATTGATATTGTTTATTTTGATCATTTCTGCAGGAATTCACCCATGTTGATTGACAGGTGACTGTCTCAGCTGAAAACCTTCCATGCATAAAACAAAATGGAAGGGTTTTCCTTGGTCTTTGGAGCTTCCACTACTGACTGGAAAACTTGCAATCCTCAAGGATTGCTTGGGAGGGATAATGAGCAGATAAGGTCAATATAATATATATACATACACACACACACACACACACACACACACACACACAAGCTCAATTTTCACTTAGATTTGTAACAAATTAAAACTGGGGCCAAATGCACTCTGGTTCAACTTTCATTGATTTGTTATTAACCCCAATAACAAATGGGGACAAATGAGTTTGCTTACATTATCCTATTGGCAGCCATTCACTGTTCCTTTTGTGTGTGTGTGTGATAGAGAGATTACTTATCACAGGTGGCAGTTATGAAGTTATTTCATAACTTCATCTCAGGGCAGCTGCCATTTTATTTTACTAGTATGCTCTTCTGCATGTTTGAGAATTCTCAGAGGAATTCTCAGAGGAAAATTCTCCTCTAAAATCATCTCTGGATTGCAACAAGAATTAAGACAGGAAGATAAGTTCATCTGTTGAAATTAAATTAGTATTGGATTTTTTAATAATAAAAAAACAATGGAATGATAAATGTGGGGTGCTTGTACTCCCTTCTGAAAATAAAACTTTTCTGGTATTTTTGCCAGAGGCCAACAAACGAGGAAGAAAAAACTTCTGCTTGAGTATATAGTACAAAGGAAAGAGGGAGGGAGGGAGGGGGAGAGAGAGAGGGAGAGAGAGAGATATGAGTTGTAGATGTTGCTACAACCCATTTCCATTTGATTTGCAGGGTGTCCAAAGTGCTATCACACTCCAGTGACCAAAAGATAAACAACTGGCTCAGTTGACGCTCATAATGGGGGTAGCAAAAGAGTTAGGGGCTGAGAAGAGCATGTATACAGTGTGTGGGGAGAGGAAGTGGGTAAGCAAAGTGGACTATTAAAACTGTAACTCTATCTAATGCTTGCATGGTTGTTAATGAGGACAGGAAGGCACTGGAACATGTTTGTAGGAGCAAAGGAAGGATGAAAATAAAGCACTCAAAATGCTGATGTCTCTCAGTCTAATCACCTCATAAAATGGATTTAAGCAGCTTGTCAGAGAGTTTCCAGTGTCTCCTTTTTTTATTGTTCTTGGCCATATAATTCTTTCCTTAAAGGACCCATCACCAGATTAATTAAACATTATGGGGAAAAAGGAGGGATAGAGGGGGCAGAAGGGCTTGCTGAATGAATGCCTCCCTCGGGAAGGGCGTTGAGATAGAGAATCACAACGTTCAATGATAAAAGGCCGAGACTATCAACTCAGGATTCAAGAAGGTTTGCAGAAGGATTGCACACTTGTTGCCAATTCACTTTGCTTTCTGCATGGGCCAAAGAGGAGGATTGGGGAATGTGTTACCTTAAAATAGGAGTGTGTTGCTGGAGGTTCACAGGGGTTTGGGAGAACCTCTAGCTAAGATTCTGTGCAGTTTGGAGAACCCCAAAATCCCACTCCTGGCTGGCCCCACCCATCCTGCCCTGCCCATCCCAGGAGTCCCCACGTGGCCTGTTTTGGATGCAGGTAAGTACAAGGTGCATGCGGAGGCTCAGGGAGAGCGAAAAACAGGCCTATTGAAAGTTCGGGCCTGTTTCTGGCCTCCAGAGGGGCTCCGGAGCCTGGGGAGGCCATTGTCACCCTCCCAGAAGCTCGAGGAAAGCCTCCGGAGCCTGGGGAGAACAAAAACACCTCATCCCACTGTGGTGCAGGAGGCCGATTAGGCCACGCTCACCATTGCCATGCCCACCCAGCAACCAGGCAAAGAGCCCTTTGCTAAAATTTTTGAAGCTCGCCCTTGTCTTTCAATGTTGCTCAACTCCAGCTTCCAACGGTTGCAGATTAAAGTGGGGACAGAGGTTCCCTATTTCTGGACTAAAAGATGCAGTGAAGATTAGGCTATCATACATAGTTATTAAGTGCTGAACACTGGGTGAACTGCATCATGCCAAGGGTAGATCAAGAATGAAAAAGCACAGTGAAGTAAGACCGTGATTGATCTCGAAGTAAGACAAGTGCCGATACTCCTGTCAACGAACCCCCAGGTACTAAGTATAGGCTTGACCGTATACTTAGTATTTCCTACTTAGTATTTCCTAAGAAATCCTATACTTGGATTTCTAGAACAAATAAGACCTACTAATTCAGGAGGATATAGGAGCTACTTTGATCAGCAGCATATACAGGTCTTGTATGCAACGGGTGACCTTGGACGGCACTGGATGTACGTTGTACAGTGTCATCAACATATTTGCCCTCTTCTATAGGCAATTACCTATTCTTAAACTAGTATCTGTAATCAGATGAATTCAGATAGTAATGGATTTTTCAGAATCCGAATCAGAACAGAGCTGGAAGGGACCTTTGAAGTCTGCTCATAGTATATGATCTATACTATGGATTCTATACCCTGGATCTATATAATGGTAGGGACAAATGGCAGGAGAAAGGAATATATGCTAGTTATGGAGCTGCTCCATAGGACTGAGGACCTGGTATTGATCGACTTAAGGCAAAACCTGAACAATTTTTCACAGATGCATCAGCCTAACCATTGGTCAAAACTTGCCTCTTCTCCACCTCCATCCCATATTCTGCAACTGGTAGGAGGGAGGGAAACAAAGTAGAGGGGATCCATCCCTCATCTCTGCCCTTAATTTGATGACTCTTATGGGACAGCAGAGATCAGTAGAGGGACTACAAGTTATTTTTTTGAGGTCAGAAGGACCAGTAGACAACCAATTGCAACTGAGCCATGGAGAGCAGTTTCTCGTCGTAATAGTAACAGAGTTGGAAGGGACCTTGGAGGTCATCTAGTCCAACCCCTGCTCACGCAGGAGACTTATACTAGGGATTCAAACCGCTGAACCGCTGACTTTTCTGATCGACAAGCTCAGTGTCTTAGCCACTGAGCCACCTAGTCAGGAAGCAGGAACCAGCTCTACAGCTTCCATTCCCTTCTTTCTTACAGTCCCGAGCTCCTTAATAAACAGCCAGAACAAGAGCAACTTTCACGGCCCCAGTTCGTGAACAGGCTGGAAATACTTTGTACATCTGCCCTTTTCCCATGCTACATCTAACGCATTCTAAGGAGAGAAAAGGAAATCTTTGATCTGATGTTGTTTTTCATCCAAAGTGCATGTCACTTGCACAGCAGTGCTGGATGTCCCTAGTACTTTTCAATGAGGTTGTTCACCAAGGCAAGCAGTGTAATTAAAAATATATATATATGTTCCCACCGCTCCTCATCACAGGATGGTGTGATGGGAGTAGTCTGCCCAGGTGCAGGCAATAAGGGGGTGCAATATCTGGTGAATTGGGGATAAAAAAAGGAGGGTATTTGGAAGGTTGGTGGTGGGTTCACGTCTTCCTGAAACATCAATCAACTATTTGGCAGTTGGTGCAGTGCCATGCATCTGCCACAGAAGAGACAGTGTAAAATGCGCTATTTATGCCACTGCTTGTAAATGCCACTTATCAGGGTATAAAAAGTGGGAAAAGGTTAAATGAGCCTTGCATTCCCATCACCAGTCTCTTCACCCCAGCAGATGGGTCAATATTGCTATATCAGTATACCTCTTAAAATTAAATATGGGTTGCACTGAAAGTTAAATCATCTTTGTGCGTTGACACAGATCTTAAAACCAGGAATGCAATTCTGTAGCAGGAGGATCTCTTCTGAATTCTCACGAATCAATGGGCAAAGGAAGCATGCCAAGGAAGGAACTCAGCTCAAGGTTGCCAGAAGCCATTGAATCAAATCCTGCAAAGAAGCCAACAAAAGTTAGTCTTTCAGTAACTTTGGTCTAGTGGTTAAGGCTGGAAAGCAAGAGACTGTGAGTTCAAGTCATGCCTTAGCCATGAAAGCCGGCTGAGTGACCTAGGGCCAGTCCCTCTCTTTCAGTCCAACTCACCTCACAGGGTTGTTGTTATGGGGGAAATAGGAAGAAGAAAAAGAAGAAGTAGTGTCGGATATGTTCGCTGCCTTCAGTTATTTGTGAAAATAATAAAGGCAGGAAACAAACAAATATTCTTCCAACTAAGCAGATCACAGCAACAGTTTGGTGAGAGGAGTAACCTTAGGAGATACTTGAAGCAAGGAAGGAGGGAAGGAAGGAAGGAAGGAAGGAAGGAAGGAAGGAAGGAAGGAAGGAAGGAAGGAAGGAAGGAAGGAAAACAAGCAAGAAAGCTCGAAGAGGAAAGCAACCTTCCTTATTTGCTTCACCACAGATTACACCACACTCCTCTCCCAGTAGCCTCTCCTAAACCATCAAGCTTTGGTTCTGATTCTGCTGACATGCAGTTATCCAAATCTCCTGTCTCTTCCACCAGTTTCTATCAGATGAGAAGATACAAATAGTCATGATCACGAAGATGACAATGACATAGAATCACAAATATGTTAAAGGATAGAGATAAGGAAGATAGTGACTGTTACATAGAATTTCTGTGTTTTGTGAGAGTTTGGAATAAATGTATTTCACACTCCACTCTTATTATGCATTCCTATAATATAGGTTTTATGTTTATATGTTATATATTATAATATATATGTCATTTCTTTGTTGCTCCAGGATCCCTCCTCTGCCCTGGTTTCTCTTCTTTCCTCACCCTTTTATTGCATAGTTTACTTTGCATGAGTTGGCTTTACCTCTTCAGCCTCAGATTCCCACCATCCTGTAGCAATTTTAAAGCAGCCACTTTGCCGTAAAAGAGGATTTTGTTACACCTTCCTATACAGCGATTCTTCCCACACTAAAGCACTTCCCTCCAGCTCACAGGGCAATCCATCATCAGCCTGAGCTGATGTGCAGAAAGTTTCTGCCCAAAGGGGTTTCTTTCCCTCCCCTCCTTCTCTTGGAGCTAAAAGCATTGAGAAACAGCTGGCTCTCCTCAAACAGGATCTCAGGAAAAACACGTTTCACAAATTGGGAAGGCTGTGTAGCCATAGCTTACACACCTGCCCATGCCTTTCATACTGGTTTGGGTAAGAGAGAGACAAGCGTTGGATTTTTTTTTGTTTTGCAAACAAGGGGGTCATTCTCATACAACAATGACAAATCAGTGGATACACTACTTCCTAAGCACTCTTTTTCGTAGGGCCAAATAATTTTGACAACAGTCATACTGAAATATGTATTTTTCCCAAGCCAATGCCGTAGGTTTTAAGTTAACTGATTTTTTTTTTAAATTTGGGCCTCCTCTAAGAAGATCAAGGAATATATGTATGTATTTGGGTACCTGTATTCAAATTTGAGTCTGCAGTCCTGTATTTTTATCAGGGAATAAGACCTACTGATTACGTCTGACTGTAGAATACAGTGTTCATACGGCTGTGCTGTAACACATTTTTGATTCAAAAAATTTAAAATGTCCAGTATGTTTTAAAGTAGCTCATAAAATACATTAAAGCAGCAATAAAGAAATTGTAAAAAGCCCTATAAAACAACCCCATATAAATTTTAAATAATCGCATCGAAGTTTAAAAAAAAATTAGGAAAAAAATTAAATTATTTTACCCTAATAGAGAAACTTAAGGCCTTATGGGTATTTATGTTCTTGAAGGCCTTGAATGTAACCGTCAGAGACTGCTACCAGTTAGCAAATTCTAATCTGAATATATCAAAAAAGGAAGATCTGTTTGCCCTCTATTCTCTCAGCACTGAGAACAGCTGTTTTAATTGGTGAAATGACTTCTGGGACCTGTGTAAGACCCAGAAGTTATTTTTGGGTGAGTCTTCTGTGGGACCCAGAAGTCAACTCATCAGTAAATAGCTGTGAAAATGGTTCCTCTGTGATGCATTTCTTTTGTCAGACTTTCATCTGTTCGTTAAATTTAGGATTTAATTTAGGACTATTTTTTTTTAAGATTCTGTTTTGATTTTGCTTCTCACATTTTAAAAAGTATTATTAGTTACCAGGAGTGTCTTGCTAGAGTGGAACCGCAGGGTGTAAATTAAATAAATCCCTAGACATAAAAGAAATAATGAATAGCTTTTTGCCTGGTATCTCCCACTACTTTTTTGGAATATATTCTCAGTATGTCTTTCAAAGGCAAACTGTGGTACTCAAACCAAGAGAAAATTCCTTGGTGTAGTGGTTAAGGTTCTGGTCTAGAAACCAGGAAACTGTGAGTTCTAATCCTGCTTTAGGCATGAAAGCAGCTGGGGGACTTTGGGACAGTCACTCTCTCTCAGCCCAACCCACCTCACAGGGTTGTTGTGGGGAAACTAGGAGAAGTATGATGTATGTTCTCTGCCTTGAGTTATTTATAATGTAATAAAGGCGGGATAAAAATCTAATATATAAACAAATAAATAGTCAAGATGGTGAATGTGACAGTGCAGTCAAAGCCCCGCCTTCTTTCCACACATGTTGCATAGGTAATATATATGAAAGGAGTGGGGCTTCAACTCTACAGTCCCAGCCAGCATCTTGGCTTTACAGGAAGTCCTCAACTTACAACAGTTTATTTAGTGACCGTTTGAACGGTCCTGAAAAAAATGACTCATGACCATTTTTCACACTTTATCACCAGTGGTGGGTTGCCCCCGGTTCGGACCGGTTCTATAGAACCGGAAGTAAAACTGGCGGGAGGCTCCACCCACTGACCCTGACATCATCAGAAGCAAGCGATCCTGTTGCGAACCGGTGGTAAAGATAAGTAGAACCCACCCCTGTTTATCACCATTGCAGCACCTCCATGGTCATGTGATTTACATTCGGATGCTTGACAACTGACTCACATTTATGACGGTGGCAGTGTCCTGGGGTCATGTGATCCCCTTTTGTGACCTTCTGACAAGCAAAGTCCATGGGGAAACCAGATTCACTTCACAACCAGGTTACTAATTTAAGAACTGCAATGATTCACTTAAGAAATGTGGCGAGAAAAGTCATAAGATGGGGTAAAAATCCATGGCACAGTGGTTAGAATGCAGAACTGCAGACTAATTCTGCCGACTGCCAGCAGCTCGATCCTGACCAGCTCAAAGCTGATTCAGCCTTCCATCTTTCCAAGGTCAGTAAAATGATGACGCAGATTGTTGGGGGTAATATATTGAAACTGTTTAGAAAGGGCTGTAAAGTACTATAAGCAGTATATAAGTCTAAGTGCTATTGTTATTGCTAAAACTCACTGAACAAATTTCTCACTTAGCAACATAAATTTTGAGCTCAATTGTGATCATAAGTTGAGGACTACCTGTATTTTATAGTCACCTTTCATCCCTGCTTTACTGCTCAAAAGACACTGAGTACACACTTTTATATCTCCTTAAGAGACGGTAGCGAATAGTTCATCTTCTATATCTTTTGCCTGTCATCTACAAATTGTCCAGCTTTATACAGCCCAGACACAGTTGCCTTTACAAAGGCTTTTCAACCAGCTGCTTACCCTTCGATACATATTTGTCAACACTGACATGCAGAGAGCTAGCCAGAACCATCGTAACAACGACAGGTACTTGGCAGGGGTGGGACTTAAGCAAAGCAATGGAAGCCAACAGAAAAAGAAATTGGCTGAAGGGTTGATAATAGAGCTGACACATATGGCTCTCTAGAGCACCTGGACGGTCTTTGCTGAAAAGGCCAAACGCCGGTTCTCTTCACAAAAATGATCCAAATGCCGCACAACACAGAAGCATCTCTAGCCGTGGTAACATAATTGGATATATTTATAGGGTTTTGGATGAGCTTCTTCCTATACAGCTCCTCAGCAGACCTCTTAATGCAGCCCTGCAGCAGGAAGCTTTCTCCTAGATGACATTTAAATGAACGGTTAATACAGTACAATATAGCTCCAGTTTGACCCTTGGGATATATTTTCACTAAACCTCTATTGCTGTTGATTTTAACGGTTAAA
This sequence comes from Masticophis lateralis, assembly GCA_030761175.1. Lineage (NCBI taxonomy): Eukaryota > Metazoa > Chordata > Lepidosauria > Squamata > Colubridae > Masticophis > Masticophis lateralis. Next base: position 147,844,398 of record JAUDYJ010000002.1, read on the forward strand.
GCTTTTCCCCTGAAGAATCCTAAGAATTGGTGTGGGGTTTTAAGAAGTGTAATGAAAGCAGATTCAAAAATATTAATATCTGTGTTTTCAATACTGTATTGTTTTTAATACCACATTGTACAGTTGCATTATTCTATGTCTACACAGATATGAGAGAACAGCAAAAGTGGTTAATAAGACTTAATAAACTTTTTTGGAATATTTACATAGCTGTCTTTTTAAAACATTAGCCTCTTTTTTTTTCTTTTTTCTTATAAAAGAGTCATCTTGAAATTAAGGCCAAATTCTGGAAAAAAAATGCTGTCATTGAAAATAATAATAGTGCTAAAATAATAGTAGTACTGTAATGTAACCACTAATAAAAGATCAATCATCATCATCATTATTATTATACTCAGCCTTCCATCCTTCCGAGGTGGGTAAAATGAGGACCCAAATTGTTGGTGGGCTGACTCTGTAAACTGCTTAGAGAGGGCTGTAAAGCCCTGTGAAGCAGTATATACAGTACGTCTAAGTGCTATTGCTATTATGATGATTATCATCAAAAATATACAGTGCCATCAAAAGAGTAAAAGAATTGAAATGGAAATAAGCTCATCGCATAGCAAGAAGAACTGATGGCAGGTGGACCAAGAGAGTCATAGAATGGATCCCACTTGATAAAAAGTGTCCACAAAAGAAACCTAAAACAAGATGGAGTGACAACATCAGCAAACAACCAGTATTTTGCCAGTACTTTGCCAGTATGCCCAGCTGGTAAAGGGAAGCTCAGGACCATATTGGTTGGAAACATGCAGAAGAGGCCTTCATCCTGCACTGGATAGCCAATGGTTAGAATGATGATGATAATTACAATTACAACATAATGCAATGATACATTGGAAGAAACATTGCAGAACATATAATCTAACCCAGGGGTGTCAAACTTGCAGCGTCACATTGCTGTCACGTGGTGTATTGCGATTTCCCCCTTCGCTAAAATGGGTGTGGGTGTGGCCAGCATGTGACACATTTGGCCCGCAGGCCGCAAGTTTGACATCCCTGATCTAACCCATGGCTGTATAGGAATCTATTGCTACAGCATCCTGATAGATCACTATGAACCCTCTATTTAAATCTTCCCAATGAAAGAGAATCCACAACTTTTCTATGCAAGCTATTCCATTGCCAAACAGCTGTTGGGTTATTTTTCCGATATCCAGCTGAAATCTCTGTGGCTTATACCCATTGCTTCTTGACCTGCCTTCTGGAGCAGGTCGAAACAATCCTGCCCTGCCTTCTATATAAGGCCCTTCACATCATGGTGGGAGAAATATCATCTTTCACCTCACATCCAGTGCTTCCATATCACCTAGCCTTTTGCTTTGCAATCATCTTGATTGCTGTCTTCCTTAAACATGGCATTCAGAACTGGGCACATTGACGAATGAAGAAGAGAAGGGAAGGCTCTTGTTCCTTTTTGACCTGCCAAAATTTTTTGCCCACCCACCTTGTAAATTTATCTGCCATTGGACAAAAACATCATTGGATGTTTTTATTACATGTATTAAATATACATGTAATACATGTTTTATTACATGTATTAAAATGTTTTAATACATTTTTATTACAAATGTCAAGGTAAAATGGAATACGGAACTAAAGAAAAATTTTGAATTTTGACCTATACTTCGCTTGATGCAGCCTTGAATTGTATTTGCATATCTATTCTATGTAATCAAGGGCCATTTCAATTTCCCAGCCACGGTGTTCAAATAAGATGTAATTTACTATACTAATTGCAGGCTGCATAGTGACCTCCAAGTGTTTTAAGCATCAGGATTTCACACATACTCACCTATAGGCAAGATGTCTATTTTTCCACAAATCTAAAGGAGACTTAGTGTCTGTTTTTCTTTGTCTTTAAAATTAAAACTGTGGGAAAGCTTTAACAACACTTTAATATCTGACAGACCAGGAGTGGGAGATCTGTAGTCTCCAGATGTTGCTGATGTACAATTTCCAGCATCACAGCCAGACTGGTCAAAAGTGATAGATGTTAAGGTCTGCGTTTTACTGACCTCAGGAGGGTTCTTGAACAGTTCTCTGTCCTTGTGAAAAGATCAGTCCTGATTTGTCAGGAATCTGATAGCGATTCCTGAGTCTGAAGACTCATTCAGGCAGTGGGCACCCAACTATTCACTATTCATATAGTGTTCTGTAAACAAAATATGAATTAACAGTACAGGTAGTCAATTAGACATTTATATGCAGTGAAAGAATGAGCTCATGAGGTTGCAAAGAGTTTTCCATCACCATGGAACTACAATTCCCAGAGTTCTTTGGTTTCAAGGATGACTCAGGAATTGTGCCACGTTGCAAAGCAATGTGACAAAGCCAGGAAAATTAACCACCCCATTAGAAAGCCTTCTACAATTGTCCCTAGGAGTGATGAGGGGCAGGGGTGGGTTCTACTTATCTTTACTACCAGTTCACAACGGGATCATGTTTGTGTGCTTGCTTCACTCGTGCGCACGCCTTGCTTCTGCGCATGTGCAGATCGCTGATGACAACATCCGGGGTGGTGGGCGGGGCCTCCCACCGGTTTTACTACCGGTTCTTGCGAACCGGTTCAAACCAGGGACAACCCACCACTGATCAGGGGCCAGTACAGCCCAGAACACATTCTAAGCATGGTGGCTTCTGGCTTAAAGGTGAAGCGAGTAACATATTATAAACCAATATAAACTGAAGCAGAAACGCATTCCTTTGAAAACAAATCTTGTTCAGTTTAGAGGGAGTCTATAAATAATACTCCCCCCCCCAAAGACTCAAAAGACTTGTCAGAAATAAACATATTTCCATGTGTGAGTGGGTTGCTTTGAGTTCTCTTTGTGGTCCAATCTATGCTTATCAAAAGTTGGAAAGAATTACAGAAACCCCAGAGGGATTACAGTATCCTGTTTGCTAGCAGTAACTCTAAAAAGTGTATCTTCTTTAAATCTCTACAGCCCATTGTAGTAAAAAAAAAAGTTTGCTGTGGAAGAGCATTGAAAGAGAAAGACAATATTTGCACTAAAAGTGTTTCCTAGTAGGTCAAGGTGTTTTTATTCTTATTATTCAAAATTGCTTACAAAAAGATTGAGTACAACTGTTCAAAGTTATAATAGCACTCAATGAGGGGAACAAACAATAGGTCCTTACAGCATCCCTGCAGTCAGGTCATGACGACATTTTAGCAAGCTTTGGCCTTGTGATTACAATTTCAGACAGTTGCTGCTGGCTTCTCTCAAGTAAAGAAAATGGGGAAGCTGACAGGAAGCCGGAAGTCACAATCACATTAGGTCAGGGGTGTCAAACTTGATTACATTGAGGGCTGTCATCAGGGTTGTGTTTGACCTCAGGAGGCTGGGATGGGTGTGGCCAGCTCAACATCACTCATGTCGGGGGTGCTTGTGGCGACCCAAGTGTTCCGCCAGCAAAAAACAGGCTCCTGAGCTCCATTTCCGGCTGTGACAGCTTCCTGCAACCCTCTGCCTGCAAAAACAGAGCTCGCGAAGGCCACACACAGCCCTCGCAAATGACATTTTTGTTGGCAGTGGCATCACAGGCAGGTCTTTCACTGTTTCCAGGGTGGCCGCACCGGACCAGATTTAACTCCCCCCTCCAGGGGTAGGTTCTACTTACCTTTACTACCAGTTTGCAATGGGAGTGTGCACGCTCGCTCGCTTCGCTCGCACACTTTTGCACATGCACAGATCATCAATTATGATGTCTGGGCGGGGTCCCGCTGCTTTTACTACCGGTTCTAAAGAACCGGACAGAACCAGGAGCAACCCACCACTGCCCCCCTCCCAGCTTGAGTTTGACATCCCTGCATTAATCCATGCTTAACAACCCAGCCAATCCTCGTTTAACAACTGGCAACTGGGACTGACATTGTACTTTACGACCACATTGCTTGGGGATAGCAATAGTCTGACAATTATTCTTTATATTGTATGATATTTGGAAAAGGGATAGTCCATTCTGTTATATATTTTCTCTTCTCTTTTACATACTTGGGCACAAGAAACACAAAAGATAATTCCCTTAATCAGTTTAAAGCAAATCTGACCATGTTCATGTATGTCTAGAGCCTTGGTGGCACAGCAGAATAAAGTGCTGTTAAATAGCACCAGCTGCCTGCAATTACTGCAAGTTCGAATCTCACCAGGCTCAGGTTGACTCAGTCTTCCATCCTTCCGAGGTAGGTAAAATGAGGACCCAGATTGTGGGGGCAATAAGCTGACTTTGTATAAAAAAGAACACCGCTTGGGGGGGCCGAAAGCTCTGCTAAGCAGGTATATACAAAAGTATGAAGGCTATTGCCTATCGCATTGTAAGCTGCCCTGAGTCTCCGGAGAAGGGCAGCATATGAATCAAACCAATAAATAAATAAATAAATTATACACTCCTCTAAACATTTGGTCAGGGCTTTTGCTACTTTTAAAGATGACTTTGAAGAGTAGAGAAAGAAGGACATACTGTGGCTTTTTTTTTCATGTTATGCTTAATGCTATGTCCTTGGTTACCTTTCTGTGAGTTTTATGGCAATGGATCTTTCTGAAGCTGCTGCAATTTGAAAGCAAAGGTGGAAGGCCTTACCCAAAAAGACCCAAATGCATATCTTGATATATTGCTGTACCAAGTGAAGCAGCTGCCTCAATTGGAGGATGCCAAGATCAGGAGCCAGACCCACAGGTGGCAGAGCTCATACCGCACAAGATCTGAGCCACCTCCTTGGGCTGTGTAAAGATGAAAGAACACAAGCCCCTGCTTCACTTTTTATAGTGGATTCTGTCAAGCTGCCATGTAGCCCAGAGCAGATGCAAACAACTTTCATCTACAAAATTCTGGCCAGCCTATAATTTTTGGCTGGAGGATTACAATCCTCAATACTGTAGGTAGAAACTTTTTATTTTGAAGGAGCCATTCTTTTGTTCAAACTTAATGAAGAAACTTCAGGGCAACAGAATAACAGGAATCCTGAAACTTCTGAAGGCAATGTGCATACTGAGTTTTGAAAATACGTTATGGAAATGCTTCCAAAAGATCTGCTGTGGAAGAACTTGACTATTTACAAAATGGCAGCCATAGTGTTCATAACCAGGTACAAAAATCAAACTGTCCGAAGCTAAAACTTGCCCCAGAACTTAAGTGCAAAGTAGAGATGTGGTTTTACCCCACCCATGTCAAACTCTATATTTCTGCTCTCAAAATATCACAGAAGACAAATTGTTGAGGCTCAAGCCATGGAGGTAAGACACACAATTAAAAATCATTTTTCTTGCATGCAGCTCCATGCTCTGACACTACCAACCACTCTGTCATACTGACGGGGGATGGTGATGATTGTAGTTTAAAATAGCAGGAGAAAGGAGGCATATTATCTATGTACATGTTCAAACAAGGCATTAATATTAGATCTAACACCTGAGATATAAGTTTCTTTTAATACTTTGCTAGGTTTCAATCTAACCTGCATTTCTTCTCTTCCACATTTCTTGTTTCATTTCCATCCCATGCCGTATCCCAGAGAAAGCACCACATTCTAGTTAATCATGAAAACATGTTTATTTCAGTTGTAATTTTATCAACAGGTCAAAGTAAGCCCATTCACTGAACATAACAATTCAGGCTAAATGTATATGGGCACATTCACATCCTGTGTTTTTAAAATAGAATGTTAAAACGCAGATACTCAGAAGCCCTCGTACGCACCATTCACTTATTCATTCATGTCAAAGGTTTATCCAGGGCACCCATCTGATTAAAAAAAAAGAGGGCAATACAGCCAATAAAAACAAAAACATACAATGACAGTCCCATACTATACAGATGGTCCTCACTTAACACTCACTCATTCAGCAGCCATTTGGAATTACAAAGGCAGTGAATGAAGGGACTTACGACTGATCCCTGAAGTACCAGCAACACCTCTACTGCAGGGGTGGGCTGCTTGGGGTTTGCAGGGGTTCAGGAGAACCTCTAGCTAAGATTCTGTGCAGTTCAGAGAACCCCCAAATCCTACTCCTGGCTGATCCCGCCCGTCCACCCCACCCCTCCCAGGAGCCCCCACATGACCTGTTTTGGAGGCAGGTAAGTGCAGGGTGTGTGAAAAATGGACCTACCGGAAATTCAGGAAGGCCAGAAATGGGCCCGTTTCCAACCTCGAGATGGCCTCTGGAGCCTGGGGAGACTGTTTTCACTCTCCTGGAGGCTCAAGGAAAGACTCCAGAGCCTGGGAGACCGACTAGGCCATGCCCACCATGGCCACACCCACCCGGCAATCGGGCAGAGAACCCCTTGCTAAAATGTTTGAAGCCCACCCCTGCTTTACTGTCATATATATATAAAATGCAGGGCCACTTGTGCCCACCTGCACTTATGACGACCTTTTTGGCTACTCATCTACCTACTGCTGCCAACTTTCCTTACTGGAGCTTGAGGCTGGGGGAGACGAAGCCAGGAATGGCCTAGATTGAGGTGGGTCCTCGCCTAATAACCTGTGGGATTCAATTAACTCCAGCAATAAGGACTGCTGGGATTGCTGTTGGTAAGCGATGCACTCACATAACATCATGCTTTATAACCACATTTGCTTAGGGACGGAAATTCCATTCTCAATAGCCATTGTTAACTGAGGACTATCTGTACAGAAGAAAATGTACTTCCCACCATGACATCACCAGATCAACTCGACATTTGCTGGGTTCGCTCCCAGCTTAGTCCAACGCTCACGAGAAGAGACGGGTCTTTTCATATTTGGAATGGAATAAAGCAAAGCTATAGGTCAGGAAATACAGCAAGTTTGTCTTCTGTCAGGGAAAAGATAGCTCTCAGTTCCTTTTTTAGCCTATCATCATAATAGAGAGGCTGCATGAGTGTTATGTCGTTTTTCTGACTCTTCTTCTTTTTTTTGTCAATAGTTGCTCTTCTGCTCACACCCAGCTTACGACGTTCCAGGTCCTTCTGCATCAGATTTGGAGTTTGACAAAGAGCTTCTGTGCAAATTAAAAAGACAGAATTCTGTAAGAATTAATCAATATCACTATTGCTTCCCTCCTCCCCCTACACACACACACATACACACACACACGTACAGTGTAGCTCTGTAGGAAATAAACAGATGGGAAATAACCTCACCAACCCATTTGAAACCTAATGGCTTCTACCAACAGAAGATTGTTTTTCTAAAACATAAAATCAATACTATGTTTCAGTATTTTATTAGATTTCCCAGTGGGCTAGAGATTTCTTTAAATGTGAACAATCTTAAGACTCAAGAAAATGCTCCAACCCTTGTTCAAGGAAACTCTATAAATATTAGAAATTCCACTGTACTAGACTGGCTGAAACATTTTTTAGTGTGGATAGTCAATCTTATTACTATCATTTCCATTTCCGAGGCAGACAAATTAAAGCTAAGTAACAAGTTTAAATTTAATGTATAATTTACTAGCCCCAAATGTTTTATGGAAACAACAGGTCATAAGTTTGGATCAGGAAGGAGCATTTTGTGATCATGTATCTATTAAACTCATTCACAAATACATCTTTGCAATTCAATAATAGCGACCTCAAATGGTAGCTTATAATGGAGAGATAAAGTCATTGTAATATTATATATGAATATAACTTTTATGAAGGTTTATCTTAAGAATGCCTGATAAATCTTTTAACATAATGGAATACTGCAAAATTAAAGACCATTTAATTTCTCTTTCTAGAGAGAGGACACAGGAATCTGTGGTTATTCAGAAATTGATGGCTTACCACACTATTCATCTCTGACTGTTATGCTATATAGGAATCCAACAGTGGGTAGAGAGGCCAGGTTTTTTTTTTTTTATTCCTGCTTGTACAAAGCAGAGAGAAGAGAAATTACAGAGAAGTCTAGACTCTTGCCAAGTTTTATTATCCACATAATAAGAATTGCAATCAATTATATAATTAATCTGCCACAAAGAGCTCTATTGTCCTACAATGAGCCTAGGTAGACATTGTTTCTTTCAAACTCTATTCTCATAACATGGCCTTCCCACAAATGGTACTTGGACAGGTGTATGTCACCTGTTCCATGTGCAGAGTATATGCCATTTTATAGATGTAAATTCACCTGTGACTTGCACACAATATCATGGGAGCCAAGCCATCCTGAGCAGATGTAGAAAGTGGATTTGCTCTATAGAACAACCAACAGACACAGGTGTGTGTAGTTTATTTCTCAACAATCCAAATATTCAAACTTCATTCCTCTGTAAAAGCTGAGCTGAGGTTCAACTAGAAGTTTATCTTTTGAACCATTCACATGGTTCGTTTTATGCTACAATAAAGAAACCATCGAGATTGTAATGAACTTTAACAAAGTTAAATCTGAGCTATATCAATAATAAGATTCAATTCCCAAAAGGTGCTTTGGAGCAGACTGGGATGCAAATAGAACACCTGTCTGAAAGTCTTTAAAGCAATTGGGCCATTTCCTGGAATTGCTGGGCAGCTGTAGAAGGCAGCCCCAAAGATGCAGCTGTTTAATAAATAGCACAGTGTTATGTTCATACTTCAATACCATTTTTTTGGGGGGGGGGGGGAATCAGACCTAAAGATTTACAGCCCTGAAAAGTTACTTCCAACAACTTCCCTATCACAATTCTTAATTTTATGCTAATGTTTCCTTCAACGTGAGACAATAGTTTACACTTGTGAAACCGCCATCTCGATGTTCAAAACATGCACATCCTTTTGATTAGAAGACATTTACACCTGGGGCTGTGAATTATCCAGTGATATCATCCAGGGATTACCTTGAATGTCTGAGACAGGCCTAATGCTTCAAGTGGGCTGAACATTCACCAATGAATGACGGAGCTTTGTAATTGATTTAATGCAGGAACTAGGACGAAGCATTTGTCGATCCTTGAAACAATGCATTTATGTATTTGAAAAAAACAACAACAGAAGGCTTTTGTGTGTATGTGCCACACACTCTCAAGCTGAGTTTGTAACCTGCTTAAATTAAATACCTCTGACACCTTCTGACTTTTCTGTGTTTATTTAAATACACTTAATGTGTATTTTTTTAAAAGGTTCATATATGCAAGTTATTAGTGTTGTTTCATCTAACAACTGAAGAAGAGGTATAATCAGGGCCTCTCTCTCTCCCCTTCAAAGCTTTAAACATTTCTCTCTCTCCTCCCTCTCCCATCAACCTTGCCAATAAAAAAATAACTGAACATGAGTTGGTTTTAAGCAAGAGTGCTGTGTTCATTTAATGTTAACAAGTTGAAATGATTGATTGGAAGGTCAATTAATTTTTAACTGTTCTTTATTAATAGTAATTTAGATTAATTCTTTTTCAGTAGGAATGATAGTCTCTGGGAAATATACCTGGAATAAAGAAGGTGAGGACTGCCTTTGATTTTTGAGTGACAATTATTGATGTCCTTATTCTTATTAATAATACACTCATCATGGCATCACCAGGGTGTTTCACCTATCTGTTACCGAAAGGTTATAGTGGGTCTGTTGCTCTGAAGATTTCTCTATTACATTGGAGGGACTTTTCCAGCCCTCCTCCACAGTCATTCAAAGAAGGAACATAAATCTCCCTCTCTCCTTTCTCTTCTATGTACATCCAATCCCCATTGCATTTATGGTGTTCTGGGGAGAGTAACTCAGAGCATGGGGAAACATTCAAAACATCTCTTGACTTCAATTAAAAATATCCTTGCAGATACCTATTAAATCCCTCTGTGAGACAAGCAAAGACACTAACCCATATCCCCAAGCAGGTGGTTTTCATTGCAACTATGCCCACGTCTCAAGGATGAAAGCACTATCATTAATAGTAGTAGAACAACCTGATTGTTCTCTTTATAATGGCTCTTTATGGAGCTACTTTATTAGGTATGCTGTTTACTGTTGGTTTCAATTGTATCTCACTCCCGCCCCCCCTCTAGGAGCTTAAAGCAGTTTACATAGAGAGTGGCTTTCATTTAGCTCCCCTCCCCCCATGACAGCAACCCTCCAAGGTAGATTGAGACAGTAATGGATCAAAGTCCATGATTGGAGGCAAAATGCAACCTAGAATGCTGAGTTCTATTTTAACAACCATTAGGATGGATGGATGGATGGATGGATGGATGGATGGATGGATGGATGGATGGATAGATAGATAGATAGATAGATAGATAGATTGATGATAGAAAATATATAGATAGATAGATGATAGAAGATAGAAGATAGATAGATAGAAGAGAGAGAGAGAGAGAGAGAGAGAGAGAGAGAGAGAGAGAGAGAGAGAGAGAGAGAATGTGTTTTGTGGTTTGCTGCCACAATACACATACAATGTACACACTTTTCAGGAATACTGTAGCATAAAGTTGTAATCCCTCACCTTAACACTGTAATACATCCCCACTGAGCAGTAGGGATGGAGATTGGGGAGTCATCCATTTTCACTGCAGAAGTAATTGTAAATTTAATCAGCTAAATTAAGATGAAGCGGCTCTTATGGTCAGTCATTTACCATCACCGAGATCCACTTGCGGGAGGGAGAAGGCAGGGGGGAAAGGAAGGAAGGAAGGAGCAGCTGCTCCTGTAGGAGAAAAGCCGAGCCCGAGATGCAGCAGCGGACAGAATAAAAATCGATCGATTCACTCACCTTCAACTTCCCAAGAGAGATTCCAGCAAAGGGGAGGGAAGCGGGCGGCTGTGTCTATTTCTGGCAGCCCGGAGAGAGAAAGGAGCCTCTTCTTTCCCATCCCTCTTGTGTGTGTTTGTCCAGAGAGAGACTGAAAGTTACAAATTGCTGCCATGAGCTCATCAAACAGTGCCTTTTTCCCTTCGGTGAACCTTGGCCATTGGCCAGACGCCCGTCACGTGGCTTCTCCCCTTGCCACTGTATCGAATGTCAGCTGGCTTTTCTTTTTCAACCCCCACCCCACCCCACCCCCCGCCTCCTTGGGAAGCGGGGGAAATGTCCAATTTGACCAGGAGGAATCAGGGCCAAGGTGGGGGACAGGGGTGGGGTGGGGGGTGGGGGGGAGAGCCATCAGGACACAATGACGGATGGTCCCCATTTAGAGCAGCCTATGTATGTGGGACAAGGGCCGATGGCCAATTGGTAGCGACCCTCTCCTGGAGGGCAGCACGGCTGGAGAGGCAGCTCCGTCGAAACTGCAGCACTTAGGGACGGGATCCCCCGGGGAGATCTCCGCCGGCCTTCCCCCGCCTCCTTATCTTTCTGCGGGCCCTGAGGCTGGCCGGTAACTCCAGCGACCTCGGCTTCTCCCCACCTTACCTTTGCGAACGACAGCGGCTTCCTCCCCGCCTGGATCGCCACCTCCTCTCCGCATCCCCAGCTTGTGCGCCCGCCTGGACCGCCCTTTGGGGCTCGGCTGATGGACCACCCCGACCAGGCTCCCTAAGCGAGATGATCCCCAGGCCCAGCCCGAGCGGCAGGAGGGATCCCCACCGGGCTAGTCCGCGGGCAGCCGAAGGGCCAGGCTGCGGAGGCAACTTTTGAATGGCTGAAAGTTGAGCGCAACCCGCCCCGCAAGAACAGGTGAGTGCTAGGAGGCTCCAATTGGACGCCTCGCTGGCGCGCCTGCCGCATCACCGGATACTGGAGGTATCCCGGTAGGTAGGCGAAGGTCATCCATCACGCGTGAGGGTGAAACGCCGGGGGTCTCATTGCCAAGCAGCTCACGTGAGGACCCCCAACTCCTTGGCCTCACTGGGATCGCTGAGCATCATTAGAGGGTGAAAAGGGAGGGAGAGGTAGGGAGAGAAAAGGGAGGGGGAGATAGAGAGAAATCTTAAAAACAAATAGCATCCCATCATCTGTTGTTGTTGTTGTTTCTTTTTTCGTATTTCCAAACTAGGTTTAGTCTTAGCTTTTGCTGAAGCTCTTCATAGATAGGCAGGATATGGTTTGTTTTTAAACGACCTTCAGGAAGAATTTCCCAAAGCTCTTTCTCTGAATAAGTCCCAACACAAGCTACGGTTGCGTAGAGATATTGAAAACAAACCCTTCACAATTATTTTTTTTTTATTCCTTCGGGATATTTTAGCTCCAAACTTAATTCCGGGGGACCTGCTTCCCCCCCCCTTAAAAAAATTAAAGCAACAACCACACATACATGCTTCGTGAACATATATGTGATGGGTGGGGGAATCTTCGGAAATATTTTGACATTTTATAAAGGTTGTTGAGGGGGAGGGACGGGATTTGCTTGTATTTTAGATCAAACTTCGATCGGGTACAGTAATTAGGGAGCAACTGTTATCATTCAGTCAGGATCAGAAATTATACATTTCTCTCCCTCGCTTTTTTTTTTTAAAACCCACTTTTAAACAAACAGTAAAAGTTACCAGTTGTGGGACATTTTAAACTTCCGAAGTTGTGGGAGGAAGGAAAAAAAAAACAAAGCTGAGAAGATAGTGAGCTGTTATGCCGACATTTTAATTAATTGCGTGTGTTTGTATCTCTTTAATGATTTACTGGCAGAAATGCTTCGAAGTATGTTGAATCTCATTTTTTAAAAAAATCCAGGATGGGTGCTACCGATCCACCCCATTCTTTGTATTTCTGAAACTTTCAAAAGCAGAATAAATTAAGGAAAAAGCGGATGCGTGTGTGAGTGGGCGATTTGTATGTCTCTGTGTAAAAAGAGTACTTATTTCTTCACAAAACAGCGAATATTCTTCGAATGGGATTAGAAACGGGTATTTATTTAAGGGGGAGATGGACTGAAATCTCTTATTTCTTTCATTCCTTGCTTGCCTGGTTTATTATTTTTTCTTCTTCTTCAGCGATGTTGGCTTTGGGAACGAAGCTAGACCAACGATTCCCTGCTCTCCCCCCACCCCACCCCACCCCGACCGGACCCGTCCGGCAGAGAGAGAGAGAGAGAGAGAGAGAGAGATCGGAAAGAAAGAAGTTGTTACAGACTTACTCGAAACTGGCTGCTTTAAGGGGCCTCTTTAAGAAAAAAAAATCTTCGCGTCGAAAACAACCATCGTGGGTCACTCGAACTGAAACGGTTGCAAGGATAAAGATTCGTTCACCCAGCGCTGGATAAGGAAGGGCGAAGTCCCGCGAAAGTCCGAAAGCCGCCGGTTTCGGCTTTTTAAAAGCGCAAAAACGAAAGCTTCAGATCGGAGAGCGTCGGTTGATCTTTTGACAAATTGACTTTTCTCTGCTTCGCTCCTCTCTGGATCCCTGTCGTTGAATATACAGAGGGTGGAAGCTCACGATAGAGACCCTTGGGAACTGCGGAGCGGGGCTTTTCCATGCTACGGCCCTCCCAAATACCCGAAAACAATTTTTTTTTTTGGTGTGCGATTTTCAAACGAGATACATTATCTGGGGGCACACACGGCGCATATCAAATATCGGAAGCCTTTCTCGCCCTCCCGCCCCCCCCCCCCCCTTCGCCAAAGCTCTATTTTCTTCCACTTCAGCTTTTATTTTTGCTGATTAAAAATAAATAAATAAACGAATCTAAATGAAGCGATCCGGTAAGATCCGGCGTATAAACCCGTCGTTTCATGTAGTAGTTTTTTTGTTTATTTGATTTTTTTTGAGGCCGAAGAACGTGTTGTGCACAGTCTTTTTTTTTTTTGTTATTCTTCGATTCTGAAACAGATTTCTGACTTGGGGATATTTTATTCATTTAGATATTTTCCAAGCCACTGGAGGGGCGGGGTAATATAATTAATTATGGCGGCTTTCAAGACCTACCGGGTAAAGCTGGTTGTTTGGGTGGGAGAAAAATTCCAAAGTTTAAAGATTGGTTTAATTTTTTATATTTTTTTAAGAATGAGAAGAAAGACAAGGAGAAGAAACGAAAGGATGGACTGCTTCGTATTTATCGGCAGCTTTTGTCAACGCAGATATTTTTTTTAACAAGAGCCGTAGGATAACAGCAGAAGTATTTAAATTCTGCAATCCTATACCGTCGTTGCCCATTAACTGGGAGGAAGCCCCACTGAGTTCAACGGGTCTTTCATCGGAGGGAGTAGTAGAGTTAGACTTCCTAGGCCAGACCCGTCCTCAAAGTTTGGAAAAAGGGAAGCCACAATTATCCGCACAATGTTCAGGTCTAACCAACAACGCACAGATGTATTTTCTCCTGCGGGAGCAGGAAGTGGGTAGCTATTTATAGAATATATTATCTTGCTCTTTGAAACATTTGCCCTTTTTCAGATTTTGAAAAAAAAAAAGAAGAAAAGCCACCAAACTTTCCCACTCATGCGGAGTCAAGTAGGAGCAAAATAACAAGTCTCTCTTTTTTGTTGTTGTTGTTGTTGAATGCACCGTTTTTAAAACCCAGCTTTCTTTTCTTTCTTTTTCCTGTTTTTAAAAAAACTGATTTAATTAGTCATGCGATGACTTCTCTCCTTCTTCTGCACTGCAAAGAGCAGGGAATAATAACAGCCAGCTGCAACGGAAGGGAGCTGCTGCCTGCTTCTTTCGCAGCGCTCCGCTTGCGAAGAGATCCACGTGTACGTGGCGTATCTTTCCAGGATAAGCCCGTGTGGGCACCTCTTTCAGCTGGTTGAATATGTGGAAGAACCGCTGGGGCATTCCGTTGTTATCACACTGGGGATAAGGAAGAGAAAAAGGCAAGGCAAGCCATGGCGATTGTCCAGGCAGCGGAAGGCTGGGGAGAGAGAGGTGGGGTGGGGGGTGTCGTTTATGATTTTGACAGCCTTGGTGTTTGCAACAATTCAGGTCGTTATTGATCAGCAAGATGGTCTGAGAAATGCCTGCAACACAAGGGGGAAATTAAAGACGGGAGAGATAAAGAAACATATGGGAAGAATAAAAGTGTGGTCCATCTACCGCAATTTACAAAATTATTTGAGATAGAATGAGGTTGTGGTGGGAATAGGCCCAGCTGCTATTATTAATATTAGTATTGGTGTTATTTTAAAGTGAGGGAATTTTAAGGCGTCTATTCTTTACCCAACTTCTGTTCTGACCTTCCACATCTGCCTCCTTTCAAGCCTTCATGCTACATTGACTTCTTTGGACCTGGTGGGGTGGGGGAGGAAGAAAAAAAAAACCCCGGCAGCCTTGAAACATTCAGGGCTCTCAACTTTTTGCTGAACACTCAATCTTAGAGAAGAAAAAGGAGGAGGGAAGGAAACCATGTTTAAGGCTGTCTTTTTCATCTTGGAGACCTCCATAATTGAACATGATTATGCCTTTCATCCACTTCTTTCTGCCTCTTGGTTGAAGACAGAATTGTCAACGTACCTTATGGACTCCAGGTTGGGTGGTGCAGAAGTTTTCTTGCATTGGGGAAAACTAGAAGAGAGCTAAAAGGGATGAGCTACAAGTATGTAGCCCTATGCAATAGTAAACACGATGATTCCAGTATGTAAGATTTAACAAAGGTGGCCAAAAAACCCCCCAACAACCCCAGTTTCACTTTTCAAATACACATATAAGTTATAATGCAATAATTTTCAAAGCTCACCTTATTAAGTCTCTAGCACAAAAAGAAACTTTTCACAGTTTAAAGAGGAGTATTATGACACAAGTTCCCACAGAGTAGAGCTTAGAGATGCATCTCCTTCATGCAAGAACAGGATTTAGGGGCAGATGTTGAGAAACCCTACTCCACAGATGATACAAGGGAGCCCTGAAGTCCATTTGAGTTATTCCCAATTGCTTAGCTCATAGGCCATAGAAACCAGAGAAGAAGACAATGTTGAATGGTTCATATGTTCTAATCTAACTAGAGGTTGGACATTGGTTTATAACAAAATGTATATTTGTATTAGATTCAGGATAAATGCTATTGTGTTCTTCAGAAAAACATTTCTGCTTACCACTGTGATTATTATTTCACTTTAGGATGGAACTAATTAACATAAGGGATCCTATTTATGGGTCTCTTCTCATCCTCCAATTCTACAGGGGTTTGTGTATCAACATAAACCTTCTGAGAAATTATTTGTGAGTGATGGGAATCTGGATACTGAAGCTGAGGAAGAATGAGAGCTACATGATACTTCTGAATTCTATATTTGTTGTGGCATCTGCCCTCTATAACAATATGCTCCCACTCTGATAATGTTGAGGGAGTCACTAAAAACTGGGCTATTCTCCCAGATCTTGGTTTGGGATAGTTCTCAAGTCCCTGTAGGATTTTTAAAAAATTCATTATGAATTATTTTTCTTCTGTGTTTCTTACTTTAAACTGTGAGCCACTGAGCCATTTGAAGTCAGATGGCCTCTAAATTGTATCAATAAACAAACAGACCAAAGACTAAGATACTTCATGAACATATGAGGAAAAGGTAAGATAATATATGTAGGATAGCAACAACAACTTGCCACAACATGTTAGCAAATATCTCAGAAGACTATCATTGGGTGCACTTCCCAGTGGAGTAATACAAGGAAAACTGACATTTGCCTCAGTGGGAATGTGTCAAATGAGCCACAAAAAACATCAGGAGCAGACAGCAAAATCACCACCAGAACTTATGCGTGGGTGTGAGTGGGTGGGTGGGTAGGTGCCAGTGTTGGGGGAAGAGAAGCTTCCTTTCTGATTCCTAATTTCCATCAACTGAAACTTAACTTTGGGTGAACTGTTTAGATTCTTCCTGTTTGATTATTCTAGTCAATCCTTCACTGAACGAAATCTATTGACTCCCTGAAGATGCTCAAAGGGATGTGAAGCTTTTGCCTGGGCAACTAGTTCTGTGGTGGCTCATTCAGGCAGGCAGATTGCTGCTGGAAGCTTTTGAATATGCGATAGACGGCAGATAGATTTTAATCAATTTTATCTCATTTCAGTTGATGAAAAAGTTATCATTGAGAGGGGGACAAGAGAAAGGCATAACTTCGTGACCAAGCTTGAATGTTGGTGGTTTTGACGAACACCCCTGTAGAAATATTTGAGTTACACCAGAAACATCCTGCAGAAAGCACAGCTCAACAACACAGTCCTTTCAGCAGTTCTAAGAAGGCTCCGCCCCATTTGCACCACTCAGGTGACTCTGAGGACACAGATAAACCTCCAAGTGGCCTCAATGACTCTCTAAAAGAATGCAAATGACCAGCTTGTCTGCAAGGAGTATAAATCTTTCCATTCCCCACCATCTGGTCAAAGCTGAAAAAGCTTCTTGGATGAGGAGCAAAACGTCTTCAAAGAAAAACCAGAAAGTCCAGTTGCCTCTTGGAAAAAAGCACCTTTGGGGCAACAATGTGGCTGAGTATAGTCTGTGTCATTCATCCTAGCTTTCTTATTAGCTCTGAAATTGCTGGAGGAGCTTGTGAGGGTTTTCCCCCCTTGCTACTGTTTTGAGCACCTCCAGTTATGTCCTTAAGGCACAGCCAGTATGGGCTTGCACGCATAGCAAATTGTCCTACTTATGAGTCATTGGGAATGTTGCAAGCTTTCTGTTCTGTAGTTTTTAAGGAAACACAAGTGCTTCTGTGCACAACTATTCTCGTCACACATCCAGGGCCAGGGATAAACAAAATGGTACCCATGGAGATGATATGCTAGTAAAATATTCATCAGGTGCTCTACCTGCATCTGAGTTAATTTTTTAAAGAGGAAAATAGCTGAGTTGCAAAGGTCCTCATTCTAGCCTATGGGTTGCTAGAGGGACATCTGCAGGCATCATGATAACGCGACAATTTTAGGTGGTTGTCCAAAGGTCTGTGTAAAAATATTTTAGTAACGACCAAAATATTCCAAGGATACCAAAACTCACAAGATTTCAAGCGAGATTTCACTCTCGCATGTTTTTTTAAATATATATTTATTTATTGATACATTTTTCTTTAATAAAAATAAAAAGCTCAATATCTATATGAACAGCCATCTATATGTTTTTGAGTGGCAATGCCAATATTTTACGAGATTCAGTGTTCTCAGAAAATTCCAGCATTAAAAAAAAAGAAGAAAGAATTAAAAATTCTTTTGGTGCCCATGTTATTGTATACTATCCCCAAACAGGAATGGCTCTGAATTTCACAAATGATTCCAAAAATATTTGTAAAAAAAAAATTGCAAATGGAAGGTTATAAAATATGTATATTTGGGGAGTTGAAAATCGAGTTCCAAGAAAATATTAGAAAAGGGAAGGAAAGGGAAAGAAAAAAAAGGAGAGGAAGAAGCACAACTCAAACCATATTTTGAATGATGATCTCTTCTCTTCCTTATCTGTAGTGTGCTTGCATAAGACTTTGATGGCAAACCTTTTTGGCACCGAGTGCTGAAAAGGGAGTGTGTGCATGAGGGAGGGGGCACCAAATGCCGAAAAGGGAGCACTTCACACTCATCAGGGCCGCATTCAGGAAGAGGAGCTGCCCAGGGGGCATGCACACACCGGATAAGGTACTTCCAGTTTCTGGTGAGTGCATGTGCACCGGCAAGCAACTCTTCCTGTTACTGCCATGCTGCCGATCAGCTGGTCAGCACGCATGGTCAGTGCGCATGCTCATGCCGGAAAATGGAAGACCAGTCTTCCAGTTTCCAGCACTTCCACACACACAAAATCCAGCTGATTATCACGTGCGCATGCGTGCCAGAAACCTGGAAGAGGAACGGGCAATGCCGCACATGCCAGGCGACTTGGCTCCACGTGCCACTTCGGACACACGTGCCATAGCTTTGCCATCATGGGCATAGGATCATAGGTGAGCTAATACCATCCAAAACAAGACTCAGCAGCTTAAGGAAGTGAGAAGAATTTCATTTTAGCATGTAACTGAGCAGAACCTGCTGAATGGAGGTTCTTCCATCCCAGAGAAAGCACAATTGAAGATCTGTTTCCAGAAACATAGAACTGAGCAGAAGAAATAGGGGTGGGGGAGAGAATGTGTGAAGATTCCCCTTCTTCAGAGAAATTTGATCTTGGGTTTCCTTTCACTGTCCCCTGGCTGGAGCAACATGAACAAGACCTCTACTGTATGCTGCTATGACTGGGACTCACAGTCTTTTTGCAGTCTTGCAAGACTCTTGCAGTTCCTAGAAGGAATATACAAAGAGATCTTCCCAATGGGAATGGGATCACACAATTTCTCTTTTTTACTTCCAACTTTATTCTAAAACCCCCCCAGCAAATACCAACTTTCACCTGGAATTCAGCGTGGTATGTGTATTTATGCTAGCTGGTTATTTAGGTAGACAGTCAGTTAGTTAAGCAGCCTGGTAAAAATCCGAAGTGTTGACGTCACATTATCAGTCTTTTAAGGAATGTGAAACAGACTATGCAAGGATTACAGGAATGTGACTTTTTTGCTGTAGGTATCCAACATGGTTTCTAGGGGTGGTATTCACTTACTTTCCCTACTGGTTCGCAAATGTAAGCACACACGCCCCGTCCACGCATGTGCCCAGCCTTCTGCACATGTACTTTGCTGGCACACACGCCTTATGTGCATGCGCCTGGTCTCAAAAATGTGCCTAAATAGGATAGCATAGAGCCGGGGCAGATGGGCTGGCCCACCCGCTATTTCTGCTACCGGTTCAGGCAAATTGGTTCGAACAGGTTGAATACTATCTGTGATGATTTCCCTCTTATATCAGACAAACTCAAGGCAAAGTTATTTTATTTTTTTCCCCCTCATGCCTTTTTCTTTCTCAGAATTGAGTTGACTCTTATATTTAACTGTTCCTCCATACCTTCATCTAGATTATCTCCACATTCCCCTGTACTAATAATGTCCAGCAGGGGTGGGTTCTACTTACCTTTACTACCGGTTTGCAATGGGATTGCACGCGTGCGCGAGCGAGCGAGTGAAGCATGCGCACATCGCTTCTGATGATGTCAGGGTCAGTGGGCGGAGCCTCCCGCTGGTTTTACTACTGGTTCTATAGAACCAGTCCAAACCGGGGGCAACCCACCACTGATGTCCAGATAAAGTAAAGGACAGATAGACAATGTATTTTCCCAAACATTTCCTTACACCAGCATGCAAGGAATCCAATAAAATCCAGTAATAAGAAATATATACTAGATAATATTGTATTCCATCTCCTTCTCTTTTTTTACTTCTTCCTATCAGTTGTTGTTATTCACATTTAATTTTTTTAACAGAGAACCCTGATATAAGCTTGCTCAAACATAAATTCCATGAGACATAGATTTGAAGTCTAAATTTACTGCACCTGGATGTATAAACTCTTTTGAAAGTAAGCTTAACTTCTGAATAAATAGGAACATGATTGCAGTTTTAGTCTTCAAGAAAAATAATGGAATCCCAATGAAACTGAGTTTTAAGTATTAGATACAGGTAGTCCTTGACTTACGACCACAATTGAGTCCAACATTTATGTCGCTAAGTGAAACATTTGTTAATTGAGTTTTGCCCTATTTTATGACTTTTCTTGCCATGGTTGTTAAGCGAATCATGGCAGTTGTTAAGTTAGTAACATGGTTGCTAAATGAACTTGGATTCCTCAATGACTTTACCAGTCAGAAGGTCACAAAAACTGATCACTCGACCGCAACTGTCATATATATGGACCAGTTGCTAAGCATCTGAATTTTGATCGTGTGACCATGGGGATGCTGCAACGGTCATAAGTCACTTTTTTCAGTGCCGTTGTAACTTTGAACGGTCACTAAATGAACTGTTGTAAATCAAGGACTACCTGTATTTGGTTCTTATCAAATAGAACAAAATAATGGAATTAAATGGCTTTCAGTGGGCACTTGTAGCTTGGGCTTCTGCCTGCCTGGGCTATTGTAAGGAGTTGGTGGAGATGACATAATCATCTGGGTCTGAATGATTGTCCACATCTCTTTGCAGGGGTGGGTGGGTTTGATAGCAGTTTTGAAGGAGACTGCGATATGCCCATCCTAAAGATTCCCTGGATCCAATGTTCTTAAGAACTATTATCCAGTCTCTTTGTTGAGACTGTAGCAATCCTAGAAGAAGGAGATTGCTTATACTGGATGGTCCAATCTTGGCAACTTTAAGACTTGTGGACTTTAATTCCCAGAATTCCCCAGACAGCATGGCTAGCTGGGGAATTCTGGGTGTTGATGTCCACAAGTCTTACAGTTGCCAAGGTTTGACAGGCCTGGTTTAGACCTTTTTCAGCCAGGCTTCAGGCCTCGGCATGAAACTGAGACAGCATTCTTTACTTTCCTGGATGGGGATAGGATGTCTCTTCTGGTCCCTTAGACCACTTAATGGATTTCAATGCCATCAATTGTGATATCGTGCTGTTCCGTCTACAAGATTTGGATTTGGAAGCACTGTTTTTGTGGGGTGTGGCTCCTTCTTTATTGGGTGGGTTTAGTCTATTGTGTAGGCGAGAGGGCCCTTTTCCCTTGCTCTTTAAAAGCTATATGAAATCACCAAGAGAGGTCAATTGAAAATTTGCGGTATGATGTCATTAGTATGTTGAAGATACCCAATTATAGATTGCAACCCTGAACTGAAGCGGTGATGCTGTCAAGGTCCTATCCTGGTGCTTAGAAGCTGTAAGAAGCTAGATAGGAGAGAAAGTTGAATCTAGCAAAGTAGAGGTAGTGTGTTTGTCCATAGCAGTTCTCCATAAACATCAGTGTTGTCTCTGAACAAGTGAACAGTATCCTTAAGCGAGCAGGTCTAAGATTTTTTGGGGGCTGGGGGGGGTGGTATCCCTCTAGTCCCATGTAAATAGAAGATGTGGCAAGAGATTCCTTTGTTCTCCTTTGGCAGGTGCATCAATTGCAGCTTTACCTGCATTACAATCTACAAATATTATTATAAAGAGCTGTACACTTTACAGTTTAACTTTACACTATACAAAGGGGCCTATCTTTGAAGACTACTTGGAAACTACAGCTAGTAGTAAATCCAGCAGCCAGTATGTTAACTAGCACTTGACATTGGGTGCATATAAGCACTGATACTGCAGGTCCTCTAAGGGTTATCAGATAGTTTCCAGGTACAATTTGAAGGATTGGTTTTGATTTATAAAGTCCTTTATACTTGGAGTGCCTGTAAGGCCAATTTAAATCAGCCCAGCCTTAGATCATCAAGAGGGTGAAACGTAAGGTCCCAAACTCCCAGGAGGGGAGGGGAGCTAAAATTAGGAAGCACTCCTTTTCAAGAGGCTATACTGGTGCTTTGGAATAATCTCATGATGGAGATTAGCACTCTCCCTGATGGTGTTTAGAAAGACGCTAAGAACCAAACAATTTCAGAAAACCTTCTATGAAATTTATCCCTCCTGCCAGAGTTTATTTTTTTTATTTGTATGATTTTAATTTTTTTAAATTTTTTTAATTTTTAATTTGATTTATATGCCGCCCTTCTCTGGAGACTCAGGGCGGCTTACAATGCGTTAAGCAATAGCCTTCATACTTTTGTATATTTATATTTATACAAAGTCAGCTTTTTGCCCCCACAAACTGGGTCCTCAATTTACCCACCTTAGAAAGGATGGAAGGCTGAGTCGACCTTGAGCCTGGCTAGGATTGAACTCAGAGAAATTACAGGCAGCTGGTGATAATTGCTGCCTTTAGTAGGAGGCATTAGCCCTCTACGCTACACAGGCTCCTTGTATTATTCTTCAGGCTTCATTGTATTATTATTTCATTTTATTGTCGCTATACATTGTACATGTTTTGTCATGCTATGATTTGATTATTCTGTTGCTGTTTTTAAATGTATCTTGGATACTTTAATTGATTTTTCTTATACCATATAAACTGGCAAGAGTTGTTAAATTTCATAGAAGTGAAATGAAATGAAACAAGTAAATAAATGAATTCCAGATAGTTTATCACAGCTAAATAACATCCTATGCATTCTACATTTTGTTATTGGTCCCTCTACAATCTCTTAAAGTTTGCAGGGTCCTACTATTCAGAAGTACTATACTATTTGGAGGCACATTAATGAGAAAGTGACATTATTGCATTCATGTTTCTGTGAATTCCCTTTAAGCATTGGTCTGGCCATTGCAAGAATGCAGAGTCAGGTGTGAATGGCATGGCATGCTACTGTATCTCACTTGCTGATTAGATCAAATAAATACCAGAAACACCCAACAAAAGGGCTGATAAGGCGTATTATTGACTGTTACTGGAGAGCTACAATATATGCATACAAAAATACAGATGCATAAACACAAATTCTTATTCTGCTATTTATTTCCAGAGAAACAGGCATGTTAGCGTCTATTACCAAAATCAGCTAAGGATCTTATTCATTTATTCAACTTTGTGGTACCTTAACAAAGAATATTTACAAAATATTGAAGAAGTGCCTATCCATGCTTGTACTAAACTGGACTTTGATCCAAACAACTTTGATGCGACGATAAGCTCATTCCTCTCTAACACCACATATAAGGCACTGCGTGTGCCATTTATTTTTGCTTAAAAAGACAGAGCCTTGTATATTTGGTACATTACAGCTCCTTGCTTATGTGGACTTATCAGTAGAATCCTACCCATGCAGAGGAAATCTATATCAATATCAGAAAAACAAAGGGAATGAAATAAACATTTTTATAAAAATGTGATTGCAATGCAGCTATAACTTTAAAATACTCCATAGTCATCAATTGGCAAAATAGAAATCGAAGTACACAAGTGTGAGATAAAAAATGTAAGGAGAGGGTGGGGGGAGAGACAGAGAGATTGGATTGTCATTGACTGAACTTTGTAGAAGTCTTCAAACCTGCTTCCTTGGATATTTGGTTGTGCTGCATTGACTCTAAACTTTTGAACTTTTGTATTTCAAAACTCCCAATAGTATCCAGATTTCCCATGGCCAGAAACAGTAAAACCTCAGGGCTCAGGCTATGTTTTAAAGATGAGGAGAATATACTTTCTGGTGGAAAGAAAAAAATTAAACGTTCTTCCAGACTTATAGACATTATGAAATGTATTACAAATATGGCTATCTATCTCTAATGTGCCGGGGCTATCAGAAAACAACAACAACAATGCAGTCCACTATGGGATTTTTTAAAAAATCCAATTACTTTATTTGGTTTATGTAAGCAAATGAGAGAAAATGTGGAGGAAGCAATAAAAGAAATTGCATTGAATCGTATTTTCTCGCATTATAATTTCCTTTTTGTTTGCACTCCATACTTGTAAGCATTGCAGAACTACTAACAAGAGAGTACAAGGTAATCTTCTGACCTAGAATCTTACACATTAACACTTCTTCTGAAGAACCATGTCATGTGGCCTCAGATCATTCAGATATGGATTATAGAAATCTGAAAAATCAAAATTGTTTGGGAGTGCAGCTGGGTCATATACAGTGTAATAATCAAAGGTGATATCCACAAAGCAAATTACTCTTTCAGTGATCCCCTGGATTATCAAGGAAATTTTTCCAGAGCAATAATGGGTTTATTCTGCAGCTATTTCCAGACTGAAACTGACAATTTGATCTCCATGAATATGGATGAAGGATAATAGCTGAAACACAACAAAAAATAACAACTTACTCCTTTGTCTGAAAAAACAAAAACAAATGAACATCATTTGAGGAAAAAACAGTCATACCTATTAAAGATACATTCTTTACTTGTCCTCTCAGCAACTACAAAACAGGCACCCACTGACCCAGTGACCCAGGTATATGACAACAAATGAAGAAAAATCCTGACACCTTGAACTGGGAATGAATATTGCAAATTAAAGCACATGGTTTGAAAGTACAATCTTTCAGAGAATTTGCATTCGGGGTTGATAAGAGGCACAATTAGCAGTGGGTAAAAAAAAAAGGAAACATTTCTTACTTCCTGAAGGGGCCACACAATACAGTGGGATTCTAGGATCAGTGATGTGTATTTGCTGGAATTTTGCAGCAGTTTGATAACAGCCCCTAGCTCTCCACATTGGCCTGTATTCACTATTAACATGAAAGACAATGTTAACTGCTCTGTCTGGGAAAGAAGTGGGAAGAATAGGTTTGTAGAAATGGTGGGAAACTGTTTAGGAAACTAGGAGCTACCACCTCTGGCCTTTGAACCACTCTCCTTACGGCTTGTGAGTCATTTTACACATGCACACGTAAACACTATGATTTTCACATGCAGTCACTTCATTTCCTGAGCAAGAATTCAAGAGCAAGACTTTATAATTCGCACTATGAATAGGCTTCTTCTTCTTCTTGAGGAAGCCGATAAAAGAAAGCAATGTGCCAAGTTTATCCATCCTCTGGATCTAAATATTGTGCCTGGCTTTTTAAAAGACACACAACCTGGTGGTACCCTTAGATTATTCCACTTTTCTTTAAATATCATTTAGAGAGGCTTTCTTATAAAATCACAAACACCCTGGAGAAAATCCATAGGGCCCACTCTTCCTTTCACCTCTGACCTTTTGACCTCCGCCTTGCCTCAGGGCACTGATGACCCGGTCACTGCCTAACCCTGAGTCAATAAGTCTACCTTCATTAGCATAAAACATGAATCTAATGGCAGTTTGACAAATTATAACTTCAAGCTAAAGATCTGCCAACTGGCTAACTCCTGTAATGACTATTTATCATTGGAAATGGTAAATCATAGGAATTCAGATGACTTAATTATTCAGATATAAAAGTGCAAAAGTGAGCAAGAGAATGGGAGGCTGGGAGGGGCACCCTTCCACCCCCACTTTCTGTAGAAATTTAAGGAAGAAAGCTTCTCGGCCAAACAGGGTATGATCCTTGCACCAGGAGTGGAAGGGGGGAGGGGCACGCCTCCTGGACTGGGACCATCATCTTCTCTCCCTCCAGCTCTCAATCTCCACTCCTTTGTCTGCTCATTCTTTTCATCCCCACTTCTCTCATTTTTCTTTCTCTTTGTCATTCTTTCTTCCCATCTCTTGCTTTTTTTTGTCCTTCCTTCCTAGCCTTCATTTTTGTGTGTCTCTTTTCGCCCACTGCCCGGCCTCCTCCCCTATTTATCTCAGCTTTTACTATTCTTCTTCCCACCTGCTCTTTTTCCCTATTTCTTTTAGAAATTATTAGTCGTATTATTATTGTTGTTGTTGTTGTTGTTGTTGTTGTTGTTGTTGTTGTTATTGGTTAATCTGTAGTGAGATTCACAGTCTTTGAGGCTGGTTAATAGCTCAGCAGCTCGAGTCCTAACCAAGGACCTAGGAACTGTTAAGGTATCGTCGGAGGATGTAAGCTGTTCCGAGTAAGGTGGTTTTTTGTAGAGTCAAAATGTTCAAGTCCGGTAAATTTAGAATTTCTAAATAGCGGGGTAGCCCTTTGGGTATTGCTCCAAGGGCTCCAATTACAATCGGAACAACACATGATTTCTTTTTCCATAGTCGCTCAACTTCGATTTGCAAGTCCCGGTATTTTGTGATTTTTTCTTGCTGCTTATCTTCAATCCGTGCATCGCCAGGTATTGCAATGTCAATGAACCATACTTTTTTCTTTTCAACTACCGTTATGTCAGGTGTGTTGTGGACCAAGTGCCTGTCAGTCTGAATCCTAAAGTCCCACAAGATCTTGAGTTTCTCATTCTCTAGAACTTTCTCAACCTGATGTTCCCAGTGGTTTTTGCTGTACTCAAATCCAAACTTCTGGCACAATTTCCAGTGAATGATCTTAGCAACACGGTCATGGCGTTGTAGGTAGTCGGTTTGTGAAATTTTGCTGCATCCACTGATCAGGTGGTTGACTGTCTCATCTTTCTCATTACAGAGGCGGCATTTGCTGTTGGTGGTAACATGTTGAA
Organism: Masticophis lateralis; assembly: GCA_030761175.1. Taxonomy (NCBI): domain Eukaryota; kingdom Metazoa; phylum Chordata; class Lepidosauria; order Squamata; family Colubridae; genus Masticophis; species Masticophis lateralis. The sequence goes on from JAUDYJ010000002.1 coordinate 147,871,097, forward strand.
TTTTTGCCTTCATGCAGTTTGTGGCTAGGGCTTGTTCTTGAGCTGCCAAAATAAAGCTTTCTGTTTCTTTTTTCAGTACTCCTGATCTTAACCAGTTCCAAGTTAGTTTCTGGTCATCTTTGCCTTCAATACTTTTCAAGTATTGGCCATGCAGAGCTTTGCTTTTCCAATTTTCAGCTCGTTGCTCAATTACTTTTTTCTTATATTCTGCTTTTGTTTTAGTTGTCTTTAAAAGGCCTCCTTTATTTACTTCCTTAATCATTGGTTCTTCACTTTTCTGGATGTAATCATTCAAGCTGCATTTTTCTTCTTCCACAGTCTGCTTTACTTGTAGGAGTCCTTGACCACCCTCTGCTCTTGGTAAATATAATCGGTCAACATCACTTTTAGGGTGCAAGGCATGATTCATTGTCATAAGCTTCCTTGTTTTTCTGTCCAAATTGTCTAACTCCATCTGGGTCCAGTCAATTATTCCTGCAGAGTATCGAATCACAGGTATAGCCCAGGTATTTATGGCTTTTATGATGTTTCCTCCACTCAGTTTGGACATTAATATCTTACGAATTTGCCGAATGTACTTGGCTGAAGTTATTTCCTTAACTTTATTATGCATTAAGTCAGAGGCCTCTAAAATCCCCAAGTACTTGTAGCCTTCTTCTGATTTTACTGCCTTTATCGTTTCTTCATTCTCTAGTTCTATTCCATTCTCTTCTATGATCTTACCTGCTTTGGTTGCTATTGTTGCACATTTGTCAATTCCAAACTGCATACCAATGTCTTGACTGAATTCTTTTGTGTGTTCAGTTAATAAATTCAGTTCAGCTTTTGTTTTACCAAACAGCTTCAAATCATCCATGTACATCAAGTGCGAGATTTTCAGTCCTTTCTTTGCAAGTTCGTATCCACAGCTCAGATTTTTCAAAATGATTGTCAGTGGTAGCATTGAGAGTATAAAAAGTAGGGGGGAAAGGGAATCGCCCTGGAAAATGCCTTGTTTAATTTCAACTTCACCTAGTTCTTCTTCATTAGCCATAAGTTTTGTTTTCCAGAGGTTCATTGAAGATTCCATGAATTTTTGTATGTTTCTGCTGATGCCAAAGATTTCCAGGCATTTCTTGATCCAGCTATGGGGAACTGAATCAAACGCTTTCTTATAGTCTATCCAAGCCATGAACAGGTCTTTTCTTTGAATTCTTTAGGATTAGCTTGTCAATCAGCAATTGATCCTTTGTTCCTCTTGAGTTTTTGCAGCATCCTTTCTGTTCTACAGGAAGCAAGTTATTTCTTTCCAGGTATCCATAGATTTGGTTTGCAATGATACCAGTAAGAAGCTTGTATGTTTTTGGCAAACAGGTGATTGGCCTATAGTTTCCCGGGGCTTTTCCTTTTTCTTTATCTTTTTGGATCAAAAATGTTCTTCCAGTTGTCATCCATTCATCATTTTCAAGTGTTTTTAGGAACTGGTTCATCTGGGTTGCCAATCTTTTGTGCACACTTGTAAGTGCCTTTAACCAGAAGCCATGTAGCTCATCTGGCCCAGGTGCACTCCAGTTCTTCACTTTTCTTGACTGTCTTTGCATCATTGCTTTTGTTATTTTCATGTCTTCCATTTTATGTACTTTAATAGAATCCTCAACCTGTTTGATCCATTTTGCATTTCTGTTATGCTTCTTGTTGTTTTCCCACAAATTCTTCCAGAATTTCAGAGCTTTCTCTTTATCAGGCTTTTCATTTGTTGTTATTCCTTCTCTATTTTCTAAGCTCTTATTGTTGTTGTTGTTGTTGTTGTTGTTGTTGTTATTGTTGTTATTATTATTATTATTATTATTTTCTTATTTTTCTTCTCCTCTTCCCCCCCATCCCCTTGGGACAAATGGGAGGGAGAGTTTGTGAAGCCATTTATTGTTCTTGGGGTTGTGATGGTTTCTCTTCCTTCTCTCCACTACCCACCCCTCCAGTTCACGTTAAGGGTTTTCATTCCAGAACAAAAGAGAGGGAGCCTTGGCTCAACCTTATTCCACTTGGACATTTGGGAGAGCTTAGATAGCCAGGTTGACCAATCAATCTTTGATCAAAGGATAGGCCAGATAGGGGTGACATGAGACAGGATCAAGGGTGACTATGTCTTGGGTCGCAAGACATTACTTTTCTTCATGAGATGATGCTATTTTGGGCATACTCTTCTTTTCGCACCCAGGATTCATAGAGGAAGAGTTCACCCAGTGCTGAGAAATTTTGTTAGAGGTATCTTTATTTGGATTTTTGAGAGATCATTTCTCCTGCAACAGCATGGTGACTCTATGGATTTGGTGACTCTACAATTTTGGTGACTCTACAGATCTGATGACTTTACAGATTTGGTGACTCTACAGATTTGGCTGCTCAAGGTAAAGTATGAGAAACTTGCTTCCACTTTTCCAATATTAACACTGAGTCATGTGATCTCTTTTTGCGACCTTCTGACAAGCAAAATCAAGGGGGAAACCAGATTCACTTAACAACTGTGTTACTAATTTAAGAATTGCAATGATTCACTTAACAAATGCGGTGAGAAAAGTCGTAAAATGGGGTAAAACTCACTTAACAAGTTTTTCACTTAGCAAAAATTTTGGGCTCAATTGCGGTCATAAACTGAGGACTACCTGTATATATTTGTAGTTTATAGGAGTGATGCAGTATAAATAAATAAGACCGTTTACCTCTATTTGTCCAGCCATTTGCTTGATCTTGGCTGATTTCAGAAATCTCAGAGCTGGCTAGAACTTGGATGGGAGACCAGCAGGAAATCTCAGCTTTGAAGGCCAAACTGGGAATCTTACCAATATCCTAGAAGAAGGCCGTGGCAGATCATTTCCATATTTTTATCAAGAAATGCCCCAGAAGTGTCCACAAAGACAGCAGGAGCTAAGCTCAATTGAGAGAGTTTTATATTAAACATAATATGATGATAATTCAACTATTACTCTCTTTACCATGTTCTTCTCATACAGCCAGCTAAAGTGAGAACACTTCCAGCGTGGTTCAGGATTACAGCTGAGAGCCTCGAAGCCTTTGAAGTATTTTACTATTTTCAACAGAAAGAAGGAGGGATGTGTGGGGAGGAAAACTTAGACTGAGTGCTGCCCCAGCATAGCCATGAAAAACACAGACTGCCTGCAGATTTATGAAGGAGGGCTCTCTCCATAAATCAGCCTGAGTCCCTTCCTCCCATGCCCATTTTTGCTTTGGTAGAACTCTAAACACCTGCATCTGATTATCTTTAACTTAAGCAAGCAGGGAAAAATCCGGTTGGCATTTTCAAGACAAAAGAGGCAAACAACTATGCCGTCTGCATACTTGTGTATCAGAGAGGAAGAGAGAAAGTTGTAATAGCCACTAAGTGGCACCCATTAATAGTCATTATCACCGCTGCCCATGCAAAATTGAAAGCTAATCTTTATTTTTCTCTCTTCGTGCATCCATCATCTGCCTACTATCTACCTACCTGTCCGTTTTATACTTATTTGCAGGACCGCCGGGGAGTTTGCCCTAGTAATCTTTGAATTGAAAGACTAGAATCAATTAGCCAGGCCTGCCCATAACTATCAAGTTTGGGTATTTTAATGGGAGGAAACAATTGTTTTTTCCCTCCTCCATCTTGGTTTGTTCCCGTGCCTATTCTTAGATCTGGCGTTTTATTCATTTTTTTTAAGGACTTAAGAGTGGAGGCCCAAGCCTCACAAAATGTAGTAACAAGAACACATCAATCAAGATGCAAAGCATGGGAGCAAATACTTCCTTGTCATTCCCAGATCTCACATTAGCACTATGCATTTCTCTCTTGTCACTGCAAGGATTCCGTCTTCTACAATTACCTCATCCTTCTCCTAAACCCCTGATATGTAATGAAATAAACTCAATATGATCTTTAATAACAGTCAAAACATACATAATGGATCTATACATCCAAATATGCAACATTACTGAAAACTTGCCGGGAAGTCGTGGCTATCATTTTGACGCTTCAACCAGATGTCAGAAATCACAGGCCTATTTTTTTTTGCTGCGCTTTTGGTTTTGAAATCAATCCTTCGATATGCACCAAACGTATCAACTTTTGATATGTTGATATTAACTTTTGAATTAAAAGACTACTGTCCAAACATTCTTGGGAAGCTTTTTCAATAAGGGGAGAAAAAGACTTTACTTACTGCAAATTAACAGTACTGCGATAGAGCCCGTCATGTAATGCCTTTGCCAACTGCACTGGCTCTTCTAGGCTGAATTAACCTTGAAAGAGATTGTAGAAAGCTACAAAAAGGCCTCTTTCCTTTCATATCTTCAGGGAAGGTGGATAATAGCAATAGCATTAACACTAGCACTTAGACTTATATACTGCTTCACAGTGCTTTCTTTACAGCCCTCTCTAAGCAGTTTAGAGTCAGCATCTTGCCCCCAACAATTTAGGTCCTCATTTTACCCACCTTGGAAAGGATAGTAGGCTGAATCAACCTTGAGCCTGGTGGGATTTGAACTGCCAAATTGCAGGCAGCCGGCAGACAGCAGAAGTAGCCTGCAGTACTGCATTCTAACCACTGCGCAACCACGGCTCTGGATATTGCACTGTATTGTAATCCCATGAAAGGGGGAATTTTCAGTGGTGGTGCCCGGTTTAGGAAATGTCCTTCCTTGCATCATGTTCCCTTAAATCCCAAGGAAAATCCCTTTTATTCCGCCCAGCATTTAATAACACTATTTTATTGCTAGTTTTACTGTTGTTATTTTATGTGCAGAAGATTTATTATTCCTCTTTTGTTAGCAGACATAATATTATTATTGCTGGTACTTCTGATTTTATCTCGATGATTGATCTGATTTCCATGCTTTTTTTTTTTTTTTTGCAAAAGTCCTTTTTGTTTTCTAAAATTTGTTTTAGAATATTTGTGTGTTTTCCAAAAAAAATCTACAGTCACCAGGCAATGTAGAAGCATAATCATAAATCAGGGTGAATAAAACTGCATATCAAGGCTGGTATCAGTTTGGCAAAGCGCTTGGCAGAACCCCAGATGTGACTCTTGGCAGCATGGGGAAAGTTGGGGAAATCCCTTTCCAAAGCAGTGGGAGAAACAACAGAGTCCTTGTCCTAGAAAGCTGGCGTGAAGTTAAAATCAGCAAATGTAAACTTCTGTCCTGGACTGTATGGGATATAGGTAGTCCTTGCCTTACAACGGTTTCTTTAGTGATTGTTCCAATTTACAATGGCATGAAAAAGTCCCTTATGACTGTTTTCATCCCCATGCTCACAGGATCAAAACTCTTGGCAACTGACCTCTTCTCTTCTCTTCTCTTCTCTTCTCTTCTCTTCTCTTCTCTTCTCTTCTCTTCTCTTCTCTTCTCTTCTCTTCTCTTCTCTTCTCTTCCCTTCCCTTCCCTTCCCTTCCCTTTCCTTCCCTTCTCCTCCCCTCCCCTCCCCTCCCCTCCCCTCCCCTCCCCTCCTCTCCTCTCCTCTCCTCTCCTCTCCTTGTTTTGTTTTAGTAGGGAAGGTGAAAGCATTTTTTCTTCATTCTTCATTCCTGACCAAATTCTATTCTATTCTATTGTCCCGGGACCATGTGATCACCTTTTGCGACCTTATGACAAGTAAAGTCAATGGGGAAGCCAGATTCACTTAACTACCGTGTTACCAACTTAACAAGTGCAGTGATTTACTTAAAAAACATGGCAAGAAAGGTCGTAAAATGGGGCAAAACTAACTTAAGAACTGTCTTGCATAGCAACAGAAATTTTGGGCTCAGTTGTGAGCGTAAATCAAGGACTACCGGTTATGTTCATCTCCCATTATCTTAAAGTAGTAGGTGCATGTCAGGGTCAGACAAAAGAATAAGATAAATAAAAAAACAACAACAGCTTAGTTGCCAAAAAGTGCTACTACTTACCTTTTAAACTTCTACAGCACTACCTTTGGGTTCTCAACCAGTTTTGAATGGAGTAATCTTTCCACTGCTATTGTTACCTTTCTACTGCCTCTGGATATTTTATCTATTGTATTGTATTGTATTGTATTGTATTGTATTGTATTGTATTGTATTGTATTGTATTGTATTGTATTGTATTCCATTCCATTCCATTCCATTCCATTCCATTCCATTCCATTCCATTCCATTCCATTCCATTCCATTCTATTCTATTCTATTCTATTCTATTCTATTTTATTCTAGCCTAGCCTATCTCACACACAGACACACTGCTGGTTTATTTAAACTAAATTTGTATATCAGTGATTACTTGACCTCTGTAGATGCCAAACACTAAATAAAATAAATAAATGCTTGTCTCTAAGCGTATCATTTAAAAATGATCACAAATCACTCTGGATTTTGCTATTTTTCATTCTTTATTTAAACCAGGGTGGTTTAAGTTGTGGACTTCAACCCCCAGAATACCCCAGCCAATATGGCTGGCTGGAGAAGTCTGGGAGTTAAAGTCTACATGTCTTAAAGTCACCAAAGTTGAACTCCCTCAACCCCCAACCTCGATTTAAATATTGTCAAATCAGTATAAGTGCAGGACGTAGGGCTTCTAATTCCTTTTCAATATAACATACTTCATGGGTTTGTTATTGTGTTAATATCATGAGGGGAGACAGCACCTCCAGATTCAATGTTTGCATTCCCAAAGAAAAGACAGACTGCAAAAGGCAGGTTTCCTTCAGCATCACTATTACCATCACTTTGCTTTTTGCATCTGACAAAAGAAGGGAGAAGCATTGGAAAAACATGGAAAAGTGACTGGATGGTGGTGTCTAGATGCCATCACCAAGCACTTATTTTGGATAAATGCTTTGGAAACACTGCATCCCTAACTTGTTTAGGGATGAGAATGAGATCCTGGAGATGTGGCTACTATGTTAAGTTTTCTGAAGCAAAAGCAGAACATAAATGTCATTCATAAGCATTTCTACTGAATACATCAAATGCATGAGATACATTGGGTGATGCATTTGCGTAAACTTTGAAAGAAGTAGAATACCATATGATTCAGAGCCAAGCCGCTTGCAAAGCAACCTCACTCCAACTTAAGACTTTCCAGTCCTGCATTCACTGGAGACAATGCCCCCCATGCCCATCTCACTTGGTGGGGACAAGAGACAGAAGTTTTGAGCATGGATTGGTATTTGTCTTCTTCTCATTGACTTAGGAAACAGCTATGGATGAATGGGTGAATCCCAGACATTTAATATTATTGACTTTGCTTTGATTGGCCAGTAGCTTTTTATAGCTTTTTTATTGCTTTTCAGGTGTGTGTTTGTGTTTGTGTGTGTATGTTACTACCATCATTTTTAATCATTGTCTATCCACTGCAGGATGAAGGTCTCTTCCTGATGTTTCCAACCCATAAGGTCCTGAGCTTTCTTTCTTGGATGCTTTTTATCAAGTGGGATCTATTCTATGACTGCTTTGGTTCACCTGCCATCAGTTCTTCTTGCTATATGATAGCCCATTTCCATTTCACTTCTTTTACTCTCTTGATGATATCATATACTTTCGATTGTTCTCTAATCCATGTGCATGTCCTTCTATTTTGTTTTATAATGCCAAGCATGTAACTTTCCATGTGTGTGTGTGTGTGTGTGTGTGTGTGTGTGTGTGTGTGTGTGTTCTATTTATTTATATTTGTTCAAATTTAAGCATTTTAGGGGGCACTCTCAGGTTTCCGGGATCAAAGGCAGGATGCAGAGAATTTTATAAACAAATCAAGACAAACTGTATGAAAAGTTCTGTAGGAACTTTTGGTAGTTTCCTTAAGTTGCAATAAACCTTTGATAGAGGTTGAAGAAGAAGATAGAAAAGAACAAACTTCTTTTTAAAGAAAATGACAACATATGTACAGCATGATGTCTTGTGCATCAGATAGTTGTGATTGATAGTAGATTTCAATTAAAAGCATGTGTGGAAAAAAATTCCGTTTTGCCACCATTGCCTGCTAAGATGTGTGAAACAACCTCAGGAAGATTGGAAGGGTGGGAGGGAACTGCGTGATGAAAGGAATTTGAGTGTGTCTGGAAGCTTGCTCAGGGAAGAGAGGTTTGCACGTCATTGGCCAAGATAGACAATTAAGACGGCTACATTAATGTTGACAAACATGAAATGGCAGAAGAAGAATTAACATATTTTGTTCCTGTACAGTATTAATGCATGTATACATGTACATTTTATAAACAATTGTTTTAGTGTAAATAAGAAAACAATAGATAAAAACTATTGACTTTTATTAACAGAAGACAAGCTCAGGATCCAAAAAGATTTGACAGACTTGAACAATGGGCCCTATTCAACAACATGAAATTTAATGTGGAGAAAAGCAAGGTTTTACATTGGGCAGGAAAGCCCAACAGTACAAGTACAGATTAGGTAAAACCTGGCTCAAAAACAGTAACTGTGAGATGGACCTTGGAGAACTAATGGACGATCACTTAAACATGAGTCAGCAGTGTGCGGCAGCCACCAAAAAAAGCTAATGCAATCCTTGGTTGTATAAACAGAGGTATAGAATCAACTAATCAAGGAAAGAAGAAACCTGGAATTGGGGAGAAACTTCCTAAAAGTGAGGACAATTAACCAGTGGAACAGCTTGCCTCCAGAAGTTGTGGGTGCTTCATCACTAGAGATTTTATAGAAGAGATTGGACAGCCAATTGTTCAAGCCGGGGACTGGACTAGAAGACTTCCAAGGTCCCTTCCATTTCTATTCTGATTGATTGACTGCTGGCCGGTTACCAATTCTGAATGGACAACTCACACTGAATGTCTTACTTTTTTTCTTTTAGGAGTCTTTCTCTTTTAAGAGTCTTGGTGGCACAGCAGCTTAAAATGGTGTTAAAGTGACACCATCTGCCTACAATTACTGCAAGTTCAAATCTCACCAGGCTCACGGTTGACTCAGCCTTCCATCCTTTCAAGGTAGGTAAAATCAGGACCCAGATTGTGGGGGCAATAAACTGACTTTGTATAAAAAAGAACACCGCTTAGGGGGGCCCGAAATCCCTATTAAGCAGGTATATACAAAAATATGAAGGCTATTGCTTAATGCATTGTAAGCCGCCCTGAGTCTCCGGAGAAGGGCGGCATATAAATTAAATAAAAATAAATAAAATTAAAAAATAAAAATAAAAATAAAATGAAGTTAGACTGAATAGTTGTTCAGAGACAATAACAGATTGCTCTGTTGCTTTTCACCTGAGAAGCTGTACTCTGAAAAATAGGTCAAAGGACAGTCCGCTACTCAAACCACACCAGTCATGCATAAGGCACATATCAGATCATTGTAACTATACAACATGGTTTGTTTGTTTACTTATTGATTGCAGCCATTAGACCAGAAATAAAAGCTATCAAAATGCTAAATCCTGGTTACACACAAAACTCAGTTATTATGCAATTAATGCAAAAATAAAGATAACATTAACACAGTAAGAATTCTTATTCTCATGCTGCTGAGAGAGAAAAAAAATAAAGTACTGATAATGACAATCTTGGATTATTATCAAATGTTAATATAACATTTAACAGAACTTTCTGGTAACATAATTAGTAGCAGGACTATCTTTCCCTCAATTATTCTGGGATAAAAATTTAAGAAACAAGAGAGCATAGTCTGCTGTTTCTCTGTCATAGTTATTGCGTAGACAAACTCATAAAGAAAAAGCAAGACTATGTACTGTATCATCCCCAGAGCATCTCCGAAGCTAATACATTAAATTGCAGCAGAGAAAAACACTAGCCAATATTGAGCTACAAAATTGAGCTAAGTTCCCAAGATGGGCAGCTAACTGGCAAAAAAAAAAATGCCTAGGAAATATCTAAGGAACAGACATTTGTATGAAAGCAGCAAAGAGGTCCTTGAAGGAAATGTCCCTAACCTTGTTTTATTAGTTTTAACAGAGCACTACAACCTGGTGGGGAGCGGGGGAAAGGAAGGGGGGAGATGAAGAATATAACCAATGCAGCAAATTCTTTAGCTACCTGAGTTCATCCAATATTATTGATATCAGGGAGGGGCTAGTTCTATACTCTTATTCGAAAATGTAGATTTTCAACTACAATTTTGTGGCTACCATAAAAGCTATGTAATCATCTGGATACTGCCTGTCTGGTTTTTAGATGCAGATGAATTGGTAACATATTTTGGGTTATGGAAAAGAGCTTGAAAGAAAAAGTTGGCAGCCATGATTTACTTCGGAGGTTGTTCTTGACCCAGATTGCAATTTCATAGAAGAGAAGGGGATAGGGAGAAAAATCTTACTATAGGAAGCCTTTTTCACCTATACGGATATATCAACTTCCTTTCATGAAATCGTAATAGCAGCCTGGCTAAAACGTTTTGAGAGCTATATATCCTCTGTATAGACCCAGAGAGGGATATTTTTAAAAATTTCTTCTATAATTGAGTTTATCTAGAAGTCGTTATGATGGGTGACTTCTTCTATTAGAATCTTGCATTGTAAAATTGTTCTTGGACAGCATTTTAGACATAGGGTTGGGTGAGGGGGGCGTTTACTGGCTACAACAGCAGGATTTCAGCTTTAAACATTGAAGGCTAGCTTTTCTTCATAGTAACACAGTTTAAAAAAGTATTTGTTAGTATTTCGATAAACGCTATAGGATTATTGGAATGACTTGTTAATCAATGAAACATAATGGTCTCTGGCAAATGAGGAGCAGTAGATAGCTCAGCTCACCATGTTATTGAAAAAGTAAATAAAAAGTGAGACCGCCTATGCTATTCTCAGTTGTGTGGACAAAACTTGCCATAAATAAACTTGCTGCTCAGAGCAGTAGAATATTGGGTACAAAATTTGACTGTCAGACCATCACTTTGAGCTTTAGAGCACTCAGCTTCTTCAAGTGCTCAAACATATTGCTGTTGTGTTTTGTTTTACTTTATTTCTACACTATTCTGCCTCCCAGAGGAGCCCAGAATGGCTTACAAGAGAAAGGAGGAAAAGGATGTAGATAAAGCCATCACATAATGCTTCAAAACAATAAATACAAAATAAATAGATGGTTCTCTTTTAAAAAGGAAAAACGAAGTAGAAAAGCAGGATAAAAAACCTGGCAAATATAAAGGTAGCCTGTACACATAGTAATTCTTATCCCATACATGTTAAGTGACCAGGCATATTTTCAATTGTTTTCTAGAAAAGACTATTATTGATAATTTATATTACACTTTAAAATGCAAATGGATTTCATACAATTACTGTTACTCTTTTGCAGGTATCCTTAAGGATGTAGAGGACCCCGAGAGTTGGCAGAATGTAGAATAGTTTGCAGGAAGAGAGATTCATACAAAGAGTCCCTTGGGAGTTGGGCGGCATAGAAATTTGATAAGTTAAATTAAATTAAATTCATATGAGGAATTATCAAAACAAATAGGTTATTTCTATAGAAAAACATCAGAGCAGAGCAGAGTTCAACTGAAAGAATATAAGATGACTCCTAAAGTTAAGATATTAAGTACAATGGGTTGTGGGATTTCCCATACCAGACAAACAATTACTGTCAACATATTGTTGTTCATATATTCCTGTTTCATATTTAGCAAGGGGCTGGACTAAGTAACCTTCAAGATCCCGTCTAACATTAAGCCATAATTCTCAACCAAGCCTTCTCCATGAGTAGTGAAGGTTCCTGGTTCAAAGAGGCCAGAGGCCAGATACCTATCTCGAGCAAATATGAGTCAAGTGCTCAAGGCAGCAATCAAAAAGCCCAGAAGCACGTAACAGGGAAGGAAAGGTTACATTCCAGAGGTAGCAGCTGAACATCAGAGGGCTGGAGTGAATTACACCAGGCATTAAACCTTTCCAGGTGCCTGGGATCAGTGTACAAAGTTGTAGGTGGCCCTTACCCTAAATTTAAATGAGACTAAGGCCCATGAGACTAAGGGTCACATGATAGCAGTGTTCCAATATCTAAGGGGTTGCCATAAAGAAGAGGGTGGTCAACCTATTCTCTAAAGCACCTGAAGGCACAACAAGAAGCAATGGATAGAAACTAATCAAGGAGAGAAGCAACCTAGAACTAAGGAGACATTTCCTAACAGTGAGAACAATTAATGAGTGGAATGACTTGCCACTAGAAGTTGTGGTTGCTTCAACACTGGAAGTTTTTCAGAAGAGATTGGACAACCATTTGTCTGAAATGGTATAGGGTTTCCTGCCTGAGCAGGAGGTTGGACTAGAAGACCTCCAAGATCCCTTCCAACTCGGTTATTCTGTTACAAATCAATGGGGATTTCAGCAATTTTGTGAAAGAACACTAATACTTTATGAGCTATTATGTGAGAATGCAGAAACCTTGCAAAATTTGGCAATCCTGTGAGGACTTTTAAAAATTAAAAGATGTGCCACTGGCAGATTTCCAGTTATGTGAACCCATAATGTGGCTTGGCTGGTTTTGACTGGCACTGAGTCAATTCAGTGGTTGTGGTTGTCATTTATGATTTAGCATAATCTGTGGTAGATCCAACCACCATTCCTGCAGGCAACTAGAAGGGTTCAAATTTCAAAAAGGAAGGAGTTTATCTTAAGAAACCAATCAGATTAAGATGAAAGATCATCTGAGGTTTAGGCTTTATAGGGCCTACTGATAATATTAGTCCTGGTAGGTTATATGATGGAGTACTCAGGTGACAAAATATCACTCTCATCTGTGTTTACCTTTAAAATATGAACTCATGGGGCCAAGCTGGCTGACTATGCAGAGATCAGGCAGAGGAGGAAACAGATACCATAGTCTGTCTTGTTGGAAATTCTAGTTAAAGACAGATTTCCTAGGTACTTTGCAACCGGATAAAACATTTAATCATGCAATCCAGCACCAGCAATTTGAATGATATTTAATCATGCAACCCAGCACCAGCAATTTGAGTGATATACCTAGAAACAGTTTCACCATGTAATCTGTGGATGGTGTCTGCAGACAACGCTAGAGAATTCAAATCCCAGGCAGGAATGTATAAAGTGCTAGGATGGATCAGAAAAACTATCCATCTAGTTCATAATTCTGTCTAGTGACAGTGATCAGCCAATTAATTCAGAGAAATTAACAAGTAGACCCATTGCCAGACTTGCATGGATCTGCAAACATGTACAAATACTCATCCATCCACTGGAGTTGAAATCAATTATCCTTAAGTTGAATGCGCTTGCCAGAATTAACTTTATAATTCAGAGAACTTGATACACAAATCATAACACATACTTCATATCCTAGACCCGTGTTTCTCAATCTTGGTAACTTTAAGATGTATGGACAAACTTCCAGAATTCCTCAGCCAGTATGATGTCCACAAAGTTGCCATGGCTGAGAAATACTGCACTAGACAGATCTAGTGCAGTATCCCTTCCTCCTAGCAATCTTATGGACCTGTTTCCTGCAGTAGAAGATAAGTGCTTTTGAACGGGGATCCTAGAGCAGTGGTTTTCGGAAGGAGGGAACGTGGCTGAATCTGCTTTTTTCTGTTGTTGCTGCTGGTATCAATAACTAGGGGTAGGTTTTCCTCCAGCCAGTTCATCATGTTGACCAACTTTTTGGCAGGAAAAACAGGTGGAGTCCCTTGCAGCTTTGCACTTTTAGTACCCCAGCATTGCTTGTCTAGAAGCAATGTTAAATCAACAAGTCTCCTCCAGTCTTATCTACATCTGAGCAATTATTTGAATTTTTGAAACTCTTCTGAAAGTTGAATTTGTATAAAGTTTTGCATGAACTTTTTCACTATCCCCATCACCTCTTAACCTTGTCTTCAGTTCTACTACAGATTGCTAGCTAGTTTCCCCAAAATGGATAACAACTATTCCAAAGGGAATAACAACACTCACAATTTTGTGCATACCATTGTATACAATAAACTTTCACCCTAGGTTGCTGCTGACACTGACGCTGTATAGTTATTACAAAAATTCAGTAGGGTTTGAGGTGATGTTTGTTTCTAACTGAGAATTCGTTTTCAGAATTGTTTCAAAGCAAGTTGAGATCCTCCTTCCCCAAAGAGATTGCTTATGAGAGCCTAAAGGGTACACTGCAAACAATAAATCCATGTTTAATCTCCTTATTTTCAACTATGAAAATCCCACCCCACCACTTAATTATGCATTCATTTAATTATGAATGCAAGATTTAAGCTCAAATCTCACCAGTCTTCAACTTTAATACATATATTTTTCTAAATTAAAGATCCTCAGTGTGAATGTAAACTCTGTGTTTATTCATTTTCTTATCAAACGCCAGCCTCCTGTTCCACATGACCAATCAGGTAATTGTCAATGGAAATAAAAATATGAGCAAAGATGATTTCATGAATGAAATGGATGAAATCATACATGTCCCACAATAATGTTGTAGGATCCAATTTTGGTCAATCAGCGGGACCAGAGGTTTTGTCCTTTGAGCTTTTGGACTCATGCTGGAGCCCATCTTCAGGGGACTTTTCTCTAGCCAAAAGTTAGGCTAGAAAGAAGTTCCCTGAAAACAGGCTCCTGCACAAGTCCAATAGCTTGAAAGACAAAACCTCTAGTTCCAGTGACTGATCCAGATTGGATTCTGCAAAGATGATTTCAGCATAATGTTTGGGAAGAGGAATTACCGTATTTTTTGGACTATAAGATGCACCAGTGTATAAGATGCACCAAGATTTTGAAGAGGTAAGTAAGAAAAAAAAGATTTTTGCCTTCCCCGGCCCCCAGGAGCACTCTGCAGGCCTCCCAAACCCTCTGTGCACACAGGCCAAAACAGGCCCATTTTTCACAAAAATGGGACGAACGAGGCGGGCCTTCAGGAGGCCAAAAATGGTTGTATTCGATGTATAAGATGCACCAACGTTTCCACCCACTTTTGGGGGGGGGAGTGTGTCTTATACTCCAAAAAATACAGTATCTAAACATGTTCTGCCCTTGCTCAGTTCAAAGACAGATAATGATTTTGTATAGAGGAGAGGCAGAGCCAAAACATGATGATGATGATGGTGATGATGGAGGAGGAGAAGGAGAAGAAGTAGGAGAAGTCCATTCAGTCACATTTGACTCTTGGCAATTCTGTGGGCCAGGTCTCTCCACATCTTCCAATCTTGCACTATTGCTTTGAGTTGTTCTTTGCTCTGGCTGGTGTCAGCTCTGATGGTGTCCAACCACCCTGTTCTTTGGCGGCCTCGTTTCCTTTCACTTCTAACGTTTCCAAACATAATTGCTTTCTCCAGTGAATTCCCTTGCATGACATTGCCAAAATAAGTGAGACACAGTTTTGTGATTTTGCCTTCTAGTGACATGTCTGGTGCTATGCGTTCCAGAGCCAAAACATAATTGCAGCCAAACCAGGGTTTTGCATCTCAAGTGAAGGTATATTTCTAAGGAGAAACAGTTCACAATGAGTGATGAGATACGAAACAATGCACACACATACATGTGAATTATCCCCAGGTTACTTCCACTGTACTTAAAATATCCTCATGCAGGGAGAGTATGTTCCATGCTTATAGGATCCGCTCTATTTTGGGTTTTCTACTCCTGACAAACAATTATCATGTTTTCCTGAAAATAAGACCCTGTCTTATATTTTTTTTTGAACCCTGAAATAAGTGCTTGGCCTTATTGCCATGCGCTCAAAAGCCCAATTGGGCTTATTATCAGGGAATGTCTTATTCTGGGGAAAACAGGGTACATAAAGTTGTAGAAAAAGAACCCAAACTCCAAATAGCAACAGCAAACAATATCTTAAATATAGCATCATACAGATCATTTTTTCCCCATATTGCTGGCATTACATGTGTGTATCTTGTAAATGTTGGAAAAAGTGGAAGGACAGATGGTTCCTTCAGATACAGTCCACATTTTCTCACTGGTCAGACTATATTTGTTAGCCGATAGGTTACCGTTAGGATTTGTGACTTTTGGAAAATGGAAGATGCAGGTTTGGAAACAGTCCAGAATGACCTAAAGGAATATTCTTTTAAAGAGTGAAGATCAATGTGGTGGCTCTCTGCTTATTTATGTTGTGAATTTTCTTGCTGCACATTTGAAACAAATAATTATTTAATGTTGTAAAAAGGTGTCACACTTAATTTTTTTTTCTGGCTTATTTTACAGAATAGACATTTTCACTGACAGCAATGGTTGCAGATCTGCAGCTATTTAACTCATCTTTGTGGTAATAACTTGTTGGTTTCAAGCCACAGAGATCAGGATGAACTATTGGAGCCTCTCCACTGCCATCTGTTGGTGGGGGAAGGTTCTCTGCAGAAAGGCACCCAATTCAGTATGTATTGCATGCACAGGATCTATTGCAATGCATCCAGATTTCTGCTTCGGCATGAATCACACAAGGGTGCCTAACTTACTTCTTGAGCCATAATATGATTTTCTGGCTTGTGGCTTAGTGTGATATTTAATCTACTCATTGTGGTTTAGTGTTCCATGTGAACATGGCCAGTATGACTCAGTGAAAAAAAAATGATTACAAAATAGCGTAATAGCATAACCCAGCATTGTTTACAATCCTTCAATTAAATACTGGCATATCTAGAACCTGGCTGAAAAATTCTCTACTCAGAAATTATGGTTGGTTTCCTAGTGTTCAGCCGTGTATCTAAATAGAAACCCACATTTTCTGATTCAAGTCAGAAGACACTGTTCTGGATTTTGTGCACAAAACGTTGCCGCAGGAAAATGCCTCTGATGAAAGAACCAGAAGAGACATAAAATGCTTTTCACTGTTTCTAATGTTAGACAATGGGGTTAAGTCAGAAATCGTTACTGGTCTACTGAAAATTACACAGATATCTGCCAGCAGAACCCCATCTTCCTTCTACAGTACCCCTCTCTGTTCTTCTGTTTTGAGGAATACAATGATCTTTGTAACATTTCATGTCTATTGACTGTTTTATATACATGCTGTTGTGCATAGTTTTTCTGTCTGAATGAGCATCCTACGTGTTATAATATTTTAAAAATAAGTCTAGTTAGGAAATGGTCGGTGTGATGACAGCAAGCTTCCCTGTTGTTGTACTCGATCCTTTTTTAAAACAAAAGGATTCCTCATCCCCCTTCTGTGTCAGGATGTGGCAGAGAATGGGAGCAGCTTTGGAGTTCACTGATTATAGAGCATGCTGTGAAGCTGCCTCTCCAAATGTCTACTCTTTCCCTACTATTCCTGGAAAGATAGAGCAGAGGGGAGCCATTGGCTTACAAACCACTGTTGTGGCTTTCTGGCTTTTTTAGGGCTTCTTGTCACCTGCCTTCTGAAGACACTCAGCAGGAAGGTGGTGAGAGAGGCTTAAGAATGTCCAGGACATTGGAGTATTTGGATGGTGGAAGAATTCAATAGGCAGTTCATAAGCAAAGAAGGGGACAGGCTGATAGACCCTTGATGCTAAAGAGATCTTCCTTAAGACAGGCTTTAATTTGATGCAAAATTAATGGCTTTTCCATGTAGAATCATACATTTTAAAATTTATTTTAAACACATCTTTATCTTTCTTATTTAAAGCAGTGTTTGATTTCCCCTTGCCTAGTCTGAAACTATTTTTGTCTAAGATCTGCTTCAGAGCTGGTTAAACTATTCTCTCATCCAAAACCCCTGTTTATCCATAAAGGGTTTTATCCATAAAGGATCCATAAAGGATCTCTGCCAAGATAAAAAAACAACAACAAACAATAAAAATATTGTGCAACCAGGCTTCAGGAGGAACAGAATTTATAGGACATTCTAGACAAAGAAACACATCTGTCTTTGGTGAAACACACACTTGTGATTTAGTGAAAATTCATGATGTAAACATGTATATACGTAAGATAAAAATATAACACAAACAGGGAAAAGCAAAACAGTAAGGTTTTTTTCTGAGCACAGATGAGCTTTTAGTCAACCTGAGATAAGGGAATGAAGGCAAAATTCTTTTTTTACTTGACCCTAATTTACCATTTGCTATAAATAACAGCTACAGTAAACTGGCAGGAAAGCTTTCCAGACAGTGAAATCTTTGAGAAATATGCATGAGATACATGAAAGCCAGTCATTTTCTCCACTGCACTGAATTAAAAAAAAAGAAGAAGAAGCATGGGTGCCATCCAAAAGCAACTCTTAGGGCTGTGCTTCAGCAATTCCATTAGTCTGAAGAGGTTTCTGCACAAGCTCCACATAGATGCAGACCCCCTTCTGACAGCTAGTGAAACTGCTGGATGAAGTTCAAATGCAAAGCATCTTGACGAAGCAGACTGTATCGCCTCTGCATTGCGAGGAGGCAAACTGTCTCCACTGCGGGAAGCAGAATTGCCAACTTGAAATGCAGCTGCCTCAAATCCTTCAGATTCACAAGGGTTTGAGTGATCCTCCCTTTTCACTAACCAGAGGTGGCAGTTTTGACAAGGTTGAAAAATTCTTCTCGGTGTGCAAATGAACAGTTTCAAAGGTTCGGTTAGGGCTTGTTTTCTGGTTGCACCCCCAGTAAACCATGCAGATGCTGAAAACATTGCAAAGGCCACTGGGCGGAAAAATGTCTTTTGGGTTCAGGGTTCACTTTTATAGAGGATTCTCTGGCTTTTATCTCAGGTAATGCCTCCATCCTTATTGTCAAAGCCAGTGGCATTCCACAGCTTCTGCAGAAGAAGCAAAATATTGCTCTGGCTATATACATCATTTACCAAATTGAACAGCCAAAATTGGATCAAAGAGATGGTTTTTTTTTTATCCACATGGATCATCTGGTGGACCTCTATTAACATTTTAAAGAATAATGCATTTAAAACGGATTTGTTACACAAGATACAGCTATCTCATTTTATAAAGTAACACTTAGAATGTCCTCCAACATGCTACAATTCAATGGTTCAGCATATCTATTATATCGGAGGGTGGGGGGAATCCTGAATATTTGGGAGGTCACGAAATGTTATTTTGTAACTCACCATGGTGATGATTTAAAAAATGTCCAAAATAGGAGAAATAAGACATCTGGAATGTGCGAAGAGAGATTAACAAATATATTCAAGGTTCAGTTGCTAAATGGCGTGCTGTGTTTCTGCCTACAATTATACTTTATTTTCAAGAACTTCAATATGTTGCTTCAGCATGAAGAACCAGTGATCCACAGATTGTATCCTACCATGAATCTCTATGTAGGATGCTTTATTAAACCATTGATCATACTTGAGGACAAAGATGATGTATAATGTCTGTTGATATCACCAAGGAAGATATTCAGATACCAGGCCAAGACTTGGAATTCTGCCATAACACCATCTGTTCCATTTGCTAATCATTCCCCATGCATTTTAAACCCAACTAGCAATTCCTCCACTGCGCACCTCCCCCCCATTTTATCCTTACCATCCACAGATCCAAATTGTGTTTAGCATGGTTTTGAGCTTCATAGGAAGCACCTCCAGCCAATCATTACTCAGTCCAAACTAGCCAACAGCTGAGGTCTGAGAACACCAGCCAATTATTGTTCACTTTCAGCTTCAAATATGCCGGTTGCCAAGTTCACTCCCCCCACCAAGTGGCTGGATGAAACAAAGAGATAAAAAATAAATTAAAAAAAAAGAGGCTCACCGTGGCACTGTTCTAGCAAGTCGCGTGTTGTACGTTATTGAAAAATCCAAAAATCACTGTAGCAAGCTGAATTTGAAGATGATGCCCCCACCACCCCAAGCTGGAATCGATAAAACAGTATTGGAATGGGAAAGAGATGGTCCTTGTCAGTCTCTTCAATGGGAAAAAAGAGCATCCCCAGAGACAGGTTGGCAATGCTGGAATGCAAGCTTCATTCATACGAGAAGCATATAAAAGTAACTTGTTTTTAAGGTGGACAGGGGAATCTGAATGTTTAGGACTGCTGTGTTTGATCACTGGATTTCTGTTCATGTCATAAAACAGGAAGGAATGAAATACAGTAACAGTAAGGCTTTTATTGATAGGCTTTGCTGCATTGCAGTTGATTGAGAAAGTTGGGTCTTGATGGATCATTTAAGATCGCCAAATTCTATGCTAAAGCAATGAGTTGTTATCGAAATATCCTGCTGTATGTATATCTATCTCTATCTCTATCTCTATCTCTATCTCTATCTCTATCTCTATCTCTATCTCTATCTCTATCTATCTATCTATCTATCTATCTATCTATCTATCTATCTATCTATCTATCCACATGAATACAGTCTACCATAATTCCACAGAAGTGGTAGCTGTGCTTGAACCTATAGGGGCTGAAATTGTGAATAGAATAGAATAGAATAGAATTCTTTATTGGCCAAGTATGGTTGGACACACAAGGAATTTGTCTTGCTGCATATGCTCTGAGTGTACATAAAAGAAAAGATACGTTCATGAAGAATCATAAAGTACAACACTTAATGGTAGTCATAGGTTACAAATAAGCAATCAGGAAACAATATCAATATAAATTGTAGTGATACAAGCAACAAAGTTACAGTCACACAGTCATAAGTGGAAGGAGATGGGTGGTGGGAACAATGAGAAGATTAATAGTAGTGCAGACTTAGTAACTAGTTTGACAGTGTTGAGGGAATTATTTGTTTAGCAGAGTGATGGCATTCGGGAAAGAACTGTTCTTGTGTCTAGTTCTCTTGGTGTATAGTGCTCTATAGCATCATTTTGAGGGTAGGAGTTGAAACAGTTTGTGTCCAGGATGTGAAGGGTCTGTAAATATTTTCACAGCCTTCTTTTTGACTCGTGCAGTATACAGGTCCTCAATGGAAGGCAGCTATGGTAGCTATTGTTTTTTCTGCAGTTCTTTATGATCTTTTTGTGGAATTCATGTGGTATCAAACTTCCCCAGTTCTACAGTACCTGCCATATGTTGTGGGTAAAGAAGGATCGATCCATTTTGGCATCAGCTATGCAAATGAGAAGTTCTAACTAATGGATAACCCGTTTCCAGAACGTTTTTGTTTGCTGAAATATGCATTCTTCATCCCAAACAGTACAATAATGATTTTTGTGAAAATATGTCCAGCCTGGTTAAAAAAAAATGCAATCAAGGTCAGTAGAAAGTCATGAGGCAGCTGGAGCCTATGCAAGATACACCCATATTAGTAATACTTTTGGGGGAATCATAGTATCCAAAATCAATACATTCAAGAAATACAACCATGCTGAATGATCACCAGTCACTGATTTAACCCATGAAGAAAAATCAGCTAAATATATCTATTTGCAGGCAAGAAAAAAAATTCTTAAGGTTTTGGAATGACAAATTATACGGTACTTCTGACAATGAATTCTCATGCTTTATTTAAATGCATTTCTGGTTTTGGAGTTAGGAGAAGACCATTCTAACACTATCAGATATTGCCTCAGATTCAGTTGTCAATGGCAAGCTGACTCTGCTCACTGCTAGGAGTTCGATTCTCATTGGCTCAAGATTAACTCAGCCATCCATTCTTCCAAGGTTGGTAAAATGAGGATCCAGATTGTTGGGAACAATGTGCTAACTCTGCAAACCTCTTAGAGAGGGCTGTAAAGCTCTGTGAAGCAGTATGTAAGTCCAAGTGCTTTTAGATCTAACCATTTAAGGTTTGAGAAACAGAATGTATGTTGGGGAGGAGATTTTGTGCATTGTGGTATGCACAATGCATAGCCATAGCCATATCCTTATTTTTGATTCTGAAATATTGCAAACTATAGTAAGGCCAGTTAGACTGCAGGACGAAAAGAGCTCTCAAATCGTGCGCTACAATATAAAGCAGCATCTTCTAATCTGGTGCCCTTCAGATATGCTGGATTACAACCTCCATCATTCCCAGCCTAGATGAGCCCTGAAATCCAGCATATATAGGTCATCTCACTGGAGAAGGTTATGACACAGAATAGTAAAATAAATAAATAAATAAAAATGAGGAGATTCTTAGCTAAATTCATACTAAAATCCAGTTTGGGGAAAAGATGATACTTCTGTCTCATCTTATTTATCCATTGCTTTCACTCTACCCTACTGTAATAATTAAGATGAGCAGTATTGAGCCCAATATAAAGGAATGATTAAATGTTTTGATACAGGAACAGTGGCTAAAACTGCATGCCAAGATCCCGGTGCAAGAAATCTCAGCTTTTGTGTAAGAACTACAACCCCCCATAAAAGACACCACAAAAGTTGTTATTGTGAGTGGGCAGGAAGGAAACCAATCTCTACAATAGGCATGTTACTGTTTTATACTCTAAAGGGCAGCTATATGCCCTACCGAGCATTTTGTAAAGCTCTTCCACGTATATCAAGTAAAATGTAAGAAAAGGAAAGAGAAACCTTTGCATAAGGAGAGGTTCTAACAAGTTTTTTCTTTCTGACAGTGAGAGTAATCAGCCAATGGAACAGCTTGCCTTCAGAAGTTGTGGGAGCTTTATCACTGGAAGCTTTCAAGAAGAGACTGGACTGCCATCTGTCAGAAATGGTGTAGGGTCTCCTGCTTAGGTGAGAGGTTGGACTAGATGACCTACAAGGTCTGTTTCAACTCAGTTAATCTGTTAATCTGTCTAAAAGGTCTTTCCTGGAACCACATAGACTTCCTATATATGTCTCTTGAAGCTGAGCTAGTGGATATTTTCCCTTTTATAAAACTATGCCTGTTACATTTTACTCTGGAGAAAGATAATTCCCCATGTCAATTCTCCTGCTAAGAGGAAAAACTGGCTTTAAAAGTGGGGAAGAGACCTAAAGTCAGAGCTGAAATCTGCCCAGTTTTGTCAAAAAAAGTATCCCACATGAGGTCCTTCCAACAGAATGACCCTACATGTTCATGGGTAATTGTGGAAGGGGCTGGACAGAAAATGCTTTAGTTCAGCAAATTGCAAGGCAAGGATCAATAGGAAAAGAGACAGATTGGCGACATGTTTCTATCAACCCATAATGCTACCTCAGCATTGTTTTCCCTGGCTGGGAGAAGCAGGCCAGATCCAGCAGCCTTTTCTACGCTACTCATTCTAACAGGTCTTTAATCCTTCCATAGAAAGTAAACAGCCCAGAGATTTGCCAAGGACGAACCACACAAATATCACTGATATATTCAAATATGCTTTCCTCAATACCACATAATAAGTAGAGATTACTAATTAGCAGTGGCTATGTGGCTGAGAATAGCAATAGTTTCATTTTGGGAACATTTGGAAAAAAAAAAACGAAAGAGGAACGAAAGCAAGGCAGTATTTCTTGGCCCCCATATTCTCTTTCTTCCTTCCTGGACAAAGTAGAAGCAACTCATGCAGGCAGGAGGGAGCAAGTGAGCAAATGAGATTTTTATTATAAAAGATGACTTTATCATCTCTTTGAATCCTGCTATTCTCCCCTCCCCCCTTTTAATTACCTGCTACCAGCTTTATTTTAGCTAGTAACAGAAGCAAAATTATTTCTGCAAGACATATCCCCTCTCTCCCCACCCCGTGTTCTTTGTGCATTCACATCTCCTTTTTAAATACTCTATTAGAAAAATATTGCCTCAGCAGCTGGGATGCATACAGTGGTGGTGGAGGGGGGAGACCACAAGCAGGATGATGTGGGAGGCATGTAATAAAGAAAAGAAAGAACCAATAAAGATTAATTATCTAATTAACGGAGAAGTAAAAAATAGAGGGAGAAATAAATGCCTTGGCAACATTTGCTTGGGAGGCTTATTCCCTTTCCGGTGATCTTTCTCTTGCTCTTAAATATATAAATTTGGTAAATCTCATTGCTTTTGCCCTTTCAGAAGCTAGGACACCATGCACAAATGCTACCAAAGGTCACCGTTTTAAAGTTCCATGGTTTTCAAGAGAGAAATATAAGGGTGGGAAAACCTACCACCACCATCATTCTCGGGGGGGTGGGGGGGGAATCTGGAGTAAGTAGATAGTTTCTCAAATAAACTCTGCATGTCCATAAATGATTCCAGATTAAAGGCTGGGCATTGTTTAACCCAGCAGTACAGTAGATCATTTTTCTGTATCATGGGGGTAACTTTTTAAATTCAGCCTCAAGAATGGGGATAGTGCAGGGATAAGGGTAGGGAATTTGAAATGTGTGTGTGTGTTTTTTTTTTTGTTTAAAATGATTTGTGATGCACCTTTTTTTCTTTGCTTTTATTTTGAAGATTGGTGAAAGTCTTTCTGCCACAGTTTGGTTTGCCACTGAACTTCAGCAATGTCATCTACTTTGGGGGGCAAAGAAAACCAGTGAAAAAAATGCCTGGATCTGTGCACAATCACGACCTACAGGTGCCCCCTGGTTTTTTGGGCCCTTGCAATAGGCAAGATGAGATTTGAGAAATGATCTTTCACTGGTGTGCTGCTGCTGTTATTATCATTTAAAGCAGCTGGGCTCTGGCTTTGACCTGGAAAACAATGTGGGGAGTGGTAGTTAAGCTTTCTTCCATGCCCCTTCCCCATCCTCAATTCCACCCGCCCAGCCACCCTCAAGCTGCTGTTTACTAACTCAGGGTGCTCCAATGCTTTACTCCTCACTGGACTAATAGATGCTTCAATGGGTAGGCAATTTAGATGAGGAAATTGTCCCCTCCCATCAGTGCTGCTCTCCTTTACTCCTATAGGACCTTTGAATAAGGCTGATTTTCAAGGGAAAAATTGCCTAGCCCCATAATCTCTATTTCCTACTGTAGCCAAGGCTAAGAATGTGTAATTGAAATAGATGCATATTCCTCTCCTGTTTTTTCCCCTTCTACTGCCCTCCCTTTCCTTCCTCTGTTATCTCCCCTTTGTCAAATGGTAGATAGCAAATGCTCAAGGCAGAGACCTGCCCCTCATACTTCATAAATTACAATGCATGCAGATGGCGTTAGGTATATAATATCTAATAAAAACAGCGAACAGAAACATTGGCCACACACCTTTCAACATTTCTCTTAGTTTGGCTCTCAAGTAGAGGATAGGAGGTCATCCTTGGGAGTTTTATCTGAAGGATTTTGGTTAGAGTTAACCATGGAGATAGTAAAGTGATAGATTGCTTCTTTCTTTTTAGGATCAACCATCAAGAGTAAAGGAGCAAGCAGTCAAGAAATAGGCCACCAACTAGTCCTTAGTAGAGCAGCCACAAAGGTCTTGGAAAAGATATTCAGAGGCTGTGATGCATTTATACCAGAAAGATCAGAATAAGTGCAAGCCATGGTATTCCCTGTGACATTCTATGGAAGCAAAAGAAGAAACTGGAAAGAAAGAGAATTGACACTTCTGAACTTTGATGTTGAAGAAAACTATTGAGCATACATGGACAACCAAGGGGGAAATAAGCACCAAGGGATCATCAAACAAATTAATCCAGAGTTCTTATTCAAGGCAAAAATATCCAGACTCAAATTATCACACCTGTACACATTATAAGAAGACCTCACTATTTGGAGAATGTTTTAACGTTGGAAAAGGCAAGGACAACCAACCTCCTCAGGAACGTGTACATGGTTGGAAGACCTGAAGGATAAGTTTAGGATCAGATTGTCATGGAGAAAATTTATCTATGTTGCTGATAAGAATCAACACTGAGTTGATGGCACATAATCAATCAATCAGACAATCCTTTTGGGATCAAAGTAGGACCAAGGTTAAGATACAGAACAGTCTTTAGGGAGTTGCGTGGTCTTAAAAAACCCCAATACTTCCCATCAATCAGTTTGCCTTGATAAAACAATACAAATGGGAAGTAGGTTGGCATAGAATGTGTATTTCTATGAATACAAATACAGGAAGAATTCCAATAGTTTAAAATAGAAATACAACTGAGAAATAATGCACACACAAAGGTAGAGCCATATCATTCCATACAGAAGTATTTTTGTAAATCAACAGGAACTGAGCTCCACTCAAAGAGTATTTGATTTTAATTTTGAGTAGAGCATGAGATACTGAGCAGGTAACTTGTTTACCTGTTCAGTTTGCTCTCTACATGTCTGGCCATAAACCCCAATTTGGCTGTTTACTTTGAAATCTGGCTTTTATTTTGATTTTGATTATGGAGTTATAAATCTCACCATATCAATAAAAGACTATAAACAAAAGAGGCTAGCCATTCATCTCATTCAGTAGCTTGCTGCAGAAGAACTCATCTGGCCGTCAGCTCCTCCACAGACTTCCATTAGCCCATAAAAGGAGTGAAGAAAGCAACAGTAAACATACCTTGTGTGTGTTTGCAGCCAAGTGGTAGACAAATGTGAGCTGTTTAGTGTCACAACATCAATAATCCTTAAATCTTGAAAATCATTTGATTTGTATTTATCATATTCTTTCTCTAAGCTGGCTAGATTTTTATGAATAGGTTGTATTTTCATAAAAGCTCTTTAAGGCAGATTAAGCAGAAGGTAAGAGAATGCTTCCATACCACTAATCCGTGGTTGGACTGAATGTTGAGGTGCTATTGTATTATACTGTTGTGATTCATCGCATACTCAGCCAGATGTTTAGACTGGATTTGGCATTTTTATCCATGTATTGAATCCTTTTCAAAGACCTTCGATAGGCAGATTTTGCTGGTGTTTGATGGCATTAGAGATATCATCACAGGGTGTAAGCTGTTCCGAGTAAAGCTGCCTCTTGCAATTGATTGATAAGTGATTTTGTCAATGCCAATGGCATTCAAATGGTGCTCCAGTTATTTTGGGACTGCATCCAAGGTGCCTATTACTATAGGTATTACCTTTGCTTTCTTTTGCCATAGCCATTCTATTTCTGTTTGCAAGTCTTTTTATTTTATTATCTTCTCCAGTTCTTTTTTATTCTGCTGTCTCTAGATACTGCCACATCCATTCTCCAGACTTTTCTGTCTTTCTTATCTTTTCCATCTTTCTTAATTGTTAAGTCTGGCATATTATGTGGCAGACGCCTGAATTCTAAAGTCCCAGAGCACTTCAGCTCCTTCTTCTTCAGTTTCTCAATGAGTCTCACTAGTTCTTGCTTGTAGGCAAATGGTATTTCTTGCAGATCTTCCAATGCACTATAGTTGCTATTTTGTCATGCTGTTCCTTGTACCCAGTTCGTGTGATCTTCTTGCAGCAGCTAACCAGGTCATCCACTGTTTCTTCGACTTCTTTGCAGAGGTGGCACTTGCTACCTGTTGCTGTTTTCTCAGTTCTGGCCTTGTGTGCATTTGTTTGAATAGTCTTGTGCAGCTAGAATTAGCCCCTTTGTCTCTATCTTCAGTTTTCTTGCTCTATGTTATTATACATGTTATGTTATGTTATATTTATCATCACATCACATTGTTATATTTTTATTATAATTTACTACTATATAACACATAGATATACATTCATAACATAAACACACAAAAGACACGAGCCACTGCAACATTGGGATGATTGCCAGTATCATAGCAGCTGAACATGATTCTTTTGTTTCAACCTTTCCCTGGCAGCAGTGGCCTGCTTTTTAAATTTCCTGCTATGTCTATGGTAAACAATGAGAATTAAAAGGTTTGATACCTAACTGCCAAGCACCAAACTTTAACATCCTGTTTATTGTCAAAAGGCCCTGGGATCCCTAGGAATTCTTAAATAAAAACAGGGGGTTATTGTAAACTAGTATTTCATTTGTAGTATGCCTTCCCTCCAAAATATGGGCAAAAATAAAGTGGGATGGGGAAAGGCATCTGTGGTAGGTTTCTGGCAAATGGCTGCCATTTTATGAACACGTAGGCTTCATATGGGAGCCATTTTGTGTGAGCGTCCAGAACATGCTCTCAACTCCAGAAGTATTCATCAGCCAATATCAAATATTGTGAGTATTTCAGATGGCAGGTATTTCCCTTCTGCCTGCTTGCAGACTGTATTGCAGTTTCAGTGGTATGTCAAGCCAAAAGATGATCCATCAGGAAGGATGTTGGATCAGGACTGGACCAGATCAGTTCAAACCCAACTACAGCCACAGATGCTCCCTAGATCAGGAGTCTCCAACCTTGGCAACTTTAAGACTTGTAGACTTCAACTCCCAGAATTCCAGAAGTCTTAAAGTTGCCAAAGTTGGAGACCCCTGTCCTAGATGACTAAGGGCATCTCTGAGCCAAATCTACCAAGTAGGGCTCTTGTGGGGAAAGGTCGAAGGAAAGGGTATTATGCCTGCTGCTTTGAGTGCCAAAAATAACTTTGGGCCATATGACTAATAAATAAACATCTAATTCTCAACAATAGCAATGGTGGGTTTCAAATTTTTTTACTATCGGTTCTGTGGGTGTGGCTTGGTGGGCTTGGCGTAGCATGGCTTGGTGGGCATGGCAGGGGAAGGATACTGTAAAATCTCCATTCCCTCCCCAATCCAGGGGAAGGATACTGCAAAATTCCCATTTCCTCCTGATCAGCTGGGACTTGGGAGGCAGAGAATAGATGGGGGCGGGGCCAGTCAGAATTTTTACTACCGAATTTTTCTCCGAACTACTCAAAATTTCTGCTACCGGTTCTCCAGAACTGGTCAGAACCTGCTGAAACCCATCTTTGAACAATAGTATAAAAAAGGCTCACTGACTCGTCCAGCCAGCTGTATTTGCTAGGATCAGAACTCAAAAATCCCAAATTAGGTATTTGAAGAAACAGATGTGATAAGAGCCCTCTCTTTGGGCCTTTCATCACTATGGAGCCAAAGGGTTCACTATTTCTCCTTTAGAAAACTAAACTAGCTGGACAGTCACTGGCCCCATTGCCAACCTCTCTCTTGTTTCTACCTCATTGTCAAAATATGATTCCTGATTATGGTCCTGCTGGTCACATGAGGGAAAGCAATGGATTTTCTTACTGTGGTTCAGGAGCCTTCAAACTTGGCAACTTTTAAGGCTTGTGAACTTCAGAATTCTGAGAGTTGAAGTTCACAAGCCTTAAAATTGGCAAGTTAGAAGGCCCCTGCTTTAGTTCAAAATAACATTTTCTCTTGTCTTCTTATTCAACTTCCTTCCTTTCTCTTTTTTTATTCAGATCTGCTCACACTTCAGCTGTTTCCTTAACTCTGCACTTTTTCTTTCTGCCTCCCTCTCTCTATTCCTCTCTCTCCCTGTGTTTTCTACTCTGGGTTATCTTTTCTCATTTCATAGAAATGGCTTTTTGTTTTTCAGAACTGGGATATTTGCTTAGTAAAGCATTTTTATGCTGCCTAAAGATCTCTTAGGAAGATGGAAACTATTGAGGAAATTTATCTCTTTATTTGGTTTTGGAAAATGTTCACTCTTGAGATGTGCATTTGGCACATTGTTTCTGGATCCGAAATTGTAGTATAATCTTAATAGAATTGCAGGCTTTTCAACTGAAGCCACTAGAATTTTGTTTCCAAATGAAGGAAGGAAAGTAACTGGCAGCTGAATGAAATTTCTAGCCACTTTCTCATGCCAAAGGATTGATTGTGAATTAGAAATGGTAAACAGGCTAAAGCCTTGCTTTTACTGGTAGACCTCGGCTTATGATGACAACTGAGTCCAAAATTTCTGTTGCTAAGCAAGAAAGCTGTTAAATGAGTTTTGTCCCATTTTATGACCTTTCTTGCACCGTTGTTAAGTGAATTGCTGCAGGTGCTAAGTTGGTAACGTGGTGGTTAAGTGAATCTGGCTTCTCCATTGACTTTTGCTTGTCAGAAGGTCACAAAAGGAATCACAAGGCCCCAGGGCAGTGTAACGTCATAAATATGAGACAGTTGCCAAGTGTCTGAATTTTGATCACATGATCATGGGGATGCTGCAACAGTCATAAATGTGAAAATTGGTCATAAGTCACTTTTTTTTCTGTGCCATTGTAACTTCGAATGGTCACTAAATGAACTGTTGTAAGTTGAGGACTACCTGTATGCCTTCCTTTCCTTCTTTTTCAAAAACTGCCTGTATTTCACTTTCTACCTGTCACCCACAACACGCTCATTTCAAAAGTGCCTTGCTTTCTTCCAAAAATCAAGCACTCTATGTTATTCTTCCACACACCTAATCAATCCCACTCTCCTTGTGTGACATCTGGCACCCTCCCCAGGATCCCATCCCCCCCATCCTAAAATGGAGAGCTGATAATTGATGGGTATTCTGCACATCTCCCTGTCGTTTGAAAGTACTGCTTTTTTTTTTTTTTTGGAAGTTAAATCTGTTCTTCAGTAAAGAAATGAGACCATTAACAGCACTTGTGTGTGTACAGCGTCTTTGCCTATTTCTCCAGCCAGATGTTCCACAGTTGTGAATTTCCAAAATGGGCCACTCCATCCTGTTTGACTTTACTTTATTAAATCATCAACACATTTTGAAACATCAGCTCTGGCGCTGAGTCTTTTTGCAAATTCCCTCACTTAAGGCTCTCAAATAGCAATACTCGTAATTCAGTTGACTTCATCGAAGTATCATAAAAAAACATGTCCCGCTCGTCTCTGCCATAGAGAAGGGGAGGAGGGTGGGTTGAAGTGAACACCCAGTCTAGAACAATGCACAGTTTTCATTCTAGCTGTACCTACTGGTGTGTCCAATTTTTGCCCATGGCAGTGTATTCAATCAATCAATAGGAAGAGAGCTGGAAGGGACCTTGGAGATCTTCTAGTCCAACCCCCTGCTCAACAGGAGACCCTATACCATTTCAGATAAATGGTTTCCAGTCTCTTCTTAAAAACCTCCATTGATGGATCACTCAGAACTTCTGGAGGCAAGCCGTTCCATTGGTTAATTGTTCTCACTGTTAGGAAGTTTCTCCTTAATTCCAGGTTGTTTTTCTCCTTGATTAGTTTCCATCCATTGTTTCTTGTCTTGCTTTCTGGTGCTTTGGAAAATAAGTTGACCACCTCTTCTTTCTGGCAGCCCCTCAAATCTTCTATATATATAAAAGCTAAATACCACTCACTCATCATGAAATCTCCAGAATGGTAAAGCTTACAAACTTGAAATTTGACACATATGTTCCTCTTGGCTACTAGGTGCTCGTTAAGAAAGGATTTTTCAAAATGACCATCAGATCTTTAATATTTCATATACAGTTCTATTTTCACACACTCTGATGCTAAGGAGGTAGACATTCTACTTCCCCTCCCCACCTGAAAGGAACTCTGTCCCAACTGCCAGTTGCTGTATATTAACACGTTCAACGCTACCTCTTTGCTAAACCAGACATGGGTGTGGCCAGCACATGACTCATCCGGCCTGCAGGCTGGGACATTCTACTCCCCTCCCCCTCTGTTCCAACTGCCTGTTGCCTTATATTAACATGCTATGATGCTACGGAATTACACATACTACATTAAGGGAAGCACGAGCATCCAGCTAGTACTGGAATATTGCTATCATGTCACCCCTAGTCCTTCTTTTCTCTACACTGGACATAGCCAGTTCCTGCAACCGTTCTTCATCTGTTTTTGTCTCCAGGCCCTTAATCATCTTAGTTGCTCTTCTTTGCACTTTTTGAATACAGCAACAAACATTTGCAATGTTTGTTGCTGTATTTAGGTAAGGGCCAGTTTATATGTCTCACAAGAAATATTGAGACTGTGGGTCAGGTCGAGATGCGTAATATTTTATATTTTCCCATTGACAAAAATATATGATATAAACTTGAAAACCTTTTCTTTACAAAGATATGATTTAAATCAAAGTGAAGCAACCTTAAGACTCAAGAATTTATCATGGGAAACCATGCGCTTAACCCTCTCATCAAAAGTGTATCAGATGATGAAGTTTGGCTGCACTGGGCGAGTAGTCTTCATTTGGTTGGCTGTGTAACACTTACTTAAAACTGTTCTTCAAGGGGAGGTTTGCCAGAAACATTTATTTGCATCACAAAAGCCACTTTTCTGCTCAAAATCATATCAACTACATTTCACAGTCTACTCATCCTTCATTAACTTTTCCTCACTTCCTTTCCTCCGCTTTCAATAGACTGCAAGGTCTTTGGGGCATGGACCTTTCCGTTTTTTCTTTGCTGAGGTTGCAAAATGCCACAGGCATTGATGAGGTTTTAACATCAATAATAATTACTCGGCTATTTATCTTCAGTCATTCTAGACTGGTAGGTTCGAGGGAATAAGCAATGTGCACATCATTTAAGACACCCAGACAGTCTGTATCATGCATGTCTGTGTCTTCATGTGCACGCACATGCATGTATGTGCACGCACATGCATGTATGCATCTTTGAGAAACTTTTGACTTCTTGTTTGTCCTTGCCTTCTTCCTAGGGTGAAAGAGAGTGGTCCAAAATCAACCAGCTGGCTTCATGCCTAAAGCAGGACTAGAAACCTTCCTATTTTCTAGTCTGGTGCTTTTAAACCATTTATTTATTTATTTATTTCTATCCTGCCCTTATCATTTTTATAAATAACTCAAGACAGGAAACACCCCTTCCTCTTCCTATTTTCCCCACAACAACCACGCTGTGAGGTAGGTTGGGCTGAAGGAAACTGACTGATCCAGCTAGCATTCCTGCCTAAGGCGGGACTAGAACTCACGTGCTGCCCCACTGCGAACCAGTAGTAAAGGTAAGTAGAACCCACCCCTGACTATTACCTATTATTCTCATGAGAGAAATTAACTAGCCAGCTCTTAAAATCCAAACATTCTGGTTTCTGAATAGATCTGAGGGAAAGACACATTGTTTTAATGGGCTGTGGGAGAAAGAAAATGAGATTTAGCAATTTGGAATTTCCTAGCAACCAGGAAGTGTATTTGTTTTCTGCTGTCATCCAAATTGGGCAACTTTGGTTTAGCAGGCGAGAGGAGTTTTGATTTTATAGCAATAGCACTGACAATAGCACTTAAATTTATATATCGTTTCATAGTGCTTTACGGACCTCTCTAAGAGGTTTACTGAGTCAGCATATGGCCCTCAACAATCTGCATCCTCATTTTACCAACCTCAGAAGGATGGAAAACTGGAGTTCGATTCACAGTCTGAATCGAACTCCAGACTGTGGGCAGAGTGCAGTACATTCAAACCACTACACCATCATGGCTTTTTATAGTATGCTGGAGACCTTTATTTAAGGGCTGTCAAAGAACAGTTTTTATTTAATTTCTTATTATTCTACTTATATCCCACCTTCATTTTGTATAACACAAGGTGGTGTGCTCCTGTGTTTCCTATTTTCCCAGAATAAACCTCTGAGCCACAGTGGCACAGTGATTAGAGTGCAGTACTGCAGGCTACTTCTGCTGACTGCCGGCTGCCTGCAATTTGGCAGTTCAAATCTCACCAGGTTCAAGGTTGACTCAGCCTTCCATCCTTCTGAGGTGGGTAAAATGAGGACCCAAATTGTTGGGGGCAATAGGCTGACTCTGTAAACTGCTTAGAGAGGGCTGTAAAGCACTGTAAAGCAGTATAGAAGTCTAAATGCTATTGCTATGGGGTCCTATAAACCAGTCCTATAAAACTACACCAAACTGTTTTTGGGTCTTGTATTTGAATCTTCCTTACAAGGGAAGGACTGTCTGATTTGACGATAAAAAATGATTAGATAGCACAGCAAGGATGGCTTTGAATCAATTCACAATGAGCAGCGCCCCAGAACAGCAGCTTGGGCAGAACCACCAGTCACCCAATTGCCCTGCTTACGGTGAGTGTGTTGTGTTTTTATTTCAAGCAAGAATTGCTAAATTTACATCTGTGTGTATAAATGGAAAGCTGCAATGTTATGCAGATAAGCTGCTTTTGCCTTTGTGTGTGTGTGTAAGGAGGAAGCACATTTCTACCGACCTCCCAGTGGTGGGTTCCTCCTGGTTCGGCCCGGTTCCGCCGAGCCGGTAGTGGTGATGATATGACGTCACCAAACCGGTTCTGCCCTCCCGCCCCCCGCGTTATTCTTACATTTTATTTGGCCCCACCCCCAATCTATTGCTGCCTCCTGAGTCCCAGCTGATGGGCTATAAAGCAAAAAACTGTTTAAACTCTGGCCGCCCTACAGCTGATCAATGTTAAAAGAAAACAAATGAGTAGACTGGTGCCTGCAAAACTAAATGGGTAGACCAGTGCCTGCAAAAATACATGAGTAGATCAGTGCCTGCAAAAATAAATGGGTAGATCGGTACAGCTCTGCAAGCAGTTAAAAGTCTGGTAGACCAGTACCTCTGCTAAATCCTAAATTATTGTCACATGACCATCAAGCCATGCCCACAAAATAAGCTATGCCCACAGAACCAGTAGTAAAACAATTTAGAACCCACCCCTGCTCCCTCCCTATAGCAGTGCATCGACAAACATTCTAGGAATATTGAAGCCCTTGAGAGAGAGAAAAATCAGTTCTGTTTTCGCTTCTCAATTCCATTCGACTTTGATTAGAGAGGAAGGAGGAAAAAAGAAATGGACAGAGGCTGAATTTATGTAATTCATTTGGGGCTCCTATTTTAGGGAAAAAAATAGATTCAACATTTAGACTGGGGAGGGGGAAAGGGAATTGTGTAATTTAGTTTGCAAAGTTATTCAGTTTCCTCCCTTTCCACATTTCCACAGGAAGGCCATATTTTGATTGTTAGTTTGGGGAGGTTCCTTCAAAGAATTAGGATGCCCTAATTCTATGCTGTTCTTCAGTCCCCATATTTTGGCTTTGAGAGTAGCTGTAATTAAGGTCACATGCTGGAAATGGAGAACAGATAGTGAGTGAGACAGCAAGGCATTTTGCCTGGAAGAGAGAGAAGACGGTCAGTAAGTAAGCAAAACTGGACATACTGTTGGTAGAAGAGAAGAACAGAGAGATGTAGCGGAATGAACAGAAGAGGAAGAAAAATTTGCAACACTGAATAGGCTTTACCACCAAAAGAGTTCTAGATATTTGATGTAGAGTGTGCAAGTTAGTTGTTGTGTTGTGTTGCATTCTATTTATATAGACTATCAAATAGACTTCCAAACAACTCTGGGTGGCATATAACTAAAAACCCCAAACGTATAAAAGGAATACAATAGACCAGAAGAGCAAAATACAAAAACAAAACAAAAAAAGGCAAATTAACATGAAACAATAACATCAACTTTCCAGTCTGAAAGTGCTTCTCTCTCCTCTTGCCTTTACAGCCCAAGAAACTAGGGAGGGTCCCTTCTGAGATGTTTGCCATGTCCACATTCCTTCTGGGGATTCAGCTACCACTTTTCTGACCATTGTTTAGTCTGCAGCTCTTCCTCCTGTCTCCTAAGGTCATTCCCACATGCCATTACAACTGCTAAGAGACCAAGGATGGGAACCCCACCCTCATCACATCACTGCTATGTGTCATCAACGAGTGCAACCAATGCCATCTTCATACCAAACCTCAGCCTGAAATGAATACGAATAATCCATTTCCTTCAGACTCCTCAGAAGCTGAAGCCTCATCACCCTCTCTCTACTGCCTCCTGTAAAAAGGGAAGGTTGGAGATTGGAGGACAATTGAGCCGCGGTGGCGCAGTGGTTAGAGTGCAGTACTGCAGGCTACTTCTGCTGATCACTGGCTGCCAGCAGTTTGGCAGATCAAATCTCACCAGGTTTCCATCCTGAGGTGGGTAAAATGAGGACCCAAATTGTTGGGGGCAATAGGCTGACTCTGTAAACTGCTAAGAGAGGGCTGCAAAGCACTATAAAGTGGTATATAAGTCTAAGTGCTATTGCCATTGTCAGGGAGCATTGGGTGCAGTAAACTCTTCTGGAAAGGATGCACCACAGCCTCCTTCAAGGCAGAGGGGAAGTCCCACTCCCCGCAGGGCAGCAGGCACTACACATGAATCCAAGCAAGTCATCTCTCCCAGGAAGCTTTAATCATCCAGGAGGAACCTGGATTCTAGGAACCTAGAAAACAAGTGCCTGGACTAACAACCTGGAGAACCCTGGCCACTTCCTTTGAAGTCCAAAGATCATTCAGGTAGTCCTTGACTTGCTAACGTCTGAAGACATTTCGCTTCTCATCCAAGAAGCTTCTTCAGCTCTGAACTCAACTTCTTGGATGAGAAGCGAAACTTCTTCATAGAAAAATCAGAAAGTCCAGTTGCCTCTTGAAAAAAGCACCTTTGGGACAACCATGACCTGGATGGCTGAGAATCTCCATAGACTTTCCTGTTTGAATGCAAATATGCAACCTGGAATTCAGGGAAGAAACATTTGCTTGCACTTGCACAGAATTCCACACATCTATTTCTGCACTCCACTCTGCCTAGAAGTTTTCTGGATGCAGACTACTTGAGGATCATCTTAATAATCAATTGATAAATTAAGCCAAGGGTGTAAAACACAAAATCAGGCCTACAAAAACAATTGGGGGTGGGGAGGGGGGAAGGACAGTTTATCCAACAATTACCTTCATGAAAAGCTGCAAACTATGCATATAGATTAGCAGCAACCTACCTTTTTTTAAAAATAAAATAAAATAAAGGAAATAAACATTACAATATTATAGCCATTAACTCCAGTGTTTGGCCATCTTCCAGACCAAGTAATTACCTTCCGCTTGAAAATTACTTGCAATTGGCTTTCAGTTCCTCTTCATTTCCTGTTGTTTATTGTTTCACTTTGTAGAAATGCTGCTCTCCTTTATTCTTTCCCCACTGCTGAGTTATAGCATTCTCCATCCATCCATGAGTTGGCAGAAAATTACACACTACCAGAATGGTATGTGCTGCCCCCATGGTTTATCTCTTGCTTGTCCGTATTGCATCTGTTCTGCCAAATTGTTGAATGGAGCTGTCCTCATTTTGTGGGTGCAAAACATCATAGGCAACGTGATTGGTTGAGTCCTTCCTCTTCTGCTGTCTATAGGAAAAGCATCTGAAGATTGGGTGGGTAGGGATAGAATACTGCCAACCATCTCTAGATTCTTTTCTGTACTTTTTATCCTACACCTCCTTCTGTTGTAACTTGAGCTAAATTTAAACCCAACAACCACCATAACCACAGATTGGAATTACAAATGGAACAGTTTCACAAACAGAACTTTTACCAAAGATTTCTCTCCCATTTCTACTTTTTATAGGCAACCATTAGTTTCCACATTCTTTCATGCTTGGTTTGAGAACCAAAGGAAGAAGGGATCACTCTCATAATTTCAATCAAGGCTCTTCAGCATCTTGTTCTATTGTTACTGCATCATTTCATGGTTACATTTTTCTACTCTTGTACCGTTCACTTTGTGCCAAACCAGTAAGGGCCATAAAGCTAAAGCACTTCCCATATTCCCATAATTAGCCTGGTGGAGCAGTGGACTAAAGCGCTGTTAAATAGCACTTAGCTGCCAGCTGCCTGCAATTACTGCAAGTTCGAATCTTACCAGGCTCAAGGTTGACTCAGCCTTCCATCCTTTCAAGGTAGGTAAAATGAGGACCCGGATTGTGAGGGCAATAAGCTGACTTTGTATAAAAAAGAACACTGCTTAGTGGGGGCCAAAAGCCCTACTAAGCAGGTATATACAAAAGTATGAAGGCTATTGCTTAATGCATTGTAATCCACCCTGAGTCTCCGGAGAAGGGTGGCATATAAATTGAACCAATAAATAAATAACTAAATAAATATTGACAGTTGAAATAGTCTTGGTTTTGACATCACATCCAACCAAGGTAACGGGTGGTGAGATATATTATGTTCTCAATCTACAGTTTCTAATTTCTGGTCTTTGCTGCTTTGTTTTCAAACATTTTAGATCAAACACTTTATGATTTCTTCTAAAGGCTTATCAGATATTGTTATCAAGCTGTTTCCCTCTTTTGAAGATAAGGTGGACATTTGCCTTCCTTCAACCGTCTAGCATTTTACTCATTTTCCAGGTTTCTGAAGGATGCCACATAAAGTTGACCAGATCGGTTCTTGTACTCTGAGAGGTAGTTAATTTAGCTTTTTATTCAGTATGGATAATTCCTTACTCATCTTTCTCAAGCCTCAGTATTACTCCCTAATTGTACTTTTGAAAATTGCTGGTGGGATACATTATCCTCTTTTAAGAGAGTTGAATATCTCTGTCCTTCGTTTGCATCTGCTAACATTTTGCTATCTTCGTTGAGTTATTAATGCATTCTTTTCCTTTTATTTTTAACCGTCCTTTTGCTGTTGATTTTACATCCTTAGCTGCCCTTGACTCATTTTGAACTTTTACTTTTAGAACATGTGCTCTAGAGTTCTAGGCTGTCTCTTGGTATTTGTTCAATGAATTGTCCTTCTCTCCGATCCCTGCCTTTCTTTCTTTTTTCAGGACTTTGAATTAATTTTTTTGTGTAATTTTTTTGTGAATTAATTTTTTTGTATTAGCTTTTTCTGCTGTCCCTTTTTCTGCCTCATTAGAATGGTTTCCAAATGTGCTTTTAGAATCTCCCTCCCTGTCTCTGTCTCTGTCTCTGTCTCTGTCTCTGTCTCTGTCTCTGTCTCTGTCTCTGTCTCTGTCTCTGTCTCTGTCTCTCTATCTCTATTATCTCTCTTCACTCATTTTGAATTCAACTTCTCTGTATGAAATTCTACTTCTCTCTCTTATGATCTCGGTTGACTGCATTCAGCTTTAGTTTTTCTTAAAGTAAAAACGTCAACATTAAAAGATAACATTCCTCCCTATGTTCTACTGCTTCTACATCCTCAACTAAATATTCTGTCATGGGAACTCCTCTAAGAAACTTTGATTTCAGATGATATTCCATGCCAAGATGTGGAAAGGGGGTGGGGGACTCGACATTAGCATGTCAGTGACTTACTGAATAGAACAGGAACTAAAATAGATTTCAATAATTGATCCTCACATTCTGTTAACCATAGCACAGAGATAACTTATTCATTGTTATTAAATGAGGACACATCTTTATAATGTCATCATTTCTGAACACAAGTCTGGTGCTGTTCTAAAAGCCTGCTAAAACCCAGTTAGCTGGTTGGTGAAATGAAGGAGGAAGATTGCCCGGTATGCTAGGATAGCTCCAATTTGTTTCACCCACCATTCTTCCTCCACTTCATCAACCTGTCTCCTGTGTTATTTTTGGATATGGATTTTGAACTCTACCAGATCTGCAGACCCCTGATTAGAAATCATGACAGTCATTTGCCTGGAGAATCTCTTCACTGGTGACCTGTCAGTTATGCAATGTGAAAGATGACTAAAATCTTTGTCCCAGGTAGCCATTCCCACTGACTTGAGGACTATGGTTGATTATTGCTTGTTCCATCAGGAGTTAAAATACAGGAGAATCATCAATCACTACACTTAAATTAAAGGTAAAGGATCCCCTTGCACATATGTGCTAGTCATTCCCAATTCTAGGGGGTGGTGCTGATCTCTGTTTCAAAGCCGAAGAGCCAGCGCTGTCCGAAGACATCTCCGTGGTCATGTGGCCATCATGAGTAAATGCCAAAGGTGGACGGAACACTGTTACCTTCCCACCAAAGATGGTCCCTATTTTTTCTACTTGCATTTTTACGTGCTTTCGGACTGCTAAATTTGAAGTTAAGCACTTAAGTTATCCCATGTTAAACTGGGAAGCAATACAAATCTTCACCCTTGGCTCTAAGGCAGAATGAAGCTCTATCAACAGACCTTTCTGTTGATTCAAGGTTGGGAGGAAGGCACATTAATGAGGCTCTGAAGAGAAGTCCTCCATCTTTCACCTTACCAATACTTTTTGACAGAGATGATAGAAGACTAAAATATATTTTGTATAGCACAAATGTTATGTCAATAGACAAGCAAATATTTAAATGATTGTACATGAAAGTGACATTAAAAGCTTCTTATCCAGACAGCAAAGCCAAGTATTTGAGAGTCATAAAGTGCCAGATTTACAGCAGTCTGTGTGATCTTAATATAGTACCGCCGCATCGCAAATCAGACAGAAGTCCCATTGAGAAAAAATTAGCATGCAGTCAAAGTGCCAGCAAGGGACCTCAGCCTGTTGAGACAGCTTGCATCACAGTGGCTCTGCTCAGCTGCTTTCCTTAAATTTCTCTTTGCGTTGGTAATTATACATGTAACTTCCTTTATTTAGTTATCATTCAGGAACATTAAATCATTGTCTGGAAAAAAGAAAGAAGAGAAAATGGGATTTTAAACAATGGTCTGTTGAATAAGCCTCGTGGTGCCAAAGAATAAATCATGGTTTATCAGCCACAAAACTGGATTACTAATCCATGGTACGGCATATTGGGAATAGCTGGTTCTGACTTAGCACAATGTGTGAACTCAATCAGAGAGGAGGAAAAATTGTACAGAATTGGAGAAATAAACATCCAGAGGTCAAAGAAGAAATACTTCACCCTCAAGAAATAAACTCCAAGGTCGGTAATCCGGCAGTCCCATCATAAAATAATTCACAAGTTTTTGAAAACTCTTTACACTTAACCAGAGTTTAGTATATGGTTAAGCCCAAACTAGCTGCTTCTTGCAACCCAAAATCTAGTTTTAATTACAATCATTCTGAAATGATTAAAAAGGGGGCTTTTCCTCACATCCATAATAATGTGCTTCTCTCCCTTCCTTCTGTTGGGAGAAGTATAACGATGGTTGCACCATCTCCCCCCACTACATACACATGCTACACTTCTTGTGTTTAGCAATGGGACTGGACACTGTCTACACAGCAATATGGCATGATTCCAGGGCAGGTCCTGGTGGAATCTCAACCATGGTGGAATGTTGCAGGTCCTGTCCTCTAAGGAGAGGACATTTGGTGGACCCAGAAGAAGGACCTTCTCTGTGGTGGCTCCTTCCCTCTGGAACATCATCCTTCTGGAAATCAGACTGGCCCCAACTCTGACACTCTTTCGGAAGGCCCCAGCAGGCCTGGGGAACCCAGAGCGGAATGGAGCCCATTAAATGGCTAGTATGAGTGTGTGTTGTCACCGGGATGGGGTGGGAGGTTATTATCTTATTATTTTTTTTATTTCTTTTATAATGTGTTTTTATTTCCTGTAAGCCACTTTCAGGTGCCTGTGAGCGAGTAGGCAGCAATATAAATTTTCCAAATAAATAAATAAATAAACAAACAAACAAACAAACGAACAAACAAATAAATTCTTACACCTCCTATACCCTAATAGGAAAACAAGCCATTCAACACTCCTTTGAAAGTGCAGAGAATGCGATAAGAAAAGTTTTGATAAGAAAAGTTTCTCAGGCTTTGATTGATCTTCCATTTTACAGAGAAAAATCTCTGGTTTGTTTTTTTTCCAAACCAAATCAGCGCCAGATGAACAAGGGCAAGAATATTTATGGCTATTTTAATCCAATTTGAAAACCAGCCACAGTAGCCAATTGTTGTCTTGGGGGAGTGGGGGTTGTTTCTACCAGTAAGAATTCCAATCAGGGGTGAAATCCAGCAGGTTCTGACAGGTTCTGGGGAACCGGTAGCGGAAATTTTGAGTAGTTCGGAGAACCAGCAAATACCACCTCTGGCTGGCCCCAAAGTGGGATGGGAATGGAGATTTTGCAATATCCTTCCCCCAGGAGTGGAGAGGGAATGGAGATTTTGCAGTATCCTTCCCCTGCCACACTCACCATGCCATGCCCACGAAGCCACGCCCACAGAACCGGTAGTAAAAAAATTTGGATTTCACCACTGATTCCAGTCCTAGGAATATTGCCTTGCCTGTATTTTTCACCATTTTGTGATTTCCAGCCCATTGTGGAAAAATGCAGCAAAGACCTTTAAAAAAAAAGAAAAGAAAGAAAACAGAGAAAATCAGCCATAGCTGCCTGCTCCAGTTACAGCAAAAGTGTGCCAAATTCCATATTCATAACCAATTCATAGAACTCTTTACTTTTTTTCAAGGAAAGTGAGAATTTTCTTCAGAGTCATGATGAGTTATTTGAATGTTAGAATCCAGTGTGTGACATTTCATGCTGGATCAATTAAAATTAATTAAAATCATGTGATGTGATGTTATTTTATTACGTTATACTATGCTATACATTACAGGTAAATTATCTCTCTGTATGTGTATAACCGTACGTGTTGGTAGTTTTGTTAAAACTTTTATGAAGATTAAAAACTAATACAAACTCATATATGGTAAGGAAGAAAAAAGAAAAAGAACGAAATCAAAGAGAAAGCCAAAAGTGCAAGAAAAAAGAGTAAAAAAAAAATAGAAAAAGAAGAAAAGAGATTCAAAGAAGTGGCTCTTGATATTCTTTATAGCAGTTATAAATAGATTTTAACCTCTGTCTCTAAAGTTACATCATGATTCTCTTCTTTGTATAATCTACCCTATCTAATCATCAAAGTCATAAATCATAAAGCTCTTTTTTTCATTTTTATGCAAAAAGTCCATTAGAGGTTTCTAGTCACCAATAAATGCATACATTGTCTTTCTGTAAATCAGAGAAAGTTATCCATCTCAGCAAAATCCGTCAATTTCATCAACCATTCCTCCATTGTGGGTAGTGTTGATCTTTTCATCTTCATGCATATAGTAATCTTGCCATAGTAAGTAACCATATATTGAAATAAACTTCCATGACTTTTTTCTAACTCTGTTTCCTTCAATCCTAAAAGGAGAAGTTCTGGCTTCAGTTGAATATTAATTTTTAAAATCCTCTGTATCAGGGGTGAAATCCAGCAGGTTCTGACAGGTTCTGGAGAACCAGTAGCAGAAATTTTGAGTAGTTCGCAGAACCGGCAAATGCCACCTCTGGCTGGCCCCAGAGTGGGGTGGGAATGGAGATTTTGCAATATCCTTCCCCCAGGAGTGGGGAGGGAATGGGGATTTTGCAGTATCCTTCCCCTGCCACGCCCACCAAGCCACACCATGTCCACCAAGCCATGCCCATAGAACCAGTAGTAAAAAAATTCGGATTTCACCACTGCTCTGTATCAATGTATGCATTTGAATCCAATTGCTTGGCTTGTTTACATATCCACCAAGCTTGATAGAATAAACTAGACTTCAGTTTTACATGAGGTCAATACAGTATTCCCATCTCTGAAAAGAAGAATAGAGCAGTGCAAGAGAGATGTGAAACAGCAGTACAAATAGCTGTGGAGGCCAAAGAGTCCAGCAACTGGATGAGAGAAGTGAGTGCACAACAGACTTATTAGGCCACCTGGAACCTAGTGAATTGGTATGACCTAAGCGTAGCTCATAAAATTATCTGCTACGAAGTCCTACTGTCAATGACTTACTTCAGTTTCAACCACAGCAATACACGAGCACACAATAGATACAAACTTAAAGTGAACCGCTCCACACTTGATTGCAGAAAATGAGACTTCAGCAATAGAGTGGTCAATGCCTGGAATGCACTACCTGACTCTGTAGTTTCATCCCAAAACCCCCAAAATTTTAACCTAAGACTGTCTCCTTTTGACTTCACTCCATTCCTAAGAGGTCTGTAAGGGGCATGCATAAGAGCACCAGCGTGCCTACGGTTCCCTTTATTTGTATTCATTTTATGTATTCAATCCATGCTTATTAGATAATATATATATTATCTAATTTATTTTATTGACAAAATAAATAACATAAAATAAATTAATTTCCAAAGGCTCCACTTCCATACTTTGTTTTGCTTTGTGGGTTTTGTTAGTAGAATATTTTACTCTGGGCAGCCTGTTGATTTAATGCTTCTCACTGGTTTTTTGTTTTTTGTTTTAGTTTTGCACCCTGCCCAGAGTCCACTGGAGGTGGGGATGAGGGTCAATAAATAAACATTTCAATAAATAACTGTTGAATATCCTCATATGCAAGCTTTGTGTCACAATAAGGGCGGGGGGAAACACTATGTTTGTGCCACAATACCAAAAGTTTGGCCTTGGACTGCCTTAGCAGCAAGCGGGCAATTAGATTAATGCCTGCATCAAGGAGGACATATCCTCCATGAGCAGTTAGTGGATTATCTTCATGCCATGGTGAGCTGGACGTGAGGATGAGTCCAAACAATAAATATGATCTTGCGTATACTCAGAACTCACTGGGGCTTTCATTCTAGCCATTGTCTATCCACTGCAGGGTGAAGGCCTGTTCCTCATGTTTCCAACTCATAGAGTCCTGAGGTTTCATTTGCCAATTGAATTTGCCATTAGCAAATTCAATATTTGCTAATGTTATCACTCCATCTTGTTTTAGGGTCTCTTTTGTGGACGCC
Source organism: Masticophis lateralis (assembly GCA_030761175.1). Taxonomy (NCBI): domain Eukaryota; kingdom Metazoa; phylum Chordata; class Lepidosauria; order Squamata; family Colubridae; genus Masticophis; species Masticophis lateralis. Next base: position 147,915,049 of record JAUDYJ010000002.1, read on the forward strand.
TTTTATCAAGTGGAATCCATTCTATGACTGCCTTAGTCTGTTGTAGCCCATATGCGGCCTGTGCAGCTGGTGGCTGATTCGGACAGCGAGGAAGCTGGTGTGGTGCTGCACCAGCAGCCTGTGCAGCTGGCACTCGAGTCGGACAATGAGGAGGCTGGAGAAGATGTGATGCCAGAGGCGGGGATTCAGCCAGGGCCTTCAGAACCTCCAGAAGCTGCCATAAGTGAAGAGGACAAAGAGGAGGAGTCTCTTCTCGATGCATGGGTGCGCAGAGCTGCCAAAAGGCAGGAGTGGCTCCTCAGGAGGAGGTCTCCTCCAGAGTAAGGCTTGAAGGTAATTGGCCACTCCCTTAGCCTATTTAAGGAGGAACACCGACTGAAGCAATTTGCAGGGAACAACTTTGTTCACTCTCCTTCGTGCCTTGATCTTAGTTCTCTGCAAATTGCTTCTGGGCTTTCTGCCAACCATAGTAAGATTAAGATTATTTATTCTTTGGATTCTTGTAGGCTGTTAAGAAAGTTAATTAACAGCCTTTGTTTGAAAAAAAAACCTTTAATTTAGTAAACTAAGGTTTGTACAGACTTTGTGTGTGCTGCGTTCTTTGGGGTCCATAGCTGGAGCAGAACATAGTCCGGGGCTTAATCATAAATAAATATCAGGAGCAAGAAACCAGGAACAAGAGTTTCGTTCAAATTACAGGTAGACCTCGACTTCAACCGTTCACTTAGTGGCCATTCGAAGTTACAATGGCACTGGAAAAAATGACTTAGGACCATTTTTTCACACTTATGACCTTTCCAGCATCCCCATGATCATGTGATAAAAATCCAGATATTTGGCAACTGGTTCATATTTATGACCGTTACTGTGTCCCAAGGTCATGTGATCACCTTTTGCGACCTTCTCATCAGCAAAGTCCACAGGGAAGCCGGATTCACATAACAACCAGGTTACTAACATACCGTATCAATTGCAATGATTCGCTTAACAAACTGAGACAAGAAAGGTCATAAAATGGGGCAAAACTCACTTAACAAATGTTTCACTTAACAACAGAAATTTGGGGCTCAATTGTGGTCATAAGTCAAGGGCCACCTATACTTCAAGTTTATTACAGGCTATCTATATGCAAGAATCTGATCTACTAACGGTTGAGGCAAATTGGCACTAGATACGAGTCAATGGACTTCAAGGGGGCCTGGACTTAAGTCTGTGGTGGGAGTGGAGCGACTCCAAACTGATGATGCCTTTGACCCCCCACCCTTCGGCTCACCCTAGTCAACTCCTAAGTAATTGCATACAGGTAGTCCTTGACTTATCACCACAATTCAGACCAGAATATTCATTGCTAAGCAACGATCTATTAAGTGAGTTGCATCTGATTTTATGACTCTTTTTTGCCACAATTGTTAAGTGAATCACTGCAGCTTTTGTGAATCGTGTGGTTGTTAAGCCAAGCCTTCCTTCAAGCGTCAAGCACCCCTTGACACATCACCAAACATGGGGGAAACGTCAAGAATAGCACCGGCCAGAAAACCATAAAGGGCCATGTCGCTTATGCTGATATTGGGCACGGGTGATGGTGATGGTGGCAAGACTGGGGTAGATGCGGGTAAGACAATAAGGCACAGTGTTGGTGGTGGGAGCAGGGGCTCGGTGAGACCGATTGTGGGCGAACGAAAAATCACGCAGCCAGCACTCCGGTGGCAACAAGAACACCCCTGAACTAGGCAGCGTGGACCGATGACATCATAAGACCATGACTACAGGATAGGCAGGTAGCAAATTCAAACTGATCGCATAGCAGCTGAGCGCAATGAAGAGGACGCTGATGGCAGGAGATAGGGAGGACCTATAAAGCGGCACCGAGCAGCCGATTGCTCAGCTCTGACTTTATTCCGTTCCAGCAGTCTGGCATTTACTACAAGCTGTCATGTAGCTACAATTAATCCGGATTTGATGCATATCTCTTGTATATGATTAACTCACCTGGAACCATTACAGGCTTTCATGGACTGCCAAGACCTGCTTTTCCCATTGTCTTTGCTTATCAGAGATGAGCTGGGAAGCTTGCAAATGGTGATCCCATGACCACAGGATGCTGCAACCATTGTAAATACATGCCAGTTACCAAATGCCTGAATTTTGATCATATGGTGGTGGGAATGCTATGACAGTCGTAAGTCATTGTAAGCTCAAATGGTCACTGTATGAATAGTTGTAAATCAAGGACTACCTGTGTAAGACAGGAGCCCCTTTGATACGTTCTCTAGATTTTGAGAGCACAGTAGAATTCATAAGAGATCTGATGATTTATATCTTCTGTTATTTTTAATTGTATTTGGTGTATGAAATTTGTTGTAAATCAGATTTAATCTAGAGGTATTTAGATTCCAGAGAAAGCAGGAGAAATACGGACTCAAGAGAAATACATTCTGTACCAGTAAGAGAAAAAGCTAATGAGACGGCCTTTAATTTTCAAGTTAGTCAGACCTAATGATCTTGATGGGATGAAAAATTGATCTTAAAAACCGCTTAAATCATACAAACAGCCCATTAAAAAAAAATCCCCACAGTCTCATTGTTTTGCTTGGCTGCTGATTCTGTAATTCCAATGTTTAACTTTGACAGCTGCTTCTTCCTCCTTCAAAATTAGTCAGATGGGGGATCCTGCCGAATCAAAGGCCACTCCTGATGTAACAGAGCCATGTACGGATTGTCTTTTTGAAGCTATCTTCAAGAGCATAACCAGGGGAGTCAGACTGAAGACCTTGTAAATAGTAGGGGAACATTTTCTGGCTCAAAAACAGTAACTGTGAGAGGGACCTTGGAGCCCTAGTGGATGATCACTTAAATATGAACCAGCAGTGTGCAGCAGCAGTCAAAAAAGGCATCAATCTTAGCCTTTCTAATCTCAAAGGTTGATGAGAGTGAATATTCCTTTGGTTTAGTTGTCTCAGAAAGACTCTACAAACAAGCAGAAGTCCTTCAGTAGTGCTGATACACTGAAAATAGACTACTAGGGATCTAACTTGAATTCCAACTAAACATTTTCTGACAATTGCACCAATGTTAACCAAGACCTTTTGTCTTCCAAGTATGGCCTGTGGGCGACACACTTTCCACACTTCCAGTGTGAGAGAAGACCACTCCATGCCTTCTAATTTTCTGTGAGACACTGCTATTTGGACCTAGTTTTAGAAGAGGTCCTAGATAACCAGTGTAAAGAGGGTCTCATAAAGTTACAACTCATGAAGCAACACAGAAAGCCCATGTCTCGCACACTGGATAGGAGCAGCTGCTAAAATAATAAGAAAAACCTGATTGTAAGGGATGGAGAATCCCGGAGAAAAGCTTTTGGTGAATTGATGTCTTATCAAAAGTGAAAGTGACATGGGAAGTGATGGATGGGAGACATCTGTTGGGTGATCCTCAACTATCTTTTAAGCACAAATCTTTTGTGGAAAAACCCAGACCTTCTTCCCACCTAAATGACACTGCCACTCCAGAATGCTTTCGCTTCTTTCTCTCCCTGTGTGCACAGTGCTGACACCACAAATTCCCCAACTCAGCTAGTTCACAGAGAATCTTGCATTATATAAATAACAACAAAGAAATGAACCCTAGAAAGGCAAAGACGCCTCCAGGAAGATAAGGGCAAAGGCCTGTTTCCAAAGCATGACAGGAAAAGCCCTGACAACGTCATATTTCTCTCCCCCCCCCAGCCCAGATGTTCCCAGACAGCTTGACAGAATCAGCAATTCTGTGCAGAATAAACATGCCAGCCAGAAAATGCTGAGATCAGCAGTGCTCTAAATGATCTCGGTAGGCTCACAGTTCCTCTGCAAAGATTGCTTTGAGGGGAAGGTGGCCTCAAAGGAGAGCGCTGAAGCTGTGGTCGCTGGCCTAAGGAAATAGAAGTAATAACAATAACAGGCTTTGATTTTGCTGATGAGAGTCAAGCCTGCAATGGGCCATTTTTCTGTATTGGTTTAGATCAAAATCCCTTTATCACTAAACTCTGATATAACACTGCTCCGCATGCAAAACATATCTATGCCAAGCCTCTCTGGCTTTGACCAAGGAAGATGGCTCTCTGAAGCCCCCCAAGTGTACTGCAATGCAACACTGTAGTCCTGCTTTCTCCACCTTGATGGCCTCCATTTGGGTAAGATGCCACTCCCTGTACCTTTCACTGCCCTTTTGGTGGTGGTGGTGGAATAGAATAGAATAGAATTCTTTATTGGCCAAATGTGATTGGACACACAAGGAATTTGTCTTGGTGCCTACGCTCTCAGTGCACGTAAAAGAAAAGATACATTTGTCAAGAATCATAAGGTACAACACTTAATGATAGTCATAGGGTACAAATAAGCAATCAAATCATATTAGGAAACATATAAATATAAATCGTAAGGATACCAGCAACAAGGTTACAGTCATACAGTCATAAGTGGGAGGAGATGGGTGATAGGAACGATGAGAAGATTAATAGTAGTGCAGACTTAGTGAATAGTTTGACAGTGTTGAGGGAATTATTTGTTTAGCAGACTGATGGCGTTCGGGAAAAAACTGTTCTTGTGTCTAATTGTTCTGATGTGCAGTGCTCTATAGCGTCGTTTTGAGGGTAGGATTTGAAACAGTTTATGTCCAGGATGTGAGGGGTCTGTAAATATTTTCACAGCCCTCTTTTTGGGAGTTTGTAGTCTGTAGCCTGCTACGCCTAAGAAGTGCCTGGTTAAGAAATAATATCTGATTTGAGAGATGGCAACTTTTCATGCCAGAGGGGAGATGACAACATCTCTCTCTCTCTCTTCTCCTCCCCCCTCCGTCCCTCCTCTCTCCCCAACTCACCTCACAGGGTTGTTGTTCTTGTAGGGCATATAGGAGGAGGAAGATGTGTTGGATATATTCACTACCTTGAGTTATTTATAAAAGTAATGAAGGCAGGATATAAACAATCAATCAATCACTCAATCAACCGGAAAGCCTTCTTCCCCATGTGTTCTTTTCTATACATAAAGTGACACAGTCCATTAACAATTTAGAAGACTGTCCCATTCCAAAATGACTCTGGATGTCATACATAGGGTTAGGGTAAAGGAGAAGAAAAAAAAACATTTTTAAAGGGGGAGGGGAGAGAAAAGGACTCCCTCTGTTTTCTGTATAGACAGGGGCTAGAAAAGATCTTTATCTGGGACCGAATTTTATCAAAGATTGCAGAGAAAACCCTGTTCGCAAAGAATTTCTTATGAACCAGCTGTTGTGCCTGCAGTTTTTTACCCAAATGATAGAAAATTGAGCAATTTATAGCTGTGAGAAGAGCATAAATTCCTTAGGGCCTCCTCCTGACTGGATTGAACTGTCTCTCTGAATATATGTGAGAATCTGGATATGAAAAAAGATGTTTTATAACATAGAGTCAGACATGAATAGAGCAGCACATTAGCAATAGCAGAAGGAAAGGGGCAAAGAGATGGAGCACCCGCTGGAAAGCCGGAGCCATTGTTTCAGCCGTCCTAAACCTCCAGCTAGCTTCTCCTAAAACACAGGATGAGCCCCAGATTAGGAAAAGATACATTAGAAATTTGCCATACCTTTTCAGAAGAAGCTGATCTAACAAAATAGGACTTTTAAACCAGCCTTGGACCATTAGAAAGAATGTGCTGTGACACAGGTATTCTTCAACTTACAACTGTAATTGAGTCCAGCCTTACAGTCCCAGGTCGTGCCAGCTGTTAAGTGTTACTATGTGACCGCGCCCAATTTTGTTAACTTTTCTTTCGCTTTGGTCATTAATCAAGTTGTTAAACAAATCCATGGTTGCAAAGCGAACCCATTTTAATCAATGGGCGTTGTTGTTGTTGAAAACTAAAAGTAAACACTGGAAATTGGCACACACACAAAAAAACATGGTCAGGTGACCATCGGATGATGGAAACAGCCATTAATGCAAGCCAGCTGCCAAGTGCTCATAATGCAATCATGTGGCTGTGTGGGGAGAGGTATGTGGTTGTCAGAACCCTAGGAAACAGATTGTAAGTACCTTTTGGGCTGGAATCCATTATAACTTCAAATGGGGTCACTAAGTCATTAAGGGAAACTACCTGTATTTATATCAGTGTTATTCTTTTATTTTGAAGGCTAATGCTGTTTTTTTTCTTTCTGTTTCAAGTTACGTACATGTCCATGTGCATGCCTATGCGTCTTCACAGCCCCATTGGTTTGACCCTCCACAATTTTCCAGTTAGGAAAATTAATTGCCCACCCCTGCTCCAAGTCATCAGCTATAGCTCTGAGGAATGGAGCTCCATGATCTTTGCTTGGGATCCCCAAGGAAAGGGTTAAGATCTTTTATGAGATTTGCTCTGCTGGAGCACACAGAAGCCTGGTTGTCACATAGGCGCCCTATCAAATCCTGCACCTGTTAATAGCGGGTTAATTCCCCGAAGGCAGCGTTCTAGGACCAACACCCTTCATACTATACATAAATGACCTTTGCGATCATATTATAAGCAACTGTGTTCTCTTTGCCGATGATGTAAAAATATTTAACACCATCGACAATGCTGCTACCCTTCAAAAAGACCTTGACTTTCTGTCAGAATGGTCAAACAATTGGCAACTTCAAATCTCATCCAACAAATGCTTTGTCTTACACATTGGCAAAAAGAACCAGAACACAAAAAAACAAGCTGAGTGGACACGGCCTTGTAGATGACCCTCACTCTGTCAAGGACCTTGGAGTACTCATATCTAATAATCTAAGTACCAAAGTCCACTGTAACAACATCGCCAAAAAGGCATTAAGAGTTGTAAACCTAATCTTGTGTAGTTTCTTCTCCGGTAATATCACACTACTAACCAGTGGATACGAAACATTTGCTAGACCAATTTTCAAATACAGCTCATCTGTCTGGAACCCGCACTACATATCGGACATTAATACAAATGAACATGCCCAGAAATATTTCACAAGAAGAGTCCTCCACTTCTCTGCTCGCAACAAAATACTTTACACCACCAAACTTGAAATTCTGGGCTTAGAAAACTTAGAACTACGCCACCTTCGGTATGACCTAAGCGTAGCTCATAAAATTATCTGCTACAATGTCCTACCTGTCAATGACTACTTCAGCTTCAACCACAACAATACATGAGCACACAATAGATACAAACTTAAAGTGAACCGCTCCAAACTCGATTGCAGAAAATATGACTTCAGCAACAGAGTGGTCAATTCCTGGAATGCACTACCTGACTCTGTGGTTTCATTCCAAACCCCCAAAATTTTAATCGAAGATTGTCTACTGTTGACCTCACCCCACTCCTAAGAGGTCTGTAAGGGGTGTGCATAAGAGCACCAGCATGCCTACCATCTCTGTCCAAATGTTCCCTTTATTTGTATCTATTTTATCTATCCAATCCATGCTTATACTTATTACCTAATACATAAACAAATAAATAAACAAATAAAAATAAAATTAGGTGCATCGTAGGAGTTCACCAGCATGGATAGAAAGGGGTGGTTCTTATCCCCTGGTTGGTCATTTAGCATGATAGTTCACATGTGTTGCTGGTGTTTCAGGAGGTAATTACTGTAACAACAGACAGAATTGGTTGCCGTTGATAAACTGATATGCCATGAATTTGTTCAGCCCCATATTAAACCGGTCAATACAAGTAGGCGTCTCTTAACCAAGTAGGCCTCGTTTAACAACCAAATTGAGGCCAGAATTTCCATCGTAAATTGTTATGGTCGTTAAGTGGGTCACCACGTGACCTGACCCGATTTTATGACTGTTTTTATGATGGCTGTAAAATGTGTCACCGCAGTCATTAAATGAATCCTGGGATGAGGAATACAGCAGCCACAACTTCAAGGAATGTTTGTAAATAACTTTTAGGGTATACCTCTCGGGCCGGGAAGACATCTTTTTCGTTGGGCCTTCAGGCCTGACAACTATCGTGTGGTAATGATAGACTAGTATTTGGAATAGTAGCCAATTCCAAAGTTTTAAGCATTCAGTGTGCTGTGGAAAGAAATTCATTCTTTAAGCAAGCAGCCACTATTAATATTGGCTTCAATAAGGAATTGGCCAGACCATAGAATGGTGTTTTTCAAACTTGGCAACTTTAAGACACGTGGACTTCAACTCCCAGAATTCCCTAGCCAAAGAAGTTGCCAAATTTGAAAGCACTGCTGTGGAACAAGGGACCCCACCTGCTTTTCGCCTCAGTGTTCCTTCTTTTAGCGGTGCAATATAACATTTATTGCCTACATAAGGACCATTTAGTGGCAGTTTAGTTACAATTGCAGCTTTGTCACTTAGTGTCTCCACTGTAAACTTCGTTGGTTCACTCTTAGCAGTTAGTGCCAGTGGGAGCGCTATATTAGACAGAATAGTTTGAACACAATTTGGCAAAAACTGTGGAGGTACAAGTACAAGAAATAGAGATTTTGTAAGCACTGCTAATGGGACTGGAGGTTCAGCTGTCAAGTGGCTGCGGGGGGAGGGGGGGAGATGGGAAGAGATGAATGAGAAAACAAAGTATGCAGAGTTCCCCATTTAAAGCCAGGTGGGAGGAATTATGAAGGCCTCTCCCAACGTCTCAATACACATTTCTAGGAAAGAAATAGTGGATGACTCTACCCAGTTCGAGGATACTCTGGCCCTGGGATTCTGTGGCTATTAGATAACATCTTTCTGGAGGCAGAGTGTTCTGCTTCACCAACATAATTGGTTATATGGAACTGGTGAATCAACCTCTATCCCTGTTTCCCAAGCCCAGCCAGCTTCTATGACAGCAAAGGTGCTTTTCTTTCTTTCTTTCTTTCTTTCTTTCTTTCTTTCTTTCTTTCTTTCTTTCTTTCTTTCTTTCTTTCTTTCTTTCCTTCCTTCCTTCCTTCCTTCCTTCCTTCCTTCCTTCCTTCCTTCCTTCCTTCCTTCCTTCCTTCTTTTCTTTTCTTTTCTTTTCTTTCAAGAGGCAACTGGACTTTCTGGTTTTTCTTTGAAAGCATTTCGCTTCTCATCTAAGAAGCTTCTTCAGCTCCTTGGTTAAGGTCAATTTAAAATATATGTGGTATGGCCTCATTCCATGAGGAATACAGCAGGAAAAAGGACCTGGAAGCCCATCGTGATTTCATGCCAGCCGGGAAGGCATAGTAGTGGATACAGGTTGGCATGAAGCTTAAGCCATCAGTACTGAGCTCAGGAAGGAAGCAAATTCAAAGCAATGGGATGACATTCGGATGTTTGATGAGCAATATAAAACATATAAAAAGCTCTAGCTCTGCACACATTTACTGAAAGTTATAAAATAAAAACCCTTCCAATTTACAGGGGGAAACGGTAAATTACCAGCAACATTTTACAGAGTTAGCAGACACCTTGAGCAGGGATGGCGAAGGTGGGAGGGGGGATGAGAAGGCTCAAAGATTTGTTTCTAAAAAATGAATGGAGTGTTGGGGAATGTTTTCCCCCTTGCTCTCCTTATTTAATAAAAAAACGTAATCATAAGTCAGAAGCATAAATACTGAAGATGGCAGCTCCCTTAGTTTATGGTTACAAACAGATAAGGAGATGAATGGAGATATATTGGTGCCTTTCTAGAATAAAGAGCAAGCAAGGGGCTGTAAAATGCAGTGAAATATCAACCATGCCTGCAGTATTCTGTTCATTCGCCCTGGGAAAGGTGGGAGGGAGACAGACTAGGTGTAAAAAAAAAAGAGTCCCTAAAGGAGGAGACACATAGAACAATCTCACCCAGTTTGGCTTGAGTTTATTAAAGAGAAGGTTTAAAACAAGGAAGGAGAGAATACCTAATGGCCTACATCTGTGCACCCACCAACTGGAGATCTGGTGGAGGAAGAGGGCTCGGAAAAAGCCAAGACACCCTCCAGTCAAGTTCAATTCTGCTGATGGCATATGGGCATCATTCTTGCGGTTTTCTTGATCATCTTAGAGAAGTGGTTTGTCAAAAAATATCCCTTCCACAAAAGATATTCTCCAAAATGATTAGGGGACTGAAGGCTAAAGCATATGAAGAACAGTTGCAGGAACTGGGTATGTCTAGTTTAATGATAAGAAGGACTAGGGGAGACATGATAGCAGTGTTCCAATATCTCAGGGGTTGCCACAAAGAAGAGGGAGTCAAGCTATTCTCCAAAGCACCTGAAGGCAGGACAAGAAGCAATGGGTGGAAACTAATCAAGGAGAGAAGCAACCTAGAACTAAGGAGAGATTTCCTGACAATGAGAACAATTAATCAATGGAAAAGCTTGCCTTCAGAAGTTGTGTGTGCTCCAACACTGGAAGTTTTTAAGAAGAGACTGGACAACCATTTGCCTGAAATGGTCTCCTGCCTGAGCAGGGAATTGAATTAGAAGACTTCCAAGGTCCCTTCCAACTCTGTTATTCTCTTGTACTTGCTACCGTCGCAGCCTAATCCTCAACTTCCAAGTCCATGCAAGGTCAAATTACCAGCTGTGACATAGAAAAACAAATACCCCTTTTCCGCTTAATGCATACTTGATGTGGAGAAGCCTCACCGTCTTTTCTTCTGGTTATACCTGTATCAATATACAGGTATAACTGGTTATACCTGTACCTGTATACCTGTATCAAAATAAAGTCATCTGCTCCATCCTGCTCCAATAGCAACACCACAAATTGAGGTAATCACATGTTTCCAATCTGGGCACTAGAAAGCTTTTGAAAAAAAGTGGAAAGCAAGGGAAAACAAAGGACAACCGCAATATGGTTCTTTTATGAATTGCCTATACACACTCTGGAAAAAAAAAGGGAATTGCAGTGTCAAAAAAAGATACATTTGCATAAAATCTGCATATGCTTATCTATAATTCATGAATGCAAATTGTGAAATAATTACTATAATTTAAAGAGAAGTGCAATGCATCTCAGCATACTGAGGATATATAAAAACCACATGGCCTCTTGGGAAGCTAAGTCAGCACTGGAGTACCAAGTTCTACACATAAATCCTAGTAGAAGCAGTGAAGGAGCCACACACATCTTGTTGTTTCCATTTCTTCCGAGTTTCCAAGTCTTACTGTGTTAGCATAAGGGACTTTCTTCCATTTCCTATTAAGATATGGGAAGACATCAAGTGGTGTCTTGCAAACATTCTGAGCTCTAATTCAAGGTGTCATTCTTACTGGTATTAGCTTTGTCTCTAGATGTAATATTTATTCTTTTACTATGTTGTGTGCATGTGGACAAAACTGATCAGTTGCATGCTTTGAATTTGGTTGCAGGTGATTTGAGGGGATGGTAAAAAAAAAAAATCCATTCTCCTCTCTTTACCCCTTTTCTTATCTTTAAACCAGAATTTAACTGAAGGTCCTTCAATAGTATTTATTTATTTATTGGTTCAATTTATATGCCGCCCTTCTCCAGAGACTCAGGGCAGCTTACAATGCGTTAAGCAATAGCCTTCATACTTTTGTATATACCTGCTTAGTAGGGCTTTTGCCGCCCCCACCCACCCCACCCAAGCGGAGTTCTTTTTTATACAATAAAACAATCCAGGTCCTCATTTTACCTACCTCGAAAGGATGGAAGGCTGAGTCAACCTTGAGCCTGGTGACTTTCGAACTTGCAATAATTGCAGGCAGCTGGTGTTACTTAACAGCACTTTAGTCTGCTGTGCCACCAAGGCTAGTATACCTTTGGCAGCAATGCAGAAAGGTGTGTTAATATAGCTCTCGTCTCTTTGCCATTTCAAGACACAGAGAGCTCACCCAGCCAAGTCACTTGTGATTTTTAATATCCCAGGGACTTCTTTATCAACTATGCCGTGAGAAATCTGCCTTGGGAACTCTGCCTGTAGATCCAGTTGATTTCCTGCACTCGTCACAAGTAAAATTCCAGTTCTTATTGCCAATTTTCTCAATGGCTGCTTAAATTTGTTCGCTTGCTATGATGGAATGCGTACCTGCAGGAGCAGTGAGGGAGAATTTTGGCAAAACAGAGTTTTCTCATAAATACACTCAGATTAAGAGACAGTGCAGTCCCAAACTGGAAGGGGGAGGATGGAAAAGTTTCCTGGTAGCCGCCCCTAGACTCTCTCAGGATATATCCAGTAGCTTAGAAAGTTATAGCTTTAGTTTGGCAAGAGTCTGTCCATTAGGTCTAAGGTAATAAAGGGTTGAACTTGATTGGATGTTGTTGTCTCAGCTCTGGTCTTCTTATTTATCAGTTTATTCATTTTACTGCAGTAGTTGTTCTTGTCTGAACTGACATCTACTATGCCATTGGAACCAAATAAATTAGGGGAAAAAAATAACCAGAGAGAAAATCTAGTCCTTTGTTTCCAGTAAAGCTTGGACAGCAGAGGTTGACAGGGCACTGGGAGCATGGAAGAATCAACCCCTTTATGTCCAATTTCATCTCCAATTCTGACTTCTCTACTCATATATTTTTGTTCTAAATGATACCTTACACTTAAACCTGGTATCTTTTGTTCTACATTTACCAGATTGAAACTTGGTTGTTCCAGCTAGAAATACAAGTGTAAGTAACAGTTTTTCAAGAGAGTAATGGATTTGCCCTTTCTTCGGTTGCAATTATTTTTGGCACGAAATTTACAAAATTAGAAAGGACAGCTCAGCTGTATTGTTTGGAAAGACCGAAAGATGCAAGACAGACATTTACTGTCTGTTCATTTACCTGGAAAAAATACTCTAATGCAGAAATGGAGAAACTGTACATCCCATCTCGCAGTATTGCGGAATTCTTAACCGCCCCTCCTCTCCCTGTAGCCAGCACAGTCAATAATCAGAGATAAGAGCCATGGTGGCACAGTGGTTAGAATGTAGTACTGCAGGATACTTATGCTGACTACCTGTTGCCAGCAGTTTGGCAGTTCAAATGTCAACGGCTCAAGGTTGACTCAGCCTTCCATTCTGCCAAGGTAGGAAAAATGAGGACCCACATTGTTGAGGGGCAATATGCGGATTCTGTAAACTACTTAGAGAGGGCTATAAAGCACTATGAAGCGGTATATAAGTCTAAGTGCTATTGCTAAGTGCTATAAGGCAAGTATCTCACTTTCCCTTTTGAAAAGGTTGACCCTGGTCTAGTCCAGTGGTGGGTTTAAAAATTTTTTATTACCAGTTCTGTGGGTGTGGCTTGGTGGGTGTGGCATGGCTTGATGGACATGGCTTGGTGAGTGTGGTGTGGCAGGGGAAGGATACTGTAAAATCTCCATTACCTCCCCAATCCAGGGGAAGGTTACTGCAAAATCCCCATTTCCTCCTGATCAGCTGGGATTTGGGAATCAGAGAATAGAAGGCGGCAGAGCCAGTCAGAATTTTTACTACCAGTTCTCTGAACTACTCAAAATTTCTGCTACCAGTTCTCCAGAACTGGTCAGAACCTGCTGAATCCCACCTCTGGTCTAGTCCATGCATGGAGTGCTGAAATGACATCTCTCTATGCCCCAGTTTGTATACTCAAGGGATTGAACTGCCTTCTACACCAGGTATACGTATGCATATAGATATGGGAGCTAGGAAATGTGCCTTTTCTGTGACAGCCTCTGCCCTATGGAAGACTCGGCTCCCTGAAGTTTCATAGCCTAGCTTGCAACAATAAAAACCCAATAGTTATAAAATCAATTTCTGGAAGACTCCAAATTAACAAAGAGATACTTGAAAAATGCCTATATAAAAAATGTGATGGTCTGGGGAAAAAAATTAGGAAGTAGAAAGTCTCTGGAAAGCCAAGGTTCAATCTACTAACTCATTATTTGTTTTTGAAGACTGTTCTGCTAGGCCTCCAATATTAGGGAGATGTATATCAGTCAAGATCTATTTCCCAGTTGAAGTCCAGAGGTTGGATCTTGAATTTCAAGTTGAAACACAATGATAGTAAGATGCAATCCAAACTGATTTGAAATTCAGTTAGAAAGAAGATTTGACCATAGGCTGTCATGTGAAAACATCAAAATGCCTGCGGCTATTGAGAGAAGTAAACTGGGGGTGGGGGGGCGGAGGTATGATAGACATTTTACAAAGCTGTGAAGCTTCAGCTGGTTGAGCTCAAGAGTTTATAACAATAACGTTTGGAAATATTTGTCTCTAACAAAGAAATAACAAGGATAAGGAAAGGACCGGGGTGAAATGGCAGCTGGTGGTTCGGAGAACTGGTAGTGATGGCAGCATGAGGCTCTGCCTACCTGCCTGGTCATCGTTACTTCCTGGTTTTAACCAGGAAGTAACCTGTTTATTACCCTCCGCGTATGCGCAGAAGGGTTTGCGTATGCACAGAGGGTCCAAATGCATGGCACTTGCCAGTGGTGGATTCCTCCGGTTCAGTCCAGTTCTCCCAAGCCAGTAGCGGTGACGATATGATGTCATTGAACCGGTTCTGCCCCCACCCCCCATCCATGTTATTCTTACCTTTTATTTGTCCCCACCCCCAATCTATTGATGCCTCCTGAGTCCCAGCTGATGGCTAGAGGGAAAAAAACTGTTTAAACTTTTGCTGTGGAACTTCAAAGGGCCTCCCTACAGCTGATCAGTGTTAAAAGAAAACAAACTAGTGGACTAGTGCCTGCAAAAATACACGAGTAGATCAGTGTCTGCAAAAATAAATGGGTAGATCGGTACAGCTCTGCAAGCAGTTAAAAGCCTGGTAGACCAGTACCTCTGCTAAATCCTAAATAATTGTCACATGACCATCAAGCCATGCCCACAAAATAAGCCATGCTCACAGAACCGGTAGTAAAAATTTTTAGAACCCACTCCTGGCGCGTGCACTTCCGAACCAGTTGGGAATGAGTTGCACTCAATTTTATGATCTTTTCAGCCATGGTTGCAGTTAATTGAATCACACAGTCATTAAGTGAATTTACCTTCCCTCATGGACTTTGCTTGTCCATGGAAGGTAAAGTAAGTAGATTTCACCTCTGGAAAGGACAGTACAGTAGCCTCCACATTATCCAGCAAACAATCTTCTCTGAAAATAAGACTGGGTCTTATATTTATTTTTGGTTAAAAAAAAACATTAGGGCTTATTTTGGGGGGGCTGCCTTATTTTTTTCAATGTATAGCAGGCAGGGAGTGCGCGAGAGCACCACCCTCATCCCGCTGCCTGTCTTGCCTCATCTTGCTTATATTCTGAGCAGCATGAAAAATCATTTATTTTCGGAAAAACGTGGTATGCTATGCTGAACCAAATAGAAAGTGTCCAACTTAAAGAAACTAGTTTAAAAGTATAGGGGGAGGGGGGGACAGGGAGGGAGGGGGAGGGGGGGAGAGAGGGGGTCACTATTGGTCATGTGATTAAAATTCAGGCATTTATACCTGCATATATTTATGACAATTGCAGCATCCCTGGGTCATGTGATCACCATTGGTGTGTTTCCCAACTGGCTTCCAACAAGCAAAGTCCATGAGGGAAGCTAAATTCACTTAATGACTGTGTGATTCAATTAACTGCAACCATGGCTGAAAAGATCATAAAATTGAGTGCAACTCATTTAATGACCACTTTGCTTAAACAATGGAATTCTGGTCCCAATTGTGGTCATAAATCGAGGACTACCTGCATAGTATACTGTATATTAAAAATGGTGTGTACTGTATGAAATCTAACGACAACTATGCTGTTCTCAGCCTATTGATTCATTGCAAATTACTCAAACAAAATAGAAATGGACACGTGGTAGAAAGAAAACAAGAATTAAAAAGGGAGGCAATGGGAAGGATACAAGTGGAATAAAAGGGAATAAAAGAGGGATGGAAAGAGTTGAAGAATTACAGACTGACTGGGCACAGAGACTAATATAAGTCAGAAAAGTAGCTTGAAAGTTAATGAAGGACAAGGATAAAATGATGTGGATTTGGGTAAAGGTGGATTTGAAGAAAATTACATAATCGTATGAGGAAAAGCAATATTTTTTTTAAAAAAGCAAGTATTTATTTTTATTAAACTTATATGCCATCCATCCATCGCTTTATAAAACCCTAGTAAGACCACTGCAATCAGTGGTCTTATTCTATTCTATTCTGTTCTGTTCTGTTCTGTTCCATTCTGTTCCGTTCTGTTCCGTTCCGTTCCATTCCATTCCATTCCATTCCATTCCATTCCATTCCATTCTTAATTTAAAACAACTTTGGGCAGTTTACACCAGAGTTTAGATATACCAGGGTAAAAATCAGAATCTCTCTTTCTCTTCCCCACTCCGAAACAAATTCTACATCAGAACAGAACTCTCCCAAGCATTCCAATGGCCAACTGTATCACAAAGCCCAACACCCCTACAGCCTCCCAATCTCTCCCTCACTGTAGCTTTGTTCATATATGGAAAGAAAGCTGCAGTGTGTAAGATTCAGCTGACACACACACACACAAAGCCCATCAGAAGTCTTTTAGCATCTCCAAATCATCTTCAAATCCCTCTGAATGGAACCCTTCCAGGATTCAAACGTATGTAAAGATTATGGATGGCCATCACATATAGATTTTTAAAGGGCACGCGGGACAATCAGAAGAAATCACCCAAACCCAGTTTGATAAAAAAATAGTTCTTCTCCTGCTAATGCTTTATAAAGACACACCACAGTCTCTCTCATCATTTTACGGAAAAGCAGTTCATCTCCTTAATTCCTCGACATGTTGCAAAGTCGTTTACACATTCCTCTTTGGTGAGATTCAGATTTCCCTAACTATCATTGCCAGGAGAGGAGTTACCTGGAATGTGTCAGAGGTTGGTTATCATTTATCATGTCAGCTGCTCCCCAGGAATGTCTCCTTGGAAAGAGCTGGACATAACCTGAGTGCTTATCAGAAACCTCCAGGTGCTTCATAAGAGATGCCTATAACATGGCACTTGGCAGTACATCTGTTGCTATCATCCCCTTCCGTCAGTGAGTCTCTGTGTTAATACAGCAGGCTTCTGTAGTCCATGTAGAAACCAGAGTCTGAAAATTCCATCTGGAACAGGGGTGAAATGCTCCCAGTTCAGACCGGATCGCCTGATTTGGTAGCGATGGAGGCGGGTGCTTCGGAGAACCGGTAGCAAAAATCCCTGCCTCCCCCGCCCCATACCCAGCTGAGCTGCACAATCATCAGAGACTTATTTTTTTATTTTTAAAAGCATTTTTTCTACAACCTCTTCAGCCGAAAAAATGCTTTTAAAAGCCTCTGATGATTGCTCAACTCAGTTGGGATCATCAGAGGCTTTTCAAAGCATTTTTTTCTGCAACCCTTCGGCTGAAGAGGTTGTAGGGGAAAAAATGCCATTAAAAGCCTCTGGCAATCCCAGCTGATTTGCCTGATCATCAGAGGCTTCTAAGAGCATTTTTTTCTGCAACCTCTTAAGGTTGTAGAAAAAAATGCTTTTAAAAGTAAAAAAAAAAAGTTGGCCACGCCTACCCAGTCACATTACCCACCCACCCCACCAAGCCACGCTCACAGAACCGGTAGTAACAAATTTTAGATTTCACCCCTGATCTGTGGTTGAACCCAAAGGATTCAACGGATTCCATGATTAGTTAAACCAGCCTTCTTCAGAGTGGTGGCCTTCCTGGATGTATAAGATCTACAATTGCCTGAATTCCAAACTTGGACATGATGATAAGTCTACAGGATTTCTGCTAACTTGAGGCTTTGTCAAAGCCCATCCTCCAGTAGTGGACAAGGGTGAGTTCTTAGTGGATTCGGTCTTAAGAACCTGCAAGATTTAGGGCAAATATTTTGCTCTGTCAGATAATGAAGCTTCCCAAAATGAAACAAATAGGAGAAGGATTTGACCCCCATCCATTTTACAGATACTCTAGGGATTATCAAAAGGATATTTGTGCACTGCTTATGACCTCTATGACACCTTTTGCCCTTCTGTTCTACACATTTTATAGCCGTGGTGGTGCAGTGATTACAATGCAGTACCGCAGCTAATTCTGCTGACTGCCAGCTGACTGCAATTTGTCAGTTCAAATCTCACCAGGCTCAAGGTTGACTCAGCCTTCCAGCCTTCTGAGGTCGGTAAAATCAGGACCCAGATTGTTGGGGACAATAGGCTGACTCTGTAAACTGCTTAGAGAGAGCTGTAAAGCACTATGAAGCGATATATACCGGTAAGTCAAAGTGCTATTGCTATTTGGCCATACGTGTCTTAGTCGTCAAAGCCAGACAGCAGCCATTCATCCCCTCTTGTAAGCTGGGAGTTTTCAGTCAATATTTCTCAAGTCAATTCCCATCAGAAAGTTTTCTATGTGCTCAAAAGAAGCCCATTTCCCCCCATTGTTGTCCTTTATATCTGGAAAGAAATTGCTGTTTAGGTTGACTTTAGAATAATGCTACCGTGCCTTCTCATTCAAACTTTTCTTAGAAACCAATTTATCCATGAAGACTTTTCTTAAACAGGACATTTACAGTACTTTAACTAAATCCTGGTACATGTAACTACAGATAGTCCTCATTGAATGACTGACTCCTTTAGCAACCATTCACAGTTACAATGATGATGAAAAGGTAACCCTCACCTTTGCAATCTTCACAGTCCAGTAAAGCAAAAGACAATTGAAGATAGTAACATCAAGATGTTTTACTTAGCAACCACTTCACTTAAGAACTGACTTTCTGGGTCCCAATTTGGGTCATTAAGCAAAGACTACCTATAAAATAATTGCATAATTTTGGACTTTATTCTCCCGAAGCTTACCTTTCTCTCTCTCTCTCTCTCTCTCTTTTTGGAAGCACACTCATTATGCCTCCATAATTGTATCTGCCAAATGTCTAAAGAGATTTTCAGATGTCTCTCATGAGAAGCCATTGAGGAAAACCAAGCAGTTTTGAAAAAAAGAACCATCTGTTTTTCATACAATGCGTAACTCATTTATGAAACTCATTGCCACAGGATGTAGAAAGTAGGGAAAAGTCACGTTGTCACGTGGCAACAAAATAGACACAGAGCTTGGTAGCACTTTCAAGTCTATCCAACTTGATATGACCTTTCATGAGGACCATCTCACTCCATCAGATATGGGTGCCATTTATGGAAAGAACACCTAACAGCTCAGAATAACAAGTACAGACAGTCCTCAATTTATAACTATTCATTTAGTGACTGTTCAAAGTTACGACGGCACCAAAAAAAATGACTCATGACCGTTTTTCAGTTACAACCTTTGCAGCATATGATCAACTTTCAGATCAACTGCTTAACAACTGGTTCATACTTATGACCGTTGCTGTGTCCCACAGAATTACATGATCCCCTTTTGCGATCTTCTGACGAGCAAAGTCAATGGGGAAGCGAGATTCACTTAACAACTGGGTTACTAACTAACCAACTGCCAAGGATTCACTTCACATTTGTGGCAAGAAAGGTCATTAAAAACAGGGCAAAACTCACTTAACAAATGTCTCGCTTGAGGACAGAAATTTGGGACTTAATTGTGGTTGTAAATTGAGGATGACCTGTAATTCCTTACTAAGTTTCAAAAGAAGAGCAGGCAAAGAGGTAGGGTTTGGAGTGTTTTGATAAGATTTTCTACAGTGTCAGATCCAAGGAGCAGAATGACAAGAAATAATTATGCCAGTCAGATGGATAGGGCAAATTTTGAGAGAGGAAGATAATTTGAGGAATATTTTAAGGTAAAAGTAAAAGTTCCCCTTGCACATATCTGCTAGTCGTTCCTGACTCTAGGGGGCGGTGCTCATCTCCGTTTCAAAGCCGAAGAGCCAGCGCTGTCTGAAGACGTCTCTGTGGTCATGTGGCCAGCATGACTAAACAACCAAAGGCGCAAGGCATGCTGTTACCTTCCCACCAAAGGTGGTCCCTATTTTTCTACTTGCATTTTTTATGTGCTTTCGAACTGCTAGGTTGGCAGAAGCTGGGACAAGTAACAGGAGCTCACCCCGTTACATAGCACTAGGGATTCGAACTACTGAATTGCTGACCTTTCAATTAACAAGCTCAGCATCTTAGCCACTGGGCCACTGCATCCCATTAGGAATACTTTAAGCCCATCTTAAAACTTTGCTTGCCTTCCTATCCCACCCATATTTGATGGGAAATGGTCCTCCTAAATTTTCAACATTTTTCAATCCAATTTTGGGGCTCCAACTTGGGGTATTCTGGAAATTATAAAAGAGAATGAGAACACAGAAGTAATCCCTGGGCTATATGTTACCCACCCTGGTGTTTCGGTTTCTGATTTTAATGACAAAATTAATGTAGGACTGCCTGATGTCCTAGTTGGACAAGACTAATGACTATAGAGCAAAACAGATTGGTCACGAACTTACTTATTTCTGCTACTGCATTAACATTCAGCTCACCCAGAAAACAAAATGCAAATATCTTTAAGTTACAGCTCTTTTTACAGTCCAGCTGGGCTACTTCAAATCTGGATGATGGTGGAAAGCCGGGGAGGTCAGCTTTTTATGCGGTGGAGGTCAGTTTCTCTGGACAAGCTCTTAAGTTCTGCATACTCAGGTTCACATTAAGGGGCACCGTCAGAGTAGTGAACAGAAAGTGGCGGTGAGTTTTGCATTGGCAGGAGAAGAGTACGCAAGCCAATCCTTTCCTTGAGACAAAGTTGCTCCGTTGACAAATCACAGGCTGACGAATACATGCTCAGCTGTTGAAATAAGAAATGTTACAGGCAGCCCCTCGACTTACGGCCCCAGTTGAGTCCCAAATTTCTGTTGCTTCAGCAAGATATTTGTTAAGTGAGTTTGCTTCATTTTACGACCTTTCTTGCCACAGTTATTAAGTGAATCACTGCAGTTGTAAAGTTGGTAACACGCAGGGGTGGGCTTCAAAAAATTTAGCAAGGGGTTCTCTGCCCGATTGCCGGGTGGGCGTGGCCATGGTGGGCATGGCCTAGTCGGTCTCCCAGGCTCTGGAGTCTTTTCTTGAGCCTCTGGGAGGGCGAAAACTGTCTCCCCAGGCTCCGCAGCCCATTTCTGGCCTTCCTGAACTTCCGGTAGGCCCGTTTTTTACCCTTCCCGAGCCTCCGCACACACCAGAGTCTTTCCTCGAGCTTCTGGGAGGGCTAAAACTGTCTCCCCAGGCTCCGGAGGCCATTGGGAGGCTGGAAATGGGCCCATTTCTGGCCTTCCTGAAATTCCAGTAGGGCCATTTTTTGCCCTCCCCGAGCCTCTGCGCACGCCCTGCACTTACCTGCATCCAAAATGGGCCATGTGGGGACTCCTCGGAGGGGAGGGGTGGGCAAGGTCATCCAGGAGTGGGATTTGAGGGTTCTTCGAACTGCACAGAAACTTAACTAGAGGTCCTTCCAAACCCCTGTGAACCCCCAGTAGCCCACCCCTGGTAACCTGTTTGTTAATTGAATCTGGCTTCCCCACTGAGTTTGCTTGTCAAGGAGATGACATGACCCTGGGACACTGCTACCGTCATAAATATTTATCTGTTGCTAAGCATCTGAATTTTGATCATGTGATTATGGGGAAGCTGCAATGGTCATAACTGTGAAAAATGGTCACTAAATGAACTGTTGGAAGTCGAGGACTACCTGTAGAACATAGAAATATCACATAAGGAATCAGTATGAAAAGTAGGTTTCTTAAAAGTCAGTGGACATTTCAACTCTGAGCTACAAATATTCTCCTTTATGGTAATTTATGTTCTTAGTGAAGCTGATGTAATTCATCATTTCTTAATGTAATGTAAAATAATAGAAGGTGAAGTTTTTTCTCCTTGGTTTTGTTGCTAAGCAAAAAACATCGTGATTTTACTATCTTCAAGTTCCTTTTGCTTTAAAGGGCTGCAAAAGTTGTAAATGTGAGGATTGGTTTGCAAAGTTACCTTTTCATCACTGTGAATGGTTGCTAACTGAGTCTGTCACTAAATGAGGACTATCTGTAGTAACATTCAATGGGTTTGGAAATAGCACAATAAAAGTCCTGTTTAAGAAAAGTCTTGGTTTTGTTTTGTTTTGTGGGTTGGGGCAGGACATGGGGAATAGATGACATGAGGGCATCCTTAAAAAGCTTTCTAATGTTTATCCAAATATCTAATTTCTGCATCAGGGTTACAAAACATTTTTTCTGACCTCTTGACATCTCAGGGCTGTAGTTCAAGGAGTTGAACTTGTCCTGAGTCCAGGATGAAAATAAATATAATTTAATTTAACATTCACTAACACACACAAAACTTGATTATAGTTAATAGAATCAGTGCATTAAATACTTTCCCCCTTTTCAGTCAAATTCAATTTCCAGTTTTGTGACAACTTTCCGGGATCACACATTCCTGGGGCTAGGCAGCGTCCTATGTCTTACTCCAGATAACTCATTAAAATAGTAACAGCACTTAGACTTATATACCTCTTTATAGTGCTTTACAGCCCGCTCTAAATGGTTTAAAGAGTCAGCCTATTGTTCCCCCAACAATCTGGGTCCTCATTTTACCCACCTCGGAAGGATGGAAGGCTAAGTCAACCTTGAGCCGGTCAGGATCGAACTTCTGGCAGTTGGCAGAATTAACCTGCAATACTGCATTCTAACCACTGCGCCACCACCGCAATGAGTGTGACATGGTTCAAAATCCTGATCCATAATAATGGCTCTGTTGATGGTATTTTCATTGGTAAGGCTGCGCTTAGCACTCTTCAGT
This sequence comes from Masticophis lateralis, assembly GCA_030761175.1. Classification (NCBI taxonomy): domain Eukaryota; kingdom Metazoa; phylum Chordata; class Lepidosauria; order Squamata; family Colubridae; genus Masticophis; species Masticophis lateralis. The sequence continues at coordinate 147,937,666 of JAUDYJ010000002.1, forward strand.
GCATTAGCTAGGTTTACTTTTAATTGCCTGGTTAAGCTGGAAAGCTCCTGCCAAAGGCCCCAGACAAAGGAGATGGATTTGTTTCTGTAGCAGAAAAGTCCAATCAGTTTTTTTTTCTCTCCTCCTTTGCTGGAACCAGTCAAGCTGTGGACTCCTCCTCCTAAGAGGAAATGAACTTTTTCTGACATTTTGAAGGCTTTTATGAGCTTCCCCATCCCACCCCGGTCACATCTGAAAAGGTTGTTGTTCTGCTTAACAAAAAGGGAAAAACACATTGGAAAAGACCAAATGACCTTTCCAACCAGCCCTGCTGAGGATCAGCACTGTTCGATCCCCTTGGATAGAGAAAAATTAATAACTGCAAGCCTCAGAGAGGAGATATGGCGAGAGCTACCCTCCTTTTTGGCCAGTCAATGTCATCACTGGGTTGTCTCAGTTGCGGAGAAAAGCTAGCAGAGGGAATATAAACAACCCCGTTCACTCTGCCTCTCCTGGTTCTGGAACCAAGCCTGGCCAAAGGAGAAATACCTTAGTCTAATGAAGAAAACAGTTTTCTTGGCAGCCCTGCACAGCTTTCTGGAAAAGAAAAAAAAAAGTGTCTGAAGGCTGCTATAAAGAAGCACACAGTGCACACCCCTGCCCCAAACCAGAATAATGGTTTGCTGCAAATCTTTTAGCATTTAGAAAAATATGTGTCTTTTTTAAAAAATTGCAATTTCAACAGGAGGCTAAAATTATTTATGAAAATGGGAGAAACTACTTAACTAATATACTAATGTACTAATATACAGCCAAGAAAGTCTTGTCAATTCTAGGTGGCATTCACCAAACATAAATGGGGAGGGGGGAGGGGACACATAGCTTATTCCAAGGAAATTCAATCTCATTGAGGGCCGCATCAGGGTTGTGTTTGACCTCGGGGAGCCAAGATGGGCATGGCCAGCTCAACATCACTCGTGTCGGGGACGCCAGTGGCGGCCCAAGTATTCTGCCAGTGAAAACGAGCTCTGTTTTCAGCTGTGACAGCCTCCTACAACCCTCTGCCAGCGAAAACAGAGCTTGGGAGGGCTGCCTGCAACCCTCGCAAGCTCTGTTTTCGCTGGCAGAGGCACTGCAGGCCAGTCCTTCACTGTTTCCAGGGAGGTCCCACTGGCCAGATCTAAGCAGCCCACGGGCCGAATCTGGCCTGTGGGCCTTGAGTTTGACACCCCTGGCTCATTCATTCATTCATTCATTCATCCATTTATAAAATTTATTGGCCATCCATCGGGGTGAAATCCAGCAGATTCTAACAGGTTCTGGAGAATTGTTAGAGGAAATTTTGAATAGTTTGGAGAACTGGCAAATGCCACCTCTGGCTGGCCCCAGAGTGAGGAGGGAATAGGGATTTTGCAGTATCCTTCCCCTGCCACGCCCACCAAGCCACACCACACCACGCCCACCAAACCATGCCCACAGATCTGGTAGTAAAAAAAAATTGGATTATACCACTGCCGTCCATCTCACTATAGGGTAACTCTGGGCAGTTTACAGTTATATCTATACTAAAACATAAACTGTTAAAATCAAACTTTAAAACCAAAGACACAAGGGGAGGATGGGGGCAGAGTGGGGGTGGGAGGTGGGATCTGTTATTACTCCATCAATCACCTCCATTGCATTGTTCCCCCACCAGGACACTAAGCTGACTGGCAAAGTCACTGGACCAACCATTCTCTGTGGTCCCCAGGCTTGCTGGCATAACCAGGTCTTCAGAGAACTTCAAAAGCCCAAGAGTGATGTTGCTGACTTCAAGTGGGGGAGGGGGGGCATTAAAAACTCCACAACTGAAAAGGCCTGCCACCTCTGGGCCCACCAAATGTAGCTCCCTAGACAACAGAACTCAGTGCATATACATGCCCATTCTTTGGGATCTGGTGGGATGGACAGATAAAATCAGGAAGAGAAGCTTGTGGAACATCTTAGACATGGGTGAAATCTACTTACTTTCCCCACCAGTTCAGAAGTGCACGTGTGGACCCTCTGCGCATGCGCAAACCCTTCTGCGCATGCGCAGAGGGTAAAAAACAGTTTAAAACCAGGAAGTAACGATGACTGGGCGGGTGGGCAGAGTGACCGCTGCTGTCGCTACCGGTTCTCCGAACCACCCGCCGCCATCGCTACCAGTTCAGCCGAAACGGTCTGAACCAATAGCATTTCACCCCTGATCTTAGAACAAAGTTTAATTCCTAGCCATGCATATAGATAGTCCTCAACTTATGGCCACAGTGGAGCCCAAAATTTCTGATGCTCAGCAGGACAGTCATTGGGTGAGTTATGTCCCGTTTTATGACTTATTGTTTTGCCACAGTTGTTAAGCAACTCCCTGTATTTGTTAAATGAATTGGTTTACCCTACTGATTTTGCTTGTTGGAAGGCAGCTGGGAAGGTTATATAGCTGGTGATCCCATGAACCCAGGACAGTACAACGGCAATAAATACATGCCAGTTGCCAAGCAACTGAATGTTGACCAAGTGACCATGGGGGATGCCGTAATGGTAGTATGAAAACCAACCGTAAGTTCCTTTTTTTCAGTGCTGTTGTTGTAACTTTGATCGGTCACTAAACAAATGGTTGTAAGTCGAGGACTCCCTGTATATACTTTTGATGCCACTCAAATCATGTATTTCTGCATACGGGAGGTCAGAGGCACAGGATTGCAACCTATAAATCTAAAATTGACTTTCCCACAACATCAGATAACACCATCAAGTGCTATTCAAGAGCACTGCATGGAGTTTTCCCATTATAGAAACACACCTGTAGAGCTGAATAAACATTCCTGTCCTATTTGTACAGCTGTGACAAGAATGTAATCATCATAATTCAAGCAAAAGTACCACAGTGTGGATTCAGTTTAAGGCATGGATCTGGAACTGAAGTGGAAAAGTGCAGTCCATCTATTCATAAGGATGGTTGTCAGGAGTTAGGCTGCTTCCCTATCTCTGTGAAGTCTCTGGAGGAAGCTTCAGAGACTTCACGAAAAGTCAAATATCATGTTTAGACCATCCAGGTAAGAAACCAATGGCATTCTAAGGATAATTGGGACTTTGGACTTTGTTATGGAGAAACAGACATTACGTTGATGGTGATTCTGGTCTGCCTTTCCCATTTAGTAACAGAAACCAATGTTATGAAAAGACCACAAAACTATGCCAGCAATGCCACACTTGGAAATATATACCCAAGTTCAACAAGAGTTGGAAGTCTACCATCTGGAAAATAAATAGGGTTCCCTAGTGATTAGCCATACAACATTGCTTGAAGGGTGGATCTATTTGTGTGCACAGTATATATATATTATACTGTAATATTTCCCAAGCTGTAACAATTTAACTGCCTTAGGGAGGTGCAGACAGAGTCCAGGGGAGATATGAAGATTTTTATTTTTATGTCTTTATTTAAAAAAAAATAAAGCTTCACTGTATTGTTTTCATTGTTCATTTGTATTTATTTAAGTGGCTTGCATTTTCTAGGGAGTTCTGTACTTGCAGATTACACTAAAGAGAGAAATGACGGCAAAAAAGTTTGGGAATACCTGATATATATGTTTCGGATGGTTTTTTTCTTGAAGACCTAAGGCTGTCATGCACAAAGAATCAAGACCAAGGTTGCAGCATAGAAATACTGTATTTATTCATGCCTATATATGAGAATCTGGTAAACTGAAGTTGGCACCATATAGGAGTCAATAGAATTCAGGCAGGGTTGGACTTGGAGCGTTTGTGGGAATGCAATGATTCTAAGCTGATGATGCATTTAACTCCGCTCCCAGCTCTTCCTGCTCTTTTCCTACAAAACCAGATTTGTTTCCCATGGACGAGATTGGCCTCACCACAGCGGCAGAGTGAAAGTGGCCCTGTTTCTATGGGTGGAGAAGCTGGAATCTTCCAGATACTGTCCTTCACAGCCCCGAGCAAATGTAGAAGACTAAAACCCCTGCAAAATCCATTTGTCAAATGCTACAGGAGAGTGAAAATCAAAACAATGGGCACTGGTGACTTTCCCACATGCCATCCTCCCTTTAACATTTTAATAGATATATCATCACTCTCCAGTCTAAATAAATAAATAAACAAACAAATAATTCAGTGTGTTTTCACCAAAGACAGTTCTTTTAATTTTTATTCTCTAGAAACAAGAGGAATATTTTGACAAAAAATATTCTGGAATCAGGGGAGTGCAGAATACAAAGACAGCTGTTTCATAGGTGGTCAGGAAGCTGCACCAAACTTCTTGGGAATCAAATCGGGGGTGAAATTCAGCAGGTTTTGACAGGTTCTGGAGAACAGGTAGCGGAAATTTTGAACAATTCAGTGAACCGGCAAATACCACTTCTGGCTGGCCTCAGAGTGGGGTGGGAATGGAGATTTTGCAGTATCCTTCCCCTGCCATGCTCACCAAGCCACACCCACCAAACCACACCACACCCACCAAGCCACGCCCACAGAACAAGTAGTAAAAAAATTGAATTCCACCAGTGAATCAAATCCCTCCAGCACGCTAGACACCCAGTTCTATGTGGTAGCTTTGGAACATCTTCCCAGGCTAGTGGTGGCAACTCAATGCCTTCCAGATGTGTTGGGACTTCAAATCCCAATAATCGCAGGATGTCCGAATGAAAAGAAATTGAAAAGTCACTGTCCAAAAACATCTGGAAGGATCAGGTTTCCTGTCCCTACAGTAAGGAAGTAAAGGATTCCCAGGATTGAAGCTATTCTGCCTGCTCAGATGGTTCTCTTCCCCAGGAAGTGAGGTGAAGGTTCCCAGTTCGGGGTGGAGCTTTGATTCCTTTCTTCAGTTCTGAAACAGACTTCTTCATTCTCAATTTTTTAAGCTCTCCCACTAGTTAATATCTTTAAATCCAGGATATTTATTTATTTGTTTGTTTGTTTGTTTGTCAAACATGTACAAGATAGCAGGTATGAATATGGACATGGACATGAACAAGGGAAATGAATACAAATAAATGGGGAAAGTAGGACAGGGACGGTAGGCACGATGGTGTGCTTATGCACACCCCCTTTACGGACCTCTTAGGAATGGGGTGAGGTCCATGGTAGACAGTTTAAGGTTGAAGCTGTGGGGATTTGAGGCTGTAACAATGGAGACAGGTAGAGCATTCCAGGCATTGACCACTCTGTTGCTGAAGTCGTATTTTCTGCAATTGAAATTTGTAGTGGTTTACCTTGAGTTTCTATCTATTGTTTGCCCATGTATTATTGAGGTTGAAGCTGAAGAAGTCGTTGACAGGTAAGAGCAGCAGAAATTTTTGTAGCAGACAATTTTGTGTACCATGCTTAGATCACACCACAGGCGGCGCAGTTCCAGATTGTCCAAGCCCAAAATTTCAAGCCTGGTGGCATAAGGGATTCTATTGTGAGTAGAGGAGTGGAGTACTCTTCTCGTGAAATACCTCTGGACATGACGAGGGCCCATAACCCTCGTGTTGAGAACAACTACTTACCATCAGTGCGGTAAATGGAAGAAATAAAGGAAGCAAAATGCTTTGGTTCATTCCAGCTTTAGATCAGACTCCATTATGTCCACTGAGAAGTGGAGTGGTTTTACATCTCCTGAAAGGAAGTGGGAAGGCATCCCTCTCTAACCCCAGCCCCTGGGAACATGAATTATAGTGAAAATTAATGTACGCTTAGAAACAAATGGGCAAGAACGGGCACATGAACCTTCACTGTATATATCTTTTCTGCTAACGAAAAAAAGTAGGAGAGACCACGGCATTAACTCACACCAAATGTAGATTGTGTGAATGTGTGCGCGCAAACCAATGTATATTTATTATTATTTTATGCCTTTGGAGAAATATAGGGCCTGACCTCTGCATGCACCCTTAGCTGCAAATCTTCTGTTATGATGGCAACCAGTGTTCCCTTGGTGCTCGAGCCGCAAGATTACGGACCATAAGTAGCCACCAATTTGTTATGCTGCTTGGCATTCTTTATTTGCAAAGCTCTGTATGGAGAATAACAAATTAGCCATTCCAACATGTGTGTGAAGTACCTTCAGGCTCCTTCGCCCAGATGGAGTAAAGGAGAGGGAGTAAACAAGGCCAAACTGCACAGAAACAGAGGCATAAAGCAAAAAAGGGGTTAAGCAAGCTGTTAAAATAAAGGATAGGTCTGCTCCAGGCAGCTGAGCTTCACCTCCACAAGGTGCTTTGCAGCGTAGAGGTGATGTTGTTCACCTTCCTGACTGTGTGCCTCTGAGCGCCTTATCCAGCGTTTGCAGGATTCTTTTCCAAGCACCGGAGCCGCTAGACAAGCAGTTGTGAGCAACACAAGGTGACGTAAAGCAGCAGCTTTGCTTTTGGAATGGGAGAGGGGCATGTTGCTTTGCAAAGTAACATCACTTTGAAGCACCTGTAATGGTATGTGGGAATGAGGTGGAAGAGAAAGGTGGAAGAGCTGCAGACTACTAGGCAATGGTCAGATAACCAATCAATCAGAATAGAGCTGGAAGGGACCTTGGAGGTCTTCTAGTCCAACACCCTGCTCAGGCAGGAGAGCCTATAAAATTTAAGACAAGTGGCTGTCCAGTCTCTTTTTAAAAACTTCCAGTGGCAAAGCACCCACAACTTCTGAAGTCAAAGCTGTTCCACTAATTAGTTTTTCTCACTGCTAGGAACTTTCTCCTTAATTCCAGGTTGTTTTTCTCCTTGATTAGTTTCCATCCATTGTTTCTTGTCCTGCCTTCAGGTGCTTTGGAGAATAATTTGACCCCCTCCTCTTTGTGGTAGCTCCTCAAATGCTGGAAAACTGCTACCGTGTTTCCCCAAAAATAAGACTCTGTCTTACATTTTTTTGAACTCTGAAATAAGCGCCTGGCCTTATTGCCATGCACTCAAAAACCCAATTGGGCTTATTATCAGGGGATGTCTTATTTTGGGGAAAACAGGGTAGTCCTTCTTTTCTCTAGACTGGCACAGCCAGTTCCTACAACCGTTCTTCATATGTTTTAGTTTCCAGGTCTTTAATCATCCTAGATTATTACGGGTGTCAAACTTGCAGCGTCATGTTGCCGTCACGTGATGTTTGGTGACGTTTGTCCCATTCACGGAGCTGGGGTGGGTGTGACCTGCGTGTGATGCATCCGGCCCATAGGCCGCCAGTTTGACATCCCTGCCCTAGATGCTCTTCTCTGCACTTTCCCCAAAAGTAGTGCAGAATAAGTAGTGCAAAGTGCAGAGGCATTTTGGAAAGAGGCAGCTGACCCTGCAAAAGGAATGGGAGCACAGCAAACATTTCAGAAGGGACCTCCCTAATTTCTTGGAATAGAGAGGGAGGAAGATACTTATTTTCAGACTTGTTAATATAACCTTACAATAAAGTTGGAGTTAGTACTTCTGGCAATGATTCTTGTCTGGACAACCTGGTAAGACTGACATCATCTTTTAAATTTGCCCAGCTCAAATAAAGAAACAAAAGTCACGTTACATCATCGATGTGCTTAGCTGGGTCTGTACGAGCCTTGTTGGTTCAGGTTTTTCTGCTACTTCCTTTTTGCACACTCAGCCGCTGCACCACGCTTGAAATTGCATTGAATGATTGGAAGCATTCCCTTTCTTTTCAGTAGAAGTTACTGCTGAGTTCTCTCTTGTACTTTTGCTCAGGCTAAAATAAAACCGTGATCCTAGCTTATTCAGTAACGAAGTGAAACTTCTCTTGACTGGATTGGATTAGGGAGAATACATATCCAACTCTTCTGGATCTCATTTCTCCAGGGAATTTGATCTTGTGGAAAGCAGCATCCTCTCTTTAATCCTTTCTTTATTGTTTACATATATATTGAATACGGTGTGATTGTCCTGGCATTTCATTTGCCATAAAAACCAAAATGAAAACACATAACATATATACTATTTAAACACTGCTAGTGTTGTACAGTTATTTTTGACAATCATATTCATTCTAATAATTTTTCCATATTCCAATCTCCACCTTGCGCTTCTAACCATTGATAGAATCTGTTCCATTTTCATAATATTCTGTCTCTTCTTTGTCTTTTATTTTTAACGTTAGTCTATCCAAGACTAGTATCTTCCTTATTATCTCCTCCTCTGAAGGCATGTTTTCACTATTCCACTGCTGTGCATACACTATTCTTACTGCAGTCAGGATGTGTAATATTAGGTATATTGCAGGGGTGAAATCCAGCAGGTTCTGACAGATTCTGGAGAACCGATAGGGGAAATTTTGAGTAGTTCGGAGAGCCGGTAGCGAAATTTTGAGTAGTTCGGAGAACCGGCAAATACCACCTCTGGCTGGCCCCAGAGTGGGGTGGGAATGGAGATTTTGCAATATCCTTCCACCAGGAATGGGGAAGGAATGGGGATTTTGCAGTATCCTTCCCCTGCCATGTCCATCAAGCAACACCACACCCACCAAGCCATGCCCACAGAACCAGTAGTAAAAAAAATTGGATTTCACCACTGGTATATTGTCCCTTTATCATAGCCATCTGATATAATGCCTAATAGAAATAATTCTGGCTTGAACTCTATATGTGTCTTAACATTTTTTCTAACCACATATGAATTTGTATCCAAAATTTCCTTGCTTTTTTTACAGGTCCATCACAGGTGGTAGTATGTGCCTGGTATTTGTTTACATTTCCAACAGCCTGGGGACATAATGCTAAACACCAAGAGCCTTGGTGGCACAGCAGACTAAAGTGCTGTTAATTAGCACCAGCTGCCTGCAATTACTGCAAGTTCAAATCTCATCAGGCTCAAATTTGACTCAGCCTTCCATCCTTTCGAGGTAGGTAAAATGAGGACCCGGATTGTGGGGGCAATAAGATGACTTTGTATAAAAAAGAACACCGCTGGGGGGCGGGGGCAAAAGCCCTACTAAGCAGGTATATACAAAAGTATGAAGGGTATTGCTTAACACATTGTAAGCTGCCCTGAGTCTCCGGAGAAGGGCGGCATATAAATCAAACCAAATAAATAGATAATAAATAATAATAAATAAATTTTAGCCAATCTTGCTGGGGGGTGGGGGAGATGCCACCTATAAAACATTTTATAAAGGTTTTCTTTGTATGATGTGACCAATGTCCCTCTCTTTAATCCTGATCATTGTTCAGACCTATTACTATTGAAACAAAACTCAGCTATCAAGCTATATTAAATAAGCCAGTAAGTGCAAGTGGAGAACCTCTATTTTATTCTCACTGCTTTTCATTTTTCATTGGGGAGAAGTATTCACCTCAAATATCAACACCAAGTCTGGAAGAATCATTTCAATCCTTTTGTTTACAGCAACCCCTCCATTCTTCTGAGACCTTAAAACAGTATGCCATGGGGGAAGAAATAAAGCAAAACAACATAGTATGGCAAATGCCCCAGAAAGATGTTGGATTTAACTGCAATTTGATCCTCTTTCTGTTAGCCTATTTAACATCACAGTCTGTCTAGGTTCTCCCTGGGTGGGCTAATAACTGGTAGGTTTCACGCTGGATTTGGCCAGACCCATGGTTTAGATTTCCCTATGGGATGTGAATATTTGCAATTTCCATTTTGCATGTCCGGGGGGTGAGGGGAATACTGCATTTAGCTGTTCAGTAGAGAGATTATACAAAGATGGGAAAGGATTTTGCATTTTCTGTCCATGACCCCCAAGCACTATGTAAGTCTGTTCTTAAAAATACATAAACATATACAAACTCTTAGTTTCAACCACTTTCTTAATACAAAGAATGGTAGCTGATTAATTTTTTTACTAAGCATGGAAAGAATTTCAGTTTTCAACTGAGATTCCTGTAAGGTCGCTTCTATAATTTTCTCTCCTCTAATTTTCCTGGGAATTAGAAACCGAAAGACTGGGAGTTCTAGTCCCGCCTTAGGCACAAAACCAGCTGGGTGACCTTGGGCCATTCACTCTCTCTCAGTTCCTGGAAGAAGACAAGGCCAAATCATTTCCAAGAATCTTGCCAAGAAAACCACAAAAACTAATCCAGACAGTCACTGGCAGTCAAGGTTAACTTGAAAGAGTACATGTGCACACACACAACAATAACGACAAATAATTGGTTATGATGTTATTTTCTCTTTACAATTAATTTAATTGTACAATTGGAATGGTATTCTTTGTTTCTATACAATGTAATATTTTATACTCTATTGGATTGTTTTTCACCCTCTAGTTTGGTGGGCACCTTAGAAGTTAGAAAAAGCACGTATGCTTTTTTAACAGCTGGATTTTCTATTTCCAAAAATGGGAAATTGCTAATTGTTTGTTCCTTTTTTTGTGAATGCCTCAGGAAAGTTTACAGCACTTAAAAACTAGACAGCACCCGATTTGCTTCTCTGCAAACTAACTGTAGAAGACTATAAGAATGCCAGCTTGAAGACATTGAGAGGATGTGTTTAAATACCAGCTGCATTCTTTCTCCAGCATACATTTTCCTGTTTCCCCTCCCCCTCCCTTGCCTGATAAAAGATTCTTGAAAACTTCACTTCCATGATATCAAATTTGATGAATATACATGGCAGCATCAGGACCGGCCCAAAATATTACATCGTCTTTCCTGAGACCAAAGGCAAATGGTGCTTCCCCCCTTAACGCGGGGTATACTGTAAAATACTCCCCATTACGTATAGGCTGTGTCTGAAGGCCTCTTTCTGTCATTCTGCTTAACATACAGCATCTGGACAGAATGAAGTTCAAAGCAGAGGTGAGGATTATTCTTCTGATGCATATATTAAAACCATCCCTGTAAGTAGAAAAATTAAATCACAGGGAACATCTGCAACAGAACTGCTATCTCTGATGACTAGTTGGTTTGTTTTAATCTGGAAGAGATTATAACCGCTTCCCCTCAAACACTCTGAAGATGCAACTATGGTAACATTCTGATAGCTTCGACTTTTACTATCACATCCCATTCTTTTGAGAATATAGACCAGACCTTAGTCTCACGTCAGCTCTTATTGTTATTTGTACTGTATATAATAAAAACTGTGGTTAACTTTAGTCCAGGCTCAGGAATTTATTTTGAGCTGAAAAATCTGAGGGCCTCAGGAAGCATTTTAGAGTATTTACTAGGAGAATTGGGTTGAGAGTTTCAGTGTTGGGGTTTTTTTCGTTTTTTGTTTAGTAATTAGCTGGTTTCTTCTCTTTTTTTTCTGATGTAAAATATAAGTGCTTAAGGATTTAAGGCCATGTGGCCAGCACACACAGTGGGTAGTCTTGAAATTATATGCTTCATCAAAATATCATTAAAAAGATTACAAGATACACAGGTTGACTTATTCATTTGGCAATGTCCTCTCTATAGATTAGGGCAGCGGTGGGTTTCAAAATTTTGTACTACTGGTTCTGTGGGTGTGGCATGGTGGGCATGGCAGCAGGAGGAAATTTTAAAATGTCCATTCCCTTCCCAATCCAGGGGAAGGTTACTGCAAAATCCCCATTTCTTCCCTATCAGCTGGGACTTGGGAGGCAGAGAATAGATGGGGGTGGGGCCAGTAAGAATTTTTACTACTGGTTCTCCAAACTACTCAAAAGTTTTGCTACAGGTTCTCCAGAACTGGTCAGAACCTGCTGAAACCCACCTCTGGATTAGGGATTGGAAATCTGTGTTCCTCCAGATATCACACTTATCCTCATTCAATATGGCTACTAATTGGGGTTGACAGGAGCTGAAGTTCAATAACATTTGGAACAGGGGTGAAATCTAAAATTTGTTACTACTGGTTATGTGGGTGTGGCTTTGTGGGGGGGTAATGTGACTGAGTGGGCATGGCCAATTTTTTTTTTTACTTTTGAAACCATTTTTTACATGTAAAACCTTGTAAAAAAATGCTTTCAAAAGGCTCTGACGATCCCAATCGTCAGAGCTTGGATCATCAGAGCCATTTAAAAGAAAAAGCTTTTTTTCTTTTAAATGGCTCTGACGACCCCAGCTGAGTTGCCTGATTAGCAACTTAAAAGAAAAAAAAGGCTTTGATGATTGCGCGGCTCAGCTGGGCATGGGGGGCGGGGGCAGGGATTTTTGCTACCGGTTCTCCGAACTGCCTGCCGCCATCGCTACCTACTCGCCCAAGCCGATCCGAACCGGGAGCATTTCACCCCTGATTTGTAGAGGTACAAATCAGGGGTGAGTTCTACTTACCTCCACTACTGGTTCGCAATGGGAGCATGCACGTGTGCTTCTGCACATGCGCAGATCATTCATGATGACATCTGGGTGGGTGGGTGGAGCCTCCCGCCGCCGTTACTACTGGTTCACAAGAACCGGACCAAACCGGGAGCAACCCACCACTGCTACAAATCCTCAATATGTACTGTATTGTGTATTGAAAACTGTCCAGGGCAGAGTAGTTGATGTAATTGTCCTCAGCTTACAACAGTTGATTTAGTAAACGTTCAGAGTTGGAACAGCATTGAAAATAGTCACTTATGACTGTTTTTCCCACTTACAACTGTTGCAGTATCCTCATGGTGACGTGACTTACATTCAGATGCTTGACAACTGGTTTGTATTTATGACAGTTGCAGTGTTCCAGGGTCATGTCTGATCCCCTTTTGCAACCTTCTGACAAGCAAAGCCAATGGGGAAGACAGAGGGGTGGGTTCTACTTACCTTTACTACCAGTTTGTAATGGGGCCACGCGCTTCTGCACATGCGCAGAACCTTCCTGATGATGTCGGGGTTGGTGGGCGGAATCTCCCTCTGGTTTTACTACCAGTTCTGTAGAACCGGTCCAAACTGGGGACAATCCACCACTGGGAAGACAGATTCACTTAACAACCATGTTATTAACTTAACAGCTGCAGTGATTCACTAAACAACTGTCATAAATACAAGAAAGGTCATAAAATGGAGCAAAACTCACTTAACAACTGCCTCACTTAGCAACAGAAATTTTGGGCTCAATTGTGGCTGTAAGTCGAGGACTACCTGTATAGGATGGCTCAAGATGATGCCTAAGCAGAACCATTCTCTTCTTGTCCAAACTGCAAGAATTTGCATTCCCCACCTCCAAGAAAAACGGTGGAAGCTAGTTTATTTTGCGTGCAAGCAGGGGTGCCATGTTCACTTACAAACGGCTTTGCATTAAAAGTCAACCTTACTTAGTCTCTGGGAAATTAACGATTGCCAAATCCAAAAGGTCTCCTATATTTGAGTAGTCACTTGGCGTCTTGACAGGGCTGCGTAGAAAGAGAGGTAGTCAAATATGACAATTGGCTTGAAATATGTAGGCATCTAGCCTTCCGTAATATATGGGACTGCATTCCCTGTAAAAATTATTTATTAGGAACTTTTAGTTACTGAGTGGCGCTGTGATTTAGTGTACAATTGCAGCATTTGCCTCTGGGACCCGGGGTTCTAATGCAACTTGTGAGACTGAACTTAAGCGACGCTAAAAAGTTACCGAGGCTGTCTCAGCTCACTTGAGGATGAACCATAAAACTGTCATAACCAGCTTAAATCAAGACCTCTTGTGCACTGGGATTTCCATAGGACATCATCCTACCGTGTGTTTTAGAGTGTGAACCATGAGATGGGGACGGGGTGGGGGAAGCACTCAGGTACATGGGGAGGGAGGGGCAGAGGGAATTCATTCCACTTATTTGGAGTATCAGTTTAAGAGTGTTGTTCAAGGGGCAGCAACCTCTAACCCATGAGGAAGCCACAGGGGTAGTAATAGATCAGCATCTGTGCCTCGAAATAGTGGTAGTTCTTGATTAGTTTGTTTAGTGACCGTTCAAAGTTACAACACTTGAAAAATGTGACTTAGGACCGTTTTTCACAGTGACGACTTTTGCAGCATCCCCCACGATCATGTGATTAAAATTCAGATGCTTGGCAACTGGTTCGGATTGATGACCGCTGCTGTGTTCCAAGGTCATGTGGTGACCTTTTTAAGACCTTCTGACAGTCAATGGGGAAGCCAGATTCACTTCTTAACAGCCAGATTACTAGTTTATCAACTGCAGTGAATCAGTTAACGACTGTGGCAAGGGAGGTCTTAAAATGGGGCAAAACTCACTTAATAAATGTCTCGCTTAACAACAAAAAATGTTGGGCTCAATGGCGATCGTAAGTGGAGGACAACCTGTCAATTCATGGGATTAAGGATAAAAAGTGGGAAACCAATCAAGAACAAAGGCCTGTCAAAATCCCCCACTCTCTGAACAAGTTGCCAGCCCTTTTCATTCCAACATCCAAAATATTTAAGGAGAAATCAGTAGCAGCTTCTCTATAAAGTGGTGGACATTGCTGCCCATGATTACCAATGGAGGTGCCTGAAGCTCAACCTCATTAGACAATCATAATATAATAATCATTGCATTTCTGGTATGAGAGTCCTAAAAATTCCTTTGTATTTTTTATCTCTGGCCTCGGAGAAAGACTGCTGCTAAGCCAAAAAGTATAAATATAACTAACTTGTCCACATTCTGGAATCTTTTGCTGCTTTTTCTTCTTGTTTCTTCATAACTGGCTGTGAAACCTTATTATAAACTGGAGTAATGATTATACTCTTTCTGTAATTTGACCTGAAGGACAATTCCTACCAGCGCGGTAGTGGTATTCTGATTCAAGAACCATCTGCCTCGTACAACGATCTCCATCGTGAGCTATCCGTCCATCCTTTCAACGTTGAATATGGCAATTTCTGTGTCATAAAGAGATGTATAATATGTATTATTTTCCCAGGACAACCAGCTTTTTATCATGGTTAAGAGGCTGTCCATTGGAAACAAGCAACCCAAAACTCTTTGTCCCTTGGATCAATGGTGGGATTCAAAAATGTGTACTACCGGTTCTGTGGGCATGGCTTGGTGGACATGGCTTGGTAGGGCAGGGGAAGGTTACTGTAAAATCCCCATTGCCTCCTGATCAGCTGGGACTCGGGAGGCAAAGAGTAGATGAGGGTGGGGCCAGTCAGAGGTGGTATTTACCGGTTCTCTAAACTACTCAAAATTTCCGCTACTGGTTCTCAAGGACTGGTTAGAACCTGCTGAATACCACCTCTGCCTTGGATGCTTTATTGAGCTGCAGGAGATAAAGGACTGATTGCAAAAATGCAACTGGAAGAAGTGGTGGGCCCACAGTAGAGGCAGGTGGCCAGATTGTTCTCAATGCCATTTCCCCACAGATTTCATTTGAGAAGATACTGTCAAGCCAAGCAACAGGCTCGACAACATTACCTGCACGGGGGGGGTGTGTGCACTGGTGATGGGAGCACTCAGGAATAGGCGGACGTGTGCGGGGTGGGGAAGGCGGGGCGACGGTATTCGGGCTTCAACACACCAACTGCTGTATTCGCTGACACCCTCACTGCAGAGACGCCGGCATGAGGAGAGGCTGGGAAAACGCTGAGACGCCGAGACCAGCATCCGGAAAGAGGAGGGAGGGTGTGGCTTTAAATACAGGGCGGGGCGGCACAGTAACAAGCTCTTTGCTATAAAACAGCTGCATGCCTACAGAATGTAGCGCTAATTTCAAATCGTTTAACGAGTGCAGTACGTTCCTGGAGCCAGCCGGATAATAAACCAGCATAGCACCGACCTGTACGCGTGTGTTTCTTGGTGTTGCCGTGCTTAGCCTAGGACGGCTGAGAGGAAATTAGCGCTACCCTCATCAAACCCTGTCCTGCAGCTCTGGGATGGCGGAGGGGGGCGAGGACACACTTGAGATCACTGTGTTGGCAGAAGAGAATGCAGCTCAGGATGAGCCACGGGAAGAAAGCCCTGAGGTAGCGAGCCAGCTAGCAGTCCGCCCGAAAGAACAGAGCCCACGCCGGAGCTGCGCCCAGATGAGTGACCCGAACGGGGCGCAGGGTGTGGCTTCCCAGGCAGCGTCTGGAGAGTGGTGGCAAAGCCCTGCGTTGGCTGTCCCGGGAGGCCCTCCCACCGCCCCCCCTTTCAGCGAGCAGTTCCTGAAGTGGAGAGAACGGCGATGGGTGGAAGAGGATGACGGAGAATGGAGTTACTCCACTGGAATAGGCCAATCCACGATGGAATTACTTCGAGAACGGTTTGGGGAAGCCAGCTTCAGGGATGCGCAATCCTGGCAGCCGTGGCTGGCAGGGGTGGAGACTGGGGGGGGTTCGCACAAACAGCCTGCAGGGACAGGAACTAGATTCCGCTTGGCTAGCCCCAAGTTACGGGTGAGCACTCATGCAGGTGCTACCCGGCCACCTGAGCCCCAGTCTCTGCGTGCAGCTGAGGGGCAGCCTCAGTCTGGGTCTAGAGCAGGCCATCAGACGTTGGGGGGGGGCCCTCCCCCAGGTGGTCCTAGCCAGGGGTGGCCAGGTGGTAGCCAGGTGGGTGCAGGGGTGTGGGGACCACAGCCAGTGTGGGGCCCACCTCCCCTACAGGCTTCCTTCGATGGCAACCCAGACCGGGTGGCCCTGTTCTTAAGTCAGGTCATAAGTTATTTTGACCTTTATGGTCGCCTCTACCCATCCCAATGGTCTATGGTGGTGGCTATCACTACCACGTTGACGGGGGAGGCTGCTGACTGGGTAGCAGATCTCCATACCGACCACGCCCATGAACTCACTGACGTTGGGTTATTTCTGGAGGGGCTCCGGGGGAGGTTTGAGGATGAGACCCGGACCCAAGTAGCGGAGGAGGACCTTGTGGCTATTAAACAACGGGGCCGCCCCGCGAGAGAGTATGTAAAGGAATTTAAGCGGTTAGCAGGGAGAGTGCGGGGGTGGCCCGAACGCATGCTGGTCCACCATTTTCACCTGGGCCTAGATAGAGACCTTAGACAGGCATGTGTGTATAGGGGATTGCCGCCTCGGTTGTCAGACTGGTGTCGAGCGGCCATCGATTTGGACGTCGGTCTGAGGGAATTCCGAACGAAAGGGACTGTGGGACCACCTACCAGTCGGAGACAGACCGAGAGGCCGCTGCCCAGCACAGGGGGACGGGAACGGGACGCACGGTCAACAGACCCCACCCGCCGACCGCCGTTGCGGTGTTTTCGGTGTAATCAAGTGGGTCATAGAGCCTTGGAGTGCCCACTACCTCCAGTCCAGCCCATCAAACCAATGACTCCAGCGGCGGGAGGGAAGAACAGAGGACGGGCGCCACCAGAGAAGACCAAAGGGATCTCGCAGCCTAGACACACCACAGATGGGACATTCCCACAGGAACACACCACCCATCCCGGGGTCGTTCCAGTGGTGGTGCCGGAGAGTGAGGATGACGAGGACCTTGATGATCCTATGGTAAGTGGCCCCATACACCCGTTCCTTATCCCAATCACCTTGACATCCCTACGGGGATCGGGGCCCTTACGGCATGAAGCGCTAGTGGATTCGGGGTGCACCCGCTGTTTGATGCGGCGTTCCTTGGCTGCCCAATTACAGGTGCGAGTGCGGCCCTTACGAACCCCCATAACCTTCGAACAGATGGATGGATCCATCCTAGGTGGGGCACCGGCGACATACGTAACTGAGCCCATACGAATGACCATTGGGCCACACCATGAAACACTGCGCTTTATAGTGATAGAGACCATGATCGAACCTGTCATCCTGGGTTTAGCGTGGTTGGATAGATGGAAGCCTACCATTTGGTGGGAAGGGGGTTTCCGGAAGCTACGTCTCGACCCTGGCCCCAATCCGAAACCCATGCCTGACAGCTCGTTGAGGGCAGATGGAGCAGGGGCCGTCGATTTAGATGCCGCTGGCATACCACAGGTATATGCTGACCTGTCGGCGGTGTTCGATGAGACGGAGTGTGATATTCTACCGCCGCATCGACCCACTGACTGCGCTATCAAACTAATTCCAAACGTCAAACTCCCAAAGCCACGCATGTACGCTATGACGCCGCGGGAGGTGGAGGAGTTGCGGGCGTACATTGATAAAAATCTGGCAAGAGGATTCATTCAGCCAAGCCGTTCGCACCTGGCCGCCCCCGTCCTCTTCAGGGAGAAGAAGGATGGCGGACTTCGTCTGTGTGTGGACTATCGTGGTTTGAATGCCGTCAGTGTGGAACCTCTTTATCCTCTTCCTTTGATGAAAGATCTCCTGGCAGCCTTGGCGACCGGGACGTATTTTACTAAGTTGGATTTGAGGGAAGCGTATTACCGAGTTCGGGTCAAGAAAGGGGACGAATGGAAAACCACTTTTAACTGCCCCCTAGGGAGCTACAAATTCTGTGTGATGCCCTTCGGCTTACAGGGCGCACCTGCTGTCTTCATGCAGCTAATTAACGAGGTGCTGCATGAGTTTCTTTACCGTGGCGTTCTGGTTTATCTGGATGATATCCTGATTTACACGAAAACCATGAAAGAACATGTTACACTAGTCCGGCGGGTGTTGCAGAAGCTACTAGATGCTCAACTTTATGTGAAAGCATCTAAATGCGAGTTCCACCGTACACAGTTGGATTACCTCGGGTATCGCATTTCAAAGGACGGTGTGGAGATGGACCCCAAAAAAGTGGCTACCGTTCTGGAATGGCAAGCACCCACAACCCGACGCCAGTTGCAAAGCTTCCTCGGCTTCGCTAATTTTTATCGCAGTTTTATACCCACGTTTGCACACATCGCTCTACCACTAACAAACTTGCTGCGCACCAAAGGGGAGGCACCACCACGTCCCGGGCGGCGCCTGCACTGGACGCTCGAGTGCCAGGAGGCATTCGAAACTTTAAAACGGCAATTTGCTAAGGCGCCCGTGCTACAGCATCTGGACCAAACAAAGCCATTTGTCGTACAGGTGGATGCAAGCGACGTGGCCGTGGGAGCTGTTTTGTTGCAAACGGATGCCCAGGGCCACCTCAGGCCATGTGCTTACACGTCAAAAAAGTTCAACCCCACAGAGAGGGGTTGGGCCATTTGGGAAAAGGAGGCCTTTGCTGTTCGCTGGGCCCTGCTCACGTGGCGACATTTACTAGAGGGGGCACAGATCCCGTTTGAGGTATGGACCGACCATCGGAATCTAATAGCGTTGCAGACACCCCGCCGCCTGTCCCCCAAACAGGTGCGGTGGGCTCAGTATTTTCAACGGTTCCGCTTTACTCTGAAGCACGTACCAGGGGGAAGGAACTTCCTAGCGGATGCTTTGTCACGCATGCCACAATTCCAAAGTCAGAGAGACGAGGTGGTTCAAGCTATGGTGCCAGGAGGACAGCCCGACCCACAGACAACAGCTCTCATGGCACACAACACAAACGAGTGGAGGACTCGACTACAAAGGGAGGAGACAACAGATGACTGGTTACAAAACAACCAACACGTCCTTACCAAAAGAGATGGTCTCTTCTGGAAGGGGGACCGAATATACGTCCCTTTGGGGGCTCGGACGAGCGTATTACACCGATGCCATGACTGCAGGGCTGCGGGACACTTTGGTTTCCTGAAGACATACCATCTGGTCCGACGGCAGTTCTGGTGGCCGCATATGCGACAGGACGTGGAAGAATATACTCGAGGCTGTTCCGTCTGCGCGAAAACGAAAGCGCGACCTGGCAAACCGCTCGGCCTCTTACACCCGGTCGCTACACCTACCCAACCATGGGAAGACATAGGAATGGACTTTATCGTAGACTTACCAGAAAGCAATGGGAATACCGTGATCTGGACTATCGTTGATTTGTTCTCGAAGCAAGCCCATTTCATTCCCTGTCATGGCCTACCATCAGCTCGACGCCTGACGAAACTATTCATCCAACACATCTATAGGTTACATGGTGTACCCCGTCGTATTATTTCTGATAGGGGGGTACAATTCACGGCCCGATTCTGGCGCAACTTTATACGGGCTATAGGGTCATCTCAAGGACTTAGCTCTGCTTACCATCCCAGCACGAACGGAGCAGCAGAGCGGGCAAATGCGATGATAGAGCGTTATCTCCGCTGTTACGTGTCCTATCAACAACACGATTGGGCAACGTTATTACCCTTCGCTGAAGTGGCCTATAATAACACGGTTCACAGTAGCACTGGGTTCACCCCCTTTCAGATAACAACAGGGCGGGATTTTGTAGCCATCCCAGAGCTAGACCAGGCACCAGGGACGGCGGTGATGCCAGCGGAATGGGCAGAAAAGCTCACAGCCGTATGGCCACAAGTGAGAGACGCACTAGAGAGGACGGCAAAGGACTATAAAACACAAGCTGACAAAAAGAGGATGGCCCCTTGCCATCCATTACAGATAGGGGATATGGTATATCTATCAACCAAGTACCTTAAATTGAAAGTACCATGTCGTAAATTAGGGCCTAAATACCTAGGGCCCTTCCCGATTACTAAGCTCATAAATCCCGTAACAGTAGCGCTCAAGCTGCCACCATTACTGGGAAAAATCCACCCCGTATTTCATATAAGTCTCCTGAAGCTCGTTCCCCCTGGCCCAGACCCGCATACCCGTCCTGGCCCAACCACAGGGGACCATTATGAAGTGGAGGAAATCTTAGACTCCAAAATGAAAGGGGGTAAAGTGTGGTACTTGATTCGGTGGAAGGGATATCCCCATGAGGAGGCATCCTGGGTGTCCGCCCCAAACGTAAACGCTAAACGATTAGTCAAACAATTTCATAAGACGCATCCCCAAAAGCCACGATAGGCTACTAATCTTGTGATTTTCCCTTACAGAAGGACTCGTGGTGAAGGAGGAGCCGCCTGTCAAGCCAAGCAACAGGCTCGACAACATTACCTGCACGGGGGGGGGTGTGTGCACTGGTGATGGGAGCACTCAGGAATAGGCGGACGTGTGCGGGGTGGGGAAGGCGGGGCGACGGTATTCGGGCTTCAACACACCAACTGCTGTATTCGCTGACACCCTCACTGCAGAGACGCCGGCATGAGGAGAGGCTGGGAAAACGCTGAGACGCCGAGACCAGCATCCGGAAAGAGGAGGGAGGGTGTGGCTTTAAATACAGGGCGGGGCGGCACAGTAACAAGCTCTTTGCTATAAAACAGCTGCATGCCTACAGAATGTAGCGCTAATTTCAAATCGTTTAACGAGTGCAGTACGTTCCTGGAGCCAGCCGGATAATAAACCAGCATAGCACCGACCTGTACGCGTGTGTTTCTTGGTGTTGCCGTGCTTAGCCTAGGACGGCTGAGAGATACCCAATCCAACCTTTCCACCATCAGCACCAGCTACGGGAATTTGTGCGCCTCTCTTTGGCTCTTCTGCTTCCTGATCCTTTACGGCTTGCCAAATGTAACTTTTCCCAGATTCTTTCTCCTTGTTCCTCTCTTCACGGTGCCTCTGCAGTCAAAAGCCTGAACGCAGAGATCTTTGTAGAAAGAGCCTTCAGGATCAGCTGAAGGAGAGCAGGACTTTCAAGGGCATAATTGTTGTTGTTAGTTGAGAAGTCGTGTCCAACCCATCGCAACCCCGTGGACAACTTTCCTCCAGCCCTTCCTATCTTCTACCAACCCCCGGAGAACATTTAAGCTTATGCTTTCTGCTTCAATGAGTCCACCAACAATTGCCTTGCTTAGCAATGGAATTCTGGCACCAATTGTGGTTGCAAGTTGAGGGTTAGCTGTGCTTTCTGTGCTGCAGGTCTCTGGATCTGCATCTGGCAGCCCAGCCTGTTGCATTAAATGGATTAAGTTTTTCTTTACTTATGGTTTTGGATTTTTTCCCCTTTTTAAATAGAAGCACCTTTCCTGCTTGGGAGTGGTGATCACAGTAATATTCATCAGAATTCTGGGACAGGAGGAAAGAGTTCCGACTTTCTGCTCCCATATCCTACGTATCACTGGGTTATTTTAAAAAGAAAAAAACAAGCATTCATAGTAGTTGTTTGAGCATCTGTCCTTATGAGCACAGGTTTCAAGTTTGACTTTTTAACCGTTTGGTGGTGGCTTTCAGCTTTGTATCCTCGAGAGCCATTGGATTACCCCTTTCGGACAGATGAACTGTAGAACTTAAGTTAGTCATAACTATCAGAGAAAACCCCATTTATTTCAATGGGTTATTTCACACCCTTTTGACAGATGATTGATGGCCAGATATCTTAAAAGAGCTGCAACAGAAACGGTTCTAGCCTAACAGCAACTTGACTCAGCGTCTGCTGCCAGCAGGACGAAAGTCACCAATTCCTTTCTTCCTGCAACGGAGGAGTATTACAGAGCCAGCAATATATGAGGGAGACCTGCTCGCCCTGCTCATTCACATGCTTTGGTTTTTTGTCCTGCAGGATGTGACCTCTCCAAGCATCCTACATGCTGCTTTCCTTCCTGGCTATAAGCAACCCTGGCAAGCAGCCTTTCTGAGTCTGCCTTCCTTCTACCCCCTCCTCTTCAACCCATCCGCCTCTCTCCCCAACATAGTGGTGCCCTAACTTGTTTTGACTGCTCTCCATGGACTCTCTTTAATCGAACCCCATTTCCTCTTATCAAAGATAAGAAAATTTAAAGTCGCCAAGAGCAAGACTGTAGATCTTGCCGCGGTTGCCATACCTGATGTATTTCTTCCTTTAATCGCAGAAATGATGTTGTGTCACTAATATTTTATGTTATGCTCTCCTCCTCCTCCTTCCACAGAGTCTGTAGCATGTAGGGAGATGCCACCACAACCCAAGATGGCACCAGGGTCAGGAGTGTGTTACTGTAAAGATGCTGATTCATTAATGGGCCGCCTAATTACGTTCATAAAATGTATTAAGGATAAGATGTTATTTTCTCTGGGCCTCATTGTGTGAAGAAAAAAGGGGATTTGGTGGCTCTATACCTGTGTGTGCGTTGGTATCAGTGGTGGAATTCAAATTTTTAACTGCCGGTTCTGTGGGCGTGGCTTGGTGGGTGTGGTGTGGCTTGGTGGGCGTGGCTGGGGAAGGATATAAATCTCCATTCCCACCCCACTCTGGGGCCAGCCAGAAGTGGTATTTGCCGGTTCTCCAAACTACTCAAAATTTTCACTATCAGTTCTACAGAACCTGTCAGAACCTGCTGAATTATTACTCCTGGTCGGTATGTATAGAGAGCCTTCAGCCCTGCATATGTAGCAGTTCCACCAGGTAGAAAAATCCAGTTATCACTTTAGGGAAAGCTCAAATTAATATTTTGGAGAGTGGCTACAACGCAATCTTGCAAGTCAAATTGTGCCGGACTTTCTTCCTTTCTTATACCCATGTGAATTAGGAAAGTGTCTATTGGAGATTCTTCCACATATTTTCTGCTTGTAGTGGACTTAAGATATCATATCTCCTAGTTGCTTTGGTAATGGATCTCACCTATCCTCCAACAAGATCATCTTCCTTACTCTCTGCAATAAGAAAAGAACAATGAAAGAGCAATTACGTATTAATCACTGCCTAAAACTAAAGCTATCCATCAGCTGTGTACATATCACTTCCTCATAAACTTCTAGATCTATCCAACCATCTTAGTGAAAAAATAGCAGTAATGACTGGATATGCTTTAAACAATTGGTGGACAATGCCATGAAGATACTTAAATCACTTATGGGGAAATAGTCAGTCAGCAGCTCACAAAGAACTCATCAAACTTTTTTTTTCCTATCATACCCCTATCCATCTACCACCCTTTATAAGATAATCTAAATAATCTATGCCCTGGGGACCAGGGGCTAAAACATATGAAGAATGATTGTAGGGTATGTCTAGTTTAATGAAAATAAAGATTAGGGGTGACATGATAGCAATGTTCCAATATCTCAAGAGCTGCCACAAAGAAGAGAGAGTCAAGCTATTCTCCAAAGCACCTGAAGGCAAGGCAAGAAGCAATGGCATGGAAACTAATCAAGGAGAGGAGCAACCTAGAACTAAGGATAAATTTCCTGACAGTTAGAACAATTAACCAGTGGAATGACTTAAGTTTATTAAAGTTTAATTTTATTAAATTTTTATACCTCCCTTCTCCCGAAGGACTCAGGGCAGTGTACAGCCATCATAAAACAATATAGAATACAACATTTAAAAAACAATTTAAAATAGATTAAATATTTTGGCCGTTAAATTTAAAAACCCATAAATTTAAAACACCCCATCCCAAATTCTTGTTAAGCTAGTCCAGCCTGTTGAAATAGCAGAGTTTTAAGGGCACGGCGAAAAGTACGCAGGTCGGGAATCATACGTATCCCCAGGGGGCAGTTCATTCGAGAGGGCGGGTGTCCCCACAGAGAAGGCTCTCCCCCTGGGGGTCACCAGTCTACATTGTTTAACTGATGGCACCCTGAGGAGTCCCTCTCTGTGGGAGCGTGTTGGTCAGTGGGAGGCTATGGACAGAAGGCCCCTGAAGTTGTGGGTACTCAAACACTGGAGGTTTTTATGAAGAGATTGGACAACCATTTGTCTGAAATTGTATAGAGTTTCCTGCTTGAGCAAGAGGTTGGACTAGAAGACCTCCAAGCTCCCTTCCACCTTTTTTTATTCTAGTGGTAGGGTTAGCTCAGCCTGGGACAATTTTCATATTTCACATAACAATTATAGAAGTCATGGTCTATATACTGGGGTGCTGAAACTCATCCAGTCATTATTTTATGAAGGACTTCTCCAAACCACTATCCTCTCGATACATTGGAACTAGGGCCCTCCTACACCCCAA
The DNA here is from genome assembly GCA_030761175.1 of Masticophis lateralis. NCBI lineage: Eukaryota > Metazoa > Chordata > Lepidosauria > Squamata > Colubridae > Masticophis > Masticophis lateralis. The sequence continues at coordinate 147,962,228 of JAUDYJ010000002.1, forward strand.
ATTCCCAGTCAGCCTGGTCAGATTGGGAATAGTTACATTTATAGGGAAATTGGGCATAATTAATCGATACAGAGGGTGGAATGCACAACCTGCTGCATAATCCCTCTCAAACCAAATCAAGACATTGGGGAAAAGTTGTTTTAACAGTCCAACTTCTTTCCTGGCCACTTGCTGGAATCCTTCCTAGGGAAAGATCCTTTTCAGCCTGCAAGACATTGGATCCGTTATTCTGTCACTATCAGATTTCATTCTTAGAGTGGACGGTCTCGCTAGTGAATCCTATATTTCTCTCGTGCTGGCTTGATCAATCTTTGTTCACAGCAGCCTGACTGACCAGCAGCCCTACTGTATCCTCACTCTGCTGTTCATCCATGGGTAAGTGTATTTGTTATTTAGATGGCATGCATAGCCTCTGATGCATAGAATAATCTGTCTGTCTTTGCTTCAGTAGAGTTGTCTGTATGGCCATTCCATTCACTGCTTTATCCCATTTGATTTCATCTAATGCAGGCAGTATTTATCCCAAAAGCTACTTAACTGGAACTTAGCCTTCTGTTATGGGTATCTCACTCAAGCTGGGACTGAATACACTAACTAGGAGTTATGCTTCTTTGCTTGGCAAGACACTAAGTCACAAATGGATGATTATCTAAAGGCTGTTTCACATCAAAGCAGTGTGTCCCCAGCATCTACAGGTGAACACCAGAAATATGAGGGAGAGATTCCTGCCTCTGGAAGTACATGCTGTGGGCAGTCCATCACACAAGGGACAGTTGCAATAGATATGGGGACTGCTCAGGATTGACTCAGTGCTGGCAATGACTGGCCAAGAGAGGGATCTTAAGTTCATGATGATTGACTCCATACTACTTCATAACAGTATGTGGCTGCTGTGAAAAAAGCACATTTCATGTTGAGATCATTGGGGAAAAAGAGTGCATACACAGATAAAGGATATCTAAGAGCCAGGGTGGCACAGTGGTTAGAATGCAGTACTGCAGGCTACTTCTGCTGACTGCTGACTGCCTGCAATTTGGCAGTTCGAATCTCACCAAGCTCAAGGTTGACTTGGCCTTCCATCCTTCCAAGGTGGGTAAAATGAGGACCCAGATTATTGAGGGCAATAGGCTGACTCTATCAACTACTTAGAGAGGATTGTAAAGCACTGTGAAGCAGTATATATGTATATATGTACACAGAGAGCGTATGCACCAAGACAAATTCCTTGTGTGTCCAATCACACTTGGCCAATAAAGAATTCTATTCTATTCTATTCTATTCTATTCTATTCTATTCTATTCTATTCTATTCTATTCTATTCTATTCTATTCTATTCTATTCTATTCTATTCTCTATTGCCATTGGAAGCATCAAGTATGAAAGATTTTTTGTTCTATTGTCCTTTAAGTCAGCTGGAGGAAACATGGATGGGTTCGTGGACTGTTGCAGTCCTGCAAATGTTGGAATAATAATAATAACAACAACAACAACAACAACAACAACAACAACAACAACTTTATTGTCATTGTACATGTATATACAGTAAACCCATACAACGAAATTCACTTAACACCCAAAGACCAGGTCCAACACACATAACAATCCCCAAACACACTCCCACCCACCACAATTCTCCACCCCTAAACCTAATCTAAACCTAATCTAGAAGCATTCAGAGATTCCAGCGCATACCTTGTCAATGCCTACAGGAAATTACCAGTCTTGCCTTACTTTCCAAAGACAAATGCTACAGAGTCATTGGAAAATTGTCAGACAAATCTCTTTACTGATTTTCTTTGTTACTGATTTTATTTATCCTTGTCTCAATCATTTTCATATCTGTATTACAGCACCGGTAACTTTATGCTTCAGACACCATTTCCAGTATAGTTAGTCCTCGACTTACAACAGTTCATTTAGTGACCTTTCGAAGTTACAACGGCACTGAAAAATGCGACTTGTGACCATTTTTCACACTTATGACCTTTGCAGCATCCCCATGGACATGTGATCAAAATTCAGATGTTTGGCAACCGGTTCACATTTATGACTGGTGATCAGCTTTTGCGACCTTCTGACGAGCAAAGTCAGTGGGGAAGCCAGATTCACTTAATAACTGGGCTACTAACTTATGACCTGCAGCGATTCACTTAACAAGTATGGCAAGAAAGGTCATAAAATGGGGCAAAACTCAATGAACAATGAACTTGACAGCATAAATTTTGGGCTCAATTTTGGTCGTAAATTGAGGACTACCTGTACACCACGTTCGTATGCCTTAACCCCGTCACAGAAATTTTTTTTTAAAAAAGGTTAGACGCACTATGAATTAGTACAATTAGCATTTTCAGAGAACCCTCTGTCCTCGGTCACTTCTTTCAATGTCAAGAAATGATCTGCAATCCGTGTAAGAAAATTGCTCCAGCCTGTTCTCTGATTTTAAACTTCTTAACCTGACCCGAATGTTTAAACAGCATTCTCTCTTTCACCTTGCAAAGGACTTGCATGCCATATTTATTTATTTTATTTATTTTTCAGATTTTATCTCATCCTTATTACTTTATAAGTAACCCAAGATGATGAACATACCTCATATTCTTCCCTTCTCCTATTTCCCTACATAACAATCCTGTGAGGTGGGTTGGCCTGTGAGAGAGAGAGTGATTGGCCCAAAGGTACTTAGCTGGCATTCATAGCTAAGGTGGTACTAGAACTCAGTTTCCCGGTTTCTACGCCAGGAGAACCTTCCTAACCACTAGATCAGTGGTGGATTTCAAAAATTTTTACTACCGGTTCTGTGGGTGTGGATTGGTGGGCGTGACATGAGTTGGTGGGAGTGGCTTGGTGGGCATGGCAGGGGAAGGATACTGTAAAATCTCTATTCCCTCCCCACTCCAGGGGAAGGACACTGTAAAAACTCCATTCCCACTCCACTCCAGAGGAAGGTTACTGCAAAATCCCCATTTCCCCCCGATCAGCTGGGACTTGGGAGGCATAGAATAGATGGGGGCGGGGCCAGTCAGAATTTTTACTACCGGTTTTCCGAACTACTCAAAATTTCCGCTACCTGTTCTCCAGAACTGGTTAGAACCTGCTGAAACCCACCTCTGTGTTAGACCAAAGTGATTCCCCGCATTTATTTATTTATATATTTGTATCGTGCTTTTATTATTATTTTCACCAATAACTCAAAGTGGTGAACATATCCCACACACTTTCCTCCTCCTATTTATGTGAGATGGGTTGGGCTAAGAGAGAGAGTGACTAGCCCAAAGTGACTTAGCTGGCTTTCATGGCTAAAATGGGATCTGAATTGTGTTGTATTTCAACTTCTATTGTGCATGCAGTTTCCTGAGAGTGATACACACTTCTGGATTGCCTGCTTTTTAACTGAAATTTTAAATTTTCTCGAATTAAAAGCTAGTGTAATGAAACAATCTTTTTTTTAAAAAAAAACAGTTGCATTTGCACATACTGTATTCCCAGCAATAAAGGAACGCACCCTAACGCTGCAGCAGTATTTGTGAGAACTTATTACGAAGATGAAGCCACTCGGGCAAAATGGGTCATTTGGGCCTTTTTCAGTCCTGTTCCCAGACCAAAAGAGAGCAACCGGTACTGTGGTATGCAGTACGGTATCACAAGGAAGCTAGTCTGAGCCTGCAAGGAATACATATCTGAATTATTAGGTACTTGTTATTAATTAGAGGTACAGATGGCCTTTCAGCCGTAATAACTCCCATAGCTGTTTACAATGAAAACAAATTAAAACAATTCACAATTAAATCAATGTTTAAAAATTACAATAATCAGATTGCACTAACAGAAGGCGGCCCTGGGAATGTGCAATGCTCACTGCTACTTCCCCAGCAGCCTTTTAAAAATTCTGGCTCCGGCCTTCTCCCTTCATATCCTTCCTCCCAGCGCACAACACTATCAGTATTGGAGGACTGGGCCAGAGGGCGGCAAGGGGTGGGGGGAGGAGGACTGAAAAATAAGATTTTTTTTTAGGAATGACCGTACAGCTTGTTGGAAGAAATGTCCATCTGGGTTCAGTTCCAAGTGGGGAGAAAGACACTGGATACATGGAGACTGCTTGAAAAGATGGTTTAATGGTGGACAGGACCACATGGTTTTGAGGTCCTGGGCAAAAAAACACATGAGAGAGAGAGAGAGAGAGAGAGAGAGAGAGAGAGAGATTTATATTCTCTGTTGGCCTTTGAATTTGAGCTTGTATTCTGATTGGGTGTCAGACTCCCATGGGGCCATGCAGGGGTAACTTTGTAAATTGTGTTTTGAGTACCAGGCTTGGTTGAGCCTTGCTGGGTGATGCAAGCTCCCCAGGTGCCATGTGATGAGTTCTGTTGCTAGATGGGTAGAGGGCTAATCCTACCTTTGTTGGATCTTGGGTGAGGGCATTTGCTTACGAATAGACCTAGCTAACTCTTTATATCTTAAGTGCTGACATCTGCTGTGGGCTATTGAGAGTGTGGGGACTATTAAGAGTAAGTCTGCTTCCTGCCTAAAAAACATGTTTCTCCATTTCTCATGCAGGGAGGTATAATATTCTGCCTTTTTCATATTTCCTAGAATATTTCATTCTTCTAGAAAAGGGGTGAGTGAGAACTTCTTACAAGCTCTCGCTTTTTCATGCTATAAGGGCATTAAAAAAAAATCAAGAAGGCATGTACAACGGGGGACAATTTCAGGGGATTGCAGGGGAATTATGGGAGGGGATATATTCATATATCCCCTCCCATAATTTTAACACCAAGGGCCAGCTTTGGAAGTTATCCAGACAGAGGCTCTTCACTCCAGGGTGAATTTTAGAAACCACATACCAAGCTGCATATCTGAGGAAATCGGTCTTATGACGGTATATCCAGTAATTCTGGCATTCGTTTCCTCCATCCCCTTGTGTGCGGAGCCTGCAAAATGTAGTGCATTGAACACAAAGTGCAGAGTCATCCACAAAGTCACCTTCGGCATAAATTGTTTCACGGAGTGATTTTTTTTTTTTAATGGTTGACATACCAGACAGTCATGGAAATTTAATCTTAATGTGCTATGTTTTCCATTGCAACAGCTAAAATACAAAAGCAAATGCGTGCTTTTCTCCCCACTCTTTCTTTCGGTGGGTTTAAAAAAAACAAAGCCAACCATTCCCTGCATCGTCTTCTCACAAGAGAAGATGTTTAATGTTTTGCAACACCCAAAGAAAAGTGCAGCGCAAACCTAACCTCATTTGTAGTTTCCTCCCATCATACAGATTGGGCACAGAGAGTCAGAGGGATTTCAGGGGGAGGGGGAGGGGTGGGGAGGTGGGGCATAGGCTGTCCCCAGCTGTTCAGCATTTGCTTGGGTGAGATGGGGGGGTGTCTGTCCCCAGAGTCATTAGACACCAAAGGACACCTCGCCCTCATCGTGTTCCATGCAGCAAATCCTATGTTAAATTTAATTTAAAAACCATCTTTGCCTTAAATTTCAAAATAAACCTTCTGTACAATAATAATGATAAAGCAGGGAGCCGGCACTCTGGACAGGAGAGATTTTTCTTGTTGACACCAAGTTTCCGATTAAAGGCAGGCAAACATAAATCCTTCTTCATAATTGCTGCACTTGGTTCACTTGCATCCCTTAGCAGAATAGATTTTGCATTCTCTCTTTCTCTCCCCCCCCCCTTCAAGGAACACACTCACACAGATCATGCCCCTTCCTAAAAGTACCGACCTACACAGCCTCAGCCTTTTTAAGAACAGCTGAACAACCTCTTATTCTCACCGAGAAAGAGGAGTGGGAGTGGGAGAAGCTGCCATGCTTTGATGCTCTGCTATTACTATCCTGATAAAGCTTTCCTCCTCTTTACTGGGGGGGGGGGCGCATTGTGCAAAAGTAGCTATTGGGTACCAATTGCCTTGGTAGCCTTCCACAATTGGGTGTCTTCCAAACACTTTTGGGAAAGGCGGGTTGAAATCAAATCATCTACATCAGGGGTGTCAAACTCGATTTCATTGAGAGTCAACTCAGGGTTGTGTTTGACCTCGGGGGGGGGGGGCTGGGGCATGGCCAGGGTGAGAATGGCCAGTTCGACATCATTCATGTCGGGGGAGTCTGTGGTGGCCCAAGTGCCCTCCCAAACTCTGTTTTCATTGGTAGAGGATTGCAGGAGGCCACTGCAGCCAAAAATGGAGCTCAGGGGGGCGGGGCGACATGCAGGGCCCTCTTGAGCTTCATTTTCGCTGGCAGAGGCACCGCTGGCCAGTCCTTAGCTGTTTCCAGGGCAGCCCGTGGGGTGCTTAGATCTGGCCCATGGGCTTTGAGTTTGACACCCCTGATCTACATCTCATAACAGAGGATCAAGTGAAGAAACCGACTTATGCGTGTGCGTGTGTGCTGTTGTTGCTGCAAATAGATCAATGAATCTTTGGATATGGGTGCATAAAGCATACTTCTACCCAAGACAACCAGTCACTGCAAAAGTTTCAGCACCCTCCTTGAAAGAGCATGCAAAAAAGTAATATCTCTCTCACCTTCCAAGACGGACAATATCATAGGTAGCCTCTATGAAAAAATGATGGGGCTTGTCTGGATACTTTCAGTTCCAAGAATTTATCTGCTTCAACATCTTGAGAGAAATTTGAAGCCAAGAGCTAATGATCATCCTGATGGTATGTGTTTGTGGGGGGGCGGGAACTCTTCAGAAATAACAGAATAACAAGTGAGAGGGACTTTGGAGGTCTTCTAGTCCAACTCCCTGCTTAGGCAGGAAACCCTATATTTCAGACAAATAGTTGCCCAGTCTTTTTTTAAAAAACCTCCAGTGTTAAAGCATTCACAACTTCTGGAGGCCAGTCGTTCCACTGATTAATTGTTCTAACTGTTGGGAAATTTCTCTTTACTTCTAGGTTGGAAAAGGATTAGACTGTTGGAAACTAGCATTTATTTTTTCCTTCAGGTTGCCATTCTAAAAACCAGCAATTTTTTTTAAAGAAAGGCTTTTTAAAAAAAAAAAAAAAAGCCCTCACCCATATCACTAAACTTTCCAAGCTGTAACAGCTGTCCAAAATCTTTTTAATGGATTTAAAATGTGTCGGTCAACACTTTCACTGCCATTAAAAAGCTGAGTCTTAAAGGAACCATGGCTCCAAGGAGAATGCATGCCACCCTTTGGAAAGCACTTTGGAGAAATGCTATGGTCCTCGGTGTGAGTGAGAGAAGGAAAGCTCAGTTGCAAGAAGAGGCAACAGGTAGAGTCCCTGAGATTGGGCAGAGACCGCAGCATCTGAGGAAGGAGCCTGAGTCCTAAAGAAGAGGGCAAAGTGGACAATGGCTGCAGTCTCTGTGTGGTGACAGAGAGATCCAAAATAGTCTGCCTCTTTCAGATGCCCTATGGAAGGTCTTTGCACCCCATTGTGCAAAAAGGGAAGGCCAAGAAGCCATCACCGCTCTCAGCAGCTGCTTCAGCCTCCTCCACCTGACATTCACAGGGAGGGCAAGAACAGGGAGGAGAAAAGATGGGTGTCTCCAGAGTTGGCTGTTGTCATAGCAACAGGCCCAGCTCTAGGAAGCTGGACAAACGTTTTTTCAAGAACGCGCTTCTCTATTGTCAGCACAGGGGCTTTTGTGTTTTCCCAGCAGTCCTTGCTGAATAGGTGCGAGTTCATGAACCTTCCTGGCGGTGGAAGAAACAAACAAATATTTGACCTTTGACCTGCCAATGATGTCTCTGCTCCCCTGATGGGAGAAAACCTGCCCTGGCCGTGAACAATGAATTTATGTTCCTTGTTCTTCCTAGCTGGTCACATCCACAATTCCACAAATATATTTTTAACCAATTGCAAATGAACCTGAGACACGGAACATTGGTCAACCCCAACTTTGCCTGTTCCACTTCTGGCACAGCCAAAGTGCAGAACACCAGAGAGTGTCATTTTTCTCTGTTAGGCCTTTTTTTTTTTTTTGGCCATCTGTCAGTTTAGTTCTTTCTGCCTCTTTCTTTGGCCACATCTCTTTAGCACATGTATTCATTGGTCATTTCTTTTTTAATTCCCAAGAAGTTGGTCAAAATGTTACACATGGCTAATGTAATTGAGTCCTCTGATTCTGTACTTTCCTATAGAGAATAGAATAGAATAGAATAGAATAGAATAGAATAGAATAGAATAGAATAGAATAGAATAGAATAGAATAGAATAGAATAGAATAGAACAGAACAGAAATTTATTGTCCAAGTGTGATTGGACACACAAGGAATTTGTCTTCGGTACATAAGCTCTCAGTGTACATATGAGCAACAAGTGATCAATCATGACCATAAGTCATGATAAATCATCAATCATGATTATTACCTGTAAGTCACTCAGAGTCACCTTATAGAGGAGATGGGTGACATAAATATTTAATGCACAAATAAATTACATCTGATATATTTGAATAATCCATTTTAGTAATCATTTTAACAATTATTTTCCAGTTCTCATAGCTCAAGATGAAAATCTGACAATGTGAAGGCGTGGCTTTCAAAAGCCACATCTATTAGAGGTCTACCATTATGGATTCTGACCATATTCTCCCATGAAAAAATTGATCATACACTTCACTCAACAGAAGAGTTGAAAATCAGAGTAAATTATAATCATTTGCCTTTTATGATTAAATAGGTTCCGGTTGTCATGTAATTTGAAGTGGAGAGTTCTTCAGAGTTTTGAATTGCTTAAATCAAAGTGTTTCTCAACCTTATCAGCCTGAAGATGTGTGGACTTCAACTACCAGGATTCCCCAGCCAGCAGAGTTGGCTGGAGAATTCTGGGAGTTGAAGTCCACACATCATCAAGCTGCCAAGGTTAAGAAATATTGACTTATATTCCTGATAGCAGAGACAGAAGATATATTTGAACAAAAAGAAGTCCTGGAAATAGCAAAAGCTATGATGATGAGAGCAAAGTAATATACACAATGGGCAAAAGCTGAGAAAGTCAAACTTTCAAAACTCCATCTGAACAATAACAATAGCAGCCTGTAGAATTATCAGAATGACAGAATAACAAAGTCGCTTGGAGGTCTTCTAGTCCAACCCCCTGCTCAGGCAGGAAACCCTATACCATTTCAGACAAATGGTTGTCCAATCTCTTCTTAAAAACGTCTAGTGATGAAGCACCTACAACTTCTGGAGGCAAGTCGGTTCACTGATTAAGCGTTTTAACTGTCAGGAAATTTGTCCTTAGTTCTAGGTTGCTTCTCTCCTCAATGAGTTTCCATCCATTGCTTCTTGTCCTGACTTCAAGTGCTTTGGAGAATCAAATGCCATGAAGTTATTACAGACAGTCCCAAGGGCTTAGTGTCTTTTAAGATGGTACCTTGTCCTTCTTTGAAAGAGATGAAGAAAACTGAGTTTCCTCACATCACCTTAACATTAATTATAGAAGGAAAATTAAGCTGAAAATGGTGCCTGATCCAAGACCCTTCCTTAGCCAGTTATCACCATGACTTAACAGCAACTTGGATCCAAGTCTTTTTGCTCATGGTCCAATATGATAGTTAGAAATGAGTAGTCATAGAAATAAATTACCGGTACCTGATTTGGAGCCTGAACTACAGTGTCCATGTCTTTAGTTGATGAATATTAACTAATTCTACATAATCAGTTATGTAGAATGCATAGGTGATGATCCATTCTGGGAATAATTTGTCCATTACATCTACAAGCCTGTTTCAACTTTGGTACAAGTAATGGAAAAAGGAGAAGCTATCCTGTGGGGACAAACCTCCATATGTTCAGAGCCATTTCTGAATAATCAGAAGGACTCTGAAATTAAGTTTATACTGGAAAAATAAACATACTTTTTCTTTCCCTGACAGCACTCATATAAGCAGGGCTGTGGAGTCGGAGCCGGAGTCGGAGTTGAGGAGCCGGAGTCGGAGGAAATTTTGGGTACCTGGAGACGGAGTCGGAGTCAGCAAACAATGCACCGACTCCGACTCTTACTAAATTTAGATTGGAATTAAAAAAAAGCAAGTTTAAATGTCCCAGTTGAAGCACATGTTCATGCAAATCTTAAAAACCTAGTGCACTTCCTTATTACTTAGAAAATAGCTATAGTCTACATCTTAATAAATATTACGAATTTCCTCCCTGCACGTATCATAATGGAAAATTTCTAAGAGGCGTTCTCACTGAGTCATCCTGCTGAGTTTTGCTTTCGGTATGCTTAGACAAAAATTACAGTAAACAGGCAAATCAACTAAAAGATCACAATCAGTCCACTGGGGATGGGGGGGCAGATTATTGCACATGGACGCATGCACGCACGCAAATAAAATCCAAGAAATGATAGTTGTGTGATAGAACAATTCTCCCAAAAGCCAGAATCTGCATCTCTATGTAACACACAATTTGGAAGGACTGAAGGAGAAAAAGGACATGGCCTTGTGCAGCCAACATGATTGGAATTCCGGTCAGGCTTAGCAACTGGCAGACAGGAAGAGCAGAACCATTTATTCTTAAACAGCAGGTATTGAAAGGGCTTCCCTTCTTCCAGGAGATCAAAAAGCAGATAAGCTTGCCTGCAGCCGCGGAGGGCACCAGAGGAGGGAGGCGAGTGCCACACACTGGATAATCCAGTTGAGGTGCAAAAACTTCTGAGGTGTCCCCAACCTTTCCCCTTAAAGGATGGATCAGGACATTTCATACACAAGAGTCTGAATCCAAGCCTGGCTGGGTTTGACATTCATCTCTGCTATCAGGAAGACAATGTATTTAATATTTAGTGGTACAATATTAAGCAGGCAGAAATATCAGCTTCCTGCTTTGATTCATTACTGCAGATTACAGCAATAGATACTGAATCAATTCTGAAAGTCATGGTAATTAGAAACTACTCTGAATATCATGTTAAAGATATAAGTGCAGCATGCCAAGCCTCAGATGCTCCAGATGTACAATAAATCCCATTATCTCAAGTCAGTATGGACAGCGACTAAATATGATGTACATTATAGTCTACAGTAGTGATTTCTCGGAGGCTTACATTTCTGGAGGGCTTGCATATGTTCTTTTCACACAAAAATTTTCACAATTTTTGCAGAGGGAGAGCCGGATCATGTGGCTGCTTTTCCTTTTGTGCTGATTCAAATAGAATGGAATAGAGCCTTGGGAACTATAATCTCAAGAAAAGATTCAGGATTTCAGATTGATATGATGTCAAGCTTTTCCCCACATGTTAAGCCAGTTTTGATTGAGTGGAAAGGGTGCTTAGGAGGTGTGGGTGGTTGAGTCATATCTTTATAGCACATCAAAACAATGGCTCATCCAGTTTTGTCTATGCCATCCTTCCCAACTTAATTTCTTACAACTTCCAGAATGTTTAACCATCTTTGTTTTGAATGCCTCCAGAACTTAAATGTATCAATAGAACTAGATTGTAAAAAGCTACATTAATAGAACAGAACAGAATAGAATAGAATTTTTTATTGGCCAAGTGTGATTGGACACACAAGGAATTTGTCTTGGTGCATATGCTCTCAGTATACATAAAAGAAAAGATACGTTCATCAAAAATCGTAAGGTACAACACTTAATGATAGTCTTAGGGGACAAATGATACAAGCAACAAAATTACAGTCATAGTCATAAGTGGAAGGAGATGGGTGGTGGGAACGATGAGAAGATTAATAGTAGTGCAGGTTTAGTTGGCAGTATTTTTTCAAGTTTCATATATAAATCTTTTCTGGAATGATGTAACTACAGCATTATAGAAGGAAAACTGTGTCAGTCTTTTGTAGAAGGACCACCAATCCATATATATATAGGCATAAAATTTCATAAACTGCAGTTCATTGCATCAGAAACATGGAGGATAAATTATGTAGGGTTAAACTGGGATGAGAGAAAAGGGGCAGGTTGGTGATGCAGATGCAGATTAGATAAAAGATAGATTACAAATACTTTATCAATTCACAATTGTAATACAGTGTTAAAACCCATTGTGTTTGTTGAGCCCCGTGAGATTGCCTGCAACCTTTTGAAGTATGTGAGTTTAGCAATTTCTTACTCATGGAGGAGTTAAGGTCCTGTTTTTTCAAAACAGACCCTTTGAAGTCTGCTAAAAATGTTCTCAGAGTTGAAATGTTCTGATATTATTTTGTCCTTGGTTTGGGTCTTGATGTCAAATTTATGTCCATTAATTCTTCTGTGCAAAGGTTTTGCAGTATGCAGAATTCAGAAGGGATTTCCACTGGCTGAAAGCATGTACAATAAGGAAGATCTTCTTGCTGTCTAGTCTAAATCATCTTCTTTGTAGTTTTACTTCTTCTATGTTAAGTGTTCTGAAAGTGTGGTCCTACAACCGCTGGGAGGGGGATCCCCCAAGACTCTCTTAGGCAACTGCAAAATCGAAATTATTTGCCAGTCTACACTGAAAAATAATACAATATTAAAATCCCATCAAACAATCATGAGAAGCAGTAGTGGCAGTAAACGCATCAGTTTTAATTTTTAATACAGCATATGTCAATAAATATAACCCATATAAATTAAAACTCTTTTGGAATCCTCCATAATTTTTAAAAATGGGAAGGGAGAGGGGAAAAAAATTCAGAAACAGTGTTCTCAATTAAGAAAAGCACAATTCTCTGTAGGTATACAAAATCCAGAAAAATAGCATAGGCAAAGGAATTTCTGATTTTTATTCCTATTTGTAGCAGGCTTTGAGCAAATCTTTCCAAAATAGCTCCTCCTAGTGGCTCTTATGCTGCTCAAAACTTCACCAGTGGAGGAGGAGTGAACACAGATCAAATCTCCAAAACAAGGGCTACTTTGGAGATGAAGCATCTGAAATTAGAGATATCCATTCACTCAGAGAGGGGGGGGGGGGAGACGTGAAAATGAGGAACATCGATTAAAATCCTTGAAACACGTTACTATGCTGTAAAGGATGGCCCTTTACAATGAGAAATGTTCCTTCAAAGAAGGAATATTTGTAACCACAATGAGGAGCAACATATTGGCCCACTGCTAGAGAAAAAGGCGCTCTCCACATAAATCGTACAAAAGAAGGGTAAAGTATAGACTAGTCAAATATTCTGATTCATGTCAGAAACTTAATATTTCTTTTTTAGGAGTAGGGATGGGAGAGCTTCTGCTGATTTGGTGTGAAACCCCAAATTTCATTATTGTCCATGAAGACAAAAAAACAGTTGCCAGATGAGTAAAAGCTTACACGGGACTAATCTATAGATCATGCTGAGTTCAGAGCGAGCTGCTAACAGTATAATGGCATGTGAGACCCTGGAAAACTGGTCAAAGAGATGCTGACTAGAGAATGAGAGACCACATAGCCTGTAGCTGCATAGTGGGTGGAGCAAGGGCTCAGAAAGGACCAGTAGTGGGTTTCACTTACCTTTGCTACTGGTTGGCAAATGTGAGCACACACGCACCGTCGGTGCAGAGCATCTGTGATGAAGTCTGGGCGGGTGGGCGGAGCCACCTGCTGCCGCTGCTACTGGATCGTACTGGATCGGGTAGAACTAGTAGAAACCCATCACTGGAAGGGACTCTTCCTTAAATTCCCAGGCTATGAAGGTGACAGTAGGAGAATTTTATTTTCAGACTTGTAAGAGTCTGATGCAGTATTTAGATTTCAGAAAAGATATGCCAACCATCTGAAAGAATGGTTTTCTGGTTTGATTTCCTGCCTTCAACAGTCTCTGGCTCCAAGAATCTTTTTTGCTATGGGTGCAAGCTGATCTATACGACACAATGGGTTAATATAATGGTCACTGGTCAAATGAAAGGCTCAAATGAAAGACAGTAGCAATCGGTGAAAGGATAATACTTGCTGTAATTCAATTCCGTTCTCTAATAGTTATCGGAATTCTGGATGGGCTAACCACATTGGGATGATTCCAGATTTAAGTAGCAGGGGTGCATGAAGTAGCCACTTTTTCAATGCAGTTCTTCACACCATAGTGGCCATGCAATTGGTGCTGTCAAAATGCAGTTGGCCTCACTGAGATGCTTTGCGTCACTCTCCAAGGTCTCATCTGACAGTTATAATGTTATTTATGTATTAGGTTTAAATTCTGCTAGTTAAATGAAACTTCTTCCCATGGAACTGTTGGATGAGGTTCAACAGAAAAACGAAGCAATGATGCAATGCAGCCAACTTTGTTTTCTGAAGATTTCCTTCCTTCCTTCCTTCCTTCCTTCCTTCCTTCCTTCCCTTCCCGTCCCGTCCCGTCCCTTTCCTTTCCTTTCTTTTCCCTTCCCTTGCTTCATAAAGTTGCTTGCAAGGAGAGGTCTACATGAATCTTCATAGAAGCAAAGTACATTTTTAAAGGTCTGCCCAACCCTATTATTTATATTTAAAATCTGGTCTTCATGCAACATAAAGGAAAGTTCAGGCAGTTCAGGTCTACACAGTGGGTTTGTGTTTTTCTTCCATTCAATTGTGTCCAGTTCTTGAAAATTGCCTATACAAGTCCCTGTAGTTATATTGCAAAGGTTTTTCAGAGACATTTTGCCATTGCTTCCTTCCTAGGACTGAGAGAAAGTAACTAGCCCAGGGCAGGGGTGAAATGTAAAATTTGTTACTACAGGTTCTGTGGGCGTGGCTTGGTGGGAAGGGGTAATGTGACTGGGGTGGGCATGGCCAACTTTTTTTTTTTAACTTTTCAAAGCATTTTTTCTAATGCTTTGAAAAGCCTCTGCCAATCAGGCAACTCAGCTGGGATCGTCAGAGACTTTTCAAAGCATTTTTTTTACCACCTCTTCGGCCAAGAGGTTGCAGAAAAAAAATGCTTTGAAAAGCCTCTGGTAATCCCAGCTGAGGCACGTGATCATCAGAGGCTTTTTTTTACTTTTGAAAGCATTTTTTTCATCAGAAGAGGTTGTAGAAAAATGCTTTTAAAAGTTAAAAAAAAGCCTCTGATGGGGGGGGGGGCGTGCAGGGATTTTTGCTACCGGTTCTCCGAACCACCTGCCGCCATTGCTACCGGATCAGGTGATCCAGTCTGAACCGGGAGTATTTAACACCTGGCCCAGGGTCACCCAGCTAGCTTCATGCATAAGGTGGGACTTGTTGTTGTTGTTAGTTGCGAAGTCATGTCCGACCCATCGCGACCCCATGGACAACATTCCTCCAGGCCTTCCTGTCCTCTACCATCCTCTGGAATCCATTTGAGCTCATGCCTACTGCTTCAGGTGGGACTAGAACTCACAATTTCCTGGTTTCTAATGTAATGATGTCTTAATCATTACAACAAAGTGGCTTTTGTGCAGGGTCAAACCGACCTAAAATACAACTTGAAATACTCAGGTACATCAGGATAGATTAAGGTGCATAAAACTGCACATTAGGTTTCTCTATGCTCTGCTGCAGTGAGAGTGTAAAGTATGTGTGGAAAGTTCATATGGACATGTCTAGCAAGAAATCTGTGCCAATTCAGAATCAGCTTTGGCAGCGTAACTACAGTATATGACATCAACTGCTTTCGAATTCTAAGCCCCCCCACTTACTCTCATTCAGCTGGCTTGTAATTTCTGCAGAGGAATACGGCTATCATTATGTCATTGTTATTATTGTTGTTGATTAATTTTTAGAAGATATAATATCAATCATATAGAAGGTAGAAAAATGAAAAATGGTAAAATATAGGTGATTGAACAACAAATATGCAATATCATCCAAGTAGCATATTCCTATATGCTATATAGGATATTTTCTGTCCATCATATACTGAACATTGATACACTCCTGTCCAGGATCTTGACTGAAGATCGACACACTGGTCATTTTCTTCTACTGAGTGCACACTTCAGGAGAGACGCACATGGAACAGTGAGGGAGAAAAAATGGACATCCACCTGGCCTAGCCACACCAACCAAAATAATCCTAGTGTTCATGACCCCATGTGGGGACTGTGTGCTAACTTCTAAATGACTAGAAACAGGAAGCTTCCAAAATGGTGACCAAACTTTGTGCCTTTGCAATGACAACCAAAAGTTACTGAATCTGTTTGGGCATGTTTTGGGCATGTCTCGAGTGCAAATAGGTTTTTACTGGATATTTGTATTCTTTATTCAGCCTTTTGACTTCTTTTTGGCCTATGACCATAAGTTTATTTGAAACAGGTGGCTTGCAATATAAATTAGATAAATGAATAAATACTGAAGCTCAGCTGTGCTGGTGGGTAATTGGTTTTTCCCGTGTTTAATGACTCTTGCCTCCTCATCTCCTGGATTTCAGCCACCCCAACAGGTCTTACAAGGCTTATGTTATGAATTTGCAACTCCTCCCACTTTATAAGAACCATCCCGAATAGGGAGGGGTTGCATTCAACCAAGCCAATGCACACAGCACTTGCAGGTGCAAAGAACCTGAGTTCAAAGCATGGGAGAGTTTATTACTGCTACCTACACATAAGAATCTGGTCAACTAACTATCAAGGCTATATTGGTGTTAGATAAGGGTCAACACAATTCACGGGGAGCTGAACGTGGGCCCCTTGTGGCTGTGCAACAATTTCAAACTGATGACATGCTTAACTCCACCTTCCAGCTCAGCCCTATCAGCTCCTACAAGCACAGAGTGGAATGGAGGTTCAGGCAATTTATTTTGTTCTCCTTTTATGAAGTTGGGGTAGAGGAATATTTGTTTCCCGAGGACCTGCAATGGCTCCAAAATGAAGGAATGATTCTTCACTCTTCATCCATTTGTTTTATAGGGTTGGCAGCAGTGAAGACAAAGATCATTTTCAAACCACTTTTGAAGGACTAGAGACTAGAAATAGTGGCCAGGAAAAAGTGCCCATTAACAGACTAAGAAGAGTGAGTGATGTTTTGAGGGGGGGTTGTCTAAAAAAATGTGTTTTCCGAAAGCATTCTAATGAAATTGCTTGTGTTTCCAAACAGATGCTTTGAAGGAATGACTATTGACAATCATATGCATGTTCCCTCTGTTTTTAAATCTCTGATAAACAGATTGCTCCAATTTGTATTGTTCTGAAAACCTGCAAAATCTGTTTGTCCAGAAACAATTATTGGTAAAAGAAATATATGTCTGGATAAATTGGCTGTAAATCCTTTCTCGAGACACTTTTCATTCTCTTAGAAATGACTGTATAGCACAGAATATTCATAGAGCTGGGGCATGTGCTATATGAGTTCGTACAACATATATTGTTTTATCCATCTAGTATTATTTGGGAGGTATCAAAAAAAATCCTCTGTAAGTTCTTGAAAACAATCAATTTTAAAACCAATTGTAAACGGCCAGTGTAATACTGAAGTATTGTAATATTAGCATAAACATAACAGAAAACAGACACTATGGAAAGCAATACACGTAGTGCATACTTTGTTGATGGAGGCATTTGGTGCCAATTACAGTGTAAAGCAGTTTGATGAACTTTTCATGCTTGAATTTGTGCAACATGAATCTGTACAGGTAGTCCTCGATTTACAACAGTTCATTTGGTGTCCATATGAAGTTATAACGGCACTGAAAAAAAGTGACTTAGTTATAACCATGTTTCACACTTGCGACCATTGCAACATCCCCATGATAGTCACGTGATCAAAATTCAGACTCTTGGCAACTGATTCATATTTATGACGGTTGCAGTGACCCCGGGTCATGTGAACACCTTTTGCGACCTTCTGACAAGTAAAAGCTATGGGGAAGCCAGATTTGCTTAACAACTGCGTTACTCATTTAAGAACTGCAGTGATTCACTCAACAACAGTGGAAAGAAAGGTCATAAACTGGGGCAAAAATCACTTAACAATTGTCTCGCTTAGCAACATAAATTTTGGGTTCAATTGTGATCATAAATTGAGGCCTACCCATGCATCGGTATCCAATAGATTACTGATAAATTAAGTTTTGGATTTGCATTTTATTAAATTTCTTATGGGAATTTATGGGATAGCTCCAAAAAGAGAATATAGAAGGTTGGACTGGAATTCCAGGTTCATACATGACTGGCGCATATATTTCTGACAGTGACTATAAGGGAAAGAAAGAAAGATGGAGAGATTGATGCTATACATTTGTATTTGGAATAGAATAACAGAGTTGGAAGGGACCTTGGAGGTCTTCTAGTCCAACCCTCTGCTTAATTAGGCAGGAAACCCTACACCATTTCAGACAAATGGTTATCTAATCTCTTCTTAAAAACTTCCAGTGTTGGAGCATTGACAACATCTGGAGGAAAGTTGTTCCACTGATTATTTGATGATTTGGCAAATAGCAAGATGTTATCAAGATGTCCAACAAGCTAAAATTTTGGAGTGGTACCAAATCTTAATGCCATGGAAACTGCTAAAAAAGGATTTGAGACCTGAGAAGCATTTTCTACAGTGAAGTCCTCTGAAATTGATGCAGGAGAATTTAAAAGCCAAGGGTGTTGCCACCTCCCCATTACTGGTCATTTACAGTACATTAATCTCCTAATGTACATTAACCAGAAGGCTGAGGAAAGTTTCCATCCACAAAATGGTGATCGTGGAGGACATAGCCTGATACGAAGTGCCAATTTACCAGTATTGGCAGCTATCAACTTATCTAGCCCTTGCCAAGGATGCTCTTTATCTCCTCCCCCTTTCTCCTGGTTCCCTTCTCCCCTAGGAACAACTTACAAAACGTAAGGTTAGATAAGCATATTGTGTGAATGTACCCACACAGAGGACAGGTAGATTCTCTGAAACTTTCCTTGTGGGCTTTTTGGAAGCACCAGGAATTGTCTGAAAGAGAATTCTGCACTAAACAGAACCTTGGTCTTTCTTAGCAAGACTAACTCATAGTTGTCAAGCCAACGTTGAGATTTATTTTTATTTTTTTCTGGTAGGCTTGCAATTTGCTTTAATGACACTCAAAGCCTGTCACCAGAGGGAACCGCCTTGCTCTGCTTAATGGCAGGGCCAACCCTGGATGGCTGCTTGCCCTGGGGAAAGCTAGGACAGATGGAACAGCCGGCTTGTGACTTATGGTACATGGCATTTTGTGGGGACAAGATGGATGAACAGCATAATCTCAGCTGCCACAACAAGGAAAGGTGGCACTGCTTCATTCATGGAGCAGCCTTCTGATATTGGCCAGTAGATACCTTCTCTTCCTGCTTTCCAGTTTATAGGCCATGGCCACAGAGCCTTTAAGCAAGGAAGCACACCTCATCTGGATACACCTTTTTTTTTTTTTTGCTTTTGCTACCTTTGGAGTTCATTTGAAATCTCCCTCCCCCATCCACCTCCCCTCCCTAAATATCAGCTCTCCAGCGATGGCCTGACAGATGGAGAGTCCTTGCTACTGGCTGCTGAAGGCACATGCAATCATTTCCCTTATCAGTACCCAAAAACATTGCTTGTAAATAATGCATTCACAGGAGAGTCATTGGCTGCTTATTTATGAAGGGAGCTCAGTTATAGATAGCAAGAGTGGAGAGAGGAGCATCTACTACTCTAATGAGCTGAACTGTTCCTGGACGGACATCAGGGTTGCAGCAGTTCTACCTGCATTCTCTAGACTGCGGCGCAACCTGTAGTGGCAGCTAAGCAGAATAGAAGCCAAGACTAGTAGAGAGCTTTATTCTAACGCCGTGCTGTAATCAGATTTCTAATTTCCTGAAAGTTTTATTTTCCCACCAAAGAGGCTTCTGTTCCTTAATTCAGTCTCTGGGTGCTTTAAAATTCCTTTTCGGTTCTAAAGTTAATGTTATTGGGTTTGTTGTTTTCCATTTGCTTCATTTATAGCCTGCCGTTTAGAGTAAAGCTCCCAAGGCAGCTTATAGAAAGTACTAAAGCAAAATCACAATTAACAACAGAGGGTTTTCCCCCAGCTCCATCTAACCACAGTGCAAGCGTGCCCTGACCACGTTTTCTTTCTTTTTCTTTTTTTCTGTTGCATTCCATGACTTTGCTTCCTCCCATCCCCAGCCTGAGAGCACAACACGCTTACGTTGCTTTTCTGCAACTGTGACCATGTTAAGATGGCATCTTCTTTCTTACTCTGACCCTGCTGCAGAACTCAAGGTGTATGACACCTGTTAGGCTCTTTCACTCATTTTCTTGGAATGAAGAAAATGGGACAGAAACTGGGACAGAAAAGCGGCTTAGCCATTAGCAACAGTGGTGGGTTTCAAATTTTTTTACTACCGGTTCTGCGGGTGTGGCTTGGTGGGAGTGGGGTGGCTTGGTGGGCGTGGCAAGGAAAGGATACTGTAAAATCTCCATTCCTACCCCACTCCAGGGGAAGGATACTGTAAAATCACCATTTCCTCCCCAATCCAGGGGAAGGCTATTGCAAAATCCCCATTTCCTCCCAATCAGCTGGGACTTGGGAGGCAGAGAATAGGTGGGGGTGGGGCCAATCAGAATTTTTACTACTGGTTCTCCAAACTACTCAAAATTTCTGCTACCAGTTCTCCAGAACTAGTCAGAACCTGCTGAAACCCACCTCTGATTAGCAACAAAGACAACATATTTCACACCAGTATATTTTCTCCTGGCTCAAGGACACGCAGAGAGAACTCGGCAAACTTGCAGGTTTTGCGGCACTGTCCTTCTTTGGCTGTTCACTTTGACTCAGTAGAACAGGGGTCTCCAAACTTGGCAACTTTTAAGATTTGTGGACTTCAACTCCCAGAATTCCTCAGCCAGCCATGAATTCTGGGAGTTGGTCTACAAGTCATAAAGTTGCCAAGTTTTGGAGACCCCTGCAATAAAACTTGAGTATGCTTAGACTCTCACTGGGAAATGAGGCAACTAAGAGAAACACCGTCCAAATTCCATCAACTTCTAAAATAATTGTGACTGGGATGATCCTGATTAGCTGTAGGTATAAAATTCTAAAATAATTATGACTGAGGTTGATTAGCTGTAAATAGATCTAGATACACAGGTATCACACCCCCACTAGCAGTTAAAAGGAAGAGACAGCTGCGATCTCACATTGCTCCTGGAAGCACGAAGCCGAAGATACCAGCCTGAAGATGACGAATGAGACTTCGTCGAAACGTCACCAAGACACTTCCAATTTTATGGGGAGAAGACCCGAATAACCAAAGACCTACATACATACACAGGTATGCACATACATTCCTAAAAGCCTGGGTGGGATATGCACTTTTTATGGGAAGGGCTTCCAAAAATGTTAATATCAAACAATAATGAGATTCTCACTGGGACTGCTCACCCAAGGAGCTTTATGATGAAATAAACATTTGGCCCAGGGGTGGGTTCTACTTACCTTTACTACCGGTTTGCAATGGGGCCGCACACATGCTCTTCTGTGCATGCGCAGAAGCATTTTGATGACATCGGGGTCGGTGGGTGGAGCTTCCCACCGGTTTTACTACCGGTTCTATAGAACCAGTGCGAACGAGGGACAACCCACCACTGATTTAGCCCAGATCACTAGACCCATGTTCTATTAAATCCAGCATTGCAATAGGATATAACAGGGAAAATAGAATTGTTCAATCTGTTCCCCAGTCCATTCCATTTTCTGCTTACAGTAGTATCATGAATTAACCTCCAAATCTGTCACACAACAGTGCACCCACTCACATACATATTTCTTTCACAAAAGTCACATACAGGCACTACATTATTAACTTAAAAAGAATCTATTATTTTTGTTATTATATTTGTTGTTAGCACTGATGATGTTACCTAGTTAATGAAACATCTCCAAAAAAACAACCAAGCTCAGAGAGCACCAAGAACCCCTTACTATTACATTTTTATCATTTTGTTTTATACTGTCTACCAGGGGTGGGATTCAAAAATTTTTACTACCAGTTCTGTGGGCTTGGCTTGGTGGGCATGGAGTGGCATGGCTTGGCTTGGTGGGCGTGGCTTGGTGGGCATGGCAGGGGAAGGATACTGTAAAATCTCCATTCCCTCCCCACTCCAGGGGAAGATTACTGTAAAATCCCCATTCCCTTCCAATCAGCTGGGACTAGGGAGACAGAAAATGGATGGGGGCGGGGCCAGTCAGAGGTGGTATTTACCAGTTCTCTGAACTACTCAAAATTTCCGTTACCGGAAATTGACTTTCTTATTAGGTTATAGCAGAGTGTATTATTTGTGTCTATGCTTTAAAATAATTAAAGTGTTCTAGATAAAGAATCCTACTGTTGGTCATCCAAAATTTGCAACTATTTTGTCTTTCTCTCCTTAGCAGATTCTCTGTGATGAGGAGGAACATAATGCAACAATGGAGGAAACACCATAGCATTATAAAGTGGAATATCATCTAAAAGTGGGGTGGGGTTGTGTAATAAAATCCTCATGTGGAAGCACTCTACCTACTTGATGTACAGTGCTCCTACTGATGAATAGGATCAGTCATAGGATACATCCAATGCCATCATCCAATCCAAAGCATATCAACATAAACTTGTGATGTCTGTGCCTCCAATTTCTCCCCTGTTTCAGGCCTGCAAAAGGCAAGTTAAGGTGCAGTGATTGGTGCATTTCTCTGCTGGCAATCAAAAGCTCTAGCAATCACTTTCCCCAAAAGATCTACCAATCACTTTCTCTGACATAGGATGGGAGGCTGGAGCTCAGTAAGAGGCAAATTTTGATTGGGCTGGAATGGTTGGTTGGGCCATCTGTTGGAACCTAAAATGGAGGGAGATCTCAGAAAAGTAGGAGAAGCTCTTCCCTCCTGATTTAGTAGGAAGTCCTACCCAATGCCGTCTGCTCATTTTCCATGTGGAGAATCTAAGAAACAGGAGTAAACATGCTATTCCCATATCCATCTCTGGACTGCCCACAGGGGATATTGGATGCAATAAGAGGATCACCTCACTTCATTCAACATACTTGTGGAAACAGGTTGTAGGTACTATGTTGACTGAAACAGGGTAAATCTCCCAATTCATTCATTACTGCATCACGCATGGCCTGCTGATATGCTTTGCAGTTCAGATCCTCCACAGAACAAGTTGGCCAACATTTTCAGAGTTTTCATGTAGTGGTGGAGCTTCAGCTGCTCCTTGGCAGCCTGCTCACGTGATTGCCAAGACAATATGTGGGGAATTTGGAAGGGAGAATACATCCCCAACATGCAACCATTATTCATTGAAGGCATTCAATGAATGAAATGGAAGGATGGGCCCACAATAACTGAAAGTGGCCAGTCAGAGCTAAGCAGGTTACACCTCCTGCCATGGCACCACTCATCTGCAACAGAAGTATAATACATCAGGAAGATTGCAAGATGCATATTGGAAGAAGATGGAAAACACCAGTTCAGAAAAACAAGGTATCAACTTACCTTGGCTGTAGTTTGGTGGTGGTGGTGGTGATGGGGTTGAGACAAAGGTTGCATTGAGCAGAGGCAACCCTCAGGAAGAAGCTCAAATACTTTGGCCACCAGATGAGAAGAGAGGACTCATTGGAAAAGACCCTGATGTTGGGAAAGATCAAAAGCAAAAGGAGAAGGGGACAGCAAAGGATGAAATGGTTAGATGGTGTCATTGACGAAGTGGCCATGGGTTTTTCCTAGGGGTGAAATTCAGCAGGTTCTGTCAGGTTCTGGAGAACCGATAGCGGAAATTTTGAGTAGTTCGGAGAACTGGCAAATATCACCTCTGGCTGGCCCCAGAGTGGGGTGGAAATGGAGATTTTGCAGGATCCTTCCCCCAGGAGTGGAGAGGAAATGAAGATTTTGTAGGATCCTTCCCCTGCCACACACACATCAAGCCACGTACATCAAGCCACAGAACCAATAGTAAAAATATTTGAATTCCACCACTGGTTTGGCCTACCTCTGGGAGACAGTGAAGGATGTGGACCTGACATGTTATGGTGCCTGGGGTCATGAAGAGTCGGGCATGATTTAAAGACTGAACAACAACAAACCAACAACTCTCAGGAATGTCTGACTTCACTAAGGCTGAAGTCAGTAGGATGTCTGAATGTCCCCTCAGTGTTACTTACTTCACAAAGTTGTTCAGAGGATAAAATGATGATGAAACAGGACATCAGGCCCATTTTATTAACTCTGTTGAAAAGCCAGCTTCATTAGGCTCCCCACTTAGAAATGTGTCACGTGTAAAATATATGAGACCATTTATTAATTTTATGAAGTGATGCCTGAACTTGGACTGTTTCTTCAACTTTGTCCTACTTTTTAGATTTAAAGCATGTAGATTCTTTGGTTGGTTTCAAGTTAGCCTGGAAATTTTCTTGAGTGACAGATGGGATTGAAATGCTATAAATACTTACACAGGTTCTTTGTAAAATTGCCTTGAAATTGAAAAGAGGAAGGAGGGAGGGAGAGAGAGAGATGAGGGTAGGAGAAATAGGCCCAAATAGAACAAGAGAAATCTTTGGGTTTTCCCTAATTGCCCGCCCCCTTTCTCTCTTTCTCTCCCTCCCTCCCTCCCCCCTCTCTCTCCCTCTCCCTCTCTCCCTCCCTCCCTCTCTCTCTCCCTCCCTCCCCCTCCCTCTCTCTCTCTGTTTTCTACAAGATACCCACAATTTTTTAACCTTTAGTCAAGGTTACCCTTGACCCTAGAAGAGAAAACAATCACCTGTAATTATGCATCATTGCAGGGGAGTCTGGCAAAGGGTTTGAGGCGGCCTCACTACAGTGAATTTTGCAAAGGACACAGAGCTTGAATCGAAGGGCAGGTGAATATCATTTGATTAACTTGGTTGGGGGAGGAAGCCGTGGCTGGGCTCCAGTTGCTTCTTTCAATCACCACACTGTTTTTTTCCCCCTCCAGTTGCCAGAACTTAGGCTCAGCCCAAGTGACCTTTTGTATTTCTACACCTCATTTCCTTCTCATCCACTTCATACCTACAAGTATCATTTCCTCCGTGATCGCCTTGACAGTAGGAAGGAGAGGGAGGGCAACCGGAAAATTTATCCAGGAAGGACAGTCAAGAGCACTAGTAGGAGAGAGAAAAATCCACCTATGCAGCGAAAGAGGTGCAGGACTATAATGGGATATGCTCTGAAGACAACACTTTTTGTGTGGAAATGTACAGTAAGGAGGTAAATTTGTAACACAGGTTTAAGAAATAGAGGCTCCTGGATTTAGGTATGAACTGCAATGCCCCCTAGCGGCTGGATCCATATAGAATCTACGTCTGCACATCAGGTTCAATTGCAAAAGTATTTTTCGTTGAAACAGACCCAGCCAATGTCCTCATCTCTTGAAGGTTGAGCTTTTCGTGTGTGTGTTTTTTAAATGCATCTCTCTGAGCATCATTTGGGCATAAGGGGTGTGCATACGTGCACCAGCTTGCCTACCGTCCCTGTCCTAATATTCCTTTTTTACTTACTCTTTTCATGTATTCAAATTATGTTTATACTTTTACCTGTTATCTTATATATTCTTGACAAATAAACTTATAACTTATGATTTGGGATAGGCCTCAGCATGGATTTTGAGCAGAAATTCCTCGAAGAAACCAAACACAGAGGCCGTATCCAACTTGGAGAAAGATTTTTTTTTTAAAGTATATATTTGATGTTAGTGCAAGATTGCTGGTTAGGTTCCCCTCTCCGCCCCTCCCCAGCAAATACACTTTACAGCTGTAACTACAGATCCAAAATTCCACCGGGGAGGGGGAGATTTTTCTCATAGGTGCATGTTAAGTGAAATCTCAGAGAAAAAAGTGATAGCCGTTCACTAAAGGCAAAGGCTTGATAGGAACAGCCTAAGGGAATCACCAAGGTGCTGGACACAGCAGCCTACAATATACTGATTTGATCCCAACTATTACATTATCTTTATTTGCTATCAAGTTTCTTGAATTGTGCTGGCCAAAAAAAAATAAAATAAAAAAAAATCTACAAATGCTTTTCAAGGTCAAACATGAGCCAGAGTTGAGTCCTTGTTTTGCGTATATATGGTAGGACCAAAGCTGTAAAAATCCAAAGGTTCTCTAGATAACAACAAAGAGACTAGAAGCTCCTAATTCTTTGTTGCCATCAAGTGGCTATCTGGAATTTTGCAGCCTAGGAGTGGTACACCTGTGCATATCAAAGATCCTTGTTTCAAACTAGGGCATTTTTTATTGAAAAATTCAGGTGCTAGGTGATTAACCAAAGTCTTTGAAGAAAATACCTTCCAGGATATACTAAACAGAAACAATAGCCTAATTTGGAATATAATACCTTCTGGTAGTTTCACAGACATAATAGATACCTTCAGCACTTTAATTTTTTTTTTTTAACAGCAAAAGAAATTGCATTTTCAATGGCTGGTGCTTGTTGTTTCATCTGCTTGTTTCATCTCCTTTCATTTAAACAGCACCGAGGGTCCAAAATTGACTGCTTTCATTCTCTGTCTGCAAGTACCTTGGTAACTCATAAGCGTTTTTAAAGAATGGCCGTTTAGAGCTGAAATGAAATACAAAATGCAAACCCTGGAATGGTTCTTTGGCAGCCGCTTTGCAGATGATACATACCTTGAACTATTTCCAAAAACTGTCCGCCGCAGTGATGCAGTGTGAAGTCACAGAGAAGAAGGAGAGAAATTCCTTCTCTCGCATCCCTGCATCATCTCCCCCACCTTAAAAAAAAAAAAGAAAGAAAATCTGGAACAAACAAGAAGCAATTTATCAAGACCGAGAGAAGCAAAGAAAGAGAGCAGAATCCCAGAGAATATTAACCTAATTAGCAACTTCATTAAAACCCAGGCTTGAATTTAGCCCAATCAATTGTGTGTGTGGTTTTTTTTTTCTAGTAGCAAAAAAAAAAAAAAAAAAGCTTTCTCAGAAAAATGCCTGATATCCTGCCAATTCCCTCCCCCCACCCCCTTGCTCTTAATGTCTCTGGTCAGCATAGCTGGTCAGAAGCCATTAATGGAATTTCCCAGGTGCAGATATGTTTCGACAAGCCATACTAAGGGGCTTTGGCTGAAAATGCTCCAACTCTTCTTTGAAGGCTCATCTCCACAGCCGCTGCCGCCCCCACCCTCCGCCTCCAACAAAACTTTCCCTGGTAATTATTTTTATATGAAGCGTCCTCACAATCTCACATTCATTTCATCTCTTGACCTGCCTGCAGCAGAGGCAGCTTAAAGTTGTTTGCTTTTCCTCTTCTCCCAGTACAATTTCTTGCTTTGCCAATGATGTCCTATCCATCAGAATAGAACCAGAAGGGACCTTGGAGATCTTCTAGTCCAACCCCCTGCTCAAGCAGGAGACCCTATACTATTTCAGACAAGTGGCTGTGCAGTCTCTTCTTAAAAGCCTCCAGTGTTGGAGCACCCACAACTTCTTGAGGCAAGCTGTTCCACAGGTTAATTGGTCTCACTGTTAGGGAGTTTCTCCTTAATTCCAGGTTGTTTCTCCCCTCAATGAGTTTCCATCCATTGTTCCTTGTCTTGCCTTCAGGTGCTTTGAAAAATAAGTTGACCCTCTCTTCTTTGTTGGAGCCCCTCAAATACTGGAATATTGCTATCATGTCACCCCTAGTCTTTCTTTTCTCCAGACTAGCCATACCCAATTCCTGTAACCGTTCTTCATATATTTTTGTCTCCAGGTCCTTAACCATCTTAGTTCCTCTTCTTTGCACTTTTTCCAAAGTCTCAACATCTTTTTTTGTAATGTGGTGACCAAAACTGGATGCAGTATTCCATGTGGTCTTACTAAAGCTTTATAATGCAATGCTAATACTTCATGCAATTTTGATTCTACGCCTCTGTTTATATAACCAAGGATTGTTATCCTAGACAGACATCAAGGATGGGATCTGCCATTTTAGGCTGCTGTGGGCCACTTTCCTCCTGTGATCCAGGGTCATCCCCCTTTGGGCAGCAGGAGGCTCTACTTCTTTCAAATTGTCCTCTCCAGCTGTACCTACAAGTTGGGTGTCAGGGTTCCAAGTAATGCATCCATAGCAAACAGAACTCTGAGGCAGGTAGATTCCTCAAAGAATAGTTTTATTGGATATATCATTTTGGCACAGGCTGGTGAAAATGAACTCTGAATGTTCCTGTGGTTTTCACCTAATTAAAAGTCCCCCCCCTTCCCCAAACAGTCACATGGTCCAATCAAGGTGTTGTCCGGTTATCTGATAACTTCCCTCCTCCTCTCTCCGACCACCTTGGTTCCCAGGAGAAAGTATTTTGTTTTGGCTCCAAACCCCAGCTATCTCCATCCCCACCCCTCCCTTTCCCCCTGCTCCAGTGTGGCAATACTGAAGCCTCAAAATGGCCTCGGTCAGGTCAGCTTCAGGGTTGACAGGGACCTTGATCAGACTGAATCATTGCTGGCCAGTGATGTGGGTAGTGGATCTTGAAGTGATGGTGGGGGAGAGGAAATCATTTCAAGGAGCCTGTGTAGCGTAGGGGGCTAATGCCTCCTACTAAAGGCAGCAATTAACACCAGCTGCCTGTAATTTCTGTGAGTTCAATCCTAGCCAGGCTCAAGGTCGACTCAGCCTTCCATCCTTTCTAAGGTGGGTAAATTGAGGACCCAGTTTGTGGGGGCAATAAGCTGACTTTGTATAAATATACAAAAGTATGAAGGCTATTGCTTAACGCATTGTAAGCCGCCCTGAGTCTCCGGAGAAGGGTGGCATATAAATAAAAATTAAAATTAAAAAAATTAAATTAAATTAAATTAAAAAAAAAAAGATCCACCCCCCCACCCCCATTTCTGGCCAGCAATGATTTGGTCTGATCCAGACTGATTAAAAACTTGGCTTTTTCTGGGCCACTTCAAAATCCATCCTCCTACATACTTTTTGTAGGTCTGTATGTGCTTTTGAAGGACGCGTTGACTCAGTGGAGGGATGTGGTGGCTCAGTAGCTAAGATGTTGAGCTTGTTGATCGAAAGGTTGGAAGTACAGTGGTTTGAATCCCTAGTACCATGTAACGGGATGAGCTCCCATTACTTGTCCCAGCTTCTGCCAACCTAGCAGTTCAAAAGCACATAAAAAGTAGAAAAATAGGGACCACCTTTGGTGGGAAGGAAACAGCATTCCATGCACCTTTGGCATTTAGTCATGCCGGCCACATGACCACGGCGACGTCTTCAGACAGTGCTGGCTCCTCGGCTTTGAAACGGAGATGAGCACCGTCCCCTAGAGTCAGAAATGACTAGCACATCTGTGTGAGGGGAACTTTAGCTTTAGCTTTATGTGCTTTTGAGACAATCTTGACTCCTGGCGACTGCAGTTTTCTTGACAAGGTTTCCGTAGTGCCGGTTATCACTGTCACCTTGCTAGAGTTGAGAGAGGGTGACTGGCCCAAGGTCACCCGTGCCTAAAGTGGGACTAGAATTCACTGTCTCCTGCTTTCTAGACTGATGCCTTAACTACTACGCTACCAGCTGTAAATTCTAAAAGTTAACATCATTAAATATCATTAATATTTACCATTGCATGAGCATTTGGGGAAGGCGTCCCCTTTATCAGCCTTGCCTCCAGTCCCAATCAGCCCCCCTCCTCTTTCCATTTCTCCTGCATTTGGAGGCCTGATAGGTAAACAGCTGTCTCTCCTCTCTCTCATATAAGGCTGGGAGAGGTGGCAAAAGAAACAGGGAGGTAACCTGCCAGCTAGCCTGAAAAAACAGCCAGCCCGCCCTACCTGGCTCTCTATGAGGTTACTTTGAAAATAGGCTTCACGTTCTTCCAGAGGGTATCCAACCCATATTTAAAAGTAGTTCAGAAACAGGTGACTGGGTTGGAAGGGGTGATACATGGAGGTTAAGGTGGGTAGGAGCTTTCCTACAAACACCCACCAATTCCCCACTGTTAGCTATTGGTTGGGCTGCTTGAAATATAGTTTTGATGCTGTTCTGGAAAATTTAAAAGTTGCTGGGAAATAGCTGTGGTAGACAGAGTTGGCGAGAGTGGGAACTGGCGGGATCTTTCCTGCTTTGCTATGCAACATCCCTAATCCCCATCAGCAATTTTTCTGACAGCTCAGCTCCTATAGATCCCCTCAGGTCTGGCAGCTGCCTTTCCTGATAAAGGTGTGATATAACGTTAATTAAGAAAATAAATAAATGTGCAGCTTCTTCCATCCTATGGATCAGCTGCAAGCCCTAGGATTGATCAGCTGAGTGGGAAAGGGCTATCCAGGATAAAACAATACGTTCTCCTATTTGATTAGATGGCTACACTGTGGATCCAGCTTTTGACAGACAGATCCAGCCACTTGTGAAAACCCACCTCTTCCTCTAGACCAGGGGTCTCACAACCTGAAGACTTGTGGACTTCAACTCCCAGAATTCTGAGGAATTCTGAGAGTTGAAGAACACAAGTCTTCAAGTTGCTAAGTTTGGGGAGCCCTGGTTTAGACCCATTCCATATGGATAGAGGGTGATCGCTGGTTGCTTTTCCCATTCAGCAAGGGACACACAGGTTAAGTGTAGGGCAGGGATGGGTTCTACTTAACTTTACTATTGGTTCGCAATCTCTGCGAATGCACAGATCATCATTTATGATGTCCGGACAAGTGGGTGGAGCCTTCCACCAGTTTTACTATCAGTTCTAACTGGACAAAACCGGGAGCAACCCACCACTGGTGTAGAGAGATAAAGGCTAGGGAATTCACCCTTTGCTTTCCTTTGCTTCTCCCACATGAAAATTGTAATGGCAGTAGTAAGACAATCAATTTTATGCTAGCATTATTTTCTGCAGGCTTGTGGGCTGGTAGATTGCACAAGGCCATCTGCCTGTGGCCTGAATCAACAGAAAACTATACCAGCCTCAAATTGGCCAACCCTATTGCCAATTCCTATCCTGCCTCAATTTCTTCTGAAATTCCTCTCTAAAGTAACAAGCGACAAAGCTTATGCATTTTTATACACAGAGGCTGACCTTCCATGGTGCTAGATGAAGGGGTAAAAAGACTTGTACAGCTAAAGACAAGTTAAGGTTGTCTCTTTCAGGGGCTGGGAGGAAATGGAGACAATATTGCGGAGACATAGCCGGGCATGTTTTTGCCAGTGGAGAAAACCTCACTCCCCCACCCCAAGTCAGCCTTTATCTTGCCAGAAATTTGCCTGAAGAGGTAGAATTTGGCAATCGTTCCTGCAATGGTTATAACATACTGTAGTTGTAACATACCAAAGTTGCCCTAATTCAATTATTGCTTTATTTAAAAAGAGATCAAGGCAGTTTATGAAAAAAAAAATTAAAACAAGGTAAAGGGTACATTTAACATAAAGATACTATCAAATTTAATTTTCAAAGATCAAAGAATTTAATATGTTTACTTATGGAGACATGTAAAGATGTGCCTGTAGTATGGTATGATAGAGATCTTCTGTAAGCAAACATCTTGAAGGCTATATAACCCTAGATTTCACTCTTTCCTCCTCTATCTCTCTTTCCCAGCCCCTGCCTGTGAGTTCTTTGTTCCCCCAAATGATCTTCTCACTGGAAATACACAACCCGCAAATATTAATCTCTAGGTCCTAAAGAAAGTTATTCTCCCCACCCCAATTATTTCCCTTTGCTCAACACCTCTGGGCTCAGTGTCAACATTTGATTCTGGACAACCAGCCTACAAGTTAGTGTTAGTGTTGTCTAGTTAGTGTTGTCAAAATCTGAGGAAGGAATGCAGAACTAACTATACTGCTCTCTCGGTAAATTTGGACTGGGGACAGGGGTGAAATGCTCCTGGTTCGGATTGGATCACCCAGTCCAGTAGCGATGGCGGGAGGTGGTTCGGAGAACCGGTAGCAAAAATCCCTGACCCCCTCCCCCCGCCCATCTCATGCTCAGCAATCATCAGATTTTTTAAAATTTTTAAAAGCATTTTTTCTACAACCTCTTCGGCCCGAAAAAATGCTTTTAAAAGTTTTTTTAAAAAGCCTCTGATGATTGCATGGCTCAGCTGGGATCGTCAGAGGCTTTTAAAAGCATTTTTTTCTACAACCAAGAGGTTGTAAAAAAAATGGTTTTAAAAGTTTAAAAAAAAAAAAGTTGGCCATGCCCACTCAGTCACATTACCCCACTACCAGCACCAAGCACGCCCACAGAACTGGTAGTAACAAATTTTACATTTCATCACTGACTGGGGACATCATCAAACACTGATCTTCACAAGCAGAAGGACACTAATTGGTGATGGGGAGACTTCCCATCTAACAGTATGTGCAGAGGCTTCCAGATGAGCAGAATCCCAGTAGCTTTGGCTTTGGGACTTGGGCCATCTCTACATATCAAGAGCCCATACAGCAGACACAGAACTCATGGAGAATGGCACCACTAGCATGGGTTGTTAGAGAAATTGTTGTGGCCCGCCAGCAGCCAGGAGAGCTGGCAGCAGATTTGGACAGTGAGGAGGTTGGACAGGAACATGGGCCAGTCCTGGAGTCTGGGGAAGGCTCTGATGAGGGCTCTGCGTTGGAGTCAGAGAGGGGGCCAGGGCCGTATGCCAGTTATCAGCTGCCTTCAAAGTCAGACATCAGTGAGGCAGACAAACAGCTGGAGCCTGTTCCCAGTGTGCACATGCACAGAGTTGCCAGACGAAGGGAACAGCTAAAGAACAATTGACCTGGGAGTAAGGCCACAGGTGGATGATGAATGCCCCCTCCCAGAGGGAATAAAAGAGGACCAAAAGGGGAGTGGAGTTTGCAGGAGACAATTAGTTGGCTTAATTGGTTCATGACTCCTTGCCAAGTTTTGAAGATATCGGCCTGGCAGCTCTCCAAGCCAGATAAGGTCTGTGACTATAAATTCTCCCTTGAAAGACTTTGCTGGATGTGAATGAGAAGAATTCACAGTAACTTAATAAGAAGGGGGTTTTTTTGACAGGACAAGGAGTCTGCTTCCTGCTCTTGTTCACCAGCTCCTATCATAGAAACTTCCTGGTTCACATTGAGTGATTGATGCTGGCATAAGCAGAAGTCACAGAGTGATGATTGCAGGAAAGATCCATGCACAGAATCAGGACATTCATTCATTTATTCCAGTTGTGTCTGCCTCAAATAGCAATGGTTCTCTGGTTTCTTGCATAGCCTAAGAGGGGTGGAGAAGACAGAGATTGAATCTTGGAGCTTCACATACACTGCAGGGGCTCTAGTACTCTCTTCCCAGAAGAGATCGATGCTTACATATGTCTTCATTTTACAAGGTCTTTGAATGTTAGCCCATAGATTTGAGAGGCAATAGGCAACTAGCAAAAATGGAATAATTATTTATTGTTTGCCTTTCATCCTTGGCTTTTCATCTCCAAGGCAACCCCACCTTTCTGCCCAACCTATAACAAGCTCCAGAAATAAACTTTTTTGTGGCAACGATGACCACATCCATAAGGCATAGGACTCTGCCTAATGTATCCATAATCTGATTGGACAGGAGTGTTTTAAATGAGGCAATAATTACTGGTGTACAGATCACCTACTTGCCCTTGCATTGGGTTTGATAGGTGAATAGAAATGGCTTATTAATTGAGTCCTTCAGTAACAAAGTATGTGCAGCTGCTCATATTTGTCCTTCTGAGTAACGTCCCCAGGAGTGCAGCAGAGTATACAACATGTAGAAAATTCATGTCTACAAACTGAGTTTCACTCAACAATTGGAAAAGTTAAGGCCTCTGGGGATTTCTATGTCGAATTCTTTCTCCTATGTGGCTTGGATCAACCATATTACAGACAAGATATTCATATGACATAGTAATACATGGGGTCCTCATCAGGGGTGGGTTCTACTTACCTTTACTACTGGTTCGCAATGGGATCGCACGCACGCACAAGCTTCGGTAGCGCATGCGCCTTGCTTCTGTGCATTCGCAGATCGCTGATGATGACATCCAGGGCAGTGGGCGGGGCCTCCCACCGGTTTTACTACCCGCGAACCGGTCCAAACCAGGGGCAACCCACCACTGGTCCTCATCTTACAACCACAACTGAGCACAAAGTTTGTGTTGCTAAATGGGAAATTTGTTAAGTGAATCTCGCCCTGTTTTACAGCTTTTCTTGCTGCTGTTAAGTGAATCACTGCAGTTGTTAAATTAGTAACACGGTTGTTAAGTGAATCTGGTTTCCCCATGGACTTTGCTTGTCAGAGAGTCGCAAAAGGGGATCACAATATCTTGGGACGCTGCAACCATAATAAACGTGATTCAATTGTCAAGCATCCGAATGGAGATCACACAACCATGGGGAGGCTGCAACGGTCATAAGTGTGAAAAATGGTCATAAGTCACTTATTTCAGTGGTGTTGTAACTTTGAATGATCACTAAATGAACTGTTGTAAGTTGAGCACTAGCTGTACTCAGAAATGGGGAACAGGATCCAACAAGAGGGGAGCATCTTTGAGGACGGGCTTCCAAAGAGTTTTGCCAAATATGCACCTCTGCACTTTGGGAAAAGAGGAAAATCACAAAAATGTTGGCAGACAAATAACTTGAAAATGTTCCTTGTGTGGAGTTCATCCTTCACCTTGTGTCCTCCCTAAGATGCCCCAAGAAACTCTGCAATAGACTTTGGTGGTCATAGCAACCGTCTCCTTTTGCAACGCTCAAAGTGACTTGGTCTCATCCCCACAAATTGGATGTTTTCCCTGTTGTAATTGCTATTCAAGAGGTCTCCTCCCTGTTGTAACTGCTACTCACAGAAGTCTCCTCCCTGTTTTAATTGCTACTCACAGAAGTCTCCTCCATGAACTTAAATTTATCCTTGAGAGATTACAAAATCTAGAAGATTTCTTGGATGAATGCCTCTTAATTTGAAATAATCTTATTATTAAAGGATGACTTTAAAAGGGATATTTGTGTTGTTGTCTGCAAGCAGCCTGCAGACCTGGCAGTGCAGTCAGACAGTGAGGAGGCTGGGGAGGACAATGGGCCAGTGCTGGAGTCTGGGGAAGGCCCGGAGGAGGCAGAGATGGGGGCAGGGCAGGGGTAAAATTCTCCTGGTTCAGACCGGCTTGGGCAACTAGGTAGCGGAGATTGAGGCTAGTTCGCCGAACCAGGAGCAATGGCTGGCTGGCCACGGCCCCGAACCAATCCACGGCCCGCAGTCCTGCCATGCTTGCCTGCCTTCCATGCTACTTTCCTGGTGTCCTGGTGGCCAGCTTGCGAAGGCAGGCAAGCAGAAGGCAGGCAAGCATGGCAGGGCTGCGAGGAAGGAGCTAGCAGCTTACTGCACCCCCCCCCCCAGCAGCGGCTTTCCTGCTCAGCCCCAACAAGCTGTGCATCAATAGCAATGGGGTTGTTTTGTTCGCCATGGTGGTTCTTCGGGAGGGCAGGTGGACATATTCATTATAGTTGTCAGCTGCAGACGTCCACCTGCCCTCCCGAAGTACCACCTCGGTGAACAAAAGAACCCCATTGCACTGCATCTCCTTCTGCAGCCAAGTGCGCCTAGCCGTGTGTGCCCTTTCCTCAAATGGGCTGTGCATGGGGCGCTTGGAGAGCAAGTGAGCAAGGGAGCTCTCCAACCTCTGTTTGTGTGTGGGGGGGAGGGAGGGAGCGATCTGAAGCCGAGGCACCCAAACCTCTGGCAGCAGCGGGGCAGCTTCTGAGCAGCCAGCTCCACTGACCTACTCCCTGAGTCTCGCCGTTCTCTTTGCCCTCCCCCCCCCCACTCAAGCAGCGGCAGGCTCTGCAAGACAACAGGACCTCTCATTTTTCCCACAGCATGGCGTACACTTGTTACCTCTGCTTGTCTGCTTGCAAGTGATGATCTTCTCTGCTTCTCTCGGGATGCTGGTGCGGGCACCATGGATGCATAGCTTTTGGGGGCTGAGCAGGGAAGCCGCTGCTTGAGTGCAGTGGAGCGTGGACCAGGAGAATGGTGAGATTCAGGGAGTAGGTCAGGTGGAGCTGGCTGCTCAGAAGCTGCCCCGCTGCTGCCAGAAGTTTGGGTGCCTCGGTTTCAGATCGCTCCCTCCCTCCCTCACACACACATACACATACACACACACACACAGGTCAGAAAGCTGTCTTGCTTGATCTCTCCAAGCACCCCATGCACAGCAGTGACATGAATGACGTCAAACTGGCCACACCCACCCAGTCACATGACCGCCACGCAATACCAAGCGACACCAACAGAAAGATTTAGATTTCACCCCTGGGCCAGGGCCATCTGGGAGTGATGCATGGACTCCAGAGCCTCCAGAGGTGGACAGCAGAGAGGCAGAGGAACAGGAGGAGCCTGTTCCTAGCGCACGTATGCGAAGAGCTGCCAGAAGGCAAGAGCAGCTGAAGCAAACAGGATGACTTGGGAGTAAGGCCAGAAGATAATTGGCCACTCCCATAAGGCTTAAAAGAGCAGTAACAAACTGCTGAGTTGATTCCAGTGCTTCTTATCAGCGTCTCTTGCACTTTGTGGGGTTTTTGTCAAAGAAAAGCATTGACAGGTTGCCAAAAACATCAAAGGTTGTTGATAGGGCCAAAGAATTTGTTTTGCACTAAAGCTGAGAATGAATTAATTCTCAATTATTTTAATAAAATAAGTTTGTTCAGGACTGAATTGTGTTTGGTAATCACTACTTGGGCCTCAAGCAGAACAACTTGCTTGAGAGAGGTGGGGGAGGGAGGGAGAGAGAGAGGGATAGAAAATATTAAAATTAAAACATTAATCCGCGTGTGGAGAGGCCTTCATCCCACTGTCCCGATGCACACCAAAGCTGGCTAAAAATTTTCCCAGCTGTTCTGAACTCTTTGTTCTCTGCTCTCTTCTTAACATGTTCACCTCTGCCTATAGTCCAGGGTTTTCTTGCTGGGTTGGCTGGCTGGCTGGTTGCCAGCCAAGATTTTTTTTTTTTTTTACTACTGCTATGAAAGGTTTTATAGCATGTTTTATAACCTGCCATGAACACTCCTTATAAACAAAACAAAAGTTGAAATAAATACTGAAGACTGTCGGAAAGGGGGGTGCGGAACAGATCTTAGGCTGCCTTTAACTTCTGCCTTTTGTCAGCGGATAACAACCTTAAGGTTATTTCACTTAACTGGTCTTCCGAGTGAAAAGTTTTCGAAGCAAAGTCCCAAGGTGCTGTGATTAAAGAGGCCCATAAACTGGTCTAAAATCAAACCAAAACAAAAGCTTCTGTTCTGAACAAAATGTGTGTGTGTGTGTGTGTGTGTGTGTGTGTAAACTTACCTTGCTTTCTATCTCCCTAAAAAATAATCAACCAAAAACCACAAGAGGGGAAGAATTAATAGAGGAAAATAGCTTTTCAGGGTCAGCCTCACCAATGCACAGACTGAACTGAAGCAGACTATCTCCAGAAGCAGATTTTATTATTTATGAGCGGCACTTACTTAATGTATGAACGCAGGTAACCTCAAGGGATGGGCTTTTCTACCTTTAAACATCCATGAATTTTGGCTTCCTTACAGTCAGCCTCCAGATTGCCTGTCAAGCTCCATACAAAGCAGGACCCTGATATTAATAACTCCCTTAGTCCTTTTCTCTCCTCTGTTTTCCTTTGCCACTTCTGTGATTGCCTGATCAGTGCTCCTTTTGGGCAGAGATAAAAGTAAAGAACAGTATCTACTTACTATCACCCACTGTTTCTGGCCAGTAAGGTGAGTTGGAATTGGGGGGGGAGGGGCGAGCGGGCAGGAAAGCGGGGTGGGGGTCGGGAGAAGGCAAAGATGAAAGTGAGAAGAAAGAGGAGGAGTTGGCCAAGAAGGTCTGGCTCAACCTCTAAAGGTCAAAACAGCCTCTTTCAGACCATCCTCCTATGAAGGATGCTGGGAGTTGCAGTTCAATAGTCGGAGAAGACAGCTAGTTCGGTATAGTAGACAAGGCATCAGGCTGTTAAAGTGAATTCTAGTCCTATTTTAGGCACAAAGCCAGCTAGGTGTTCTTGGGCCAGTCACTCTCTCTCAGCCCTAGGAAGTAGGCAATGGCAAACCACTTCTGAAAAATCTTGCCAAGAAAATTCCAGGGATTTGTCCAAATCTGACTTGAAGGCACACAAAATACCTTTATCTATCATCCATCTCTCTGTCTCTCTATTTCTCTTTCTATCTCTGTCTGTCTGTCTGTATCATCTATCATCTATCAATCTATCTAATCTATATCTATTTATCATCTTTCTCTCGCTCTCTCATCTATCTATCATCTCTCTCTCTCATCTCTCTCATCTATCTATCTATCTGTCTGTCTGTCTGTCTGTCTGTCTGTCTATGTGTATCATCTCTCATCTATCTAATCTATATTTATCGATCGTCTCTCTCTCTCTCTCTCTCTCTCTCTCTCTCATCTAGCTATCATCTCTCTCTCTCATCTCTCATCTCTCTATATCTATCTATCTATCTATCTATCATTCATCTATCTATCATCTCTCTTTCTCTCATCTATCTATCTATCTATCTATCTATCTATCTATCTATCTATCCATCCATCCATCCATCCATCCATCCATCCATCCATCCATCCATCCATCCATCCATCTATCTATCTATCTATCTATCTATCTATCTATCTATCTATCTCCTATCTGGAGGACTACCTGTTTCTCACAAGCTTAAATATCCTCAACTCTTTATTCAGAAATATTGGTGATTCTTCTTCATTGTGCTTGCCAGCCATGGACAAGATGCTCTCACTTTGTCCTTCTCTGACCACAAAATCCTTTTGGATTCCTCCTGCTTTTCACAAATTGTTACATTTTCCTTGCTCCACAGGCTTTTATTTTATTATGTTGAGGTTGAAATGTCTGCTTCCGTTGTCTGTGCTGAACGTTTTGTCTGTTCATTCATTGTTTTTTAATAGGATTGTTACATTTTTAATTTATCTAAGTCACGCTAAGCAATATTAATCCATTGGAAAGGCAGTGTTTTTGCTGTCTAAAATACATAAATAACTCTCTTGACACAGAAACATTCCCCTATCAGCACCTGTTCGATGGGAAATGGAATCCCAAATAATTCTCCAACTGGCTGAATTATATACTCCTGAAATAATCCTTACATTTTTCTCCTAGGGAAATTTCTCTCCGCGAGCTTTTCTACTTTGGCTCAGCATTTAGTTACTGGTGGGAATAACCCAGAGAAATCTATGCTTTGTGCTCTTCAG
Source organism: Masticophis lateralis (assembly GCA_030761175.1). NCBI lineage: Eukaryota > Metazoa > Chordata > Lepidosauria > Squamata > Colubridae > Masticophis > Masticophis lateralis. The sequence continues at coordinate 148,001,193 of JAUDYJ010000002.1, forward strand.
CAGGTCAGGCAATACAATTCTTACAGGTCCCCCCTGGCCTTGCAGCTGGTAAATTATCACAATATTAGGGGCTCAGCAAGGAAGGTCAAGGGAGTTTAAATGGCTTGCTGAAGACTCCTAGTGTGAGTCAAGGAGAGCTCTGGGAACTGTCTGTGAGTATTTGGGCCTTCTGGTTTCAAAGCCTCTCCTCGCTTTGTTTCACATCCTTTTCATATGACATAAAATGCCGGGCTTATTATTCGGGGTCCTTTGGCGTCACCCACATGCCTGCGTGAAAAATGTGATGAGTTAAGGCCTAATGATCTATGGGCCCAGGTATTTCCCAGGAATGAATGACCAGCTAGGAGAATCTGATAGACGAAGGAGTGCATATGGACCATTAACCCCAGCCAGTCATTGCTCCCTGGGATACATCCCATGCTGCAGCAGGGTCATCATTGCTATCATAGGCCAGATATAAAAATAAATCTACGCAACTTTTTTTCCCCCCACAGTGAAGAACAGGCACACATTTCTGGCTGGGAATGCTCTGCGCATAAATTGAAAAGAGAAAGGCTTCTCAAGCTAAGATGGAGAGTCCACAAATTAGAAGGGGAAATGGCCACTCGAAGTGATCATCATTGCCATGAAGTGGTGGGGAAAATGGGATGGAAAGGACTGATAAAAAACGGAAGATGATGAGCCAAGAGAAAAGGAATCTTATTTTACTGTTATATATATACTGGATCTATTTTTTTGCCCCCTGTGGAGTGGCACTGTGAGAGTCAGGGTGATCCAAGCAGACAAAGTGCAGAAAGACAAACGCTGAAGTCAGGGAATTAATTACAAAGGGTCAACAGTTTAGAGGATCAAACCAGGCACCACTAAACCCAATTTTTTAAAAAAATACTTCCGTGGACTGGAATCTTGAACAAAAGCTGGAAATATGGACAATGTACTTGGGGCTAGGAACATACATAGGTCAAACTACATGTAACACTAATGGTCTGTCTTCTCTCTCTCTCTCCCTCCAAAGGTGTCATGCGAGCAGAGGGATGGAGGACTAGTAATTTGCTTCCAGTGAAAGACGGAACGTTTAAAGCTTTCCCTACATTGTTTTGTAAGACAAAATCTACCCTCCCAAAGCTGCTGTTAACCTCCCCAAGGGATTATTGCAAGCCTAACATCTAATAGCTTCAGGGAGTAAAGTGGATCAGGAAAATGACATTTAACAACCCATCTGCCTCTATTTTTAAAAGGGGGGGGGGAATCTTGGTTTATAGCTTGCCACTGGGAATAAACAGCAGCCTGAAGATCATATATTACTTAACTGGTTGAAAAAGAAAGCAAACCGTGATAAGAAGTTATGCAGCATGCTAAAAAATAACTATCCAAGGGCAGCTTTTATTGTCCTCATGGAGATATCATTGCTGAAAAAACTCTGAAGTTACAAGTCAATCTTTTAATATAATAACTTGTCACTCTTACCTTAATAAGATACCACATATAGGAAAATACCTGGGGTAGCAACCAACTTGTTGAATATTGTATAGGGCTACAAGATATTGGCTGCTAATTCAGGTGGCTTTCAAAAGGATTGGAAATATTCCTAGAGGAAGCTCTATCAATGGCTACTAACTTTGACAACTAATCACTGCCTCCAGGCATGGGAGTAGCCCTCCCTTATATATTAGGTTTATGGGAACAGCAATGGGAGAGGAAGACTGCCTTCATTTTGTATTTATGGAATACAATGGAATGCTGGCAAAATGAGTCAAGACCTTTATCCAGCAGGAATATCCTCTTGATCTCAACCAATTTGGACAACTATTAAAAGTAATCACAGTTCCATAAATCCATTCCTCCCCATGTCCTTTCTCCCAAAATATACATTCCGAAAGCATCCAAGGAGGTTTCAAGGCAAAATATCAATCCTAAACCAATACATGCAAATTATTGTATTGCATCAATATTCAGAATATCAAGGAAAAAGGTGCTTCATAGCTCCAAGGCAGACAAAGAATGCTCCCTTCGTAGAGTATGTCTTCTGTGCTCAGATATAATTGTTCAAAGGGCTCTCTCAGTTGACCTTAAAACAAATTCCACCAAGTAAACAGATGAATTCAAAGGGAAAGATCAGAAAATAATCAATGCAATAACCCTTTAGCAAAGGCAAACTCTTAATAAATGGGCCCAACTGGGCAACTATTTCCCCACTTATTTGGAAAGTGGACTTTTCAGGCACAGTTGGCTATTATAATCATTCTCAATTCTCAATCATTCTCAGGATTGAGAAACCCGATAGCTCTTTCTTTCGATCAGTTGACATTTTTGAATCTGGCCTTTCCTTCTCTTTTTCCATTTCCTTGAAAAAAAAAAATGGAGGGGACCAAAATAACATGGAATGGGATAGGAAACTGTCCCAAAGGAAGTGTACTATTTTGTTTGGTTTGGGAACAGTAGACCTCCAAGAGGTATAGACATGGATGTAGATATCTATGAGGGAGCAGGGATGCCCCACTGCTGAGCGGAAATGCTTTCCACCCATTCTATTTTGGGAAGTTCCATTGTCATTCCCCTAGCCCCGTGATTACGAACCTATGGCACGTATGCCACAGGTGGCATGCGGAGTCCTCTCTGAGGGCACACCAAGCCATCACCCAGCTCAGCTCCACTGCACATGCTCTAGAGCTTCCCGCTGGCCAGCTGGTTTTTGGGTCTCAGCCTTGCAAGCGGGAAAAAGCATGCATGTGGGGAGAGGGCTAACTTTCTCCTCACTTTCTGCTGCCTGTGCCTTCCCAGATCTCCAGAGATTCCCCTCCCAGCCGTTTTGGGAGGTGAGTCTTTCTCCCCCCTCCCAGCTGTTTTGGGAGGTGAGTCTTTCTCCCCCCTCCCACCTGTTTTGGGAGGTGAGGCATCCCCCCACCCCCAGCGCTGTTTTGGGATGTGAAGCCAAAAGGGGGGGGTCGCATGTGCATGCGGGGGGGTCACGCATGCATGTGCAGGATGAGGGGCATGCGGGAGGGGCATTGCATTATGGGTGTGGGCATGCACATCCATGCAATAGTGCACGCATGCACGTTTTTGGCACCTGAGGAAAAAAAGTTTAGCTATCATTGCCTTAGCCTATCACTGTAGCATCCATTTTCTTCATCATTTGGCTTTCCTTCGATGGATGAGAAGGCTTGAGAGATTTTTATATACCACATGAGGTACACCGGGCACTGTTGAAATAAGAGAAAAGATACTAATTTGACCTCAGTGTGCCAAATAAATAAATAAACGAAGCCTGTTTCTCCCATGGATTAGGGCAGGGAGGGCTAACGTTTTTGCCGTTGTGTGCCAAAAATGGGGGGAGCGCAGGGGGTCATGTGCACGTATGCCCATACCCATAATTCAATGTGCCCTGCCCTCCCGCACATGCGCACGACCCCCCCCATGCTCCCCCCACTTTGGCGTGCAATGGCATGGTGGGCCCAGTAGGTCCGTTTTTCACCCTCCCTAGGCTCCCGAAGCTTTCTTGGAGCCTGGGGAGGGCGAAAATGGCCTTCCTCCCTCCAGAGGCCCTCTGCAGGCTGGAAATGGCCTATTTGGTGACTTCCGGTGAGCCCGGAAGGGCTGAAAATCAGATGCATGCGCAGGAGCTAAGCTAAGGCAATGCTTGCATGCCCAACGATATGGCTCCGCATGCCACCTATGGCACGCGTGCCATAGGTTCGGCATCACGGGACTAGGGAATGAGAAGGCAGTGCAAGAGGGAGGATATGTTACAATAGCGTAATTGTGCCTCAGTTCAGTGTTAGATGGGGGAACCTTTTCCGAATGACCTCTGAAGGACTCCTTTCCTTTGCTTTCTTTCTGCCAGGTTTCACCTCCTTGCCTTGAGGCATTCAGCTAATTGGGCAGGTTGTTGTTGGTGCTTTGAATCTCTTCATCAGTCTTTTAATGTTAGGAAGTGAAGAGGGGACATATCTCCTACTGACCCCAGCTGACCACCCAGGCAGAGGTGTGTGCTAGGGGCAATACCAGAGTGCGGTAATTTTCAAGCTGTTTGTTTACTTGTCAGCTGAGCTGGCTGGGCTGAGGAGGACTGGAATAGAGCAAAAGAACATTTATGGCTCTCCCTGCTCCATTTTTGCCTGAGTAGTTCATTCTTCACCTTCCTCTCTGTCGGCCAATTTCCTGGAATTTTTTTTTTTTTCTTTCCCTACCAATCTCAATTTGCAGTTACTCGACTGTTTTTATCAACAATGGTTCCATGCCTTAATTAGTGTACATTCCTATCCCTGCTTCGGTAATGCCTCCTGAATCCCGACAAGTATTCCCCTGCACCCACACAACTCCAGGGACAGCCACGAAAAAAACAAGGCTTCCTTGCAAATGCATTTTGGATCCGAATGACACAACACTCTAGTGATGCAACTGTGACTGCCTCTTCTTTTCTGTTTGTTTTTTTTTTAATTTGATTTATATGCCGCCCTTCTCCGGAGACTCAGGGCGGCTTACAATGCATTAAGCAATAGCCTTCATACTTTTGTATATTTATATTTATACAAAGTCAGCTTATTGCCCCCACAAACTGGGTCCTCAATTTACCCACCTTAGAAAGGATGGAAGGCTGAGTCGACCTTGAGCCTGGCTAGGATTGAACTCGCAGAATTACAGGCAGCTGGATGTTAATTGCTGCCTTTTAGTAGGAGGCATTAGCCCCCTACGCTACTCAGGCTCAGTATGTTCTCTCCAATCTTGAAGGTTTTTGCCTCAGTGAAATTTTCAGGATAAAAACGGGTTTCTTATCAATTTTCTTGGAGTTGAAACAGCTGAAGACCCTCAGTACATGTTGAATCGCACTTTATTTCATTGGACACAGAAAATAAAAGTATTTGTCCCTATACTGACACTCTGTAGGGGAAGCACACGGCTCCCGATCGGGAATTAGTGTCAACAGCTTATTCTACTCATTGCCCATCAGTGTGAGTGCAAACATAGTCATGGGGTCCTCGGTGCTCTCTAAGCTTGCTTGTTTTCTTGTAGACATTTCATTACCCAGTACTGATGATGTTACTGAGCTTGGTAATGAAACATCTGCAACAGTGGTGGGTTTCAAATTTTTTTACTACCTGTTCTGTGGGCATGGCTTGGTGGGCATGGCAGGGGAAGGATACTGTAAAATCTCCATTTCCACCCCACTCCAGGGGAAGGTTACTGCAAAATCCCCATTTCCTCCCAATCAGCTGGGACTTGGGAGGCAGAGAATAGATGGAGGGGCCAGTCAGAATTTTTACTACCAGTTCTTCAAATTACTCAAAATTTCCACTACCGGTTCTCCAGAACTGGTCAGAACCTGCTGAATCCCACCTCGAATCTACAAGAAAAAAAGCAAGCTCAGGGAACAACAAGGACCCTTCATTTCAACTCTGATCTACAAATATTCTCCTTTATTGGTAAAATAGATTTATTGAATGCTAATACATTGAACAAGACCCAGCCAAACACAAAACAACTGTTAAACTAGATTACTGTATTAAAGCTATATTATATAGGAAAAAAATGTGCTATGCACCTTCCCTTATTTATTTGTAAGGTTGCAAAAACAACCCAGACACACAGACTGAGATAACCCCAACTGAGTTTCAAACTGAGATATCCAATAATCTATCCAAAATACATCCCCTCCAACAGTGGGTATCCATAGGATATGTGTACTAATTTTATCTTTTGTTACATGCGATTATGATGCATCAATATGTAATCCATTTAACATCCAAAGATATTCCCAACTTGGTAACTACTAGTAGATTAGAAGAAAGAGGAAACACAGAAGCGTAAGTACATTTCAAAGTTATAGAATATAGAATGAAAAGAGATAAAATTATCAGAATAAACTCCAAGCAGAATTAGAAAGCTTACAGTTTGGAAGGAGACTGTAAAAGAATGACATGGGACATCTAGGTATCTGGGGCAAGCCACAATGATATCATAGATTATGACATAATTGTGCAAATGAATTATGAATATTATTAGTGTGCATCAAACTCGTCACCATGATACAAATCTAACTCACTTCATCCATTTTATCCATATGATGTAGGGGTGGGTTCTACTCATCTTTACTACCGTTTTGAAATGGGATCGTGCGTGTGTGCGCTCACTTCACTCACGCACGCGCCTTCCTTCTGCGCATGCGCAGATCACTTCTGATGACAGCAGCTTCAGTGGGCGGAGCCTCCCGCTGGTTTTACTACTGGTTCTATAGAACTGGTCCAAGCCAGGGGCAACTCACCACTGATATGATGTCATAATGTGTGTAATATCGTTTGCTCCACACACCTCCTTCACCAATGTCTATAGAATTTGCAAGAATAACCAAGGTATTCTTATGTAAGTCTCTCCAAAAGAATATGTGAGCATTGATCATGAGGCATATACGGCTTCATTTTTAGGCTAAGGGTTGCCAAACATGAGGAATGAAGATAAAGTTTTATGGATCCCTACCGTGTTTCCCCAAAAATAAGACCTGCGTTATTTTTTTGAACTCTGAAATAAGCACTTGGTCTTATTGCCATGCGCTCAAAAGCCTGATTGGGCTTATTATCAGGGGTTCAGTGGTGGGTTCCTCCCGGTTCCGCCGAGCTGGTAGCGGTGACAATATGATATCACCGAACTGGTTCTGGCCCTCCCCATTCCCCTCTGCACCCCCACCCCTCGCGTTATTCTTACCTTTTATTTGGCCCCATCCCCAATCTATTGCTGCCTCCTGAGTCCCAGCTGATGGCTAGAGGGGAAAAAACTGTTTAAACTCTTGTAGGGCTTCCAAGGGCCGCCCTACAGCTGATCAGTGGTAAAAGAAAACAAATGAGTAGACCAGTGGCTGCAAAAATACATGAGTAGACTAGTGCCTGCAAAAATAAATGGGTAGATCGGTAGAGCTCTGCAAGCAGTTAAAAGCCTGGTAGACCAGTACTGCTGCTAAATCCTAAATAATTGTCACATGACCATCAAGCCACGCCCACAGAACCGGTAGTAAAAAATTTAGAACCCACCCCTGCGGGGGATATTTTATTTTGAGGGAGATTGGGTAAATCTAACTCAAAATGGAAGGGACAGAGAAAATAGACATTAGAAGAACAAAAGGTTACAAGCTTCTATACCAGCAGAAGATAGCAGAACAGAAGAGGATTGAGCAAAGACAGAAGTTTTTACACTTAGCTAAAGAACCAAGCCAAAGTAAGGACACAGAGCTATCTGGAGTTACCTGAAATTGGAATTACCTGGAGTTACCTGGAGATGGACTGTATGTTCTTATAAGGAGGCCAAAGTTGAGGCAAGCAAATAAACCTAGCCATGTTCATCAAAATAATCATAATTCAGGTCTCTCTTCCAATACAAGAACCATATATATATATTTAATTTGAGGAAAGTTAAGGAGGCAAACAAAGACGAACCAACTCTGGCCCCAGCAGGCCCCACGTCCTTGTTTTGGCGCCTTTTAGTTTAAGACAGAGTGTAGTCAGAGGGGAATGTTCCTTATTTGCCAGGGCACGCTTTTTCTCAAATCCTTCATCCTATGCCAGATTTCATTTGCAGGGATTAGACAACCTAACAATTTGAAATCTAAACAATCAAGAAAAGTATCCAAAATTCTCACCAGATCTCATCTTCAATTTATTTTAATAACCCCACCTGCAGTCTCCTACAGCACAATGTTCCACCTCGATTGCAACACAAAGCTTTCATCTCATCCACCCATGAATGAAACAACCTAAAATATCATTAAATCACCCTTTCCCCTTTAAAGAGTATGAAGAGTAATTCATCACCACCACTTCAAGGTGTGATGCTTTACCATGCTTTACCATTATCCCAGAGACAAAGTCAGATAACCTGTTGTGGGTGTGTTGTTGTTCTTCTTTTGCAGTCCCCAGAAACGAGGTATGTTGCACGTGCTGGTGTTGCTTATTTTCCAATTTCTCTATAGTTGTACATTTTAATCACTTTGGTTTGCACCTTCTCTGAAGAAAGCAATTGAGACAATGTGACATTCAGCAGTGACTTGGAAGAGAGGCAACAGGGGCTGGATAGAAATTAGCAATCCCAACAGCAATTTTTAGGCCAGCACTCAAGGGTGTGTGGATAAATTCAGAAAAAAAGATTCTTGTTTTAGGTATAGATAAAGGTAAAGGTTCCCCTCGCACATATGTGCTAGTCGTTCCTGACTCTAGGGGGTGGTGTTCATCTCCGTTTCAAAGCCGAAGAACCAGCGCTGTCTGAAGACGTCTCCGTGGTCATGTGGCTGCATGACTAAGTACCAAAGGCGCACGGAACGCTGTTATCTTCCCACCAAAAGTGGTCCCTATTTTTCTACTTGCATTTTTTTTTTACATGCTTTCAAACCAGGGTTGGGTTCTAAAATTTTTTACTACCAGTTCTGTGGGTGTGGCTTATTTTGTGGGCATGGCTTGGAGGTCATGTGACTGGGTGGGCGTGGCTAGCTGGTCATGTGACCAGGTGGCCAGGGCTATCTGTATAGGGACTACTCAGAGGGCTGAAAAAAGTCATTTCTGACAGGTCCTCCTACTTTTGACTGGTTCTCACACTTATGACCATTCTCACATTTATGCCCGTGCTGCATTCTTAACAACCATGTCATTCATTTCACAACTGCTTCTCTTCACCATGGTGATAAGATAGGGCAAAAAACGTAAAATGTGAGGTCAGTCGTAAATTTGAGGACTGGTCAAAAGTGCGAGGACCAGTCAAAAATAACTTTTTCAGCCCTCTGAGTAGTCTATATGCACAAAAGGACTACTCAGAGGGCTGAAAAAAGTGATTTCTGACAGGTCCTTGCACTTTTGACCGGTCTTTGCACTTATGACTGGTCATCATTTATGCTTATTGTAGCATTCTTAACAACCATGTCACTCATTTCACAACTGCTTCTCTTCACCATGGTGACAAGATAGAGCAAAAACATAAAATGTGAGGACAGTCGTAAGTTCGAGGACTGGTCAAAAGTGCGAGGACTAGTCAAAAATAACTTTTTCAGCCCTCTGAGTAGTCAATATGCATAAAAGAATACAGCAATAGAGAGGGATGAAGGAAGGAGAGAGAGGGAAGGAAGAGAAGGGAGGAAGGAAGGGAAGGGAAGGGAAATTAGAGTAGGAGTGAGGGTAAGAGAGGGAGGAAGGGAGGAGGAGAAGGAGAAAGGAAGAGGAAATAGGGAGGAGAAGGGGGGAAGAAAAAGTAAGAAGGAAAGAAAAGAGAGAGGTGGTAGGTTTGAGGAAAAAGATTGCTGTACAATAAAAAAGATGAAAGGGAAGAAAGCCAACCCGAAACAAATATAAAGATATTAAGATAAACAATGAATTGTTAAACTTTAAAGAATAAAAGAGAACAAATATGAATAAATACTAATAATTAGAAACACACATATAAACATACAATGTATTTTCTTTGAACAGAGTATTTGGCCGGTTCACAAATTTAAACAGCGTTTAGTCATTTCAATTAAATTTACAATTTCTATATTTCCTTTTTTGCCATATTTATTCTTCATCTATTTTTTTAAAAACCCAATATTACCTTCATCCTCATCTCTAATCTTAATCAAATTCAATTTTCCCCTTCTATTCTATATTATACCCCTTCCCATTGTCAACTATTTTTATATTCACCCTCACATTGGTTAATTATATAATTATGTAATACAGTTGTTTAATACAAATTCAACATTTTAATATAAATCAATTAGTTATATAACTATCTTTTTTGTATATTAATCAATATGAACATAAATATTCCAATTATTTCCATGCAATCCAATTTCTTACAAATCAATAAATTATATTTACCAATAACAATAAACCAAATAATTTCCCCCATATATTTCTCCAGACCACAACTTAACCATTTCTGCTTTCAACACAATATACAGTTAATAGTATCTCAATTATTACAATTCCCTAGTTAAATAGAGCTTTTTTTCTTTTGTGTTTTAAAATCTTGAACTCTCCTCTTTTGCCCTAAATTTCCCATTGTTTTTGCATCTACCTTTTTTGGTGAGGAAAAAGAAAAAGAAATCTCTCTCTGCCTCATTTTGTCATGTTGCAGGAAAGACCCTGCTTTACTTTCAGTTTCGTTTTTTCAGCATAGCTAGGAGGAAAAAAATCTGCTCCAGCACTCTGCAGCTAGCAACACAGCCCTGAACAAAACAGCTGAGAGCAGCTGAAAGTCAGGAGGACGATCTAATCAACTTGTGGTAATTAACCTATGCTGAAGCTGAAAGGGGCTGTTTTTTCTATTTTTGCAGGCACAGGTCTACTCATTTGTTTTCTTTTAACACTGATCAGCTGTAGGGCGGCCCTTTGAAGCCCCAGGGCAAGAGTTTAAACAGTTTTTTTCCCTCTAGCCATCAGCTGGGACTCAGGAGGCAGCAATAGATTGGGAGTGGGCAGGGTAAGCGAATGGCGACCAGGCCAGAACCCGTTCGGGGGCGTGGCCAGCCAATCTTATTACCGGTTCTCCAAACTATTAAAATTTGTTACTACCAGTTTGTGTACCCCCTGTACACCACTGTTTCAAACTACTAGGTTGCCAGAAGCTGGGACAAGTAACAGGGCAGTAGGGATTCGAACCGCTGAACTGCCAACCTTTCGATCGACAAGCTCAGCATTTTAGCCACTGAGCCACCACGTATATTTAGGTATAATCTGGGCAAAAGAAGCACATGAGCTTGGTTCATGGTGCTCTCTGAGCATTGACGATGTTTGGTTAACGAAATGTTTGCAAGAAAACAACCAAGCTTAGAGAGCATCAAGGACCCCTCGTTTCAACTCTGAGCTACTAATATTCTCCTTTATTAGTAGAAGAAGCACATCTTAACAATTTGTTCCTATTTCTCTTCCTCCACGGTGGCTTTGGTTCAAATTCCTTTATGGCTTCCTTATTGGGAGCTTCTCTTCCATCCAAATTTAAGTCAAGTCATGTTTCCTAAAAAAAATCCTGGCTCCAGCGGCTGATGGTCCCTGTCACACGTGCACAGTCAGTGTCTGCATTTTCAAATCCCAGACAGCCTTACTCAAGTGGTGCTGGCCTGGTTGAGATTTATAGCACCTGCATTTAATTATGTGCCTTGTTCTTTCGACTTAGCTTTTAATTTTCTGTACTTTCCAAAGAGATAATTTGAACAAGTTCATTTTTGCGTACCTTTGCACATGTCTCTGTATATTACTTTTTTTGTTGGTGGGTGAACTCATAGAAATTAACAATTATGCATCAGAATGTAATCTGCGATGGACCTCTGGATCACACGTGATAACATAATAGTGAAATATCTGGAAGAAATAATACGATCCTAACAGACAAGGGATTCACTACTAATTCAATTTGTACTCGATTAGGTAAGTACCTAATACAATGACAATTGAAAATATCAAAATATTGTTTTGCATATTAAAAAATAATATGTATATAATATTCACATCTACAATTTAGCCTAGAAAATCGGGGAAGGCAATCAGACTTCTCCCATTTATTGATTACCCTAGTTTTAAGTAAATGACTTAATATGGCTAAACACTTTATACCATTAGTGATGGAAATCTTTTCTCTGATTATCATATTTTTCAGAAGAATTGCTCACAAATTTAAACCAGGTTTCATACAGGACAGATTTTATTCTATTTAAGTTTATCAGGTCTCATCAACTGCAATCATTCATTCACAATATTTGAAAACTGGTGCATATAGCCAACTCATTTAAAATCAAAAGATGCTCTTCAGTTCACATCAAATGAGAAAGAGATTTGAGATATGAACTCATTAAATAACCTTGGAACTCTTTCTGAAAAATGCTCCATCCAGGCAAATTACTAGAAACTGACCATAAAAATAATAGTTAGCTTTAATACTACATTATAAAACTGGAAACTGGATTTTACTGAGATTGTAATCAGAGTAATACATGTTATTATCTCTGAGGACCATTTGCTACCAGTTGATAGTTCTGAGGAAATCAGAAAACCTCAATCTTTATTTATTCCATTCTATAATATTTATAATCTGACACAATCAAACAAAAGTGTGCTTAGTAATTACTGCTTATTGTTGATATTTCCCAACATTTACAAACCAAGATTTTTCTTCTTGGTAGCTATTCTTGCAAATCAATGGAAAATTAAAATATATATTTCTTTCTGCAGCATCCGTAACAAACCATGATAATGTCTACATGATTGATTGATTGATTATTTATTTATTTATTTAATTTATTAATTAAACTTATATGCCGCCCTCTCTCCGGAAAGGACTCAGGGTGGCTCACAGCGATAAAACAAACAGATAAAATCAATATTAAATGTTAAAAACCATTAAAACTCCCCTTAAAAATCCCTTTAGTCCAATCCGGCCTGGCCAAATAACTATGTCTTAAGGTCATGGCGGAAAGGGTGCAGGTCAGGGGCTACCCAGAGCTCCAGGAGGAGTTGATTCCATAAGGTAGGTGCGCCCACAGAGAAAGCCCGTTCCCTAGGAGTCACCAGATGACACTGCCTGGCCGACAGCACTCCAAGGAGGCCCTCCCTGTGGGAATGCACCGGGCGATGGTGAGTTGTCGCTGGCCGCAGATGGTCCATCAGGTACCCCGGGCCTAAGCCAAGTAGGGCTTTATAGGTGATAACCAGCACCTTGAATCTCACCCGGAGGGCAACCGGTAGCCAATGTAGGTTGCGCAGGAGGGGTGAAACATGAGAGTGTCGGGACACTCCCATCACTACCCACACAGCTGCATTCTGCACCAGCTGAAGCCTCCGAGTGGTCTTCATGGGCAGCCCCATGTAGAGAGCATTGCAGTAGTCGATCCGGGAGGTCACTCAAAAAAGGCCATATCATAAACATCAGAAGTACCTCAACAAAGAAAAAAGAACAAAGAACATACACATGTAACATCATACATCTTAATGACTCTCAAAATACCCTAGCCCTGTCCCAGAGAACACCTTTAGGTGCAGGAAAAGGTGTTATATTTGGATGTTTTCTGCAGAATCATTTAGAATAGGATAGGATAGGATAGGATAGGATAGGATAGGATAGGATAGGATAGGATAGGATAGGATAGGATAGGATAGGATAGGATAGGATAGGATAGGATAGGATAAGAAGTTGAAAGGGACCTTGGAGGTCTTCTAGTCCAACCCCCGGCTTAGGCAGGAAACCCTACACCTCTTCAGACAAATGGTTATCCAACATCTTAAAAACTTCCAGCGTTGGAGCATTCACAACTTCTGGAGGCAAGTTGTTCCACTGATTAATTGTTCTAACTGTCATTTCTTTTTTATATACATGACTTACAACAGAATTACAAAAATCAAGGATGGTAGACTTATGGGGAAGTCTGAAGGGAGGGAGACAAATGGTGGACAGTCAATAATCTGTCATGTCTGTCATATGTAAAGGTGAACCCTAGATTTTAATTTTTTTTTTTTCTGAGGTTGGGAAAAAATTGAGATACCCAACTCCTAGCCAGGCTTATCAAAGTTTGAAACACTATTTAGGCGCTTATGGTATAAGTGGTATGCATGTGTGTTTCTTGCCACAAACCGAATATGGCTGGAAGCCATATACCTCAGCCAATATTACCAAAACTTGAGAATATGGCTGGAAGCCATATTTTCAAGTTTTGATAATATTGGCTGAGGTAGGGATGGGGACTCAGGAAGCCAGACAAAGACATTTTGGGCTCCATGTAGTCCTGTGACCATGACTGTGCCTTCCTGATGTAGTTGCCACCAATACTGGAGTATTACCAATGTATATAAACCAACACCAATATACCAAGTCAATTTGGTCTAGTGGTTAAGGCACCAAGCTAGAAACTAGGAGATGGTGAGTTCTAGTCTTGCCTTAGGCATGAAAGTCAGCTAGGTGATTTAGGCTAGTTATGTTCTCTCAGCCCAACCCAACTTATGGTCATGGTTGTCCCAAAGGTGCTTGTTTTTTTTTCCCAGAAAGCAACTAGACTTCCTTGTTTTTTCTTTGAAGACATTTTGCTTCTCATCCAAGAAGCTTCTTCAGCTCTGACAGGACAGTGGCGAATGGAAGGATTTATACTTATTGCAGACAGCTGGTCATTTGCATCCTTTTAGAGGATGAGAAGTGAAATATCTTCAAAGAAAAAACAAGGAAGTTCTGTTGCCTCCTGGAAAAAAAAGCACCTTTGGGGGACTACTAGTCCTAAAGTGCCACTGGTGGACTAGTCCCTAAGCCTAATAAGCTCCAAGCAATCCTTCTCTTAGAATAGAATAGAATAGAATAGAATAGAATAGAATAGAATAGAATAGAATAGAATAGAATAGAATAGGGTAGGGTAGGGTAGGGTAGGGTAGGGTAGGGTAGGGTAGGGTAGGGTAGGGTAGGGTAGGGTAGGGTAGGGTCGGGTAGGGTAGGGTCGGGTCGGGTCGGGTAGGGTAGAGTAGAGTAGGGTAGGGTAGGGTAGGGTAGAATAGAGTAGAATAGAATAGAGTAGGGTAGGGTAGGGTAGGGTAGGGTAGAGTAAAATAGAATAGAATAGAATAGAATAGAATAGAATAGAATAGAATAGAATAGAATAGAATAGAATAGAATAGAATAGAATAGAATAGAATTATTTATTGGCCAAGTGTGATTGGACACACAAGGAATTTGTCTTAGGTGTACATGCTCTCAGTGTACATAAAAAGACAAGATACATTCATCAAGAATCATAAGGTGCAACACAGTGGTGAAATCCAAATTTTTTTACTACCAGTTCTGTGGCCGTGGCTTGGTGGGCATGGCAGGGGAAGGATACTGCAAAATCTCCATTCCCACCCCACTCTAGGGCCAGCCAGAGGTGGTATTTGCAGGTTCTCTGAACTGCTCAAAATTTCTTTCTACCGGTTCTCCAGAACATGTCAGAACCTGCTGGATTTCACCCCTGGTACAACACTTAATGATAGTCATAGGGTACAAATAATCAATCAGGAAACAATCAATATCAATATAAATCGTAAGGATACAAGCAACAAAGCAAACAAGACCTTAGAGTGGATCTTGCAAAATTTCATGAGTGTAGCTTTCCTATGTGCTCTGCCACCCTATAACCAAGATCCGTGTTACTTCCTGCGGCGGCAAATCCAATCAAGTTCTCCTCGGTCATCAAAAGCCTGCTTGTCCACCTGATTGGCTCAAATTGCTCCCATTACTCAGTTGTGCTTACCGTGTTTCAGTGAGAAAATAGTTTCCCCTCATAACAAGCATAACTCAAGGCTGTCAAGAAAACTATCGATTAGTTTTTAAATAAACTGGCTGGCACATCACCATAATCTTTGTATCAGTGCCCGAGGATACAGAACTGCTGTAACTCTGGTACAAATGCCTTCAATGGAGGTAGAGGAAGAAGAAGATGCAAGATCGAGCTCCATCACCCCCAGTCTAAAGCAGCCCCTCCCCCACCCAGAATGGATAGAATGAACAGCTATTGGTAAATCGTACGTGTATAGCTGCAGACTTAAGATTACAGAACTGTAACAATTAGGTTAAAGTGGTCGTATATCCCATTTCACATCACCTACGATTTGAAAGTCTCCTTTAATTAAAATGGTACCCAATCCAATTCCAATTAAAAGGAAAGAAAAAGGAGGATGGAGGGGTCTTATACCAGTAGTCCTCAACACAATTGAGCCCAGAATCTCTGTGGCAAAGTCAAATGAGTTTTGACTCATTTTACGACCTTCCTTGCAACAGTTGTTAAGTGAATTGCTGCAGTTGTTAAGTTAATCACATCAGGGGTGGGTTCTAACATTTTTTACTACCGGTTCTGTGGGCATGGCTTATTTTGTGGGCGTGTCTTCATGGTCATGTGACAATTATTTAGGATTTAGCAGAGGTCCTGGTCTACCAGGCTTTTAACTGATTGCAGAGCTGTACTGACCTACCCATTTATTTTTGCAGGCACTGATCTACTCACGTATTTTTTGCAGGTACTGATCTACTCATTTGTTTTCTTTTATCACTGATCAGCTGTAGGGCGGCCCTTTGAAGCCCCATGGCAAGAGTTTAAACAGGTTTTTTCCCTCTTGCCATCAGCTGGGACTCAGGAGGCAGCAATAGATTGGGGGTGGGGCCAAATAAAAGGTAAGAATAATGCGGGGGGTGGAGGGGCACGGGGGTCGGGGGGGCAGAACCGGTTCGGTGACATCATATCATCACTGCTATCACTTGGGGGAACCTGGCCGAACCGGGAGGAACCCACCACTGAATCACCTGGTTGTCAAGTGAATCTGGCTTCCCCATTGACTTTGTTTGTCAGAAGATCTCAAAAGCTGATCCCATAACTCCAGGACACTGCAACTGTCATAAACATGAGTTAGTTGCCAAGCATCAGCATTTTGACATCATGTGACCATATGGGTGTTGGAACGGTCATAAGTGTGAAAAACAATCACAAGTCACTAGTTTCAGGGCCGCTGTAATTTTGAATGGTAGCAAAACAAACTGTTGTAAGTTGACGAGTACCTGTCAACTATGGATCAGCTATGGGACATTGCAAATGTACACATTTTCTATTGTTATCATCCTCCCCACCATGATGTTAGCACCATTACCTGAAAAAGATACAATTAACCTCTAACAAAAGGTAAGGTCTCTCTCAAAGTTAACCTTGAAACCTCCATGTAGTCATCTTGGCATTAACATAGAAGTAATTTGCCACTGTCATCTTTTAAGTTCATACCAGAATAACAGAGTTGGAAGGGACCTTGGAGATCTTGTAGACCAAGTCCTTGCTCAAGCAGGAAACCTTATATATTTCAGACAAATTGTTGTCCAGTCTCTTCTTCAAAACTTCCAGTGTTGGAGCACCTACAACTTCTGGAGACAAGTCGTTCCACTGATTAATTGTTCTCACTGTTAGGATATTTCTCCTTAGTTCTAGGTTGCTTCTCTCCTTGATTAGTTTCCATCCATTGCTTCTTGTCCTGCCTTCAGGTGCTTTGGAGAATTGGTTGACTCCTTCTTCTTTGTGGCAACCCCTGAGATATTGGAACACTGCTATCATGTCCTCCCCTAGTCCTTCTTTTCAGAAAATTAGACATACCCAGTTCCTCACAACCGTTCTTCATATGTTTTAGCTTCCAGTTCCCTAATCATCTTTGTTGCTCTTCTCTATGCTCTTTCTAGAGTCTCAACTTCTTTTTTTACCTTTTAGAGACCAAAACTGAATACCCTGGTTGTTGATGTGAAATTTTTTGCATTTAATTTAATCATACGCTGATTAAGGGCTGTACATGTTATCTTTCATTACCACAACCTTCTGGGTTCTCCATTATTTAATTAAAATTAAAGAGAAAACTTTGATAGGAAACTCCTCCTCTGGAGCTTTGCAGGCAGTCGTAAATGCTGCATGTCATTGAAAGGATGTGTGTTCAAAAGAACTCAAGAGTATCAATGTTGTGAAATCCGCAACTATAAAATAAGCTAAAGCCCCAGTATCTACAAGATTTTTTTAAAAAAACAGATTTTTTTAAAAAAAAACAGATGTTTTTCATAAGGGAAGAAGAAAAAAATTGGGAATTGGAGAACAGATTTTGGCACACTCCTACTAAAAAGTTACCTTAGTCACTGATGGTATCTTGGGAGTCCCTTGGGAGTGGGGCGGCATAGAAATGTGTCAAAATAAATAAATAAATAAATAAATAAATAAATAAATAAATAAATAAATAAATAAATAAAATCTTGATCCTGGAAAGAACTTCTAAGATGCTAACTTGGTCTTTCAGGAAGCATTCAATCACATTAAAAGCCCAATGCAAATCTCTGTCCAGTTAAGCAATTTCCCAGCTCACAGTACTAAACCAAAAAACCAATCCTTGGTTGAATAAACAGAGGCATACAATCAAAATCACGTGAAGTATTTGTGCCACTTTATAAAGCCTTAGTAAGGCCACACCTGGAATACTGCATCCAGTTTGGGTCACCACATTACAAAAAAGATGTTGAGACTTTGGAAAAAGTGCAAAGAAGAGCAACTAGGATGATTAAGGGCCTAGAGACAAAAACATGAAGAACGGTTGCAGGAATTGGATATGGCCAGCCTAGAGAAAAGAAGAGTAGGGGTGACATGATAGTAGTATTCTAGTATTTGAGGGGCTGCCACAAAGAAGAGGGGGTCATCTTGCTTTCCAAAGCACCAGAGGGCAGAATAAGAAGAAATGGATGGAAAGTAATCAAGGAAAGAAGCAACTTGGAATTAAGGAAAAATTTGAGGGTGCTTCATCACTGGAGGTTTTTAAGAAGAGATTGGACCTGTCTGAAATGATATAGGACAGGGGTATCAAACTCAAGGCCTGGGGACCAAATCCGTGGGTTGCTTAAATCTGGCCCACAGGGTCACCCTCGAAACAGCGAAGGACTGGTCCGCGGTGCCTCTGCCAGCAAAAATGGAGCTTGCGAGGACCACAGTATAAGTACTACTACAGTATATAATAATTGTTGTAACAAAGAACAGGCTCCTCAATTGTAGAAAGAAATATCCTTCTGGGTTCTGCTCCAAGTGGGGAAAAAGACACTTGGAAACATAGAGACTACTTGGAAAGATGGTTTAATGGTGGACAGGATCACATGGCTTGAGTTCCTGAACAGAAAAGAAGGGATGAGATATAGCGAATCCCTGGGTTTTATACTTTCTCTGGCTTTGAACTTCCTGGGGCCCAGAAAGAGTATCCTGATTGGTTGTCAGACTCCCAGGGGGCGGGGGGGAACATTACATCAGTCTTGCTGGCTGATGTAATCTTCCCAGGTGCCATGTGGTGAGTTTCTGTCTAGATGGGTCCCATTGTGTTAGTTTCTGTTACTATTGTGTTGCAGAGGTCCTTTGACAAAGGATTGGGTTTCTGCCTCTGGCCCATTAACAAAGGGCGGAGAGCAAGAAGGTGGGAGCTGCTTTGTCTTTAAAACATGCTTCTCTATTTCTCATCCAGGGAAACATAATATTCTGCCTTTTTAATATTTCCCAAAATATTCCATTCTTCTAGGACAGGGATGGGTGCTAACTTCCTACACTATTTAAAATTTCTGATCACAACTTAATGGGAAACTTGTGCTTTCCTTGTAAGAAGATGCTGCAGTGAATTCTTCAAGTCATAAAAGGATCAAATGTTAGAAAACCACTCTACTGAAGGTCTTGGAGAGAACTCCTGCCGAATAGATGGTCAGGGCTAGTTTGGCCAGTTAGAGAAAAGTGCTTCCTCCATTTAGCAATGCATAATCCAAATGCCCACACCAACAAAATTATCTGCTACAACCTCTTACCTGTCAATGATTTCTTCAGTTTCAACCACAATAATACACGGGCAAACAATCGATACAAACTCAAGGTAAACCGCTCCAAACTCGATTGCAGAAAATACGACTTCAGCAACAGAGGGGTCAACGCCTGGAATGCTCTACCCAACTCCGTTGTTACAGTCTCAAACCTCCACAGCTTCAACCTCAAACTGTCTACCATGGACCTCACCCCATTCCTAAGAGGTCCGTAAAGGAGGCGTGCATAAGCGGACCAGCGTGCTTACCGTCCCTATCTTACTGTCCCCATTTATCTGTCCTTACTTCCTTTGTTTATGTTTATGTTTATAGCTATACCTGCTATCTTGTACATGTTTGACAAACAAACAAACAAACAAACAAATAAACTTCTCTTTGCTTCCACCTTAAGAACTTGGATGACTGTGTGCACCAGCGCCATCTGGTGACAACTGTCCTAATAACAAGCAGCCAAATGAGCTGAAAATGTTTACAAGCAAAAAGGCAGCTAGCTGTATTTTAGAGGCGAGCAGGAACAGCCCCGATAATACTTTGCTCTTTGATGCAGTTACTCTTGCACTGGAGTATTAAAAACAACCAATACATAAGAGAAATGGGCAAGAAGTAGCTTGGCTATTTTTACCATGATGCTAACTGTTCCATTTGTAATTCTTTCCATGGTGCCGCTTAGAAGGGGCAAGGAGGAATTGCCTTTCCCTGTGCTTGAGACTGCATGTAATTTATTACTCCTTGAAAGCCTTTTGCAGCCCATTGCCTAAAGAAAATAGTAAACGCTATTATAATGCATGCGCTACATTTTAATATATCCCAATCTTTGAGAGTCTTTGACTGCTGTTATAAATGTTACCCAGCTTCTCTGCAACCTCAAGTTCCCCCAAAACTTCATAGCAGATGCTGGACAGATTAAAAGTACATTTAGTGTGTTCTCATGATCTCTCCTGCATTGGCAAGAATTCAACTCCATACTGAAAGCAATTGTTAAAAGGAAAAAACAACACCAAAAATCATTTTAAGAATATTTTCACATATTGGCCTTGCTTACATTAAAAAAGAAAAAAAAAAGTCCAGTTGCCTTTTGAAAAAGCACCTTTGAGATACGAGATTTCACTTCTCTTATTTAAGAGAGGCAGCAGATAGTTACTCCAACAGCAAAATGATCTCCTCCCCTCCCTGGGTTAGAAGGAAAGCAAGAAAAAATAGCTTTGCCAATAAGCCTAAAAGGATTTAGAGAGCTAGTTCATAAACCAATAAGTGGAGTAATGATGTATATCAGGGGTGTTAAACTCGTGGCCCGTGGGCTGGATACGTCACAAGATGGCCATGCCCACCCTCATTTTAGTGAAGGGGGAAAAGTCACAATACATCACATGACCACAACGTGGTGGCACGAGTTTGACACTCTTGCTGTATATGGACATGAAGGAAATCTGTAGTAGTAGAACCTCACTACTACTTAATTGGCAAGATGTGAATTAAGGTCAGTGGGTGGAGCCATTTTTCCTTCTCTGTCCCCCATACCAGTGGAAGCGGTTCTATCTCACCAACCTTCCTAACACTGAGAATAATTAACCAGTGCAACAGCTTGCCTTTAGAGATCATGTGTGCTCCATCACTGGAGGTTTTTAAGAAGAGACTAGACAGTCACTTGCCTGAAATGGTATAGGTTCTCCTGCTTGAGCAAGGGGCTGGACTAGAAGACCTCCAAAGTCTCTTCCAGCTCTATTCTATTCTATTCTATTCTATTCTATTCTATTCTATTCTATTCTATTCTATTCTATTCTATTCTATTCTATTCTACCCTACCCTACCCTACCCTACCCTACCCTACCCTACCCTACGCTACCCTACCCTACTCTACTCTTTACAAAGGCCTAGATCCCACCTTCTGTTTTGGAAACATATCAAGAGTGAGAATTTTATGCATCATTGATTACAATTGGCATATTAAAAGAAAACTGAGTTATTAGATGACCCAAAGGTGCTTTTTCAAGAGCCAACTGAACTTTCTGGACCAGAAAGTCCAGTTGCCTCTTGAAAAAGCGCCGTTGAGACAACCGTGACCTAGATAATGGAGAATCTCCATAGACAGTCATAAGATGAAACAATCCACATTGTTGGACTTTCTATCCAACAAAATGGGAGTTGTCTAGGCTCATCTTTTTTCCCCAGAAAACATAGAGTTGCTCTTTTAAAGTCCGTGCAAATATTTATTGATTCTCATTCTATTACGGTTCAGGTGGGCAGTAAAGTTTCAGGTGGACTGTTACTGAGCTTTCAGTGGTTTTTAACACAGCATTCTGATTTTATTGAATCGAGTGCTCTTGTTCCACTGCTCATTCTTCTTTTTATAGTATGTTAGATTTATTTTGCTGCTTTATTTGAAATTATATATTGCCTCAAGTGCCCAGTAAACAGAGAGATGATCCATAAATACGCCAAATAAATAAATACTTGCTGATATGTTTGAGAGACAACAAATACCAAGAAGATCATTAGGAGCATATTTTATCTGTGCCATAAGCATTTTTTTAAATTGTGTGGTCTGGTATAAAGTATATATTGTGTAATTTGTGAGTTCTTTTACTACCTTCTTATTCTTTGAGTGGAAGCTATGCTTGCTAAATGTGGTGTTTTGCATAAATCTCTAAATTTGTGTACATCTGTTCCTTTATTCTAAAAATAATGAAGAGTGAGAATAACTTTTAAAGCATGTTTGTGTTAGTGTGTATTGATTTCTATGACACGGGCTCTCATTTCTAAAATCATTGGTGGTCACTCAATGATCTCATGAAAAGATGGCTATCAAAATCTGCTAGTCATCCACCTTTTTCACTTTTCGGTTCCAAATTTATTGAACTAAACTCCCATCCTCTCTGGCTAGCAGGCAGTGGTGAAATCTAAAATTTGTTACTACTGGTTCTGCGGGCGTGGCTTGGTGGGGGGTGTAATGTGACTGGCTGGGTGTGGGCAATTTTTTTTTTTTTTTACTTTTAAAAGCATTTTTTCTACAACCTCTTCGGTGAAGAGGTTATAAAAGAATGCTTTCAAAAGGCTCTGACAATCGCAGCTGAGTTGCCTGATCGGCAGAGACTTTTTTTCTTTTAAATGCCTCTGATGATCAGGCAACTCAGCTTGGATCGTCAGAGGCATTTAAAAGGGGAAAAAAAGGGTTTCTTTCTTTTAAAAGACTTTGAGGATCCCAGCTGAGCCGCACGATCATCAGAGACTTTTTTTTTTTTTACTTTTAAAAACATTTTTTCGGCCAAAGTGGTGGTAGAAAAAATGCTTTTAAAAATTAAAAAAAAAAGCCTCTGATAATTGTGCGGCTCAGCTGGGCAGCGGGGGGAGGGATTTTTGCTACCGGTTATCCGAACCACCTGCCTCCATCACTACTGGATCAGGTGATCTGGTCCGAACCGGGAGCATTTCACCCCTGCTAGCAGGGTCAGTGATTTTTTTCAAAAAAAATTTTTGTTCAATCATGTTTGATTCTTAGAGACTATCTGGAAAGACTCCCTGAAGTTTTCTTAGCAAGTTTTTTTCAGAAGTTTGCCATTGCTTCTTTCCTAGAGTTGAGAGAAAGTGATCGGACCAAGGTCACTTGGCTTTGTGCCTAAGGCAAGACTAGAACTCATAATCTCCTGGTTTCTAGTCTAATGCGTTAACCACTGTACTGGCTCTGGTCAGTGATAACAGCAGCAATAACTATAACAGTAATGATCGGTTACAAAAGTTCATTGCTCAAAAATGCAACACATTAACATTTCTTCCTCAAGGGCAACTGTAAATATCAATACGTGCATAATAGCCCTTCATTTTATTCACTTTGATGTACTATTTTACGAATGCTACCAATAATATTTTTGAATGATGTTCTTGTATTTTGCATTATTACAATTGCCCTTCGGGGAAGACATTTTGGCAATACTTTCAGTGCAATAAATTTTCAGCACCAGCCTGAAATTCATTAAGAATAGAGGCACAAATAAGCAACGTAACTGTCAGGTATTAATGAGTGCCACCTTTACTGGACCATGGCTTATAAACATTTTAGGGATCCTAAACATCATAAAAGAAAAAGGGCAAAAGTAAATATGAACCTGGGGGAATCTACATGGAGGCTCCTTAAATTTGATCTTGTGATATGGCCACGGTGGTTAAAAGAAGCACTCGGAGGCTCCAACTGGTCCAGAATGCTGCCACGCGGGTGATTATGGGGGCGACAGGTTGCACCCATGTAACACCTCTCCTGCACGAGCTGCACTAGCTTCCGGTGGTCTTCCGGGTGCGTTTCAAGGTGTTGGTTACCACCTTTAAAGCGCTCCATGACTTAGGACCTGGATATCTACAAGACCGCCTTCTGCCACCGATAGCCTCCCATCAGCCGGTACGCTCCCACAGAGAGGGCCTCCTTAGGGTGCCGTCAGTCAAATTATGTCGACTGGCGACCCCCAGGGGGAGAGCCTTCTCTGTGGGGGCTCCTGCCCTATGGAACAAACTGCCCCCGAAGATACGTAGAATCCCCGACCTTCATGCCTTCCGCCATGCCTTTAAGACCCTTCTATTCCAACAAGCTGGTCTGATGGAATGATGAATTTTAAGGGGTATTTTAGTTTTAGGGTTTTAATAATACGGCCAAATTATTGAATCTGTTTTAATTGTTTTTAACTTTTGTGTCTACGCTGTTTTATTATGGGCTGTGCACCGCCCTAAGTCCTTCGGGAGAAGGGCGGTATAAAAGTGTAATTAAATAAATAAAATAAATAAATAAGCTATAATAACGTAAGTACCAGAAGCTGGGAAAAGAGAATAAAAAAGAACAGAGAAGGCTCTTGCCCCTGGTAGCTTGTGAATGATATCTGCATGGCTGCTGTTGGAGTAGAAATTGGGAATTTGGGTTCTGTCTGATGATATTGGACTATTATTCATTTTACTTTCATTTATTTTTTAATCTTTATGTTAAATATTTGCATGCTACTTTCTTTTTTTAAAAAAATGTCACAGCAACTGGCAGGAACAAACTAGCCCAACAACATAAGAATTAAGCCTGGTTGAGCAACAACAGACCTTTTCTGGAAGTTGAGTCATGGCAATTAGACTTATTTCCTTTTCCTGTTGGTTCGAAATGTTTCTTACCTAAATAGGTTCTTCTTACCTAAATAGGTTCTTCAGTCTGAGACAGTTGGTTGGGGAACCCCATATATGTCCTCCAAGATGGTTTCATTTCTCACCTAACCTGAATAGGCAGACATTTGTTGGGATGCAAATGTTCTAACTCCTAAATCCTTCCCCTAGGTGGCTCATTAAGTGGGGCTTCCCTGGTGAATCTGTGGTCTTAATTTTCCTGGGGACTAATGAAAGAGCAGCAAAAAAGGGGGGCAAGGTATCCCAAAGGTGCTTTTTCAAGAGGCAATTGGACTTTCTTTGCTTTTCTTTGAAGCCATTTTGCTTCTCATCCAAGAAGCTTCTTGGATGAGAAGAGAAAGGTCCTCAAGGAAAAACAAAGGAAGTCCAGTTGCCTCTTGAAAAAGCACTTTTGGGACAACCATGACCTGGATGACTGAGAATCTCCATAGACAGGAATAGGTTTTGTCTGAGGTCCACCTCTATTGACTCCTTCACTCCTCTCTCAAACCATCTATTTTCCTTGTCCAAAGTGTCAAACCAATTTGCTCAGACTGATGAAGCTATTAGGATAAGCAGCAAAACATTTCAAATCAAGAGGAAAAGAAAAGAAGTCCAGTTGCCACTTCTAGTCAACTCTACCTGGAAGACTGAAAATCTTCATCAACATATCAATAGACCTTCTTTCTTGTCAGATGGGCACTTGCACCCATCAGGAGATTTTGCTTGGACCTCTGATGTTACAAGTATGCATTACACAACACTGATCTTTTTAAAGTGTTATCGGTCTCTTTTTTCCCCCCTTCCAGCTAATAATAACTCTATTGAAAACAATGAGACTGTGTGAATAGCATCATTGCATACTATAGTCCCTAACTATAGTTGGGTGGAGTCTTTTGGTTGCTTCGCTGTTCCTGCACAATAAGGAACAGCGAAGAATTTATTTTTCGTTAGCATAATTAACTACTCAATGAGCATCAATGATACTATCTAATTGGGCACTGAAATATCTGCAAGAAAACAACCAAGCTCAGAGAGAACCCAGGACACTCCAATTTAACCCTCAGTTACAAATATTCTCTTCTGTTGATAGCAACTTGTCTTCGGCGCGCCTATCCTGAGCTGCTTGCAAACTACATATGTGCAGGTTGCAGTCTGGATCATTCCAGATCACAAGCAAATGCCATAAAACTAAAGGAGAGAACCAACCTAGAAATAAAGGAAATTTCCTGGCAACTAGAACAATTAACCAGTGGAACAACTTGCCTTCAGAAGTTGTGGGTGGTTCATCACTGGAGATTTCTAAGAAAAGACTGGACAACCACTTGTCTGAAATGGTATAGAGTCTCCTGCTTGAGTAAGGGGCTGGACTAGAAGACCTCCAAAGTTTCTCCCAACTATGTTATTTTGTTATCCTGTTAAATTATCTATTTCATTGAAATGCATTCTAAAGTTATGATGCTTTCTGAACAAATGTCCAAAACATTTCACTGAACTAAACTTCAAGTAACCTAGCTTGAAGGTTCATTTAGTTCATTTCACTGAACTAAGATACAAGTAACCAAATAACATAGAGTCCCAAGTAGAGATGTATCAGTGGAACCTCTGTAAGTCTTATCTGCTGATTGACGCTCACTATATTTACTTGGAAGATATGTGGTCCTGCTTTTCTCAAGACTATAAAACAAAACAGAAATAGTCTGTGTTGTTTATAACACAAGATTAAAAGCCCTTAATATGTTTTTTAAATGTATACATTCCTTACACGTTCTTAAAATGTAGATAAAAACACTATCATGATAGCCACTCTCATATTCCCCTTCCGCAGCCTGATGGACCCCAGGCTCAATTTAGCTACTTCGGGTAAAATCAATCTCATGCTACAGCTCGGCTTAATTCCAAGTACTTCAGCATAACCTGATTACAGATTGAATTGCCTATGAAAAGAAACCGAATGAATGTCCTAGTATTTTGGATTAACATTTCATAGCAAACAAATATTTTGAGGGGAAGGCTGTTGCAAAATTGCTTGGACAATGGGTTTGTTTTGAGGCAATCAACACTGAAACAATTATGATCTTTCCCTCATTCTTTTCTAATGGATCGCTTTTTAAAAGCCCAAATCTGTGTCCTGATTGCAAGAGCGAGCGTGAAGCTTTCTCTCAGATTTGCACAGCTGTGTCATGAGTACATGTATCAAGGTTGGCTCACAATACCCATGCTGGCAATTTCACTCTAGGGACAGTGGCATGATGGATGAGATCTTGCCTGCCCCATCTGTCTGCCTCCTTTATACAGCTGTGAGCCAGGGAACCTTTTCTCCAATGTTTCTGTCTCTCCAGGAAACAAGGATAGGCGATGTGGTCAAAGAGGGAGCCCTTCACACCACCAGAAGGCAGGTTGGGAAACTTATTCCAATTGGGAAGGGAGGGTGGAATGAATGGAAGCGAATCTTCCTACCAAGCCCCAGGTCACTTCTTTGTTCTTCCCAACTCTGTTCTTGATGGGTTGTCGTTTTCCTTCATCTTTAAGAGCTGGATGGCGAATCAGCAGCCAGCAGTCTACCTCTGCATCTCTGTGCTGCAGTGCTTCACCTGCTGTATTTCTGCTGCCACACAATTATTTATAGCATGGGAGAAGTAATACTAAGGAGGTGGTGGCAAAGAGATGATAGGCAACTATCAGTATCGGGGTTGTCCAAATGCAAACGGGAATAACATTTTTGGTGGCTTAAAGAAAACTCTCTCACCTGGTGGCACTCACTATATATCACTCAAGTAGCCACCTATAAGCTTATTTCAGAGCATTCTCCCTCCCATCTCTCCTTCCATTGCTCTATGCCTCTATCCACCAAGGCCCCTATCCCATTCCTTTTGATAGAAGGAGATACTGGTTCCCCCAGCACATCATTAATGTATTTCTAGGCACAAGAAATGACCTTAGTTAGTGGTTTACACCATTTTGGAAAAGCTTTGAACAAAACTAATGGGATTTAAGCCTGCGGGTTGGTGTCTTATACTTGTGGGATATACCTTTAGGTTCCAAATGATCTGCAAATAAGACAAGATCGCTGCCTTCTTTTGTGCTGGTTAAATGTCCACAGTACTCTTGGTAATAAGTCATCCAATACCTGAAGGGTTGCCACAAAGAAGAGGGGGGCCAGCTTATTTACCAAAGGCAAGAAACAATGGATGGAAATTAATCAAGGAGAGAAGCAACCTAGAACTAAAGTGAAGTTTCCTAACAGTGAGAACAATCAACCAGTGGAACAAATTGCGTTCGGAAGTTGTGGGTGCTCCAACACTGGAGGCTTTTAAGAAGACACTGGAAAACCATTTGTCTGAAATGGTATAGGTCTCCCGCCTGAGCAGGGGGTTGGACTAGATGACCTCCAAGTTCCTTTCTAAGATCCCTTCTTACTGTTACAGCGTTAAACTGAACTAGATGAACAGTTTGGTCTGGCCTTTAGAACACTTTGCAATATTCAGTTCTTTTTGCAAAATAACCTTTGACTCTGTATGTCCACTGTTGTTCAACTGAGGTTCCATCCCCACTAACTCAACGTTTTTTAGCCTCACTCCACCTGTTTTTCTTTTACCAATACAGATTTGCTTAATCCAGCATCCATATTCTATACAGTATGAACTTGTACAACCTCCCCAGACTGATGGTCTTATTGAATCACAAGTTCCATTGTCTCCAGCTAGCAAGGTCAATGCCCTGATGGGTTGGAAATGATGGAAGTTATAATGCAACACACTTGATGGTTTGAAGAAGACCACTGTGGAGCAACATATAATACAAACATTTTGCTTCTGAAAGTCCTTCTCCCTAAAGAGAGAGAAAGGAAGGAAGGAAGGAAGGAAGGAAGGAAGGAAGGAAGGAAGGAAGGAAGGAAGGAAAGAAAGAAGGAAAGAAAGAAAGAAAGAAAGAAAGAAAGAAAGAAAGAAAGAAAGAAAGAAAGAAAGAAAGAAAGAAAGAAAGACTCCTGCCCTCATAAAAAAATCATATTCTCCCAGATTTTGGCCGGCTCCAGCGAATGTCCTTTCATAAACTTCTGCTCGTAAAATATTTCCTGCCTTCCCATCCCACAATGTCACTTCCAAATCCCCAAATGAGAATATTTTTATGCCTGTGCTTATTCCAAGTACTTACAAACTGTTTTTCTGACAACAATCAGAGCACTGTGAAATAATGACAAAAATATAGCAAAGGAAATGACATAAAGCTATACAATTATCAACAGCTTAAAACAGGACATAAAAAAGTGATAAACAGCAAATCAGCAGCTACTAACTGCCTGCAGGATGTCTAGGCTTTTACTATTTATACCAACTCTTTTATAGTAATAGTAAAATGGAATGTAAATAAAAAGAAACAGGAAGCAGCAATTCCCATCAAAGTTTTATCCTCAATCATTGTTTGCACCACTATCCTCAATATGCTTTCCTTCACTACTATACTTATGGATCCGCAGTCTCTCCATAATTCTTCCCTTATTGTTAGAAAATTCCAAAGTGCTTATCCAACGAAGTAGGGAAAGCATGCAGAAAATGGCTGCTAGGTGCCTTTTCAACATTTTGATCAGAAGTGGTTTAGGGGCAACTGTATTGATGCTCCCTAAACCACTTCTGGGAGTTGTGGGGGAGGGCGCAAAGTAAGATTTCAATATATATATCAGCACTTTTCCAACTGGGACTTGTATGTGTGTATAAGTATGGCCTATGAGTGGTTTCTGGTCTCCTTTCTAGGTTCCTATAGTGATGACAAACCTATGACATGTATGAAAAGGGTAACACACCACGACATTTTGAATGACACATCAGTATTCACTAACTCCAAATATTCTCAAAAGCACCTCTTATTCTCGAGAATGGGACGTGCTCTCATGCTTTCTCCTGAATCTCTGAAAATCGCGTAAGAACAGGGCATTGCTTTCGTGCAGTTTTCAGAGACTGCAAAGGCTGCAGAAAAGCATTGTCTGAAGCCACTTCAAGAGTGAAGGCCTCGTGTGACTAGGAGTAGCCTCAAATAGGCCTCAGGGGCCTGTCAACAGAAAGACAACACAGCCTGAAAGTAAGTGGCATGCAGCAGATTCTGGAAAATGCTGGCCTGTGGCGGCAGTCACATCGGCCCCAAGGCTCACATACCTTGGGGAATGGCACGAGGCAGCTTTTTTGAGTAGAAGTGGCAGCAATAGAGTTGAAGTCTGAACTCCACGCCCAAACGTGGTACTGCCACCAAATGCCACTCTTCAGGATGGCCTAGATGGGGGAAGGGGAAGAGTTAGAGAACTGTTTCGCTTTTGTTTGGAAGGGGTGACAACCCAGTACAGTCAAATTAAAACTTTTCTAATTTTTGACACACCAAAATCAAAAAGTCCACCACCAGTGCACTGTGTGTTTCTATAGGTGAGCGTGCCTTGGGAAGCCTAAGGTGGGATGGAAGTGTGCCACTGACCATGTGATCAAGAGGCAAGAGGAGGACACAGAAAGCAACAGTCATCAGCATTATGAAGGCTAATTTAGAGCTGCTGCAACTGCATGTAAGTATCTCCGCATACGTCCACTGTGAAGGGAGGCTGATCAGTGTTTGCAGATGGTTGCAAACTGGCCAATATGCACACCTCCCAAAACTCAAACTGCATATTGTGCAGAGTTGCTCACTCTGCATGCTAACTTCTTGTTCTGTACCTTGCTGTTTGAGTGCCTCTAGCCAGAACGTTACATTTGCAGAAATATAAATGGAATACCTATCCTCAAATGAGTGATACATATCATCCTGATGGGCAGTGTCAGAGAAATCTGCTTGACCCTTGAACTATTTGCCTCTCCCATTGGGAAGTTCTGGGGTTGTTTGTTTGTTTGTTTGTTTGTTTGTTTATAATGTTTATCTCCTCAATCCCTGGCCCGATTTGGCCCATTTTCAAATGCAGTCTTTCGTTTGCTAACTTTTCCTACTACACCAATTTTGATTCCCATATGGCCCTGTTTTTGAGGAGTTATTGTATTGACAAGGGTCCTGAGCTTCTTTCCATCATTTCTTTTCAACAGTCTGTTAAGTTGGAAGAACAAAAAGCTTCTCCTCGGTTTCTCTTTTCCAGTCTTGACATATGTGGAGCTGTTACATAGATTACATTTCTAACAATATACCTTTATTGGTATGTTTTGCATATGAATTTCCTATATGGCTACTGTATTACATTAATGGGATGAAATGTACAACATCTAAGAGGGAGCAGCACCAAATCCATTCTGAAATGTGCAATGGCAAACTAGGGTTGTTGTCATTTAATAAGTGAGGAAAAAGTTATATTATTATGGTTGGTCACACAGTCAGCAGTTGTTTAAATTGGATTTGGCATTTTTATCAATTTATTGAGTTCTTCCCAAGGACTTGGGATAGGTTCATGTTACTTTTGTTACTATCAGTTGCTATTACTAGACTACTACGTTTAAGTATAAAATTGCCAATAGCAGGGTTAGGGAGAGTGGGGGGGGGGGGGTTGTCAATCTGGCTAAAAGGCAACAATTTTGTGTATTCCTTGACCTTATCACTTGGATCATTATAATACTAATAACAGCAATAGCAATGAGGTCCCAGCTTCAGAAACAAGATGGTGGGACTACAGGCAGGCAAAGGCACTGATAGGCTGAGAGTGTGGGCAGTGGTGACTCCATCTGGCATATGCTGGAACGAAAGAAGTAATTATGCATCCCTCTTGGCCAATAGGAAAGCAGCTGGAAGGTGATAGGCTGCTGGTAAAATGGTACCCTATGGATATTGTGGAAATGACCTGAAGATGACCTTGTTCCAGTCACCAGCCTTCTTCTCCCTGCTGGGCTGCATGGCATCCCTCCCAGCTGCATCTGTCACTTATTTTCATACCAACACGACAAAAACTTGCCTGCCCCAAATAATTGGACAATCCCTTCATCTTTGTGAGGACTGCAGTGAATATACTGTACATTATTATATGCTATCAAATGAGGAGAGACTGCTGGCTCCAGAGTGTATATTTGTGCACGGGGGAGATGCAGGAAACGGTGGAGGAAGAGTGCCTGTGAAGGCCATTTCCCCCCTCTGGTGCCTGCCTAATTTAATTTAATTTTACTTTATTTGGCAATTGAGCATCTGAGGCCACAACATCTATCACTTTTTTCCTTTATCTCACATAGTTACATTGTGAGCTATTTCTAAACATTTATATGCAGCAATGCTGAGTGAAATTCTTGAATCTGATTTAAGGGTTTCAGAAGGAAGCATGAATCTTTTGAAATAACTCTTGGTTTGATAGCACCTTCTTTGTCAAGTTTGAGCAGTTAAATTACACACCGCAGCTTCTCCCATCTGTAGCCATGCTCCTTCTTTAAAGAGAAGTTGTGAAAGAAGAAAAATGCCTCCAAATATGTACCATCTGCCTCTTTGTTGCTCTGTATAATCTAGAATAAACTAAATAAATAAAAAAATTAAATTTGCCGTTATCCTAAATTCATTCTCATATTTTCACAGGCTCATTCTTTAGAATTATTCCTTTTGGATTCCTTCTTTTCCATCTGTAATTCAGCCAAATTTTCTCTTTTGTTTTTTTCCCTTGCACGAACTATAATTTCAGCTAGATAATCCAATTATACTGTTCATAATAAACATATTTTCAGCATTGCATTTTCCTGTTAAATGTTCTTGTTTCAAATTTTATTTTATTTTGGGTGGGGAGGGGGAATCAAAGAAAAAACTGGAAATATATGGAAAGGTTACCCAAAAGTAGCCTTGCGTGAACTCTCACCTAATTTCTAAAAATAAAGTAAAGCAACCGTACAGTAACAGAAACTCCCCCAAAATCTATTAAGAAAAACAAAATGGAAGAGTTATTGATTGGTAGTGGAAGGAGTTGCCTGTCTGAAAATAATCTAGAAATTCATTTCAGAGCATATGAAAGCATCCTCGTGAAGAGAAGATTCATGGAGGATCGTTCCCTTTTTTTTGAATTAAGCACCACTTGACATAATTTCTAACTGCAGTCAAAATATTGAAAGAAATCACTTATTAACTCTGTTAAATCACTTATTAACTTAATACTCTGTGTCTACCGTGACATACACAGTCATGTCCACCAGTTTTGACTATATTCCATCCTGGAGGAAGTTTAAATTCAGAAAGGTAAACAGGGAGAAGACAAGCACAGTAAAGCACTGTGTCCTTCTCTCAATTTCTGACCTTCCTCTGATTCATTTCTGTCTTGCAGCTAAGCACACCACACCACACCCCAGCAACAGCTTGTTCTGCCTTGTCCCTCCTCCATCCCCAATGATCTTCATCTGATCTCTAGCCCATGAATGAGATGACCTTCAGACATCATTAGCTGTATAGTTTTAAGGAGTGTTTGTCCGCCTATCAAATCAAGGACAACTTCTGGCTTTCAGGAACTGTCAACCATACCTTGGAGGAAAGGCAGATAGATGCCACAGGCAACAGATAGAATAAGGATCCATCCAGCAGCAAATTTCATGGAAATAGTTTTCCGTTGACCCAAAGATGTTGGCAACACTGAAGCGGTCAAAAATGGCTTTGGTCAGGTTAGCCTGACAGATCGGTGGAGAACATATCAACTCAACTGTGCAAAAATGCCCTTAGTTCTTTAACATAGGATAACACTTTAAGGGGAGTTGGCCTCCAATATTCACATATGTCCTATAATTGTGCTAGCGTTATAGCACTGAATAGATTCAACCTAGGATTCAAAAGATGGTCATGCCATTCAGCGGCTGAGTTTGTGAAGTTCAGCTTGGATGCTGTCTTTCATGACAGCCTTTTTACACTATTGCAACTATTGTGGTGTTTCAAATAAGTAAATGGATTTGCACATATTAGTGCGGGCATCTTTAGCAGCAGTTCTGCACGACAGGCAAAACTTATCACAAAACTGCAGGTGGATCAGCAGAGGGTGAAATAAAATGTGTTTCTTTTTAGGGCCAATTGGTAAGAAGCAGGGATGGGCTTCAAAAAAATTAGCAAGGGTTTCTCCACCTGGTTGCTGGGTGGGCGTGGACATGGTGGGCATGGTCATGGTGGGCGTGGCCTAGTTGGCCTCCTGCACCATGGGCTCCAGAGGCTTTCCTCGAGCCTCCAGGCCTGTTTTTGGCCTTCCCGAACTTCCGGTAGGACAGTTTTTTGCCCTCCACAAGCCTCCATGCACACCCTGCACTTATCTGCATCCAAAACAGGCTGTGTGGGGACTTCTGGGAGGGCGAGGTAGAGCAGGGTGGGCGGGCCCAGCCAGGAGTGGGATTTGGGGGTTCTCCGAACTGCACAGAATCTTAACTAGAGGTTCTCCCGAACCCCTGCGAACACCCAGCAGCCCACCCTGATAAGAGACTGAATGAGATGTCCTAACTTCACAATGTGAAAAAAAAATCCACCTCTTCTTTTGGAGATTAGAATCTAGTTTTGACATCTATGATCAGATTCATTAAAAGGCAGTAGCAACCTGCCCAAGCAATGGTAGCAATATCAAGTGAAAAAGGCTCAAAAATGTCCATCGGGGGGGATTTATTATTTTTTTTAAAGCAAGTTGTTTCCTATTAAGCTTTTCTTCCCTAAAGGGCTTCATATTTGCAAAGTGTTCAACACCTGTGAAAGGAGCATTTCACGTTTGTTAACAAGAGAAATATCTGCCAATGATAGTTTTAGTATTCTTGGATGAGTAACTCAGTGTTATAGACAGTGGAGGTTGTAAGTAGTTTACAGCTGCCTCTTTTGGATTTTTATTTATTTTTATTTATTTAGCATTCCAAATCATCTTTTTATTTACCAATGCATTCTCCTGAAATGCTGATTTATTTATTTTTTTAAGGCGGCAGCAGAGAGATGGGAGTAATTGTAAAATAACTCTTTTTCAGTTTCTCTCCAGGTAGCAATTTAACAATATATATCATAGAATAAGCCATAGCTCAGTGGCAGAGCACCTGCTTTAATGCAGAAAGACCCAGCTTGAGTTCTTGGCATCTTCAGTTCAGATATTATTGAGTAATAAGAAGGACCTCTGACTGAGATCCAGCCTTGAATAGTCACTCACAGCCAAAGTAATTTCTAGTATGATAAAAAGAACTACCGGTAATAGCCTAATCTATGCATAGTTAGAATGCTCCATATGCCCAGAATTACACAATCCGGTGATATTTTATGTTGAATAATATAAACCCAGTGAATTTACAGATTTGCATCTTCAAGCTAATTCTAATAATCCTGTTCTGGAACAAATTCTCAGTAGCATAGTCCTTTCCTTTCCTTTCCTTTCCTTTCCTTTCCTTTCCTTTCCTTTCCTTTCCTTTCCTTTCCTTTCCTTCCCTTCCCTCCCTTCCCTTCCCTTCTCTTATCTTCCCTCCCTTCCCCTCCCTTCCCTCCTCCCCTCCCCTCCCCTCCATTCCCTTCCCTTTCTTCCTTCCCCTCCCCTCCCTTCCTTCCCTTCCATTCCCTCCCTTCCCTTCCCTTATCTTCGCTTTCCTTCCCCTTCCCTTCCCTTCCCTTCCCTTCCCTTCCCTTCCCTTCCCTTCCCTTCCCTCCCTCCCTTCTCTTCTCTTCTCTTCTCTTCTCTTCTCTTCCCTCCCTTCTCCTCCCTTCCCTCCTCCCCTCCCCTCCATTCCCTTCCCTTATCTCCCCTTCCCTCCCCTCCACTCTCTTATCTTCCCTTCCCTTCCCTTCCCTTCCTTTCCCTTCACGGGTGGTATTCACTTACCTTCGCTACCAGTTTGCAAATGTGAGCGTACGCGCCATCTCCGCACATGCACAGAGCCTTCCGTGCATGCGCAGAGCTTCAAAAACGGGATGTGATGACGTCCGGATGAGTGGGTGGAGCCTGCTGAAGCCGCTGCTACCGGTTCACCTGAAGCGGATAGAACCGGCTGAATACCACCACTGCTTCCCTTCCCTAAATCTAAAACAAAGGCTAACTGTTGACAGTGCTCTTTGCTTTCTTGTTTCTCTTCTATCCTCCTTTCTTCAAAAATAACAGAATGCATTTTGCCAAGAAAGTGCAGCATTGACATAAATAATTACTAAAGGTAAAGTCATAGTTTTGGGGGACAATGGCTGTTAAATTGAAGACGAGTATTTTTAAACCTTTGCTAATGAAGCCAATTATATTGGGTGTAAATTCAAAAATGCAATTGCCCTAAAGAAAACATTTGGATTTCCACTATGTTCCTTGATTCGGGGGAAGGGGGGATCTTTCCTGCTTATAATTCTCTCCATGTTGATTATATACGTTTCCTTTTTAAAGAAAAACCTCTGATGAAATGGGGTTCTAGCAAAATGCATGCCATTTGATTTGCTCCTCTCTCTCCAGAAGTTCTGGTGTGGCCTCATTTTGGGCTGTCACAGCAAATTCTCAGATTCCAGTGAAAAGAGAGAGTCCTGCCCCCTCAAGCGCTTTTTCCTCCTGGGCACATACATCACTTCTATTGCCACGTTTGATGAACCCACCCACCTTTGCCTGCTGCCCTTTAAATGGTGCTGGCTAGGCAGGCTGCATAATGTGTTGGAGCTACACCATCTGAATTCCACCATTAGGCATTACACTGACAACGCCATTACTCAGAGATGTGGATTTGCTGCACTGTTCAAAGATTTGTTTTCTGGTAAGGCAATTCTCCCAAGGAAGAGACTGATCCATTCCCCAATCTTTTGGGTGTACTGTAATCCATTGTGGAACGGAATTTTTCATGGTTATGCTCTTCTTACCCATATGAAGCCAATGTTTGTTCTCCAGTTCTTTAAAGCTTAGGATTTGGGCAGATCCGCATGCCTTTCTCTGCTTCAGTGGAGCAAGCAAAAGAGAGGCCACCATAAAAAAAAAAATTGTGCTACAGGAAGGCAAAGAGCATCTGGATATTGCATTCCTTCTGTAGGAAGAAATGTCCTTCTGGGTTCTGCTCCAAGTGGGGAAAAAGACACTGGAAACATGGAGACTGCTTGGAAAATGGTTTAATGTTGGACAGGATCACATGGCTTGAGTTCCTGAACAGAAAAGGGCAGATATAGCGAGTCTCTGGGTTTTATGCTGTCTCTGGCTTTGAACTTCCTGGGGCTCAGAAAGAGTATCCTGATTGGTTGTCAGACTCCCAGGGGGTGGGGGCCTTAGCTAGCCTTGCTGGTTTATGTAATCTTCCCAGGTGCCATGTGATGAGTTTCGTCCTAGATGGGTCCCATTGTGTTGCAGATGTCCTTTGACAAAAGGATTGGGTTTCTGTCTCTGGCCCATTAACAAAGGGTGTGGGGGCAGGAAGGTGGGAGCTTCTTTGTCTTTAAAACATGCTTCTCCATTTCTCATCCAGGGAAACATAATATTCTGCCTTTTTAATATTTCCTAAAATATTTCATTCTTCCAGGAAAGGGGTGGGTGCTAACTTCCTATACTTCTTTTGGAAGAAATATCCTTCTGGGTTCAGTTCCAAGTGGGGAAAAAGACACTGGATTCATGGAAGTTGCTTGGAAAGAAGGCTTATTGATGAACAGGATCAGATGCCTTGGACATCTTGGGCAAAAAAAGGGAAGAGATACTGAGAGTCCCTGGATTTTATACTCTTTGTGGCTTTGAACTTCCTGGGGCACAGGAAAAGTATCCTGACTGGTTGCTGTCAGAGGACATAGCTAGCTTTTTAGATTGTCTGTGTGCTAAGTTTGGTTGAAATGTGTTGGCTGATGCAATGAAGGGCAATTACATGGCTCTGCCTGAAGGAGGGAGATCTTTGTTATGTAGAATAGACTGGTCCAGGCCTTAATGGCCCATTAACAAAGGTGAGGGCCTGAGTTTCTGCCTCCATTTTAGGGGAAATATTCTGCCCTTTTAATATTTCCTTTTTGAAATATTTTGACATCCTGGAATAGAATAGAATAACAGAGTTGGAAGGGACCTTGGAGGTCTTCTAGTCCAACCCTCTTCTTAGGCAGGAAACCCTATATCACTTCAGGCAAATGGTTATCCAACTTCTTCTTACAAACTTCCAGTGTTGAAGCATTCACAACTTCTGGAGACAAATTGCTCCACTGATTAATTGTTCTAACTGTCAGGAAATTTCCCCTTAGTTCTAAATTGCTTCTCTCCTTCATTAGTTTCCACCCATTGCTTCTTCTTCTACCCTCAGGTGCTTTGAAGAATAGTTTGACTCCCTCTTCTTTGTGACAACCCCTGAGATATTGGAACACTGCTATCATGTCTCTCCTAGTCCTTCTTTTCATTAAACTAGACATACCCAGTTCCTGCAACCGTTCTTCATATGTTTTAGCCTCCAGTCCCCTAATCATCTTTGTTGCTCTTCTCTGCACTCTTTCTAGAGTCTCAACATCTTTTTTACATCGTGGTGACCAAAACTGAATGCAATATTCCAAGTGTGGCATTATAAAGTGGTATTAACACTTCACGTGATCTTGATTCTTCCCCACTGTTTATGCAGCCTAGAATTGTGTTGGCTTTTTTGGCAGCTGCTACACACTGCTGGCTCATTTAAATGGTTGTCCACTAGGACTCCAAGATCCCTCTCAGAGTTACTACTATTGAGCAAGGTACCACAAATGCTGTACCTTTGCATTTTGTTTTTCTTGCCTAAATGTAGAACCTTACTTTTTTCACCATTGAATTTCATTTTGTTAGATAGCATCCTGCTGGCTTCTCTGCGAGTTGGGAAGCAAAAGATGCCACATGGGTCAAGGAGAGCATATGGGAATGGGCATGGATCAGGAAGTGTGCCATGCAAATTGTGTAGAGCATACAGGGGGCAGTATGGGTTGAGAAGGGTGTGTGGAGGTCATGGGATTATGCGAGAGGTGCCTCACAGATTGGAGAAGGTTCATAGTGGCAGTGCCAGTCAGGAAGGATGCCTGGGGATTGTTGGAAAGGCACAAGAGGTATCATGTAGATCTGGGATGGTGCATGGGGAAGTGGCATGGGTTGGAAAGAATGTGTAGGAGTGTACAGGGGGTGCCACAGGGCTAAGGGAATGCATATGGAGGGGGTGGCCCTAGTTTGGAAGGGTGTGGGGAGGCGGCATGGGTCAGGGAGGGCACAAGGGGGTGGCATGAGCCAGGAATGGTGTACAGGGATTCATCCTTCCTCCCTCCTTACCAGCAGGTGGGTAAGTAGCCACTGCTGGATGGAGGAGAGAGCAAGGGATTGCAAGAGTGGCTGGAAAAGTGTCACAGAACATTGAAGATGAAAATCACATGACTGCAGCAGCAGCCAGCAATGCAGCAATAGCCCAGCAACACCGAAGCAGCCACAACTTTCTCAAATTTTATTTGCTTGGGAGTCATGAGTTTCTGGGTTTTGGATGCATTCTGTAAATTAGTCCATTTGTGATACCTTGGCCAATTCAAAAATTGTTGCCCTAATAATGCAGCATTTTGCCCATTTAAAGGTTATGACAATGAGCATTTTAATAGTACATGGATTATTTTTAAAAAACACAAATCAATTTTAGATTTTTTCAGCTGTTGGACATTAATAGTTGGTGTTTCTCAGTGGTGGGATTCAAGTAATTTAACAACCGGTTCTCTGCCCTAATATTTTCTTCCAACAACCACTTTGCCAAACTGCTCAGAAAGTTAACAACCGGTTCTCCTGAAGTGATGCAAACTGGCTGAATCCCACCACTGGTGTTTCTCCAAGAAAGTATTAAGCAGACTTGGTTTTCTACTCAAACTTTTCCAGGCAGTGATTTGAAGGAATTCCAAACTGATGATGCTCCAACACCCTTTTTCATTCACTTAAAGTCAAGCAGCCAACAAAGTCAACTCCCATCGCATCATCCCAAATTCACATTCTGGAGGGGAACAGTAAGGACTTGTGAGGAAAAATAAGGAAAATAATTTTCTTTTCTTTCTTTCATTTCATTTTATTACAAATTTGAAAAAGAATGCACAGAAAATACAACCCTTCCAACTAATAAACAATAACAAAAGCAAAATGAAAGAAATTTGTAAACAAACTAAACAAATCACCTGTTGTATATTTCAAACATTAAAAGTTACCTAAAGATTACAATTTTTTTTTTAAAAAAAAGAATAATGTTCTACTGTTGATATAGTCTATCATAAAATCTGACCCAAAGGAAAATATATTGCATCATTTCTTGATTGGTAGAAAGTATCGCCTTTCAAAAATAGATAAAATGTACATCTCCAAAACCCAATACTTAAATTTGAGAATAGTAATACTTTTCGAATTTCTCAAAGCAGAAGTATTCTTAGTGATTAACAGGGACTACAAAATTGGTAAATTAGCAGGGCTAAATGCTGATACTGTTAATTAGAGCTCTTGTCTTTTGCTTAGTCAACAGGATGGCAGATTATATTTTATATACCTCCAGCTAGTTTAATCCAATCATGTCAAAGATTCTTTACAACTTCTGCTTCCAATTAACATATAGCCTTCCCAAACCTAGCTTGGCAGTGGCAAGCGCAAGAAAAAAAAAGGTGTGAACATTGGAAGAATGGACAAGAGTCTCACCATTGCTGAGAGAGAGAATTGTATTTAGTTTTCTGAGCCTGTTCCAGAGGTGGGTTTCAGCAGGTTCTGACCAGTTCTGGAGAACTGGTAGCGGAAATTTTGAGTAGTTCGGAGAACCGGTAGTAAAAATTCTGACTGGCCCCGCCCCCATCTATTCTCTGCCTGCCAAGTCCCAGTTGATTGGGAGGAAATGGGGATTTTGCAGTAACCTTCCCCTGGCTTGAGGAGGGAATGGAGATTTTACAGTATCCTTCCCCTGTCACACCCACCAAGCCATACCCACCAAGCCATGCCATGTCATGCCCACCAAGCCACACCCACAGAATCAGTAGTAAAAAATTTTGAATCCCACTACTGGACCAAAAGGGAAATTTCTTAAAAAATATGAGAAGTAACCAGTCTAAAGATATTTGATTAAATTAATTTAAACTCAAGTAGATCAAATGGGGACTTTGGCTTGGTCCTACCCAGCCAACATGGGTAGGACCAGGCCAACGATCATCTTCCCTAAAAGTTGTGCACTCCTTGGCTACTGTCTCCTGCTGGTATCAGTATCCTTCCCCTGCCACACCCACCAAGCCAGGCCCACCAAGCCACACCCACAGAACCAGTAGTAAAGAAATTTGAAACCCACCACTGGCCTGTTCACTAAAAACTACATGTAAAATTTATTCCTGTTGCAGATGGTGAACTGCAGAGGTGTCAGGTGAGACAGAAGGCCAGTTTAGTGACCTTTAAAATGAAGAGGCTGTCCTTTCTGATCTGCAATGAGGGAGCAACTGCTCAGTTTTCACCCTTTTCCTAGACAGACTGCGGTGGAAGAAGTAGGCCATGAGGCAGTCTGAAGAAATAGGCCCTGAGGAGTCACAGGTCAGGAATGGCTATGCTGGGCTGCTCCCAGGCAATTAAAAGATGTCTTCTGGAAGCTGAACAGAAATCAGTAGGAAGCCCATAGAATCCAAGATCCTAAAAAGGGAATATTTTATTGCACAGCGACTAAGGGATTCATCCCACCCACAAACCACCATTCACTCAAGCAAGCTCTGATTGAAGGAACATTTAGACCTTGTCTTCTGAAGGGCCTCCTATAGACCAGGGGAAGGGAAACAGAGGTAATACCCTGTTTTCCCCAAAATAAGACATCCCCTGATAATAAGCCCAATAGGGCTTTTGAGCGCATGGCAATAAGGCCAAGCGCTTGTTTCAGGGTTCAAAAAATATAAGACAGGATCTTATTTTGGGGGAAACACGGTAACATATGTCTTCTTGAAGACACCTCAATCACAGAGACCACATCTACTTTGCCATTGTGTGCAGACAAATCCTAAATTTCATGTTGGATGTGGAATGCATTAACAGGGGACATAGAATAGAAATTTGTAATGGAAAAGCAAAATCTCCCTGACATTCAGGAAGTGCCTTCCCTGAGCTGTGCTTGATGTTCATCAGCATCGTTTTGTTTATGCTGAATGGTGTAGGTGTAGGTGTACAAAGAAAGAAAGAAAGAAAGAAAGAAAGAAATATTGTAGCATGTAATGGTACCCGGCCAACTTTGGGTTTCAAAGCTAACCCAGGCTGTGCCAAGAAAACCACACATTTGTGCCTGTGTAGTCACTACACTCAAGGGCATCTTTATTTTTTCCACCTTGAAAATGTAATACTGTATGCAGCTTTCAGTGTGCAGAAGCCCTGATTAAACGATCGTATGTGTTGGGGACCAAAGACCAGGTTAGGTGAAAAGTGAGTTTGTTGATGGAAAAACAGTTGGAGAAGAAAATTGGTGCCCTCCCTCCTCCTGCCTTTGGGAAATGTCTTCAGCTTCCTCTCCTCTCTTTCCTGCTTTTCGGTACAATTCTCTTCTTTGGCGGAGCATTTTTGCCATGCTATTTACAGAAGCCAGTGATAAATCCACTGTGATTCCCCAAGCACAGAACGATAAATAACCCCATAGCTCATTAAGCCCAGCGATCACACGGCGGCACTGGCAAGATGAAGTGCAGGAGCTGGGGTGCCAATAGCAACCCCATACCGCCTGTCCTTCCTCTGCCAAAGGGGTACAAAGTAGGTGAAATCACATCGAAGCAGATTTTCTGCAGAGGGGCTCAGCCTGAGCCTTTGCATCAAAATTCAGTGCATTTAAAAAGAACGGGGCCACCACTCTGTTCTAGGCTGGCATTGCATCTATTATCTAGAAATTAGACATTGCCCCTTCCCTATATAAGTGCGTGCGTGCGTGCATACACGTGCATGAGTGTGTGTGTGTGTGTGTGTGTGTATCTAGTGATTAAAGTAATTGGTAAAATAATTGGCTAGAAACCAGGAGACCGTGAGTTCTAGTCCTGCCTTAGGCATGAAGCCAGCTGGGCAACCTTGGACCAGTCATGCAGTCTCAGCCCTAAGAAGAAAGTGCAATGGCTTCCTTGAATGGGTCAAAGTATGTCTGACAGGGATGATTAATATATATTTTTAATAAACTGAACTAAATCGCAATTCCAAACAGAGCATTAGATCGATTGTCTAGTTTGGGTAATTCTTTTTTTTTTTAAGTGATTTTTATTACTAGAAGTCTGACATTCATGCCGACAAGCAAGAAAAGAGATGCAATATTTAGTTGTGCATGGTGAATGGCCTGGTTTTTAGAAGAGGTTCCTTTGCATCATCAACTTGCATGATTCTAGCGTTTAAGCCAGGGGTGAAATCCAGCAGGTTCTGACAGATTCTGGAGAACCGGTAGTGGAAATTTTGAGCAGTTTGGAGAATCAACAAATACCACCTCTGGCTGGCCCCAGAGTGGGGTAGGAATGGAGATTTTGCAGTATCCTTCCCCTGCCACACCCACCCAACCACACCATGCCCACCAAGCCACGCCCACAGAACCGGTAGTAAAAAAATTTGGATTTCACCACTGGTTTAAGCATGCATTAGCTCCACTGAGGTATGAGCAAAAGTGTTATCCAATTATCCAATGGTCTACACCAACCTAAAAACAAGACCAACATCGGATCAGCCCTATTGCTGATCCCTATCTTGATACAGGAACAATGCCGGCGAACGTGCTGTGCTTGTTTCCTCTGTACAAGGCACGTTAAAGAAAAAGGTGTATGAATTCCACCATTGTTACTGCCCTCAATTCCCATCAAACCAATGGGAAAACATCCATTAATCATTAAGGAGAGGAGGGTAAGGACTGGGTCAAGAGAAAGGTGAGATTTCATTCAAGACTGACCAGAAGATCATATCTAGAGATTGGAGAGAATCCACCTTTACAGAATAAAAGAGGTGGAAGGGACTTTGGAGATCTTCTAGTCCAATATGCTGCTCAAGCAGGAGACCCTATATTATTCCAGACAAATAGCTGTCCAGTATCTTCTTAAAAGCCTCCAGTGATGGAGCACCCACAACTTCTGAAAGCAAGCTGTGTCATTGGTTTATTGTCCTCACTCATAGGAAGTTTCTCCTTAATTCCATGTTGCTTCTCTCCTTGATTAGTTTCCATCCATTGCTTCTGCTGCCTCTAGTTTCTTGCCTTCTGGTGCTTTGGAAAATAGAT
Organism: Masticophis lateralis; assembly: GCA_030761175.1. Classification (NCBI taxonomy): domain Eukaryota; kingdom Metazoa; phylum Chordata; class Lepidosauria; order Squamata; family Colubridae; genus Masticophis; species Masticophis lateralis. The sequence continues at coordinate 148,044,683 of JAUDYJ010000002.1, forward strand.
TGACCCCCCTCTTCTTTGTGGCAGCCCTTCAAATATTGGAATACTGCTATAATGTCACACACACCCACACAGACCCAGTCCTTCTTGTCACTATATTTTAATGAATATTAAATGCTGATCCCAACCTCTAGGAGTCAAGTGACTCTATCAGCAGCCAGAAAGTTGGTGAAGCCTGCCAGATTGAAAACCTCAACAAACTCTGTGTCAGAAGAAGAGGGAAAACGTTACCCAAAAATAAAACCCCACCGGTAAATAAGTCCTAGCATGATTTTTCAGGATGCTTGTAATATAAGCCCTGTCCCCAAAATAAGCCCCAGTTAAGATTGTCAGCCGGATGGATGCATTTAGTACCGTAAGGTAAAGGTAAAGCTAAAGGTTACCCTTGCACATATGTGCTAGTCGTTCCCGACTCTAGGGGGCAGTGCTCATCTCCATTTCAAAGCCGAAGAGCCAGCTCTGTCCAAAGACATCTCCGTGGTCATGTGGCCAGCGCGACTCAACGTCAAAGGCGCACAGAATGCTGTTACCTTCCCACCAAAGGTGGTCCCTATTTTTCTACTTGCATTTTTTATGTGCTTTCGAACTGCTACTTGGCAGAAGCTGGGACAAATAATGGGAGCTCATCCTGTTACGCAGTGCTAGGGATTCGAACCGCTGAATTGCCGACCTTTTGATTGACAAGCTCAGCATTTTTAGCCACTGATCCACCGCATTCCTCTAAGAGTACCGTGTTTTCCCCAAAGTAAGACCCAACCAGAAAATAAGCCCTAATGCGTCTTTTGGAGAAAAAAATAGTATAAGACCCTTTCTTATTTTGGGGGAAACACAGTAATTGAAAGCTGCAACAGTTAAAAATGATTTGTGGCTACCTAAGGATGGACTAGGGACTCTAGATGAAGGTGAAGGTGAAACCAGAGAATGTTCCCACTGCAGTGGGGCGCAAGTAACGAAAGCCTCAATGTCAAGGAGACAGACTAGGTTAGCGGTTTTTAACAACACTAAGAAAAGGACATATGGAGTTCTGAAATTTATCATTAGGTTGGAACTCTGCAATGCAGTGGGGATTTTGGAGAAAGGCAGAGATCAAGAGAAGGACAGTCTCTTACAAGAAATGTCATTCCTGCTGCCCATTAGCTCAAGAGTCTGAAAGAGCAAGATGGCCCTCTGTTATTCTTTTGCTACATATTTTTTAAAGTAATTTGGGAGAATGTCTCCTTCCTATTTGCCCAGAATGGGAGATTGTTTTGTTTTGTTTTGTTTTTCATGACACTAGTATAAACCATTAATTAAAATAATAGAGACTCTCTGGCTCCTGGTTCTGTTTAATTCCTCTATCTAGAATTCCTTCCTCTCATTCAGAGATTGTAGAATTCAGCTTTTCTTGGCACCGAGGTCTGCATGGCAGAGTCCATTGAGGGGTGGGGGGTGTTGTCAGATGCTTGTGTCATTCCTTGAGCATGGAATATACACAATTCTGCTCCCGTGAAAGTTCTGGCAGCAGCAAGGGGTTTTATAGAAGCTCTGAGTAACGGTAGCGAGGAACCAAGGAATCAATGTTATTGGGGTGGAAATCTTTGTGGGTAATAAATGGCGCTCGGGATTGTCCTCCATCAGTGACTTAGCAGCTTCCAGCCCAGAAATCCTTTGCACAGCAAAACATTAACAAGGAGAAAGACCAGAAGTGAAGATAAACACGTGGCTGGGTATGCTACCAAGTAGGGTTGAGATAGATCAGCGTCTTTTGACACAGGTATCTGCCTTGACAATGATCTGCTTGCCACTCTTGAGATAAGGAGCATAGTGAACTGGGAAAACTCCTGGTAGGGATGTCATTGACAAGTAGCATTTTTTTTGGGATGTCTGTTTACTTACATGACAAACAGAGGATCAGACAAGCATTTGGATAGAAACCACTGGCAGCTTCAGTTCCTCCCAAAGCAAACAACATCTGTTTTCAGTTGCTACTCTGCACCCACCCACAAAACCCCACACCTCCTTCGCCAGCCATCTTTAACATTCTACCAGCACTCGTAGCCTTCTTTTCCAAAGCTAATAACAACACGGGGACGAAGAGTTGCTATTTTGTGGTTAATTCTCCTTGCCTGGTTCTGATTCTACCAACTCCACCCGATGGCTGATGTTTGCAAGTCCACGTCCAAACACTCCCAGAGCTTTATGTACTTCCAAAATTCTTAGCTGTAGCCTTCAAAAAGTTGCCAATGAATTGCAGGGTGTTAATGGTTTGCACATTCCACATCTTGTCTTTCAAAACCAGATTTTCCCAGGGCAGCTTGTATGACGCTGAAGGAATTAAATAAAATTTTGTACAGTTAAAATCCACCACGAAAAGCAATACTTCAAATAGAACGTAAATAACCTTGGAGGTCATCTAGTCTACCATTCCCACCAGCTGTGGTGGTGCAATGATTAGAATTCGGTACTGCAGCCTAACCCTGCCGACTGTCAGCAGTTCGATTCTGACTGCCTCAAGGTTGACTCAGCCTTCCATCCTTCCGAGGTCGGTAAAAGGAGGACACAGATTGTGGGGGGCAATATGCTGACTCCGTAAACAGCTTAGAGAGGGCTGTAAAGCATTATGAAGCGGTATATAAGACTAAGTGCTACTGCTATTGCTCCATAGCAATGAAACAATAATGAAACTATAATGAAAATAGAAGTCTAACTAAATATTTCTAAGCAGGAAGTGCATCTAAAATTAATGTATTAAATTAATTAATTAATATATCCTGCCTGGAATAGGAAACACGTTGTATCTTGCATAGAAAGAGAAGTCAGCAAAGCATTTCAGAGGATTGGGGAGGGCTATTACACCTCAAAAGAACTGCTCCTGAACGGGATCTTTAGATATGGGTAAGAATATACTGGAAAAGACATTCCTTAAGAAATAATTATTAGTGTGACTGAAGAAGGAAATTATATAAATGGGACATAGATATTCTTAATTGGTTTTATGCAACTGAGCATGAATTTAATCATATCAAAATTCATTTTTGTTCTGGTTCTGCTTACTTGTCCTGGCTACTTATGATCAGCTCTCTGACCTCACATTCCAAGGCAGGAATCTCTAAACCCAGTAAAAGTTTGTCATCCCTGGTTTAAAACATAAATATTCTGGGTTTATAATTGTTTTGATAAAGGGAGAGATGTCTGAAAGTCCAGCACAAAGTTTTTTTAAACATATTTTTATTCTTATGTTTATGCAACGTTGTGAAAGTGGATTATCGGGGATATCTTTTCAGTTCCTCTGTTCAACCTACATTCTTGTTCATTCCCAAGGTCTTTCATCATGACATCATTTAGCCTTTCAGTCTGTTTCTGTCTTCAGCTTGCATTACTAAAGTCCATTTCCTGGCTGCCATATAGAACAAACACAGTCGGAGATTCCACCCAACTCAGCACAGCTGGCAAGTAAGTTCCATAATTCAAAATATGTGTTTAGCCAACAGGAGCCTTTCAACAAACCTCAGAAAATTGCTACCATCAAGTCAACAAAATTATTAAGACATCTCTTGTGTTGAGGTGCATAAGAATAGTGGAAAATGGAAAGTAAATTGGGATTGATCAGATCTCTGATTACTGTAAATTTGTGGTGGAATTCCCATGCAGAAAAACCTCTATTGAAATTATGCAATAGTTGGAAAAGGCTTACTGAAAGTCTGTAAGGATGCCTGAAAAACATGTCAACCAACATGACTTCTGACTATTGGAACTGCTGGATGCAAATCAAAATTCAAGATGTTGCAAATCATGTCATCAAGAGCTGAATCACATCCTCGCCTCCATGAATTTGTACTTGTTCCACATGCTTTGCTGAGGTAGTTGAGCAAGATATCTCACAGAGACCTAATTCATTACCCATTGTATGTTTCATAGGATTCCATTAATAATTGAATTCATTCCTCATCCACCATTTTGCAACTAGCCCTGGCTGACCATGGTATCATGTTGCGCCGGTTGGAGGGGTTGGGGGTGGGGGGCACCGTTCTACGGTGGTTCTCCTCCTATCTCTCTGACCGGTCGCAATCTGTGTTGACAGGGGGGCAGCGGTCGACTCCGAGGCGCCTTGTTTGTGGGGTGCCACAGGGGTCGGTCCTCTCACCCCTCCTGTTCAACATTTATGTAAAGCCGCTGGGTGAGATCATCCGTGGCTTTGGGGTGGAGTTCTATCAGTACGCTGACGACACCCAGCTGTACATCTCCACCCCAGGCCACCCCAACGATGCCGTTGAAGTGATGTCCCGGTGTCTGGGAGCTGTGCGGGTCTGGATGGGGAGAAACAGGCTCCGACTAAACCCCTCCAAGACTGAGTGGCTGTGGCTGCCGGCGTCCCGATATAGCCAGCTGACGCCATCGCTGACTATTGGGGGCGAGACATTGGCCCCCACGGAGAGGGCTCGCAACTTGGGCGTCCTCCTGGATGCACGGCTGTCTTTAGAAGAACACATGACGGGTGTGGCCAGGGGGACTTTTTATCAGGTTCGCCTGATACGCCAGTTGCGTCCCTTTCTAGATTGGGACTCCATATGCACAGTCACCCACGCTCTCGTGACTTCCCGCCTGGACTACTGTAACGCTCTCTACATGGGGCTCCCCTTGGGGTGCACCTGGAGGCTCCAACTGGTCCAGAATGCGGCCGCGCGGGGAATTATGGGAGCGACGTGGCGCTCCCACGTGACACCTCTCCTGCGCGAGCTGCACTGGCTCCCGGTGGTCTTCCGGGTGCGCTTCAAGGTGTTGGTGACCACCTTTAAAGCGCTCCATGGCTTAGGACCTGGGTACTTGCGGGACTGCCTTCTGCCGCCAATAGCCTCCCACCGGCCAGTACGCTCGCACAGAGAGGGCCTCCTCCGGGTGCCGTCGGCCAGACAGTGTTGGCTGGCGACCCCCAGGGGGAGAGCCTTCTCTGTGGCGGCGCCCGCCCTCTGGAATGACCTACCCCCGGAGATACGCAGGTTTCCAGATCTCCGGACCTTTCGTCGGGCCCTTAAAACCCATTTATTCCATCTAGCTGGGCTAGCTTGATCCCATCCTCCGTTTTTAAATTTGACATTGATTTTAAATTGGGTTGTTTTAATTCTTGGCCGAATAATATTTAATAATTTTTAATTGTTTTTAACTTTTGTATACTATGTTTTATTCTGGCTGTTCACCGCCCTGAGTCCGCAAGGAGAAGGGCGGTTTATAAATTGAAATAATAAATAAATAAATAAATAAGTCCTCAATGTTTCTTAAGTTTAAAAAAAAGAGGAGGATCTCACTTATTATTGCATTGAAGTATTGAATAAACATTTTTCCCAATCCAAATTTAATGGCATAGTTGACATAGAATCTTATGAGATATCAGGTCATGCAGTACAAAAAGTTTGGCCAAGGCTCGAATTCTGTGGCATTTAAAAGCCTGACTTTCTCAAGACAGAGACTGTTTCACAATTGCAATAGCACTTAGACTTATATACCGCTTCCCAGGGCTTTACAGCCCTCTCTAAGCGGTTTAAAAAGTCAGTCTCTTGCCCCCAACAATCTGGGTCCTCATTTTACTGACCTTGGAAGGATGGAAGGCTAAGCCAACCTTGGCTGTCAATCTTAGTTGTTGTACATTCCAAAACCGAAATGTAAACAATTTTATGGGACTTCTCAGTCCCCTGCCACAGTTGTTGACTGTTGAGAAAAAGCTAGGCTTGGAGAATACTTGTGTGACCTTCCTGCCTGTCTCAGGGACACAGATCTCAGCACCCTGGATTAACAATGCCTAAGTAGAGACTTGCTCAGTTTCAACCCTTCAACCACCTTCTCCTACTTACGATCAAGTCAATAGGGATATTGCCTTGATCCATCTTAACCTTAAAGCCACAAGGGTTTATCATCAGCTAATTCTGTAAAGCAAACCATTTTTCAATCCCTGTAATTGTATTCATATCGGAGCATTTATTTCCTCTTTTTTTTTTTTTTAGCGCAAAGGATCTTACCTTTTACGTGGTATTAAATTTGAGGGAATGGGACAAGCTAAAACCATTAATCAAGTAAGACAAACCAAGGGAAGAATAAATCCTTTTTGATCCCAAAGCTGGGTGACCATGTGGGCCACAAAGCAAAACCTATCAATTTAGGGAGAGGGGGAGTTCCCCCCCCCCAAAGGAAATTGTATTGGAGGTGCACGTCCATTCCGCCCATCCTGTCTGGAGTCATGGCAGTCGCTGAAAACAATACCCCTTCCAGGCAATGCCCCATGCATACCAGTTCATTATATTGCCTGTCGGCCATCGTGATGCAGGGCCAGCCACTTGCACAGGGGATTTATGACAGTGGCAACAGTAGGGAGTAAATCATGAACATGTTGTGATAAATCACATATTGCGGACAAGCACGGTGGGGACACAAGTGATCGCTGTGTCCTAACCAGCTGGCTGCTGCCTTTACATTCCCACCAATCATCTTGCTTGCTTAGAAGAGGGCAGAGCTGCAGCATCAAGGAAGGCAATAGAAATCTATAGATTTCAAGAAGATTGAGAGCTTCATGTAGAATCCAAATTTACACAGCAACTATTCAGCATTGTTACTCCATTGGTGTTGGTTACAAAGGATTTGATAGGAGGGCAATGCCCGGGGCGCTTAAAAGTATAAACTTTATGTTTTAGGAAACCGTAAGAAAAAAATTGAACGTAGCTGTAGCATAAAGGCAGAGAAAATATGTGCTAATTTTATTGTATTTCAGGCATACATACAACTTGGGAGGGGGAAAAAAAAAGACCTGTAATAGTTGAAGTGGAAAAAGACAAGCGACAGAGATTTTCCTCCCTGGAGATAGAAATAAAGGTCTGTATTTATATAATATATGAAAAGAAATGTATCATGGTTTGATGAAAGGCTGAATTTAGAAAGCAAAGGAAACAGAGAAGTTCAATACTGTACCAAATTTGTGCTTGTTTATTTGGATGGCTGGCATGCGAGGAGGAGGAACTGGAGGGCAAGAAAAGAGATTTGGTCTTGGATGTCATTTGAGTGAGCAATGAAATGGATTTCCTTGCTCCACCTTCTCTAATGTTATAGCCAGTGGTGGGATTCAAGTAATTTAACAACCAATCAGTTGTTCCAACAATCAGTTTGCCAAACTGCTCAGAAAGTGCTCCCGAAGTGGTGCGAACTGGCTGAATCCCACCACTGGTTATAGCCCTCCACCAGGGGTGAATTCCAGCAGGTTCTGAAAGGTTCTGGAGAACCAGTAATGGAAATTTTGAGTAGTTCGGAGAAATACCACCTCTGACTGGCCCCGCCCCCAGCTATTCTCTGCCTCCCAAGTCCCAGCTGATTGGGAGGAAATGGGGATTTTGCAGTCACCTTCCCCTGGAGTGGGGTGGGAATGGAGATTTTGCAATATCCTTCCCCCAGCAATGGGGATTTTGCAGTATCTTTCCCCTGCCATGCCCACAAAGCCATGGCCACCAAGCCACACCATGCTCACCAAGCCATGCCCACAGAATCGGTAGTAAAAAAATGGATTTCATGCATATATGTTTGGCTGGCCACTTCATTTGGCAATGATGACAGAAGGCCTAGACGAGTCATGATCAATCCAGGCTGCGAATTCATTAGCGACATCCATTTTGCATTACAAATTAATGGGGTTCTAACCCTAACCCTAACCCTAAGTGGGTTTACCCTCCAATGGAATTTTTCCATGTATTTTATCTGAAAAGGTAGAAAAGCCTGACTTAAAAAGTCGGTGCCCTTTTAAGCATACTGATGTACTGCGAATTCATTGGCAATGTCCATTTTGCTCTACAAATTCAGGGAGATCTAACCCTAACCCTAACCCTAACCCCAACCCCAACCCCAACCCCAACCCCAACCCCAACCCCAACCCCAACCCCAACCCCAACCCTAACTCTAACTCTAACCCGAACCCGAACCCTAACCCTAACCCTAACCCTAACCCTAATCCTAACACTAACCCTAACCTAACACTAACATTAACCCTAAGTAGGTTTACAATCCAATGGGATTTTTCCATGTATTTTACCAGGTGGTACAAGACAACCTCCCCAAATCATTCCCAAGTGATTTAAAAAGAGCCTCAGATAGCTCGACGGGCTAGATAGCCTGTTATTAACATCCAGCTGTCTGCAATTATGCGAGTTCGAGGCTCAAGGTTGACTCAGCCTTCCATCCTTTCTAAGGTAGGTAAATTGAGGACCCAGTTTGTGGGGGCAATAAGCTGACTTTGTAAAAATATACAAAAGTATGAAGGCTATTGCTTAGCGCATGAGTCTCCGGAGAAGGGCGGCATATAAATCTAATTTTTTTAAAAAAAGTATTTAGGTGGCCACCCGATTCATATAGTTATTAGCAATAGCATTTAGATTTATATACCACTTCATAGTGCTTTACAGGCCTCTCTAAGCGGTTTATAGAGTCAGCCTATTGCCCCCAATTACCTGGGTCCTCATTTTACTGACCTCAGAAGGATGGAAGGTTCAGTCAATCTTGAGTCGGTGAAGGTCGAACTCTTGACAGTGAGCTGAATTAGCCTGCAATACTGCATTCTAACCACTGCACCACCATGGCTCTTAACCTAAACCTGAACAGACCTAACCTGTTAACCTAAACAGACTATTTTAGAAATCTGTATAAGATACTGTTGGTCACACTAGTGTGCTGGAATATCCTTCTTCATACACCCTGCTAAGCTGAGATGGGATACATATTTTGGATAACCATTGTTTAAACCTATTGTTCTGACACAGCCTTAGCAGAAGCAAGAAACAGACTCCTTGTCAGGAAAAACCCCTCTTTATTTACCGCTTGTGAATTAATTGCATTCACCCACTGAAAAATCCAGGCAATAGTCCTTCAAGGAGTTAACTGCAGTAACAGACCTTATCAGTTCCTTGAGCTCCCAGCCGAAAGGCTGCAAATTAAGTTCTGGCAAGCAGTCTTTGTGGCATGAAACACAATGAGAAAAATCTTCAGAAATACAAATTGTTGTCTCCTACAACAAGTACTCTCCTTTCCTTCTATACCCCAGCCAGGGAGGGGCCATTCAGCATCCATGTGTGCTTTGCTTCCCGAGTCGACTCCTTGTCCTCTGATGTTCACTTCTCCTAACTGCTCTGCGCATACGTGCATCTGGAACAGGCCCCAGCTGTTCTTCCTCCTCACTCATATCAGCCTCCAAAGGCAGCTGGCTCTCCAGTGGCTGGGAAATGTCAGATGGACCTGACTCTATCTCTGCGTCTAATGCAGAGCCTAAAGCCTTCCCTAGACTCCAGAACTGGCCCAAGTTCCTCCCCAATCTCTTCAACATCTGAGTCTTTGCAGGCAGATGGCAGGCCACAACACCTATGCATGGTAGAAGGGCAGGGTAAAAAGAAAAAAAAATCCACAGAAAAAAGGGACGTTAAAAATCAAACAGCATCCTGTACATGTGCCAATACAGTGAAAGTACCCCTCTAGTTGTTGAGGTGCAAACAACAGAATGTTGGCTTGCAAATAGTCTCTAGATTAGAGATCCTAACTTGCATGAATAGCCTCAACATCATTGCTTCCAGTTCGGTCCGATTCTTGTGAACTGATAGTAAAAGTGGCGAGAGGCTCCACCCACCCACCCGGACGTCATCATGGATGATCTATGCATGTGCAGAAGCTTCTACACATTTGCAGAAGCTTTTGCGCATGCACACACACAGAAGCACGCGCATGCGTGTGCTCCCTTTGCAAACTGGTAGTAAAGGTAAGTAGAACCCACCCCTGCTCAACATCCTCAGGATAAAACTGGCTTTTAGTAGTGCTTGTGATGTACTGGACCAGATGTGCTCAAATTGACAGGCCGTGTCCTTAATGCTGCATGAGGCATAGATATAACAAACCTATACCTTCTATTATTAAAAAGCACTATGTGGACCCTTGATTGACCAAAGCCCTAGTAGATAGTGATTGACATTATGGGCCATTCTTACTGGTCAGCTTGAGTTAAAGAGCTATGAATAGAAGCATCTCTGAACCAAAACCTCTGGACTTGAGTAGATCCGTAGGGCTATTCATGAAAGGAGATTCAGGGCAAAGATAATGAATCCTCACAGCCAATTTCAGTATCTAAGGTTTTAGCAAAAACTAGGAGAGACCTGGTGATACTGGCTATCACAGACCAACAGCTCCCCTACATGCCTTTAGAAATGGTTTCATCTGCAGGAAATTCTATATTTGTGTGTAATCTACTTCTTAATTGTAACAAACAAAAACTGATGGATTGCAGGAGAGAAATCTTAGATTTTTTAAAAAAAATGGGTTTCCATCTCTTTCAACTACTTTAAAAGCAGTCTTATTCTTATGAGACTATATGAAAAAGACAGATGTTGAATCGCTTTGCTTAGAATATTTTTTTTTTCTTGTGCTAGTCACATTGATAAATATACCTTTTTATCTGGGAATAAAACTCTCTGGGCACTCAATATGCTAAAAACTGTGTTCTTTTATATTCTGATATTCCGAAGATCTACTTTCTACCTATTCAATCACTTCTAATTTAGAAATTGTTATCTGCTCTCCTTCACTTTCCTTTCAGTTATGATCTAGTCTCTCAGCTAATAATAAAGATCTCAGTTTTCTCCTATCTGCTATTTCTTTTCTTTTACATCTTGAAGCACCACTTAAGAAAATTACTACCAGATTTCATAAATATCTCATGAAGATAATAATCTGATGAGATTAACTCCTTCCCACCAAACCCTTCTTTCTCCTTTTGAACACATGCATTTAATCTCCCTCTGCAGTGCTACTGTCCACATTTTATTACCTGATAATTGGTTATTAACAGACCCTAAATGTCATCCATGCTACATTTTAGGAGTATTCTCTTTTAATTGCAGGAAGCCACTTTTATGTCTAATTTTTGTTATCTGATATGGCATTTAGTCCAGGGGTGGGTTCTACCTACCTTTACTACCAGTTCACAATGGGGCTGCACACGCACTCTTCTGCACATGTGCAGAAGTGTTCTGATGCGTCGGGGTTGGTGGTAGGAGCCTTCTGCCGGTTTTACTACCAGTTTTATAGAACCGGTGCAAACCGGGGGCAAACCACCACTGATTTAGTCCTTAACAAAGTAAAGGCTTGTTTCATTTTTAGGAATGTCTTGAGTACATTCCTTGAGTAGACATAACTGCAGTTCTTCAAGGCTTGGGAGGAAGGGTTTATAAAAAGAAAATAATACTGTGTTTCTCCGAAAATAAGACCCTGTCTTATATTTTTTTGAACCCCGAAATAAGCACTTGGCCTTATTTTTGGGGGGCTCATGGAGCCGTATTACCTGATTTCCAGCTTTGTGTTTAAATATTTTCAGGGAGGGCTTATTTTTTGAGGGGGAGGCTTATTTTAGCGCATGCGTTCAGAAACCCAATTGGTCTTATTATCAGGGAATATATCAGGATATAATATTACAATTATTACATTGTAATATGGGGGTTTCACATTCAAGCTGAAGGTGGGTCTTTAAACTGAAGTAAGGCCATTGTTTTTAGATTTTACCAATCCTCTTGCTAAATTGGCCCAGGAGTCTTCAAGGGTTGGCTCTCTTCAGAGGTGGAAGTCACATATTGTAACAACTGGTTCACCAGGAACTGAAAATGTGAGTGCCCCACACGCTCTAGTTTCACTCACGCACACACCTTCCACACCTACGCGCAGCATCAAAAAACCGGCAATTATATAGGACGTGATAGCACCACAGCGGGTGGGTGGGGCCAGCTGCTGGTCAGAACTACCGGTTAGCGTGAATGGGTCCAAACCCTGACTCTCTCCACAGTCTGTTTTGATGAGCATGCAAAGGGATCAAAATATCATTTTTGTATTTGTAATACTGTGAAGAACTGTGTATGCCTACTGCAAGATGAGGAATCCCTCAATCTAGGAAATAATAGGACCTAACAAGACTTCTGTCTGTTATCTTGAGGTTTATGCTTATTCTTCCTCCACTAAAAGACATGGGAGCTTCTGCCTTTCAACAAAATGTGTAAGTCAGCAAAAGTGCTAAGAGATTCCTAATTTTGTTACCATAGACTAACACCGTTCTTCTTTTACAATGTCTTCCTCTACTCAGTAACTCTTGATCATGTTACTTTACAAACGAAAGTCAATATCTGGACAATTGCCATAACACATATTTTTTTTCAAGTAGAGAAGCTTATTGGGATGAGATGCGATGGGATGTTTGAAGCATCTTCTGGCATCCCTGCCTGTAGATGGCTATATATTTTGAAACAATTTATGTTCTTATTTTCCAGAATTACATTTCTGTTTCTCTCTCCACATTAGCAAAGCCTCTGTCAAAATACTTGTGAAGTCCTCCTTAGCTTGAGGAGTCCAGCCTCCCTTAATTTTGTAAATGAGATCTCATTATAATTACTTTTATTATAATAGTAAAGATCACTTTTTCAAAAAGTAAAAAAAAATGAAAACAGGAAGCATTTTACATAGGGTATGCTATTAAAAACCTGTGAGTACATTAACTGCAATCATTTCTAAAACAATAGCATAGTTCAACACTGGTGTCTCCTTGAGATGAGCATTATAAAAGCCATTGCATCATTTTTTTAAAAATGTCACAGCAAAAATGAATTGGCATTTCCTAATTTTCAACAGTCAAATTCCTGGCAAAATAAATGTAAATATAAGTTGTGCACTGATTGATTAATGGAAACAAATGCAATCATGCAAAGGAAGGAAAAACTGTATCTAAATACATATCTACTTATTCATTGATTTAAACAAATGTTTGGTTGCACTATGCATAGACCTTGATACCGATAGTACATTCAAATTTTGGCCTATGTTTTTTCCAGTAAGAGCATCGCCATGCTTTATTTAGGGGGCCTGGGACAAACTTCAATCTTGATCAATACAGACCATATTAAAACCAGCTTGTCATATTAAACAGAACCATTCTATTATTGGAAGTGTCCTCTACAAGTTAATACATTTATTGTTATATTCAGTGGCGGGCTGCAACCGGATTAACAACCGTTTCTGTGATTGTGGACTTTGCGCACATGTGCCTAACGCACTTGCACGCAGCGTTCAAAATACAGCAATTTGAAGCTCAGCTGCTTACCTTCTAAGGCAGCCCCGGTAAGTAGAACAGTGGAGGTGCGGAAATCAGCTGTGCTGCGTGAATCAGCTGAGCCAGAAAGAAGGAAATATAGGATAGGATAGGGCAGGGATGGGATGGGATGGGTGGGCGGAGCCAGATGATCCTCAGAACTATCGGTTCACCCAAACTGGTACGACCTGGCAGCAGCCCACCACTGGTTATATTCAATTTGCCAGATTGTGACCCTTTTCTTGTCCTTGAAAAATCCAGTTTAGTTTAGTTTTAGTTTTATTGGATTTATATACCGCCCTACTCCCAAAGGACTCAGGGCGGTGTACAGCCAACAATAAAAATACATAAATACAAAATTTAAAACCAACTAAAAAAGATTAAATGAATTTGGCCCGGACAGTATTAAAACACCCCAAATAATTTAATTTTTTTTTTTTAAATTTAACACTAAAAACGGAGAGTGGTTAGGCCAGGCAAAAGTAAATGGATTAACTTTAAGTTAACAAAAAGTTTAAATTATCTATTAAGGCTATGTTTGTATTGCATTGCTTATTTCTGAATACAAAGTATGCATATATCTGACATCCATTTCCCATAATATTGGCAAATGAAAAGTACAATATGTAGTTTGCTGAAGGATAAGAATATACTGAAAACGCTTCCCTTCAGCTTTAATCAATTGTTGCACCCTTGAATTGGGGAAGCAGAGATTCAAGTCCTCTCTCCACCATGAATTCATTAGGTGAAGTCAAGCCAGTCACCATTTCTCAAGGTAGACTATTCAACATAGTGGCTGAGATGGTTAGAGAGGCAGAATTGCTGCATGCCTTGAGTTCCTATAGCAAAGGCAGGATATAACGGTAAAGTGTTTTTAAAAGGACACAGCAGTTCCATCTGCAAAAATCAATCACCGAAGGCAGACTTTGGTGTTTCAAAGTATAATAACTGAAGTCTACTTGGCGAGGCAACATCTACACCAGCTTCCCAAGAAGCATAGGTCTGAGATGAATTACAAGGAAATTTAATCAGACGGATGATTCCAAACTTAGCTCAAGCTAACTACCTTCCCCAGAAGGGACCAAGGCAATCATCAAAGCAGTTGCTGACCCCTCTGTCTCTTCTTCCAGAGGACAATTGTGGGCGATGCCGCTGCACTCACTTCCCCTTGTCTCTCTCTCTCTCTCTCTCTCTCTCTCTCTCTCTCTTCCCCTGTAACCGACATGCCCCGTTTACAAGGAAGTCTGCGCTGTTCCCTAACGAGGTGCATTTTTCTTTCTGCCGGATTGTTAATTAGCTCAATGATCCTTGCAGATGTCTTCCTTGGGTTTATCAATCTCCCCTTGTGTCCCCATCCCAGCTGAGGAACCGGTTGGGAGGTGAAAGGCAGATCTCTGGGCAGGATGGATGTTTATCACCTCAAGATCAAACCTGGAGAACCATAACACAAAGCTGAAGTAAGAATGGTGGCCATCTGAAGAACTACGCCTCTATATAATGGGTACATATGGTGTGGGGTTTTTTTTTATGGAAAGACTTTTTAATAGTTATTAATACACTTAAAAGAGTCAGTGAGTTAGGATGGTTAAAGTGCTAGAGATAGAATGGGGAGACCCAGGTTCTGGTCCTCTCTTAGGCATGGAAGCCAGCTGGGTGACCTTGAGTCAGTCCTTCCCTCTCAGCCCTAACTGACATCAGTCTCAGTGACAACCTGCCTAAAAACAAATCTCCTTGTCACATCATGCATTGTTGCTATGTGAACTACGGCAAGCACAGTGCAAAACAAATGGATTCACAACCTAGCAGCACAAACCCCGAGAATAGTCATGATTCTGGTTTTTAGCAGCTTTTCCTTCTCTAAGAACACCTTTTCCTGATTTATTGAACTACAGTGGCCAGAGATTGCTGGTGGTCCAAAAATACAAAGGGAGGAGGAGGGGATCATTAAATAAAGGAAAGATATTTAGGCCTCAGTGTCAAAGGCTAACACAAGAAATTATGTAAAGGGATTTTTCCTCAGACCTTCCCCTGCAAGCCACTCCAGGTCTGAGTAAGACATAAGTAAACTGTCTTTAGAACAGCAGCAATTTCGTCTGCATAACTACCAGCCACAAATATTTCCTTATCCTTAGTAAATATAAATTACACACTCTTCTTATTCAGTGGAAGGCAATCACCCCAATTTGATGCCCTCTGGATGTGTTGGGATTACAAATTCCAGACTAGCTGAGGTCATCCCAGGAATCAATCACTCCTAAGTGATTCTGTGCTTGATAAGCTAAGCACCCACTGGGTGCTTCCTCTTCTCTTCCAGATTTGACAAAGATTGAATTAAATTTGGCAGGGGCCCAAATCTCAATCATCTTCTTCAAATAAAGGAAAAAGGCTAAAATGATTAGGCTATAATGGTGGTGGTGGGGGGTGGAATTTCAATGATAGAAGATGTGATCAAGCTGTAACTGAAAGCCTACTCTTGACATGGCAACATGTTGTATACTGAAAAAGTACTTGTTACATTTTTCCCCTTCATTTTGTTTTGGTCTTGCGTACCCATAATATCAGTAATGGCCAACACCACCTGCTCCCTCACATTAGCCTTTTATGAGGGGGCAGGCCACCACTAGTGCAAGCAGGTGAGAAGGCCTCACAAGAGAGAAACGAAGCAGCAGCAGCATTTTTGGCACCATCAGGGGGAGGAGTCTTCGTTTTATGCTGCAAATTTATAAAATGTGTGGGGGCAATTTGATTTCTACCAAATCAAGTAAAAATCCGCACTTGGCTGGGGAAGCTTTCTGAGCAATCTGTTGATGATTCCACCATCTCTTCTATGAGCTATTTGGACCACGAGGGCAAATGGGAAGAGATAGATAAGGGGAAGGCCTGTCACACCTGTCCCTGGGTCTGTTTCTCTCTTGGCCCAACGTTAGTACGATGAATCTGTCTTTATGTTAAAGAGAATAGAGATCTTTGTGTCTCTCTCTTTCCTTTTTAATGGCCAGCTTTATTTATATTGGTAAATATAACAACCAGAAGATATCTTTCCAGGTTGTCTTTATGGGCTACTATTTGTTGACTCCGTCCTATCTGTGGTTGAAGTTTAGCACAAATTTTGGCAATTGCCACTGCTGTCTGTGTTACAATTAGTATAATTATGCATTTTATGTAATTTTGCTACATTTTAAAAGTTTTATTAATAACCACAGGTTTGGGGTCTCTGGCCCAAAGGCTATAATAAAGGTTTGAACTAGAGGATATAAACTGCAAGCAAAAATATAGCAGTGCTAATAAAATCAGAATAGAATATATGAGTGACATTTGTAGAAATCAAAAATATATCCATAAAGTATTGACATAGAACTAGTTCAATGTTTTCACATATAATTAAATCTAAGCTTATGGACCATCTTTTGCTCATTCGTCTCAGTTTTGATATACTGTATACATCTAATATACATAAACCAGTATTTCAGTACAGGAATATGTATCTGATGTACTTAGATTTTTAATGTTCTTTCTGTCTTTCTCTTCTGTGAGACAATCTCATCTTGTGTGTTTCATAATCAATCTATCTTTCACTTCCAATAAAATGAATATGTGTAGCCGACACTGCTAGCCGGGCTGAGAATCTATTGCAGGGGTGTCAAACTCAAGGCCCGGGGGCCAGATCTGACCTGCAGGCTGCTTAGATCTGGCCTGTGGGGCCGCCCTAGAAACAGCGAAGTACCGGCCCATGGAAGGGCCCTCCCAACCTCCATTTTTGTTGGCAGAGGGTTGCAGGAGGCCGTCACACCCTAAAATAGAACTTGGGGGTGCTGTTTTCGCTGGCAGAACACTTGGGCCATCGCAATTGCCCCTGACATGAGTAATGTCGAACTGGCCACACCCAGACTAGCTACACCCACCCCAACCCCCCAAGGTCAAACACAACCCTGATGCGGCCCTCAATGAAATAGAGTTTGATACCCCTGGTCTATGACAACTGTGTCAAGACCATTTTTTTTTCTGGATGGGACTGTTACTGCTTAATTACTCAGTATCGTCTTAGCATTCTACACATGCATAGAACATCCTCTAACTCAAGCTCCTGCTCAGATAAGATCTCCAATTAATCGCCTCACAGAGTTGTTGTGGGAATGGAGGCTTGTTGCTAGGGGACTGGAGACTAAAACATAAGAAGAATAGTTACAGGAACTGGGCATGGCTAGTCTAGTGAAGAGAAGGACCAGGGAAGACATGATAGCAATGCTCCAATATTTGAGGGGCTACCAAAGAGAGGAGGGGGTCAAGCTATTTTCCAAGGCACCTGAAGGCCAGAAAAGGAATAATGGATGGAAACTGATCAAGGAGAGATTCAACCTAGAAATAAGGAGGAATTTTCTGACAGTGAGAACAATGAACCAATGGAACAGTTTGCCTTCAGAAGTTGTGGGAGCTTTCAAGAAGAGACTGGACTGCCATCTGTCAGAAATGGTATAGAGTCTCCTGCTTGGGCAGGGCGGCTTGGACTAGATGACCTACAAGGTCCCTTCCAACTGTTAATCTGAAACAAAAATAGGCCACTGGACTATCAAAGAAGCAGCAGTTTGCAGAAACAACAGTTCTGGGTACCATAAAGACTATTTTCAAATATGTGATCCTGGGATTCAGAACATCCTCTTTTCTACTCACCCAAAAAGTTGAATTTTTAGTCATAATTCTGCTCAAGCAAAGTTGTTAAACTCTTAGATAGTATATGGTATATCTAGAGGCTGCTAATACATTAGAAAATTGTGATTATAAGCTGAAGGAAAGATGGTTTGACATAAATTGATTGTTATGGAGCAGGAAAGCATTAGGTGGAAGATAAGTTCCAAATGGAGTACTAGGGAAGAGCTGTTGTCCTCTGGAACAAACCCGGCAATTATACGAGGCATTATAAGATTTGGCAGACCCAACACGGAGTTAGTGAGAGGGAGAAGGGAGGGAAGACCGTATCTGCTCAGACTGAAATCATCTGGTGTGCTAGCATTTTGCATATTAATTAGTATCGTGGTGGAACGATCTTCAAAAGTTTTGCAAAGAATCAAAAGCGGTACATTTGCTCGCCACAAAATTACTGCCAGAATTGCTGAGTGCACAAAACACAGGATAGCGGCAGATTCTACTTTTCAGGCTGACAATTTCCATCATTGTGGGATGTTGGTGGGATTGTTATGCATTTAAATGTTATTTAATTGGGTTGACGAGTAGCTGCAGGCCAGCGCACCAGCCGGAACGCTGGAAGCTGCATACGAGTAATCAAAATTCGCAAAGAGCTGGCGGCAGCAGGCAGCTTCTCATTGCTTCTAGCAAGTGGATTTATTGAGACAGACAAGCCTTGCGAGTTAATTTCCCTCTTCCCCTTCTCTGATGATGCTTTCTCCCCAGCTTGATGGAAACACTCAGAGACCTACACAATGTTTGTGCAAATAATGTACATGCAACGCTCCACCATCTATCACCAAGAAATATTACTAATATTTAGCATTTATATAATGCTTGAGAGTGACCTTGCAAGGAAGCTACCAGCCCACAGCCGCTTTGATTAGCCCACCTGCCCCTTCTCATCCAGCTTTATACAAATTCACGCCTAGCTCACCTGGAGGCAATTATTACTCACCACAGGTGAATGGCTATTTATTCAACTACTACCGAACTTCTCAAGTGCTTTACAGCTATTTTCTTAATTATCACAACAATAGTCCCATCTTGGTTTAATTATACACATATTGCAGAGTGTGGCTTGAAGCCGGCCTCCGAGGTGAATGGGGCTTCCTGAGACCATCTACACAATTCCTCACCAAGCTGAGATTCTACCTGGATTTTTCCTAGTTCAAAGGGCAATTTTGCAGATTATCCAATGTTACCTCTGATGTGACATAAGAAGGTGGGTTTACTTCACCCAGCTTCCCCTTGTATCCTCAAGATCTCATGAGGTAGGTTAAACTGAGAGATACGGATTGACCCCAGGTCACTACATTTAATGATAGAATCCAATCTAAAATCCAGTATAATAACCACTACACCTAAAATAACCGCAATAAGGAACTTTAAAAGAATTTATTGAATGATAATTGGCAACTGATAATGGTTATGTTATCCCTAGCTAGCTAGCCAGCTAGCTATCCTGTCTGTCTATCTCTATTTCTAACATCTATCCTATCTATCATCTCTCTCTTAATTGGTCTTAGATCCTGTGAGAGAGACACTTAATGTCAGGGTTCCAAGTAACACCCCAACAAAAGAAGACTGCAAGGCTAGAAATTCCTCAAAGTTCCATTTTATTAGAGATGTCATATTGGCACATCTGGGAAAACCTGAATCTGAAGTACCCCGGGTTTTTCCCACCCAAAGGAAAGTCCAAGTCCCTTCCCCCTGCACCTACACATCCATCACATGGTCCAATCATTGCACCATCCCAACTGGAGATGCCTCCCAGTCACATCACTCCAGATGTAGGGTCGAATGTCCTTGACTCTCAGCGAAAAGAATGTTATGGCTAAATATCTCCACCACTCTATACAATCCCCCAGTTTCCCACAGCACTAAGTGTGGCAGCCCCGAAGATCCAAAGAAAAAAATGGCCTTCAGGGCTGACACCTAAATGTTAAGTAGCCATTCATGACCACAGAAAAAAAGGGTCAGGATGGTAGATGAACCTGTTTTTTAAGGATTATATAAATAATTTTAGTTGGCTTTCGATATATTGTTTTTTACTTCTGTTTCCATTTTGTGTCTCCCCATTTTTAACCTGACGTTAGTTGCCCAGAGTTATAGTATGCAAGTTGGGAAGCCATATAAATCAGGGAAATGAATGAATAAATAAAAGGACATCAGCTTGCATATTCTAATTGACAGCTACCAAGATTTATAGAGAAAATCAATACAAACTGCCATGGGGGAGCAGATGATGATAGAGTGACCGATGTGCCTTTCAGTCTGCTTGTTCAGGGGTCACAACTGATGGGCAATGTCAAGGCTTCCTTCTTATGGCTTGTCATTATTAAATGGAGCTTGCTTGGTCTGTTCAGCAAACAGCTCTTCAAACAGGCCATCTTTAAATAAAGGACTATCCTCTGTGCAGAACTATCTATATAGAGCCGTTCTTACGGAAAGCAGCAGCTGATGGCAAGAACTGCCCTGATTGTCTTTTCAAACCAGTGCCTGGAAATCTTGTTGCAAAATGTGAAAGTAACAGTGATTGGGATTCACATCTAACTACAAATGTATATTTCACCTCCCCTTTATTTAAAAAAATACTGAAATCTTACTTTTATAAAGCTGTAATGGAGAAAAAGACGGGGGAGGGGGATGACGACCCCACAAAGGTGGAAGCAAAATTGAATTGTAGAAAATAGGCCTCTTCATAGGAGTCATATCCTTGGTCAGGTGGTGGCATTGTTCAGCTTGAGAAGCATTGCAAATGGGAGGTGCATTTTTGCCTCCAGAGCCCTAAATGGACCTTATTTTTTTCAGCTTCATGAGCTTCCTCTGACTGTTCATCAGCCTTGTGAGATAGTCCAGACCAGAAGCCACAGCCAGGGTCAGAAGAAGAAGAAAATATTTACAGGTCAAGGTTGAACTATGGAGTCATTGGTGCTCTCTGAATTTGGTTGTTTTTTCTTGCAAACATTTCGTTACCAAACTAGCATCCTTCAGGAATTCATTCCACCTACCTACCTTCCTACCTACCTACCTATCATCTATCTATCTATCTATTAGAATTTGATCCCATCTTTATCACTTTGAATGAGTAACTCAAGCCAGAGAATAAACATACTGGTAATATTCCTTCCTCCTCCAATTTTCCCCACAACAATGTGAGGTGAGTTGGGCTGAGAAAGAGCAGCCAATCAGTTTTTGTGTCTAAGGTTGGACTAGAATTCAGTCTCCTGGTTTCTAGGTTGACACCTTAACCACTACACCCAACTGTTTCTTAATTATAACAGAATTCCACAAGTTTGAAAGTACCCCTCCACTCGACTCCTGAAAATTAGGTGGGGTGTCCCTTCTCAGCTGCTTCCTCTAATCCTCCTCCTTCTGACTCAAATTTTGTTTATCAGACCATTGACCAGGCTGTGGCTCCTCCTCTGTCACTCAAGATCACTCCTGCATACCATCTCAGCCCCAGTGTAATGCAGTAATGCACTTCCAAAAACTTGACAAATAATTTTCCACCATTCTCAGACAACAGGCAATGAAAATTGTACTATAAACTCTTAAGTGAGCTAAACCCTGGGGGAAAAAATGGGGGGGGGGGATGGAGCCTAGCTACTGCCTCAATAGGAAACAAAAAGGAAATGGCCACCTTTCATGGTACAACTTCCCCGAATTGGCATAATTGCATCACATGTGGTTGGCCCAAAATCTTTGAGAGATGCGTTGTTGGTTTGAGCTCTGAGCTTGGCGATTTGGTTGCAAACATTTCATTCCCCATTCGAGGAAACATCTTCAGTGCGCTTTGGATTGTACTTGTCTAATATTCAAAAACATTTCTTTGAGAGGTGCCCCTGGCACTAAAAAAAAAAAAAAAGCTTACTCTTTCATTACCATCTTAACCAGAGGTGGGTTTCAGCAGGTCCTGACCAGTTCTGAAGAACGGTAGCAGAAATTTTGAGTAGTTCAGAGAACCGGTAGTAAAAATTCTGACTGGCCCCGACCCCATCTATTTTCTACCTCCGAAGTCCCAGCTGATTGAGAGGAAATGGGGATTTTGCAGTAACCTTCCCCTGGATTGGGGAGAAAATGGAAATTTTACAGGATCCTTCCCCTGCCACACCCACCAAGCCACACCCACCAAACCATGCCACGCCCACCAAGCCACACCCACAGAACCGGTAGTAAAAAATTTTGCAACCCACCACTGATCTTAACTAATGATTGCCTATGTTCTTAAAACAAGCTACAGATTCATCATGGGCACATGCTAGCATTTACTGAGATGGTTTTGTGTGATAAATAAATATTATGACCATGGCGTCATAAAATTGGTCCCTGGGTATGGTCTGCATGCACAAGATGCAGCATCCTGCTGAAGTCAAACAAGTTTGAGTTTTGCCAGTGTTTAAATGGCAATAAATATGTACAGACAGTCCTCGATTACGACCACAATTGAGCCCAACATTTCTGTTGCTAAGCGAGATGGTCTTCGGTGAGTTTTGCCCCATTTTATGATCTTTGTTGCCACAAATGTTAAGTGAATCACTGTAGTTGTTAAGTCTATCTGGCTTCCCCATTGACGTTGCTTGTCAGAAGGTTGCCAAAAGTGATGACATAACCCCGGGACCAGGGTGCTATTCAGCAGGTTCTGGAGAACCGGTAGCGGAAATTTTGAGTAGTTCAGAGAACAAGCAAATACCACCTCTGGCTGGCCCAGAGGTGGGGTGGGAATGGAGATTTTGCAATATCCTTCCCCCAGGAGTAGGGAGGGAATGGTGATTTTGCAGTATCCTTCCCCTGCCACGCCCACCAAACCATGCCCACAGAACCGGTAGTAAAAAAAATTGAATTCCACCACTGCCCAGGACACTGCAATTGTCATAAATACGAACTGGTTGCCAAACATCCGAATTTTGATCGTATGACCATGGGGATGCTGCAAGGGTCGTAAGTATGAAAAATGGTCAGAAGTCACTTTTCAGTGTAACTTTGTAACTTCAAATGGTCATTAAATGAATGGTTGTAATTCGAGGACAACCTATGTATCACAGGGTAGAAAGGCAAGGTAAATTCCTTAAAGATTTAAGGAGAACCATGACATGCCCTTTAACATGGTAATAACTAGAGGGATGTCACTGGAATATTTGATCTGGGGGGAAATGTCACGTATACAAGGCAGCCGGAACACCCTTAACATAGATAAGGTGGGCATGTACCAAGCAGAGACATGTCTTTAGCATTTGAGAGACATGAGCCCATTGTTGATTGCATGACGTCATTATCTGAGCCTTGGAAATGTAATGCTATATTGTGTACCTTTTGCTATTGGAATTGTTTCTGTGAATAAGGAAATTTCACTACAGCCTGAAAAGTGTTGCTCCAAAAACAGCCCATATCACTTACAGTTCAAGAAGTCTGCACAGAATACGTAGAAGTGGAAGTGGAAGTGGAAGAACAGTCAGATCTAGGGCTGGGGAGGGGGCAGCTGTGGTTTTGTGTGTTCAGCAGTGTCATGGGAAAGGGGGGCAAGGAATAGTTGGGTGACAATTCTCTGTAAACGTGCAAAAAATAGACATGACCATGTGCCAAACATTCCAAATGTCTGAATAGATCTGCAGACAGTCAAAATAGTCTTGGATACATTTTAAGCTAGTTTGAGAAGGCTTGGGGAATGGAGATGCTGGTCATCTGGTTAGACCGCTAAATCTTGCTAACTGAAATCCCAGCTGAACAGAGAGAGTCTAAACATCCGCGAGGTTAAATTTCCAACAGTGCAAACACTCTGATCAACATGTTATATATTATGGAAACAGTACTGCATGTATTTAACCCCCCTCCTCCCTCATTTCAATAAACAGAACCTTAAATCTGCTTAGCTTGGATGGCTTATCAGTGCTTTCTTACCCTCGGCCACCTTCCATAATAAGCATTTCCCTCCCAGCACAGTCATGCCGGGAAGGTGATCTTAATAAGGCTCTTTTGTGTGAGAGTTCACAACTGAAGCGGTTGGGACAAAACCTCAAGCAGGCATTTGGGGGGCTTTTGAATTAACACATGTACGGAAAGTGATTTCAACCAGTTTCCCTTATGTGGACTTCTGCTCCTGGAAGAAATTCCACCAGCGATGTCAAGGTTTTGTCCCTTCCACCCCAATCTATTCATTTTGCAAATGGTTTCAGGTCATTCAAAGAGCCCAAAGAAAGATTCTTGTATTGGGACTATTGGTGTGGAATAGTTGGCAAAAATAAGTCTCAATCACTGCAGTACGAATAAAGCAGTAACTTTCATGAGCGCTAATAGGATCCCCCACGTTCCGACGTTGCACCCATCTCTACCCACTGAGCACAACGTGGATTCTTCCTGAGCATCCCAGCTGCGCACGAATTAATCACTGTCAGGCTCCCATAGCTCAGAGCAAAATTGCTCCTGCATGAAAGCAATTTCCCTGGACAGAACATAGCTTGTGGTTAGCAGGCCTCACCATTCTATTTCACAGGAAGCTCTAATTATCTTCCAAAGATGGGAGGCAACACTTAAGAACAATCATTTATCTAGTTTGTACATTTCACAGGTGAGGTTGTCAGTCTGCTTAAACATCCACCCCTCAGGGAGGAGGAGGAGGAAACAAGTTCCTCTCTCTCCTCCTCAATCACTGGAAAGTTCAGAAAAGGTATTGGGGTGGGGGGAGGAAGGTGAGGGTGAAGGAAGATGTCATTGGAGCAAGGCAACAGGAAGTCATGCTCCCGAACCCAGCAGGAGACAGTAGCCAAGGAGTGCACAACTTTTAGGGAAGATGACGGTTGACCTGGTCCTACCCATGCTGGCTGTCCTACCCATGCTGGCAGTCCTCATTTGATTATATTTTTTAAGAAATTTCCCTTTTGGTCCAGTGGTGGGATTCAAAAATTTTTACTATTGGTTCTGTGGGTGTGGCTTGGTGGGCGTGGCATGGCATGACTTGGTGGGTATGGCTCGGTGGGTGTGGCAGGGGAAGGATACTGTAAAATCTCTATTCCCACCCGACTCCAGGGGAAGGATACTGCAAAATCCCCATTTCCTCCCGATCAGCTGGGATTCAGGAGGCAGAGAATCGATGGGGTCCGGGCCAGTCAGAGGTGGTATTTGCCAGTTCTCCGAACTACTCAAAATTTCCGCTACCGGTTCTCCATTACTGGTCAAAACCTGCTGAATACCACCTCTGTTTTGGTCATATTGAATATTATAATGTGGGAAGTAGCCTTTGGAGTAAGTTGGGGACTGCACAAAAGGCTGTGTTTGGTTAGGCAGGTCGGACATTCTTACCACTGAGGATTCAGCAGAGAAGAAGAATGCCAAACCAGCAATGTATCTGGAAATCCTGGCCAAGAAAAATGATTCATGCTGCTTCCATTCATTGAAGCCAACATTCTGTGGCCCTGTTTCCTGTTACAATTGAAAACAACAATAGCAACCAGAGGCCAAAAAAATATGAGCAAGGTTGGATTTGGCGTCATATGTCACAGAAACATAGAGCTTCAAGTAGAATATTTTGGAGATCATCTTCCAAATTCCTCACACATGTTCTGATACTGAGCAAATAACCTTGATTATAAAATCAAAAGATAAATTAAGCAAACCCACTGAGTGATTAATGTCCATATAAATTAGGGGTGAAATGCTTCCGGTTCGGCCTGGTTCAGCTGAACCAGTAGCGATGACGGCCGGTGGTTTGGAGAACCAGTAGCGATAGCAGCTCTAGGCTCCACCCACCCGCCCGGTCGTCGTTACTTCCTTGACTCTTTGTGGTGGCCCCTGAGATATTGGAACATTGCTATCATGTCTCCCCTAGTCCTTCTTTTCATTAAACTAGATATACCCAGTTCCAATAACCATTTTTCATATGTTTTAGCCTCCAATCCCCTAATCAATTTTGTTGCACTTCTCTATTCATAAAATAAAAAGTTTTTTTTCCATAGCTGCTGAATACACTTATCATACACTTTAGAATCTACACAAATAACTGTATGACAATATGCCTTGATTAGTCTAGCAACGCCAGCCCATCTACCATAATTAACCTGGCATAGCCCATATTATTAAAATCAACAGATTACTATTTAAAAGACTTCACATATTTGGCAAACAATCAGCTGCTAAATAACTGAGATCTAAAGCCTTGCAGCCACTAGACGCAGCATTAAAAAGAAGAAAAATACAGTATGAATCAACAGTATTTATATTTTTGAGAAACAAGCAAGATATCATATTGAACACCGGTGAATAGGACATTGATCATCTATCTATTCTCCAAAAACTATCACTGATTTTTTTTCCTGTCAAAAGTGATTGTAAATCACTTTACAATACCACAGTTTTCCATTGTAATAAGGAGATCAATCACAATTACAATAGGGTGAAACAAATTATTTCGATGGTCAATGATACATGCTAAAAAAAATAGAATTTATAGACACAAGCTCCCACCCCTTCCAATGTCTCAGTAAATTTATTTTTTGCAACATTTCTGCACCAATGTTGCAGGACTTGTTTTATCATCAAGAGCCTATGGAATTTATAGCCAGTCGATTTCCTGATTAAAGGCTCATTTAGTGAATAAATATGTGTAATTTTCATATAATTGTTCAGTTAAATAGGAAGTCTCATTCATCATGAACATCTCCCTCTGCAATTAAAGAATAAATAACTCACAAGCCACCTGGTACTGATGCTGTAAAAATTGGAAAAGTGCCCCATCTCAAAGCACAACCATCAGTGTAATCCCAGAGAACAGGCAAAATAGAAGAGTAGCCTCAGTCTCTCTTTGTAAGTTCAGTGCTCAGGTGTTAAATTCTGAAAAAAATGATCCACCTGCGGGAACTTCTGTGGTCTGAAGAATTCAAGTGATTTCAAGTGTTATCAACAAATGACATCATAATTCAAACAGATTACAAAGTACTTCTTCAATGTGCTTGGAAGTATGTATATCTCCTAATATTTGTTCCTCTGGACCAGGGATGTCAAACTCACGTTGTCACGTGACATATTGTGACTTTTTTCTCCTTCGCTAAACCAGGTATGAGTGTGGCCAGTGCATGACGCATCTGGCCCACGGGCCAAGAGTTTGACAGCCTTGCTCTGGACCATCAACCTAGCAGTCCTAAAGTTCCTTCAAACATTGTGATGTTAACTAGTCAATCTTAGATCTACCTTATTTCTTCTACAGTTCAATCTATTTCACAGAATTGTTTTGATGGTAACATGCAGAATCTGATTAGGCTTCAATGAAGAAATGAAGACAAAAGGATGTAGAGAATAACCTTACATGGAGTAGGACATCTGGGAACATTCCTTCCCAATCTTTCTCTTGTTTGTCCTTCCTGACACTTCTGGACTTTTTTGGGTAGGGGTGGGGTGGCTATCTGTGATAATTATTTCACTATGTATGTAATCCCAGCCAAAAATCAGGAGTCTGATAGCACCTTTTCTAATAAATGTTATTAAAAGGCATAAGAGGCATAAAATGGCTAAATTAAAGTAGGATTCAAATTGGGGTGAGATTTAGGGAAGGAGAGGGAGAAAGATCGGTTATGCAAATGTAGACTGGATGTGAGACAGATTACAAGGGCCAATAGGCTAATTCAGCTTTCCTCTAACACATTTATTTATTTAGCGTATGGCTGGTCACACACTGGTTCCTATATTGTGTGCTAGGAACCAAGAGACTGAGTTCTAGGCCCATTTTAGCATGAAAACTGGCTGGGAGACCAGTTATTCTCTTTTTTAGTCCACCCCATCCCACAGGGTTGTTGTGCAGAAATTATGAAGAGGATGGTATAGTATTAGATATCTTATCCGCCTCGAGTTATTAAAAGAATTATGCAGCAGTGTTATAAAGCCAAATCCTTTGGCTTCCGTCACGCTTTAAAATCATCACGTTGACTCTGCAATTTATCTAGCTGGGATTGTGTTAGAGGATGGCTAGATTAAGACCTCTAACACAATCCCAGCTAGATAAATTGCAGAGTCAACGTGATGATTTTATAGCGTGACAGAAGCCAAAGGATTTGGCTTTATAACACTGCTGCATAATTCTTTTAATAACTCAAGGCAGCTAAGATATCTAATACTATACCATCCTCTTCGTAATTTCTGCACAACAACCCTGTGGGATGGGGTGGACTAAAAGAGAATAACTGGTCTCCCAGCCAGCTTTCATGCTAAGAAAATTTGATTAACAAATTTGATTAATAAATAAATAAAA
Source organism: Masticophis lateralis (assembly GCA_030761175.1). Classification (NCBI taxonomy): domain Eukaryota; kingdom Metazoa; phylum Chordata; class Lepidosauria; order Squamata; family Colubridae; genus Masticophis; species Masticophis lateralis. The sequence continues at coordinate 148,072,711 of JAUDYJ010000002.1, forward strand.
TAAATAAATAAGATGGGACTAGAACTCAGTCTCTTGGTTCCTAGCCAGGGGCTTAACCATTAGTGCTTTTTGCCATCAGATCAGTTGAAAACCTTGAGCCATTTAATTGTATAATGGTAAATAAGTCATCAAAATGAACGTAAATTGGATTACATAAAGTGTTCCCATTTCTGTTCATCTATAGTTATTTTTAAAAGAGTTGTCATGTGGATTTGCTGACAAAACCATTCCAGCGACACTGTGGAGACTCAGTGCATTAATCTTAAATGTCCAGCAGAATTTGTGTGATTTTATGAATTCCATGAATAAAAAGACAAAGCTAAGTAAAACCAGTAATTTTCAGCAGCATTCTAAGCCAATAAACTCAAACAAACCATCTCTAACAATTATCATTTACAACAGCACTGAACGCCTGCATAAAAGAAGCAATTTACAACACTTCCTGAATCTTGTAGGGTCAAGTTTAAATGGAATACTTTCAGCATGGAATTTTGTGGTGTTTCTTAAGGACAGCCATCCACATGTTCAAGACAGGAATCTTCTAGCAAAGGGTTCTCCCAAAACCAGATATTTTTTTTTTTATTTCTGTACTAGACTGGGAGAATTAAAACCAGAGAGAATGAAAAAAAGATGGACACATGTAGTGGAAAATTCAAACAGATTTCCAGAAATGGGTGAGGCTAAGAGAAGTCTTTTGCCATACTTTCTATGTGGCTTTTGCAATGTTTTTGTAAAATGGAAGACTCAGTCTCAAATTTCTCTATTTTGGTTAGGCCAGAACAGTGCATTCTTTCATCACCTCAGCATTTAGAAGTCAGGGGGTTTTTTGATCCCCAAAAGTGATTCTCACCGGATGCAGAAAAAAGGCAGACAATTCGATACAAAGAGATCTTTGATGCAAGTGAGAGGTAGGGAATTGCTTTTATTGCTTCCCACCCTACATTGAAAAGCCTGTGGCTTCCTCTCCAGCCCTCTCAGTCCCATCTGTTCATTCCGAAGTAAAATCTCAGATTTCAGGTTAATGAGCAGGAGATCAAAAGCTGGATAGGGCAGGTTGGTTGGGATGTAGATGAGAGGTGAGGTAATGACCTTAGACTCTAAGGAAAGAGTGCCTGGGGACTTAGAGAAACAACACAATATAGCCATGTTTAACTGCCACTTTCTAGAAGCAGGCAATTCCATGGGGCAGCTTTAGTGCCCCATCAGTGCCCAGGAAGGAAAGAGAGACTCCTTTATTTACAAATATACAAAGTGAAGCGTCATCCGCTCTTCAAAGAAAACAGTGCATTCTTAAAGCCCTTTTATTACAACTTCTCATCAATCAGATACAAAATTTGGATTTTTGCCACCATGGGTAGCTGCGCTGTCCTTTTCCTTTCACGCGTGGATGTCATAACCAGGACTCTTCCATCTATCAAGAATGTCAACATGTCTTTTAGCGTCTGCTATTTTTAACATTCCTTCATCTATTATTCTTTGTTTTGGTTTGGTGTTTGCACTTTTTAATGTATTTATTAACTGTTTTTAGCTCTACTGTATGTTGCCCAGAGTCGCTTGTTTGTGAGAAGGGGTGGTTATATAAATTGGTTTAATAAACAGTGCTAGTGGAATGCTATTATTCATAATACAAAAAAAAAAACCCTGTATTTCAACTTTTCTTAAAAATCAGCTCCACAAGGGGCTAATGTATCAAACGTGTTTCAATTTTAAGAACCCCAGTAACATAAGCCAGCTATCTAGGTTAGGGCAAAGGCTATAGCCTTCACATCTCTTTCACACTCTCAACTGTATGAAAGGTCTGGTGGTTACGGCATTAGGCTAGAAAGCAAGAGAGTTCAAGCCCACCTTAGCCAACAAAGCCAGCTAGGTGACCTTGAGTCTGTCCTTCTCTTTTAGTCAAACTCTGAGCTGATGTGTGGAAAACAGAGCAGGAAAAAGGATTAGATGTATTCACTACCTTGAATTTGTAATTTGTAAAGGTAATAAAGGCTAGTAACAAAAGTATTTTAAAAAAGTAGTAAAAGTAAGAACATTTAGACACACCTATGACCTACTTGAATATCCTAACTAAACCTGATTGCATCTTGGCTCATGTCAAGCTTCTCTTGAAGGCATTTTAGCAGCAGCTTGTTACTAACTCTGTGACAGCTGGAGTGAAGCATCATTTGTATACCCACTACTTTTGTAAGAATCGTCTGAACCATTTTTACAAATGCTTTTTTATAAAAAGTGTAAATGCAGTAAATATATTTCTCTTGAAAAGATTAGCCTTACACTGAAATGTATTCAGAGTTAATTTCTTATTTAATTATTAGAATACGGCTAATTTAAATGGAGTGACACCTTTCTCCAAAAACTATGTGGGATGTTTTATGTGGATGAGAATGTATACAGAGAGTCCTGTAAAGGGAGACTATATATGTCCATAAATACATTAAATGAAAGACGTGAGGGGAGTTACCTTGAATGGATGTTGATTCCCTTTTAGCCATAAATAAAATCAAGAGGGGTTCCATTTGGAAAGATCCTTGCAGATACAGTTGGCCATCTATAATTTAGAATAATTCCAAATCTACCATTTGATTAGTATTACAGTAAGTATGGATCCCTACTGATATCAGAATATCACATTTATTATTATTAAGTTAGTCACACAGTCAGTCAAATGTTTAAACTGGATTTGGCAATTTTGCCCTCCTATCAAGTCCTTTCCAAGGACCTAGTTAGGCAGATGCTGTTTAATAATATCGAAGGTATTTTTGCAGGATATATAAGCTGTTCTAAGTAAAGTTGCCTTTTGCAATTGACTGAGGTGATTTTATCAAAGCCGATGATGTTAAATCTTTTGGAATTGGTGGTTATTTATTGGTATCACCTAGGCTTTCTTTTGCCAGAATTGTTCTACTTCTATTTGCAGGTTTCTATACTTTGTGATTTCTCTCCAACTCTTGCTCTTCTACTCTGTTTCCAGGCATTGCAATGTATGTACATTATCATATACACAACAGCGAAATCACAGCTGCCAATTTTTTTTGACTGATGTTGACTTTCATGTACATTGAGTTCTTCCCAAAGTTATCCTTACCTTGTCATAACATATTGGTGTAGTGAATCTGTGGATCCAAGAAGTGTGGCCTTTTGTAATTGACAGATGGAAATTTTGTCAATGTGCAGATTTACTAAGTGTTGGTCCAAGATATTTTCAAAGGTAAACAGTTTGCTGCTAACCACTGGGACCATCATGGCAGTTTATGTCATCTTTCAACTTCAATTTTCATACCTTGATACTTTCTGATCTTCTCCAATTCTTTGTTTTCTGTTCTACTACAGTATTCTCTTGTATTGCCACATCAATTATCTACACTTTCTTCTTTTTAGCCACAGTTAAATCCCTATATTCATGGAGGGTTCTCTACAATTTATGGAGTGGGATTACCCCACCAACAATGAGGACTATGAACTTTCTCTTGTTGTTGTATGAAAGCTTAGCTTCAGAGGAATGCAACACAAAATTTCCAAGTGATAAATTAAAACTGTATCCTTGGGACCATTCTGACAAACCGCAAGATGAATTTTGTTCATGGGTGCCCATGTCTAAATATGGTGTCAAAACAACAAACCGTGCATTGTGACATCACACCAGTTCTTTCCTATTGGTGTTGCAGCATTGCACCCAAGCACTTAACAGGTGGAGTTTGTATCACAACATGCTTCACCACTTGTCCTCTATCACAGATGTCTATAATTCTACTGCGGAAGATATTTCCAATGAAATTCCTCTTTCCTTACGAGCCCAAAGGCAGTGTGGTTTCCCCAGGCCTTCTAATGATATGTAACAAGCTGATAGGAGATGGTAACAGCTGTTCTTGGAGATGGAGTTACAAGAAAGCCTAGAATTCTTTTTGTTCACTCTGCACTAGTGATCTGAAGGCACTTAGACCATCAAGAGTACAATGAGCTCTCAGCACTGGGTTAGCAGCCACATTCCATCTAAAGGTAAAGGGTTAAATTCATGAGATGTATAGATCTCTAAACTAGAAGATGGTGTAGGAGATTTGATGCATTTCTGATGGCAGCAACCTCAAAGCCAGAGAGAGGCAAGCGAGAGAGCTCTGTGACACCTTTTTATGTCACCAAGGTATATAAGCACTGAGGCAACAGCTGATTAAGAGTTGGAAGGGACCTTGTAGGTCATCTAGTCTAACCCCCTGCCCAAGGGAGACCCTACATCTGCCTCTACCTAGGATTCAACTTACCTCCTGATTGTGAGGCAAAAGCTCTACCTCTAGTTCTAAATCACCATTTTTAATGCTTTTTCACATTAACATGGGGAACAAAGTCATGAAGAGCTATTCTAGCTTTCTTTTAAAAAAAGAGAGAACATCACCAAATAGAAAGGAATTAGCAACCCAAAACCAACCCACTGGTTAGACATATGCCGTAGTAGGCATACCTGCAAGCTGTAGATAAAGAATGTTTATTCTTCCTACTTTCAGTATTGGCTATGTTTCTAAATTTCTGGTCCAATGGCTGAGTCCCCCTAACCATGTACAGAATTCTTTCTGCCCTATGGGAAAATGAAGTAGACCTACCACCTATTTTTTTTTCTTTTTCACACTATGGCAGGCAATGTTCAACAACAACAACAAAAAGCATTCTGCTACAAACACAAGGCTTATGCCATGTCAAGAAGGCAAAGATGGCATTGCTGGATTGATTAAAACTATTCTAACTCTGCAGTTTTCAATCTGATAGGTAGCTAAAAGGATAAAATGAGAGTCAGGAATGTCAGCGAGGGTTTGCACAAGCTTGCTTCCTGCTGATCATAGCTGAAAATCTGCAACAGATGCAAGACAACCTCAGCATGAAATGTACAGCCAGCCATGGCTCTTGGGTTGCCAAACTCCATTTCTCTCTCTCTCTCACTCCCTCCCTCTCCCACTCCGTGTGAGTGTGTTTGTGTGTCAGCTGCTAACTTTTAGAATGCATGCTCAGAAACACTTAGCCCTGGATGGGGCCCCTCCAGAGAGGATACAATTAAATTCTCCTTCTGTGTAGCAGAAGGACTTGTTGGAAAATATGGGTGCCTGCTTTCAAACCATATAACATCCATCCTCCCCTGGCTCTATCAAAGCAGGCAGAAAAAAAGTCCTTTCCCCCCACATACCCACACATTAATTTGTGCTGAATTTTTACCCTCTGCAAGACAAAGAAATTACAGAAAAACACAAGCCACCAAAAAAAAAAAAAACCCAATTTATTTAAAAAATTGCACAAATATCAAAGGGTACAATATAGCTAAGTGATTCTGGGCAGGGTGGGGGGAAGACCAAGGGAGGAGTTGGAGGTGAAGTGAGGATTCACCCAGTGGAAAAACAAGTGTCAGTGCTGTAACGACATTACCAGCCATCTCCTCTGCACCGCAGCCGAACCAGGCCTGAATGGCTTCTGTTCCACAATGGAGAAGGCTGCATTTTATCAGCTGTCAATCGCTCCTCCTGCCTCAAAGTGAGACTCTTAGCTTATTACATCAATGCTAGAAATAAAATGGGTACATTATTAATTAAGCATTATACATTCCAGTAAACAGTAAAGAATGAGTATAATTTTTCTTTTTGAGTAGGTAATCACTGACAGCATTGCTGGGCATTCCAAAGTAGCATCTTATTTGACATTTTCCATCATAGCAATGCATAATTCACAATAACAATACAGATTATTCCTCCCCACAGTAACCCGCCAATATTCTTCATCGTAGGAATGTGCCAAAAGTAATCTGGACTGGAAAAATATTATGGGGGAAAAAATTCCAGCAGTTCCTATAGAAGAACCCAGATGCTGTTTTCAAAGGAAACTCTGTTAAGATTCTTAAGTTACAATTCTTATCCCTAGGAGAGAAGCAATACTGATTAGCTACAGATACAAATTGAAAAACCTCAAAACTCTGTGTGTTGCATGTTTAGAATCGGTGTTATTGTTAGTTAGAGCAAGGTTGGAGAAACAGTGGCCTTTCCCAAATCTTGTTGGACCATGCTGATTAAAGGCTGTTGAGTCAATGTTCAACAAGATCTGAAGGACGACAAGTAAGAAAGAAAAATGCAAAAGCTAAAATAAATGCACAGATGGGAGTTCAGTAGCTTCAACTGAAAAGTGTTCTGAGCTAGGCCTCACGAAAGCATGAAGCAGACTCCTTGTCCCTACAAAATCCCTTTATATTAGGCTAATGTGAATTCCTCTCATTCACATTCAGCAAAGTCCTGGCAAACAGTCTTTCCAGGGTGAATTTACAACCACAGACCTTATCAGACTTGGAGAGCTGCCAGGCCGACATCTTCCAAATGCAATACTGTACAAGAAAATACTTGGCACGGAGTCCCTGAGAGTCACGAACAGATCTTCACACTAATGAAATGAACTAATTGTCTCCTGCAAACTCCATTCCCCTTTTGCTCCTCTTTATTCCCTATGGGAGGGGCCATTCACCATCCACCTCCCAAGTCAGCTCTTGTTCCTTAAACTGTTCCCTTCTCCTGGCAGCTCTGGGCATGCACACATCGGGAACAGGCTCCAGCTGTTCTTCAGCCCCACTTATCTCCGACTCTGAAGGTAGCCAATAACTGTCGGATGGCAATAGCCCCATCTCTGCCTCCGACGTAGAGCACTCATCAGAGCCTTTCCCAGACTCCAGGACTGGCCCATGTTCCTCCCCAACCTCCTCACTGTCCGAGTCTGCCACCAGCTCTGCTGGCCACTGGTGGGCCACAACAAAAAGGAAGTATATCTTCAGACAAACCATATACCACTCTATTAATTTAGTACAGGTGGAAGCCACTGGCAATATCTCAATGAAAGCAACATCTTTTTCTTTCCTAAGGTTAAATAAATACAGTGATAGCAGATCTCTATTTAAGCCTAGGTTGCCCTCCTAATATGGCACAAGATTCTTTATACAGAGGGTTATAACTGCTAGGTTAAAGGAAGCAAAGGGTCATCCCAGAGCTTCTCCAATAATTTTTGTCCAGTTAAGTTCAATGTAAATGCAGGTAGTCCTCGACTTACAACAGTTCATTTAGTGACCGTTTGAAGTTACAATGGTACTGAAAAAAAGTGATTTATGACCATTTTACACACTTATGACTGTTGCAGCATCCCCATGGTCATATGATCAACATTTAGTCGCTTTGCAACTGGTTCATATTTATGATGGTTGTAGTGTCCAGGGGTCATGTGATCTTCTTTTGCGATCTTCTGACAAGCAAAGTCAATGGGGAAGCCAGATTCGTTTAACAACCATGCCACTAATTTCATAGCTGCAGTGATTCAGTTAACAACTGTGGCAAGAAAGGTCTCAAAATGGGGCAAAACTCGCTTAAAAACTATCTCACTTAGCAATTTTGGGCTCAATTGTGGTCATAAGTCAAGGACTATCTGTATTTGTGTTCATCTGAGGCATGGGCGATGTTGTTTGATCCCACCAGTATTCCTTTTTTCAATTAAGGATATCCTCTTCCTAATCTGCTTTAAATGTGATCCAGATTTTGAACGGGTGGCCCTGCTGCTACCGTAGTGCATCCATTCTGGCTAACATCGTCTCTCTGGACATGCCCCAAATGAAATTGGGATCCTTTCATTCACAATACATACGCTCCATCACTCATTTCTCAAATCAGCAAAATTACAAATGCTGTAATCTATCCTATTGGCTATGTGAGAGCACTATCATCATATTTTTGGCTTGGAGGCTATTAAAGGAAAAGGGTTCAAAAATAATGCACTATCATTTTAAATGTTCCGGACTGGCATAAAATAATGCATTGCTATCTATTAATATGGCTCCTCAAAGCCAAAGATGGATTGCTGTGTTGCTTTTAAATAATAAACTCCTAAAGTCACGGCAGGTAGCAATATCTAGTAAACCTGTCCGATTGTAGAACTAAATAAACCTAAATAGGACTGGATTAAATTAGTAGCTGGCTAAGAGACGACATGAAAATCAAAGAATGTAAGACTAGGATTTTTTTTTTTTAATCCTGGAAGAAAACGAAGACAAAACACTTCTGCATGATTACAAAGAAAACCAGAAGTCAAGCTTGATACAAGAGAATATATAACTTGCATAGGATAGCACAAGAAATGTAGGCCGAGTGGCAGAGATGGATTACTTCTGAACCAAGTTCAGCTCTGCGATGATCAAATTCCCCCCCCCCTCCACATGCTCAACACATCCATTTTGTTGGACTTTAGTGATGCGGCTACACCCCAAAAACACAGCAGCCACATTGAGGCAATATCAACAGAAGAGAATATTTGTAGCTCAAGGTTGAACTGTGGTATGCTTGGTATTTTCTGAGCTTAGTTGTTTTTTTGAAAACATTTCATTATCCAACTACCCAACTTGGTAACATCGTCACTGCGCCAATGTTATCTAGTTGGGTAATTAGGCAATGAAACATCTGCAACAACCAAATTCGGACACCACCAAAACTCCCACATTCAGAGAGTGTTTAATCCAAGCTTACTTACTACAACAACAATAAAAGAGTGTTTCTACAAATTTATTTTTTTTCCAGGATGTAGCAGGCAGTTGAGAAGACTGCAGGGTAATCAGGTCTACATGGAATACACCTGCATTTTTCCTTCAAATTCCTGAACAGATATTTTCAGAAATGTTGCTGCTGCTTCTTACTCAGCAGTTGGCCAAGAATTTTTTAATTAAAAACAAAATAAAACCAAGAACTGAAGAGAAGGAGGGGAGCAACTTCCCCTACCCTTTCCTCTTCTTTGTTCCTTTCCCAAAAATCCATAGATCAAAAAGTAAAAAGGAACGAGATTTGAACTGCTCGTCTCAGAGTATAGTAATGCGGAAACATACGGAACCACAGATCTCATTCCTCCTACTTCTAGTTAGAACTTTTCTAGTGTTCTAGAACCCAGCTTCTGATATGCAAAGGTGAATTACAGCAGCATTAAAAGCAATTATGAGGAGGCAGTTCCCACAGTTGCCATAATGCACCTCTCCCTCGTTTCACAATTTTGGCTCTGGGTCAGAGCATCTGCTCTACGTATAAAAAATTGAGCATATCTAGGCTTTAAAGGGCTATAGATAGAGTAGACAATACTGGGCTAACTCAATTGTTAGTCCATCAGCATAAGTAGTGTTAAGGAGCCAGGTCACCCCCACAGGGCAAAGATTAAGGCAAAATCTCAATTGGGATATTGTTGCACAAAACTGCAACCTACTGTGAAGTATATCAAGACTTATAGCCAACTGAATAAAGCCACCGAAATAAGTGTTAGCACCAAGGACAATATATTCTGGCCTTGTCCTTTATAAAAAAAAAAAAAAAAATCTGGATAATCTCTAAATGATGAATTAGCCTCAGGAGGGTAAATAAGAGTAGTGAAAGTAAAAAGTGTAAAAAATATGTTGACCTAAGGCTAGACAATTCTTCCAATGAGTCCAGTAATCCAGAAGTCATGAGAACCAAGGCAAAGGCTCTTTGCTTTCTTCAACATGGAATTCTCAGTTAGTCCGCGATGAGAGCCATCAAGCCTAGTTCTTCCAGTTTTGCTCGGATGATGGCATCCCAGCCTTTGTTAGCTTTAGGATTGCGTGGGGACGGGTGCATTACCCCCTCTATTCGTACTGGGATACCAGCAGCTGACAGAGCCTTGTGGGCACGCTGTTCAGCAAAGCGTCCAACCCCAATGACCGTTGCGACACCCAATAATTTCACAGCTTCACACAGGGCATCATCACAGATCTGAAGAAGCTGTTCACGCTGAGCAGCTGGCAGGTCAGCCGGTGTCAGATTGCGCCCGCTTTGACTGACAAAGAGCAGCGGGCAATGGTTGTGTACAAAGCAGCGTTGGAAGAACTTTTCAGGCTTGGTGCACACAGAGCGGAAGAAGCCCCAAAAACGGGCTCCGCTCACCTCCGTATTGGGGCACTCCAAGCCACGGATGGGCCTCTTTGGGTGTTCGCATGCTGGCCGAAACACCTGTCCGCTTATCTGCAGCCAGTCTCGAACAAGTTGCACTGCTCCAAAGGGCACCTGGAAGGAGAAATAGATGCTGTTATGAGAAAGGTTTCTTGGTGCGGGCATGAAGTGAAGGTCTGCATTTGCTTCGAGATATCTGCAGTGGACATTTAACCCCTGAGTTGGAAAAAACAAATCATCCTCCTGAAAATGGAGGGGGAAGAAAAACACATTACAAACACATTTTCCTCTCAAAATATTCCACCATCAGGATGCCACTCTATTCTCCCTTGTTTACAGTGGTGGGTTGCCCCCGGTTCGCACCAGTTCTATAGAACCGGTAGTAAAAATGGCGGGAGGCTCCGCCCACCGACCCCAACATCATCAGAACGCATGCGCATGGGCATGCACAGAAGGGCGCACGCGAAGCGGCCCTGTCGCGAACCGGTAGTAAAGGTAAGTAGAACCCACCCCTCATTTAGCTCCTCAGTATCACTTCAAAAAATAGTTTGGGCAACTCACATGCCAAGAAGGAATGCCGTGCAGCAACCATCCTGAAATTAAACAGGTCTCAATACAAGCCAGTGAAGATGAGAGATGGCCTAGAACTCCCTATGGGCTGCTTTGAACCCATTTGAAAATAGGAAAATGGGAGGGAGGGAGGGTGGAAGGAAAGAGGAGCTAGAGGAGCCTGTGTAGCGTAGAGGGCTAATGCCTCCTACTAAAGGCAGCAATTAACACCAGCTGCCTGTAATTCTCTGAGTTCAATCCTAGCCAGGCTCAAGGTCGACTCAGCCTTCCATCCTTTCTAAGGTGGGTAAATTGAGGACCCAGTTTGTTGGGGGCAATAAGCTGACTTTGTATAAATATAAATATATATAAGTATGAAGGCTATTGCTTCACGCATTGTAAGCCACCCTGAGTCTCCGGAGAAGGGCGGCATATAAATCAAATTAAAAAAAAAAAAAAAGAAGATGGGGAAAGAGGACTAGGAGCCTGAAGCTCTAAGACAGAGGACTATTGAGGAATGCACTTTAGCTATCCCACGCTTCGAAAACAGTTGCGATCTCACTGAATACAGTGTACCTTAATAAATACAATAGCTCATCAGTGGTGGGATTCAAAAATGTTTACTACCAGTTCTGTGGGCGTGGCATGGCTTGGTGGGTGTGGCTTGGTGGACTTGGCAGGAGAAGGATACTGTAAAATCTCTATTCCCACCCCACTCCAGGGGAAGGTTACTGCAAAATCCCCATTTCCTCCTGATCAGCTGGGATTCAGGAGGCAGAGAATAGATGGAGGCAGGGCCAGTCAGAGGTGGCATTTACTGGTTCTCCGAACTACTCAAATTTTTTTTTTTTAGTTTGATTTATATGCCACCCTTCTCCGGAGACTCAGGGCGGCTTACAATGCATTAAGCAATAGCCTTTATAGTTTTGTATATTTATACAAAGTCATCTTATTGCTCCCACAAACTGGGTCCTCATTTTACCTACCTTAGAAAGGATGGAAGGCTGAGTCAATCTTGAGCCTGGTGAGATTCAAACTTACAGTAATTGCAGACAGCTGGTGTTAATCACAATGCTTTTAGTCTGCTGAGCCACCAGGCCCGCTACCGGTTCTCTAGAACTGGTCAGAACCTGCTGAAACCCACCTCTGGCTCAGCTTTAACATGCTAAACAGGTTTGACTATCATTTTTCAACAATGTTCTATTTTTCTTCATTCAACTCTTTTGGGTGCTGTTTCCCATTTAAAACATCTCAAAGACATTTATGTGGACTCTCTGGGTATTTCAACAGCTGCTGTCCTGACACACTTGTAGTTCACCAGTTTGGGTATGGCTACTTTAGTCAGCATCTTCATATCTAAACCAAAAGGCCTACACATCCTGTGAACGTCAGCATATTGTTCTTGCATTTACATTTCTTAGTTTGGGTCTGTAAGGATGGCCCAGGACAAATAGAAAAGTGAACAATGTCTAGTGGACTCCCCTATCTCATTCTTGAGCAGTTTGAAAAAACAGCAGCTATAGAGGTTTGTTGGAATTGATGACATTACTGACGTCTGGCGAATGGCTCTGTTCAGCTGAGCAGCTCAGATTCCACAGAGCTAATTAAGGCTCCGGAGTGGTGCTTGCTAAACCAAACCAGGAAGCCTTTTTTGGAAACTCTACGCATCCAAGCTTCAGGAGGACATGTCCTACAGTATGTTGCAAAAGGACAGATATACCCACCAAGGATCTCAGTTCTATAGCAAAGCGTTTTTTTTTTCCCCACTTGCATTTTGTTGCGCTTTGATGCAACAAACTAGGCAATATTATTTTTTTAAAAAAAGTTTATGATAAAATAATAAATAAATAATAATAGAAAGACAGGAATCCTAGGCAAAGTTGAGAGAATGGACTCTCTGAAGCATTAGCAAATTGTTCCAAGTCCACCTCTTTGAGCCCCAAACTATTATTATGTCTCAGGAGAAGCTCCCAGGTCTCAATTAGCATGGAGACAATAGGCTTAATGTGTTATTGATGTGGTTGTACATTAATGTTTCTGCTCCCTCTGACTTTGATCCAGGGATAATGGTTTCACTGAAGCTCTTCTCTCAGGGCCCCCATCATCCACAGGGAGCCTGGTGGGGACTGGAATAAGAGCCATTTTTCAGTGGAGTGCCCCACCTTTCAAAGTCCTCTTCCAGGAAGCCCCATTTAATGTCTACCATTAACCTTTCAGCATTAGCTGAAGTTCTCCTAGGCCTTTACAATCTTGTTCCCTTTTGGCTTAAATTTCCTGTGTTACTGTGAGGTTTGATTGGCTGTTTTGCAGCAAGAACTATTTCTGTTCTTATATTTAAGGTTTTGCAGACTGCATGGAGAACGTGCTGTTGTTGAAAGTGAGCTGTATACTTTTCTAAATGATCATTAAAACCGAAATAGGAGCATATGGACAGGAGACAAAGCATATTTCTATGCCTACAACGCATGGAGCCTCCAAAGGTTCCTGTAATACAAGACTCCTCATCTCTATAACCTTTCTCACATATAATTAAAGATGACATGTACTAGGATGCTAGCCAAGGAATATCTATGCTCCAGCATTTATATTGGACTCATACCAATTTAGCTGTCATGACTTCCCCTAAACAATGTGGGAATTCTAAGGAAGGCCTTAAGGTTTTATCATTGGCAGCTAAAAGTAAGGCTGGGAATCTTCCCTGTCTGAACCACTGGAAACAGCAGCCAATCAGCCTGCAGTGTTGAACCTGCAGTGGAACTCATTTCAGATTTTAATATAATCAAAGAAAATATCTCTGGCGAGGACTTTTTCATTCATAAAATAACTGCTATGGCATCTGATTTGCCAAATGGCAAATGGATGGAGTTGCTCACTGCTACTCTTTCTCCAACTTACCTTCTTCACAGACTTTGTCTATGAACTCCTCACTTACTCTCAATCTTTGTACAAAGCGCCTTAAAGTTAAAATGAAGGTAGCCTTTAATCTAGGGAGCCAGTCTGGTGTAGTGGTTAAGGCATAAGGTTAGAAACTGGGAGATGTCCTGCCTTAGGTACAAAGCCAGCTGAGTAACCTTGGGGTGTTCACTTTTTTTGAGCCTCAGGAAAGAGGCAAAGGCAAACCACTCCTGAAAAACTTTGACAAGAAAACTACGGGGATTTTTCAAGACAGCCTCTAAAAAGGACATGTTTAAAGGAAGAGAAAAAAAACCCCTTTTAAATATTTTTGGGGCAAGAATTCTGTTAGACACACTGGCGTGAAGGAGGTTTGAGGTGGGAATCCCAGAACTAAATAGTTCTAGATATGGGAAACAAATTTATTTGGTTCACATCTTATTGTGAACTCATCTAAAGTACTTTCTTAACCAAGCAAACTTCGAAACGTTATCTGGAAATATCAGCTCTTCTCTGAATTTTATTTCCCTACCAATAAAAAGGTAGACCCTGCAAAAACAATGCAGTGCATAAAAATAAGGTCTTATTGCAAATTATTTTTTCAATATTATTATACGGCGGGGGGGGAACGTTGCACAATTCGTCCGAAAATATATGCATCAGTAAATAATCCTAAAACCATGTAAGGAATTTGGAGAGGACTTCTTAAAAGACAAGGTTACAAACTGATGTAGAATTAGCAGAAGACAAATGAATGTTTGGAAAATAAATCTGTAGCTGAAAGAAATCTAAATTGATGGATTGGTCAGTCCCCAGTGATACTAAATATCCTTATCTGCATACACTGAGTGTGTGCTTGTCTTTAAACTGAATAGACACATGCAGGGTTTGGGGGTGTTGAACTATGAGCACTTAAGGAATATATGATAAGCTAAACGCCACAGTCAAAAGTTCTGATAACAGAAGAGTTAACGTAAGTTCACAACACCTCTGGGAAATTAGAATCACAAAATCAGATATTAAAAATTCCATGTGTGGGAAGGCTTTGCCATTGTAATGATGGCTGATTTGAAACATGAACTCCTATTATATTGTAATTTCAATTGAGAAATACACAAAGAGATCCCAACACCTCTTGTAATTCCATTTCTGGAACAGACTGAAGAATTTCAGATGCAATCTTACTAGCAAGCAAAGACCCCAAGGTACCTCTTGCTGTTGCACAATTTGTTTTCTTAGCCTGTAGAACTCGTATATTTCTGACAGCAAAACAGCACAAATACGAGTGTAAATCCTTTACCGTGTAGCCTTTTTTGTTCAGCCTTGTAGCTCTAATTTGTAGATTTTATTTAGTAAGTTTTATTTAGCCTGGATCGTTGAACTGTAATAAAGGATTTGATCTGATTTGAAATTCAGATGTTACTTGATCTGGGGAATTTGCATTTGAGAAAATGTTTGGCTAGAAAAGATCTTTACCACTTCTAGCAAAGATATATATTTGTCTCTTTTTAAAAATGAGGGGGTTATGGAAAAAAATAGCAAAGCCAAGGTCTGTTTGGTTTTTGAAAAAGATGAAAAAAAGACAACAATTTGGAATTAGGTTGTAGAATTGGAAACAATTCCTGTGCTCCTACAGAACATTGGACGCAAATATCATGAAGTCTGAAAAAGGTGGGTCTGTGATGGAAACAAAGGCTAGCAAAAAAAGAGCGGTTGCTTTATTGCAAGCTTCAACTTGCAATTATCATGGTTTAAATAAAACTCCCACTGGTTTTTAGCTGCATTGTACAGATACACTGTGAGGCTAAATGCTTACCAGTGTGTGTGTGTGTGTGTGTGTAAATGAAGACAAAACGAATATAAAGGAAGAAGAAGAATTGAAGAGAAAGCTAAAAGTGCAAGAAAAGAAAAAAAAGGAAAAGAAAATAGAAAAGAAAGAAAAAAGATACAAAGAAGTCAACAGGAAAGAAAGGTTAAAATACTGTAAGAGAAATGGAGATAAAAATGAATTGTGTAAAGGGGAAAAATGTTGAGTTTGCAAACAAAGCAGGGAAGGGGTTGGCATATATATTAAGGAAAGGAAAGGAAAGGAAGAAAGGAAAGGAAAACTAATATTGAAATTATAAGAGATACTCTATTAATCGATATTCCATTAATATAAATTCTATACAAAATATTTCATCAATATTATATCAACTTGTATAAAAGAAATAATATATCCCTGGAAAAAATAAATGAATATCTAAAGAAACAAAATTTACTGAGGGTTACAGAAGAATACAGACAGCTCGTGAATGGATCTATAACTACAAGGGAAGTTTCTGAAGCTATAAGAAAGATTAAACCAAGTCAGGTGGCAGATTCATTATCAGGCTCTTATTATAAATGTTTTGAGGATGAACTTTAACAACCTTTATAAAAGATAATGACACAATCTTACAGGGACAAAAAATGCCAGAGAGTTGGAAAGATGCCAGTATAGCACTAATACTTAAAGAGGGATAAGATCTGATTTTAACAAGAAATGATAGACTATTGTTATTGAATAATGGCTGCAAGTTGTGATTCTAGCTGATAGACTGAAAATAATTTTGCAAGAATTTATGCCTGAATGTGGCTTCTTACCTAAAAAGACAATTAAAAGGAAAAGTTTAGTAATATGTTGGACATTTTGGAATATTTTGAGCAACATAATAAAAAAACACAAGCTAAGGTGATCTTCTTAGATGCAGAGAAGGCCTTTGACAATTTGAATTGGGCTTTCTTGTTCAAAGTTTGCAAGGGATGAATTTTGGAGATAATTTTATAAAATAGGTAAAATCAAAAATTTACACTTCACAGAAAACACAAATCATAAAAAAAGAACATGACAGGGACACCCACTGTCTCCTCTTTCCTTTATTTTGGTTCTTGAAATACTGAACAGTTATAAAATAAGATGAGAGGATTGTGGAAGTGAAGATTAAAAAAGAAACCTATAAATTGACTCTTGCAGCTGATTTGGTATGTGTTTTGGAAGATCCTTTAAAGAAAATTAAAACATTAATGACCAAATTCAAATAATTGGGTGCATTAGCAGGTTTCAAGATCATAAGACAAACATGTTAAACAGAACTAATGAATAAAACAGATTTTATGATTGAGAACAAAGTAAAATATCTGAGTATCAGTATAACAAATTGAACTGTGTTATTTCAAAACAACTATGTTACGGAATGAAGTTTAAAAAGAAATGTTAAGATCACAAAAACTAAAATTGTTATTGCTGGGGAGAATTTCTGTGATAAAAATGAATGTCTTGGCTAGAATGGTATTCTTGTTTCAGAAAATATCTGTTTTGAAAACTGATGTACCATTTAAACAGTGGCAGAAGGATCTATCTAAACATGTGTGGCAGGGCAAAAAACCACAAGTTAAATATAAGGTGTTAGAAGATGTAAAGGAAAAAGGAAGATTGGGTCTACTTGACTTGAAATTGAATCTTGCAGCTTGCTGTTTGGTTTGGATGAAAGAGTGGGTGCTACTGAGAAATAGAAGGACATGACCTGAGATTCGAGTGGTATGGATACTTGTCGTACGACAAAGTCAAGGTTAAAGTAGATGTTAAAAACCCTTATGTCAGATATGCTATACTGAGAATATAGGATACAAACTTCAGGTAAAACATTTTTTGTGGCTCTCAGCACAAGACACATTTTATAGATGAAAAATAATAGGCCAACATAAATGGTTAACTTACTGTGAGTTACTAGAATATTGTCAAGGGGGGTATAAAATAAAATCAGGAGAAGAATTGGTGGCAGAGGGATATAGTTGCTAATGGTTTTCTTATCTACAGTTATTAGAAAACTTTAAAGTGGACAAAAAAGTTTATAGTTTTGAACGTTGTAAGACTGAATTTGAAACAGGATTGTGTACAAATGATGAACATGTAATTGTTAAATGTATTTCACTGAAATTTGAAACAGAAGAGCAAGTAGTACATTTAGTATATAGATGGAACAATAGGAAAACGTGGTTGAAAGGACTGAAGTTTACACTTTTATAATCCTAGAGATAATTTTTATAAAATGATATACCACTAGTATTATGTCACAAGGGAATTTGTCTTGAATGTATAAAAGCACTTCAAATTTCTATTGGAAATGTAAACATCAAGAAGGGACATTTTATCATATTTGGTGGAGGTGTAAACATAACTAGAAAAAACTTGGATTCAAATACACACACTCTGGTTCAGAGGATTTTAAAGATTAATATAAAATTGAAACCAGAGGTTTTTCATTTGGGATGGATAGAAAAAAAATCATTGAACTTTGTTTTTACATATGATGACTGCAGTGAAATTATTGTATGCACAAAGATGGAATGATTTGGCATTACCCACAATGGAGGAATGGTTGGTGAAGATGACAAAACTTGTTGAGATGGCTAAATTGACTTCTTCATTCAGAGAAAAGACAGATTCTATATTTATTGCTGACTGAAAACCCCTTCTGGACTTTTTGGATAAAACAGAAAAAAATGAATTTAGGATTTTACGGTTTTGATGACTAGATAGGATTGATTATAAAAAGAAGAGAGTTACAGTGTAACCATAGAATAAGGGGTAAATTTACAATCGTGCTTATAACTGTTTTGTAAAGAAGATCAGAAGCCATTTCTTTGGCACTAAGTGCTTCTGACATTCAGAGAATAATCAGTCAATTTACACATACACCCACACATGTTTAAATCACAGAATCTCAGCAAGCACTTCACCACATTATCAATTCCCTACCCATTTCCTTTCCTGGCATAGCATCAAAGCAGAAACTGAATTATCTGTCTAGGTGTTAACCTGGCTACAGTGGGAGGGGACACTGAATGAAGATACTGCACACAAGATAAATGTCACATGTAGGAAATTGGGGAGACAAGAAAAACCCACCAAGCCAAAAATACAGACTGGTACAGACCTTCTTCAGAAAAAAAAAATCTTATATATGAGATGTTTTACTATAATAAGCTCATTACAATAAAGATACTTTTCAGGACTCAGTAATGTGACTGTGAGAGGGTGATTAATTTTTTTCTGTTATTACATATATACCTATTTGGATTATTTTCTCTAAGAATTAACAAAGTAGAGCTGAGACAACCGTGAGTGAAGAAAAAGTAGAGCCATACTTGGCCCTCTCACACCCATTCACATTCATCCATTTACTCCTGCTAGTATCACTGTGCAAAAAGAACTACAAAAGCTGCTAGCCTGAATGAGAATCTATGGAGATCCTCATTCAGGTCATACTTGTCCCAAAGGTATTTTTTCAAGAGACAACTGGACTTCCTTGTTTTTCTTTGAAGACATTTCGCTTCTCATCCAAGAAGCTTCTTCAGCTCTGACTGGATGGTGGGGAATGGAAGAATTTATTCTCCTTGAAGACAGCTGGTCATTTGCATTCTTTTAGAGAGTCATTGAGGCCACCTGAGGGTTTATCTGTATCCTCGAGGTCATCTGAATAGTGCAAATGGGTGTGGAGCAGGGGTGAAATGCTCCCGGTTCAGACCAGATCACCTGATCTGGTAGCGATGGCAGTGGGTGGTTCAGAGAACCGGTAGCAAAAATCCCTGCCTCCCCCCACCATAACCAGCTGAGCCACACGATCATCAGAGGCTTTTTTTTTTACTTTTAAAAGCATTTTTTCTATAACCTCTTCGGACGAAAAAATGCTTTTAAAAGTTTAAAAAAAAAGCCTCTGATGATTGTGCAGCTCAGCTGGGATTATCAGAGGCTTTTCAAAGCATTTTTTTCAAAGCATTTTTTAAAAAGCCTCTCTGACGATCCCAGCTGAGTTGCCTGATCGGCAGAGGCTTTTCAAACCATTAGAAAAAATGCTTTGAAAAGTTTTTTCAAAAAAAAGTTTGTCACACCTACCCAGTCACATTACCCCTCACCACCAAGCCACGCCCACAGAACCACAGTTCCAAGAAGACTCCACACCCATTTGCAATACTCAGGCGACCCCGAGGACACAGATAAACCCTCAGGTGGCCTCAACAACTCTTTAAAAGAATGCAAATAACCAGCAGTCTGCAAGGAAAATAAATCCCTCCATTCCTCACCATCCAGTCAGAGCTGAAGAAGCTTCTTGGATGAGAAGCGAAACGTCTTCAAAGAAAAAATCCTTTGAAAAAAACACCTCTGTGCTAGACACAGAGAAGGACACCATACTAACTCAATATGCATGGAATTCTTTCTCAGCTGAGTTTACTTGACTAGCACTCAAACCGAATGGAAGATGCCAAGATTTGGACTACAACAGATATCCATCCCAACTTCAAGGAAGAAAAGATTACTGTAAAGAAGGGTACCAGCAAGGGTTTTTACCTCTACTTCTTCCTTGCTGGCCCTTCCTTCTGCTCATTCAGATAAACTATCTGTGCTTTACACCGGTACATTACAAATTACATTTATATTAAAAATTGAGAAAACAAAGAAAGGGGAAAAGATCTTAAGGAAAAGTTGAAAGAGGATACTACCTTTAGTATCCTCAAGAAGGAAAGTTTAAAGGTTTCTATTGCCATTCTCAAGTATTTTAAATTGCTATCCTGTAGAATGTGGAGCAAATTTATTTCCTGTAGCCCCAGAAGGTAAAAATGGAATCAATCGATTCAAGATGCAAGGGGAGGAAACAGACTTAAATATTATCATGCAAGCAACTGGACAATGAAGGAGACACCTTGGAAGGCAATGGACTTTTTTTTTCCTTAAGGAGCTTTTTTTAAGGAGAGGCAGGTGGCTACATATTAGGGTACATTAGACGAATTTGAGTTCTGTATGAGCTGAAGGAATATACAGGAGCATTTGGTATATGTGCCCAATCCTAATCTGCTTTTTGCTGCAGATTCAGTTCTATTTTTGTGACTCTTACAAGCCTTGGTTGTTTGCTTACCCCAGTCTGAGCCATGCCAAAAGGCCCTGGATTCATCCCAAGGAAGAGCACCTCTTTCCGGGAATGGCAATATTTACGTACGTAGTCCTGGTGGGGCTCCCAGGCATAATCCAAAGGATTATAAACATACTGGACAGGATCAAGGAAGCTGAGAGAGTTCAGGCGGACTATCTGCTCTCGCTCAATGTGAAGAAACTGTTCAGCCAGTCCACCTCCTTCCAGAAAGTTCATGGGAACCTCACAGGAATTCATTGGAGCTGCTCCACCTGGCACAGAAGAAAAGAAGCATCAGTTCCCGAGATGTATGTATGCATATAAATATCCCTCTCTCTTTGAGGGAGATGGGCGGTTCAGAAATGTGAGAGATAAATAGAGAGATAAGCAAACAGACAGGCAGACTGATAGATGGATATAGATGATGTTATCCATTCAGTCGTCTATGATACTTGATGATTCTATTGGCCAGGTCTATCTCTTGTGACCTTGCATACCGTATGTCCCCGAAAATAAGACCCTGTCTTATATTTTTTGAACCCTGAAATAAGCTCTTGGCCTTATTGCCATGCACTCAAAAGCCCTATTGGGCTTATTATCAGTGGATGTCTTATTTTGGGGGAAACAGGGTAGATTGATTGATCGATAGACAAACAGACAAGACAGACAATCTGTGTATGCTAAGGTAAACCTGGTATGAAGAAACGTGTTCATGAAGAAATCTACTTTCTTACTAAATTTAAGCCACACCTCATTCTAAATTTTGCTGTTTATACCTTAAATAGGGGCTGGTTTATACATGTACAATGTCAACAGTAACTGAGTCCTAGCTTAATTCATCTTTTGGCTGTAATTTCCCCCAAAATAAACATGTAAACATTCTTTATATTAAGAATATGGAAAAAGCAAGTCTGTGCACACAAAACATCAACTCGTTTTTCTCAGCATAATTTGAATGCAAATATTGCATTTGGGCCTTAAACTTGATTAAACCTCCTCAGAAGGAGAATGATCCTAAGATAGTTAACAAACATGTTAACCATGGGAGACATGGCAGCACAGACTGGTGCAAACCTTGGGCTGAAAAATATTTATACATTCTTAAGGAAAATGAATAAAGCATGGCAGACTTCTGATAGTTTTTATCATAGACTTTTATTTATATTTTTCTTACCAGGCTAATTCTTTTGCTGAAATGTCCGAAAGCATTTCTAATACCCCATTCTAATATTGCCTTTCTACAACTTCTAGTGATAATGCAGCTTTTCTTGCAGCCTTAGGAAGCACAGCTTGCTGAAATGAAAGGGGAAAAAATCATAATGTAATTATGGAAATTATTTTGGTTCAGACATTTTAATCTATGATGGAACGTTCCAGATTCCCTTTGCCCTAATTGGAAAATCTAAATTCACAAAAACAATGCAGGCTACCCAGGAATTGCCAAACAACATGTGCATTGATTATTTTGCTGTGATAAAAATGCTTTTATTCCAAAACCAGGCAGATTATCAATTACAAAATTGAATATTTTTTTTCTACAAGAATTCCAGAAGCTCGACATCCATATAACATCCAAAAATTCAACAGAAGGCGGGTTTCCTCATAGCAGGAAAGCCTTCTCCTGTTGAATTTCAGTTCACCATGCAGGCAGCAATTACCTGAGGGAAAATAATTGGTTGCGTTTATTGGGCCTACATCCTCACTAAAACCTCTCAGAGACTGAGCAACACCTAGCCCACTTTCCAAGCATTAGAGGGCCTTGGCTATCCTACAAATAAAAGAAATGGCAATGTTTGCAAAGCTGTGTGTCACCCAGTGTCACTACAGATAGTCCTTCACTTACAACCTCAACTGAGCCCAAAATTTCTGTTGCTAAGTGAGACATTTGTTAAGTCAATTTTGCCCCATTTTGCAATTTTTCTTCTACAGCTGTTCAGAGAATCACTGCAGTTAAGTTAGTAACACAGTTATTAAGTGAATCTGGCTCACCCATTGACTGTCAGAAGGCCGCAAAAGGTGATCACATGACTCTGGGACACTGCAACCATCATAAACACGAGTCAATTGCCAAGCGTCTGAATTTTGATCACGTGACCATGGGGATGCTGCAATAGTTGTAAGTGTGAAAAAAAGGTCTTAAGTTACTTTTTTCAGTGCCGTTGTTAACTTTGAACCGTCACAAAATGAACTGTTGGAAGTTGAGCACTACCTGCACAGGCAGTCCTTGACTTACAATCATTCATTTAGCAATCATTCAGCATTACAACAGCACTGAGAAAATTTAACTTACAACTGTTACTTGCGCTTATGACCATCACAGCATCCCCACAGAGATTCCAAACCAGCTTTGCTTAATGGGAGAAGCCGGATTTGCTTTATGAGTATGTGATTCACTAATAACTGCAGGCTTAACAACTGTGGCACAAAAGTGTGCAACTCACTTAACAATTCCCCTTACTTAGCAATCGAAACGTTGGTCTCAATTGTAGTCTTAAGTTGAGGACTGCCTATATTTTTAAAATGGAAATGAAGAAACAAACAAACACCAAAGCCAGTGTTTAAGATTACATCCTCCTTTGCATCCTCCTTTACAAGGACCAGGCCAGATACCCTCCTAATCCCTCCCTTCTTGCTTAGCTGTATCTTAACCAACCCATTCCCCCTTAAGCACCACCACTAAGGGAGGGGTTCAAATTCTGCCTCCTTCCCTTCTTTCCAATCCATCTTTCCAATCCATCATAGCAGCCCCTTCCTCATGTCACACCTTGATCCATGGCAGCTCGCTCATTTCTTCCACCGCTGAGCGGGTGGGCAATTCCTATCACGGCTCCGCTTATAAGTGAACCAGGGAAGGCCTCCAAATATATTCCTCCACCGGGAACGTGCCTTTTATTGCCTTTTTTATTACCATAATTAGTAAAGCATTCACTCAAGATACAAAACATTACTGTAAATAACCTATAAAGGCTTGGTGCTGTGATTAAAGACAGACAGCCACCTCCCAACATGTGCTCACTTGCTGTCCTGGAAAAAAGATAAAATAAAATTCAAGAGCCGCACTTCAACGGGAGAATATTTATTCAGCAAAAGCACTTCTGCAGCTGATTACTCAGAGGGTGTTCTAAGTGGGGCCTGGAAACGTCATGCCTCAGTCTTACCCTCCAAAATGTGGATTCTAATCTCATTTAGCAGATTAAGAGACTAGGCCTCAGATCTCTGAAAAGTACCTCAATCAGTCAATCAGAATTGAGCTGGAAGGGACCTTGGAGGTCTTCTAGTCCAGCTCCCTGCTCAAGCAGGAGACCCGACCTAGAAGAATGAAATATTCTAGGAAATATTAAAAAGGCAGAACATTATATTTCCCTGGATGAGAAATGGAGAAACATGTTTTTTGAGGCAGGAAGTAGACTCACTCTCAATAGCCTTCACCTTCCTCAATGGTCCACAGCAGATGTCAGCACTTAAGAGATAAAGAGATGGCTAGGTCTATTCATAAGCAAATACCCTCACTCAAGATCCAACAAAAGTAGGATTAGCCCAGCCATAATAGGAATTGCCCAAAGCCCCTTCATTGCATCACCCAGAGATTCAACCAAGCCTAGAACACAGACAGCCTACGAAGTTAGCTAAGACCCCCACATAGCCCCCTGGGAGTCTGACAGACAATAGAAATGTGGTCAGCTATCCAGAATCACAAGTGATTGGTGGTTCTGCTTCACCATTAAACCATCCTTCCAAGCAGCTTCCATGTTTCCAGTGTCTTTCTGTCCACTTGGAACTGAACCCAGATGGACATTTCTTCCAACACATCATTAAAAAGGAACTCTGTCCTTAAAGGAAAAACTCCAGTCATGGGGCTACTACCAAAAAGATCTTCCTTCCCTATTTCCTCTTGATCTTGAGATCCAACAGGATCTAAAAGATTATAAACTACAGAGGCAGTTTAGAGAAGTGGCATACAAGCCCCCGTCCCTAAATTTACTCTTACCACTGTCAGTTCCAGCATTCAAAGAGTCTATGTTTATTTTCCCTGTGAAAGTGTAGTTGTTATATGTTTGATGCAGCATAGGCTCCTAAATTAAGATTTGTGATCTGCCTTCTTTTCTATGGCATTCTGCAACAGATTCCCCCTAAGACTCTGTTTGCAGTTTTAGCATCACTCCGGGTTTTTTAATTAAATTTCATACTCCAATGTAACTATTCGAGATTTCTTTTTACAACCTTATTCCTTTTAATGTTCAGTTTTAATTCTAATCAGAGATAATGATCTGATTCCAACAAGAACCTTCCTACCATGTTTCCCCCAAAATAAGACCCTCTTATATTTTTTTGAACCCTGAAATAAGTGCTTGGCCTTATTGCTATATGCTCAAAAGCCCGATTGGGCTTATTATCATGTCTTATTTTGGGGGAACAGGGTAGTGACATGTTACCAAACAGAGAATTTATTTGCTTTTCACGTTTTTCTTCTATTTGCTAGTAAAGCAGGTAGACTGTGGAATCTCTACCAAACTGGATAGGAAGGAGCGCCAGGGTGTGCAAATTCAAAGGGCTTCTAGAAGCAGACATGTGAGATTTCCCATTTTCCAGGCTCATCATTACAGACAAGTTTGTACCAGAAGAATCAATATTTTGGATATTGTGAATCCACACCATTGTTTATTTTTATGTTACAGCCAGCATGCTGAATTGGCCACAGAAATAAAAGTGCAAACTCATTGTGCCAATTGAAGCTTTGTGCATGTGTAATCTGGGTTTAACAACTATTAAGAGAAGAAACTTGTAGTTAATTCAGAAACTTCTGCTGCATTCTATGCCTTTCCATCATGCACAATCACAGATATTTTCTATAGTTCAAAGACAGGAGGGGGGGAGAGAACAGCGAGTAGCCAGAATCAGTCTTACTTTTTCCTGCCAAATGAAAATGGGGCCTCCGTCTCTTGACCTATTTCAAACCCTCAGAAGAAACTTTGTCTCATAAAATGCTACGGCTGCTGGGAGATTTCACTGCCCTGCCAATTGCACACAACGTAAATCTACGAAGCTCTGGACATTAACAGCCTGAGAACTCCATGCTCCCAAAGCACAAATTAACAACTTCCCATTTGGCTATCAGTGGCATCCCAGGGTATGAGAGTGCTTAACAAGTGATTTGGGAGAAAAAAGTGAGGAAGCCAAGGGAATCCTACAAAGCGTAATTTACAGACGGGGAGTTCCTCAGCAGGCAAGCAGAACAACCCTAGCCACAAATGTCTAGGGTACAACTTTATTTGTCCTTCTGAAGAAAAAGTACTCTCAGGAAAACGTATACCCTCCGTCTCTGGATGGAGATGGAAGGCAGAGTTGGAAAGAAAACGTTTTGGCCATTTTATAGTGGAGAACTAAAACAAATGCCCTCCAAAGACTATTAAATATTACCCAAAGAGAATATAAACCTGTCAGAGCAGCTTCTCTTTTTCATACTCCCTGAAGAATTACATTCCACAACGGAGACACCCTCTTGAGAGAGAAAGGGGTTTACTATGAGGACCCTAATACCATTACTGTAATATAAGGTCCTGATTTTGGAATTAACTTCCTGTTAGGTTGTTATTGGTGCTGAGCCAATTACAGGGGCAATTTGCCCAGCCCTAAATTTCTGCTACTGTGCCATCTATTTACTATTTGTGTTTTTGTTACATAGTTTTGTGCAATGGAATTCTAGCTGTTTTGTGTTTTGAAGATGTGGGAATTGGGGAAGCAATGTGTTTACAAGATGGCAATTTTACGGAGGTTACCGCCAAGTTATTTTATTGAAATGTGTTTTAATTCATCGCTTCCCTTGCTTTGGGATTGTTTTTAATAAATGAAAAGTGATATACCTTTTATAAATTAAAAAAAAACTTATTAGATGTAACACTATGCAAGATAATGCAGCCTGTGAGTTTCTGTCAATTGCTTCAATCAGGGGGATGCCTGCCTGTTGATTTATTGTAAAATAATAAGATTATTTGAAGAAATTAAGAAAGGAATCTGACTTGTAGCATTTCCATAGTGGGAACAATAAGAATTGGTTTTGTCTCTAAATGAAACACAGCTTGGTAATTAAGATGGCAGCTTCTTTTCACATATACAGATCAGCCCAATGCTGTGTATACTGCTTGTGGGAGCAATCAATAGCTGGTTTCATCCTGTTTGGTATCTATCTGCACACACTAACAGCTACAATAGCTGCAAATTACAGTAGTTGAAGAGTCCACACATCTGGAGAACATCTGAACGCTTTTTTTTTTTGCACCTGTGTCTTATTGTTAGATTTTGTGTGTCTAGCATTTCAAAAGCCCAAATTCTTCCAAATGTGATTTGAGGACATTGGAAATTAAAGTAAAAGAACCAAGGTAATTCCTCTTGAACTTTTGCTTTTCTGGCAACTTCTATAGGGATCATCCTCAAAGAAAAGCAGCTATATATGGAGACAACCTTAGGGGACAGAGTTTGAAGTAACATGGCAGTCCAAGAACTTCGGGAGATATTTCACTCATTCTAACATAGATTGGAAAGCATCCTTTTCAAATATTTTGCCTAGTCTTATTGCACAGTTGTTTTACAATTCTCATTTTCATGCACATATGCTATTTCAACATAGCTGTGCCTTTTCTCATTGTGTCTGCATAGGCCTGATTGCTTTCTGATATACTAGGATAGCGAGAGAGCTTCAGCATGCAAAACAATCTTTAGAGCAAACAGAATAGGAGACAGTGACAGAATTCAGAATTTCCTAAGCCCCCGATGCATGGGGTCTGAGAGATCTGCAAAACCAAAATGATTGTTTAGATACTGAAGATATTTGCAAAAATTTAATGTCATTGTTTTCGCTATTATTTTTAATTTGTTAAAAAAGGGGGTTTTCATGAAAAATATGTTGGGTCATATCTAAAGGGTTTAATATTGTTATTTTTAATGATTCAATAAATATTCTATAAATGCATCAGTTTTATTTTTAATAAAATGGATGTATTTATATAAATATTAATATAATACATACAAGCAAAAGCCTTTTTGGGGTCCTAAATAATTTTTTAAAGAGAGGAGATCAAGAAGTTTAAGAAACACTGCTCTAGTCTGACATGCTCAGATCATCTAATAAGTGAATTAATCCCAATACTAAAAACGAAGCTATAATGTGGTGCCCAAATACAAAATATGGTTTAGTGCAACAAACTGGTTCATACAACAGGTTAAATCAGTGGCTAGATCTCTGGAAAAAAGTTAATTTGGTATAGCGATTAAGGTGTTGGTTTAAAAACCAAGAGACTATGAATTCTAGTCCCACTGTAGGCAGCAAAGCCATTTGGGTGACCTTGGATCAATCACATTCTCTCTCAGCCCAAACCCACCTTAAAAGATTGCTGTTGTGGGAAAAATAGAAGGGAGTATCAGATATGTTTGCTGCCTTGAGTTACATATAAAGTAACAAAGGTAGAATAAAAATCTAATAAATAAGTAAATGTTGTACACATTCTAATGTACTAAGCAGTTCCTTTCTAGCTGTGGAGGTATCCCAACTCATGGGATTTTTGCACCTCACAAGACTCAGCAAAATACTGACAGCACAAAACTTTCCATCTTAAAATAGAGAGTTTGGGTTTTCATTTAACGATGATGCAAACATGCCAGGCCATGTTGTTGTTGCATCTTTATGACACTGCCTTCCTCTTGTCCCCAACTCCTGGGTAAGCAGCCAACTGCTAAAGACAATTTAAAGAAAACTTTTCCCCCTTCTTCAAGCACCATCCAAGGACTAACTCAAGGTGAAGGAAGCCCATTAGACTTTGTCAGCTATTATTTTGGAGGGAATGCCAGGTGACCAGCAGTGGAAAAAGAGATAATAGAAGCAGGCTAGGGATCAGCAGTGGGATCAGCAAATTTCATGCCATTATAGTTTTCTGCTAACTCAAGGAGGGCAGAGAGCATGTTAAACAGAAGTGGGGAAAGGCCTCTACATGTCTAATTCTGTGGCCTTGAAATGATAAAAAGGCTGGGTTTTTTTCTGAACAAGAACCAATTTTATGATAATGGATTGGGAGTTTTAAAGATTTCAGTGTTTTGATTTGTTTTTTGGGTGGCTTTGAAGAAAATCAAACTTATGTATATAGAATTTATAATAACTTTACAGTCTGTAGACATAAAAACATCAACAATTGATTTCTCATATGCAAAATTGGAATGTTAATTTTTTTCTTGGAAATTTATTTATGTTTGACGAATCTTTAAAAAGCTCCATGAAGTTTCTTTGCATTAAGAACCAAGTAGACCAGAGTATCAACCAGCACCCCATAAACCTGACTGGCAGTTTTAGGGGAGACAGTAGCTAGCAGTCGTGAAAGAAGCTTCAAAAGGCTAAGAACCCACCCTATAAAACCAACAAGGCTATATTTAAGTCATTTTAAAGAAGGATCATATCACAAGACTATTTTGTATAGTTACCAAGGTCTGCAAGCAGCCTGTTCCTATCACAAGGCAATATAAAACTGTCTATTAAGAACTGGTGCCTGAATTGTCTTTTTTCCTTCTTCCTTTTTCCTTCATCGTCTCTCCATAAGTCGTAAACTTAAGAGCAATAGTAAATTATTTCCGATATCCAAGTCGAGGAAAATCACAGCTTCCTAGATTTTGGTTGAATTGAACAAGAAATGTAGTCGATGTGACTTTTCCCCCCTGAATAGCTCTTGTACTCAGTACAACTCTGTACCATATCATATAGAGCAGGGGTCTCCAACCTTGGCAACTTTAAGACTTCAACTCAGGGAGTTGTGGACTTCAACTCCCTGAGTTCCTCAGCCAGCTTTGGGAGTTGAAGTCCTCAAGTCTTAAAGCTGCCAAGGTTGGAAACCCCTGAGCAACTCTGAATAGAGTTCACCCAGAGAACACCCAAAGTTCAGCTAAGCTCAAGACAGCATGACTTACTCTATAAGGCAGGCAATCACCACCCATATTGAGGTTGGCTATGGATAATGGGAGTTTTATCCAGTAACTTTGCTGTTAGCGTATTGATACCGCTGCTCCAGATCATATGATAGCACTTTGCCAAACTGGGATAATTCTTATATATTCAAGTCAGCAATTTCCCACCCATCTGATTTCTTAGTATCTTTTCCTTAACCTTGACAGAAGAGCTTGGACTAATGCAAAAATGTGCAATAGTGACATCAAAGAGGAACAATAACAGTTCATCTGCAAAGCATTTTGAGTAGGTATTTCAGCACATCTGATGCCTCCAGTAATCCAATTTAAGGAAGACGGCCAGCCAACAACTATCTACTTGTATCCCTTAAATTTTCAGAGACCATTTACTCCAAATTAATAGGTGCCTGAGATAAAGAACAGATTTTCGTGTAGAGGCAAGATCCAAAGGCCGGATTTATAATCATGGGATGCATGTGTGTATAATATTGTTACGTCAAGATACTTTGCTCCACAAAGAAAACCACCTTACGTTCTTCCCGTACCCAGATTTTCCAGCCCTCCCAATAGAGAAACAACTTTGGCAGCCACGAACAAAAGTAAAGTAATCGCTGAGAGAGGGGAAAGCAAAGATCGCCCTCCTGTCTCTCCTCCCTGCTGCCGCCCCTCGTTTCTCAGAACCGCCCGCCGCTCTTTCCCCCACTTTTCTCAGGGCCGTCTTCTACGGACACTCACCAGCAATCTCTGCATCGGGCCATCTACGTAACATTTCCTGGGCAGTGACGGCGATGATGGTTGCTGGGAGTTGTAGTTTAAAAGAAAAGAACAATTACGACCTGTTGAGGGGGCTGTTCCTTCTTCGAACTACAACTCCCGATAAACTCTAGAGGAACCAACAAAAAAAAGGAGCTTCCGACATTTCTGGAGACCGTCATCTTTGCAGGGAATGAGACCTAGAGGGGCGGGTAGCGTTAGACTAGATGATCTTTGAATGTGCAAATAAAGAGCAGGGCTTAAACATATGGAGAGTACTTGTTCCATATTCTATTCATTCCTACATCATTATGGTTTTTTAAAAAAAAAATAAACTTATGTCTCACCATGATGTCTCCTTTCTTATTCATTCAGTTCCCCAAAGAACTGTTCTTGGGGTCTTTCAAGATCAGATGGCTTTTAATTTTTTTTAAATTAAATTTTAAATGTATCTTGTCTTTTTATGTACACTGAGAGCATATGCACCAAAGACAAAGAATTCTATTCTATCCTATCCTTTCCTATCCTACCCTAACCAACAGTCCTTCTTATTCATCCATAATTCTGATGGTCTTTAATGTGAAACTATAATTTCCATACTGCACAGCATGCAAGCAGAGCCAATGAAGTTGTACTCAAGCATAGCTGGAAGATGATGATATATAGAAAGCTGCTATTCTTTAAACACTACTTACTAAGTCTATGGGCTTTACTTCTGAGTAGCCTCATATTTACTTACCATGTTTGTTGGGCGTAAATTCTCAAGAGGCTTCCATATACAGATTGCTTTAATTTCCCACGTTGGCGATGATAATAATGTCTTAATGCAGACTCAATCATTCTTAAGGAAGAGATTTGAAATAAGAGAGACCTCTAAGTCTTCTGACTATAGATGGTTCTGCTCGTTATCCTGATTGAGCTTGAGGAAATTAAACCAGCTTCTCATCTAATTCATTAATAACTACAGTAATGGAATGTTCTTGTTTAGACTATAATCTTACATACATGTATAATCAACAATAAATGTGAAAAAATCACATTGAGGAAATGCAAGTTTACTCTCAAGTGAGCATATGTAGGCTTCAGCTCTGCGGTCTGACACCATTCGTTTTATTCAGAATTCCTGCAGAGAACCATATGGGATTGCTGCTATATTTTATGCACATAAACTTGGATTCAATTCAGTAGTTTGACACCCGGGCTACTTATCGATGCTGTATAACTGTTTATATTTTCCTGTTTCTAAGCCTCTCCTTCTACACATTCTTTGATAATGGCAATCTGATAAAGTTTGTGAAGAAAAACCACAGAAATCCCCTGTTGTTTGATTTTGCGCCACTCCCATAGACTGGTATTGATAGATTTCATAATTTTCATTAGAGTATATTTATAATCCATAACTTAGGGAGTCCATTTCCTATAGTAGTGACGTTCTACTTATCTCTACACACTTTTGTTGGCATCAGTATGGAAATGGAGTGCCATTGCCCTTTTTTTCAACTTCTCAGTAGAGCCTACAAATCTGGTGTTCTCCCCTCCAAATACTATTCAGACCTGACCCAGTTTATTTCCAAATCCAGACAAGATCAACTAACTCACTGTGTCTCAACCTGGTGTCTGGAAAATTATTATGGGTGGCTCCATGTTCACATGTAACATAAAATAACTATTTTAAATGTATCAAAAATATGGAAAATCTCCAAATTGTACAGGATTTTGACATTCTCATCCAGACTCACAAAAGTTGGGGCTAGGAAAATTAATGAGATTTACAAGATTTTACAAAGTCTACAAGATTTTTGCAATCAAGAAACTAATCTTGATTTTGACTACTAAAAATGGTATGGAAAGAAATGCATGTGACAGGATGCCCAGCGACCCTATATTTTCAACCCTGACTTTATGGTCCTTAAATACTTCCAGTAAATACAGATATAGTGGTCCATGTAAAGGAAAAAGTTGGGAATCCCTGCAGTAACTATGAAAATAATCTGAATTCTGTTCAGATTATTCAATATTCTGATATCATTTCATCTTTCTGCAACTGAATTTGTAGAGGAAATGTTGATTAAGTACAAAATATGTGGCAAAGCCTCAGGATCAGCTTTTTTGAAAGAAAGGAAATGAGTCCTGCATCTTGAGCCAAGAAATGGGGAAATATTGAATTTTTAGATTCCTGGACCAAATTGCTCCTTCCAACACTGGCTTTAACTTCACACATTGCAATAAATCATATTGTACTGTAACTGTCTTGTTTGATTTCATGAAAATCCAGCCACTATAGTTTGTAAAGTATGGTTTATTATGTAGCATGTGTGAACACACAAATGTGGTTTATTCAGTAAACCATAGCTAAACAAAGCATGATCAAATAGGATTGTTGTGGGAAATGAGGATATGTACTCTACCTCAAACCTCTGAAAGAAAAGTGGATTAGAAATCAAGATTAAACCAACTACAATGTAGCACAGGGGTGTCAAACTCGAAGCCAGCGGGCCAGATGCGTAACACGCTGACCATGCCCATGCCCAGTTTAGCAAAGGAGAAAAACTCATGATACGTCACATGACACTGCCGTAACAATGCAAATTTGATACCACTAATGTAGCACGATGTATGGTTTATGATTGTATTAATTTTGCTGTTTATGAACTCACTTGTGATGTAGGGTTACTTTTTGGTTGCAAAGTGGATTAGAGGATCCAGTGGTTAAATCCTTTGGAGCCAAAATCAAACCCCAAACCTTTTACATGTAATTATTTATATTTTATGTAATTAATGATTCTGCATCAATGTTGGTTACAGTTTATGCAAATTTATAAGAAATGGTTACAAAATCCAACTGTAGGAAAAATGATTAATAACCTATGCAAATAATGTCAATAGATTTGTTCAGGGACATACTTTCTGTTCTGAGTGAGGACTACGCAGTCAGTTCTCCAAACATTCTCTTCCCAGAGAAACTCCAGAGAATGGGAACATGTTGATCTATACATACCACCTTCATCTCCCTTGCATTCCTGAGAAATTCCCCACGCTGCCTGATAATGAGCAGAAGCGACTGGCTCTCCCTGCTGTTTCTGTCGACAGTCAGGCCTTATCAGTTCTGTGTTGTAACAGACTTCGGCTCTCCCCACCCACAGGCCATTGTGTGTGGGTTGTCTGCCACAAGTGGGTGTTTAAAGGATTAGAGCTGCCATTCACTCTGAGATGCAAATATTTTGAAGGGGCAGATACCCTCTTGGCCTCTGGAGAGCAGCTTCTCCTAGTCTGGGGCAGCCCAAGGTAATGACAGCTCTGATGAGCAGAAGCTCATCTGGGCTCCCAGTGGTTCAACAAATGCTTTGCCTGTTAGACCGAGCCCTGCTGTCTTGGGTTAATAGTGCTTATTCAGGGACAGCAGCATTGGGAAAGGTCTCTGCTTGAGACCTCGGGATGCTGCCCAGCCCTCCTTTATCTATTCTCCCACAGACCTTGGGCTTCAGTTCCCATAGTTCACAGCCAGCAAGGCCAATCCTTTTGTGTTATGGGTCCAATTCATCTGGAGGACATCAACTTGGGGAGGAGTGGAATATTAACCACATATGACCCATAGGCTGATTATTCATTTAAAAAATAATTATCTGGTTTTGAAACAAAATATGTTTAGCTTTTCTAATCTACTGTACTTCTTTATTCTAGGTTTAAGAACTGAATCCAGTGTAGTGCTTAAACCGCCTTTTATATTTACTCTGGTGATTTGGATGCTGTTAAAGGGAAAGCTGACCCCTTCTACAAAGCTCAGGCTTTCTGTTTTTCTGTCCAGGAGGAGACAGGGAGCTGGTTTTCTATTTCTCCCTCAAAGAAGTATGTGCCCATCAAAATTAGAAGTCTGTCATTCTAGAGAGATGCTTGCCTGCATTTCATTAAATTTCCTCCATAACATTCTTCATCTTGGAGTTACTATTCCTTAGCACTCTCTTTAGGTTCACGCAACACTATTTCATTTCAATGTGGAAAAACAGCTTGCAGTCATTTCTTCTACCTGATTTCAGAATTTGGTCTGCATGAAAGATTTTGAAGTTTGATAGAAAGATTAGATTTTAGAAGTCAAGTGACACTATCCTGCTGCTGGCTTTGAATTAATGTGATATGTGAGCCCAGACGATTGTGTGGCTTTTCTAACAAATTGTGGCTTAGCACAGTGTACCAAATCTGCTAATGTTAAGTTCCCAATTTAACTGAACTGCAAAAATGAAAGCAATCATTTGATATGAACTAAGTATGTATGTAGCTAAAGTCCAGAAACTGGCCAAAGACAAATAAAGTGTAACTAAACTATCATCTCATCCATTTTCATCTCTCTAATGCCATCTTCTACCTTGACTGGTTACCCGCAACAGAGAGTCAAGCAGGTGTTAAGCCACCAGCAAAGCTCTCTTACTGTCATTCACTGCTCCCCCCCACCAAGTCTTTTTAAATAAATCCCACATCTCATGCTCTCTCCAGCAATTCCCAGAAACATCAGGAGGAAACGACAGGGTGAAAGTTCAACTACCCAATGGTTATAAATGAACTGCTTCCACAGATCAATACAGCATCCTGAAAGCAGCTGACGCCAATCCAGTTCTGCAGGGAAAGACTGGACCACTGACTGATATATGGGCAAGGCGTTGGACCTGCCTAGAGGATTTAAGCTGCTCTCTTTGCAATATAAGGAACTAATCCAATGCTGACCACCCTCACAGAGTTGTTGTAAGGAATTGAAGCTAATGCATGACAAGTGCTTTAAGGGGCTGTGTAAATGCAGTGGTGGGGTGAAGGAATCCAGATTAACAAGCAAGTTTGCCCCATTCACGCCACCTGGCCACAATCAGATTAAAGCTGTCTCCTAAAAATGTGTATCCAGCAAGGCTGAGAGAATAAACTATGATGTAACCTGTGGCCATTTTCCATGCTAGCAGCTTTGATGGGAATCTGAACCTAGCAACATATGGGAGAACATTGTTCTACCCTCCTGCTGAGAAAGACTTCATAAGGTTATCATTCTTGATAACCTTTGGGAGAGTTAAAAAAAAAAGACTGAGACATGGTAAGGGTTGTTTGCAAGGCTACATTAAGTGTCATTATGATGTCACCCTTCTTCAAGTCAGTGCCCTACGGATGTGGTGGGGTATCATGGAATTATCACCTGTAGCCATGCTGACTGAAGTCCATTTCAATAAGATAGTGGCAGGTTGAGAAAGTTGTTTGTGTGAAGAAGGCAAATCTTGACTCGCTTTTGCACATGAAGAGACAGAACGGATCTCAGTCGACACTGAAATGGTTTGGATTATTCAATCACTCTCCAAGCAGATGCACAGTAGGGAAACCCCTATTTGAGAAAATGTTTTGTTGCTTCTCAGCATGTGAGCGTTGCCATTCTTCCAACTGGAAAACATGCACTGAGCAAGAACTCATTAGAAATATAGGGGGTGGGGAGAGACTCCATTGAATGTGGGCAGTTTTCATACTCTCACACTCTAAGAGGAAACATGCTTGTGCAGTTAAAATTGAAGTAAAAATACTGTGTTTCCTAACTCCAAGAAATCTGGGAATGTTTACTCTAGGCCAGTGATGGCTAACATTTTTGCCATCGCATGCCAAAAGCAGGGGGAGCATAGGGAGGTCGCACGTGCATGTGCCCACACCCATAATTCAATGCACCCCACTCCCCACACATGCACGTGCGACACCCCCCCCCCACGCTCCTCCCGCTTAGGGCACCCAATGGCACGGTGAGCCTGGTAGGCCCGTTTTTTGCCCTCCCAGGCTCCAGAGGCTTTCTTGGAGCCTGGGGAGGGCGAAAACGGCCTTCCCCACCACCCCCACCCCCGGAGGCCCTCCGGAGGCCGGAAATAGCCCGTCTTCTGACTTCCGGTGGGCCTGGAAGGCTCAAAAATCAGCTGGCTGGCATGCGCTGGAGCTAAACTAGGGCAATGCTTATGTGCCCACAGATACGGCTCGGTGTGCCACCTGTGGCACACGTGCCATAGGTTCGCAATCAAGGCTCTAGGCCCACGTAACTCACACTAATCTGGTTCTGGCAATTGACTTCAATCAACAATCAAATGGCAACTGGAGGACTACATTTACTTAACTTGGCATTACACAACACGTCAAACCACAATATACTTTGCTGGGGTTAATTTTAATGTGTGAAACTACCCTATTTTGTTTTCTGCAAAAAAAAAAAAAACATTTTAAACAGACCACAGTCGCTAGTGAAATACATGAACCCTGACTTCAAGTTAAACGAAAGAACAATGCTTCCTGCCTCCGTGTCTTCCAATGTTCTCACAGTACATCCCTTTCCTTCCTCTCTTCATCAACTGACCAAGCAGATGTCCAATTTTGGGCCACAAAGTTTGGCAGGAATTGTCCTGAAAATGCTATCTTGAAGACAGTTAACCCAATTCTATCCGATCTATAACAATGCTCATTGGTACCAATAACGGAGAATATTTGTAGCTCAAAGTTGAAATGAGGGGTCCTTGATGCTTTCTGAGGTAAACTGTTTTCTTGCAGATCTTTCATTAACCAAATTAGATAACATCATCAGTGCTAGTAATCAGTGCTAGCACTGATGATGTTACTTACTTCGGTTAATGAAATCCCTGCAAGAAAACAAGCACGTTCAGAGAACTCCAAGGACCCCTCATAATGGTTTTTGGTAATGGTGCTTTTCCAGGGGTGAAATCCAGCAGTTTCTGACAGGTTCTGGAGAACCGGTAGCGGAAATTTTGAGCAGTTTGGAGAACCGGCAAATACCACCTCTGGCTGGCCCCAGAGTGGGATGGGAATGGGGATTTTGCAGTATCCTTCCCCTGGAATGGGGTGGGAATGGATATTTTGGAGTATCCTTCCCTTGCCACACCCACCAAGCCACGCCCACAGAACCAGTAGTAAAAAAAATTTGGATTTCACCACTGTGCTTTTCTCACAAAAGGCTGCGCTAACAAGTTTTTTTTCAAACTTGTGGAACAAATTTGCCTCCTCCCAAAGCAGCAAATTCCCAAAGCACGAAATTCCTCCCAAATTTGTTCAAAGACGATGTTGTTGGATATGATAGGATCCGATCAGTGGTGGGTTGCTACTGATTCGCCCCGGATTGGGCAAACTGGTAGCGGTGGAGGTGGGAAACTCCGCCCATCCATCTGGAAGCTTCTGCGCATGCACCTACAAGGAAACCGGTAGCAATGGCATTTGAAACCCACTACTGAATCCGATACAATTGAAGGCAGCCAGGTCAATGGCTAATGAATAGGCAATTTTCTTTAAAAAGTATTTGAACGAAGTTTGATTTTTGATGACTTCATGGATAAATCCATATAATTTTCTTGGCAATATTATGGAAGTAGATTGTCACTATCTTCTTTCAAGGCCAGTTTTTTGTTTGTTTTTTTTAAAACTCCATTCTAAGACACAACCCTCGAATTTACTGAAATTCTCTTGTCCGACTGCTAACTATCTTCCATCTCATTTAGCTTCTTAAGATATAACTAAAGTGCTGCCACCTAGCTGGGTGGTAACAAATCAGGCAATTGTCCATGTGAGCTAATTTTGGCCTAATTTCAGAAAATCAAAAAGGAAACCTAGGGCAAGGTACATTTCATTTCAATTAATCATACCCATATCGTTAAGCGATCTGTTTGTATTCTCTTACAGTATCAGATGAAGTTCTATGAAAATAGGGTATAGTCTTCATCATATGATAAAGAACAGAATTTAACGTTGCGGTGTTTGCTTTTGCTTATGAATTGTGATGACTGTAATTTCACAGCTCTGTCACGAGTTGAGAAATCTTAAAATGAAATGACACATCAGCATAAGGCAAGGTTATTTGTAAAGTTATAAAAACCAATCTTCCATCAGGGCCTCCGGTGATAATCTCACCTGAGCCTCAAAAACTCTTGAGGCCATTACTGCTGATGCATGCTGCATGCTGCATAGGACTGCTCTCTAATAGAGGATTCTCGTGCTATTTTAAACCTTTTACTGGGTGAATGCTAAAATTGCCAGTAAAATTTCATTTTCTAGATGGGCTGTAATCTTCCGCTGACAAAGTCACTTTAGATATGGATTCAGTACTTAAGGGTTCTCTCATCCAGTGACTTTAGGAATGGTAGGGATCATGATAACATGTCCTGGCAATGCCATTGGGGGGAGGACTTTGTAAAAATCTAAGGCCCAATTCAGAAAGGAAATACAGAAATATTGTAAACTCACTTCCTACATTCTGAAATAAATACCATGTTTCCCCGAAAATAAGACCAGGTCTTATATTAATTTTCACTCCAAAAGACGCATTAGGGCTTATTTTCTGGTTAGGTCTTATTTTGGGAGAAATACGGTACTAAATGCACCCATCTGGCTGACAATCTTAACTGAGGCTTATTTGGGGGGAAGGGCTTATATTACGAGCATCCTGAAAAATCATGCTAGGATTTATTTTACAGTTGGGTCTTATTTTCGGGAAAACAGGGTATATTACACCTTAAAGGGTAAGATATCATTGTTAAAATTATATATCCATGATTACATCCATGGTCTAGAATTATCTAGCTTCACCTGGCTCTGATGCCAAAGCTATGGCGAGGGACAGCATATGCAGTATAATACAGGCTCGTTTAATGTCTGCACTGAGTCATCTCCATGCTATGAAAAAAGATGGCATTTCTGCTGGGCTGTGCCCTAGCAACTGGAAGGGTTAAGATTTTTCTTTCATTAATGGAAATCTCTTCCTCCTATTTTTTTATATATATATATTTTTGGCCTCACAAAGCAGCCTTGTGCAAATGGTGCCATCTATTGGCCTAAGGAAGGAAAGGGACAAGGCACGCTTGGCATCTGCTAGGCTAATACAGTGCAAGCACCGCATTCCAGGGGACGGGCTTTCTGCAGATGTGCTAGAGTTCGCATGTAGAAGCGATACACAAGGAATATGCAGGCACATGCGCATATGATGTGTTTGAAATAGCGAGGGGAAGGCTCAGGAACAGATATTGGAAGGATAGAATAAAACCAGAACCATTCGGGGGGGGGGGGGGGGGAGGTGGAGAATGGAGAAAAGGTTAAAAAGCTGAATTAATTGGCAAAAATGTGCTCTCATTCATGTTCCATTCCTATGACTTCATGTATGTCCTGGAATAAATGTACAATAGTTATTGTTTCTTTTTCCATCATATTTTTCTTACAACAAGATGAAAATGACTGTTGATGGAGCTACCTGGTATTTGGGAAGCAGGATTGCTCAGCATTGACACAGGTAGTCCTCGACTTGCAACCGGTAACGTGAGTGACTATTGAAAGTTACAACAGACTCTTCTCTCCCTCCCAAAAGGTACTTGCAACCTGGTTCAAACACCTGATGGCCTCCTCTCTCCCCTGCAGTCACTCCATAACTGACCCACATTTATTTTTAAAAAATATTTTTATTATGGTTT
The DNA here is from genome assembly GCA_030761175.1 of Masticophis lateralis. Taxonomy (NCBI): domain Eukaryota; kingdom Metazoa; phylum Chordata; class Lepidosauria; order Squamata; family Colubridae; genus Masticophis; species Masticophis lateralis. The sequence continues at coordinate 148,112,182 of JAUDYJ010000002.1, forward strand.
CCTTTTTCAAAATTCCAGTTGGAAACACAGTCATTTTTTCATAAAACAGGTTGGGTTAATTGTGCATGCAAACTACATTATATATATTTGCTTTCTTTTTTTATCGTAGGTTTTGTGTATTTTTCTCCAACCGGGTATTTTTCTACGCTGCAAACTTGGTTACGTAGGAAAATACCCAGTTGGAGAAAAATACATATGTATATGTGTGTGTGTGTGTGTGTGTGTGTGTGTGTGTGTGTGTGTGTGTGTGTGGTGTGTGTGTATTTATGTATGTATGTATGTATGTATGTATGTATGTATGTTTTCTGAGGTTTTCGCGGGTGTTTGTATATAGGTCTTTGGTTATTTGGGTCCTCTCCCGCGTAAAATTGGAAGTGTCTTGGCGATGTTTCAACGAAGTCTCATTCGTCATCTTCAGACTGGTGTTTTCGGCTTCGTGTTTCTAGGAGCAATATATATATTAATTAATATATATATATATATTAATTAATATATATATTAACTTTCTTCTAAACATTATTCTTATTTCGAATATCAATCCACCTGTACCATTTATCCCACATGCATAGTATTCTGAAACCTCTTTTTCTTTTAATTCTAAAGTTAATTAAATTAATTAATTAATCAACTTTAGAACTGACCCACATTTATAGCCATTTGCAGCTCCTTACGGACCTATGACTGTGACTTACATTCTTACGAAATCTGGTGTTCAGTTTCAGTTTTTGGCAAAAAAAAAAAGTCTCATAGCGAACAATGAGTTCACTTAATGACTGCAGCAATTGCTTTACGACCACAGCAGTTGCTTAACAACTGCCACAAAAAAGATTGTAACATCAGATCTAGTCTGATGTTACAGATCTAGTCAACCTGCTTTACGACCATCTTGACTTATGACTTAATCAGCTAAAGACTGATGATGTTACTAGTTAGGGCAGAGGTGGGTTTCAGTAGGTTCTGACCAGTTCTGGAGAACCGGTAGTGGAAATTTTGAGTAGTTCGGAGAACCGGTAGTAAAAATTCTGACTGGCCCCACCTCCATCTATTCTCTGCCTCCCAAGTCCCAATTGATCGGGGGGAAGTGGGGATTTTTGCAGTAACCTTCCCTTGGATTGGGGAGGGAATGGAGATTTTACAGTATCCTTCCCCTGCCATCCCCACCAAGCCACACACACCAAGCCACACAAACCAGTAGTAAAAAAAACTTGAAATCCACCACTGAGTTAATGAAACGTCTGCAAGAAAACAAGCTAGCTCAGAGAGCACCAAGGATCCCTCATTTCAACCCTGAGCTACAAACATTCTCCTTTATTGGTTCAAATAACTAGCTAATATATTAGTTATTCCCCATAGCAGAACACCAATTTTCATGGTAGTATAGATGAGGTCCTTTTGAGCCAAAGAAAATAGAGCAGCAGCAGTTTAGAGATGATTGTCCACTTGCAATATCTCTACACTCTCCTGTAGTTCTCCTCAACCATGTTGTAAAATATAAGTATATGGATTAGGATTGCATATCTCCCACCCAGCAAGGAAGAACCAATTGAACACTATGACTATGATTTCCAAGGCCAGCCCTTCTGTTAGACAGACTGAGGCAACTCTCAGGCAGAAAAGATGCTTCTTGCCTTTTCTAGCCAATAATTTAAGGCAGAAAACTGCCCACAAATCAATACTTACTTTCTTTTCAAGCTGGCCAATAACTGAGTGGTTTTTAAAAAAAATAAAATAAAAATAAAATCCCTTCCAGCTATTCGTAAAACAAAACTGTTAATGTTCTTTCTTGTCTATGCTCCATGTGTTTTTGTGCATGTATTGGTGAACAGCTGGCCTTATTTTGTAATAAAATCCCAGGAGCAATCTGAAGGGAATTATGCCAAGGGAAGTGAGTTGTTAAAAGGATATAAAACAATGTGGCAAACTTCTATTGCCTTCCAAATTCCTAATGATGTACCAGCAATTCTGCACTTGGGCTCTGCCAGCACATGGCCACAGTAGGAAACTAGGAAGTGGGATAAATGGAAAATATCCTTACAGAGGAAGCACAGGCCCAGGCCTCCAAGTGCAAAACAGCTATCCATTGTTGTTTCAGAAGCAACAATTCGTTCTCTTGAAATTGCATCTCCTTGACTATGATACCACACTGTCACATGGGGATATATAAAATTATTTGCAAATGCAAGCCTCCTGTTTTCAGCATGGTGGGTTTTAATGGGGAAGGAGGATACTCCAATGCACTACCAGGAATATACTATTGTTTAGAAGACCTCCTTGTGAATTAAAGACAAGATGCTCCCATGTTTAAAAAGCTTTCACGGGGAAAGAAAATAAAAGACACATACAAAATAAAAGGCACGAAAAGCAATTACGCAGCTCAGTGAGTTTTTTTCAGATTCAGTGCACATGGAGCACTGGCCAAATTTAAGCATCCTGCATAGGCTGAAAATGCAATATTAAATATTTGATGTAATTCCCCTGAAATTGCTCACTGTAGAGGATGTTTTGGAGTCTGAAAGAAGCATCGTTAGCTGCCGATTTCACTGAATTAATTCAACCTAGCTTCCAACAAAATCCCAGGATTTCTAAGAAAACACTGAGCCCAGTCTACAGTATAGCCAGTCTTGCTTTTGCTTATCTGCCTGATTTGTCTATCTTTTCAAATTGCCAATAGAAACTTTTTCCTGATCATGCTGTGACTAGTGAACTTCCTATCCTAATATTATGGTAACTTCCAAACAGACATTCACACAGTGAGGTGTCTATATAATCTTAAACCCTAAATTTGAAGTTTTTACCTATGGAGTTGGGTTTTGTAACGTTGATACTGCTAGAATTCACCTATCATTTCTCTTTAATAACTTCAACATTTCAGGCTATATTTTATAGGAATGAAAACCCAAATTACAAACCTATGCATTTTCCTATTTTAGATTCACTTAAAGCAGAAATGAGGGCCCCATGGAGGAAATCAATAGCCAGCTAAACCACAACTCCCAGCAGCCTCAGCTAGCAGATAATTCAACATCATCAGCAAGTGCCCCATTCCTCATTGAAATGGGGGTACCACCTTGGTGACATCAAAAAACTTTTTTTTTCCTGCACTGACACTACAAATAAGAAAAACATGTTGACACAAAATACATGTCGACATGCAGATACACACTGACCCAACCAGTACTGGGTTCCACTTACTTTCGCTACCGGTTCGGAACTTGGGGCGAACCGGTAGAAATCCACCACTGGACCCAACCTTCTGTAAACACCCCCTAGAGGACTGAGTGTTGCATGCAAGCACTGATACAGGATCTGTTTGCCATTTTTTAAAAAAACCTTCTCTCTGATTATGCTTAGGGGCCTGGGTTTGGTTCCTGAGATTCGGTCGAACCCTCTAATGCAGGGGTCTCCAACCCCCAGTCCAGCAGACTAAAAGCATTGTGATTAACACCAGCTGTCTGCAATTACTGTAAGTTCGAATCTCACCCGGCTCAAGGTTGACTCAGCCTTCCATCCTTTCTAAGGTAAATTGAGGACCGAGTTTGTGGGGGCAATAAGCTGACTTTGTATAAATATACAAAAGTATGAAGGCTATTACTTAACACATTGTAAGCCGCCCTGAGTCTCCAGAGAAGGGCGGCATATAAATCAATTTAAAAAAAAAAAAAAAAACCAGTCAGGTGGGAAGCAGGCCCATGGTGGGTTGCTCCCGGTTTGGTCCGGTTCTTGTGAACCGGTAGTAACTGTGATGGGAGGCTCCGCCCACCTGCCCAGACGTCATTATGAACAATCTGTGCATGCACAGAAGCATGCACGCTCCCGTTGCGAACTGGTAGCGGAGGAAAGTAGAACCCACCCCTGAAACAGGCCCAATGCTTGCAGGCCCTGGTGGGGCAGGATGGGAAGGATAAGTGGCTGTTTCAGAATTCCATCGGTCAGTTGTAAGAGTGAATCAATCCAAATTTTGTGCATGTAACTATGGGAGCACTACAGTCACCATAACTTTGAAACCAGGTCATAAATAGCTTTTGGCGGCGTCCATCATAACTTTGAATGGTTGCTAAGCAAGCAGTTGTAAGTTAAGGACAACCTATATGTTAAAAGCTTGTTAATGCAGAAAGGGGCAGCTACTTGATAGGCAAAGAGTAATCGTATTCACTATATTTAATTCCTTCTGGATTGAATCAACTTTAGCTTTTGTCTTAGCACCACTTATATTTTCAAGTGCAGGCAACACTTGTCAGCCCAAAGAAAATTGCCCACCGCTGTTGTAAGCCACATCCTAATACAGTGGGAAGAATAGAAGAATTGAGGGAGCACAAAGGAACCTAGCTGTCATGAAGACCAACTCACATCTTTCCGAAGTGCCTGCTGTTTTGGTAGAACAGAAATAACTCAGACTGGAAATTGGAAATTCCAATTCATTCCCTTGAAATTCTCCACTGGAAATTCTCCTCCCCCTGCCCCCCCCCCCCCCAAAAAAATAGAAAAATATTCCTCTGAGTGTTCCTAGGCATTTATTTATTTATTTATTCATTCATCTGGCTTGCTCCATCCATGGAAATTTTAAGGGGGTCCTGACAATCATGTTTTTCTCTTGAGCCCGCCTGTGTTTTCCCACAGCTGCTTTGGTCATTTTTCTTCGGCAGGCCAATAAAATCTGTCAAGGGAGGAAAAAATATAGAATATTCTCAAGGTTGGCCCAAGACATTATACTCCCCGAGGCAAAGGATAAATATAACTCTTCTCCTTCCACCTATGATGAGAAGTCATCCAGAATGGTTCTGAATCTTCCTTGGATGCTACCTTAGCCTGCCTCATGGTAGGACTGGCCCTGGCCTGGAGAGAGCCTCCACAGCACAGCAGCCTCTTCTTCCCAGGCCTTGGCCTTCTCTGCCTGGAGGCAGGAGGCAGACCAGAAGCAAGCGGAATATCTGAAACAGCTCCGCAAGGAGGAGATTCATGGCAGCAGGGAGAGTTCATAATTCAGCCCAGATAGGAATCAGCTGGTAAGAAACAGATGCTGGATTCATTCTAGTTAGAAATAAGGTTGTAAATGTTAATATGGGGGCCAATTAACCATCAATCTAATGCCAGGTTAGATCTCTAATTTAGGGCAGGGGGAAATTCATCTATGCAAACCCCGATGAAATGAATGGTAGCTAAACAGAGATATGCATACACACATTCATATATCAGCAGAGAGTACAGGGAACAACAGACAGGCCAAAAACAAACTGAGAAAGATTTTTATAAAAGTATAATGGAAGCTTTTTACTTTACGTTGTTTTCTGCTGTAAAAGAAATCATCTGAGTGTGTTCTCTCTCTTTTGCACACACACACATTAATACTGTTGTTGTTGATGATGATCATACCAGAATGTATCAGAGAGTCAGTGCAAGCTTAACTTTGTCTAAAAAGACCTAGGCTTAAATTTTAAAAGAAAACATATTAAAAACTTCTATTAAGATTGCAGTTGTAAAGAAACTGACATGGATGTACATCTACATGAAATTTGAATAATATGATCCCATATTTGTGTAGGATGGTCCCTTGCCTGAAGGATAAGCCTGGCCCCTAAAAAGCTGCTCTTTTACCACACATACAATCCTAACACCACATTTCCCATTGTCATCTTTAGAGAGCAACACTGATAATTCTAACAATGACACAGTTCGTTACTAATGATTAAGAGGTTGCTTTGGGCAAATGGAGGAAACTGCTGTGATATATAGAAAATTAGATCATTTCTAAAATAGGCAGACCTCCTTATTAGCAATCCTTAAGCTATGATATATGATTGCTGGACATGCAAGAGATAGGACCCCTTCTGCGTGCAGAAAGGGTAAACCTACAGGTCTTGTGAATCCCCATGTCGATCTCCTAGTGAGCTCAATTTAAACCAGTGCTGTTTCAAATGGGATATGAAATTGCCACCATCCAATCCTGCAGAGGCCTGATATTCATAATTAAATGTCTTTTAAGATTGGAGGGATACAGCAGTTAAAGTCTCTAGCCCTCCTATGACTTGCCCATGGAGCTGACTATAGGCACTTAAAAAATTCTTTTGAGGTCACAGGCTGGAGTAGGCAACAACAGGTAGACCTCGACTTACAACTATTCATTTAGTGACTGTTCAAAGTTACAACGGCACTGTAAAAACGGACTTGTGACCGTTCCTTGCACTTATGACCATCACTGCATCCTCATGGTCAAGTGATTAAAATTTGGGCTCTTGGAAACCAGCTTCTATTTACAACAATTGCCACATCCCAGGGTCACATAATTGTCTTTTACAAACTTTCCAGCCAGTTACACACAAGCAAAATCAATGGAGAAAGCTGGATTTGTTTAATGACTATATGATTTACTTAATTGTAGTGATTCTCTTAACAACCATGGGAAAAAGGGTCATAGAATGGCATGACTCACTTAGCAAGTGCCTTGTTTGGCAATGGAAATTCTGGTCCCAATTGTGGTTGTAAGTCGAGGACTACTTATACACAGAGGACAATGGCAGTATCATCTGGGATGATGCAGCAATAACAGCAAGGAGCCTGGATAGCTCAGCAGACTAATGCATTGTAATTTAACTCCAGCTGTCTGCAATAGTAAGATCGAATCTCACGAGGCTCAAGGTTGACTCAGCCTTCTATCCTTTCTAAGGTAGGTAAATTGAGGACCCAGTTTGTGGAGGCAATAAACTGACTTTGTATAAAATATACAGAAGTATGAAGGCTATTGCTTAACGCATTGTAAGCCGCCCTAAGTCTCCGGAGAAGGGCGGCATATAAATCAAATTTAAAAAAAAAATCATTCCTACTCTTGAAACAACTAAGCAAGGTTAGACCTGATTAGTATAAGGATGGTAGAAATTACAGGATTATAAAACGGTGAGATTGAAAAAGTTTTCATATTGCTACCAATAAATCATGGGCTTCCATGTGAAACTCAATTTGAGCAAGATTTTACCTTTTTTAGTGTTAATAGTGTCCCTTGAAGTACCGTAGAAGTAAGGCTTTCTGGAAAACATTTTTTCCGTCAAGCTGATTTAGATTTTAAAAATCCTTATTGGAGCTACATCAACAAAAAAGAAACATGTTTCCAAGAAATCTTCACCACATAAGGTAGGTAAAAAGAATGAATTTGTTACCAGCTGTTTTTCAAATGTGGATGGAGGTAGATGGAGAGGGTTAGTGATTTACAACAGTTGTGGGTTTCACTTACCTTTGCTTTTCGCTCGCGAAAATTTCTCACTATTTGGATGTATTCTTTACTAATCACATTTTTGATTTGTCCATGCTTGATGTTGTCCAACTGTAAAAAGCCCAGATACTTGTAGGCTTGATGGTTCCTATTGGTTTAGCCATTCAGCATTTCAACTCCATTATTTGTGATTTTACCTTGATTTACTGTTATGGTAGAAAGTTTCTCTTGGCCAAATTCCACTGTGCTATCCATGCTAAGAATTCTTACGTTTTATTAATGACTAGATTTCGATTTCTAATTTTCATAAAGCTTCAGAACATCTATGTAAAGCAAATGTGAGATTTTATTAGCAATTTTTGCTGTTTGATAGCCAAGATTTGCTTTCTTCAAAAATCACTGAAAGTGGGATCATAGCACTGACAAATAAGAATGATAACGAGTCACCCTGGAAACTGACACACCCTAATTTTTCATTTTCAACCAATTCTGTCTTCCACTACTTTATTATTTTTTCTATCAACATTATAATGTTTTTACTGGCAGCAGTTGTCACACAGATGACCCAATTGTCTGGTAATTAATCAAAGGCCTTTTTTGTAATCAATCCAGACCATGTCCTAAATAGGTTTATCAACTTTTGCAATTCTCCAAAACCATTTTATCAATCAGAAGTTGATCTTTTGTACATCCACTTTTCTTTTTATTTCCTTTCTGTTCTACTGGAAGGATGTTATATTTTTTTTCTAGATGCTTCTACATTTTTGGAGAAGGACAAATGTTCACCTTAATCCAATATATGGACCCTTGCAGGTACTTCCAGCTATTGTATATATTCTGGCATAGTTCTACATGATGCAATTTATTTCCTTATTTATATTATTTATTCAGCCACCATCTCACACAAGTGACTCTGGGCAGCATATAAGAATAAAACAAGCATAATTCTCATCCCCAGCCCCTAGTGCTCAAGGATAAACTGTTAACCCCACCTCCATCAATAGTAGCAGAGCTCATTTTTCACTGATTTAAATGCCCGGGGAAACAGCCAGGTCTTCAATGCCTTCTAAAAGGCTAAAAGGGTTGGGGCCATCCATATATATTTAATATTATTGTATAATCTTATAATTTATTATTCCAATAAATGACAAACGTGATTTCAGAGAAATGATAGGGATCAGCAATGGGGATAACAAATTATATACAAGTCTAATTTTTTGGTCACTTTTGGATTTTGGCCAATCTACTCAAGGATGATTGGAGAACACTTCAACTCAACAATATGGAAAGGCCCAGAATCCAGTTCTGCCAACTTTTGGTGAGAGACTTCTGAGAAGCTCCCAAGTAGGGTATGCACCAACTAACTCTTTTCTGAGTCAAACCCACAGGATCTTGAGGACCTTCCAAGTGCCAGAAGAAGTAGAGGAGGTAGGTTTTAAAAGATAAGACTTCCAACCGTGCTTCTTATAGAAATGGAAATTCCTTTAAAGGTAGCTTCTCCAAGGCATCTTGGGGCTTTCAACAAAATGATGAAGAACAATCAGCAGTACTGAAGCATTGGACTACAAATATCCAAAAATGAATGTGATGAACTTGCTATCATTTTCCTCTTCTGAACAAGACCTTAGAAGAAAGTGTAAGTCATTCAGGTCTTGCTTCCCTGATTGTTCTACTCTCAGAACTCTTCAGAACTATTCTGTGAAACAAAGGATTAAAGGGTCGCTTTCATTTATTAAGTCTTTTATTGTCTCCCTCTTTACATCTGACTGAACTGCCTCAAGAGAGGTTCAGTCTGAGAGCCATCTTGGAAGATTTAGCTGCAATTGCTTCCAAGTTAAATGGAAAGAGAATCTCTGGAAGAAAAAGCTTTTCTATTTGGAAATCAAACAATGTGCTGTTTGGTTGAGAGGATGACTCTCAAATCAATTGGAGACATCTAGATGGTACAGTTTTATTTAAAATAGAAAGGAGGGGGCAGTGGTGGAATAAGAGTGTATGGAAGAATATATAAAATGGATAGAGAAGCTGTTTGCAATTGTGTATTGCATTCCACTGGAGATAATTGGCCAAGGCTATATGATGACACTGGTGGGACTGAGGCCAATGCTGCAATGAATTTGAAGGCACTTGAAATGCCAAGGTTTCAGGTTATATACTTTGCTCTAATGCACGTTATACAGGCAGTCCTCCACTTATGACTAGTTGCTTAACAACCATTCAAAGTTACAACAATCCCTGAAAAAGTTACTTATGACCCAGATTCAAAGTTCTGACAGCCAGGGCTCCATTTTTAGGGGCCCACATTTACACTCATTTGCCTCATCCTGTTGTCACATGACCTCAATTTACAATGTTTTTGCTGGAAAACAGTATTCACTTCCAGTTTCCAACAAAAAAAATCTCCATAGCGAACAATGGATTCACTTAATGACAATGGTGCTTGCTTTATGACCGCCGCATTTGCTTAACAACTGCTGCAAGAGTCACGTGATGACCTGCTTAATAATTTACAGCTATAATTGCAGGTGCAACTACAATTATAAGTTGAGGACTACCTGTAAAATATACCTTTCCTTTCCTTTCCTTTCCTTATGAAAATTGCCTCAGGATGGGGAGTTTAAAGCAGAGGAAAAATGGTGACCCAGTTTTTATTTCCCTTCAGCTATGGAAACTCACTAGGTGTCTTTGGGCCAGTCACTCTCTCAGCCCAACCCACATTTTGTTTCCATGTTTTGTGTGGAAATGTTGTGGGAAAGACTTCTACAGTATATACTGTATGCTGTGTTGAGCTCCTGAATGAAATGGGGGATACAAATCAAATCTACAGACAAATAAATAAATGGTAAGGAAGGCAACTTGTAAGTTCCCTTCTACAGCAGCTATCAGTCGAAGAAAAACTGCTTCAGCCCATGCCTATTTGCATCCCCAGGATACACTGGTTTCTCTATAAGGCTTATATTATGCTGCAGAGATCTCCCATCTTCAAGGCCACCTTTGTTTTGCCTGAAAACCACCTTACTTGTGCAATCCCGATTGGTCTTCTTGCCTGTTACAATTTCTCTCTGTGTGTCCCTCCCATCTATATCGACAAATTGGGATTTAATTGAATTGTGGGATCTCATTGCAGCCTTCATGCTGAAATGACACTTCACTCTGATGCTTTTCTGAGAACTGTGTCATGCCTGATAGGAGGCACTGATTGGGGTGGGGCGGTCTCGTCTCTTAAGACCCCAAGGCACTGTGATGCTACAGGTATTATGGAACATCTCTCCATTTGCTATTGCTTTGGCCACATAGATTCATTATTGTTTTCCCATCAGCCCACTCTCCTCCCCTTGTGGTGCAAGCCTCTCCAGGCTCTTTAGAGATGAAACTGAACTACTCAGTCCAGATTCTTTCTCAGTGGCTCCACAAAGGCTGGACCACAGGTGTAAGATTACTCTATTCAAAGAGGCCCAGGAAAATATTGGTAAGCTGTTTCAGCAAGGAGAGGTCTTTCCCTAATCACCACCTAGGGCCCAAAAAGAAAAATAGTAGGTTAGGAGTAGAAAGGATGCAGATTGAGAGAACAACCAGGCTACTGTTTTTTCCACTCCTTCTTCTCCCTCTCCCTTAGCTCATCCTTTCATCTATTCTATCTTCCTGTCAGCCCCACCAGGCCAAGAAATTAACTCTGCAAGCCTTGCTCAGTCATACATGCCCTAGTCATCTCCCATCTTGACTACTGCAATGGTCTACATGGGGCCACCCTTGAAACATATCCAGAAACTTCAGTTGGTTCAAAATGTAGCAGCCTGCATAGTTGTGTGCAAGTCTAGGTTTACACATGTCATCTTTCTTGCAGGAACTGCATTGGTTGCTAATTTGCTTCCTGATCTAATTTAAGGTGATGGTTATTACCTTGAAAGCCCTACTTGGCTTAAGGCCAGGTTATTTGAAGGACTATATTTTCCCAACTACATCTACCCATACCCTGCCCAGCATTAGAAAATTATTACTGTATTAGAAAATTTACCATATTTTTCAGAGTATAAGACACACTCCCCTCCCCCTTAAAACAGGCTGAAAATTTGGGTGCGTCTTATACTCCGAATATAGCTTTTTCGAAGGTTTTTTTTCAGTCCTAACGAGGCGCTAGTGAGTGATCTTTCATGCTTCCCCTGCTTTTCTCATTGCTGCTCCCTCGATCAGCTGTGCTTTAGAAGCTGTTTTTCAGCCCTAACAAGGTGCTAGCGAGTGAAGTGATCTTCCAAGCTTCGCTTGCTATTCTCATTGCTTCTCTCTCCTATGATCAGCTGTGCTTTAAAAGCTGTTTTTTATCCCCAACCTGGGCATGCGAGTGTGGGCATGCACGCGCTCAAAACCAGTGAACTTATGTGCTGAAGCTGACCAGACCAAGGACGCTATATACCTGGTAGGCAGTATTTTCCCCCCTATTTTCCTCCCCAAAACCTAAGGTGCATTTTATACTCCAGTGCATCTTATACTCTGAAAAATACGGTATATTGCCGCCTATTCACACATGGCAACTCAAGGTGGCTTACAGGGATATAAAAACATCATATATAAAAAATTAAGGAGGTCCATCTATTGGGACCAAGATGAAAGGACTTCTCCTTGGTGGTTCCCTCCCTGTGGAACATCATCCCTGCAGAGATAAGACTGGCCCTTGCCTTTTGAAAAGCCCTGAAAAAGAATTTTGCCAGCAGGTCTGGGGACCCTAAGGTGATTTGCAGCCCATCGAGTGGTTTGTTTGATTGTTATCACCGTGTGTGTGTCTGTGTGTGTGTGTGAGAGAGAGAAGGGTTTTATATTTGGGGGCTTCTGTAAGCTGCCCAGAATAATCATATGTGTGTTGGGCAGCCATATACATTTTCTTAAAATAAATACATTTCTAAAACAACTTATATTGGGAGTGGCTGTAATAACAGTGTCTTGCAACAAATTGTGCTGTGTCTCTTCTTTCTCAGACTCCTGTGAATTAGGGAGATGTCTGGGTTTCTTCTGGCATAAGTTCTGTCAAGTTGTGGACTTATGGTATGTTTTTCCTCTCATCACTTTGGTAACAGAGCTGGCATGTGTCAGTCAAGGTCCTCTTCTGTACTTTCTATACCTCTAGAACTTTTGTAAGAATTCTGTCACCAAACAGGTGTGGAGGCCCAAAGTATACAGTTCAGTTAGATTTATGAATATTAGATTCCACCACCATAATGCCACCAAGTAGGGTGGCCTGGAGTATTCTTCCAGATCAGTGTATGAACTTTCACATGATTAAAAAAAGAAAGGCTTTTAACCATATGCATCCTAATATCAATTTACAAACCATTCATTTGGTGACACTTCAAAGGTACAATGGCCCTGAAAAAAGTGACTTAAACCGATCCTCGCTCTTATGACCATTGCAGTATCCCCACAGTCACATGATCAAAATCCGGGTGCTTGGTAACCAGCATGTATTTAGAATGGTTGTAGTGTCCAGGATCATGTGATTGCCATTTGCAACCATCCCTGCTGGCTTCCAACAAGTAAACTTTCTCTTAATGTTCACATGATTCACTTAACTGCAGTGATTTGCATAACAATCATTGCCAAAGAAGTTGTAAAATGAGGTGTGACTCACTTTAGCAATCACCTTGCTTAGCAATGGAAATTCTGGTCCCAATTGTGGTTGCAAGTCAAAACATTCATTCCATATTGAGTTCTGTTGAATTTCAGATAGCTTTCTCATAAGTAGATATGGACAGGTTGCCCCCCTAATAGACATACTGAATAGCTGTTTAGTTTCTATCACAGTGGTATCTTTTCCATGCCTGCAAGTATTTTAAATCTGAGGTGATTTCAAATGCGCCATTTAAAAAAGAAAAAAGGAATGCTATGCCACACAGTTCTTTGCAGCCCTCATGTGGGCAAAATATCTTCTAAAGCAAGATGCAGAGTTTCTTTCCTAGTTCTATATTTAAAGGAAAATGTATTTCTACACATTCAGAAAAAGAAAATTAGAATGGTGTGATTATGTATTAATCCTGCACACCTTCTTCCTTTTAGTTTTATCTCTATAGAACAGCGGTGCCAAAGTGGCAGCCTGTGGGCCAGATGCGTAACACGCAGGCCACGCCCACCCCAGCTCCACAAATGGGGAAAATGTCACAAAACGTCACGTGATGGCAATGTGACTCAGTGAGTTTGACACACATGCTGTAGAAAGACATAGTCCTCCTAAACGATTTTATCTATAGCCCAAGAGCATTTTACACAATCCCTAATCCTAGTTGACCACAGTAGCTTCGCCTAACTTGGTGCTTTCCAGCTGGGTTGGATGGCAATTTCCATCTCCCTCATCCAACTTTCGCTGTATGGTGCTGAAAGGGTAAAACATCCACAACTGTCAGGCATTGGATGGAGAAGATTGCCCAATGGCCATTTTCTGCAGTACATATAATATATAAATACCTGGACAGGTAGCCTAACAGTTCCATTAGTGACCATTCAAAGTTAAAATGGCTCTGGAAAAAGTGGCATACGACCATTTTTCACAACTACAACCACCGCAGCATCCCCATCATCACATGATCAAAATTCAGATGTTTGGCAACTGTTTCATATTTATGACGGTCGCAGTGTCCCAGTGTCATGTGATCCCCTTTTGCAACCTTCTGACAAGCAAAGTTAATGGGGAAGCCAGATTCACTTAACAACTGTGGCAAGAAAGGTTGTAAAATGGGCAAAACTAATTTTACAATTGTCTCGCTTAGCAATAGAAATTTTGGGCTCAATTGTGGTCGTAAGTTGAAGACTACCTGTACTTCAAATTGTATTATTTCCTATTGAGGACAGAATATTTTATCATATATATATATTATTTGTTTATTTATGCAGATAGTTCCTATGCTACTTTGGTTAAGTGAATTCAGCAACTTTATTTATTTATTATAAATTTATTTCAGCCCAACTCACCTTACAGGGTTGTTGTGGTGGGGAAACAAAGACGAGGAAGGAATATTATGTATATATGTTCATCATCTTGAGTTATAAAAATAATAAACATAGGGTAAAAGTAAATAAATAATTTCATACAATATCAATAGAATAAAATGAATTAAAAATACAAAGTGCATAAGCAATATATAATTTTGTGTATGGACTTCCCTTCTTGTACAGGCATATCCATCAGGGTTGGATGTTTGTTAAATAAAAGAGCTTTTTTACTATTTCCAACGAGGAATAGGCTTTATGTGAATATGGGACTTACTGTCGGTGTAAAATGTTATATCAAAAAGGTGGCATTCAGAAGGCACGAAGAAGTATCACTAAAATTCATGATCAGGCCATTTACTAAGAGATAATCCCTTACACCAAGGCTTGATTTTTTTTAAAAAAAAGGGGGGGGGAGGAAGAATTGACCCAGTTTATGGATTAGTTTTTCAATAAACTGCACTCAATTTGCGCAATTCCAATTTCCACATTTACATATCGTTCACTGAAGCCTTTCTAAAATGCACGCTGTGGGCATTTCTAGATATTTCACCCTACATTATTACATTTTAAATAGCAAACGAACTGTTTAATGAATTTTAAATAGAAGCTCAATGGGCTCATCTATTCTCAAGCCAGGCCTAGCGCTAGCGATCTCTCTGATACGCTTGCATTTGCAGGCGGGAAATGAAAGTTATGTACGGTTTCAGCCTTCCCGCAATTTGGCGACCTCCAGGTAAATTGGATCACAAGTCCCATTATCCTCGGACGCTCTGCACTTGATGTCTGAGGATCAAGGAACATCCTCAGCATACTCATAATCCTCTGCCTACATAAAAACAGCAGCAGGTAGCCCACAGAGGAACTGGCTCTCTGAACAGGAGGTACCACGCAGGAATTTTATGTGAAATGCTACTGATGCATCAGATATGGGGGGGGGGGGGTTTCACAAGCGCATGACGTCACGCTAGAAACAGGGAGGCTCCACTGAAAAATAGCCGAGGAATTAAGGCAGAAAGATGCTCTTTAGCATCCTAGCGGAGAATTTCCATGCATCCGGAATTTTTCCAGGGCGCGTCTACCTGGAAGGATCCAGGCTTGCCGTTTTTAATCACACAAAAGCATTCCTCCCTCTCGACAAAATGCACGCATCGTGATTCTCGGGTTCGTTGCTTTTACGACCATTCACACGTTCTTAGTCCCTCTTCGCAAGCCGGGGACCCTGTCTTGACAGCTTTCGCAACGTTGGGGTTTTTTTTTGTTTTTTTTTTTTACTGCTGTCGTGAAATATGCAGGAGCTTTCCGAAAGCATTTTTTGTGTGCTCTCTGCAAAACCAAGGCGGCACGCCTTCCCCAATCGGACTGAGCCCGTTCGCTTTTCCCGAGCATCTTCTACCCTCCACCCACCCCTAAAATCCCTGCGCCGCTCGCCTTCCCGTCCTCCTCGCGTCATCGTCTCCCCCAGGGCCGTAACGAGAGATATTAACCGCGCCGGCGGAGGAGACAGCCAGCGCAGCGCCTGGCGCTCTCAGCAAATCAAAGCCCCATTCAGTGGCATGATGGATAGGCCTGCCCTCGTGGTGAACCCGCACTTTAATACAGAGGAAGTTATGAAAGCGCGATCCATCAGCGGCAGCCGCTTGCTCGGCTCCTCTCCGCTTTGCCCGACTCGTTCGCCGGCGGTTTAGGGCTGCTGCCGCCGCGGCTAGGAACAGCCCATCGCCACCGCTTTGCTTGAGATCCATGCCCACCCCCACCCCCAAATCGCTCTCCCTTGCACCTCTAATTGTGATCTTTTACCACGCAGACATCGGGTACGCTCTCCCCTCCCCCCCATCTCTCCCCCCCCGCCCCCAAATAAAGGAGAAGAAGAGAGACACGTGAAAAGCCAAAAGAGAGGCCGGACCCCACCCTCCCTACCGCGCAGTCGCTGGGGTCCAATTTAGCATCTTCCCTGACATTTTCGTCTGCAGCTCGTACATCACCCGGGAGGGGGCGCTCTCGCCGACAGCGTGTGGGTCTGTCCTGATGAGACAAAAGGAGATGGGGCGGGGCAGGTAGAGAGATAGGTGAGCGGGATGGTGGGAGGAGGACTGGAGTGATTGTGAAATGGTTGAATTTCCCTCTAACAAACCTGAATGCACCCTTCGGTGGGACGCCTGGAGTTAGTGCTGGTCAGTCCTTGGTAGGGATGGATAAATGGCTGGATAAAGAAGTGGGAAAGGTGGTGTGGCTTTTCACTCATGCATTTCCTTCACTTTCCACCCTTGGCGTGTTTGGTTCAAGGTTGCCCAGATGGAGGGGTGTACACAGGAAAATACACTTGCATGCCTGCCCATCACATAAAGGAGACCATTTGTTTGTCTTATTCCCATTTTTAAGTAAGTACTTAACTGTCAAGATTTCTGAGTAGAAGAGCATAAGGGAGGGAACCTCAAAAAGGTGCTTTTTTCAAAAGGCAACTGGGATGGTTTTTCCCTTGACGAAGAAGAAAAAAAGAACCAATCTAGATGCCTGTTGAAAAAAAAGCACCTTTGAGACAACTATGACCTGGATGACTGAGATAAGACATAGACATAAGGGAGAGAAAGTCTCAAAAATCTCAATCAATCTTAATTTAAATGGATTGCTGAGACTAAGAGTAAAACTAGATGTGGAGGCCAAGATGTGTAGATGTGCCCAAAATACATCCCTGACTCATGGGGGGAGGGGGAGGATTTGTTTGTTTGTTTGTTTATCCTGTCTTTATTATTTTTACAAACAATAAGGTGGCAAACAAAAACAATACTCCTCTTATTTTCTTCACAACAACCTTGTGAGGTGGTTTGGACTGAGAGAAAGTTACTGGCCTAAAGTCACCCAGCCAACTGGCATAACTAAGGCAGAATTAGAACTCAAGTCTCCTGGTTTCTAGGCTGCTCCTTCGCCACTAGACCAAATTGCTCTGATCCAAATGATAACCCTTTAAGGTGAAATGTCTACATGTGTTTCCCTCCAAATATTAAAGAATGCTCTTTGGGTCTGTGTCAATTCAACTTGTAATCCCTTCTAGAACAGCAATCCATCAATCTTTTTTTTTATCGGTAGGAAGCAATTGTCACTTACCTTGGAATTTCTTTTGACACATCTGGAATAGAAAAGAAAGACTGCTTTAACAACAGGGCAAGTAAAGGACAATGTAAGCATGTCTCACTCATGGGCTGGAGACAAGATGAACGCAACGTTATGGAAATCTGATAGGAAAAAAGCAGGTTGCCAGGGCGTATTTCCCCCATGGTGAGATGCAAGTGGGGAAGGAGCCATGCTGTTGTTAGAAGTTAAAGTGTTTGGTGTGAGTGTGGGAATGTTCCAGAGAGCAGGAATCTGATTTGAGCAAGTTACTGAAGCAGGATTCATAATTATAAGAGAAAGGAGATTTCTTGTCAGGAAATACATTATAGAAATAGGCAAAGCCTAGCACCTCACTACCCTGTTTCCCCCAAAATAAGACATCCCCTGATAATAAGCCCAATCGGGCTTTTGAGCTCATGGCAATAAGACCAAGTGCTTATTTCAGGGTTCCAAAAAATATAAGACAGGGTCATGATAGTTATAGTACATCATACCAGGAGGAGATTTAAAGAGCACTTAGCATGTATATGTATACTGATATACCTGTGTAAGTATAAATCTAGGTATAAGCATGTCCCTGAGGAAAAAGGAGGAAGGAATCAACCTCAGTTTAACAGATTAGTCATTAAATGAGGACTATGTCTAGGCCTAGCTGGATATCATGGTTTGAGAGGAAAAATCTGCATGTATTTTACAGCTAATAACATCTTCAGCTCTGTTAGCAAGCACCTAACTAGATTCATCCTGCAGGAAATATATTGCAGCTACATCATATCAGGAGGAAATGTAAAGAACATGTAGAGAGTGTTTGTATATGCACTCTCAGGGTGTAGGCATCTCTGTCTGTCATAGCACTCTGTCTGGGAACACTTTCTCCTGGGCATCTGAATGTCTAATGATGTTCTGTAAGGCACTGAAAACCTTTTCCCAGGTCTTGAAATGGGTGGTGGGTGAACCCTTGTAAGGTTTTGTTTGACAATGTTTTAATTTTGTCTGGCATGAACTTTTTGAATGTGCATATTTCTCCCCCATTGTTGTGCTTTGTATAGAGTGCCCAGAGTTGTCCCAATTGAGTGTTTTTAAATCTATGTAAATAAATAGATATTGATGGGTTTTCTAAACAGTTATCATCACAAAATTCTCAAGGCTAATTCTGTGGGTCTTTATGTTTCATGGCCTAATGCTCTTTACAAATGGTCCAGTTTGGTCAAGATTGTTAGTAGAGATGTCACCTTCAGATTTCCCTTTGAGAGACCCTTTTGCCCAAATTAAAAATCTTTCCAATTAAATCAGAATAGGGTGATAACATTTTGTCTCATCTCCAATCATGGGTTGGACAGAAATTGCTCCCTCCCTCAAAGTGGGTACAATGTCAGCCTACACAGCACTGATTGACAGATTGGGTGGGGCCATTAGGACCCACAAGAAGAGGTGTCTGCCTGTGCACAACATTTATACACATTTATCTCCCTCTGAGATATCCTGCTAAAGAATCCTAGTTCCTCTCCACCATTAGTATGGCCTTAGCTGGGAGTTCTAATCTCAGCACATCTGGAGGGCAACAGATTGTAGAAGCTGTTTAATTACCTAATTATGCTAGTAAATTTGTTGATTTTCCACCCACATACCCTTGTTTATCAGTGATCTGGAGAGTCTCCCATTTAGTGTATGGATTGGAGGATGGAGGCAAAAAGAAGCTTTCCATATTAATTGATGCGGAATAGAAAGAAACGAGTGTGAACATGTGTTGCTTCCTATTGGATTGGTGTAATAAAGAAAGGATTGGATTAATATAATGGGCATGTAGAGGAAGTAGGCCAGGTACATGGCGATGGATACAACGTTGATTTGTAGCTGATTCTTGGTGCCATCATGTTTTTCCCTCTGTGATGATATACCCGGAAAACATTACAACCAAATCCACGTTGTTGAGGGAATGAGGGACAAGCTGTTGTGGCAATAAGCCCTTTGTGATCCATATGTTTCGTTTTTTTTCTTCTAGTAGTGTCTCCTCCAGTTACAAAGCCCAAAAGGAAGTAAAACAAGAAAGCAATGGTGAAATAAGGAGGACCGGGAATCAATATAAGTAGCCCAAAATTTCTGTCTCTAAACTGGACAGCTGTTAAGTTACTTTTGCCCCATTTTACGACCTTTCTTGCCAGAGTTGTTAAGTGAATCACTATTACGTTAGTAACATCGTTGTTAAGTGAATCTGGTTTTGACTTTGTTTGTCAGAAGGTCCCAAAAGGTGATCACATGACCCCAGGACCGTGCAACCTTAATAAATACATGCCAGTTGCCACGTGTCCAAATTTTGCTCACGTGAGCATGGGGATCAGGGGTGAAATCCAGCAGGTTCTGACAGGTTCTGGAGAACTGGTAGCGGAAATTTTGAGTAGTTCGGAGAACCGGCAAATACCACCTCTGGCTGGCCCCAGGGTGGGGTGGGAATGGGGATTTTGCAGTATCCTTCCCCTGGAGTGGGGTGGAAATGGAGATTTTGCAGTATCCTTCCCCTGCCATGCCCACCAAGCCACGCCCACAGAACCGGTAGTAAAAAAATGTGGATTTCACCACTGATAGGGATGCTGCAACAGTCATGTGAAAAATGGTTATAGATTACTTTTTTAGTGCTGTTGTAACTTTGAATGGTCACTTACAAATGGCTGTAAGTCAAGGACTACCTGTATGAATTATCAATTAGGAAATCTACACAGTTAATAAGAGAGATGATAGTTATTGGTCAAAGGCTCAGATGTGTCGGGGCTTAGAGGTCTTTGAAAAGTTTGATTTAAAAAAAATGATTTAGGGGCATTCCTCAACAGGGATCAGGGAAAAAAATGGCGATTAATGGCATGGAAAATGGTATTCAGTATATATTTCTACTTTGTATTTGGGCAGAGTGATACTGTACTTTCTTTTCTCGTAATAATGATGAACCATCTTCCCTTGCAACTTGCACTTGGGAGGGTATTAAACAGCATCTACCAGGAATATAAACATTTTAAAATCATCAGGCTGGGATAAATCACACCCATGGGTTCAAAAAGAGCTGGTGGAAGAGATCTTTGCTCTGTTGCTTTTAATTTTTATCAAGTACAATAAGGGCAAATGAAACTCCAAAAATCTGAAAGAGAAAGCCCATGGTCTGCAAACATCTGCAATATTTAAAAAGCAGAGAGGTTCTTGCAATTTAAGGTGTTTCTAGCACTGATCTAAAGAAGAATCAGAAATCTATGACTGCTTGTCAAGAGTACTATC
Organism: Masticophis lateralis; assembly: GCA_030761175.1. Lineage (NCBI taxonomy): Eukaryota > Metazoa > Chordata > Lepidosauria > Squamata > Colubridae > Masticophis > Masticophis lateralis. Next base: position 148,132,727 of record JAUDYJ010000002.1, read on the forward strand.
CTCTACGTCAAGGGTGTCAAACTCAAGGCCCAAAGGCCGGATCCGGCCCTCAGAGTGCTTAGATCTGGCCTATGGCCCACAGACCCACCAACAATGAAGGACCGACCCGCAGTGCCTCTGCCAGCAAAAACAGAATTCGGGAGGGCTCTGTGCGGCCCTCCCAAGCTCCGTTTTCGTTGGCAGAGGGTTGCAGGAGGCCATTGCAGTCAAAAATAGAGCTCGTGACGGCCGCAGGTGGCACTCCCAAGCTCCATTTTAGCTGGCAACCAAAAACAGAGCTCATGAGAGCCACGGGCAGTACTCCCAAGCTCCATTTTCGCTGGCTGAGGATTGCAGGAGGCTATCGCCGCTAAAATGGAGCTTGGGAGCCCATTTTCGCTGGCCCGCACAGACATCCCCGACACATGTGACATCGGGCTGGCCACACCCACCCTGACCATGCCCACATCGGGCCCCCAAGGTCAAACACAACCCTGATGCGGCCCTCAATGAAATCAAGTTTGACACCCCTGCTCTACATAAATTCCCATCAGATATATTTGAGTACAGTAGCCTTCTCACACAGCCAATGTGATTCTAGAGCACCAAATTGGGCAAAATTACATAAGATCCAACTTGCATGGGTTTTTTTTCAGTATGCAATATCACTGGCTCGCAAGGTCTCCTAGCAGTTTATAATAAAATCGATTACAATAATGGGCATTTCTTCCAAATGCATTCAAGTGCCTGAGTGTTCAGATCAAAAGTAAATTGCACTGAAGTTCAATTCCCACAATCCCCTATCATTAACCCTTGTTAGCTGGGATGGAGAAGAACTGAAATCCGAAATATCTGCAGGGCAGATTGAGCATCGCTGTACTAGTCAGTTTACCGTGGTTATTGTTTGCAATTCCTTCAAGAGCCAAGGAACAGCCCGCTTTGCTCTGGTTTTAAATAAACTACAGCAGAGGCTAAAAAAAAAGGCAATTCAGCTCTCAAAGCCCTCTTACATTCAACAATCATACGGGTCCAGAGCTGACATAAAACTCATCTCAGCCAGCCTGGGTCCTTATTATTTCTGTCCCTGAATCTCAGGCTTCTAATAATACATGAAGTAGATTTCTTCAGCCTGAAGCCCATTCCTGTACCTTTTCCCTCATGAAGTATTTTAGCTGGAGTCTGTTTATTTGGTGTATATCCGAGTTCCATTGTTTGCAATGAAAATTATTGGGATGCAGCGTCTGCTCAGGGTTGCCATGCAGAAAATTGGACTGACTTCCAAAGCAATAAAAATAGTAAAAAAATAAAATAAAATCCTGACATAGGAAATTATTGGGTAATTTTGGTGGAAAATTAGGGAAATTGCTGTGCTGAGAGAAGCCATGTAGGGAATCTTCCTTGTTCGTCCTATGAGGAGAGTCCTTGTTTGTGATGTTGATTATACCTGCAGTCCATTTTACGATTGCTAGGAAAAAGGAACAATATCATAATACAGCAATTAATGAGAGACAGACCCATCATGGTTTCAGGTATGATTCAATGGTGGGTTTCAAATTCTTTTACTACCAGTTCTGTGGGCGTGGCTTGGTGGGTGTGGCTTGGTGGGCATGGCAGGGGAAGGATACTGTAAAATCTCCATTCCCTCCCCACCCCAGGGGAAAGTTACTGCAAAATCCCCATTTCCTCCCAATTAGCTGGGACTTGGGAGGCAGAGAATAGAAGGGGGAGTGGCCAGTCAGAATTTTTACTACCCGTTCTCCGAACTACTCAAAACTTCCGCTAGCGGTTCTCCAGAACTGGTCAGAACCTGCTGAAACCCACCTCTGGTATGATTTCAAATGAGACTTATAATTTGACCTGGCTTCAGAGATTATGGGCCAATCACAAGCTCTTGGCCTAACCTGCCTCTTATGATTGTGATAATGTAAGGGAGATGAAAAGAACTATTCCCTGAAGAAAAGAGACAGGACATGAATGCTACCACTATTATTATAGTAATGATGATGGCAGTTTGCAGTGGTCAGTTGGCATTCACGGGGATGGAGGTGGGGTATGAAAAAAGTTAAGATGTCAGGTTTGACTCTGCAATCAAAGCCCGCTTTTAATGTGCTCTGTGTGTGTGTGTGTGTGTGTGTGTGTGTGTGTGTGTGTGTGACAGTTGTTTAAAAAAAGGGAAGGCAGACTTATTTAATCTCATACAGGGGCTACTAACTTTACCAAGAGGCCACATGAGAAACTGGGACTGTTGAGGGCTGCTGAATCTGGGCTGGACAGGGGTAGCCAAAGAGCCAGATGTGGCCCCACAGGCCACAAAATTCCCATGTTTGACCTAGTCCAATATCTTGCTTTTTGATTACCTGCTTGCTAAGACCCTGTGATCATTTCTGCAACAAGGTGCTGTCCCCAATATGTCTAACCACATTTGCCTGTTTCTGTGAAATTGGGAATCAGGGAGATTTACATTTCAGCTTTTTTTCCCCCTGAAAAAATATATTTGGGGAGTTGTTCTGGCCCTCCTGGACATGTCCTCAGATGAGGAAGATGGGGAGAAAATGAAGTCAGGGCTACGATTAGTCTTGCCATGGGTGGTTCCAGCAATGGTAGAACCAATGATTCTAAGTTTGGAGAAAATGAAGGCAGATTCGGGAAGCCCCCAGGATGCCTTGTCTACACCACCCCTGACAGCCACTCAGATTCTGAAGCTCAGCTACCTAATCCTGGGCAAAGGTGTGTAATTTACTTTATTTTATTCATTTGTTGAAATTATATGCTATCCATCTGTCTGATAATTGACTCTGGGCAACTTGTGAAATAATAAAAAGATAAATATAAAAATAGAATAAAATAGAATTCTTTATTGGCCAAGTGTGATTGGACACCCAAGGAATTTGTCTTGGTGCATACACTCTCAGTTTACATTTATTTATCTATCTATCTATCTATCTATCTATCTATCTATCTATCTATCTATCTATCTATCTATCTATTGGTTCGATTTATATGCCGCCCTTCTCCAGAAACTCAGGGCGGTTTACAATGCATTAAGCAATAGCCTTCATACTTTTGTATATACCTGCTTAGTAGGGCTTTTGCCCCCCCCCCCAAAGCGGTGTTCTTTTTTATACAAAGTCAGCTTATTGCCCCCACAATCCGGGTCCTCATTTTACCTATCTCGGAAGGATGGAAGGCTGAGTCAACCTCACCATTCTGGTGAGATTCGAATTTGCAGTAATTGCAGGCAGCTGGCAGCTAAGTGCTATTTAACAGTGCTTTTATCCACTGCTCCACCAGGCTCCTTTACATAAAAGAAAAGATGCATTTGTCAAGATCATAAGGTACAACACTTAATGATAGTCATTAAGGAACAAATAAGCAATCAAATCATATTAGGAAACAGTCAATATAAATCATAAGGATACCAGCAACAAGGTTACAGTCATACAATCATAAGTGGAGGAGATGAGTGATAGGAACAATGAGAAGATTAATAGTAGTGCAGACTTAGTGAATAGTTTGACAGTGTTGAGGGAATTATTTGTTTAGCAGAGTGTTCTTGTGCTTAGTTGTTCTGGTGTGTGGTGCTCTGTAGCATCGTTCTGAGGGTAGGAGTTGAAACAGTTTCCAGAATGTGAGGGGTCTGTAAATATTTTCACAGCCCTCTTTTTGACTCATGCAGTATACAGGTTCTCAATGGAAGGCAGTTTGGTAGTAATTGCTTTTTCTGCAGTTCTGATTATCCTCTAAAGTCTGTGTCTGTCTTGTTGGGTTGCAGAACCAAACCAGACAGTTATTGAGGTGCAGATGACAGACTCAATAATTCCTCTGTAGAACTGTATCGGCAGCTCCTTGGGCAGTTTGAGCTTCCTGAGTTGGCACAGAAAGAACATTCTTTGTTGTGCCTTTTTGATGACGTTTTTGATGTTAGGTGTCCATTTTAGTTGGTTAATAGTTAACATTAATAAAACTTAAGTAAGAACTAAAAACCAAGAGGACAGACAACATGGGGTTGGGGCCTTCTCTTTTACCCCATCAATCTCTTCCAGCAAAGAACACTCCCCACCCCCTCTTGGGTCCCAAGCCAGTCAGCAAAACCAGTTCCTTGCCTTCTTTGTTATTTTATAAAGTTGATTTTAATGTTAATATTTACTGTTTTGATGTTTTACAGCATTGCTTTTATTTGGTTGTAAGATGGGTGGCATCAATCAATCAATCAATTATCAATCAATCTTTTATGGAAGACCAAAAGAGTTCCCATCTCTGGTGGCAGAATATTTCTTGATCCTGCCAGTTGAAATTCTTTGACAGTCTGGCTTCTGCTGCAGCAAATGGGGTGGGCCAATTCTAATGAGAATAAAAATTCAACAACAGAGAACAGAACTCCATAGATAAGTGAGACCTGCCACAAAACCAACCAAGGGAAGAGCCAATGCTGAGGGGTCGGCTACCACAGCTGTGTATTGGGAGCTCTGCTGCCTGATTTATAGGCCTGAGTCCTGAGGGGTAGACATTGAGCACAATTTTTCAAGCCTCAGTTCTACTATGTTTATTTTGCTATGCCAGGCTTTGAACTCTAAATGCCTCCTCAACCCATGTCTCCTGACTTTTCCCTTGGATTCCTTACTTGTTTGTTGAAGTCCTGTTCTCAACCTGTGCCAAGCCTGCTGGCCATGCTTAGAGTTGCCATTTCAAAATACTAGTTAAAAAGACTCTTTTCTTCTAAAAGTTATGCCTGAGTTCTACCTGGACTGTGGCCGGCATCCAGCTTGCTCTCTAGTTGGATGGCAGCCAGCAGTGCAGACACAGAAACCAATCCAGGTTGGAGTAGAAACTATAGAGACCCTGCTGAAGTTCCCATTGATTCATGGAAATCAGTGGATGTCTCTGAGGTCTCCCCTTCCTCAGCTCCCTTTCCCTCAGAGGCTGGCTTTTGTTTGGGAGTGAGGCCTATTGAATTAGCCAAGGTTTATATTATAGCAGACATTTCTAAAATCTTCTGGATTATTTTATGATCATATATCGAGGGATTCCTAAAGGACTAGCTTCTGTGCACGAGCGATATCTATCTGACAGACTATCTCTGTCTGACTGTCTCTGTCTGTCTATCTATCTATCTATATCTATCTATCTATCTATCTATCTATCTATCTATCTATCTATCTATCTATCTATCTTCTATCTATCTATCTATCTATCTATCTATCTATCATCTAATTAACTATCAATTTCTATGCCACCTATCATATTTGTGAGTCTGGCAATTCACAGTTAAAAATGATAAAATCACATAAAAGTCCTAGTTAAAAAGAAAGTTAAAAATAATAACTGCAAAGTTAAAAGGTAGAGGGAGCACCTTCAACCCATCAAACATCTCCAGGCCAATTGGCAGATCCAAGTCTTGATGCTCTTCTGAAAGGATAAAATGGGGGCCTGGCTTGTCTCTGAGGGCAGGATGTTCCATAGGGCTGGACCTATGTTGCTGTTGGGAAATAGTTGATATCTTCTCAGGCACCCAGTTTCTCCTCACATTTTATAGGACAGAATCTGTGGTGTTCCCTTAGCTACTTTTAGCCTATATTTACTTACCAGGGAGAAGTCAGTCCAGAGAAAAGAGAAGGCTTCCACTACAGCCTGTGTTGGGGCCATTCCTTTATATAAATTTAACTATGATTTATTGAATAAACTATAATTCTCTGGGTTCTCTTTAGAAAGACATTCCCCTCCACAGGCAAAGTCAAAGTTTACGTGAAAATGTCATCTGCTATCTTTCTTTGCTCTTATTAAATAACCTAACCCAGATTTTTCATAGTGGGTCCTGTTTTTGTTTCTCTTTTCAATAATTTTAAGGTTGAATAAAATGACTGAATAAATAAATGAATTCTTTATTACGACCAAAGGTTCAGTTGTTAAAATAAAACATAAGAACAAAAACATCTGGATGATGAAGCAGTCCTTAATAAAACAGCCACTACCATAAAAGCAATAGGGGATTATAGCCTACAAACAGAAAGAGAGATGGATAATCAGTATTGTTGGCTGCATTCTATTGCTGCATTCAACATGCAGCTGTGCAAAATTCTGCTACTTGTGACTGACATCGGCTGTCCAGAAGGAATTCATCCGGATGCTCTGGAAAGTTGCTATAAAAGAGGTAATAAATTAAAAGGACTGTATAGCAGAAAATCATCTACATTGTTTTTGCTTCAGGTTAGTTGCTCTGAAAGATGCCCTGTTAGGATTATCTGATCTAGGCTGTAAAGATCAGGATGACCACCGAGGGAAGCAAAGGTATAAACCTTTTGGGGTCTCTTTGCTGCGATCTTGTGGTTTTGCACATTTTTGCAGCCCAGATCTAGGAGTCCTAGAATATGTATTAGGAGGGATACATATGAACCCTTAAGGTAGGTACATAACTACCTCTAAAGTTTGATTTACAAACCATACTGGCCAGGGGTGAAATTAAAAAATTTTCCCTACCGGTTCTGTGGGCGTGGCTTGTTGGGGGAGGTCATCTGAGTGGGTGGGCGTAGCCAACTCAACATCACTCACATCAAGGGGCTCCTCACCGGCCCCTCCCCTCCCAGCCACTCCATGTTGCGAATGGCAGGAAAATGGGGAGGGGAATATTCCTGCCTGCCATATTTCCCTCAGTCTGTGCTGAGATTGAAGAATGGATGACAGGCAGGAAAATCTCCTTCCCCATTTCCTGCCTTTCACAAAAATGGCTCCATTCCAGCTGTTCCCCACCCCGTCCCCCGCCCTCCTGGGGACTACCTTAAAAGGGACAGGCTGCAGCAGCTCTGTTGTGAATGGAGGGAGAAAAGTTAGCATTCTCTCTGCTGCATATAACATTGAATTCTGTGGAATATCAAGTGGCCGGAAAAGATGAGTGGCAACTGGCGGGACATGGGTGGGGCCAAGGAGGGGTAATTACTATCAATTTGGCGAACTGATGCCCATAATCCCTAGCAGTTCTCCCAAACCGCTCCGAATCGGTAGGATTTCACTCCTGATACTGCCTGGGGGAAAGAGAAATATCCCCCAATCTTCTTGTCAATTCCATGATGCTCCTTAATGCAATCAAGTCAGTTGCATTTTTGTGTAGAGTTTTTTGAACCCATATAGGGTACCATGAATCCCTAAAATAAAGGAGATCAAGGGAATGGTTATGGAAAGCCCAGGCAGATTTTCACAAAGCAGAACATGTGCAAAAGTGGAATATTATAATGTAACTAAAAAAAAAAACATGGAGAGGTGGCAACCTTGATCTTCCTTGTTCCTGGGCCCTAATTTGTGCATTCTGTCTGAAATCAAGTGATATTTACAAAGGGGAAGGGTGACACTATTGGAGGGGAGGCAAAGAAGAGATTAAGAGCAGCACAATTCCGTACTGAACAACTATGGAACTACAATGGAGCCAATGATCCACACAACCAAAGTTATAACGTAATGCGGTTTTTTTTTCCTCAATAGAAGGAAAAGTGGGAGGTGTTTTAAGTCAGAAGTAGAAAAATGGCCATGGTCTTAAGTGGTTTAACAGAAACACGTCAGCTGAACTGAATTGTGGATTGTACGAAGAGTTCTTAAATCACTGCCTACTGATAAAATGCATTGCTCCTGCAGGATCCAAGCTGCGGCTGTAGAATTTGACACCTGCCCGACAGCAGTTCTACATATTGCTGGAGAGAAAGTGAAGACACATCTACCGGTAACTAATTCTTCACCAGCTGAAAGTGGAAGAGTTGAGATGGTGATTTCACAGCAACTTAAGTAGCATCATATAAGCACTTGTGTTGGGAAGCTTTCAAGACTTCCAGGAGACCTTACTTTTATCTCCTAGCAACAAAGCCATCCTTTCCATCACCAACAGCTCCATTTCTGAAGTTCCTTTAAAGGCAGGAAAGAAGCAGCCACCAGGGAAAAGAAGGTCCTTTCCCCATTAGGGCTGCTGAGCACCCAAGAGAAGGATTTTTTTAAAAAATTGATTGTATCTTACCTTTATTATTTTTACAAATAACTCAAGGCAATAAACATACCTTCACATTTTCTTCCTCCTATTTTCCCCACAACAACAACCCTGTGAGATGAGTTGGGTTGAGAGCGAGCGGCCCCAAAATCACCCAGGATCACTAGCATATTACTGCATAAATTAGAAGGAGGCAATCAGTTGAGGCCTTAACATTACATAAAAGGATTTCATTTCACATTTCCCACATGCTATTAACAGCAAATGTCACGTGTGGGGCTTTCATCTCACTGCTATGAATGCTGCAGTGCTTCCAGGGTTGATCTGAATGTTATCCTCAAAAGGGAAGTCATAACTATACCAGTAGTGGGTTTCAATTTCAGCCACTACCGGCTGACTCATGGGCACGCACGTGTGTGCACACGCAATGCTTCTTCGCATGCACAGAGACGTCCAGGCGGGTGGGCAGAGCCTCCCACTGCCGTGGGTAGCAACCCAGTACTGAATTACACCCCCCCTTTTTTTTGGCAGACTATTTGCAGTAAAAAAAGAAATACTTTTCAGCCCCCATAAAAATCCCTAAATGTGGTCGGTTGTTGGTACAATGGAAACCCCAGACGGAAGCATCTAAAATGTTCTTATCACCTGATGAGTGCAAATATTGGGAAATGTGCAGTCACATATAAACGTTGTACGAGGAGAGCCGTGTTAGTCTGCGGTAGCCAAGGTTCTGAACAATTCTGGTAGCACCTTTTCAGTTTCATAATTTTATGTGAGTCATACGTTTTCATGAGCATCATGATGCATGCAGTGGCTTGACTGCTATGATTTAGATACGTTGGATTCAGATGGATTAGCAGAGAAGAGAAGTCAAGAGTAATTATATACTTGAAGTTCTTTAGGAAGCAGATTATAAACATCAATTAACAATTATATTGTATTAGCAGTGCACTGTATTTATTAAGTTCTTCTGAGATTGCCTGAAACTCTTGATACATGTAAGACCAGCCATGTCCTGCTCAGTTGGGTTGGCAATGGTTTTTATGCTGCAAAACCACTTCTCAAAGGTCTATGAAGGAATGTTCTGGGTGGTTAAAATGCTTTGCTAGTTTGTCCTTCTTTTGAATCCTGATGTCAGACTTGTGCCCATTAATTATTTTGTGCAAAATCTGTCCTGTTTAATCTGCACAGACTTCATCAGAGGGCATTGCTGGCAGATGCCGGCATGTTTTACCCTACAGGAATAGCATGTGAAGGCCTCTCTAACATTATGTGTGAAGTTGTTAGCTCTCGCGATTATAAGAGAAAAATAGACATTGGGGTTTGTTGCAGAATCTGGTTTCAATGTTTCTATCCCTGTCCTGTTCTTTCTTGTTGGATTCTATTTACCAGAGGAAAGGAGGCATGTTCACGCATCCTTACATTTATCATCCACAAACACACTGTGCAGAGATGGAATTCAGCAGGTTCTGACCAGTTCTGGAGAACTGGTAGCGGAAATTTTGAGTCATTCGGAGAACCAGTAAATACCACCTCTGACTGGCCCTGCCCCCATCTATTCTCTGCCTCCCGATTCCCAGCTGATTGGGAGGAAATGAGGATTTTGCAGTAACCTTCCCCTGGAGTGGGGAGGGGATGGAGATTTGACAGTATCCTTCCCCTGCCACACCCACCAAGCCACGCCCACAGAACCAGTAGTAAAAAAAATTGAATCCCACCACTGACACTGGATTACATTCACTAATGATCACCTGTTTTTTGCCTCCAATTTATTGAATGATGAAGTAGAATAAATTTTGCACATCTTAAAGTGGTGTTCTTTCAGCCAAGAAAAAAATATTTTAATACTATTACATCTAGTGTTGACTTAAACTTGTTTTGTCCATGGGCTAGCGAGGGCATCATGGAAATAACGAGGGAAATTGGAGTTGTTACGGTACAAATGTGCCATGATTAAATGCAAGATGGGTCCTGGGATCAATAGCAAACTACCAAACTTTGTGAAGAAGAAATCACGGAGAGTCAGGATTGCCTTTTTGGAATCTGAGTTCTTCCTGTTTGACTTCACCTCTGCAGGTGCATTAATAGATATAACAGATAAATAGAGTTGGAAGGAACCATCTAGTCCAACCCCCCCACTCAAGCAGGAGATCCTACACCATTTCTGACAAATGGCAGTCCAATCTTTTCTTGAAAGTCTCAAGTGATGAAGCTCCCACAACTTCCAAAGGCAACTTCTGTTCCATTGGTTGATAGTTATCACTGTCAGAAAGTGTTCTGATTTCCAGAGAATGTGACACACACCAAGCTTCACAAGCACTGTTTAATTCCAAACAAACCCCTTTCAAGAATGCAGGCTTCCTGTGCAAAGGGTCCTTATCAAAGTTATTAAGAACAAAGTCCGACAAAGGTTGGCAACCAGCCCAGAAAACCAGATATGAGAAGTCGCTCGCTCTCCAAGATGCTCTGTAGTAATGAGACGTTGTTTTTAGCAAGAAAGCACTAGCTGCATGCGATTTAAATAGGCTAAGGGAGTGGCCAATTATCCTCAAGCCCTACTCTCGAGTAGACCTCCTCCTCCTGAGTAGCCACTCCTGCCTTTTGGCAGCCCTGCGTGCCCGAGCATTGAGGAGAGGCTCCTCCACTTTGCTCTCTCCACTGGAAGGAGCCTCTGGAGGTTCTGAAGGCCCTGGCTGAGTCTCTGCCTCTGGCATCACATTCTCTTCGGCCTCCTCGCTGTCTGATGTGAGTGCCGGCTATGCAGGCTGCTGGCGCGACACCATACCAGTCTCCTCTTTGTCGGGATCAGCCATAATCCGCGCAGGCTGCTGGCGGGCCACAACAGAAAGTTCCTTCTCATTTCTAGGTAGAATTTGTCCTTGGTCAGTTTCCATCCATTATTCCTTGCCTGGCCTTCAGGTGCTTTGGAAAACAGCTTGATCCCCTCCTCTCTGTGGGAGTCCCTCAAGTATTGGAAGACGGTTATCATGTCTCCCCTGGTCCTTCTCTTCACTTATGGTATAATAACATATGAAAGCAAAAAGGGATTGGTGAAGCTCCCTCTGTCACTGAAATCTTTAGCCATTCTTAAAACACTATGCCATGTAGTTGAAGTGTCAATGTGCCACTTCTCTATTTTATAGTACAATGAAAATTAGCGAAGAGATGATCCTGTACAGGTAGACCTTGACTTACAACAGTTGGTTTAGTGACCGTTCAAAGTTAGTGGCCCTGAAAAAAGTGACTTATGAGCATTTTTCACACAGCTGTTATAGTATCCCTATGGTCATGTTATCAAAATTCAGATGCTTGGCAACTGACTCATATTTATGACAGTTGCAGTGTCCCAGGGGTCATGTGATCACTTTGTGTGACCTTCTGACATGCAAAATCAATGAGGAAGCCAGATTCACTTAACAGCTGTGGCAAGAAAGGTTATAAAATGGGGCAAAATTCACCGAACAAATGTCTCATTTAGCAACAGAAATTTGGGGCTTGATTGTGGTTGTGGTCTGCCACCGATAGCCTCCCACCGGCCAGTACGCTTCCACAGAGAGCGACTCCTCAGGATGCCGTCAGCCAGGCAATGTCAGCTGGCGACCCCCAGGGGGAGGGCCTCCTCTGTGGCAGCACCTGCCCTCTGGAACGACCTACCCCCAGAGATATGTAGGATACCAGATCTCCGGGCTTTTCACTGTGTCCTAAAAACTTTTCTATTTCATCAAGCTGGGCTGGCGTAACCCTCCCCCCCCCCCCCCCCCGCTTAGATATTTTTAATTGTAAATGGATTTTAGTCGGGAGGTTTTAAATTTTGGGCCAAAATTTGTTTAATTCTTTTAAAATTTTAAATTTTGTATTGGGATGTTTTTTATTCTTGGCTGTGCACCGCCCTGAGTCCAGTAGGAGAAGGGCAGTATAACAATTTAATAAATAAAATAAATAAAATAAAATAAGTCAAGGGCTACCTGTACTCACACATAGAGCAGATTCAACAATGTCTTTACTGTAAACCTATATTACGAATCAAGAAGTAGAAGGTCCTGATGAGGGTGTAAAAACCTTTCCTTGCTGATGAGTTGAAGTGCTATCCTTCTATACTTGAGTTGGTGGAAAGTTATGGCAGATAAGGATTATGTGCTATAAAACTACTCACAAAACTATAAACAGAAAACTGCATCAGCATGAATTGGGATAGCAGGGGTGGGTTCTACTTACCTTTACTACCGGTTTGCAATGGGAGTGTGCATGCACGCTTCTGCTCATGCACAGATGGTCAATTATGATGTCCAGCCGGGTGGGTGGAGCCTCTCGCTGCATTTACTACCGGTTCTAAAGAACCGGACATAACCGGGAACAACCCCCAGTGAGTTTTGACTCACTGCCACAAGGTATTAATCCTAGAGGTGATATTTAAATTAGTAACATAGAATAATTCTGATGATAATTTTTCATGACCAACAACGAGCCAGCCACATGATAGCAAGTCTGCCAATACAGAAGTTTGGCAATCACTTCTTTTTTTTTTTTACTTTACACTTAAATGTTGCTTTAAGATATAAATGCACAATTAATTAAATGTTCTTCTAAAATACTTTTAGAAGTGTTTTAATGTAAATCAAAAAGGCAATACGGTACTGTGCTTAATAAAAACCCTGAAAAACCTCGCGTACCTTATTTATTTTTAAAAATTATCACTATGTACAAGAACACTTTTTATTTTAGTGATAAACTGCATATAATTCAGTACTGTATTTGTACTTTTTGATGAGAAACAATTTGGCGTAGTGGTTAAAAGCACTAGATTAAAAACCAGGAGACTCTGAGTTCTAGACCTGCCCCAGTTACGAGCTGGGTGACTGAGCCAGTCACTCTCTCTCAGCCCTAGGAAGCAAGCAAGAGCAGACCACTTCTGAAATCTTGCCAAGAAAACTGTAGAGACTGGTCCAAACAGTAGCCATGAGTAAAAACTGACACAGACAAAAAAAAAAAAAAAACTTTTAATAGCTGAAAATGTAAAAGAACTTGGGTCTCAAGAGCATAATAAGAGGATCAGAAGTGCCATATTAATATTAATTCATTAGCTCAGGGAGTCACAACACTGAAGAGTTTTCATTACAGTGGTGCAAACATCTCTGTGAGTCAAAAACAAAGAATATCACAGTATGTTAATAAACAAAATTTTATTAAATTTTTAAAAGACTTAATCTTAACTAAGTAAGCAACACATCCTGTATATGAAATCCAAATCAGGGTTAAATGGGGATCCTCATTCAAATGTTGTTTCTTGACAAATGCTCCAATTCAGAAGTATACTTAAATGTACCCCAAAAATGCATACATCCTGATTGGATAAAGGAGTAAAGATGAAATTAAATCTGGTGCCTATTCTAAACTGGAATAAATTTTGCTCCATCCTTCTGTACTTTTCATCAACAATTTTAAAGAAGGTTGTCTGAAAGAGGATGCTTTATTTCAAAAGGATTACCTCACTTTTTCCCTCATAAATAATTAGCATTTCTGAGATGGCATCAATGGAAAGCTTAAAGGAAGAAAACATGTCCTCCAAATCCAGATGCCTCTGTACTACATTTCCCAGGATGCCATTGGCAGCTGAAGAAGCAGGATGACTGGGTAGGATAGCAGTAACTCAGTAACTCAGATGCTTGGAGCTTGCTGGGGCATTTGGCTGACCATTGAACTCTGTGCTGTGCAGCAGAGTGATAACAACAGGGTGATGAAGTTGTCCTGCACTGAAACTGCAGGAGGAATGGTGTGTGTGTGTGTGTGAGAGAGAGAGAGAGAGAGAGAGCAATCTTGCCTTCTCCCATTTCTTTCTTTTCCAAACAGAATTGGTTTATCAGAACCAAACTGACTCTATAACCATCCTGTGTTGTCCTAATTTTGCATGAGCAATGCACAATGAGCAAAGCAATTGCTTGATTCTTCTGGCTTTGCCTTCCTCCCTCTTCTTCTGCATGTCAGCAGCCAATGAGGAAAACATCTGCCAATCACAACACTATTGCAGGAGTATAATCAGCTTGGCTGAAAGACTCCTACATCATCCTGCTGACTTCTAGATTCCTGCATGGTCTGCTTTAGAGACATTGTGCATAGGGGGTGGTCCCCATCATTCCACTCCTTTGCTGTTATGGGCTAAACTAAACTAAACTAAGAAAGGCAACAGAGCATTAAATGCTGACAGCCAATTGTATAATGCTATGGTATCCAGCTGTTTAGGAAGAGAGCTGCAGAATGGTAGTAAATGAGGCTGACCAGAGACAGGTGGAAATGCCTATATGAGCATGAAACAGCCAAGAAGATACACTGCAATCCCATCTATTACTGTCACCTGACTTCCTTCTCAACAAAGTATGATCTTCATCTTTCATTGCACATAACTCATACTTAGTGAATTGTGAATGTGTAAATTAGCCTACAAGGTGTTTTCTGAGATCCTACCTTATATAAAATAAAATTCATGTGTTTGGGATAAAAGTGGACTTGGCTGTAGCATATTGACCAAATTGTATGAAAACTGGCCATTTTTGCCCTTAAACCATTAATGGGCCATGGTTTCAACTCAGTTTGATAATGCAGTCTATATCTTTTCTATTTACTAAAAAGTTTCATGTTAAAGCTTTGATTGACCAAAATTGATGGGCAGGGAAGGTTGGTATCAATGGGCCCATCTGGGTAATGATTATGGCACAAGGAAGACTGCAGCTTGGAAAGTAAGGTAAGTGGTCAAGTTCATGAATTATCAAAGGAAAGAAAAAGAAAATAGATGCCTATCTGTCAAACTAAAGGGGAAGATGTAATAAATCTAAATGATAGTCATCTAATTTTGTGCAGGTGTTGATTTAATTATAAATGTAAGAGCTGAAATTATATCAGAAAGGTATGAAGGAAAATATGAAATACATTGTCAGAGTTTTGCCTCATATGCCTGAAGTTATTTTTTCATGTCACTCCAGCTCCTTTAATCCATCTTCCCATGCCTAGGATCAGTCGTTCGAGTTGTGTTAATGACTGTAATTCCTCACTTCACACTGCCTGAAATCCTAAAATGTTCTGGTACTTAGCCAAATCTGGTGCAACCTAATCGAGAAAGATCCCAGCGTTGCCCCCACAAAATATCTGGGGATCCCCAAATAGAAGATGAGATCGTTGGGCATCAACAAGCTGTTGGAAACAGCTGAAAAACACAGCCTTTTATCTTGCCATTCATTTAGAGTTCCTTACTGTTCAAAACACTCTCTGGAATCAGCATCTCCTTCAAGCTCAAAGGATCTTCAGTGCATTTCAGTGTACAAGAATCAATCCCATTAGACAGTGAATCTCTCAACAGAATGAGCAGAAATAGGATACAGCTAAGGATGACTTAAGACCACCTCACTAAGGTCTGGGGATGAGATGGTGCCAGGACTTAGTTCTGGCACCATCTTGCTCATGTTTATGAGCAAGTAGGGAAAGGCTCAAAGTGACATTAGCAGAAGACATGCTTCAAAAATTGTTTCTCAACCTTGGCAACCTTAAGATACCTTGACTTAAAGTCCATGAATAAGAAACATTGATCTAGTGATTCTTAGGAAAACACAGCACTCCTTAAATTTGAGAATTACTCATACTTTTACACCCAAAATTCTTCTTTCCATTGAGGAGATTATACAGGTGTTTTCTTGTTTGTTTTACATATTGCTGATTTACTCTTTTCTTGTTTTATGTATATTTATGATCAAATGCATTTTTTAGTTTTGTACTGTGGCCACCTTGAGACCACTTAAGATGCAGAAGGTATAGCATATAAATTCAGCAACAGGGCCCTGTAAATAAATGTTGCTAAGAATTAGCCACTTCCCCAAGGGTTACCTTAGATGCTTTATGGTTATGGTTTGTACTCAGATGCTTCCATCTTTTAGAAATAAAAAATAAACTGGAAATTTAAGGGGCAGGAGTGCTTGGCAGATGCCCCTTGATACCATATCCTATACTTTTTGACTGCAGCTTCTGCTCAAAGCAAGCTTTACCACCAGGCAGGATAAGGTCAAAATGTTACAATGGGTGGCCATGACTCCTAAAACTAGACCAGGGGTCAGCAACCTGCAGCTCTGGAGCCACATGTGGCTCTGCTGCGGCTCCCTGTCACTCAAAATAGATGTCACAACTGCCAATGTTGCCACACCCTCCGACACACGATTCATTGAGCTTTTCAACCCCCAGTAGGCCAACCATGGATAAATTGAAGACAAGAAAAGTTTCAGAAGAGAACAGAACGTTTAATTCAACTACAGCTAGCTTTGTGGCTGCTCAAGAAATAATCAGGCACAGGAAGGGTTTTGTGGCTCCCAGTATTTTTTCTGTGGGAAACGGGTCCAAATGGCTCTTTTGAGTGTTTAAGGTTGCAGACTCCTGAACTAGACCCTTGCTTAGCATTTCATGAAAATCCAGCAAATGTTTTAAATGTATCATTGAATTGTTTTCTGGTGGGAGGTGAAGAGAAACATTTAGATTTTTTGCCTCGCATGTATGCCTGGTAACATCTCTGGCTTTGGCTGGTGTGGGTGCGGGTGTGGGTGCGAGTGCTACAGATCTTGGCTCAGGTGGCTTAGAGGTACAACCTTACCTGTGGAGATGCTAAGCAGTATCAAGTTTCTGAGTATGCAGCTAACAAGTAGGCTGGCTTGGTCGCTCAACAGCAAGACACTCAGAGGTGGGTTGCCCCCAGTTCTGACTGGTTCGCAAGAACCGGTAGTAAAACCAGTGGGAGGCTCCGCCCACTGACCCCAATGTCATCAGGAAGCTTCTGCGCATGCGGAGAAGCACATGCACACAGTCCTGTTGCGAACTGGTAGTAAAGGTAAGTAGAACCCACCCCTGGAGACAGTGGCCTGCATTTTCTGCGTTGCATGAGAAAAGTACATCTTCCTTCTCTTGTCTTACTATTTTTCTATAGAGGGACAATCAAGGACATCCTGTGATATTGCATTACAGTCTGGTTTGGAAGCATTACTACTTCAGACAAGAAGGCGGTGCAGAGCAATAGTGGGTTCCACTTACCTTTGCTACCGGTTCGAAATCAGGAGTGCGCGCATGTGTGCTTGCTTTGCTCACATGCGGCATTTCTGCGCATGCGCAGAGCCCACTACTCTGCATGCGCAGAGCATCCATGATGACTTCTGGGTGGGTGAGCAGAGCCTCCCGCCGCCGCCACTACCGGTTTGTCCAAACCAGCACGAACCGGTAGAAATCTACCACTGGTGCAGAGAGTGGTGAGAAAAGATTATTGACAGCTCACTTCCGTCTATCCAAGACATAGCATATAAATGATGCTTGACAGGGTCTGCAGAATTGTCTGGGATGTTACACATTTTCTTCACGACCTGTTTTCCTTGTTACCTTCTGGGATGGGTGGGAAGGTTCATGCTATCCGAAGTAGAACATTCAGATTCAGTCACAGTTTCATTCCATATAGTATCAACCTTGTGAATCCTCCAGCTTCCTTTTTCCAATATATATTCAAGATGGACAGGGTATGTGTATTTATATGTATGGATATAGGTGTGTGTGTATGTGTCTATAGCATGTGTATATGTGTGTTATGTATATGTACACTTTTTGAGAGTAGGCAATAAATTTCATTTTTAATGTGTACCATTGTGCCCACAGTAAAAAATGACGATAAAGGTTATCTATCTCTCTATCTATCTATCTATCTATCTATCTATCTATCTATCTATCTATCTATCATCTATCTATTATTCTCCATTTCTGGCAGCATATAGTAGAGGCCAGCCCTGTGGCCTTCATTTCTTCTGTTGTATGTCATTTCTTTATCTATTGGATTTTAACCTTGTGTGAGGCGGCAAGCCACAAAATACTACCAGTATTTTTTTTTAAGCCTAGCAGATAATAAATTTAAAATTCACCCCCAGCATTAAAACGGCACATATAAAACAGAGCCATACATCTTTGTAAGGGAATCAGCTTTCTCACGAAAAGACCCATCTCCTTTATTTATTTGCTTATTTATTTAGCCTGCCAGGAGAAGAAGAGAACTGGCTGATCCTTGACTTGTAGGGAGGAAAATAGGTCAGTCTTTTAAAAAAAGCAGCTTGCACCAATAGCCCTGTCCTTATGGAATCTACCTCATGATGTTGTACCCATATCCGAAGGGGTCGGGTTTGTGATGTGACAGAACAATGCTACTTTTCTCATTCTGTGGAAGTCCATGCTAAATAGGGACCAGTGGTGGGTTGCTACCAGTTCGCACTGGATTGGGTGAAATGGTAGCAGCGGCGGGAGGCTCCGCCCACCCACCAGGATGCTTCTGCACATGTGCAGAAGTGCTGTATGCACACACGCACGAACAAACTGGTAGCAATAGGATTTGGGACCCGCCCCTGATAGGAACCCCTCAAAGTCGGGGAGCAGCCACTGAGAAGGTCCCTTTTCCCATAGAGATCATATATTCTCTTCAATCTTGGCAACTTTAAGATGTGTGGGCTTCAACTCCCAGAATCCCCCAGCTGGCATTGCCAGCTGGGGGATTCTGGGAATTGAAGTCCACACATCTTAAAGTTGCCAAGATTGAGAAACACTAGTAGAAAGTATTTGGGGTGGGTGGGTCCTATTTGTATCTACCCACTTTGGGCTATGGGAGAGTGTGGTTCTTTCAAACTGGTTTCTCCCCCTGTTCCCAGTTTGGAGGCTTAGATTAGCCCAAACAGCAGCTAACTGGAGGAGGCAAGAGAGTCTGTGTAATAAAGTGGAAGAGAAAGCAGGGTTGGGGTGAGGTTGCTTCTACCAAATGTCATGTGGTCTACTTTTGTTTGTGGGTGTAATACTCTTTGTGAAACAAACACTGCTAAACCAGAGTCTAAAACAAACCCCCAAATCATCTCTGGGCTGGTGCGAACTTTTATATGGTTGAAATAAAAGATGATGGTTCATCAAGCTTCTTTGGGATCTGAGAAGTTGAAAACATCCCTCCCCAAAAAAATAAACCCACTGCATTATTGTCAAGAAAGCAACATGGATGGGATCACTTTTCATTCAATTTTTTTAAAAAAATTTGATTTATATGCTGCCCTTCTCCGAAGTCTCAGGGCGGCTTACAATGTGTTAAGCAATAGCCTTCATACTTTTGTATATTTTATACAAAGTCAGCTTATTGCCCCCACAAACTGGGTCCTCAATTTACCTACCTTAGAAAGGATGGAAGGCTGAGTCAGCCTTGAGCCTGGTGAGATTCGAACTTACGGTAATTGCAGACAGCTGGTGTTAATCACAATGCTTTAGTCTGCTGAGCCACCAGGTCCCTTATTGGTTTGAATTGGTGTTCAAACAAGGATATGAAACATCCAGACTGGAATAACAGCTGTGAATCACCTCACTATCTCCTGCCCTTGAATCGGGTGAAATCCAGCAGGTTCTGACAGGTTCTGGAGAACCAGTAGTGGAAATTTTGAGTAGTTCGGAACTGGCAAATACCACCTCTGGTTGGCCCCAGAGTGGGGAGGGAACGGGGGTTTTGCAATATATTTCCCCCAGGAGTGGGGAGGGAATGGGGATTTTTCAATATCCTTTCCCTACCACTCCCACTAAGTCACACCCACTAAGCCGCACCCACAGAACCTGTAGTAAAAAAAAATGGATTTCACCACTGCCTTGAGTTACTACCTAAGCCACACTGCTCAACTCTCTCTCATTTTGCTGTGAAGGACAACTTCCCCTTGAACTTACTTCACCCTCTATTTCTCCTGGTGCAAATCTTCCACACCTTTTGATGATGCCTATGTAGAGATTACATTAGAGATGCAGAAATGGGCTTTACTGTAGCTGCCAGTCACCCCACTGTCAGTTCTGCCTCTCTTGAGTTGGGTTGGTATATTGAAGCCTGTGAAGTAAGAGACTTGAAGCTCATGAAGTAAGAGACTCTCCCCCATCTCTTTGCAGGAACTGGTATTTTCTTTCCAACAACACATCAATCCCAGATGACAGACCCACATTCCCTGCCCTGATCATCTCACTGCAAATAATAATGTGTCCAGGAGATGAACAGCAGCTGGAAGTTGCCAACACAACAGGCTGGTGCATGTCTTCCATCTCTCTTTCCTTTAGGGTTTCTAGACTTTTTAAAGGCAAAAAAATTCAGAGAGAAGGAGCCACTGTGTCTGGCTGAGTCTGTGTGACACTGTTCAGGATCAAAATAAGGAGCCTATACTTCATTAACACTTCACGTCTTGCTCAAATTTGAAAAAGAACTCCAGAAACTGGAATGTGTGTCTTTACAGAATTGTAGTATTTACAGAGGACAAGCTCAGTCCTTGTGGCTTAATAGTTGTTAAGTGAATCACTGCAGTTGTTAAGTTAGTGACACAGTTGTTAAGTGAATCTGGCTTCCCCCTTGACTTTGCTTGCCAGAATGTCGCAAAAGTGACCCCAGGACACTTCGAACATCATAAATACGAGTAAGTTGCCAAGTGTCTGAATTTTGATCACCTGACCATGGGGATGCTGCAAGTGTGAAACATGGTCATAAGTCATTTTTTTTCCTGGGCTGTGGTATCTTCAAACAGTCACTAAACGAACTGTTGTACGTCAAGGACTACCTGTATGGGGGGAAAAAATAAAGCATATGTATGATCTCTGTCCAAATTTGGTTGCAATAAAAAATAACAAAGTTTCAGAATTCAAAGGTTTTGTAAAGCACATGAAATAGGCAACATGATCTCAGGACATGTTTAACTAATATAGGTAGTCACCAACTTACAGCCACAACTGAGGCCAAAAAGTATGTTGTTAAGTGAGAAATTTACCAAGCCACTATTGTCCTGTTTTACAACTTTTCTTAACACATTTGTTAAGTGAATCACTGCAGTTGTTAAATTAGTAACACGGTTGTTAAGTGAATTGGTTTCTCCATTGATTCTGCTTGTCAGAAGGTCGCAAAGGGGGGGGTCACAGGACCCCGGGACACTGCAGCCGTCATAAATATGAGTTAGTTGCCAAGCATCTGAATTTTATTCACGTGGCTATGGGGATGCTGCAACAGTCATAAGTGTAAAAAATGTGTGTAAGTCACCAAACAAACTGTTGTAAGTCGAGGTATACCTGTATTAGCTTCGGCTTCTGGTTTAATATAGCATCCAGAATACCTCCATGTTCTCACAAACACTGCAGAACCTCTATTTCTTAGCTAACCTATTGAAAAAAAAAATTAAAACAGGACAGTATCTGGATGAACATGATGATTGTTATCCCAGATAATGCATGGCTTAAAATTGCCTCACTGAGGGTGGATGAGTCAAGGGGCAGAACTGAAAAGAAAAGAAAAAGATCCCATCACAGAAGTCTGGAAAAGCACCTCAACTGAACTCCAACGTCTTGCAAACATCCGTTTCAGCCATTAAACTAGATCTGTTGTCTCCCTCCCAGGGCCAGCCCCTTGAACAACTGGCATGGCCACCATATGGCGAGTGAGCTATGCCCCCCGCCCCCCCCCCCCCCGGCCTTCACCCCAGCCTGCGTGCTTCTCTGCTTTCCTTGCTTGTTTAATTATGGGAGCCATGTAAGGCGACTCCCCAAAAGGGTTATTCCTTCCTGTCTTTTATGGCCTTGGCTGAGATCGGCACAGCAGAAGAACCATAAAGCAGGCCAAGAAGTCATAAAACACCATGTCTGCTGAGGGAAAGTGGGCTGTCTCAGGCAGGTGTCCAACTCACTTAGGAGCAACCAGTCTGTGAAAGGATCCCATGGAAAGGAACTGGGCTCCACAATTAGCCTCAGCTGAAGATAAGGTAAAGGTAAAGGATCTCCTCACACATATCTGCTAGTCGTTCCCGACTCTAGAGGTCGGTGCTCATCTCCGTTTCAAAGCCGAAGAGCCAGCATTGTCCAAAGACGTCTCCGTGGTCATGTGGCCAGCATGACTCAATGCCAAAGGCGCACGGAACGCTGTTACCTTCCCACCAAAGGTGCTCCCTATTTTTCTACTTGCATTTTTTACGTGCTTTCAAACTGCTAGGTTGGCAAAAGCTGGGAGAAGTAACAGGAGCTCACTCCGTTATGCAGCACTAGGATTCGAACCGCCGAACTGCCGACCTTTCTGATCAAGAAGCTCAACGTCTTAGCCACTGAGCCACTGCTAAAGATACATAGCTAAAGACACGGCAAAGTAAAATTATTGCCACAGAAAACTGCTTATGCGGGTACTCCTCGACTTATGACCACAGTTGAGCCGAGGATTTCCACTGCTAAGCAGTACAATTGTTGAATAAGTCACACCCAATTTTACAACCTTTCTTGCCATCCGATTGCTGCAGTTGTTAAGTGAATCATGCAGTCATTAAGTGAACCTGGCTTCTCCCATTGACTTTGCTTGCCAGAAGCCTGGTGGGAAGGTCGTGAATAGCAATCCCATGACCCTGGGAGACACTGAAATTGTCATAAAGGCATGCCCGTCATTGCCAAGCACCTGAATTTTGATCGGTGATTCTGGGAATACTGCGAAGGTTATAAATGTGAGGACAGTTGTAAATCACTTTTTTCAGTAACTTTGAACAGTAATTTTGAACAGTAACTTTAGTACCTTTTCAGTAACTTTGAAGAGTAATTTTGAACAGTAACTTTAGTACCTTTTCAGTAACTTTGAATAGTCACTAAACAAATAGTCAAGCCACGGTAGCTCAGTGGTTAGAGTGCCATACTGCAGAGTAGGGTGGTAATCTCCATTCCCACTCCACTCCAGGGGAAGGATACTGCAAAATCTCAATTTCCTCCTGATCAGCTAAGACTCAGGACGCAGAGAATGGACGGGGGCAGGGCCAGTCAGAGGTGGTATTTAGCGGTTCTCCAAACTACTCAAACTTTCTGGTACCGGTTCTCCAGAACTGGTCAGAACCTGCTGAAACCCACCTCTACACCAGGCTAGAAATCTGGAAACTGAGAGTCTCAGTTCTGCCTTAGGCATGGAAGCCAGCTGGGCAACTTGGGACCAGTCATTATTTCTCCACCCTAGGAAGGAAGCAATGTCATATATCACTCCCAGACAATTTTGCTTAAAATAAAATCCTGTAGGGATTTGTCCAAGCAGACCAGGCTGAATCACACATATACTGTACACACAAAAAAGGTAAATTACAGTGACTCTAAGTTTCCAAAAAATATGTCATTTGGCTTTCTGATGAAATAATTTAGTACATCCGTCCAGGCATCTTTCTAGGTTTCAGAAATCTTTAGTGAAAGCACATGACTTCAAAAAGAAGGCATTCTTCAATTGTGTCTGGCTTAAAAGGCATACTTTCTTCTATGGAAGCAAGGAGAAAGTCATCGGGATCCTTTTCTGCCTTACTCCGCTGCCAGCGCGATGGTGATTTCAACGAATCTGTCCCACTGATACAGTACCCAAAGTTGCTTTGGGGCATGGTGTCAACCTCATGGCATCATGTGACATATCACAACGTTTGTCCCCTTCGCTGAGTTGGGGTGGGCGTGGCCTGCGCGTGACGCATCCGGGCCGTGGGCCGCCAGTTTGACACCCCCGCTTTGGGGAGGGGGTGCACCTGATGGCCACACCTACCATTTATTTACTTGATGGATAAAGGGATTCTCTCTGCATGTCTGGTGTCCCTCCATAAGAAGATACGGCACCTTGTACGGAGGATTCTCCCTGTGGATATCATTATACCTGCAAAGCCTTTTGCCCAGACTTAATTGGGGAGGGATAGTCCATTTAGTCATGAAGCTTCCAAAGCCTGTTTTTCAAAAGACTGAGTTACCTAACCACTTCCTTCAAGATTGATGCAATCCATCATGTCATAGCTGTCTGACCTCTGCGGCTGATTTCCACGTATTCAGCTAATTTTTCACTGATTTTAATGTGCTGTCAACCCATTTGGTAAACTCGGTGCAGATGTTTTAGTTTTGGTTTAGCACGATGTTTGAACCTAACCAATTGTGACTTGCTCAACAATTCAGTAACAGTAACAGAGTTAGAAGGGACCTTTGGAGTTCATCTAGTCCAACCCCCTGCTCACGCAGGAGACCTGTACTAGGGATTTGAACTGCCGAACTGCCAAGCTTTCTGATTGACAAGTTCAGTGTCTTAGCCACTGAGCCACCTACCATAATTGAGCAAAGGCACCAGTGAAACTATTGCTTATTTTTTTTTAAAAAAAAAGCATAGCTATCTAAGTTCCTTAGCCTGATTATTAAAGTATATAAGGCCAAGTTTATCTCCATGCTCTCATACAGAACTCATGTTTGAGCCTTAAAAGATATATCATTACTAGAACACAGCATCTGAGAAGTAATTTGGGTGTGAATAAAAAGACTACAGCCACTACAGTCACAACTGAACTGGGGATGTGCACAATTTGTTATTTGCCTAATATTGAGACATATGTTGGTGTAAAATTAGTGCTATGCAAACTGACAGAAACCGAAACATGTTAGAACAGACACAATTTCAATTGAAGACCTCTTAGATTGTACAACTGACAAATTATATTAGGAGCTGTGGCCTCCCTGTCTCTTGTACAATTGGAGAACAAGCTAAAAAGTTTGCTGCACAAAGAATCTTGAATATAGAAGGACCGAAAAGATACAGCCATCCTTAGTGAAGTTGGCAGATTGAAATGGATGAACCACTATAAATGTACCTTCCAAATTGCCAAGTATTTAAATACCGTCTTTGCTCAAGCAAGTAGTTGGATACAATGTTTAAGTATTGAAGATTGAACCAAGTCCCTTAAACTGAATGTACTTGTATTTGCAGAACTCCAGAGAGAGAAGACATAATATACATATATTATTTGAATGTCAGAGAGAGAAAGAACAGTGTCTTGGACCACACATTGAACAAATGACCTATTGGAATCCTTATGTTAAAACAACATATTTCATGTACAGTCAGAACTAAAAAAAAAAAAAAGACATATAATACAGCCCTTTATTTGAATAAAACAGTTCAGATGAGTTCAGTGGTGAAATCCAATTTTTTTTACTACCGGTTCTGTGGGTGTGGCTTGGTGGGTGTGGCTTGATGGGCATGGCAGGGGAAGGATATTGCAAAATCTCCATTCCCACCCCACTCCAGGGGAGAATACTGCAAAATCCCCATTCCCTCTCCACTCCTGGGGGAAGGATATTGCAAAATCTCCATTCCCACCCCACTCTGGGGCCAGTCAGAGGTGGTATTTGCCGTTTGTTTTTTTTTAATATTAGATTTATATGCTGCGGAGACTCAGGGCGGCTTACAATGCGTTAAGCAATAGATGTCATACTTTTGTATATTTTTTATACAAAGTCAGCTTATTGCCCCCACAACTGGGTCCGCAATTTACCTACCTTAGAAAGGATGGAAGGCTGAGTCAACCTTGAGCCTCGAACTTGCAATAATTGCAGACAGCTGAATGTTAATAGCCTGTTAAGCTATCTGAGGCTCTTCTCCGAACTACTCAAATTTTCCGCTACCGGTTCTCCAGAACCTGTCAGAACCTGCTGGATTTCACCCCTGGATAAGGTCCACATACGTGCATCTGACTGGACTAAATTTTAGAGCTGATATGGAGATATGCTTTACATTCTTTATTCTTATTCTTTCTTAAAAATGGTTTCTTTTATTCTATTTTGATATATACGATCTTATTAATGTTCTGTGTTTTGTATTCTGCATTTTGATATGGCCTAATGGCTAATCAACAATAAACTTTTCTCCTATCAGTAACAATCTATAGTGGAAACATGAGAGTAAGGACTGCATGTCACTTTTGAGAAGAAGAGCAGCAATGAAGAATAGACAAATAATTTAAAATGAGTGGATTTTCTGGATGGATTCCCCTTAGTCTGAATAAGAGAGGTTCCTTTAAGCACCTGATTCAGGTAGTTCCCAACCGTAACTGAGTCCACAATTTTGATCATAATTCATGATGGTCATAAAGCGGGTCACCACGGGACCAGATCTGATTTTATGACTTTTTTTGTGGTGTTTATGAAGTGAACACTGTGGTCCTTAAGTGAAACCATTGTTTGCTATAGGGTGGTTTCTGTGAGAAACCAGAAATAAAAGCAGATTTTCGGCAAAAATGTCATAAATTGCAGTCACGTGATTGCAGGGCATAATTGTGGGTCAGTTGTCAAGTGCCCAAAATGTAGTCATGTGAACACAGGGAGCGGAATGGGAGAACTTGCTGTGGCCAACTCGCCACAGCCAACTCAGCATGGTTAACTCACCGTAAGACAACTCACTATGGCCAACTCACTGCAGGACAATTCGCTGCACGACAATTTATCAATTCTATTTAATTATTTAAAATAAATAAAAAAAATATTTTCATTTTTGTCATTCACGTTTCATTCTGTCCCTCATTTTTTATCTTTTCTTTAATGATTCTATTCCACCATTTGATATTAGTGTAACTCTTGTCCCACAGCAAGTTGCCCTGTGGTGGAGATGGCCATGGCAACTTGTCCTGTGGTGAGTTGGCCACAGTGAATTGCCTGTGGCAAGTTGGCTGTGGCAACTTAGCCATGGTGAGTTGGCCGCAGCGAGTTGGCTCTGGTGAGTTGTCATAGACCCCACAGGGAGGGTGTCCAGACATGGAAACTTTGAAACTGGTTTATAAGTCCCATTTTTGGGGTCCATCATATCATTGAATATTCACTAAGCAACTGGTTGTAAATTGACCCAAAAAATGTACAATGCAAAGGAGTGTGTGTTATAGAAGGAAGACTCTGGTGTCAAAATCAAGAGCCAGGTAATACTTTTTCTGACAGACCAATTTTATTCAAAAGCATATGTTCCTGTGATCTGCAGGTTGGTAGCACACTACAGATAGTCCTTGATTCATGACCACAATTGAGCCCAGAATGTTTGTTGCTAAACGAAACAATTGTTAAGTGAGTTTGGCCCCATTTTACAACCTTTCATGCCTCAGTTGTTAAGTGAATCACTGCAGTTAAATTAGTAGTAAGGTGGTTAAGTTTACAGAGTCTGTGAACAGAAACATCTGTGAGGATGGAGGGCAGGGAAGAGAATGATCAAATTAGGATTGGAGTGTCATGACACAAACCATTGATTGATTGAATGAATTTGATTTCATTCGACTTGATTTGATTTCTGTAGCCACCCATCACAACAAATGATTCTGGGTGGTGTACATCATAAACTTGGGTGTGTTGTTGTGATACTGCATACCCATACAAAAGGGGTGAAGCTTGTGATGCCGTGCTACAAGGTTGCTTTTATCCTTCCGATGACAGCAACAAGCTCCTGCAGATATCAGTATCTGTGCAGCAATTCAGAAATAGCTCCAGACCTCAATAGCATCCTGCCCCATACATAGAAACATTTCACCAATCCTTTATAGGGGAAAATGACAGAGATGCTAGAAAATCCTTGTCATAACTTTAACCTATCCTGCAATCTCTTCCTAAAGGCCCAGAGTTGATTTGTTTCTTTGGTTGGTGCCTGATTCTACGCCGAACCATAGCCTTTTCTCAATCCGTACTTGGAGTGATTACTGAAACCACAACATACCACGGTGAGCCTCACAGCCAAAAATGATTTCACATTAGAAGTTTTCCATGGGACCTACTGGGTTTATTTTCCACTTGCTTCAATCTACAAAATACCATGTTTCCCTAAAAATAAGGCCCTCTCTTATACTGTTTTTGAACTCCAAAATAAGCGCTTGGTCTTATTTTCAGGGAGGTCTTATTATTTTGGGGTGCGTGGAGCAAGATGGGGCCCCTATTGCAATCTTACATGATTTCCAGCTCTGTCTCCCTAACCCTATCCAGAGGAAATGGCGGGGACCGACTGCGCATGCGTTTAAATATTTTTAGGGAGGACTTATTTTCGGGGGGGCAGGCTTATTTTAATGCATGTGCTCAAAAGCCTGATTGGCTTATTATCAGGGGATGTCTTTTTTGGGGAAACAGGGTAGTTAATGTCCAAAATCATGGGACAAGCTTCCTTTGAGAGCATTTATCTCTTTTCCAGTGAAAACCTGACAATAAGGATCAAGAAAGTTAAATAAAGAAATAATATATAATATAGGAATTAGTGAGCTTTGATACTACATACCAATTTCTAAATCTCAACCTAATTCTACGCCAATATAGGCAGTCTCACCGATTTCAGAGCAGTTGGGAAAGTTAAGATGTTAAAAAAAATTGTATTGGCTTCTCTCTGTGTTAGAGGCATGTGTTATATACATATTTTTTTTCTGGGAGAGGGCTTCAAAAATTCCTTGCAAGGTCTTCACTAATGGGGTAATAGTGGAAAATACCTACTTCAGAAGCTTTTGCCCAAAACTGTTTCAGAGGGCTTAGCTCACTGGGTTTTTGGGTTGAGTTGAAACTCCCTATTCAGCTACTGTATGTCTCTAGTTAAGAGATCTGCCCTAAGCTGTTGGTTTTCAGGTCAGGCCATGAATGCTGAGAGAAATATACAAGGTCACAATCTTTCCAGCAACTTATATTAGCATTCCTTTTCTTAGCAAGCTAGCATTTAGTGATGGTCAGTGCAATTGTCTTTTTAATGATTTCTTGCCATTGGCACGGGCCAAGGGTGGCAGCCTGCAAAATATCTAGACCAGTGTCTTTCAACCTCAGCAACTTTAAGATGAGTGGACTTCAACTCTCAGAATCCCCCAAGCATTGTACTGTCAAAACAAATGGTCTCTCCAAAATACCTCTATGCTGGAGGGAAATCTGATCATAAATTTTATGGCCTTAAAAAACTATTAGCTAATCAACAAAATGTAAAAACCTGCATATATTCGATTTGGGTGTATTATGAAAAATGTAATCAAGTGCAAACAAATTTTCTAGAGATGTGGGGTAAAAAATGAATGAAGATCATTAGATTTTAAACTAAGAGTTTCAAAAGAGGCCTCCATTTTACCAAAAAGCTGGTGAAGGAAGACCAAGTGTATAATCTTGTAATCTCTGTGATCGCATCCTAAGCAGGAGTGAAATCCAGCAGGTTCTGATTGGTTTTAGAGAACTGGTAGCAGAAATTTTAAGCATTTGGAGAACTGGTAGTGGAAATTTTGAGCAGTTCGGAGAACCGGCAAATACCACCTCTGGCTGGCCCCAGAGTGGGGTAGGAATGGATATTTTGCAATATCCTTCTCCCAAGGGTAGGGAGGGAATGGGGATTTTGCAGTATCCTTCCCCTGCCATGCCTACCAAGCCACGTCCACAGAACTGATAGTAAAAATAATTTGGATTTCACCACTGATCCAAAGGTTAATATTGCATATTTCTTTCTCCGTCCACAGAGATGAAGGTCTTCTTTTCCCTGTAAGTCCTCTGTATTCCTCTAAGTGCGAGTCACCCCAAGAGAACCCAAGAAGACTTCTCTCATCCCAGAACAAGTCCTGGGTCTACAGGTGAGGAAGTTAGGATAAGATTTTGACTTTTCATGACTGCACACAGATCTGTCTAGAAAATCAAACTTTTACCCCAATCTCCTAGCTTTGGCTACAGTGAGACCTAATTATTTTATACCTATGTATTAGTCAAATTGCAATCTAATTAGCCCCATGGGCTGTATACATTCTTATCAGGATCTATTAGGAGAAAAGAAATCGATGGTCAAAATCTTTGCCTTGGTTTTTTATCAAAAGGAATAATGTGTTGCTTTCCATTTAAGCTTCTGCAGCAGTGGGGTTTGAATACCTCTGTTTTCTAAGCATTTCTTGATGGTTACTAGCAGCTAGTCAGAATCTCTTCACCATCTTAAATAACTGAGCATCATCCAGCTTTTATTACTCAGCAGTAGCCTGAGCTACTTGGGATAATGGTCCAAAGTGCCACCTAGTGGAGATGGTTGAAATTTCACATTGCATTAAAAGGGCAGGATTTTTTTCCCCCCTGTTCAATTGTGTCAGATTCTCAGAGACCGCATGGGCAATTCCTTTCCGTTTTCTTAGTAAGGTTTTTCAGAAGTGGTTTACCATTACCTCCTTCCTAGGACTGAGAGAAAACGACTGGCCCAAGGTCACCCAGTTAAAAAAGAGAACTTCATCTGCAAGTGCCAGTGGCAGTCCTTTCTTTAAGGTCACAGATTATTGCCAAAATCATATAAAACAAATTAAATTACAGCAGTGTTGGGTTTTTTTTTTTTTAAGTGCAATTCATTCATTCATGCTTTAGGTTTTTAAGGCCCTCCAATTCATTCCCATCTCTGGGAGGCATGCAGAATTGTTTTGGTGGTCATGTCTCCATCTCTTCTCATTTGGGACTCCTCATTTAAAAACCCAGGCAGAGCCAGGCCTACCAATCAGAAGAATAAACACTATGCCTCAGGCAGAAATGATGTAAGATGGCAGTTAGAGAAGGGGGATTGTCTGTCTCATAACTACTGCCAAGCCCCTCAACTAAATTAGGAGCTTAATTCCTCCTGATGCAATATTGTCCCACTGCCAGAGCTGAAGAAAGCCACTCCCTTCACTCATTCGTCTTTAGTACATGAATACAAAGGCACCATCTTGGGCATTTTTTTTTCTCCTCAGGATGCCCGTGCATCTCCCGTTTTTCCCTTGCTTTATATAATTTTGGCAGTTGTCCATGGCTATGCTCACAGTTGACTACAGAACTGAATGTTTGTGTTCTGCTTGGGGAAAGAATTCTGTTTTTTTTTATGAGTCTGAACTGAGGCAGAATTTTTGAGGTTTCATAGCAGCATAAAAATGCCAAAAATGTCCAGAATGCAATGAGTACATTGTTATCCCCAGAAGCTCAGGACATTATCCACTTCTACTCTAAATTAGAAAAGGCAACCTCTGGACCAGGGGTGAAATGTAAAATTTGTTACTACTGGTTCTGTGGGCGTGGCTTGGTGGAGGGGGTAATGTGACAGGGTAGTGTGGCCAATTTTTTTTTTTACTTTTAAAAGCATTTTTTCTACAACCTTAAGAGGTTGTAGAAAAAATGTTTTTAAAAGCCTCTGACGATCAGGCAACTCAGCTGGGATTGTCAGAGGCTTTTAAAGGCTTTTTTTTTCTACAACCTCTTCAGCCGAAGAGGTTGTAGGGGAAAAAAATGCCTTATTTATATATATATATATAAATAAATAAATAAATAAATAAATAAATAAATAAATAAATAAATAAATAAATAAATAATAAAAAAATAAAAAATGCCTTTAAAAGCCTCTGACGATCCCAGCTGAGCCGCGTAATCATTAGGGGCTTTTTTTTTTTTTTTTACTTTTAAAAGCATTTTTTCGGCTGAAGAGGTTGTAGAAAAAATGCTTTTAAAAATTAAAAAAAAAGCCTGTTGATGATCGCATGGCTCTGCTGGGCATCGGGGTGGGGGGCAGGGATTTTTGCTACAGGTTCTCCGAACCACCCGCCGCCATCGCTACCGGATCGGGAGATCCAGTCCAAACCAGGAGCATTTCACCCCTGCTCTGGACTTTTGCATGTGGATCTCCAACTCCCACCAACACTAACCAATACAGTGAGGGGAGCTCCGTATCTATGTGCATATGCACAGACACTTACCAGACTATTTAATAAGTGTGCCCAATGGTTTGATATGCCGATGTGTGGTGCACCAAGCACAAATGAGAATCTACTTCCAAGTCAGCTTTCTTCAGCTTGCTGTTCTCCAGATATGCTCATTTGGTACTTATGTAATTCTCAGGTGATAGGGCAATTTTGGCTGTGAACTATAGGTCTTGTAGTTCAAGACACTCAGAGGGTGCCAAAGATTGTTACACTTAGAAACCGGGGAAATAAGTCCTTATTTAATACTTTTTAATGGTAATTTAAAAATCTGTTCACGTCAATCTAAGAAAATACGTTTGAAAGAGCACCAGTATTTTAAGCTTTTAAACCTTCTAATGTCTTCTGTTTCCTAAGCTTCCAGCTCCAGTATTTTGGTTTCTGTCCAGCTGTTAGAAATGAGACCCAATTTACAACGGGCTCCAGTGCCTATTTACTCAAATATCTGTCCAAAGGGATTTATTTCCAAAGCCACTGTGTGCAGGTTTGGAACATTACTATTATAAGGGGTTGTTTTTTTTTAAAAAAAAATGTAATTAACTTTCAAGTCTTAACTTATGCCACTGCCTTAATTAGGTAATTCCATTGTAATTGTTTTACTTGAAACTCTGTTGTAGTTGGCTGAATGTTATAATAGCTGAAAAATTAGGTGGGGTTTTTTTTTTTTTGGTTGGTTTTTTCAAACAGATTCCAAAAATGCCAGAGCACAATCTTTGGCAATTTACACAGGATAGGATTTCCAGAATCAGGGAAAGTGAACAGCCACAAGTTATCCTTTTATTGTTATGTATACACAAGAATTTCTTAACTGATCTTAAGAGGATATCACAAAGGAAACCAACATCAAGTAGGCCCTCAAACCCGGTGGACTTTCATATACCCATTAAAAATTGCCTTTTTCAACAGGCTTTGCAGGAAGGTCAGGCAGTGATAGAGAATATATTTATTATCCATCCAATGTGGCCCATTTATTCTTCTGCCACCTGTTATTTTTAGTTGTTATTTTACCTGGATGTTTTAATTTTACTGTGTAAACTGCATTTGTGTTTGATGCTGCTTATAACAGATAAATACATCAATATCTGATCATTGTTTGAAAGAGAATGGAGATTTTGGACAACATTGGGGAATCAAAGAATCATCATCATCATCATCATCATCATCATCATCACTTCTCTGCTTCACAGGAACCAGTGAAGAAGAGACAAAATTGATCATGGATCTCTCCATCACAGCTTCATTCTAGGTTTGGGCAGAAAACTGCAACTCACAGCAGACGAGCCAAAAATTATTCTGGTGAATTTGGCATACCTTTTCTTTCTGAGAAATCATGTGATAACATGAATTTGGGCAGGATTTGCACAAATACTGGAGGTTGGTGCCTGAATGTGATTAAGATCAGTGTATATTCTAGGCCTGTGATGGTGAACCCATATCGGTGGGCACACGAGCTCAGCTGATTTTTGAGCCTTCTGGGCCCAGCAGAAATAGGGAAACAGACTGTTTCCTGCCTCTGGAAGGCCTCAGGGGAGTGGGGTAGGAAAGGCCCGTTTTTCTCTCTCCCCAACCTCCAGAGCCTTTCTAGAAGTCTGGGGAGAGTGAAAATGGCCACCACCACACCGGAGGCCCTCTGGATGCCAGAAACGGTCCATTTGCCAACTTCCGGTGGGCTTGGAAGTTGGCAAACGGGCCGTTTTTGACCACCAGAGGGCCTCGGGGGTGGGGGAGGCCATTTTCGCCCTCTCCATACTCCTAGAAAGGCTCTAGAGGCTGGGGAGAGCAAAAAATGGGCCTACTGTGCCATCGCATGCCAGGAGCGTGGGGAACATGGGGGGGGGGTGTCACACACACATGCATGGGAGCAGAGCGCATAGGATTATGGGTGTGGGCATGCACATGCGTGACTCTCCCCTCCTGCTGCTGGTACGTGATGGCAAAAAGGTTAGCCATCACTGTTCTAGACAGAACTAAACAGAACACATACAAATGGTTCAGCATAGATCAGGAAGCGAGCAAGAATATGTTATGCCTCCATGTTTGTTTACTGTATTTATTGACAAATATATAAGGAATGATAGTGGTGATGTCAGAGAAATTTTTGGTTGGGGACATGGCTCTATGCGAACTTTTAAATGCAGATGATTTTGTATTTGCCACCTGAGAAATGAATGGGCAATTTTCCAACAATTTAAATGTTGCTAGAAATGTATGTCATCTATTGTGAAGAACATTGTTGAAAGATGCAAAGGCAGCAGTGAATAAGTGTATGCTGTTACTCATTTTGTTACATGGAAGTGAGAGTTGCATAGGCCAAGTAATCTATGAAACTAAGACAAATTCAGTGGGAATGGGATATTTAAAATAAAGAGAGACATGGTCAAGAACGAGTGGAAGTTAAATTAACGTAGATTCAATTAAATAGCGAGTGACCAGTTGGATATAAGGACATTAAGAAAGGGGCACCCTGTGGTTAGAATGAATGAGAATCAAATGGCAAAGAGTGAATGGATTGAGAAGGGGAAGACCAAGAAAGCTAAGGCTGGATGGAAGTAATGAACCTGGGGAAAAAAGTGAAGTGAGAAGTTTGAAGAACAGAAGGCAATGGATGAATCATGGAGGAGTGATTTCTAAAAAAAAGGAAAGGAAAGGAAAGGAAAGGAAAAATGGAAAGATATAGTGAATGGTTTGGTATAAGCCAGTCTTAGGTGTGTTCGTTTTATTTTTCTTATCTCTTTGCCTTACTTCTCTTCACTTCTTTTTTGCTGTAACAGGTTTCCTTGACTTCGCAGCACTCCATGTTCTTGAAACGCTGCAAATATAAAACAGTTCATGTCATCAAGGTGCAGTGAAGACAAGAGTTGCCATATATCAAGGCATTTGGGGTCACTTCTGAGACCTGTCATGCCAGCGCATCCAGCAGCTAAAAGCCTCTTCCACTGAGTTACAGGGGCCACTAGGAAAGTCTTCTGCAAAGCATACGTCCAGGGGGCTGAACCAGGGGTGAAATGTTCCCAGTTCGGACCGGATCGGGCGATCCAGTAGGGATTGTGGCAGGTGGTTCGGAGAACTGGTAGCGATGGCGGCACGAGGCTCCGCCCACCCGCCCGGGTGTCATCACTTCCTGCTTTTAAAAGGTAAGAAAAACGCTCTGACAATCATGAGTCACAGCTGTGATCATCAGAGCCTTTTTTTAACCTTTTAAAAGCATTTTAACAACCTATTCACCCGAATGGGTTGTAAAAAAATGTTTTAAAAAAGTAAAAAAAAAGGTTGGCCACGCCCACCCAGTCACATTACACACCCACCAAGCAACGCCCACAGAACTGGTAGTAACAAATTTTACATTTCACCACTGGGCTGAACCTCTTTCGGCCACTGGACATGCTGGTGGCCTCAGAAACAATGCAAACTGAAGTTACGTGGCATGTTTGCATTCCTCTTTACCAATACTGTAAGGAGCTGTGACACTTTACAAATCACTTTTAAAAGACGCTTTGCTGGAAGCAATGTCAAAACCAAAGCAGCCCTTCAAAGCTTTGCAGTTCCGCAAGGCACGCATTAAAGATGCACAATGAGTCACATTGAAATGGTCTAAAAATCTGCATGGATAAATAGCAATAGCACTTAGACTTATATACCGCTTCACAGTGCTTTACAGCCCTCTCTAAGCAGTTTACAGTCAGCATCTTGACCCCAACAATCTGGGTCCTCATTTTACCCACCTCGGAAGGATGGAAGGCTGAGTCAACCTTGAGCCTGGTGAGATTTGAACTGCCAAACTGCTGTCAGCCGGCAGTCAGCAGAAGTAGCCTGCAGTAATGCATTCTAACCATTGCGCCACGATTCTAAATATTGGAGATCTCAGGCCCACGTAGGCTGTGGCCATCAGAGAGCTCCAGAAATCCTTCGGAAATTCTAATGTTTAATATAGTAGAAAGAGGAAATTATTTAATACACAAAGGGATAACCATCACATTGCAAGTAGTCCTCGACATATGACCACAATTGAACCCAAAATTTCCACTGCTAAGCAAGACATTTGTTCAGTGAGTTTTGACTCCCCATTTTATAACCTTTCTTGCCACAGCTGTTAAGTGAATCTCTGCAGTTATTAAGTTAGTAACACAATTGTTAAGTGAACCTGGCTTCCCTTTGACTTTGCTTGTCAGGTCTCAAAAGCGGATCACATGACGCCAGGATACTGCAGCCATCATAAATACATGCCAATTGCCAAGTGTCTGAAATTTGCTCGCGTGACCATGGGGATGCTGCAACTATTGTGTGAAAAATGATCATTAAGTCTCTTTTTTTCCAGTGCCTTTGTGACTTCAAATGGTTACTAAAATGAATGGTTGTTAAGTCGAGGACTACTTGCCGTGACATTTAACAGGAATTTTTGTCCTATCCACTATTTTGGGGGATTTTGCCTGTCTCCCAACATGGCATTCAAAAGCCAGATGCAGTTCTTACTCAGAACAAGATATGGATTGAGTGGCCAAAGGCAAAATTTGCTTTTCACATAAAAAAAACACAGGTTATCCTTTATCTCCAGCTCCTCTCCAAGCATGTGGTGTGTGCCTGATAGTTAGTGGACAACCAGCCATTAATCCTAATCTAATGATTAGCATCTTCTCGATGTGAGTGCTCATGAAGACAATGTCTTCCTTCCACAGTGAAACGAATGCCCAGATGAGCAAATTCTTGCATGAAGTTAGGAAGCAGCTTTAGTTAATTGGTTCATTTTTACTTCAAAACGATATGCTTGCATTCAGAGGATCTTGGACTTCCTGGGCCTTCTCTCCACCTGTTACCTTTTCAATTTTTTTTTCTTTTTACGATCCTGTAATCCCTTGATTTGGGGTGGAGTAAGAGCAACTGAACGTAATTAAGCATTTACTGGCCAGATGCCCTTCCTGATCCCTACATGGAGTTCGCAGCAAATATTTTCTTTTTTAAAAAATTATTATTATTTTTTAAAATTATTTTTATTTATATGAATTAGCAATACAATAAAAAATATTTTCGGTTCCGTGATGCGTATACATAAACAGAAACTTTTAACTTGCCATACATATACTATTACTTTTTATAAGTAAATTTTGTCTTAAAAACCATTACATATAATAGTACTCAGTAATATTCAAACCCTTGAAGTGCAAGTGATATTGTTCCTTTCTTTAAATCTTCATTAATTAGCTAATGATTAATCTCTATACACTATCTCATTTTTTATTTCTTTTCTCCATCCACTCATACCACATGTCCCACACGCCATAGTATTCCGAATCTTCTGTCATTAATTTTTCTTTGTGCCCTAATAAACATCTGTCACTGCCTAGGATTGAACTCTCAACCTTCCTAGTGGGAAGTGAGTGTCTTCACCTCTAGACCACTACCTTTTCAATGAAGGTACCAAACCAGAATTTTTCTGGTACGAGTCATCTATACAGGGCTCCTTTGGCCTACTGCACATTTTTGTTTCCTTGGTTCGGCAGGGACCATGCACTGCAAGAAACTACTCTGTCTTGTGGCTTCTATCCTTGGTCACTAATGGTATTCCTCAACTGCTTGCAGGAAAAGCTGACAAGAAAATCTTGTTGACTGCTTCTTGTTGCCATTACAACTTTCCTTGAGAGCCTTCTTGTGCTGGACAGTGCAGAATTTGTCTTTAAAAGTTGGCCTAACTGTGGTTAGCACAGCCACCTGGAGCAGAACAGGAGGGGAAAGATGTAAAGCTGGTACAAACCACATTCCTTCTCTCGTCAAAGTACTATGGTAGGAATCCCAGACAGTCCAGCCCATTCCTCGGCAGCTGCGGAGTGAGCTAGCAGGTGTCCCTGCTTTTCACAGTTCACTCTCAAGAGCACAATCATTCATCAGAGCCAGAGAAGCATCTGGAAGGCTCCCACCCCTCAGCGATATTTCCCATTGGCAAGTCCTGGCAGAGAGGGAGCACTCCACATTGCCCTGCCTGCAGTCACATTCGCTGCTTAGCCCACCGTGACCTGGAGGATCTGTTCTTCCCTGACTCAACAATGAACTCTGTTCATGTTTTAGGCCTCAGGCTTTTTCCTCAAAGACAGGCAGATGGGGCAATTGATCATCAGCATCACACAATCATTATTCTGTTCTTTTGTCTTGGGACTCTGCAGAGCTGGAAAAGGTGAGCTGTAACGCGCAGCAGAGTGAAAGTGTTTAAAAATAAATTTAACCTTGGGGGGATGGAGAGGATCTAGAACAGGGGTGTCAAACTCATGTCATCATGATGGTGTCAGATGACATATGGGAATTTCCCCCTCCTTCACTAAACCGGGCGTGGGCGTGGCCAGCACGTGATGCATCCGGCCCACAGGCCAGGAATTTGACAGCCCTGATCTAGGTGCACTTGTGTTTCCATCCCAAAATTGCCAAAATTTGCCACATTCTTTCTCTGGTCAATGTAGTAGGAATTGCAGACTCCTAGCGTGCATTCAGGGCAATAAACAAGATTTCATATATTTGCATTGAATGCCAATCGCTTTTCAGAATAACTATAAATCAAATGAGTAAGATTCAGATTACAGGATGCCAAGACAGAACCACCCACTTCCTATAGGTATGCAGGGAAAACTCAAGGCATCCTTGCAAAGATTTTTTTTTTAAAGATAAAAAGGTAGAAAAGACTTTACTGATAGAATATCTCATTTCTACCTGACATGGCATTTTATTTATTTCTATCCTTTTATTATTTCTACAAATAAGGCGGCGAACATATCCAACATACTTGGAGTAATTACATTTCAGTTTGGGTTGTCAATAATCTGTTTTGACAAAGCAATTTTATGTAGCCTCACCCTGCAGTGACAGCCACAATTGAGGCCAAAATTTCTGTTGCTAAGTGAGGCACTTGTTAAGTGAGTTTTGCCCCATTTTAGGACCTTTCTTGCACCAGCTGTTAAGTGAATTATTGCAGTTGTTAAGTTAGTAACTCAGTTATTAAGTGAATCTATCTTCCCCTTTGACTTTGCTTGTCAGAAGGTCGCAAAAGGGACCTGCGACACAGCGAAGGTCATAAATATGAACCAATTGCCAAGCATCTGAATTTTGATCATGTGACCATGGGATACTACAATGGTCATAAGTCACTTTTTTAGTGCCGTTGTCACTTTGAACTGTCACTAAGTGAACTGTTGTAAGTTGAGGACTACCTGTAGTGGGAAGCCACCACCACACACAGTTCACCTTATAAAATTGCTGAAACTCCTGAGAACATTTTTCCTAACAGTACTTGACAAGGAGAGCATTTTCTAGGGAAGAGAAGATTATTGATGGCTTTTGTTGACCGCAGCTTTTCCAAGCTCACTTTCTCCTCCCCATTCTCCCATTAAGGGTTTTCCTTAAGAATGGCTAGAAGAATAGGCTTCCTTCATCTTTATAGTTCTGCAAAAAGGAGAATCTCAGCAGATGGGCCATAGTTTTGCTTGTCCCAAGTCACTTTTATCATTCACGGATTATTCATCCCTCTGCAAGTGAGCTGGGTGATTTCTAAATGTGATAATAAAATTAAGGGTGAACTGCAGACCCCTGCTCTTTCCCATTAAAGGTAAAGGTTCCCCTCACACATATCTGCTGGTCGTTCCCAACTCTAGGAGTCGGTGCTCATCTCCGTTTCAAAGCCGAAAAGCCAGTGCTGTCCAAAGACGTCTCTGTGGTCATGTGGCCGGCATGACTAAACGCCAAAGGCGCACGGAATGCTGTTACCTTCCCACCAAAGGTGGTCCCTATTTTTCTACTTGCATTTTTTATGTGCTTTCAAACTGATAGGTTGGTAGAAGCTGGGACAAGTAATGGGAGCTCACCCCATTACCCGGCACTAGGGATTCGAACTGTTGAACTGCCGACCTTTCCATCGACAAGCTCAGCGTCTTAGCCACTGAGCCACCGCATCCCACTCTTTCCCACTGGATCTCTCTAAATCTGCCCTTTAACAGCATCCTCCCGTTCAAACCACCAAACCTGGTGGCTTTGCAGAGAATTCCTAACCACCTTTGGGAACAAGCCAAAGGCTTGAATCGCCTCTGACCGAGGCGGAGAAAACATACAGAGCATTGTCCTCACTAAGAAAACAAATCAAAAACCCTTCAGTCTCCCTTCAATCTTTCCCATTCTTCCTCCTTAGGTGTCTTTCTGTTTGAAAGAAAAATGCATCTTATTCCCCCCGCCCACGAACCTTAGTAGGAATTGCCACCCGTCCGATTTAAGAACTAAAAATTAAGGAGAAGCAATGCTCATGCGCAGACACGCCCACGCCAGGTGACTCTTCCGCCTTTGCCTTGTAGCAACATTCCTTTTCGCGTCCCAGTTAGGTTTTCTTCCACGCCAGGCATTTGCTGCCCCCTGCTGGTCCAATCCTAGGAACAGCAGGTAGGACAGCGTTCGCTTGCGCGCGCTCTCTTTCTCTATAGAAAACCACAACTTGGTTGTGCAAGGGAGGCAAAGGATGTCCCTCTCGACGGGCGGGCGAGAAAGTGGGTAACTATGAAGCGGGGTGGAGGGGGGGGGGAGAACGGGAGAAAGCAGTGGTCACGTGACCAGCCGGCTGCATTGCACTGCAGACACCAAGATACATTTTATCCGTCCCGGAAAATACGAGATTGGAATGAATTGCTTAGGCGGAGCTTTTGATTCCCATTGCAGCCTGAATTTTCGGGGCGCGGCGGGGGGAAGCTCCGAGATCGCTTCTCCCGTCCGGCTTCGCTCCCGATCCCGCAAACAGTGGCTTAGCATCTCCCTTCCATTATGGTTTATGGAACTATAAAAATCTAAGCGGCTCCCGCTCTTGGCTGTAACTACATCAAGGGAGCGGGTGCAAAAACACCCAAAACGGATCACTGTATTGTGTTTGGGGGGGGGGGGGGTTTGCACTGAGGGAGCTCAACCAATCTCATTGTACATACGTTGTGCACTGACATTAAAGATTTGAATTGAATTGAATCACACCTGCCCAAAGTCAAATCTATTTTAGGGTGGGTCATCTGTTGAGATGTGGAAGACTGGGAGGATCCAGCTGTGCCACAAATAAGGCTCATCTTTACAGTCT
This sequence comes from Masticophis lateralis, assembly GCA_030761175.1. Lineage (NCBI taxonomy): Eukaryota > Metazoa > Chordata > Lepidosauria > Squamata > Colubridae > Masticophis > Masticophis lateralis. The sequence goes on from JAUDYJ010000002.1 coordinate 148,173,270, forward strand.
GAGATTTTGTGGAAAAGGAAGGGGGGGCATTCCCCCCCCCAAAAAAGTCCTAAAAGTGCATTCAAACTACTGTAAGCAGTTAATGTATAACCAAGGAAACAAAAGATTTTGCAGGGTCCAGATGGTGGTGGGAAACTTTCCCATGCTTTCCCATCACTTCTTCCATCTTTGTGTTAAATTTAGAGCAGGAAGGAGAAGGCTGGGCTCTATACCACTGTTTATCAGGAAGTGCCTTATTAGCCAAGCAACTTAACAAACAAACACTTTCCATTGTGTGCAGTGAGTTTTCCAAATAAGTGGTGCAAGCTTAAGGTAACTGCACCGGGGCTGAGTTCTCACAATAAATCATAATATTCTTTGGCTGAATGAGAAGGACTTAGTGTTTGTTTAGCAAACCATGACCTAAACAAAGTATTACATTAAGCCACAGAGTACTTGGTTCAATGTTTGTTTTAAAAAACTTTGGTAGAAAAGAGGGTATAAGTAGTCTTCAACTTACAACCACAACTGGAACTAGAGTTTCCATTGCTAAGTAAGTTGAGTTGTGCCCGATTTTACAAACATCTTTGCCATGGCTGTTAAGCAAGTCGCTGCAGTTGTTAAGTGAATCTGGCTTCCCCCATTGCTTCTCAGAAGCCAGTTGGGAAGGTCACAGTGACCCTGAGACCCTGCAGCCATTATAAATATATATACTGGTTGCCAAGCGCCCAAATTTTCATCATGCGACTAGCGGGATGCTGTGACAGTCATAAGTATGAGAATGGTTGTAAGCAAGTCCCTTTGTTGTAACTCGGAATGTTCGCTCAATGAATTGTTGTAAGTCAAGGACTACCTGTAATATCGCAAAGCAAAGGGGGATTGGGTAAGCGGGGTAGTTTTTTCCATTTGCATAGTGATTTGATTAAAATGGAGCCCTCCATGCTACAGTGGTGTCACAAAAATCACAAGGTCAGTTGTATGTCATTTAGCACAGGGGTCCCCAACCCCTGGGCCACGACCCACTACCAGGCTGTGGCCTATTTGCAACCGGGTTGCAGGCCAACACACAGGCATGCAATGCAACTCGACGTGCTCGAGCGGCGGGCTGGCACGCACATGCCTGCACACACAACTCAACTTGTAGTCAAGCTGCATGTGCATGCATATGTGCGCTGGCCAGCAACTTGCACAATCAAGCTGCGTGTGCATGCGTGCCACCCCACTGCTCACACGAGTCAAGCTGCGTGCACTCGCGCAGCCCAGTTCCACTCTCCCCTCCCTAGTCAGGCTGCCAAGTCGCAAAGGTTGGGGACCACTGATTTAGCATATCATTTAACCACCTTTACCAAAGGATTCAGTAATATTCTTCTGACTTGCATACAGTATTTAACATTCCCTTCTGGCCTTAAAACTATTTTTACTTTTACTTATTTTTACTAATTGTATAATATTGTGCAAGCTGAGTATTTTTTACTCTACCCTAACTTTAATGGATTTTTGAAAATTTTGTAGAAAGGATATTTTTGGGTTTCTTGATAGATATCTGAATATGATTATTTGCAAATGGGAGGGAAGTAGAGATGTTGTGAAGATCCTCCCAAATTCCAAAAGTTTATTTTTGCCCCATATGCAATGAAGAATCCCAAGGTAGTTGGGGGAGTAGTTCACACTTCACTTGCCTTAGAATATCATAGGTGGGAGGGAAAAGCTGTTGAAGATAACTAGGATTTAGATTGCTAGCTATCGGTGGCAGGGGGAAAAAAATCCCAGTTAAGCTTATCTTCTGGTGATTCCTGGATGGTTCAGATAATAGAGATATAAGAGGGGAAAGGTCAAGAATTTTTCTACAGGAGGGCATAGAAACATTTTGATGCCTGAAAAGTTTATTAGGAATTCCTCAAACAATATTAGAAAGGCACCAGCTGACTTCCCAAAACAAGAACGTCCCACCATTATCATCTATTGACTGGATAGTTGTGTGCTCTCTGGGCTACACAATGGGACTAACATTCCCAAATCATGTTTTCCCATAAGATGTCATGATTACCATGCAGTTATCATTAATGATATTCATTTCAGGAGGACCTAATTATACATTCCATAATATAGTAAAAGTGAAGACTAATAGGTCAGAAAGAACAAGCTTTTCCCCGTTTTGTAATAGTGCTGCCAACTGTGGCACAATTTTTCTTTACTGTATCCCAGAGAAAGTCCAGATGTTTTCTGAACAGACTCTCCAGATGCATATGGTGTCTGGGTGGGGCGTGTGGGGGATCAGTATCCAGATTTGTCCATATGAGGAAAGAGAGATTCTCTTGCATTCATCAAGCTCTCCAAATTTGTCTAATCCTATTTATATAGAGAGCTTAGTCAGTTATGACAGTATTGTTATCATTTTTCTATCAAGGAAATAAGAAAATATTTAGAAGTACGCCCCCCCAAAAAGAGGAGCCTTTAAATAATACAAACAGTTCTATTGCTTTTTATTTTAATTATTCCAGGGAGGTTATCTTTGAAACATTATTGTAAAATACAGAGCACAAAGTACTTTCAACAATTTTACTGAAGGCAAAGGAAGAACCAGAGTAAACAGCCAGCACGCTTTGCCTGGCAGAAATACGATCTGGAGAGAATTTATGTCATTTTTTTTATTAGCCTAACAAAAATTTAAAAGTATGTAACATAACCCTGTTTACTTCCTACTGTGAGCTTAACAGAGCATTGCCTCAATAGTAAGGGTCTTTGTAGTGATATACTAGTTATGTTAATTCCTTCTATCCGAATTTGGTTTATCAGTGAGACTGACCATGGAGCAAACTATAGAATTTATTAATCTCTATTAATTTCAAGGATTCAATGCAAGAAGACACTTTGACGAACCCCTCCTTCCCTGAACTTCTTGCAAGCAGCTTCCTTATTGTTGTGTATATAAAACATCGGAAGTCATTGTAGGCCAGAATATATGTATTAAGTATTAGATTTTTATTTCATCTTCATTATTTTTACAAATAAATCAAGCTGGTGAAGATAGTTAATGCTTCTTGCTCGTCCTTTCCCACCCCCCCATAACAACAACCCTGTAAGGTGAGTTGGGCTAAGAGAGAGTGACTAGCCCAAGGTCACAAAGTGGCTTTTGCGGCTAAAGCAAGACTAGAGCTCGCAGTGCCCCGCTTTCTAGTCTAGTGACTTAACCAAGGGTCCCCAACCCCCATGCCGTGGCCCATTACCGGGCAGCAGTCTGTTCAAAACCAGGCCGCAGGAAAAATGTGCAAGCACGCATGAAGCTATACTCGCGTAAATAGAGGGCGCTGGTGCTTGCACGCTAAGCTCCATTGGTGTGAATGGAGCTTTGCGCGTGAGGGCAAGTGCTTCCACTCGTGTGAGTGGAGCTTGTGCGTGAGCGCAAGCACCCTCCGCTCGTATGCGAAACTCCATTGGAGGTCGTGCACATGTGCCGCTTGCATAAATGGAGCTGTGCGTGCACGGGCACCTGCCACTCGCACACCCAACCATGTGTGCCGGGCCGTGAAGCTGGGAATGTTAGGGACCGCTACACTAGACCAAACTCGCCCTTATGATACTGTGTGCTCTTCTGTATGCTACTCTGCCTAGCAACAGCTGACCCAAGTCTCTGGATAGTCTGCCACTACTTTATATTCAAAGCAAAGTCTCCCTGAAATGGGGCTAATCTCTTGGTAATTTTGTGGGCATGTCCATTTGACTTCTTGGCCACGGTACAGAACTGATGTGTGGTTGCCACCTTCTGATTTTAATGTAGAGTGAAATCTGGCCTGTCTATAGTATAGCCCAGAGTCACCTTGTAGGAGAAATGGGCGGCATAGAAAATTAATAAATAAGTTAATTTTAAAAAGTAGCATATGGTTTTTCTATCATAGCAGCCCTCCCCAATTTGGTAACCTTCAGATATCACTCCTATCAACCTAAGACAGCTTGAAAGCAATAAAACAATACTGATGCTTTTTCCAACCTGGTGCCCTTCAAATAAGTTATGTTGGGCTTAAATACTGATCCTGCACTTAGCTTCTGCAGAAAATTCAGGATTTGGCTTTGTCCAGATCCTTTAGGGATGGCATAGTGCCATCTTTACCACCTTCATCCTAATGTTTAATGTCGAGACATTATGTTTTAATTATGGTGATGGTATACTATAGTGTATTGGACAAAGGACACTTGCCTGGGGAAGCTGGGTTATTTTACTTTATGTATGTATGTATCCCTCTTTTATCACAATGAGATTGGCTCTGGAGCAAATCAAAATCCAAACTATAGAATTGTTGGAAGGCAACTCTATTAATTTCAAGGATTCAGTGCATTATGGTGCAGAGCGTAGACATATTTTAACATATCCCTCCATCTCTAAACTTTCAGTCATTCTTACCTAATGCAAAGGCAGGCATACATTTAAGCAGGTATGGCTTCCTTATTCTTGCTCAGCAAGCTTAAATGTGTATAATAAAACATTGACAGCCAGAATATATGCATTTATTAGATTTTTTTTATCTCACATTATTTTTATAAGCAACTCAAGGTGACAAACCTACCTAATACTCCTTCCTCCTCCAATTTCCCCATAACAACAAACCTGTGAAGTGAGTTGAGCTGAGAGAGAGTGACTAGTCCAGGTTCACCAAAACAGATTTCATGTATAAGGCAGGACTAGAACTCAGAGTCTCCTGGTTTCTAGGGCAACACCTTAACCACTAGACCACACTGGCTATCAGATTGGTACCTTGATCACTTTTTTTAAAAAGCACTAATTACAACTTTTAGCTGATTTAACAGATGTACTATTTGCTTCATTTTATAACACAACTTTTTTCTTTCTTTTAAATGATATTTGGGAGTTTGGGGGGGGGGGTTCTGTATTAGCCATTAGCCATCCTGAATAGGAGGTAAGAGCACACGTGCACACACACACACAGGCACACACGCACACTCACAAACAGTCTTGGGAGAGCAAAGCTCATTAATCCTAATTTCCCTTGCGTGCAGAGTTATCTAATTGTTGCATGTCTTGGCCCTCTTCTGATAAGGGGCAATGCAAATGGTGCAGCACTTGTAGAGCCCCATATGGTGTAATTCCATGCTGGTAACTAAGAAGAAAATCTCTGCTTTCTGTGATGCTATAACAGAAGTTGATTGAGGGAGGAAGAAGGTCTTCTCTGGATAGGCCATTTTAAGAAGAACTTGGCCCCTGATCCATGAGGAGAATCAGGCTGTCTATCCACTACTAGCATAAACACCCAGTTGCCAAGTCCAGATGTGAGATTAGCACATTAGGGGAAAAGTTGAATTGCCAGCATTAACAGATAAAACTAAACTCAGATAGGGCTTGTGTATCTTATCAGGCATTTGGTTTATCAAGATATAGTAGCATCATGGCCTGAATTGTTTTTGTAACTATCTTCTCCCAGCCAGGGTGAGGCTACCTGGTAGGTTGAAAGGGAAAATACCACATGCCTTTAACTAGGGATTTCCTTCATGCTTAGGTCCGTGCCTAATATCAAATTGGCCCATCTTTCGTAGTCCATCTACGGCCCTAGACAAAAGCCAGTCCTCTTAGCCGGAAGAGCCTTGCCGTCTGGAAGTAGCAAAGACAACTCCCGGAAATTGGACTCCAAATGCTGAATTGCTCCCACAGCCAATTTTTCTCCCAGGAGAGAAGCAGTTTAGCTGCCACCCTCCTCTTAAGCCATAAAGCCATCACAGGCTGCTGCATAATTGCCTCCTTCTCTGAGCTCCCCAGAGGCCTCCCCAGCCCAGGCACAGCAGATAAGCATCTCCCCGCCTGGCCTGCGCTTTGTTGTTGAAGAGGGGAGAGCTACAAAGTGTCTGGCCGGGGTCTCTGTTCTCTCCCCCATCTGCCCCCTGCACACACTTCTCCCTCCCACGTCTTGCCCAGGCGAAGGCTGCAAAGAGGCCCAGGATATGGAGGGGGCGGCAAACTGCCAGGGTGTCCATCCGGGCCCTGCAGCGAGACACATCCTGCTCTGGAGAGGCATTCCACCACCAGGCCTCAAGCCAAGGTATTTATGGCTAGCCGCTGCTGGCCTTTTATTGCACTTGGTTGTGAGCCTGTTGTCTTGTCTCCTTGCGCTCCGCTCCATCTGCAGGAGCGCTCTTCACACAGAACAGAATTGTCCCTCCCAGGCCTCAATGGAAGGGATGCCCAGCCCTCAATCCCTTTGAACCATGGCAATTATCACATCTGCTTTCCCCAGTGATTTGTTTTCTTCTTGTGGTCCCCCCCTCCCCCCTCCACTCCTTCATGCCTGTCTTCTGAGGGAAATATTCAGTTTCAAGGCTGACGGATGAGGATGGGCATTCCTGGAAGGCATGAATATGCAAAATTATAATTTGAGATGAAATGAGTGGTAACAAGGCACACCTGGGGATCAAATTGGTGTCTGAAATAAAACTAAGCAAGAGTAGCATAAACCAGGGAATATGTAACATTGAAGGAGTGCATTCTTTTTTTTAAGCCATGGTAAGCGCCCAGGTAATTACCTTATTTATTTATTTGTTTGTTTATTCGCACCCATGCATCCTTACTGAAATTTTCCCTGTGGTACTCCAGGCAGTGCCCTCTAGTGGGCAAGTGAAGGATACCATCTCATGAAGCCTAACTAGTTACACAGTATAGTAGTGATATTTGTGACCTAGCCACTCTGTAAGTGATTTGTCCTTCATCCACACATGTAAAAGATGCAGGATGGAGCCTCCCATGTCTTATCTACATACTTTGGGGTTAAGATTTGTTCCAGAATTTCTGACCTCTTCAAGTTCCTTAGCCTATTTCCAAGGTTTCTCCTCTCGATAAATTATGGGTAACATGTAAACAAAACTAACCTGTCAGTTTCTGCACAATAGAAATGCTGTTTTTCCACCTTTATAATAAACATCCTCCTTCTTCTCTTAATCATTGACTGGTTGTAAATACTCTGACATTTCAGAAATTTAGGCGATTGGGAGGATGTCAAGTTATCAGGCTAGTATTCGTTGGTAACACCATATATTTGTTAGATAAATCACTTGACAATCCATTGATTAAAAGCTCTCTCTCTCTCTCTCTCTCTCTCTCTCTCTCTCTCTCTCTCTCTCTCTCTCTCCCTCTTCTCCCCCCTGTGTCTATTTAACTGGACAGTTTTAAAAAAAGGAAGAAAGAAAGAAATATATTAGTAATAACAACTACTTGGAAGGCAAGAGCTATTTGGAGAGGCAAAGAAGGACCTATGTAGATCTGTCAACTTTCCACAGAATGATGGTGTTATTGGAGACCTGGTAGCAAAGAGACTCCATCTCCTCTCATTATCCATAGAAATGGCATCTGAGGACACCCCCCCCCCCACCTTTCCTTTCTGGAGCCCTGGCACCAAAGGCAAAAAGGACTGCAGGTAAAGATGGACTGCAGGTGAGGCCCCTCTAGTTTTAAAGCAATTCTGCAACTAGCAGTACACGGGACATGCAAAATATAGAGAAAATGAGTTGAAAGGGACCTCAGAAGTCTTCTTGTCCAACCCCCTGCTCTAGCAGGCAAATCTGATATGGATATAAATCCCTTGCAACTGACCAACAAAAGGCCCTTTCCTCAGGGAAAGGGCCTTTTCAGCCAGCACCCCTATAATAAAGTAAAAGGTAAAGGAGTCCCTGCGGATTTTTATTCCGCTAGTCGTTGCCGACTTTAGGGCGTGGTGCTCATATCCATTTCAAGGCCATTGAGCCAGCACTGTCCAAAGACATTTCCGTGATCATGTGGCCAGCATGACATCACAGAGCACTGTTACCTTCCCACCGAAGTGGTATCTATTTATCTACTTGCGTTTGCATGCTTTCAAACTGCTAGGTTGGCAGGAGCTGGGGCGAGGATGGGAGCTCACCCCATCACATGGCACTTGGGTCTTGAACCCAGGCTGCTGGCTTTCCAGCTGACAAGCCTAGCATCTTAACCACTGAGCCGCCATGCCGTCCACTCCTATAGTAAAGAGGGACTTTATTGACAGTGCTGGCTAAAGAGCCTTTTCTACCCATTTCCATTTGCCTTTTCAGCCACCGTGGAGAGAAGGAGATCTTTTTGGTGCCAAGAGTACCTGCACTCTAAAAACACTTTTTCTTTCCTCTCTCTGCTTTTCCTCTCACTATGGGATAGCTAGGCAAACAAAATAGACTGCTGGACACAGCTTTGACTTTCCAAACTATCAAAAAATGGGCTCTGAAAATCATGACCATCAAGCAGAGGGGGAAGGGAGCTGTTTTACCAACCCTGAGGTTGTGATGTGAGCTTCAGGCAGAGGGCATGGCAAAGCCTGTGCCAGAAGAAGTCAGAAGTTCAAACTGGAGCAGGAGAAGAAGGTGTCAGGCTGGCTTTTGCATGGGCCAAATCTTCTAAATTCAGGCTATGGCTCCTGGGTCACGTAGAAGAACTCGGGCTCTGCTTTGGAGCAGTTTTCATATTATTGAGGGATGTTCTTGTCTAGGACTTTTGCTACTCCTTGCATTTCTGTTGTATCCGAGCCTAACTAGACAGATTAGTTCAAGGGTGAAATGCAAATTTTTTCCCTACCGATTCTTTGGGCGTGGCAAGGGAAGGATATTGCAAAATCTCCATTCCCACCCCACTCCAGAGGAAGGATACTGCAAACCCCCCATTCCCTCCCCTCCTGGGGGAAGGATATTGCAAAATCTCCATTCCCATCCCACTCTGGGGCCAACCAGAGGTAGTATTTGCCGGTTCTCTGAACTATTCAAAATTTCCACTACCGGTTCTCCAAAACTGTTAGAGCCTGCTGGATTTCACCCCTGAATTAGTTGCATATTTGAAAAAGGGTGGTGAGGTGGTTTTTTTTTTTTAATGTGGGGAAAAAAGCAGGTTGAGTAAAAACAAACAGTAAATGATAAACAGCCACTTCTCTTCCCTTGTCCTTTCAGCAGGAGATGAGAAGAAAGGGTGGTGATGAAGATGCCCCATGATCCTTCCTCCTTCTCCCCTTTCCCCTCTTTATCCTCCACTTTTGAGTGCTGCCAGATTTAGAGGATAGGAAAACAAGCAAAGTCATCATCTGTTTTTTTTTAAAAAAAACCCTTTCCTTCCTTTATCCCTTCCTGGCAAGGCTTAACTTTCCTTCCCCAGGAAAAGGATTCGGGCAAGGGAGAATTGGAACAATGGTGTTGCCTCAATGAAGCTGCTATCTCTGCTGTGTTGTCACTTTATCTCTCTGGCATCTGGAAATGAAAAATGAAAAGCTGGTCATGATCGCATGAATTCTTCCTCTGGATCTTATGGAGTAGCAGCTATTCTGCTCAGGAACCGACTCTCCTTAGGTGTGCCACTCAGAGGAAAGCCTGCCAGAGAAATGAGCAGCTGTGCAGATAGTCCTCGACTTACGACCACAATTGAGCCCAACATTTCTGTCGCTAAGTGAGGCGTTTGTTAAGTGCCCCATTTTACGATCTTTCGTGCCCACGTTGTGAAGTGAATCGCTACATAAACTAGTAGCCTGGTTGTTATCAGTAGCCTGATAAGCTAATAGCCTGGTTGTTAAGTGAATCTGGCTTCCCCAGATTCACTTAACAACCTTTTTTTGTCAGAAGGTTGCACAAGGGGATCACATGACCCCGGGATGCTGCAATGGTCATAAGTATGAACCAGTTGGCAAGCATCCGAATTTTGATTACGTGACCGAGGGGATGCTGGAAAGGTTGTAGCTGTGAAAAATGGTGATAAATCAGTTTTTTCAGTGCAGTGGTAACTTCGAATAGTCACTAAATGGACTGTCGTAAGTCGAGGACTACCTGTATTACTAGTTGATCAGCCTTTTGTTCTTTCGATTAATGATGTTTCCCCTGATTCCAGTTGTTCCTACTTTTTTGTGCCTCTCTTGTTTGCTCATGTTAGCTGGCAAGGCAGCAGAACAGTGATTCCCAGTAGAGAGTAAAGGAAAGTGGCCCTTTTACTCACCCTCTGTAAGGAGTGGACTGGAGGAGAGGAATGAGTAAGCAAGAGGAAGGGTCAAAGGTGGCTGCCCCTTAGAAAAGCAGTTGTTACCCTTACTCACTCCTTCGCTCTGGCTAAGTGTTGTGGATGGCAATGGTCAGCCTGACTGGATCCAACGTCCTTTTCCATCATGCTACTCGCGTGAGCCAGTCAAGGGTAAATTGACTACATTCACTTGTCATCAGCCCCCACGTTGTACCTGTCCCTCAATAAAGATTGTGAGCAGTGGCCATTTTCACTTTCTCTCTTAGCAGGATGGGACAAGGAAACTAAATGAGCTTGGAGAAGTGAACTCTGCATGCATAACTATGCTAGTTACCTTCCTCACCTTGGAAGGCCCTTTTGTTCTTGTTCCTACTGTGTTGTAGGACAGGGCAAAAGCAGGAGGATTAGCTCTATTAGTGAAACAACAAAGGAGCCTCAAGGAATTTTGGACTACAATTGCAATTTCGTGGCATCGGCTTCGCTGTTCAGATGAAAATTGAATGGTCTAATGCAGTGTTTGTGAGTGGCCATGCCTACTAAGGCAAGCATTCTATGAATAAATACATCTTCTGCAGAAACCATTTTGTGAGCTACCTAACCACAAAACTCCAGTTTGTTCTCATCCCTCAAAAATAAACCAGTCAGACTAATTTTACCCACTTCTAATATTACAAGAAGAGGAACAACTTTGGAGATTGGAGGTGTATAGTTTTACATACTGATACTTACACACCTGCATATCTATTTCCTACCCTCAGTCTACTACTATTCTGAAAACTTGAAGATATAACACATCTGCAGGACACCAGGATGGGGAAGACTGACATGAAACCACTTGTTATTGTAACACATGTGTATTACAGCTGCCTGGCAGCTATTAGACAATTCAAACTGTTATTAACAAATTATACTTAAGGAAAATTCTGGCGTAACAGAAAGAATTGTCACTCTTGTTATGCTACTTTTTATGGATATGCGCTCTGGCATAGGATCTTGGGTACACATCCCTTTAGATGGTACTATCCTAAACTTACATAAAAGCAAATACTACTGAACACAGTGGGATCTATATGGTGTCTTTTTTGACATAGCTTCAACTATGCCTGATTACAATTGCAATTAAATTATTAAAGATGAATATCTCTTTCACTGCATACATAGAAATCTGGACATGGATCGCCCAAGCATAAAACGTATTCCCAAATTTCCAAAATTGTCTAGTGCAATCTTGGATGCTTGTTAGCATCCTGATTGTGTCCTGATAGACACACTGCGAGTTAAGTATTGAAAGTTTCTCCAGTGCTCATTATTTTCAGAAGAGATTTACTGTCCTAATTTTGCCCTAATTAGCATTGGCAGGACCTCAGTGGGAGTAGCTGGACATCCATTTGGGTTCTTAGCCTTTTAAAAACAATGAAGAAACATGGGACAGGGATCAAAGGGCAACACTGGAAAGTGATAAAAGGTTTCAGGAGGGAGGAAGATCCAGAAAGAAGGAAAATGGAAAGGCTTTAGCTTGTTTATGTCCAGTGAGAAAAGATTTAGAATTGGCAAGATAGACTTAAAGGGCAAGGTGGGGGAAAAAAAGAAAAAAGAAAACAAGGCAATTAATGACAGAACACTCCTCATGTTGGAGGTTTTCTAATCATGGTAGATAAACATCTTTGGTTTATGAGCAAAAATCCAACCTCAAGGAAGCATCCAAAAGAAAAATGAGAGAGTGGCCTTGAGGCATATATCAGCTGAAAATTATTCCAAGTGGTAATATGGCTACCATACTGCGTAAGAAAGCAATATTGCTAAATGTGTATTAAAATATATATTTCTGGACGACTCTGAAAGATGTGATCTATATAGCGTGTGAACCCCAGCAGCTTCTCCATGCATGTCTCTTCGACTGTAAGTGGTCTTTCTATTTACATGCTAGCCACTTTGCATTTATTGTAGGCATTTCCGCAACATATCTACCAAGTGTTAATGGAAGAAGTGTTAACATGGAAGGAGAACAGCTTCTATGGGGAATGTATTTCATGTGAACAATTACTTCTTCAACGTTCAGTTCAGAGGTGGGTTTCAGCAGGTTCTGACCAGTTCTGGAGAATCGGTAGTGGAAATTTTGAGTAGTTCGAAGAACTAGTAAATACCACCTCTGACTGGCCCTGCCCCCATCTATTCTCTGCCTATTTCTGAGGAAATAGGGATTTTTCAGTAACCTTCATCTGGAGTGGGGAGGGATTAGGGATTTTACAGTATCCTTCCCCTGTCATGCCCACCAAGCCATGCCATGCCCACCAAGCCACACCCACAGAACCGGCAGTAAAAAAATTTGAAACCCACCCCTAGTTCAATTGGATATGGTGCTTTCCTATAGACCGCCTCTTGAATCAAACAGATCATTCATAGCATTTTGACACTGATGCTTTACCCTTCTATATATCAGGAGACATACCACTGTATTCTGTAGTGGAATAATCTAGAAATGAAAGAAATATTTAACTTGCATTGGAATTTACATGTTGGCCACTTGCCAAACTCATGAATTTGCCAATCTGTACATCAGCCTAGCCTATTTTCCAAACCCTCTGATAATGTCCTTCCATTCCTGCTGTTTTCATACCTCAGTCTCCAGTTTTGAAAAAGATGTAAAAAAGCTTTTTAAATTTGAATTCTAGAAGAAAACAGAATTATGCAAAGTTAATTAATGCAAAGTGAGCTTCATTTGCATTTGTTATTGTTAGTTGCGAAAGTTGGGGGAGAGGTAGCTGGAGAGTATATCAAGTATATATATCCACCTTGAGTAATGTAACCCAAATGGGACTTAAAAACTTCTTTAGAAATTAAACATGTTGGGTAATTTTAGTTAAGTGCTTCATATCTGTGCCTTCATTAAGTTGTGGATACGCTTCAAACAGAAGCGTATCCACAAATTACAAAAACAAAAGTATGAAATACAAAAGTCTGTTTTCCTTATAGATATCCTACAAGTTTAGGTTTAAAAAAATTCTTTAATTTTTAATGGTTTTTTTTTTCCTTTTCTCCTCAACTCCCAAGAAGCTTTTGCTGGATAAATTATTTTAGCATGTTCAAATTAACTAACCAAAGAAAACCAGGTTGTAAAAAGCTCATTGTTGAAATGTGGATTATTGGTTTTAGTTGATTAAAGGACTGGCTAGCAATTTGGTACATGATTTCCATCCCATCCCTCTTCTTTTTATATACAAATCAGTCAAGTTTATTCTGTTGACCGATTAGGTTTCTTATCCAGTCAATTTCATAAATTCAGCAGGAGTATTAATATATAATGCAGGAATGTCTCTGTCACATCAAAACTTTTTATGTGATAGGCATTCTATTTAGGAGACTACCACACTCCGTAACCAATGTGTTATTAACTTTGAACCTCTTCTTTTAAAACATCTCTATCATCACGGCTATCAAATCATAGGTTTTTCTCAGTGGTAAGACTCCATATATCTGATATTGTAGAATGTGACTTACAAATGCTTGTACTTGAATATTTTTAATTTTCTCTCAAACTTTCTAATATTTTTGCTGCAAAAGTCTAGCAAAGTTGGAAGATCGCCCAGATTTTTGGCAAATGAAAAGGGAAGCTCTCTGCTTCCTCCTTATCCAGTTTGTCATTCTCACCTTATTTATTTATAATTGGTGTCAATTGTATTTATTTGTTTTGGTTGTGAGCAGCCCAACTAAATTGGGCTAATTTGATAAATGAATGGAAATAAATGCTTGAGTCCTCTTGCAGATAAAACTGTTGCAAATGCTTCCTGGTATAGCCAAATTCAGAATTTAGACTGGTTTAGATGAGAAATTTAGACTGATTGACAGAGAAGCCAGCAATTCACATTTTTTTTTCAATGTTCATTTGATATGGCTGAGAGAATGTATCAAGGCAGCTTATTTGGCAGTAACATTTCCATTGTGCATATAGGATTGTGCAATCCTATATGCACAATCCTACTAACTAGGATTGTGCATATAGGATTGCACTGCCTGGAAACATGGGTGGGTGGGATACACCATCCTTTCTTGATCACAGCAGACATACAGCAATGGAGAAAATGGAAGGTATGAAGGACAAGGTGCTAATGAGGAAACTGCCCAGCCAGTCTTGACAAGAGATCAAAGATGGATGCAAGGCTATTTTGGGAAGGGAGGGTACCATTGAGCTCTTGAGCAGACCAAGACTGGCCATAAAATCGGCCTCTGTAAGGCTGCTATTCCTCCCACCGTCTCACTTGCAATTTATGGCCTGACCAAATGCAGACAGACAGAGAGACAGGCAGACTGATTGACGTGACAGCCCATTCCCACCTCAACCAGATTGCTGGTCAGGGGGAGTCTGCTTTTGCCCATCTCTGTTGGGCCAGACACCTTCCTGGCAAAGCCTCCTGTGTAAACACAGTCACTGATCCCATACAGATGGCCTTCACCAGCTGACCCCTGACCTCCTTGGATTCCAAATGCTCAACAAACAGGCAGGCGGGCAGACAGAAGAGCAAAAGAGGCAGGAAAAGCCACAGCAAAAGGGTCATTGCAGCCCCATGGGCATCCCTGATCCATGCCTGGCAGAGGCAAGGCTCTTGCCCAAACACCAAGATCAAGGTGGACAGCAGGACCATGCTGCTTAGAAGGAGGAAGGTGAAAGAGAGGCTGCGAGTTCTTGGATCCACATTTTTCATAAGAGTAATTTTAAAGAATGGCGTGTCCCTGGTCACACGCAGATAACCTCTTCCTTATGGCTCAAGTTTATGAAATGATAAAGGCTTCCTGTCACACCTGAGATGTATCACAGCTACTCTTTGGGGATTATCTATGGCTCTAGCTATCCTCCCCCTCATCAGCCAAATTGGGAAAGGAAGGTTAGGAGAGGAGCAGGATGGGGAAAATACAAAAACCTGGGGACTTGTTTCTGAATTCCAGCTTCTCCCCCCTCAACCTCCCCCTAGCCCCCCGCTAATCCTGCCCCTGCAGTGCAAGAGTAGCTGGATCAATAAATATACTTTCATCTTCCATCTGCAGATTTTGCTGTTCTGTATCTCAGTGCATGCAAATGCGTGCACAGTGTTTGTATAGGTACAGCTTGATGTTAAGGCATCAGCCTAGAAACTGAGAGATCATGAGTTCTAATCTCACATTAGGCAGGGCAACTTTGGGCCTGTCTCTCTCTCTCAACCCACTTTCCTCACAGGGTTATTGTTGTGGGAAAAATAAGATGAGGAGGAAGGAATATTAGGTTTGTTGAGTTCTCATTGGAAAAATCCCTCATGTTAGGAAAGATTGAAGGCAAAAGAAGAAGGGGATGGCAGAGGATGAGATAGTTAGATAATGTCATCGATGCAATGCGTGTGAATTTAGTCAGACTGTGGGAGACAGTGGAGTAGGGTGGGGCTGGTGTCAGGTGAAATCTAGCAGGTTCTGACAAGTTCTGGAGAACCGGTAGCGGAAATTTTGAGCAGTTCGGAGAACTGGCAAATACCACCTCTGGCTGGTCCCAGAGTGGGATGGGAATGGAGATTTTGCAGTATTTTATTTTTCAACTGAACACGTCTTGGGGCCAAACATAAGGTCTTTTGAGCACAATCCTTGAGCCAGGCTATTAAACCGTGATTCCTGTAAAGGAGCAGACTTTCTGCCTGTCTTCTGATTTATTTTCATGGAAATTGTTTTAATTCCCTATTTTGTTTTACGTCTTATTAAGAGATAGTTTTAGAACCTAGACAGGAAAAAAAAGAGAGAGAGATATTAAACTGAATATTTGAAATCAGAGAAGAGGACAGGAGGGGAGAGGAGAGGAGAAAGAAACAGGGCCTGAGCCCAAAAGGGATGGCGCAATCCAGGCTCAATGGAACAGAGGCAAAGGTTGAGCTCTCAACTTGTACAGCATCCTGTACTGGCCTCCCTAATCTTGCTTTACTTTGATTTATGATTGGAGGGAATGTGCAAAACTGCCTTTTTGGGGGGCAGTTGGTGGTGGTGGGAGACTAAATATATGGATTAGGCTGGATAGAAGGAAGAACTGGCAAGGAATGGGAGAGGAGAAAATGACATTGGAATGTGGCAAGATCACCACAGGCAGACAAGCTGGTTCCCCCTGTAAGATAAACATATTCTATTATCCCTTCCATGGAGGGTTAGCCGGAGGACAAGCCCACCCATCTCCCATTCTCCTAAAGCCAGTGGGATGCATAGAAACTAACCCTCATTTCAGCAAAGATGGACAGATAATCAGTGTCATAGAGGTCCACTGACAAGTTTCTAGTGGACCATGCAGTATCTGAGAGTCCTATCAAAAGTTCTAGCTTGTTCTAATCCAACAAGGGACTTTTTATCCCAGAGCCATTGCTCAGAGATCTTAAAAGTTGGTCTTCAATCCTATGGATGCTTTGTAAATATTAAGCACAATGGGCTAGATCCAAGGATGCTTTGCCTTTTATTTGTAAAAGGACGGGCATCCCATGTTACCAACTAAATATACATACAAAAGTTGCCTTCCCCCCCCCCCACACACACACAAACAAATGTCCTCTCCCCAAAAAATTGTTGCTGAAATTTACAGAATTGTCTGGAGCAATATGAGTGCTTTTTTTGTGCAAATGTAAATGTTTTCTCTTTGTTCAAAGCTTCTCTTCTAAAGGTTTTATTATTAAGAATCTAGACAGGGCAAGCCTAAATTCAAGATCTCTCCAACTCCCTACTCCATTTCTCTGAGATGTTTTGTGTGGAGATGCTATAGGCCTGTGGTGGCAAACCTATGCCACGTGTGCCACAGGTGGCACACAGAGCCATATCTGTGGGCATGCGACCGTTGCCCTAGCTCAGCTCCAGCATGCGTGTGTGCGCCAGCCAGCTGATTTTTGGGCCCACCGGAAGTCAGGAAATGGGCCATTTCCGGCCTCCGGGGGGTGGGGAAGGCTGTTTTTGCCATCCCCAGGCTCCTAGAAAGCCTCTGGAGCCTGGGGAGGGCAAAAAGCACGCCTACTGGGCCCAACATGCTTCGCGTGCCAAAAGCCGGGGAGTGCGCATGGGGGTCACATGTGCATGCACGGGGGGGGGAGCGGAACACATTGAATTATGGGTGTGGGCATGCACACACATGACCATCCCACGCTCCCCCCCATTTTTGGCACACGATGGCAAAATGGTTAGCCATCACTGCTCTAGCCCTTTGCACTCCCTAAAAATCTAGGAGAGATTATGTTAGTCTTGAAGGGCTCATTCACGCTCATCAAACCAGCAGCATCAAGTGAACGAACCATGCCACATTTCATAGCAATTCCTCAGTTCATTTCACATTGTGTTTTTTTTTAATTAAGAAAGTTCACATATCCATAGGTGACTTCACAAGTGTCAACTGATAAACGCCCTGCCAGAGAGATGGGAGACATCGAAAAGAGTTTAAGAATCGGATCCAGCAGGGTTCTTCCATTAATAGAAAGAACAATCAAATTGAATCCTTCCTCCTACCTGTCTCTAAACTTAATTTGGGAAATAGCAGGTTTGAGTCAATGGGTAGAATCCTAGAGGGATTATGAAGAGAAGACCCCTTTGAAAATAGAACCTCACTCCTATTATTGTACATTGGATTTAGCCACTAAGTTTTGAGTATTCATTCAACCTGTTCAGAAAAAAACTATTCAGCTGTATCATGAGAGCACAAGAGTGGGTCTTGTTTACACAGCTTGTATTAGGTCATATCCAGTGGTGGGATTCAAATAATTTAACAACCAGTTCTCTGCCCTAATGATTTCTTCCAACAACCAGTTCACCAAACTGCTCAGAAAGTTAACAACCGCTTCTCCAGACGTGATGAAAACTGGCTGAATCCCACCATTGGGTATATCCTCACTTGACTTACACATGTAGCATTCATTCGTTTCCCTTTTATTCTCTTCGACAGTTTATCTAAACAGGATTCAGTTACGAGAAGTCACAGGATGAATATCAAATACCTAAACCTGCTTTATACTGATCGACCATCATACCTCAATTTGGACAAACTTTTTTTTTTGCAATAATTTTATTAATTGTTGCATTAAAAAGATAAAAGCTAATACTATCAAAAATAAGAATAAAAAGAAAAAAAATGCAGAAAAGAAGAAAAGTGAGTAAAGGAATATAGTAAAGAAAAAGAAAATATATAAAGAAGTAACCTCCCTCCTTGTCACATGTATTAACCATTTTAATAATATATCATCTTCTAAAATACAACGAATGATCTCTTCTTCTCATATCTCATTTCTTATCTATAAACAAATCCTTAAAACCTCTATGTCAGCAAAAGTCTATTAAGAGATTACAACATATCTATTTTAACCTTGATCAAATAATCCATATTTATATTCCTTGCCTATACTTTTAACAATCTTGGTCTTTAATCCCTTCAAATAATGAACTTGATTTGGTTTTCTTTTTTCTTTGTCTCTGCTCACTTAATCTTTTAAAACTTCAATAGTTTCTTTTTTGTAAGTCTAGTACAATATGGAAAATATCCAAGTTATTCTTCTGATTTGTCATTTGATGTCCATTTTAATAATAATGACATCAGCTGGTTTCATTTATATATCAAATATATCATCTTTTCCAGTAATTTATATGGTACATCAAATTTTTCAACTTTCAATTTCCAAACATTAGAATAGAATAGAATAAAAAATTGTGACATGCCCTGGGATTGTAAAGGTATTTTGGTTACTTTAATATAATTTAATGTGCTTGGTAATTAACTACATAAATATCATAACTTTTTAACATTTTGTTTGTTTCATTATAGCCTGTCATTTTAAAATCCATGTTTGAAGCAATTTCAGTCCTATCAGATAAAACTTGTTCCTTTTTCATAATATCATTTCCACACAGTCTGTCTATAATGGCAGACAGCAAAGGGGTGAGGATAGATATGCCACCTTTTTTGGGAGAAGTTGCAGATCATTTGTTCACATTGCATATGTGGGCATTTTCACATTTCCCAATCTTTCAATAGTGATTTGAAGATGATCTGCAATCAATTCTATTCTGCTGACCTTGAACTGTTGAAAATGAAGAGCAAAGAATCACCTACCCTACTGTCAGATTTTTTAGCCACACTCTACACAAAAAGACAATTAAGTTGCTTGCTCATGTTTCTTTGTCCTGATCCTTATTTCAAGTTGTTGTATTTATCTAGTCATATTCCACAGCACCTCCTTCCTTCGAGAAGGAGTTACTAAGCAGCTAAGCTATTTTTCCCCTGAAATCTAGGTGCTATAAGGTAAAGTGAGACAGGAACGCTGTCCTTACAAAGGGCAATGAAATCACAATTCCATAGAGTCATAATGTTGTGTTTGTTGAAAAAGAACAGGCTCAGCTCTCAAACCAGTTTGATCTATTTTAGTCTAGAGAGCCAGTTTGGTTTAGTGGTTGCTAGCTTGGGAACCTGGAGATGGTGAGTTCTAGTCTCATTTTAGTCATGAAAAACCGGCTGGGTGACTTTGGGCCAATCATTATCTATCACCCAATGTACCTTATAGACTGTTTTGTGAAGAAAATAGGAGGGGGATGGAGTATTAGGTATGTTCGCTGCCTTGAGTTACTTATAAAAAATAATAAAGGCAGGACAAAAATCAAATAAATAAAAATAAATAAACACAGCCAATGTAGGTTCCTGGAGACTCAAAATTGTTTTCACATGATTGTCAAGAATCTTCAGGTGTGGGAACTGACTGTCCAATAACCTAGTTTCAAGCCACACATTTCTGTTTTTTCTGGTGATTTCTACCTTTTCTATGCTTCTTAATTTAGATTCTTTTCACACATTATCATTACAGCTAGGAATAGATTACAATGCTCCTTGTATTGATTTATTACAAGATCAATTCATTTGAATGCAAGGCAGTTTTAGCAATACAATTCCATCTTGATATGCATGGCTAGAAAGAAAGTCAATCAATCAGTATGCTTTTATAAATTATCCACAAACTTTTATTTCTGTTCTTTAAAAGATATGAATGACAGTTAAGGAGCCACGCTTGCAAAATGACCTATTTGGCAGGACCTTATTGTGCCTGATGTGTAGAAATCAGAAAGCTCCTTTGTACAGCTTGTAGGTTATTAATCCCCACTCGCAACATCTCTACCTCAAATCACTAGTATTTCAGGCTATGAAATAATGCCCCTGTATGGTTGCATTCACACAGGAAACATACACTCTTTGTCTTTTCCCTGATTGTATTCATTTGGATTCACAACAGGTAACCCCTCTTCTAAACCCGTTAACTGTCTATCTTTGGAGCAATTGTTAAATTCAATTGTTCAAATAATATTAGAAAAAATTCCTAGACGACACGATAGTAAACGCTCCAGCCTCAGCCTATGACATATAGAGAATGAGAGAGTGGGGAAGCAGACAGACAGCTCTAAACTATGCCAATTATCCCCATTAATGAACACATTATATGCAAAAGTCCTATTCTTTGCTTATTTATTAGCCATTTTGGGGTCTGCCATAGTAAAAAGCCAAGGGTTCCTTAGATAAAGCACTTTCATGCCCTCTAGTGTCCAGATCGCATGGCTGCATGGCCTCAGCTTGGAACGTCAACCTCAAATAATTTTATGCTGAAACCAAGAATGTCAAGATCAAAGATCCAAGAACTTTTAATCAGTGAACGGTCTGGCTTTTAACTGCATAACTGATTACATTACATCATCTAAAGAAAGCTGCTTATTTGGGAATTCTGTGAGAATATGAATAAAAGCAGCTTAAAAAGAACAACGTGTAGAGAAAGAAGAACCCCATTCTGTATTTTATGTTAAAAAAGTAAATTCTGTTCTTTCAAAGGTCTCCCCCTCTTTTTGAGAGATTATTTGCTTATTTATTTATTAATTTTCCATGTGGGCCATCTTAAAAATTCAGCGGCTCTTATTAAATACATGAACTCCATAAATGAATCTTCATATTCTCCAATATTATACCATTTACTCAGAGGTAAATCCCACTATTTTCAAAAAAGTTTGCTCAGAAGGAAATGGGTTTTAGTCTTTGACTTAAAAAATAAACATTCACAGTACATATGTAGATCATTACCTACTTCCAAGAAAAATATAAATACAGGTAATCCTCATTTGGCAACCACAATTGGAACTGGCAACTTGGTTATTAAGTTAAATTGTCTCTAAATAAAACTATTAAAACTACAACTGTGCTTACAATCTTACTTCAATTTTCCTTTGTTTTACAGACCTGCGAAGTCTGTAAGGTTGAGGTTTAGTCGCAAAGTTACTTTTATATCATTGCCATAACTGCAAGCAGTCATTAAACAAGAAAATAGTTAAACAAGGATTAATTGTAGTTGGATAGCAAAAGTTATTGTTTACTAATGGAGGCAATGGAATTATAACGTTGCTTAATGCATTGTAAGCCGCCCTGAGTCTTCGGAGAAGGGAGGCATATAAATCAAACAAACAAACAAACAAACAAACAAACAAATGACGTTAAAAAATGTTTCTGTTCTTCCCGTCACTGAACTTCTCCTACCCTGACACACACACATCCCGAATCTACTTGCAATAGGACAACACTGGAATGTTTCCACAAGACATTTACACATGGTTAGTTTATTGAATTCATCCACCAAACAAAAGATGCAGTGGCTCAGTGGAGGGGACGCTGAGCTTGTCAATCGAAAGGTTGGCAGTTCAGTGGTTTGTCTCAGCTTCTGCCAACCTAGCAGTTCAAAAGCACATAAAAAATGCAAATAGAAAAATAGGGGCCATAAGCAGATTTCTTTGGCAATAGTTTTACTTTGCTGTATCTTTAGCGGTGGCTCAGTGGCTAAGACGCTGAGCTTCTCGATCAGAAAGGTCGGCAGTTCAGCTGTTCGAATCCCTAGTGCTGCGTAACAGAGTGAGCTCCCGTTACTTGTCCCAGCTTCTGCCAACCTAGCAGTTCGAAACACGTAAAAAATGCAAGTAGAAAAATAGGGACCACCTTTGGTGGGAAGGTAACAGTGTTCCGTGCGCCTTTGGCATTGAGTCATGCCGGCCACATGACCATGGAGACATCAACGCAGAGCGCTGGCTCTTTAGCTTTGAAATGGAGATGAGCACCGCCCCCTAGAGTCGGGAACGACTAGCACATATGTGCGAGGGGAACATTTACCTTTACCTTTATCCATGGTTTATTGAATTCATCCACCAAATTCTATAGATTCTCATAATATGCTGAATAAAACACATGCCACATAGATTGGGTTTACACAACACTCTAGAGTGGAAAAACTGTTGGCTAATGTGAGATTATGAAGTAGCCCCAGGGCTAGGCAATGGGTGGCTCACTAGATATTGCTGAACTGCAACTTCCAGCATCTCTTACCATTAACCAAATTGGCTGGAGCTGCTGGAAACTGTAGTTCAGCCCTATCTGGAGGGCCTGTCCCTGGGTTAGATTATAAAATGTTTATGCTTAATGAAATTTATCAAAGGCAGAATTCATGCATATAGGTCAGTGATCACCATTCAGTCGAATGAGTAAAAGCCAAGCAATATCCTTAAGCAGTACTGAGGCAGAGAAATAATTTTGGACTCCCAAAATTAGGTAATATAATTTTTGCTTATAAATAGACCTTGTGTAAGCGCCCTTACTCAAAACACCTCAGAGTAATTATTTGCAATTAATTGGATTTTTTAAAAATGCGCATGGTGACTATACATACAATAGGATATTTTCAAAAATATTAAATAAATAAATAAAACATCATCATTATATGTAATCATGAAAATACAACTTAAGAGTATTTATGCAAGTCGGGCATTTATTTGGGATCATGTCTGAGCCATGTTTGTAACAACAAAGCCATCCATGATTAACTGAACTACAATTTACTGAATTAACCTGAATTAATTTTCTTGATCTGCAGGATACACTAACCAACCCATAAACTAATCATACCGTATAACATGCTGAGTCACCAACTAGCTGGTTACACGTTCAGCCATCCTTGTTCTGCAAATCTAGGGCTTATTTCTTATTTTCTAGTAGGCAGAAGCAGAATTTTTGCCATGAGGAAATGTAAAATCTCTCCCATCATTAGCATTCATTCAATGATGGTGAATCTTTTTGAGCTCAGCAATTCAAAAATTCAGAAAATGGTAACTTGACTGTGTTGGCAGGTCTCACACATACACACAGAGAACAAAAGAGAAGTAATTCTCTATCTCTTCTCCCCACCAATCTATGCCACCATGAACAGCGGCACTCAGCAGCAGTGCCAAGGATGGGTCTGAAATAGAGGCCCAGGCCTTAACTTCAGCCCCAGTGCCACTACTGCCACTCAAAAAGGCCACCTTGCAGCCCCAGGATTTGCCATGTGCCGCTTACCTTAAGGCCAGGTTTTCTTTCTTTGGACAGGCACCTGTGGCCTACTCAAGGCTGATCTGGATCCCATTAGGCCTTCATTCTTAAGTGGCTTCAGAGAATGCACTTCTGCAGCCTCCAAAGACAATGCAAAAACACATCTTGTTCTTATGCAATTTTCGGAGCTGCAGAGGTCATGCACAAGCATACCTCATTCACACAATGCCTGCACACCCTCCAAAAATCATTAGAGAATGGGACGTGCTTTCAAAAATAGTTGTTGTTGACTGTTCAGTGAATGCTGGCATGTCGCTCAAAATTTCATAGCATGCCATCTTTGACATGTATATCATAGGTTCGCCATCACTCCTCTATCTGCATCTTTCTCATCCTGTTGTTTTCCAGATATGACGGATTACAATTAGCATCACCAATGAGGCACTGAGAAGAAACAGAACAATGGAAATGTTCAATAGAGGAAAGAATCAGAAAATTCCTGGTTGCGCCTTGGAGAAATATCTAGTTTTTGCTACAGGGCAACAGTGCCAAGTAAAGCATTAGTAAATTGACACCTGAATAAATGCAATAGTTATTCTTTAAAAAGCCCCTCCCACATAATTTAAGAACGGAAGAAAGAAAGTTAGCCAGCTTAGCGTTCAAGTGCACAGTTGTTAGAAGGGTGAGTTCATTAGCTATAGGTACATGATTTTCTGATTTTCTGGGTAAATTCCTAATACCCAAATGGGGCACAGACTGAGCAAAACAAGAATCAGTCTTCCCAGAAACATTACCTTTCAGTTGTCTTTCACCCTCTGTAAAAATGAATGCTTGGGAAGAAAGTCTGCATAAAAACATCCAAGAAGAAGGCCGAAATGACCCTTCTCTATTCATTTTCTCTGCAATAAATTTTTAACATGTGCTGAAATCCAAGAACTTATGCAAACAGGTAATCTGATTCTGACTGTATTGATTTTAGGGTTGGAATTAGGGTTAAGCTATATTCTTTTTTTCCCCCTAAACTTTTTATAATTAGAGTTTTGGCTCCATTGGTTTAGAAAGAAAAATTCTCATGAAACCTTCCATATGTGCAAGACCACACAACTGTATACCTCTTAAGCTTGGCACCAGAGTTATTTAACTCGTTCTTTTAGATTTTAGAAAGTAGCTCCAAAATATCTTCTTTTCTATTTTTCCAACAGTTTGAAATCTTGGACAGAAAAGTTAAAAAATTCCCCAATGAGACAAACAAGGGTGTGTCAGGACAGGCAGCCCAAGAAATGGCCAGCCAATCATAATAATATTTAATGGGCTATTTTGAAAGAGGAGTCCACTAGTGAGTTTTTAAATAATCCTCCCCTGACCTTTTTCAACCCACCATCCACACAAAGCAATCCGCAAAGGCTTACAGCCAGCTAGTAGTGAGGCCAAACCAAAAATATACCCGCTGCCATGAGTAATTATGAAACCAATCTTGAGAAAAGAGATACTTTCCTTTTGAATGGGTGAAATAGGAAGATGTGCGGATAGGTTTCACCATCGCTTTTATATATTGCAAGCCAATATTGTAGTTTTTCAATTCCTTGAGAGGATTAAATATTCCCAGTGACATTTTCCACTTGAATATATTGTATAATCTGGAGAAGAAAAGTAGCATGTTCCTCAATGATTGTGCTTCTTGGAGATTGTGTGGATGCTGAGGCAGCGCCTGGTGGGGAAACAAGTACAATAGCATCTATAAACACATGCAGAGAAGTCTGCAATATCCAACTGGATATATGGCCTGCTGGGAAATTGCTGGAGCTGTCAGCCCTGCATTGTAGCACGCAGCACCTGTAGTTGGAACAAGTCGCATTGTCTGCCTTATTCCAGATGCTGTATGTTTCAGATCATGGCTAGGAGGCTTTCCAAAAACATACCTGAAAGCCAGTGGTAGGTGAACAGCAAACTTTGTGTTATCGTCATTCCAAATAACTGAGCCACAATGCCATGGCAAACCACCAGGAACAACTGTGTTATAAAGATGAGGCATTCTCTTTTCCCAATACTGCAAACCCTGGAGCATTTATAAGTGTGCTCTCCAGGAGCAGTGATATTAAGATATGGATTTTTTTTAAGGGGGGTTAATGTGCTTAACCTGAAAAGGAAGCTTTGCCTTGAGTTTCACAATTTCTTCTTTTATTCCATAATTCCATATTATTTGAGCTCAGACATACTGAAAGGGATGGATGTCACAGGCTGAAGAAAGCTAGAGAAAACATAATGAAGAGGAAGAGATCTGGGTTAACCCATTTCCCCAGGTATTTAAAAGATGCATTCCTGGCAAAAATTCAGCAGGCACAGCTTTTGTGGCACCATGGTTAGAATGCAGTACTGCAGACTATTTCTGCTGCCTGCTGATTGCCTGCAGTTTGGCAATTCAAATCTCACCAGGCTGAAGGTTGACTCAGCCTTCCATCCTTCCAAGGATGGTAAAATGAGAACCCAGATTGTTGGGGGCAATACGCTGACTCTGTAAACTGCTTAGAGAGGGCTGCAAGGCACTGTGAATAGTATATATGTCTAAGTGCTATTGCTACCATGTTTCCCCAAAAATAAGACCTGTCTTATATTTTTTTGAACCCTGAAATAAGTGCTTGGCCTTATTGCCATGCACTCAAAAGCCCAATTGGGCTTATTATCGGGGGATGTCTTATTTTGGGGGAAACAGGTATTTTACATGTGCATCCACGTTCCACTTAGCAGGATGGAGAATCTGTGACCTTCAGCTATGCTAGTAGTACTGTACTGCCTGAAAGACCACAAATTTTCTATTATACAACCTGCATAAACCGATAGTATTACCATTTTGATGATGATATCCTTGTTACGATTCTCTTTATCAAGTTGCTAGTATCTTTAAAAGATATGAATGACAGTTAAGAAGCAACACCTGCAAAATGATCTATTTGGCAGGACCTTATTGTGCCTGATGTGTAGAAATCAGAAAGCTCCTTTGCACAGCTTGAAGGTTATTAATCCCCATTTGCAACATCGCTCCCTCAAACCACAATTAATATTTCAGGCTATGAAAGAATGCCCTGTTTGGTTGCATTCACACAGGAAACATACACTCTTTGTCTTTCCCCTGATTGCATTCATTTGGATTCTGGTGCATTCTGAAGTGGCACAGGTGTCACCTGGTCCACTTTGAGCCGTAAGAAAGAGAATGGAACCATCTGCTAGCATTCATCGGTGAAAGTTAAAATAGAACCTGGTTGGCTCATACATACATACATACATTAAGAGAAGAGACACAGATGAAGACAGACCCATGTATATGCAGGAGGCTGCATTAAGATTGCATGTTTGCATTTTATAGCTTTCTTTAAACAAAAAGGGGAAAAAAAAGAAAATTATACTAGCTTTTTAGATGAAAGAAATGCCCCACTGACTTAGCTCAAGACATACGTTACTTAAAGGATGTGGTACTTTAAATAAAGGTTTTGCAGGGTATAATTGAGGCAAGATTTCATCCTGGCAGTTTTAAACACAAGCCTTAATTATAATATGAGTATTTGCATGCCAACGCTAACCAGGCGGCTAGAATTCATTCTGGCCTCCCAGTCAGGCCTCCTATGTATTTTGGAGAAAGGCTTATGATATGGAATGGCCCCCCTATATTAAAGAAAGATTTCATTTATCCCAGTCCTCTTATTAACTGCTAGCAGGAAATGACCCTGCAAAGCCCACAAGCAGAACACAAGGATCCTGCAAGACTCCATTCTCTGCTTCTTTCCCATTCCTGGAAGGCAGAGGTATATAATATGTATGTTCCCTCTGAGGACAGAACCCCTTCCTAACTTTCGTGGCTAAAATAATACATCTATTCCCAAAGAATAAGTTGCGTTTGGCTACTTTTGAATCCTCTTTCTAGAAGCCATTTGGGATGAAGGTAACCCAAAGGCAGCTTTAAAACAGATGCCATTTTTTTAATGCCAGTTATGCCAAGACAAGCTCTTGTGGCTGCCTATATGAAAAGTAACCCCTTCCTACAACAGACTTATAACAGTAACAGAGTTGGAAGGGACCTTGGAGGTCATCTAGTCCAACCCCCTGCTCTCGCAGGAGATCTATACTAGGGATTTGAACCACCGAACTGCCGACCTTTCTGATCGACAAGCTTTATCCCATCGACTGACTTCTGCTACTCACCCCCCTGTGGGTACTGAGGAACCATAATCACAACATAAGCCTGCTGGCAAACCAGTGTTGGGTTGCTCCCGGTTCGGATCAGTTCTAAAGAACTGGTAGTAAAACTGGCGGGAGGCTCCACCCGCCGACCCTAATGTCATCAGGGTGCGCGTGTGAGCGGCCCCATTGCGAACCAGCAGTAAAGGTACGTAGAACTCACTCCTGTGGCAAACAGCTTCCAATTGGGGGCTGTTGCAAACAGGATGTCCTCCTCAGCATGCTTGCTCGCTCCCCACAACCATCTCCTCCTTTTCTCCACTCAGGACAAATTTTCCAGTGAATGAAAGTGGTTCATTAGCAGCCAGATAGCAATCAGTGCCCAATGGAGAAACTGCACCGATGGCCAAGCTCATGAAATTTCATGAAATTAACCAGAGGAAATCACCTGTTGAGGTTTTCCCTCCACGAAAGACCAGGGAGATTTCTTTGCAAGTGCAACTCTCAAAGGTTGGTCTTGCTGAGAAATGTTGCTGGCACTGCCAGAAGCAGTAAAGATTGACGCCTAACATTACATGACTCTTCAGCTCCAGAGAAACAGAAAAAAATAGGATTATTTATTTTTAATTACAATAATGTAATTAGGTTAGGAGGTTTTCAAGAAATGTATTCATGGGGCCCAACATGTGCCAGATTATCTATTCCCAGATTTCCAGGATTTAAACTCTTGCTTCTCTATACAAAAATAACTTTGACCTTAAGATACAAGCCCCCAGGTTAAGAATGTGATTTAAGGATGACCCATAGTTAAGAATGAAGTCTATTGTAACAAAATCTGAAATAAACATACAATAATTCAAGTTAAATACACAATAGTTCAAGTTCATTGCACAATACTATTTATTGTGCACAGCTTACATACAAATTCAACTTAAAGACAGTCCTTGGGAATGGCAATCTTTCCTAAACTGTGGTTTCCCTGTATAATCCTTTACTTCTCCCATTTGACCCCAAGTTCTGGTACTGGAAGAAGATTTCAGAAGATGCCTTGGACAGCTAAAGTAATTCATAAGTATAAGCCCGAAAGCAAGCATAGATTTTGGATCCTCCGTGAAACTGGAGACTTTTAGGCATCTTCTATCTAAATTATAATTTACTGTCAATGGCTTTGCTTACTGCCCGGGTAATTTTCCTAGGATCATTGGCTCCTATTAGCAGCAATGCCTTTTCATCCATCCATATTACTGTCCTCTGTGTCACATGTCCAATTATTGAACCTCCTGGAAATGTTATCCCCCAGAGCCTCGGCCCTTTCCCAAACTATAGTCTAGTTTTCTTCCAAAACATGTCTCTGTCCACATATTAGAGTCTATAATTGTGGACTCAGCATTAAATCACTTGTGGTATTCTTCATCACTTAGCTAAGTTAAGCAAGAAACCTGGGGTCTTTTAAATGTTGATGAAATACAACTCCCAACAGCCCTAGGCAGCTTGGTAAATTATGGGAAATGCTGGGAATTGTAGTTCAACAACATCTGGAGGGCCATAGGCTTCTGCATCTGGCAGATATCTGTTCCCTGGGCTATGAGGTCATCCTGAAGTTGACTTCAACATGACCTCTGCCGAAAGATGCACCTGAATTGCCAAATCTTACTCAACTCCTCAGGCTGTTTGAAAAAGTGAACGCTATGTAGTAAGGTCCTCCCCGTAATACGAACAAATTCTCTCACACACATACATACAAATTGCATGCAGAATTTTGTAGTTATCTGTGAGACTTGGGCTGCTCCCAGAAAAAACTTCTTTTAATGACCAATCAAGATGTATCACTCATTACAATTATTTTATCTTCAACCTTTATTCATCAGACCATATGTTATATTTTTTTAAGTCATTTTTCCTCTTAATGAGGATCATTTGCTTAACAAGATGGGTCTGGCATAAAGGCAGAAATCTCAGAAACTTTGGTTTGTTCAAATAGCACATTGGAACTGGGATGGGTTTGTCATCTGCAGTGAAATTCTTCCTTTTCACATTTCCCTTGTGCATCTCTTCAGCCCCACTCCACTCCCGGCAAATTTTGAAGGTGCATTTTTTTTTCCTAAACCAAATTCTGGAATTTATACTTTCACTTTTTTTAAAATTGTGCTGCTTTATCTCTATCTTTTAGATCAGAGGTGTCAAACTTGATTTCATTGAGGGCCACATCAGGGTGTGTTTGACCTCGGGAAGGCAGGGGGGGCATGGTCAGGAGCAGAGGTGGGTTTCAGCAGGTTCTGACCAGTTCTGGAGAACCGGTAGCAGAAATTTAGAGTAGTTCAGAGAACCGGTAGTAAAAATTCTGGCTGGCCCCGCCCCCATCTATTCTCTGCCTCCCAAGTCCCAGATGATCGGGAGGAAATGGGGATTTTGCAGTAACCTTCCCCCAGAGCGGGGTCGGAATAGAGATTTTATAGTATCCTTCCCTTGTCATGCCCATCAAGCCATGCCATGCCCACCAAGCCACACCTGCAGAACCGGTAGTAAAAAATTTTGAAACCCACCACTGGTCAGGAGGCGTGGCCAGCTTGATGTCACTTGTGTTGGGGGTGCCTGTGATGGCCCAAGCGCACTGCGGCCCTCCCAAGCTCTGTTTTGCTGGCAGACGCACCATGGGCCAGTCCTTCACTGTTTCCAGGGCAGCCCCACGGGCCAGATCTAAGCACCCTGTAGGCCGGATGCTGCCTGCGGGCCTTGAGTTCGACACCCCTGTTTTAGATTCTGAGTAAAAGGGATATTTTTATGTTCTAATATTAGAATATTCTAATATGCAGACCCTAAAATAGTACTGTAATGCTGAAAGAGGGAGACAGGATTGTGAAGATACAGACAACCTTTTTCGGATACTGTCCAAATTATACATCTTTGATGCAATTCTTGACCACATGAAGCTCCCTGGGGTGACCCAATAAGTCCAGTTGTTTAACGTGGTGCTGCACATATCCATTTCTTCATTATTTGCAACACAGAACTACTAATATAATCATAGGAGGACTCAGAAATTAACAGTTAGGGGCATTTGGAAATTCAGAAATGCCTCTTTTTACAAAATCCGTACACAAAAACGTGCACACAGCACAGGCGTTAAGAGCCTTTTGTGCACTTGCTTACAATTATTACTGTGTTCAGAGGGATGAATGGCTGGCAGGCGAAAGGGAAAAGTGATTTACGGCATTTCCATACCATATGAGGCTAGTTCCACTCCCTGATCTTTAACAAAACTGCTTGAAGCCAAGTTGCAGTCATCACTTCTGCAAACCTCCAAACACCGACAACAGATGGGAACCCACCATGAGCCAATCAGTGCTCATTTCCAGCTGACCAATAGAAGAATGCGACATATTACCCAACTTCATGTCCCATGAGATCTATCCCAGAATCCCGAAGCAACATCTAAGCCTCCACACAAAAGGGGAATAACGTAAATTTCTAGCAGCTCCATGCTTCCCACTCCTTTCAAACACATGTTGTGTGCATTTGCAGCACAGCAAAAAGACTGTTTTGCTCTGGTTTTTAGATAAACTGGCTGAACCAGGTTAAAAACAGCAACAGAGTGATTCCATGATTCAGAGCTAATTTTGAACTCTGATGCAAAACATCAACAATAATAAAACAGGTGGAGTTGCTCCTAGGTAGCAACTCATCCCAATCTACCTATGGTATGGGTGAATGGAACAGATTCATTTACAGAAAAATGCAATCCATTTAATGTTAAACAATTTAACAATTCAGGTTAAGTTCTGCAAGTGATAATAGCAATAGCATTTACTTATATACCGCTTCACAATGCTTTACAGCCCCCTCTAAGTAGTTTACAGGGTCAGCATATTACCCCCCTCCCCAACAATCTGGGTCCTCATTTTACTGACCTTGGACGGATGGAAGATTCAACCTTGAGCCGGTCAGGATCGAACTGCCGAACTGCTGGCAGTCGGGCAGTCAGCAGAATTAGCCTGCAATACTGCATTCTAACCACTGCACCACCACGGCTCTAAAATGGGAGAAAATGGAAAACAACAAATGTAAAAAAAATTTCATGCGGAAGGGACAGTCAAAAGAAGCACAGCCCTCTGGCACTAGATGGACGACAAGAAACTCAATCAGGCAGCCACAAAATTTTAGCCTTCTTTATTTAGAGGTTAATAATATCACTATTATGTGTTATTCAGAAAAAGTGCATCTGACTTCAAGGGCAGTTTAAAGTGTTCCATTAAGGTGTAGTTAAGTATTTTATTTTACATACTTATTTTGGTGCCTTTGAGTCATTGTTGACTCCTGGCAATTGCCTGGACAGGTCTCTGCAGTTTTCTTGACAAATTTTCAGAAATGGCTTCTGCTTGCCTCCTTCTTAGGACTAAGAGAGAATGACTAGCCCAAGGTCACCCAGCTGGCTTTGTGCCTAAGGCAGGACTAGAACTCATGGCCTCCCAAGATTTTAGCCTGATGTCTTAATCACTACACCAAACTGGCTCACTTTGAGTCAGTTTTTGACTCATAGCAACTGAATAGACTAATCCTTGCAGTTTTCTTGGCAAGGACCCTTGCCTCTTTCCTAATGTTGAAAGAAAAAAAGATTAGCTCAAGGTCACCCAGCTGGCTTTGTGCCTAAGGTGGAACAAGAAGTCAGGGTCTCCCAGTTTTTAGCCTGATGCCTTTAACTACTACATTAAACTGGCTCTCCTAAATGTTTATAAGGAGGGAGTAATATTATGCAATTTCTATAGCTTAGAAATTAGCAATAGCACTTAGATTTATATCCCGCTTTATAGTGCTTTACAGCCCTCTCTAAGCAGTTTACAGAGTCAACCTCTTGCCCCCAACAAACTGAGTCCTTGTTTTACCCACCTCGGAAGGAAGGAAGGCTGAGTCAACCTTGAGCCTGGTGAGATTCAAACTGCCAAATTGCAGGCAGCTGGCAGTCAGCAGAAGTAGCCTGCAGTACTGCACTCTAACCACTGTGTCACCGTGGCTCAAGAAATTAGCAAGAAACCTACAGGTAAAGTGGTATTATGATCAACATCATTGTCATTACTATTGCAACAAAGTAGAGAAAATGCCATCTCTCCATTGCCATCCAGTGGTCACCCAGGCTTTTGCAGCCTAGATCTGGTAGCCCTACATTTCTACGGTGAAGTCTCAATCATTCATATACATGCACAGAAGTGGTAAAACTAACATTTTTAAATGTTTAAACTAACATCCTAATCTAGGTTGCATATGAGCTTTAATTACTTTTCTCATCTAGAACAGAAAAATTCTTGTACATTTGAAGATCAGGAGTGAGTCATTTTTATGGACTGGGATTTCATATCATGACAAAAATGAACAGCGAACTTGGCTTCTCTCTACATTTACTCATACTGTCTTCCCAATCACCTAGGAATCTAATGCCAGGTAAGTAGCAAACGATGGGAAAGGTTTTAGAAATGAGACAACACACAGGAGCCCTCCTGTGGCCAACTAAAAGATGGCAAGTCTTTGTTAGTAATGAAAAATCCAGAGACTTTTTTAATAGATAGAATACTTTATTGGCCAATTGTGATTGGGCATCCAAGGAATTTGTCTTCATTGCATAAGCTCCCAGTGTACATGCAAACAAAGTAATGTAATCATAAGATAGCAATAACAGAAGGTAGTAGAAAAGATAAGAAGAATAGTAATACAGTCATACTATCCTTAAAAAGGTAAATATCTTTAGACATAAGACAATACTGTGGGAATTAGGTGTTCAGCAGAGTGATTGCACAAGAGGAAAAAACTGCCTAATTGTTTTGGCATGTAATGCCCTATAGCTGCATCCTGAGCGGAGGAGCTGATCCAGGATGTGAGGGGTCTGTAGATATTTTCTCAGTCCTCTTCTTTAAATATTTTCTATGGTAGTGGACTGATTAAAATGAACTACAGGTCGTCCTTGCTTAACAATGGTAATTGTGATTGGAATTGCTAAACAGTGCAATCATAAAATGTGATATCACGTAATTGCAATAGCAGTTCTGGCAGTCCCAGTTACTGTCATTAAGCAAATCACTAAGGGTCATTAAATGAGAACCTCATGGGACTGCAACTTCTGACTTTTTGCTGCCTTCCCTATTGATCAGGGCTGTCAACTCGTGGCCCATGGACCAGATGTGTCACACGCTGGCCATGCCCACACCCGGTTTAGCGAAGGGGGGAAAAGCCACAATACGTCACGTGGGTTTGACACCCCTGCTATTGACTATGTTTGTGGCAAGCTGGCAGGGAAGGTCACAAATTGTGACCATATAACCATGGGACACAACAACAGTCAAAAATCCAGGTAGATTACTGAGGAGCCATATTGCAGACACATGATCGCGAGGGAGCTGCAACAGGCAGAACTATAAGAACCCCTCATTCTGCTCCATTGCAAATTTGAATGGTCACTGAATGAGTGGTTATTGACCAAGGACCACATGCAAAGGAAAAAGACCGCATCTGTTAGAACCATGATGGCGAACCTATGGCACTCCCTCTGTGATGGCATGCAAGCCATCGCCCCAGCTCAACTCAGCTCCACTGTGCATGCCACCGGCCAGCTGATTTTCAGGTCTCTGCCACGAATGTGGGGGGGGGGGCAGGGTGCATGCGGGAGACACGCGTGCATGCTTGGGCCCCCAGGAATGTTCTGCGTGGTCATGCACGGGGGGAAGGGGAGATCACACACGCATGCACGTGGGGATGGGGCAAGCACAGGGGTGTCGTGCATGCATGGGGGCAAGACACAAAGGGGATGCACACATTGCATTATGGGTGCTGGCATGTGCTGTCGGCACACAACAACAAAAAGGTTAGCCATCACTGTGTTAGAAAGTGAACTGCCCAGTTGGTCAACTGATTCTGCACAAAATGTTTTGTAAAAAAGAAAGCAAAAAAATATATTTCATGAGGAATGGATGGGGGAGAGGGAAGAATTGGGAAGGGCCATTTAGGTCATCAAGCCCCCGCTCAGTATGATTCCAAATTAAAACAATCCCCACAGATGGATATCATCAAGTGGTGTTGGAAAATCATTATTTTCATATTCCGACCAAGGCATACTGCCAACTATTAGCACAGTCCAGGTTTCACCGATGAAAACTGTCCTTTGATGTTTCCGAAAGTCAGGAAAAGCTCGTGCTCCAATGTGCAGTTAGTCAAAATTTGCAGGGGAGCTGGGGTCTTTGAGATTGCATCCACTATTGGCGAAGGCAAAAAGCAGCTACAGTTCCGGGTATGGAACTGGAGGGACGGAAAAGGGATTTAACACAGATTTGTCTTCCTCTACATAGCGCCTTCTGAATGTGTTGAGACCCCAAGTCTTAGATTTCAATATTTTAACATCAAACTGAGGAAAACTAAGTCTTTGCAGCCGAACTGAGAAAGGTTCAAAGGTCTCACGTTGTTCTTATTTTAAGATGTTGAACCCCATATGCTGAAAGGTGCTTGGAGTTATAATTCAGCGTGAACTGAACAGCCACATGTGTTTATTCATGCTGCAATATACACGTCTTATAAAATTCAAAATAACATGGAGAAATAACAGGCTTCTGGCTTCTTACAAACTAACAGTTTTATTGTAGGACAAGCTTTCCTGGATTCTGTTCCATTTTACCTAATCTGTGGAGGGAAGCATTATCCATGCATGAGAAATGCATAGCTAAAAACTAGAGTGAGGAACATCATGATGTAGAATATAGAATAACAAAGTTGGAAGGGACCTTGGAGGTCTTCTAGTCCAACCCCCTGCCCAGGCAGGAAACCCTACACCACTTCAGACAAATGGTTATCCAACATCTTAAAAACTTCCAGTGTTGGAGCATTCACAACCTCTGGAGGTAAGCTGTTCCACTGATTAATTGTTCTAATAGTCAGAAAAATTCTTCTTAGTTCTAAGTTGCTTCTTTCCTTCATTAGTTTCCATCCATTGCTTCTTGTCCTACCCTCAGGTGTTTTGGAGAATAACTTCTCTCCCTCTTGTTTGTGGCAGCCCCTTGGAACACTGCTTTCATGTCTTCTTTACATCAGACTAGACATACCCAGTTCCAGCAACCATTCTTTATATGTTTTAGCTTCCAGTCCCCTAATCATCTTTGTTGCTCTTCTCTGCACTCTTTCTAGAGTCTCAACATCTTTTTTACATCGTGGCGACCAAAACTGGATGCAATATCATGAGAAGAAAACACCACAGGCATTAATTTAACATTACTTGCCAGTTTAACACCATTACTTGTAGGTAGGACAAAAGTACAGTTAGCCAGCACATCTGATTACACACAGCCAATTTTGGCTTAGTGGTTAAAGCATCAGGCTAGAAATCAGGAAATTGTGAGTTCTAGTCCTACTGTAGGCATGAAAAGATTGTTCTTGTGGATTATTCTCACAGGATTGTTGATGTGGAGAAAATAGGAGGAGGAAAGAGTATTGGGTATGTTAGCCACCTTGAGTTATTCATAAAAATAATATAAAAATAAAGGCAGGATAAAAATAAACGCGTGAATTTTTAAAAAAATCTAAACCTATAGTGGTAACTCAGACAACATATGCTAACAGGTGGGAAAAGATGTAGGGTTCTGTTTTTCTCACAGGTAAAATACCTACCCATGTTTCAGATGAAGGATCAGAGCTTGTCAGAGTGTGTGTGTGTGTGTATGTGTGTGTACGGGCATGCACATTGACTTGAATATCATGCATTTGTGGAAAGAGATACCACTACTTCATTGTTTTTTAACCTTGGCAACTTTAAGATGTTTCCCAGAATTCCCCCAACCAACATGCTGACTGGAGAATTCTGGGATATGAAATCCAGACATCTTAAAATTTGACAAGGCTGAAAAACACTGCATTATCCACAATCACTCTTAGCTTTTAATGTTACATTTTGCAGACATTGAAGAGGAAAATAATATTTAAAACCAGTCTTCATGCATAATAATGGTGTCTATTATTCAGACAGGACAATGGCTAGGCCTGCTAGGACAAACTCACCCATTGCCCTGCATGTTCATTCTAAGACTTGCCCAATATTCCCTGTTAGGGATTGTAAACATTGGGCAACGAGGCTTTCTTTCATTATCCACCTTTTAATCAAGAAGCCTCAGAATTTCTTCTTGCAGTAATTTTTTTTAAAAAGTCCTTTGTGCATCCTCCTCCCATTCCCCTCAAACAACACCTTCAAATTGTTTTGACTTTTACCTGCAAGCTGCACAGCAAAAGACGCTGCGAATTATATCTTCCACCTATAAATCCTACTGACTCGATCTGCTGACATATTCCCCTTTCACCTCTTTCTTTTGCTCGTTACATTTAATTCATACTAATTAGGATAATTAGCATTGTTCTGGATTCCCCACCCCCCTTCCTGAAAAGAGGTGTATGTATGTGTGTGCATGCATGAACTCACACACATATACCCATTTAACTGAACCTGTTAGGGATTTCTTTGTGCACCTGAACCTGCCAGGCAGTGGCCTTAGAGTTATGTCAGGATTCAAGCCATCCATTACAATTCCAAGATAGATAGCTGGATAGCTAGATAGATAGATAGACAGACACAGACACAGACAGATAGATAGATTGACAGACAGACAGACAGACAGAAAGACAGACAG
Organism: Masticophis lateralis; assembly: GCA_030761175.1. NCBI lineage: Eukaryota > Metazoa > Chordata > Lepidosauria > Squamata > Colubridae > Masticophis > Masticophis lateralis. The sequence continues at coordinate 148,210,408 of JAUDYJ010000002.1, forward strand.
ACAGACAGATAGAAAGACAAATAGACATAGACGGACAGACATAGATTAGATAGATAGATAGATAGATAGATAGATAGATAGATAGATAGATAGATAGATAGATAGACAGACAGACAGACAGACAGACAGACAGACAGACAGACATAGACAGATAGGCATAGATAGATAGATAGATAGATAGATAGATAGATAGATAGATAGATAGATAGATAGATAGATAGATAGATAGACTGACATAGACTAGATAGATAGATAGACCGACAGACAGACAGACAGACAGACATAGGCAGACATACATATGGTAGATTAGATAGATAGATAGATAGATAGATAGATAGACAGACAGACAGACAGACAGACAGACAGACAGACATACATACATACAGAGGCATAGATAGAGATAGATAGATAGATAGATAGATGATAGATAGATAGATAGATAGATGATAGATAGATAGATAGATAGATAGATAGATAGATAGATAGATAGATAGACAGACAGACAGACATAGACTAGATAGATAGACCGACAGACAGACAGACAGACAGACATAGGCAGACATACATATGGTAGATTAGATAGATAGATAGATAGATAGATAGATAGATAGATAGATAGATAGATAGACAGACAAACAGACAGACAGACATAGACAGAGGCATAGATAGAGATAGATAGATAGATAGATAGATAGATAGATAGATAGATAGATAGACAGACAGACAGACAGACAGACAGACAGACAGACATAGACTAGATAGATAGATAGACCGACAGACAGACAGACAGACAGACAGACATAGGCAGACATACATATGGTAGATTAGATAGATAGATAGATAGATAGATAGATAGATAGATAGATAGACAGACAGACAGACAGACAGACAGACAGACATAGACAGATAGGGATAGATAGATAGATAGATAGATAGATAGATAGATAGATAGATAGATAGATAGATCGACAGACAGACAGACAGACAGACAGACAGACAGACATAGGCAGACAGACATAAGGTAGATTAGATAGATAGATAGATAGATAGATAGATAGATAGATAGATAGGTAGGTAGGTAGGTAGGTAGGTAGGTAGGTAGGTAGGCAGGCAGGCAGGCAGGCAGGCAGGCAGACAGACAGACACAGATTAGCTAGATAGCTTAATAGACAGACAGACATAGATAGACAGACAGATAGACGGATAGACGGATGGATGGACGGACGGACGGACAAATAGACAGAAGATAGAGGAAGCCTGTTTGTGTGTGTGAAATAGATCTTTCATGTGTCAATCTGCAGAGAGTAAAGAAGATGACCTTGACAGAAATAGGCAAGATTCCTTATCAAAGCAACAAGGGGAACTATTTGTCTTAAGTCAAATCATGCAGAAAGTGTGTGAAAGTGGCCCAGACAGACCCTTCCCTAATTCGCCTAAGTATAGGAAGTGGAAGGGGAGGCACAGCATAGTCAGGCTTGCAAGATTTTGTTAATACCAACAGTTTCCATCGAAGTATTCTGAACCTTCTTGTGGAGTGGATTTCTGGCCTGGCCTACCTGTTGGGGCTGACACAATCTTAGGTGGGGTATATAGCAATTCCTTTCATAACCAACTCTCCCTCTGGAAGAGTGTGAAGCTTGGGGAGGGGGTAGATTTTCTCCCTTCTAATGGTGATTTGCTCTGCATTTTTTCTCCTTCTCCATGAGCACCACCAACTATTTCCAGGGGCTGGTGTCAGATCTGGGACCACCAGGATGGACATTCCCTTCAGCACTAGCTGAGGTTAGAGATCAGTCATTACTATTGATCCTTTTTCTTTGTTTCATGCCCTTCCTCCATCTGTTGTTACCTGTTACTTGGTCTGATTTTAAACACAGGTTGGAAATAACCAAGCTGGCAGATAACAGGTGTAGAGCAGAAGTGTGGGATGAAGAAGTTGGGTTTCCTCTATCTCACTCCATGCTCTCCCCTGTACCTGTCATCTATTAGTTGGGCAACTTGGCAGGTGTCTAAATCTAGCACTCTATGCATCCATCTAAACTCTCCCCCTTCCACATTAATGTTGTTTTGCCTTGATGGAAAGAGGAATTAAGCCCAGGGAATCCACCAATTGGTTTACACTTAACTTGCCTTCATAAGAAAAAGCACTCTTCATTTTGCCTTATTACTGCTGCAGAAAAACACCTGACCACCAGGACGGCATAATTTATGCCAATATACTTTTCTCCCAACTCAAGGACTGATGGGTGGTATTTCAACTTTGCCATCTGGATATATCCTTAAGCTAACCTAAACTTTCACAGCCCCTTTCACTCCCACCAAAGGGATGTTAAATGCAAAAGCTGAAAACCCTGAGCAAGGGGAACGTCCCCAATGGAAATTCTGTAAAAGCTGATGTAAGATGATGGGTGGTTGATTGGTTGGTTGGATGGATGGATGGATGGATGGATGATGTCAAGTCATTTTCGACTCCTAGCAACCACACAGATTTTCTCCATGATGATCAGCCTGTTTATTCAGGACTCCCAACTGAGCATTAATCGCCACTGTAACTGAGTCCATCTATCTTGTAGATGGTTGTCCTCTAAACACAAGATAGTCATACAAAGTTCTTAATGGTATGTTTTCACAGAACTCTTGGATCAGGAGATCCAAGTTATGCAGAGAGGAAGAATATTACACAGCTCCTCTCCACCAAATTTACCCCCTCTGGAGACATCACCTCATCACTATCACAACCCCTCCAATTAAAAGAAAAAGTGTGTCCCTCCACCTCGGAAGGTTTTTTCCTCCCACTCCTGATTTATGGAACTACTTTCTGATTAATTGCTTCTGGAAGGACATTACACACAATAAGCAAGCTTAAAACAAACAGTAGATAGCTGTTTCCTATCTGCACTGAGGGAGAGTAGGCACATTCACCAATAAGGCATGCTTTTAACTCATTATGAGGTTCCAATAGACACAATATTTTAGAGAAAGCAGCCACCTCAATATATCCTTTTGATCTCAGGCAATGAAATGAACCAAAATATATTCACTACCCCAATGCACCTGAAGAGGTTTCCACAAAGAGCTACCACCCTTGAGGATGCTTCTACAAATAGCCATTTATCTCAGCCTGTGATGGAGAATCCAAAGTAACATTGCCCACTGACTATGTAATTTCTACTGCTTTCTTCAGCTTTCTCTAGCCTGGTGTCCTCCAGACGTGCTGGGCTTCAAACTAGAGTCCTCCAGCTAGTTTGACTAGGCCCACTGGGAAGAAAGGAATGGTCCAACACTTCTAGAAGGCTTCAAGTTGAGGAAGCCCAAAATGCAATGCGTGTTCGAATTTTCAGGCTTGTCCATGTAGAGGTGTCAGAGATCTACTCAGAATCCTTCGTATGCAAAGCATGTCCTCTTCCATTGAGCCACAGCCTTTTCATTGTTTGTGTTCATCTCCTCTGCATACTTGCATGGATGGAAAACCATAAAATAAGTTTCCCGTGGAGGTCTTAAAGCTACAGAGTTTATTTAGAGTTTATGCTTGACCCGTACTCCTCCCATATTCATAGATACTCCTTTTACTTTAATTGTTCTCTCGCACATTGTGCAAAGACACTTCCTTTCTTATTTAATTTAATTCAATTTAATTTTAAAGAAAAAGCAATGAGCTATCTGGAAAATGTTTCGCTGAAATGTTATTTCTCTGCCCCAGGCAATATGAGCACTAATGAACACCACACTGAAGATTAAGGCCAAATTAACTAAGACATTATCTCTCTAAATATCAAGCAAGTGACCACGAACCAACACACACACAAAAAAAACCAAGTGGAAAAAATTAATTCAGAAAGTTAGTAAGAAAAGTGATACAATCAAAGAGAGGGAAAAATTCTTCCCTGCAGCCTCAAAGAAAAGATAACAAGATATTTCCTCTCCCTATTTCTGCCATAACTCACTCTTTTACCAGCTGCTTCACATAGAGGGGCACCTGGTAGACTATCTAGCCAGACTAGTCCAGCTCTACTACTACAGGTACTCCTCGACATATGACCCCAACTGAGCCTCAAATTTCCATTGTCATGCAAGAGAGTTGCTAAGTAATTTTCATTCCATTGTATGATCTTTTGACACAGATGACCTTTTCTGGTTCTTAAATTAGTAGTTGTTAAATTAGTAACGCAGTTGTTTAGTTAATCTGGCTTCCCCCATTGACTTTGCTCGTCAGAAGGTCGCAAAAGGTGATCACGTGACCCTGGGATACCGCAACCATCACAAATACATGCCAGTTGCCAAATGTTGGGAATTGTAGAACATGGCCATGGGGATGCTGCAATGCTCATAAGTGTGGAAAACAGCCAAGTCACTTTTTTCAATGCCATTATAACTTCAAACGGTCATTGAACAAATGGTTGTAAGTCAAGAATTTCCTGTACTAGCAGCACTTATCTGTATTCTCAGATAGAAAGAAAACCTTCCCATCACCTACCCACCTGAATCCTGACCTGGAGGTGCAGAGAAATCCACATTCATTCAGGTCCAGTTCATTCTTGATGCTATCTCTTTGTGTTTTACCATTAATAAAGGAGAATATTTGCAGCTCGGGGTTGAAACAAGGGCTCCCTGATGCTCTCTGACCTTGCTTATTTTCTTGCAAATGTTTCATTACCCTACCTAGGTCACATCTTCAGTGCTAGTAAGGAGTGCTGTTTACTGCCAGAATATAAACTGACAGCAAACAACACTCCTTACTAGCACTGATGATGTGACTTAGGTAGGGTAATGAAACATTTGCAAGAAAATAAGCAAGCTCAGAGAGCACCAAGGACCCCTCGTTTTACCATTAACATTTCTTAGGCAACCTATTCCCACTGAGTTCAATTTTATGTTTCTCCTGGCATGCCCATGTCTCATGTGCACATAATAAACAGGGTGGAAACACTGTCTTATAGGCAGCCATTTTCACTTTTCGTTTTGGGCAATATTTTTTTTTTAATTTGATTTATATGCCGCCCTTCTCCGGAGACTCAGGGCGGCTTACAATGTGCTAAGCAATAGCCTTCATACTTTTGTATATTTATACAAAGTCATCTTATTGCCCCCACAAACTGGGTCCTCAATTTACCTACCTTAGAAAGGATGGAAGGCTGAGTCAACCTTGAGCCTGGTGAGATTCCAACTTACAGTAATTCTAGACAGCTGGAGTTAATCACAGTGCTTTAGTCTGCTGAGCCACCAGGTCCTTTTTTATAACTAAAATATGTCACATACTGCTCCTTCTCTTCTACCAGCACTTAAATGTTCCAGCAATTTTCCCATCTTTAGTAAATAATTCACCAAGATATATACAGTACATTAATTGATTTGCTCTAGTTTCCATCTTTCAAGTGTAATTTGAATTCTTTCATTTCCTTATGATGGATGCATTTCCCTTTATCTTCGATGCATTATTTTTCACATCTACACTTACCTTTGCATTCGGCAGCCTGTCCAACACTTGCTGCAATTCATTTGGATTCTCAACCAGCAACACGGCATCGCCTCCATGTAAAATGACATGTACATGTGTGCCTCTAGCCAATACGCTTCTTTTGCATCACAGTCTTTATACAGTTATTGTTTTTAATTATTCCCTACTTAGAACTGAACATTTCGCTAAGCATTCCATTGATTGCTATATGCTTTATTTCTATTGCATATCACTTTTATTGCATTCCACAAGAAGCATTCAATTGTATACTTGTGCAAAATGTTCAACAGTCAAAACATATGCACCGCTGGCTTTCTCAGATGCAAACATTTTTCTGGTACCTCCCGAAGAGTAAAATCTGGGCTGCATATTCTCTCTGGTTTAAACCTAAATTGTACTTCCCAGATTGTGTTCACTGTCATCATTTGTATCTTTTTAATTAGAGTTCTAGAAAAATGTCTTTCCTAAACTAATGCCCCTGTAGTTTAGGTATTCACTCTTGCTACCATTTCTTTTTAGAGTGGGACAATATTAGCCTACTTCTAATCATCCCCCGCAGATGAACTCTTCACACCCATTAAATAAACCACATAACCACTGTGCAAAAGCAAACTGGCATCCATATTTCTCCAACAACATTGTGTATCTCAGCAATGAGAGCCACTGATGTATGATTGATATTATGCTTCAATATTATTATTCAAATCTATCGCATTTCATTTCATCACTTACTTTTAATACCTCTGTCAGAGGGTTGTTTCCCCTTTTGCTAGCTTCCCACGTGGTGCTTATTATTTTCAAAAGCATTCTGCAATCTCCTCTGTCCCTTTGAATTCTAACTATTCCTTCTTCTCTTTAACTACATTCTTTGCAATTAATATTTTCTCTTTATTTCATATGCAATACCCTTGTTGTTTTTGCTAAATCATTCTCTTATAAGCATTTTGTCATCTACAGCAGGGGTCCCCAAACCCTGGTCTGTGGGCTGGCACCAAGGCGCAGTATGCCATAAGCCACGCCGCGCAAACAAGCAAAGCCCCATCCAAGAGAGGCACATGAAACCATACCTCCTCCAGTCTCCGGAAAAACCTCCCTCCATGGAACCGGTTCCTGGTGCCCAAACAGTTGGGGGCTGCTGATCTGCAGCCTTTTTGCTCGATCATATTACCTAGCATCCATTTTCATATCTGCCATTAGCACAATTCCACTCATTTCTACAGCACTCTATAATCTACTTATTTTGAATCTCTTCCGAACAGCTGTCAAATCTTCTTTTCTTATTTGCACATTCCATTGACTTTCCAGGGAGTTTATCTGCCCTCCAGTCCCATTTACATAAAGAAGTCATAGTTTTTCTTCTCTCACTCTTCCTACTTCCACTCTAATTTCTCTTACTTTTTTCTTTTTCTTCCATGCCCCTTTTCCTCCCGAGATATGCTCTTTGCATTATGAAATAGCAATTTGTCCCACATTCCGAACTACTCTTTCTCCTCCATTAATTTTCTCAGTCTTTAATCCTAAATAATGAAACTGTGCTTTTAAATTACTCCCTTTTCCACATATGGATGGGAAGCAGGCCTCATGGACCAGTGCTTAGAATGAAGGGAGAAAAATCAGTAAATATACTATAAAACTAAACAATTGGTGCTTTGATGGGTATTTTATAACAGAAAGGGCCATTATGACATCATGGAGATTGAAAATTCCACAATGTTGGTAACGTTGTTAGGTAGAGATGTTAAGACAAGCAGGTGGATAACTAAGACAGGAATCCAGGACCATGAAAATCATGTATATCGAGCCATAGTTCCCATGCCTACAGCACCAGGAGCAAGGGATGAAGGTTATACAGACTACGGATCTGGTGAATCAGCTCCTATGGAGCTGGTTTCAAACAACCCGGTAAGTTATAAAACCAGAATTCTCACCAACTCACCTACTGATAAAGTGTGTATTTTAATATGATTGGGAACGACCATGCAATTTACATTTTTTGTCACGGATCAAAGAAAAAAAACCCCACACCTTATTTTGCTTTCAGTTTTCATTGGTGAATCCTGATCTTACAATAATGGACCACTTGATCTCAGAAGCTTGAAGTCTGCTCATCACTGCAGTAAGTCATGTCTGCACCACACCAGAACTAATCAAATCCTTATTCTCCACAGAGAAACCATTACGCTCCTGCTGCAGTTTGCAGAATACCAGGCCCAGAGGTTATTCCAACAACTTTCCAATAACCGCTTACTGCAATTGATTCCATGTTGGGGACGCTTTTTCAGGTGGGAACCTCTAAGGAACAAGCTAAACATCTAGAGCAGGGAAAATAATAGGTACAGAAGGGAAAGAATATATAGCTGTATCTAAAAAGGACTCACTTTGCCAAAGATATTCATTGCTCACTCAATTGTTGCAAATTTTATCGCCAGTTATTAAATCTGTTATTTTTAAAAGTTCTCCTTGCATTCCATTAAAAAGCACTCAAATTAATGTACCATTCAAATAGTTAAAATGCTTTTAATTTTTTAATACGGATAAACAGCCAAACACTGATGAGCAACAGACAAAACAACGGCTAAAAAAAAAACATGGATAGAAGATTTTTGCATACCATTAATAGGAGCAACATGATAAATTTTGAAAGCCCTTGCACAAAAATTAATCCAGCTGGGGGGACTCCATCACTGAAACTGCGCTATCTTTGGAAGTGAACTGCCTTTAAATACAGCTGTTTGGATAAATCTATAAATTAAAAACAGTGATAAGGATTTCAAATAAGTACCATTTGCGCCAAAGTGAAACCTTGTTTTAGCTATAGTTTTTCTGCTAATACTCATATACAGGGTGCTTCCAAAATGATTTGTGAAACAAATTTTCAAAGTCATGGTTTGATTTTACAGTCTTAACTGTTTTGGCATGTTTTCCTATTTGATCAAATGAAGAATGAAAGCTCAGCTCACAGCACTCCAAGGAAAGGATGAAAGAGAGAGAGCAGATGCTAATCAGAAGAAGCGCGCTACAAATCAGCCAAGGGAAGATGGCAGAGAGAGAACGTCACTGCCTTCTAAATCTATCTACGGCTTGTTTGACAATGATGGGCGGTTGGATGTCTTTAGTATGCGGAAGCTGGTCTATGAGAGAGGTAAAGATGGGATATGTCAGGGCAAAGAGTGAAACCTGGTTTTATATTTGTCATTTCTGTGGTGAGAAGATCCCAGTAGACACCAAAAAAAAAAGCAGAGCTAGTTTTGACCAATGCAAGCAGAAAGCTTTTTCTTCTTTCTTTAGAGTGGAGTAGAGTAGAGCAGAGTTGGAGCCTGGATAGCTCAGCAGACTAAAGCATTGTAATTAAACACCAGCTGTCTGCAATTGCTATAAGTTCGAATCTCCCCAGGCTCAAGATTGACTCAGCCTTCCATCCTTTCTAAGGTAGGTAAATTGAGGACCCAGTTTGTGGGGGCAATAAGCTGACTTTGTATAAATATGCAAAAAGTATGAAGTCTATTGCTTAACACATTGTAAGTCACGTTGAGTCTTCGGAGAAGGGCGGCATATAAATCAAATTTTTAAAAAATAATAAAAAAAGAGTAGAATAGAATAGAATAGAATAGAATAGAATAGAATAGAATAGAATAGAATAGAATAGAATAGAATAGAATAGAATAGAATAGAATAGAATAGAATAGAATTCTTGATTGGCCAAGTGTGATTGGACACACAAGGAATTTGTCTTTGTGCATATGCTCTCGGTGTACATAAAAGAAAAGATACATTCATCAAAAATCATAAGGTACAACAATTAATGATAGTCATAGGGTACAAATAAGCAATCAAATCATATTAGGAAACAGTCAATATAAATCGTAAGGATACAAGCAACAAGGGTACAGTCATACAGTCATAAGTGGGAGGAGATTTAGTTTGAGAGATAGGGGAGGAATGATCTAACAAATCCAATATTACATAACTGACCACAGATCTTATACAACAGATTAAACTCAGGCAAGTGGGTGCCTCAGAAATATATCAAACCATAAATCCTTATTAGTTCTAATTAGCGTGATGGCATCTGTTATGGAAATTTCAATCCAAACCATCTGGAGGGCATCAAGTTGGCCCTCAGTCTGATAGATGTTGGAATAATTTACATCACTTTGTTGATCAGGGTTGTTGTTATTATGCAGAGGGGAAACTAGAGCAGTCTTTCTTGGCACTTTTTAAACAGGAGCTTTCAGTTTTGCAAAGCATTGTGGGGATTGACGTTTAACAGCTTCTCTGAACTGTATGGCAAAAGAAGGCTGTGCTTGAGACTAAAACAACAGGCAGTAGTTGCATCAAACACTCCAGTTATAGAGATAGTCTTTGACTTACAGCCATTCATTTAGTGACCATTCAAAGTTACAACAGCACTGAAAAAAGGGACTTATGACCATGTTTCACACATACAACTGTTGCAGCATCTCGGTCCCAGGATCAAAATTCAGAAACTTGGCAACTGGTTCGTATTTATGACGGTCCGGGAGGGGGGGGGGCGGTCACTCAATCATCATTTGTGACCTCCTGACAGGCAAAGTCAATGGGGAAGACAGATTCATTTAACAACCATGTTACTAGTTTAACAACTGCAGTGATTCACTTAACAACTGTGACAAGAAAGATCACAAAATGGAGCAAACTCACCAACTCACAACGTCTTGCTTAGTAAGATAAATTTTGGCCTCAGTTGTGTTTGGATGTTGCAGAGTAACCGTACTCTAAGGACAACCCCAGTTCCCATAGAAGAATGTTACTCAATTAGGTGCTCTTTAGAAGTGCAGGGACTGGGGTCACCGAAGTTCTTAGCCAGTGTGGCCTAGGCGTTTGGAGAGTTATAGCCCTCATGCATCCAGAGTGGATCTCTGGAAGAAGCCGACTTAAGCATGAGAGTCTAGAATTGGGCAGATAAAACACCTTGTAAGATGCTTGCTGGTTGCTTAAATTGTTGCAGGCTATGCTAAGATCAGTTTGGAAAAAAACAGTATGAGCTGGCAAGGTATTTCCTATTCTCAAGTGAGAAGCCGTGCTTAGCATACCTTGTATGATTATTCCTTGAACGCTAAGCTACCCCTGAATAAGCAGTTTTTGCTTTGTAATTTAAAATACGACAGGGATGCAGACAGGAAAGCACGATCGAAAGCACGAAAGCACGTGATCCATAATTTCAGCTTGCAATCCAGATTGGGTATTTAGAAATGCAGAGCAAACTTCTCCGGTGTCGATTGGGTCATACCATCTCTTGAGTTGCAAACGTTCAAGTGGCCATTAAAGGATGACGAAGAAATACCAAACCTTGCCTGAAATTCTGCAGTCAAGGTAGAGCTATCAAAGCAGGGGTGAAATCCAAAATTTTACCCTACCGGTTCTGTGGGCGGGACTTGGTGGGTGTGGCAGGGATATTGCAAAATATCCATTCCCACCCCACTCTGGGGCCAGCCAGAAGTGGTATTTGCCAGTTCTCTGAACTACTCAAAATTTCCGCTACCAGTTCTCCAGAACCTGTTAGAACCTGCTGGATTTCACCCCTGTATCAAAGACATATCCTTGCCCTTCCCTACAGCAAAGGCTCTTGCTATTCTGCTAGTTCAGTCTACAACCAAGATGCCCCAAGAACATCAATAACAGAATGATCAAATGTCCCCCAACATCATATATTTGGGTGGTGATCAACCTGTAATCACCCATATCCTGATATGTGACCTGATTTCTTTTGTCTAGACCAGTAGGCGGAGGGGAGAACTAAGATCAATGTACCAGCATGATGAATTAACTTCATCGATGGTAGAAATGAAGCCAAGGATGTTGGAAACCAAATGCATTCATTCCTGCAGAAAACAGATTTATTTTCCAAGCAGAAGAAGCAACAAAACAGAAAGGTTTTAAGCATAGTTTGGGAACTGTGTAATAAGGATGGGGCACAGATTTGGAATTAATGATGAAGTTCTGTGCCAGGGTAATCTATCTGGCAGAAAGTCTCAGCACAAGCTGTGTAAACAGGATTTTGTAATTTCATCAGCAGAAGAGAACACTTTGAAACCAGCTTTCAAAGTATTGGATACTGCACCACATCCTCTGGCAGCTAGGAAAAGGGAAATTTGGAGCAAAATACTCTGTTCCCCTTGGTTCCCTTTCCTCCCCTGCCAGTCAGTATTTTTCAAGATCTTCAACAGGATATGGGGTCCTCGACTTACAACAGTTCATTTAGTGACTGTTCAAAGTTACAACAGCATTTTAAAAAATGTGACATTACTATTCTTCACTATTACTATAGCATCCCCATGATCATATGATCAAAATTCAGATGCTTGGCAATTGGTCATACTTACAACCATTGTTGTGTCCCACGGTCATGTGATCACCTGTTGCGATCTTTTGACAAGCAAAGTTAATGGCCAGATTCACTTAACAACCAGGTTACTAACTTATCAACTGCAGTAATTTACTAAGGTCGTAAAATGGGGCAAAAATTCATTTAACAAACATCTCACTTAACAACAGAAATTTTGGGCTCAATTGTGGTCATAAGTCAAAGACTACCTGTCTATTTTCCAACCAAGATATCATGAGAGCTACATGGGAATCGCTCTAGCTAGCTAGCTAGGTATCATCGATCTATCATCTGTCTATCATCATTCTATCAAGGCACACATCCCAATGAAAGAAAAATAACCTGGAAGTTTCTGTTTGGTGTGTACCCTGAGAAATCCACAACTGAAGAGAGGAAGGAACTGGATCGGCAAATGGCTTCCCAGTATCAATGGATGAAGCATTCATGGAAACAGCGCTTCCCCTGGGCTGCCACCATGAGAACCCAGAGTGACTGTAAGTCCTGCTTCTCCAGTTGGTTTGATATCTTCCTAGGCTCCTCCCACTGGGTGGAGAAACAGAGCTCCGCCTTTTAAAGGGCTACTGCCCTGGACAATAAGGTGATCCTAACTGTTCCATTATGCCTGCAGTTGAGCTTTCCTTGGCCATCCAGAAACACAATGAGGATCAGAGGGAAATGGAAGCAGCCAATCCACCTACAGATACCTACAATGAGGTGAGAAATAAAGCAAAAAGCATGTTCTTGAAAATAAGATAAGCCAGAGCAACTAGAAAACTTGCTTTGCACTGCCGTTTTTCACATTGTCTGTTGTGTGGTGCATGGCTCAGCATTGAGATGGCTGCTTGCTGGTTTTTTTGTTTGTCTTTTTAAATTAGACATGTGCATATTTTCCACTTACCACTGAATGTCTATAAGCAGTCAGCGCTCCTATAAAATTAGAGGTTTCCATGCCAAGTATTGATGAACTTGTCAGTCAAGGCCAAATAGTCTCAGAATAGTCAAAGTTAGCATTTCTGAGGGAATGGAGGGGGGGGGGGGGGGAATAAAATCTCAGAAACTTTTCATAGACTTTAAAAAGTTCAGCTCTGGGAGGGATGAATCAGGATGGATTGTGTGATTAGGAAATTAGGAAGGATGGAAGAGAAGGAAAGAAGGAAGAAGGAAGTAGGAAGGGAGGGAGGAAGGGAGGAAGGAAGAAGGAGGGAGGAAGGAAGGAGGAAGGAAGGAAGAGGGAGGGAGGGAGGGAGGAAGGAAGAGAAGGAAGGAAGAGGGAGGAAGGAAGGAAGAGGGAGGGAGGGAGGAAGGGAGGAAGAAAGAAAGAAAGAAAGAAAGAAAGAAAGAAAGAAAGAAAGAAAGAAAGAAAGAAAGAAAGAAAGAAAGAAAGAAAGAAAGAAAAAAGAAAGGAAGGAAGAGGGAGGGAGGGAGGAAGGAAGGAAGGAAGAGGGAGGGAGGGAGGAAGGAAGGAAGGAAGGAAGAGAAAGAAAGGAAGGAAGGAAGAAAGGGAGGGAGGGAGGGAGGGAGGGAGGGAGGGAGGGAAGGAGGAAGGAAGGAAACCTTGCCTCTTCCAAGGTCTGTGGTCCCAGATTTAGACCACCCACCAATGAAATCCACATAAATCCCCAAGGGTCAGTTTTTAAAATGTTCACAGAGGACAAATGTTCTGATGCTAAGATCCATTAGCAGCTCAATTCAGCATATAAAAGAGCTCACTTTCTGTCCCCAGACCAAAAAAAAAACCCCTCATCAGATTTGCTGTGTGGTGTTACCTCATTATAAGACCAGCTAGTAGACTTTCCCAGTCAAATACTTTACTCATGTTAACTAAGGCTTCCATAATCCCGAACCAGAATGACCAACTCGGGGAGAATGATGAGGGTTGTTGCATCCATTGCATTAGTGAGCCATCCGGCTGAGAAATGTTTGTATAATAATAATAAGGAATCCTTAAAATACTAAGAGGTTAACATGGTACTTGTCCCCTCATTCTTGATAATGGCAACCAAAACAAATGCATGCTTTGTGTTGAATCTTTTCAAAATTCCAGCCAGGCAAGACTTCACTACGTGTCTATTTTAGGTGTGAGAATGAATGGAGATGTATACGGAATGAATGGAGACTTACGACCACAATTGACCCTAAAGTTTATATTGCTAAGTGAGAAATTTGTGAAGTGAATTTTGCCCCATTTTAAGACGTTTCTTGCCACAGTTCTTAAGTGAATCACTACAGTTGTAAAGTTAGTAACATGGTGATTAAGTGAATCTGGCTTCTCTATTGACTGTACTTTTCAGAAGGCCACAAAAGGTGATCACTTGACCCCAGGACACTGCAAACATCATAAATATGAGTCGGTTGCCAAGCCTCTGAATTTTGATCACTGTGACTATGCAATGGTTGCATGTGTGAAAAATGGTTAGCAGTCACTTTTTTCAGTACTGTTGTAATTTGAAACGATCACTAAACAAACTGTTGTTAGTTGAGGACTACCTGTAGATGCATCTGCAGCCTTTATGCATTTTTTTTATGTTTGAGTGGATATATCCTTTCGATTTATATTGATTGTTTCCTAGTATGATTTGATTGCTTATTTGTACCCTATGACTATCATTAAGTGTTGTACCTTATGATTCTTGACAAATGTCTTTTTATGTACACTGAGAGCATATGTACCAAAGACAAATTCCTTGTGCATCCAATCACACTTGGCCAATAAAGAATTCTATTCTATTCTATTCTATTCTATTCTATTCTATTCTATTCTATTCTATTCTATTCTATTCTATTCTATTCTATTCTATTCTATATAAATCATTATAGAGTTTAAATATGTGATGATCAAAGGGCAAAGAATATGTGATGGTCAAAGGGCAAAACTTTTGCAATTTTGCAAAAGTTAAGGAAAGAATGGAATGGAATGGAATGGAATGGAATGGAATGGAATGGAATGGGATGGGATGGGATGGGATGGGATAGGATAGGATAGGATAGGATAGGATAGAATAGAATAGAATAGAATAGAATAGAATAGAATAGAATAGAATAGAATAGAATAGAATAGAATACTTTATTGGCCAAGTGTGATTGGACACACAAGGAATTTGCCTCTGGTGCATAAGCTCTCAGTGTACATAAAAGCAACAAGTGATAAATCATGATCATAATCATCCTAAAATACATTCATCATAAATCATAAGATACAACACTTAGTGATAGACATAGGATACTAAATAAGCAACCAACATAAATCATACTAGGATACTAAATAAAACAATTAAAATAAATCGTAAGATACTAGCAACAAAGTTATAGTCATAAGAGGATAAGGAAATAGGTAAATGGAAAGATGAGAATAATGACAGTAATACAGACCTACTTGGTAGTTTGACAGTGTTGTGGGAATTAGTTGTTTAGCAGAATGATGGCATGGGGGAAACTCTCCTTGTGTCTAGTTGTTTTGGCATGCAATGCTCTATAGCAGTGATAGCGAACCTTTTCCGGACCGAGTGTCCAAATCGCGCACGTGAGTGTGTGCAAATGCATGCACATGTGTGCCCAAACCCCCAAAATGCAATGCAAGTGCGGCCCCCATTCATGCGCCCTGACCCCCGTATGTGCCCCACCCCCATGTGCACACGGCCTCCTGCACGAACCCAACCCCCAGCGCATGCATGGCAGAGATCCGAAGATCAGCTGGTCAGCAGGAGGCAGCCCGCATGCGTGGTGGAGCTGAACTGGGGCAATGGCTTGCATGCCCACAGAGAGGGCCCTGCATGCCACCTCTGGCATGAGTGCCATAGATTCGCCATCACAGCCCTATAATGTCATCTTGAGGGAAGAAATTGAAACAGTTTATGTCCAGAATGTACAGCGTAAGAAAGAGAATATGTCTAAAAACCATTCCATTTGCACCAGTGGTGAAATCCAAATTTTTTTATTACTGGTTCTGTGGGTGTGGCTTGGTGGACTTGGTGAGCGAGGCAGGGGAAGGATACTGCAAAATCCCCATTCCCTCCCCACTCCTGGGGGAAGGATATTGCAAAATCTCCATTCCCACCCCAATCTGGGACCAGCCAGAGATGGTATTTGCCGGTTCTCCAAACTACTCAAAATTTCCACTATCAGTTCTCCAGAACCTGCTGGATTTCACCCTTATTTGCACAAAACCTAAAAACATGGGAGATTGGTTAGATTCATTTTATCCACTGTTGTTGACACTGACTGAGAGATGGTCTCTCAAATACCAATCAGGATGTTACCTGCCGGTGATGCTAGAACTGAACCTAACGTGTGCATTGTGTGTGCTCAATCACTAAGCCTAAACTAATATTCTGTCTTTCACCAGAATAGTGCGTCCTTCCAATATGTTAATGAACAACAGTTCCAAAAGGCACTAAGAGATATTGAGGCTGACATTCCTCGGACTGACCGACACCGGACCTTCTTCCAGTGAGAACATCTCCTTCCCCGGCCACAACTAAGCCGAAACAAAAAAGGCTGATTGCAAAGAGCATTTTGCAAACTCTTAATTTTCAGGCTGGGTGGCTATTTCTTCCATTTTGCCAGACTCAGGAAGTAGAACATTCATACACACCTAGTGAACTGAATAACTGACAGGTTCCATTGGGCTTGACAGATCAAAATTTGTGCAGGGCTAAGTGGGAATATCTATCAAATCCGATTTGATTAAAATATGGGCATATCAGAAACACAAAAGCATCATCTGGAGGAATATTTGCATTTTTACTATGAACTGATTTGATTACTCATCCCTCTCAGAAAATGCAGAATCTTTTTTTATCGTGCTTTTATTTGCTGAAATTTACCCTGCATTCTACTTTGGAGAAAACAAAATTACTCAAAAATGAACTCTTACAGCCAAGACAGATTCGGTGATCTAAAGTCATATTTCTTGACCACGTTTGGTTTTTTAAAAAGTTTTTTCAGTTTTATTTTTTCTACACATAATATAAAATGTATATTTTCTTATACATAATTAATCATACACATATATATTTTCCTTAAAGAAAGCATTAAAATAAGACATTTTAATTACATTCGGGGTTGCTCTTTTACCCTTTCTTCCCTCTTTTCGCAACAAACCTTCTTCTCCTCCTTTCTTTCCCTTCCCAGCCTCCCCTCCTCTCTGACTTTCTCCTTCCTCCTCTCCTACCTCATCCTATTTCCCCTTCTTTCCTCCTCTCCTCTCTTCCTTCCCCCTTCTCCCCTTCTCCCCTACTCCTGTCCCCTGCCCTTCCTTCCTCTCCTTTTCCCTTTCTTTCTTTCCACTCACTCCCTCTCCTCTTCCTACCTTCTAGTCCCCTCTCCTTTCTATCTTCTTCGCTATATAATATTCTTCTTGTTTGGTATCCGAGCAACTCTTATATTCCACTCATATATACTTTCTTTCTATTTTTTTTTCAGATTTATTCTATCTATCTAACCTTAAATTGACCATGTTTTTTTAAAAAATTAAAAGCAGTTATAGTGTGATCCGGTCTTACTCATGGCTGGATATCTAGACAAACAGATGCTTAACTTTAACTCAATAGAGGCCACTTAAAGGAGTTAAGCATCCCTGCCTTAAACCACTGCTCTAATCAAATTGGTTCTCCCCACCTCCAAAAAAGCAATGCTTTATTGCTTTTTTAAGGACAGCCTCAGTTTATCTGTGCCAAGAACCACAACAACAAAACACAGACAACCTTGAAGTTGCTTAGTTACCTTCCAGCAGCAGATTGCGCAAACTTTGATTTATATTTCTACTTAGATTCTAAGTATTATTTATACATGAATGCAGAAACACACATAACATTGTATAATCTGCAAACTCTGTTCAAACCTGTATCTTCTCTTATTTGGAAATGAATGATCTGTCCCTGCCGTTGTAGCTCGCACCTGTGACATTCCTCTCTCTCTTTACAGACGTGAAGGGCTAGTAAAGCTGCTTTACCTACGGGATATTCTCATCACGTTTGCGGCCTTTCACCAAGGTGAGGAAACTGCCACAAAATGTACTTCCAGGAATTGCAGCTGGCAGTATGAGTCTGCTGCCTATTTTTTCCCTATTCTCTCCCGCCCCCCAGCCTCTCTATTCCTGACACTTAACAGTTCCACCGTTCATCATTTATATGGGCCTCTCAATGTGCCAAATACTTTCTAGTTCAAAGTATTTTTCAAATAGATGTAGGCAGGGCTTTTCTTAAGGAGGTCTAAGGAAGGAACAGATATGTCCTCCAGAGGTATCTGCTGAACATTGTGCTAAGCATTCCCATATTTCACACAGAGCCGGGTAGCTGTTGCATAATGCAGGATGTGCAAAACCTTATCTCCGTCTCTCCCCACGCAGGGCTGGCTCCATCATTGGGCATCTGCCTTAGGCCAAACATGCTTATAGAGTAAGCAGGGCAATCTGTGCATGCTTTCTAAGATATAATAGCTACTGCTCTCAGGTGGTGGAAGGACACCAATCTAACCAGCCAATCAGTTAATGTACTGATTAAATTTGGATAGATGGCTGGGTGAGCCTCAAGCAGCAAATTGTCTTAGGCTAGCTCTATTCCCCATCCATAAATGCCTGAAGCAGTCACTTAATTTCTGTTCTTCCCTCTTAGATCAAGAGTATCCAACCTTGCCAATATTAAGACCTGTGGACTTCAACTCCCAGAATTCCCTAGCCAGCATAGAGAAAATTCATGGCTGGCTAGGGAATTCTGGGAGTTGAAGTCCACAGGTCTTAAAATTGGCAAGGTTGGAAACGCCTGCCTTAGATTGTTCTCTATTCTGTGTTTCGTAAAATGCTTTGAAATGCTGGTGTATAGGAAGCAGCATAAAAATGGTGCACATACCTCACTTTAAAAGGTTTATCAAGCCAAACAATCCCTTCTTATTCTAAAATCAGTTCTAATTCGATAGGATATTTTCCCAAAGAGGGATGCATCACATTACAGCCTAGATGTAAAATTCTACCTGCTGGAAGGGATGCTGTAAGTTGAGGACCTTCTGTTCCACAAGCACAGCTTCTTCATTTTGAAGGAAAGAAAATTCATACCAGAGTGTTAACCGTTGTGGTACAGGAGTAGAAAGTTCCATTGCTGCAGATACTGAATTAGAAAATACTGAACCGTTGTCAGCTTTGGTCCTGGAATTACAGTAAATTCTTATTATTTGCAGTAGTTACATTTTATCAAATAGTCACCAATAGTAAATTAATGAATACTGAACCACTACTCCTAGGGAAACACAACATTAGATTCCTGCAAGCTTCTGGTACAACATGTTCATCAACTGATCAATACATCACCTTGTTTTATGTGTGTTTCTGTTAAAGGACACCTTATTTAATATATATTTCTTGCAAATAAAAGTCCTTGGGAGAAAAAAAGATTAAACAAAGACCAAGTATTTAAAGTTTCATTAAACAATCTTATTTATAGTGGACATTTTAACCAGTGAGATCAGAAGGCAGGCGTGCAGCAGACTGGTCACTCAAAATTTTCACCACATTGCACATGTCCTCAAATAACCGCAAAAGCATTTCAAGTATTGATTTCGGGGTTACAAATAAATTTAGCAATAAGGCAAATCCTCAGATATGGAACCCACACATAATGAGGATTGACAGCTAATTCAATCAGTCAGAGTTGCACTTCTGTGCGTGCTTTTATCTATGAATCCAGTGAGACATATTTTTTAAGAAGACATGCAGATGACTCTGTTGCCTGCATAAGAGCATTCTAATAGGACATTTATTATTTACTTCCTGTTTTTATTTTGCTGGGCAAGTGACCAAACTTCCAAAGAAACTATAATGTGCAAAAGTAATACATATATATAACAGCGTGTAGAACCCAGAGAGCCTTTGTGTGAGAAATGACAGCATTGAAGTTCTGTGTTCTCATTATTATTATGCAATTCACATCATTGAGCTAATCTTCCCTATCTAGTTTTGAACAATTCAACCATACTGATCGGGAATTCAGGCCCCAAGGAAGACACATAGAATGACTTCTGAGCAGTTTCCTTTATTATTCCTCCCCTGTAGACAGAAAACTTGCCAAACTAAAGCAACTATTTCCACCATTAATCAGAACATTAATCACTTTCTTTCTCCCAACCAAACTATCTAAACTTCCCTACCACTTTGCTCTCTGAAATGCAGCCCCTCCCTCCTGGGAATCCAGACTACATTCCACCACAGGTAAAGATACTCTGGAATCCAGTTCAACTCATAGAGACTGCCTTTGTGCAGATTTCATGGCTGCATTATGAAATTGGTTTGCCATCACCCTCTTCCCAGCTGTTTTTTCCATTTCCCAATCTAGCCAATGACGGTGGAATTCCACAGTGACTCCCATTCAAGTGCTATCCGTTGTTGAGCCTGCTTAGCTTCCCAACCCATACAAAGTGTTTTGAATCTAAATTCTGAATGAGTGGTTGTCGGATTTCTTCCTGCTTCTGCTTTGTTCTCTCCTATCCTCTAGAGATTGGATACTGCCGGGGGATGCATTACTTTGCCAGCCGCTTCTTAGAGACCCTGGACAATGAGACAGAGGCTTTTTGGTGCTTTGTAGGATACATGCGGCGGTCTGCATGGGGCTTCACCACCACGGGTGTCCGTCGGAAGATACGTGAGTGAAGGGAAAATGGAGGGGTGAAAACAGACGCAAGCTTTGCAAAGAGACTCTGCTGACTAGAAGCATTCTGTTTGAGGCAAACATCGTGCTTTCTCTTCAGAGAAAGCTTCAAGGGAAGAATAGGATGCTTCCTGCAAGTTTGCAGCAAAAATGGATTGTGAAAAATAGCCATTGGCCGGTATTTTGGCTGCAATGCCACCCAGGGTCCTTCCCTCACTGGAGTGTTAAAGTGTCCCTCAGCTATCCTGGAGCTGGCAGAAGATGGTAACGATGTGAAACATGTTGTCCCTCTTGCCATTTTCTATCCTGCCCAGTCATTGCATTCACAAGACTTCTTTCCAGGGGCATGAGCGGAAACACCTACCCTGTTTCCCCCAAAGTAAGACATCCCCTGATAATAAGACCAATCGGGCTTTTGAGCGCATGGCAATAAGGCCAAGAGCTTATTTCAGGGTTCAAAAAAATATAAGACAGGTTCTTATTTTCGGGGAAACACGGTAACAGGTTTCATTCACCCTGAGGCTGCCCTGAGACAGTGTCAAAATTAAGAGGAAAATGCAACTTCTATACTGTACGGCAGTGTTTCTCAACCTTGGTAGCTTGAAGATGGGTGGACTTCAACTCCCAGAATCCCCCAGCTGGCTGGGGGATTCTGGGAGTTGGAGTCCACCCATCTTCAAGCTACCAAGGTTGAGAAACACTGCTGTATGGCTAAGGGTGATTTAAGAAGGGTTCATTGATAGCAATATCATGGGGACACAAGAGATAAAGGGTGTTGTCTGTGCTGTGATTAAGTGTATGTTGGGGGGGGGGGGGATAGGCCCTAAGACTTTTCACTGCAAGTCCCAAAGCAGGTTTCTTTTTTAAAGACCAAAAGCCAACACATAAAGAAATGAACTTGTATGTATTGTAGCCCTGGGGGAAAAAATATATGTACAGCCATGTATACTAGTCAACCCTGATAGGTGGTTATCTGTATCATCAAAATGAAAAGAAAGACATTTTCACAATGGCAGTAAAAAAAAAAACCAACAAAACATCTCCCTGCTCTAGCATTGTTTTAATTATAGCTGTCTTTGAGAGGGGCAAGAGAAAATTGAGCAGGTAGTTTCTGAGCAGGTGGAAGAGAGATTAGAAGAGGGACTGGGAAAGATTATTAGATGTTGAGACACTGGCTGCAGGCATTGACTTGCAGTGTATATTCAGCTTCGGAAAGATAAATGGTTATCTAAAGCAAGGTTGTGTGGATTTAATGATTTAAAAAAATAATAATCTGTGTCAAGGAAATACAAGCTTTGCAATTTGTATAAGTGAAGAGACATGCCAAAGGGCTAAAGTTTGTTAATGTGTGCCATCTGCCAAGCCTGAATCTCCACTGATACAGGAACGATCAGAAAGCATTGTCTGTAGAGACTCTCTGTCATCCAAGTCATGGTTGTCCCAAAGATGCTTTTTCAGGAGGCAACTGGACTTCCTTGTTTTTTCTTTTGAAGACGTTTCGCTTCTCATCCAAGAAGCTTCTTCAGCTCTGACAGGATAGCGGGGATCCTGTCAGAGCTGAAGAACCCCTATTATCCTGTCAGTGTTGTGGCTCCGTTGCCTGAGCCGGTGTCATCGGCAGATGCAGACTCTGAGAGTGAGGGAGAAGAGTTGGCAAGGCCTCCATCTCCAGGACCCTCCTCTCTGGCAATGCCTCCGGAGGACACCGAAGGGCAAGAGATAGGCCCAGAGCCAAGCACGTCCACGTAGCCATAGGTGGACAGTGATGAGGGTAATGAGTCTTGGCTGGATCCTTGGCAGTGTCGCAGGGAGAAGCGCGTGCAACAGAAGAAAAGGCGTGCCAGAGATTAGGCTGAATCACTGGACCACACCCCACAGGGTATAAAAGGGGGTGAGTTAGCCTTTCAGACTCTATGACAGACAAAACTAACTCCTATTGAGTCACATTGCATCTGTGGAAAATTATTATCAGCCTTGGATTTATTTCTACGAACTGGACAATTCTTTACCATGGGTATTTTGTTTGTTGATAAAAGTTCTTGGCAAGCAACTACTGGGTGGCTGCCAAGCGTCTTATCGGAAGAATTGGTTGTCTGCCAGTTTATTTAACCCCCGCTGTCTGTCTGTGTGTGTGTGTGTGAGATGGGGACAGAACAGTCAGAGCTGAAGAAGCTTTTTTGATGAGAAGCAAAATGTCTTCAAAAGAAAAAAACAAGAAAGTCCTAAAAAGGTACCTTTGGGACAATCATGACCTGGATGACAATGCTTCCTGACCATTCTCTCTTTCTTATTTATTTATTTGTTTGTTTGTTTGTTTGTTTGTCAAACATGTACAAGGTAGCAAGTATAAGTATGAACATAAACATGAACAAAGGAAGTACCGTAAATACAGATAAATGGGGACAGTAGGACAGGGACGGTAAGCACGCTGGTGCGCTTACGCACGCCCCCTTTACGGACCTCTGAGGAATGGGGTGAGGTCCACGGTAGACAGTTTGAGGTTGAAGCTGTGGGGGTTTGAGGCTGTAACAACGGAGTCGGGTAGAGCATTCCAGGCGTTGACTACTCTGTTGCTGATGTCGTATTTTCTGCAATCGAGTTTAGAGCGGTTTATCGTGAGTTTGTATCGATTGTTTGCCCGTGTATTATTGAGGTTGAAGCTGAAGAAGTTGTTGACAGTAAGACTTCTTGTATCAGTGGAGATTCAGGCTTGGCACAACTGGGCGAACAAACCTGAAGTGTGAGAGATTTAGGCCAATTGGGGTCTTTGTGAGCAACACTCCAGTTCTGATCCTTCTCTGACAGAGAGATGACATCAAGACCTATTGAAAAGAAGGATGATCTTCTCTTGTCATGTCCATACAGAAATCTGTGAGGAACTTCTGAAGCACGTCGACCCTGAACTCTATGGCCATATTGAGAGCGTCTCCAAGGAAAAGCTGCTCTTCTGCCTCAGGTAAGGCAGAATGGGGGATTCTGGGAATTGAAGTCCACCCATCTTTAAGCTACCAAGGTTGAGAAACACTGATCTAAAGGTTGCAGGATGCAGAAGATTGCAGCTAGAGGTCACCAAAGTCTGCCAAATACCAAAATATTTGTAACTTGCCTAAATGCAGTTAGGCATTTGCCTCATTTAAACAATGGTTTTGCACCTGTACCGCACTAAGATATATATAAAAAATATT
This sequence comes from Masticophis lateralis, assembly GCA_030761175.1. Lineage (NCBI taxonomy): Eukaryota > Metazoa > Chordata > Lepidosauria > Squamata > Colubridae > Masticophis > Masticophis lateralis. The sequence goes on from JAUDYJ010000002.1 coordinate 148,234,045, forward strand.
AAGTAACAAAAGACTCAAAAGATAAATACTGGTGCTTCTGGAAGGGAAGGATTTACATATCTCTAAGGAGGCACTTTTTTATTTGGAAGATAAAGCATCCCTGCAAAAAGTCATCGAAAGGTAGTCCTCGACTTGCTTCATTTAGTGACCATTCAAAGTTACAACAGCTCTGAAAAAAAGTAACCCATGGCCATTTTTCACAGTTTGAAGCATCCCCACGATCATGTGATAAAAAGACAGATGCTTGGCAGCTGGCTCATATTTATGACCGTTGCTGTGTCCCAAGGTCACGTGATCCCCTTTTGCGACCTTCTGACAAGCAAAGTCAAGGGGGAAGCCAGATTCACTTAACAACCGAGTTATTAACGTATCAACGGCAGTGATTCACTTAACAACTGTGGCAAGGAAGTCGTAAAATAGGAATTTTCAAGTTTCAATGTGCTTCCCCCTCCTGCCCATTATCTCCATATGAGCGAGGGAGTGGCTTGTCTGAGATGTGTTCTCAAGTTACTTTTTTGACCTGGGCTCAGACCCTTTTTATCTCACCGCTGCCTTGGTAGCAGCTCTTCTTCCTGTCCTTCAGAGCCATTCCCTCTCTCCTTTACGGATAGAAAAGTGGTTTGCCACTGCCACATTCTGGGATATATAGGAGATGACCAGGCTGAGTCGGAGGGAGGGGTCAAATCAGGGGTGAAATCTAGCAGGTTCTGACAGGTTCTGGAGAACCGGTAGCGGAAATTTTGAGTAGTTTGGAGAACCGGCAAATACCACTCTGGCTGGCCCCAGAGTGAGGTGGAAAGTGAGATTTTGCAATATCCTTCCCCCAGGAGTGGGGTGCGAATGGAGATTTTGCTGTATCCTTTCCCTGACACGCCCACCAAGCCACGCCCACCAAGCCACACCCACAGAACCGTCAGTCATTAGTCCCTTCACACCCACAAGAGATTTAAGTCCAGTCCCCCCTCCCCCTGGAATTTCTGTGACTTTTATCTACCACCAATTTGTTTGGACCTGTTAGTAGTTCATATTCTTGTAGAGAATTTGTAGAGAGCTTAAGCTTACAATAAATCTTTATACTCGTTTGAACTGCCTGGATCTCCCAATTTCCTTGGTGCATGACAAGATGTTTTTTAACTCCCATCTAGCTAATAGCCCTGGATTTTCTGGTGGTCTCCTTTCTGAATATTAAACCAGGCTTAAATTAGCTTCCTGATATTAAACACGGTAACTAGATTCCACCATCTGCTATAAGATTGCTCAGCTGCCTTTCTTAATGCCCTAAAACACAGATGCCAGCAACTGAGCAGGAATAGAGGTACTATTAGGGCTCTAGGCCACTAGGTACAGGTTCCCTGGTTCTACACTACGGAAGGCTCCTAAATCTATTTATTTATTTTTACTTTATTAAATTTATTGACTGTCCATTTTACCGCATGGTAACTTGGGGCGGTTTGCAATAAAATAAAATCCAGCATGCAGGCTTCTTCTAAACAAAAGTAGAAGTCCTGTCCAGTGATGGGATTCAAAAATATTTTACTACCGCTTCTGTGGGTGTGGCTTGGTGGGCATGGCAAGGCTTGATGGGTGTGGCATGGCTTGGTGAGTGTAGCTTGGTGGACGTGGCAGGGGAAGGATACTATAAAATCTCCATTCCCTCCCCACTCCAGGGGAAGTTTACTGCAAAATCCCCATTTCCTCCTGATCAGCTGGGACTCAGGAGGCAGAGAATTGATGGGGGCGGGGCCAATCAGAGGTGGTATTTACCGGTTCTCCGAACTAGTCAAAATTTCCACTACCGGTTCTCCAGAACTAGGCAGAACCTGCTGAAACCCACCTCTGGTCCTATCCTAAGTGCTCGCTTCTCCTACAACTGAGCCCTGGTTTACACACATATATATGTGTGCTCACTTTTTCTCCTGTCCTGAGTTATATCGTGAGAGGAATGCAATTTTGGTCAGTCCTTTCACCTCTTTAAAAAGCTTTTTTTAAAAAAAAAACTTTTAATAAAAAAAAAAAGTAATTTGTCAAAAAAAAAAAAAAAAGACTTTTAAGCACCACAGAGATAATAAGCAGCTGTACAGCCCAATATCTTGATTTTTCACATGGAAGATATTAGAAAAGAAAGTGTGCGGCCGGGGGAGAGGGGCGGAGAGATGTCTCTGCTGCTTCCTGGCAAAGCAGGATGATCAAAGAGTGCATGATGGTGTGGGGGGAAAGGGGAGGGGGGAGGGTTGAGTAGAAAAAGAAACTGGGTGGGGAGAAGCATCTAAAATACCAACAGTTGGGTGTAAGGACCCCCTAATGGGCACCTGGCCTAAAGTCTTTAATCTGGCAGAACTACCCTCGTTTGAAGACAAGAGGTCTTGACTCCATTCACGCATAAGAATGGCACATGCCAGGAACATCTGGTTTACTGCTGTAGCCCCATGACATCACTTTCATTTCATCCCCAACTCATTCTAGCCTTTAAATGGTCTTTACTGGTCCAATAAGGGCAGTTTTCGACTTACAACCCTTCGTTTAGTGACCGTTCAAAGTTACAACGGCATGGGGCGGGGGAGTGACTTGCAACTGTCCTCGCACTTACAAGTGATGCAGCCCTTGCCACAAGATCAGAATTTGGGTCAGTGGTGAAATCCAATTTTTTTTAAAATACCGGTCCTGTGGGCGTGTCTTGGTGGGCGTGTCTTGGTGGGCGTTGCAGGGGAAGGATACTGCAAAATCTCCATTCCCACCCCACTCTGGGGCCAACCAGAGGTGGTATTTGCTGGTTCTCCGAAATTTCCACTTCCGGTTCTCCAGAACCTGTCAGAACCTGCTGGATTTCACCCTTGACTTGGGTGCTTGCAACCAGGGTGCATTTAGTAGTGTCCCAGGGTCACATGATAGCCATTTTTGACCTTCCCAGCTGGCTTTTGACAAATACAGTCAATGGGGAAGCTGGATTTGCTTAATGACTGTATGATTCACTTAACAACTGCACTGATTTGCTTAATGACCACGGCAAAAAAAAAGGCCGTAAAATTGGACTTAATAACCACCTTGCTTAACAATCGAAATTCTGGTGTCAATTGTGGTCATAAGTCGAGATCTATCTTATTAAGCTGGGTTTGCAAGTTGGCTCCTGGTTCTTTCAGCTGTGGTGGCCATACGCTCCAGGCTCTGGGCATTGTCCTGCAGGACCACTTGGCCATAAGAGAGTCTGGCTCTTTCAGTTCAAGAGTTGGGGGCAGTTCAGTAGCTATTCCCTTTCCTGATCATCTCCCAAAACTTTCCACCAAACTCACCAAACTGATTCTGACCGGCTCAGGGTTGACTCAGGTATATAAAGTGGTCAGTGGTGGGATTCAATATTTTTTACTACCGGTTCTGTGGGCGTGGCTTGGTGGGCACGGCGTGGCGGGCGTGGTGTGGCAGGTATGGCAGAGGAAGGATATTGCAAAATCCCCATTCCCTCCCCATCCCACTAACCGGCTTTCCAGCTCCGTTCTCATGTGTAGGGCAATAAAAGAAGTCCCAGCTGATCAGCTGAGACTCAATCAGCAGAGACTCAGGAGACAGTGAATAGATCGGACGTGGGGCCAGCCAGAGGTGATATTTGCAGGTTCTCCGAACTACTCAAAATTCCCACTACCGGTTCGCCAGAACCTGTCAAAACCAGCTGAATATCACCTCTGGAAGTGGTATGTAAGTCTAAGGGCTATTGCTATTGTTAACTTGTTAAGCAGGGTTGAGAGCTGATTGAGTGTTGCTCACCAAAAAAAAGGAAAGGAAAGGAAAAAGAAGAAAAACAGGCCAGCACATGAGCCAACAAGTGTACATAGCACACTCTGCAAATGCAAAATCAACATATCACCACCAAGAAGCAAACCAGAGCCTAGGCATCTGGGAAGAGTAGCAGACACAGCCCTGCTGTACTGCTTTGCTTTTTTTAGATGGTTCAGAGAAGGAACAGAGAGTATTTTAACTAAATCATGGAGAAAGGATCACAATTAGGTCCTAGACTTGAAAAACCTGACCTCTCGTTTCAGATTTGACAATTAAATAGTGGAAGAAGCAGAGTCTGTCCATCCTTCCTTTTCCAGAGCATAATATTCAAAATAAATGCTCAGGTCAAACCCCAACAAGCTTTTTGCAGCAGGCATAATTAGCTGAGAAAGCATCTATCAATGGGAAAGTGGATTGGGGGGGTCCTGGCCAAGGGAGAGGTTAGGACGGCAAGCTCTTTTTCTCGGCTTCTGCCACAGCTCTCCTCCTGCCTCCATCTCAGGTGGCTGCTGCTGCTTTTCCAGAAGGACTTGGAACACTCCGATGCCGTGAGAGTCTTGGAAATCAGCGCTTTGGAGTCTGGAAAGATGAACTTTGGTGCCTGGATATGGCGGACACGCAGGGAAGGTGAGCACTTCTCCATGCGGAAGAGCGATCCACAACATATTCTGTTATTCTACATCAAAGTGTCTCCTGTTTGAGCAGGGAGTTGGACTAGAACAGGGCTGTCAAACTTGATTTCATTGAGGGTCACATCAGGGTTGTGTTTGACCTTGGGGGGCCGGGGTGGGTGTAGCCAGGATGGGCGTAGCCAGCTTGATGTCACTTGTGTGTGGGCACCTGGGGTGGCCCGAGTGCTCTGCCAGTGAAAACGGGCTCCCGAGCTCCTGAAACCCTCTGCCAGCGAACATGGAGCTCGGGAGGGCCCTTCTTAGCTTCATTTTCACCAGCAGAGGCACTGTGGGCTGGTCCTTCGCTGGGCGGCCTCATGGGCCAGATCTAAGCACCCCGCGGGTCAGATCTGACCCCCGGGCTTTGAGTTTGACACCCCTGGACTAGAAGACCTCCAAGGTCCCTTCCAACTCTGTTATTCTGTTATTCTTCTGAAGCTAGAGCTACCCTAAAAAGCCCTGGTGGCTCAGTGGTTGGACTGTAGAATTGCAGGCAAACTCTGCTCACAGCCAGGAGTTCGATCCTGACGAGGCTCAGGGTTCACTCAGCCTTCCGTGCTTCCTAGGTCAGTAAAATGAGGAATGTTGGAGGCAATATGCTGAGATTGTAAACTGCTCAGAGAGTGCTGTAAAGCACTATATGAGTCTAAGTGCTATTTTTAAATGCTCAGCAACGTGAGCTGAGATCTCGGATGCTGATCCAGGAAGCCAGAAAGGCTCAGAAGTAAGGGTGTAGGAGCCTTTGGTAGGTTAGGCTGCAAAGAGCATAAAGAAATTGATAATGCAATTGCTTATCAAAATTCATCACAGGTAGTCTTCAACTTATGACTTTAATTGAGCTCAGAATTATTTATTTATTATTATTTATTTTATTTATTATATTTCTATACCACCTTTCTCCCGCAGTACTCAAGGTGGTGTACAGTCAAGAAAAAATAAAAGATACATAAACATCATAAAATTGATAATTAAAATTATAGCATAGTTTAGCCCAAATTAAATAAAATCCAGAATTATATAATATTTTAATCATTCCGAGTTAACATGCTTAGCCCTGCCTGATTGAACATCAGGGTCTTGAGGGCACAGTGGAAAGCATGGAGATTAGGGATGTTTTGCATATCAGGGGGCAGTTCATTCCAAAGGGCTGGAGCCCTTACAGAGAAGGCCCTCCCCCTGGGAGTCGCCAGTCGGCACAATTTGACTGACGGTACCCTGAGTAGTCCCTCGCTGTGAGAACGAACTGGTCGGTGGGAGGCTATTGGTGGCAAAAGATGGTCTCGTAAGTACCCAGGCCCTAAGAATTATGGTTGTCAGTCATTGCAGAAGTTAAGTCAAGGCATCCCTTGATTAGGTTTTCCCAAAGGTATGTTTTCAAAAGGCAACTGGCCTTCCTTTGTTTTTCCTTGAAGACGTTTCACTTCTCATCCAAGAGAACTGAAGAAGTTTCTTGGATGAGAAGTGAAACATCTTCAAGGGAAAAGAAAGTCCAGTTGCCTTTTGAAAAAGCATCTTTGGGACTTTATTTAAAAGAGAGTTTGACCTTCTTTTCAGGGCATGCCCTGAATATAGTCTATTATACCATACTATAGTACTATAGTATATTATACCGTACTATATTCAGGGCTTAGTTAGTAACAGGCACTCTGTGATATTCAAGTTTTTAGATTTCTGTATGGATAAATCATGTGGCACAAATACACACAGAAATTTTATTCTCATCTTTGTAATTGGGTTGTGTGTTAGCTTTGGTGATAGCTTTCACATTAAACATAACACATTAACACATAACACATTCTCATTAAATATAAATATAACACATAATATTCTCGGTTATTAAAAATACATACCACGCCAGTATCATTTTGATGACATTTTGATTTTCTGCCTTCAGCTAGCTACTTCGGTAAGTAAAAATTGCCTTGGAATCCATATAAGTAGATATGGGGAGCAGGATGTTGGTTCCTACTAAACATTGTACAACTTTTGCTTTAGCTCCAGAAGCAGGCAGAATATTTCTGGTTTCCTCAAAGGAAGTGTGACCAAGAAAAGAAAACCCTGATCCCTTTCTTCCCCACTCTGGTTGCCAACATCCCCCGTGATTGCTACCACATCTCTTCCTTCCAGATGTCTTCCAAAACTGATCTTAGATCAGGTCCAGTTCAGGAGGAGGTCTTGTCAAACACATCCTGTTCCCTGTTCATAGGTGTGGAAGCACCAGCTCCTATCACGTCCGTGGATCGGGATGAGATTACATTTGAAGTGTTACTTTGCATTGCAGTCCTAATCCAGAACCGAAAGCAGCTGCTCCAGTACCAGGATGTCAATGATTTTTTCCTATTCACACAGAGGTAGGCAAGTGGCGTGAAAGGGGCAGGTTTTCCGCAACGGATTCCTTTTCCTCCAATCAAATTAAAGTTCAGGAACCAAAATCCTTTTTGTGCAAAAGGAATGCATTCTGGAAGATACGTAATGCAGAAATCCAATCATCACTGGGCCTTTTTGATGGTGTTTGCAGAAAGTTCAGAGTACCCCATGCACATTGTGTCAATCACCTGTGCAACAGTCCTTTAAATAAGGCCAATATTACATCCCTCACCCAGACATATCACGTTCCTGAATCTGTATAGAGGCCAGCTTTAGCAGCTTCCTAGAGCCATCAGACAAAGTAGTTGTGGTTAGTGTAAATGGGCAGGTGTCTCAGGATGCAGGAAGTCCACTTCAAACCATTTCCAGTTAAAACCAAAGTGAGCAGTCTATGGCCTTGAGCCCATTGTTTATGTGCCTCCCCGCCCGGACATCCTCGCTTATCAGTTACTGCTGAAAATGAACCAAATGATTTCCTGCCATTATGCAGAAAGAGACACAACCTGTAAGACACTCCCATATAAAGGCATCCCTTAAAAGCCAGATGCTGTTGTGTAACAGCCCAGGGCAAATCATCTTCACACCAGATTCCAACAGCTGGCGAAATGCTTCCATAACCCATAACCCTTCTCAGATCTGATCATCTGCTTCCTTCTTTACCTGTGGAGCAGCACAACTGAAACATATTCATGGAAGAGGGGACAGATGACCAGACTGCGGAAATGAGCCATTCTCCCTCTTTGAGTAGGACATATAAAGCTTAGTATTATCCGACAAAGGGAAATGATGTTGATCTTGATGTCATTTGGATATCCTGCTTTGGGATCTGATGGCCCTTCACCTTGTAAGAGCTTGGCTGGCACTTAGTTTAGGGCCCACTTCCAAATAAATCCAGCCAAGGACACCACGGGCAAAGAGAAGCTTAGCTAGATGGATCCAGCATTCTTGGAGTGCAATAACAATACGTTCCCAGCAAGGCAGGGGTGAAATCCAGCAGGTTCCAACAAGTTCTGGAGAACTGGTAGCGGAAATTTTGCACAGTTCGGAGAACCGGCATATACCCACCTCTGGCTGGACCCAGAGTGGGGTGGGAATGGGGATTTTGCAATATCCTTCCCCCAGGATTGGGGAGGGAATGGGGATTTTGCAGTATCCTTACCCTATCATGCTCACCAAGCCACACCCACCAAGCCACGCCCACAGAACCGGTAATAAAAAAATTTGGATTTCACCACTGCAGCAAGGAATGGGATCAGCATTAAATCCTCTGAAGTCTGCTACCGGTTCTGTGAGTCTGCTACCGAAAGCTGTGCTTTGCCCGGCTGATCGTCACCCAGCTGATTGTCAGAAATCCCGGTTCGCCAGAACTGATAGCATTTTTTTTCTACCGGTTTGGGAGAACTAATCCGAACCGGTAGCATTTCACCCCTGGATGGGATGCAGAGTTTTCCTCCACTGTGACCAATGTTGCTTCCATGTTGTCACAGGATGCAAGGCAGACTCCAGTTGAACATGCTGCATGGGGATGAGCGGCCGTGAACATCGTGTGCCAGGAAAGCAGGACGCTCTATTCTAGATGCTGACAAGAACATCCTGGTAGGATAAGAAAAAAATGGGCTTGAGCACCCTCTGCTGGACAAAATGAGATAACAGCTTCTTGAGAACTACTTCCAATGATATAAAACGTAACAAGTTAATATTTTGTCCAGGCCTCTTAATAAGTGAATGAAGAACTTTAAGACATCCTTTCACATAAAATCTGTACCTGACTGCACCGTTGGTCCACAGCACAATTTTTATTTGGAGGAATTTCACATAATTTTCAGAATCTTCAATGAAATGCATGTTCCAGGCTGCTTCACACACAAACAAAAAAGCAAGTTTCTTAGGTGCGTTGATGTTCAGAATAGAGCTAGAAAGGACCTTGGAGGTCTTCTAGTCCAACCCCTACTTAAGCAGGAGACCCTATACAATTTGAAACAAGTGGCCTCCGCTTGTTAAAAACCTCCAGTGATGAAGCACCCACAACTTCTGGTGGCAAGCTGTTCCACTGGTTAATTGTCCTCACTGTTAGGAAGTTTCTTCTTAATTCCAGGTCGCTTCTCTCCTCAATTAGTTTCCATCCATTGTTTCTTGTCCTGCCTTCTGGTGCTTTGGGAAATAAGATGACCCCCTCCGCTTTGTGGCAGTCCCTCAAAAATCAGAATACTGTCATCATATCACCCCTAGCCCAGATTATTAGATGCCCAGAAACACCTGAGGAAAGGGGTTGTTTATGCTTGTTAGAGGAAGGTGTAGTATACCAAAGTTAGGATGTAGTCAGTTTTCTTAGTATTGTGTCATAAATGTGCCCTTAGTTGCAAGAAAGATTTGCTTGTCTATTAGCTACAAAGGGAAAAAATACTTCTGGAATTGGTAAACAGTCAAGTTCAGAGATAAAAATGGAAATAAAAACAGAAGGTTTGGTGAATTGATGAATGTGCCAGGAGATTAGATTATTTGACCATTTAAAAATATCCCTCCTAAACTGACAAATATTGAAAATGAAAAAACATACGTCAAATTCATTGACATTCTCCAATTCTGTCACGCTGGTATTAGTCCATAATTCAGCAATTCAATGTTTAAACTGAGTTTGATACATCTTAATATTTGTGGCAGGCGACAAATTAAAAAAATACCAGGAGCTTCAGCTTTTGAAGTATCATGTACCACAGCTCCTCCTCTATCAAGGATCACCCATTTTAAAAAATCCAACTGCAGGCTTTAAAAAATACAGGCCTGTAGTATTTGCTGAATGTCCAGGATAGAGATACAATCGGCAGGAATAAACTGCATTAGTTAAGAGTACATTTCCTGTGCTTTAGGTGCCTTTTCTTGCAAATGTCTAACTATCCTGAAGTGACAATGCCTCAGGGGTCAGCAGCCTGTTGCTAATATTCCTGAGTGAGGATCTCTTTCTTCCAGGCTTCCTGTCCCACCTCAATCTTCTAAAAAATGCTTTTCATTAAAAAAAAAAAGTTTGATGCTGAAAAACATTTGTCTTCGGCATTAACTTTATTTCTAAGAATGGCTGTAAATCTCACATCTGAGCAAGCATGCTTAGAAAATAACAGTGCTGAATGTCTGGAATCCAGTGCTTTGCTGGAAAGTGTCTGGTTGGGGGTGGGGGTGAGGGGGGAGAGGGTAAGGAAGGAGAACTAAAATAATAAGAGATTGGGAGGGGGGAGGCTGGAAGGCACTGCAGAGAGCACCTTCATCTGCTAAAAGGTGATTTTGAAACTCTCTACAGTATGGGAGCCACTGTGGTGGTTAAGGCACCAGGCTAGAAACCAGGAGGATTGAGAGTTCTAATCCTGCCTTGCTGGGTGACTTTGGGCCAGTCATTCTCTCTCAGCCCTAAGAAGGAGGCAAGGGTAAACCAGTTCTGGGGGTGGGGGAAACTTGTCACAGAAACTGCAGGGTGAGGCAGTCACCAGGAGTCAATATGCTAACTTAAACCGTGCACACGCATAGACACACACATACAGTACACACACAAAACAGCCACTTATTGAAAGCATCCCCAAATTACAAAAATGACAGCTATTCCCCCCACCACAGATTGCCTACCCTTCTATTACGTCTTTATCCAGTTGTTTTTGCAAGATTCTTTTTTAACTCTGAAAGTATTCTGTTAAAATTCGTGGTACTGTGTTAATCTCTTCCTTGAAATGAAACAAACTTTTCTGGGTTGTGAGACATAAAATAGCAAACCTTGCCTACAGCGAGGGGTGGGCAGGTGAAGTATTTTGAAAACCGAGGTAGTTATGTAAAAACGATTGGGAAGATTTACCTTGTAGGGTCCATCTTATGTTTAAAAAAGTAACATGAAAACAGAGGACCTAATGATTCATTGGTACAGACCAGTGGTGGGATTCAAATAATTTAACATCGGGTTCTCTACCCTAATGACCGGCTGGGTGGGCGTGGCCACGGGTGTGACAGGCAGCACTCAGCCTCCTGCACCCCCCTGGGAGCGAAAACAGGCACGGGGGGGACGCGCTGCCCCCCCTCCCCGTTTTGGCCCTAGGCCTCTTCAGCCTCCTGGGAATGAAAATGGGCCACGAGGGGGACGACGCGCTGACCCCCCTCCCCCTGTTTTGGGCCTAGGCCTCTGCAGCCTCCTGGGAGCAAAAATGGGCCACAGGGAGGGGGTCATGCCGCTCCCCCCGTGTCCCATTTTGGGCCTAGGAGACCTTTCTGCACTTACCTGGGAGGCAAAATGAGGCACGTGGGGACTTCTGGAAGGGGCAGGGAGGGGCCAGCCAACAATTTAATTACTGGTTCGCCTGAATCCCACTACTGGTACTGACACATGGGAAGTGGCAGAGGGTTCTTGATCTTTTTTCAACTTGTCCTTCTTCAACATTATCTTGCTCATATAAAGTTAGTCCTCGGCTTACGATCACAATTAAGCCCAACATTTGAGACAGTTGTTAACTGAGTTTTGCCCCATTTTACAACCTTTTTGCCACAGTTTTTTTTTTTATTTGATTTATATGCCGCCCTTCTCCGGAGACTCAGGGCGGCTTACAATGCGTTAAGCAATAGCCTTCATACTTTTGTATATTTTATACAAAGTCAGCTTATTGCCCCCACAAACTGGGTCCTCAATTTACCTACCTTAGAAAGGATGGAAGGCTGAGTCAACCTTGAGCCTGGGGAGTTTCGAACTAGTGTAATTGCAGGCAGCTGGATGTTAAATGCTGCCTTTAGTAGGAGGCATTAGCCTCCTACGCCACTCAGGCTCAGAAGAATGGGAATCATTCTTAGGTTTAAGGGAATCATTGCAATTGTTAAGTTAGGAACACGGTTGTTAAGTGAATCTGGTCCCCCCCCCCCATTGACTTTGCTCATCAGATCATCACAAAAGGGGTCATGGCAACGATCATAAATATGAGTCAATTGCCAAGCATCTGAATTCTGATCATGCGACCACGGAGATGCTACAACGGTTGTGTGAAAAACGGTCATAAGTCACTTTTTTCACATTTTAACTTTGAATGGTCACTAAGTGAACTGTTGTTAAGTCAAGGACTGGCTGTCCATGCAAGTCCGTTTCAGATGGATCGCTCCAACCGCTCCATCCAAACACTTTCCAGTTGTGGAATGCGTATCTAATTTTTTTCTCTCTCTCCCTTTCTTTGCACCTCCAATATTTGCATGCTGTTTCCATTATCTACGCTGAAAACCATTTCCCGCATAATGAAAATGGGTGGGGTTTAGCAAATGACATGATAGGATATGAAAAATGAGAAGAGGTTTGGAGAGAAGGAAATGGAGTCTTGAGCCTGGAAAGCTGAGAAATGTGCTGGTATTACAATTCTGATTCCCTACTTTGAGGGTTATATGGCCTGGGAGTCAAAGAGATGCAAATGCCTGGAATTCTGGTTTTTTTTTTTCAGAGAGACTGGTTGAAGATGAAAGGAACTGCTTTTTAATACATCTAAAATAGGGGTGAAATGCTCCCAGTTCAGACCGGATCACCCGATACGGTAGCGATGGTGGCGGGTGGTTTGGAGAACCGGTAGCAAAAATCCCTGTGCTCCCCCCACCCCCCAACATGCCCAGCTGAGCCGCACAATCATCAGAGGCTTTTTTTTTTTACTTTTAAAAGCATTTTTTCTACAACCTCTTCCGACGAAAAAATGCTTTTAAAAGAAAAAAAAAGCCTCTGATGATCATGCTGCTCAGCTGGGATCGTCAGAGGCTTTTCAAAGCATTTTTTTCTGCAACCTCTTGGCCGAAGAGATGGTAAAAAAAATGTTTGAAAAGTCTCTTGCGATCTCAGCTGAGTTGCCTGATTGGCAGAGGCTTTTCAAAGATTAGAAAAAATGCTTTGAAAAGTTAAAAAAAGAGAAGAAGTTGGCCATGCCCACAGAACCGGTAGTAACAAATTTTACATTTCACTCCTGATCTAAAAGGCTTTAGGGCGGGAAAAGGCCAGAGCACACACATAGTAGCCATAGCACTTAGACTTATATACTGCTCTACAGTGCTTTACAGCCAGTGATGGGATGCTGCCGGTTTAACAACCAGTTCAGTGAGCGGGCGCTTTGTACATGCCTAAGGCAGGGGTGGGTTCTACTTACCTTTACTACCGGTTCGCAATGGGATTGTGCCTGCTCACTTCACTCGCACGCACACCTTACTTCTGTGCATGCACAGATTGCCGATGATGACATCCGGGGTGGTGGGCGGGGTCTCTCGCCGGTTTTACTATCAGTTCTTGTGAACCGGTCCAAACCGGGGGTAACCCACCACTGGCCTAAGGCGCGTGTGCGCAGTGCTGAAAATGGAGCATTTAGAAGTTCAGCTGCTTACCTTCCAACTCAGCAATGGTAAGTAGAACAGTGGGGGAGTGGGGAAGAAATCAGCTGTGCCAAGCGATTGAGATGAGCTACAAAGCAAGAAATAAAGGACAAGATAGACCGGGGGCGGGTGGACGGGGCCAACTGATCATCAGAACTATTGGTTCACCTGAATTGCTCCGAACCGGGTGAATACCACCTCTATTTACAGCCCCCTCTAAGTGGTTTACAGAGTCAGCCTATTGCCCCCAATAATTTGGGTCCTCATTTTACCTACCTCAGAAGGATGGAAGGCTGAGTCAATCTTGAGCCTGGTGATAATGATGATGATAAGAACAGCAACACAAATTGTTTAACAAACACAGATAGTCCTCGACCTAGGACCACAACTGAGCCCCCAAGTTTTGCTGTGAAGTGGGATAGATGTTGTGATTTTGCCCCATGTTATGATCTTTCTTGCCACAGCTCTTAAACGAATCATTGCAGTCGTTAAGTTAGTAACAGGGGTTCAGTGGTGGGTTAAAAAAATAACAACCCAAACTCTAGTAAGCTGTTCCTTGACTGTATCACTTCAAATTGCAGATCAGAGTTTGAATGCCTGAATAGTCTCTGCACATTAATTAGCTACGTAAATCGAATGAATGAATGAAATTAATGGACACCCCCATGTCCATGTATTAATGAAAGGAAGAGAGTCTTCCCTATCTGCAGCCACAGGAAAACATTCAAACTTGCAATCTTAAATAGTCTAGATCCGGAATGGGTTTTTTTTTCAATAGTAGTTTTATTAAAAATTATAATTACAAATGTGAAAATTAATGAAAACTTTAAAAAAGAATAAAAAGAAAAATAGACAATGCAGAAAAGAAAAATAGAAAAGAAAAACAAAAAAATACATAATGACTTTCCCCTTCATCACAAATATAAACAATTTTAATGACTTGTCTTATAATGCAACAAATGATCTCTTCTTCCATCTCTTATCTATAATCAAATCCTTAAAGCCTCCTGACCAGGAGAAGCCCTTCAAGGGTTACCAGAGATAATAACATTTAACTTAGATCAAATAAATCAACTTTATATTCTTTTATTTTATTTCTAACCATTTTTATCTTTAGTCCCTTCAAATAGCAATAGCAATAGCACTTGGACTTATATACCACTTTACAGTGCTTTACAGCCCTCTCTAAGTGGTTTACAGAGTCAGCCTATTGCCCCCAACAATTTTGGGTCCTTGTTTTACCCACCTCGGAAGGATGGAAGGCTGAGTCAACCTTGAACTTGGTGAGATTTCAACTGCCAAATTGCAGGCAGCCGGCAGTCAGCAGAAGTAGCCTGCAGTACTGCACTCTAACCACTGCGCCACTGTGGCTCAAATAATGTCCTAGAGCCATAATGGCGAACCTGTGGCACGCGTGCCAGGGGTGACACGCAACACCCTCTCTGTGGGCACGCAAGCCGTCAGCACAGGTCAGCTCCGCCGTGCATGCCAGTTGGGGGGGGGGGGAAGAGTTAAATCATATGGCAGGATTGTAATCAAACTGATTATTGAAAGTTTTTTTTACCTGCTTTGGAAAATCTTTACTGAGGAACTAATCAGATATGGATCGATATAGAGGTATTGATCAGTCATGCCAAACAATCCAAAGACTAACCTATCTGTGTCAGCATGTGCTTTTTTTTTTCCTTTTTTTTTTAAGAGAAAGAGATCTTAAAAAGACTCTGGAAAAGATCCCAGGGGGATTGAGGAAGGTAGACAGATCAAACTAACTAGGCTAAGGCTACCAGATTTCAGATGCAAAAAACTGGACAACCACAAGTAGACACACCACACTTTTTTTAAAATTTGATTTATATGCCGCCCTTCTCTGAAGACTCAGGGCGGCTTACAATACGTTAAGCAATAGCCTTCATACTTTTGTATATTTATACAAAGTCAGTTTATTGCCTCCACAAACTGGGTCCTCATTTTACCTACCTTAGAAAGGGTGGAAGGCTGAGTCAACCTTGAGCCTGGGGAGATTCAAATTTACAGTAATTGCAGACAGCTGATGTTAATCACAATGCCTTAGTCTGCTGAGCCACCAGGCCACCAGGTTGGTTGATGAATGGAGATTTCTGGGAGGTATCTATTAATTGGTTGCCGTGAATGGGGGCTTTGCAGAGATTGTTCAGGATCAAAGCAGCCCTGCCCTAATCTGGCCCCACTCTCAACAATGCACTTCAGTAGTCCTCGACTTACAACCATTCATTTAATGACACTTTATTCAGCATCGAAAAAAGTGACTCGGGACCAGTTTTCACACGTACAATCATTGCGACATCCCTGTGGCCATCTGATCAAAATTCAGGCACTTGGCAACTGGCATATTTATGATGGTTGCACTGTCCCAGGGTTGTTTGCTCACCATTTGTAATTTTCCCAGCTGGCATCTAACAAGCAAAGTCAGTGAGGGAAGCCAGATCTGCTTAATGATCACATGTTTCACTTAGCAACTATGGCAAAAAGATCATAAAAGGGGGCAAAACTCACTGAACAACTGCCTTGCTTAGCAGCAGAAATGTTTGGGTCATTTTGGTCACAAGCCAAGGACTACCTGTACATTGATGTGCAAGTGGAAATTGACCAAGGAGAGATTCAGCCGAGAAATAAGGAGAAATTTTCTGACAGGGAGAACAATCAACCAATGGAACAGAAGTTGCCTTCGGAAGTTGTGGGAGCTTCATCACTGGAGGCTTTCAAGAAGAGATTGGATTGCCATTTGTCAGAAATGGTGTAGGGCCATGACGGCGAACCTATGGCACGCATGCCAGAGGTGGCACACAGTGCCCTCTCTGTGGGCGTGCAAGCCGTCATCCCAGTTCAGCTCTGCCGCGTATGTGCGCATGTCTTCCGCCAGCCAGCTGGTCTTTGGGTCTCTACTGTGGATGCGCAGGGCGTGGGGTGTGTGCAGGAGGGCTGGGCGTGCTTGCATGGGGGCAGGGCATGTGCAGGGGGCATACGCATACGCAAGGGGGCTGTGGGGGGCACATGCATGTGTGGGGAGGCGGGGTATGTACAGGGGCATGGGGGGACATGCGTATATGTGGGGGGCATGTGGGGGCCATGCGCATTGGATTTTGGGGGTTCAGGCACACGCTTTGGGCACTCGGTCCGGAAAAGGTTAACCATCACTGGTGTACATTCCCCTGCTTGGCCGGGGATGGGGGTTGGACTAGATGTCCTACAAGGTCCCTTTCAACTCTGTTAATCTAATCTAAAGCGCAAGAATTTTGCAGTAGCAAAACCAGGGATTTCAGATTGGAGACACCCAAGTCAAAACTCATTCCACTCTATTGGAAATCCTTTTTACAAGTTGAACCTGCAACCGAACCCCTGTGTGCATAGCTGGTGTTTTGCCACTGAGTGATCGATCGCCCCTGGCTGTTACCTGCCTAGCACTCTTAGACAGAGGACTGAGGGAAGATCAAATGGAAAGAGTAAATCACAGCACTCAAGAGGCCTCATTTCATGAAGGGCATGACAATGTCTTTTGCACCTTTCTCTCCATTTGTCCCCTTAGGCATGGATGCCCTTTGTGTGTGTTCGATTATGCCACAAATGTATGACATGGCAGGGCTAGGGTTTTCTGACTCTCCTATGCTGCCATCAGTGATCTGAATTTTTGCAGCCCCAGTGTGGGACTGTAGTCCTAAGGGACTACAGCTCAAGAATAAAATACAAGGTTTGCATGCCAAACAGTCCAAAGACTAACCTATCTGTGTCAGCATGTGCTTTTTTTTTTTTTAAAGAGAAAGAAATCTTAAAAAGACTCTGGAAAAGATCCCAGCGGGATTGAGGAAGGGAGACAGACCAAACTAACTAGGCTAAGGCTAGCAGATTTCAGCTGCAGAAAACTGGACAACCACAAGCAGACACACCACACAATTTTTTTTTTAATTTGATTTATATGCCGCCCTTCTCCGAAGACTCAGGGCAGCTTACAATGTGTTAAGCAATAGCCTTCATACTTTTATATATTTATACAAAGTCAGCTTATTGCCCCCACAAACTGGGTCCTCAATTTACCTACCTTAGAAAGGATGGAAGGCTGAGTCAACCTTGAGCCTGGGGAGATTCGAACTGGTGTAATTGCAGACAGCTGGATGTTAATTACGGTGCTTAGTCTGCAGAGCTAAACCAGGCTTTTTTCTGCCATCTAGTGGTCATCTGAATTGTTTGCACCCAAATGTGACAGCTTTCTCCTGAGGAGAAAGTGCTGACTGTACAGATTGTTTATAACCCGCCTTTATTTTTACATAAAACTCAAGGCAGCAAACAAATCCAACACATCTTCCTCCTCCTATTTTCCCCACAACAACAATCCTGTGGAGTAGGTTGGGCTGAGAGTGAGTGACTGGCCCAAAGTTACCCAGCTGGCTTTCATGGCTAAGGTGGGACTTGAACTCATGGACTCCCACTTTCTTGTTTGGTGCCTTAACCACTAGACCAAATCAGCTCTTACAACTGCAGTTGGGACTGGAACTTCCATCACTAAGTGATGCGATCATTAATTGAGTCATCACGTGACCATGCTCGATTTTACGATATTTTTGCTGCAGCTGTTAAATGAATCATGTGGTCCAGTGGTGGGATTCAATTTTTTTTACTACCGGTTCTGTGGGTGTGGCTTGGTGGGCGTGGCTTGGTGGGCATGGCAGGGGAAGAATACTATAAAATCTCCATTTCGTCCCCATTCCAGGGGAAGGAGGATACTGCAAAATCCCCATTTCCTCCCCATTCCAGGGGAAGGATACTGCAAAATCCCCATTCCCTCCCAATCAGCGGGGACTCGGGAGGCAGAGAATAGATGAGGGCGGGGCCAGTCAGAGGTGGTATTTACTGGTTCTCTGAACTACTCAAAATTTCCACTACTGGTTCTCCAGAACTGGTCAGAACCTGCTGAATACCACGTCTGTTGTGGTCCTTAAATGAATCCATGTTCCCCAATTGAGTTTGCTTGTCAGAAGCTGGTTGGGAAGATCACAAATGGTGATCACACAAATCAGGATGCCGCAACTATCATAAATACCTGCCAAGCACCCAGATCACAATCATGTGACCATGGAGACACAGAGACAGTTTGAAGCGCAAGCAGTAGTAAGTTGCTTTTTTCAGGGCTGTCACAGCTTCACATGATCTCTAAACAAATGGCCGTAACTTGAGGACTGCCTGTATATCATTCTTGTATACTGAACTCTTGAAACACAGATTAAAGACTGAGTAACTGCTGCCCCAGGTGTAAAACTGATGCTTTGCAGTGAGGGAAGATTAGAAGGGGTCCAAGGCCACTGGAGAGTATCTGGCTGCTTATCCCTGAGTGACAAATTACATACAGGCATGAATATCCACCAGGCTATTCCTTTTTGTAGTAAGCAGCATGATTCAGAGTGAAAAAGAAAAAAAAATGAGCCAAAGAAATGAAGAACATGAGTTAAAAGAAAAAGGAAATGTAGCTAACACAAATATATACTAACACCATTACCTACATTCTACCAGATGGATCCATGGTCGGGGCAAATATTGAAAGTAGTATTGTGTTGCACTGCAAGCTTTGTCCTTGTGAATGTGGATCGCATAGCATTGCATCCATGCACAAGGGGGTTGGAACTTGCATCACAACTACTTTTGTATTTATTATTATTTTATTATTTATTGGTTCGATTTATATGCCACCCTTCTCCAGAGACTCAGGGTGGCTTACAATGCATGAAGCAATAGCCTTCATACTTTTGTATATACCTGCTTAGTAAGGCTTCCCCCCCCCCCCCAGCGGTGTTCTTTTTATACAAAGTCAGCTTATTGCCCCCACAGTCCGGGTCCTCATTTTACCTACCTCGGAAGGATGGAAGGCTGAGTCAACCTTGAGCCTGGGGAGAATCGAACTTGCAGTAATTGCAGGCAGCTGGCAGCTAAGTGCTATTTAACAGTGCTTTAGTCCACTGCTCCACCAGGCCCTTGTAGTTTCGATGATTGCATCAAATCCTAAAGGTGCCTCTGTATTTCTTCATTCCTTTCTACCCCTGCTTTATACATTACTTTTCACACTTCTAGGTTATCAGATATTATTCATTTACTTCTCAAAGTAAATAGCCGCCCATCTCCTGTAAAGTGACACTGCCTGGTGTGCAATAAAAACCAGAGATTAAAACATTCAATATAATCAATTAAACAATAAACTTGGATAAAAACAAATTAATGCAAGATCACAGGAGAAATATTATTTTATTGATTATATTTTTATCTCACCTTTATTACTTTATCAATAACTCAAGGCAGTGAATACCTCTTATCCTCTACCTAATACCTCTTATCCTCTATTTCCCCACAACTACTCCTCCATGAAGTGAATTGGGCTGAGAGAGAGGGATTGGCCAAAATCACCCACCTGGCTTTCACAGCTACCGTAGTGGCCAAAATTGTGAAAACCTTTTGGGAAAAGTGTCTTTTTGAGGTTTGATGGCTAATAACATGACTTTTTTTGGAGTTTCAAGATAATCATATTCCTGGATGGAATGCTGGAATGGCCTTGGAATAGCCCAGACCTTAACCCAATTGAAAATCTATGGAGCTGACTAAAGAAACTTGTTAGTCAGAAGCAACCCAGCAATAAAACCCAGTTAATAGAAGCAATCATTCAAACTTGGTTTCAAATTGTAACAGCTGCAGAACTAAAAGACTTGGTTCACTCCATGGGAAGATGCAAGGTTGTAATTCATCCTAAAGGTTACCCAACTAAAAATTATCACTGACATGATAATTTTTGTATATTTAGTTCCTTCTATGGTGATAATTTTTGTATATCTCATTTTTTCTATGTGTTTCACTTTTATTCTTTATAGTGTAACTGCTATTCTAATAGCAAATCCTTTATAAAAGTTATTGCATTACATTCTTGATTAAATTATCTTTCCATTGATATATAATTTTATGGTGCTACTCCAAAAAAAAATGGTATTATTAGCTAGTTTTAGAAAATACACTTTTCCCAAAAGGTTTGCACAATTTTGGCCACTACTGTAAAGTGGGATCAGAATTCAGTCTACTGTTTTCTGGGCCAGCATTGTAAACATTACATTAAACTGGCTCTCAAACCAAACTGGCATTATATATAATATAGCCAGCATAGAAGGTCCCTCTCAATAGGTGATACCCAGGCTTCTTGGGGGGAAAATGCATATTTAAGATATGGAATGATGGACTGAAAATGTGAACACCAATTCTCAATCAGATATCTCAGTTTTTTGGGCAGAGACCTTGCTGCATGTGAGTCACTTAAGACTACTGTCCTCATCACTGGGAAAACACCTCTACTTCAATCCAGAGAAGAACAAAACCAGTGAAGGTAACTCTGGTTGACAAAATGTAATGTGCACTCATCATCTTGGCTTTTGTCTCTCGCACACACTCATGTAAACATCACAACCAATGAAACAGAATTCAGTGATGAAAAGAATGCTAACAGAAAGGGAACCACATTCCTTTTTGTAAAGGTTCCATCTTTCCATGAGCCGCAGTGGCACAGTGGTTAGAATGCAGTACTGCAGGCTACTTCTGCTGGCTGCCGGGTGCCTGCAATTTGGCAGTTCAAATCTCACCAGACTCCAGGTTGACTCAGCCTTCCTTCCTTCTGAGGTCGGTAAAATGTGGACTCAGATTGTTGGGGGGCAACATGGTGAATCGGTATTGACGAAACCATTAAAGCCAATCTCTTTAACATGTTCTTCCTCTCAGTCTTTGTAAACAGCAACAACACATACCCAATATTTCCCAGTCATACTACAGACAATTGCAATGATTACGGTGATCTTATACATATCAATTTTACAGATGACAACGTTGAAAAGGCACTACGTAATCTAAAACCATCTCTATCTATTGGACCTGATGGATTATGTGCATATTTCTTAAAAAAACTTTCCACTGCAATTGTAGAACCTTTAAGCATAATTTTTGAAAAATCAGTACCAGCTCCTTGCCCTACCAATGGTCACAAGCCATGGTCATCCCTATCTTCAAAAAGGGAAACCCTAGCCTAGTTGAAAATTACAGACTAATCTCTTTATGTTGTGTCACCTCCAAAGTCATGGAATCAATCATTAACCAATCTATTACCCTCCACCTAGAGACAAACAACCTACTCTCCAACAAACAATTTGGTTTCAGAAAAAAATTATCCTGTAATCTATAACTACTGCATTGCAAAAACATACGGACTACACATCTCAATCAGGGCAAAGCAAAAGATGCAATTTACATAGACTTCTGTAAAGCTTTTGATTCAGTGGTACACAACAAATTACTTCTAAAACTAAAATCCTATGACATTTCTGGACTCCTACATAAATGGATAGCTGCCTTCCTGTCAAACAGACAAGTGGTCAAAATAGGAAGCTCTCTATCAAATCCTGTAGCTGATAATAGTGGTGTTCCCCAAGGCAGTGTTTTAGGTCCAACACTCTTCATTCTTTACATAAATGACCTTTGTGATTGTATTAAAAGCAACTGTGTTCTCTTTGCTGATGATATTAAACTACTCAACACCACCGACAATGCAACTACCCTTCAAAAAGACCTTGACTATGTGTCAGATTGGTCTAACAAGTGGCAACTTCAAATCTCAACCAACAAATGCTCTGTCTTGCACATTGCCAAAAAAAAATCAAAACATAAAATACAAATTAGATGGATATGACCTTGTAGATGACCCTGACTCTGACAAGGACCTTGGAGTACTCATTTCTAAAGATCTAAATACCTTTGACATAAATAAAACCATGTGTATGCACACACTGGCATGGGAAGGCGGAGATCGCTGGTCCACATTAAATACATTATGGCAAAAGCAGTTCAAGAGACAGACCCTTCACTTTCACTCTCAAACACTCCCCACCCCCACCCCCACTACTTTCTCTCCATCCTTCTGCCGCCACAGCAGGCGGCCGCCGCCTCGTCCCTTTTTCTCTCTGCAAAAGCGGCTCATTACCAGTGAAAGATATTGACAAACTGGAAAGCGGGGGGTGGGGGGGAGGAAGGAGCTACTAAAATGATGGAAGAGGCTGGTGGGTATGAGTTACGAAAGCAGATCATGAGAGTTAAATATAAGTAGAGGTTGATTGCGCGATGATTGAAGGCGGGAGCGTGGCTGCAAAGAAGCAGCGGGCCCAGCTGGCAGAAACCAGATGAGGAGAACAAAGAGAAGCCCTGCCTTTGAGAAACAGGAATGGGGAGAGGGAGGGGAGAATAGATGGACCCCGTTTCTAAAATAACAGGTGCCACGCTCAGGCTTGGCTGGGATCTTATGTGTTAGTTAACGGATCTGCACCCAAAGGGGCAAACATTGCTAGATATTGATATCTGAACATAGATCTTTTTGACCTTTATATTTTATTGGGTTTCACTAACCTAGTTGAAATGTTAATTTATATTGCTAGTCCATATGTGATATGCCATATATTAAATAAATAAATAAAAACCCAAGCTAGAGCACCTGGAGTCTTCTATAAGTTGCTGAACTACAATTCCCAGCAGCCCCAACTAGCACGGTTATAGTAGTAATGAGGGATGCTGGAAGGTGTCCAGAACAAGTTTCCCCACCCCGCTTCCTTTGGGAGTCAGCCCCGCTGGATTCAATGGAACTTGTTGAGAAGGATTTTTTGCACCATCTCAATTTTTATAACCTACGTATTTTAATTTTAAAAAACAACAAACAAGTACAGGTGAACTGTGTTTCCTTCATGTAGGGTTAATTTAACCATGATTTCTTGACTTAACCACAACTTTTTAGTTTGCACAACCCTTGACTTGTTTATCCAATATTCCATGTTAAAATAGGATTGGCTCAGTTATGGTTCAAGGGCCAGTCTGGTGCAGCAGTTATAGGTAACTGGCTAGGAATGGAGAGATTGAATTCAAATCCTACCTTGGGGACAGAAGCCATCTGGCCAGTCACCCTCTTTCAACCCTAGCAAGAAGGCAAGAGAAACTGCTGAAAATGTTGGCAAGAAAATTGCAGGGACTTCTTCAGTTGCCAGGAATCAAGACTAGTTCGAAAAATAATAATTAAAAAAAACTGTAGTTCAGGACATCATGTACACATATAGACTAAAGGTTGCATCATCAGGAAATTTCCCAATGTGACAAGCTGAGATATGACAATTTCAGGACTTGAATTCTGCTCGATCCAAAACAGTTAAAGTCAGTTATCTGTTGCCAATCCTACCTGTGACATATAGCTTGACCCAGGGGTGAGTGAAATCAGTGGTGGGATTCAAGTAATTTAACAACCAGTTCTCTTCCCTAATGATTTCTTCCAACAACCAGTTTGCCAAACTGCTCAGAAAGTTAACAACCGTTCTCCCGAAGTGGTGCAAAACTGGCTGAATCCCACCACTGGGTGAAATCTAGCAGGTTCTGACAGGTTCTGAAGAACCCGTAGTGGAAATTTTGAGTAGTTCGGAGAACCAGCAAATACCACCTCTGGCTGGTCCTAGAGTGGGGTAGGAATGGAGATTTTGCAATATCCTTCCCCCAGGAGTAGGGAGGGAATGGGGATTTTGCAGTATCCTTCCCCTGCCACGCCCATCAAACCATACCATACCACACCCACCAAGCCACGCCCACAGAACCCGTAGTTAAAAAATATGAATTTCACCACTGGCTTGACCCATACATACCAGGTGCTAGGCCAAAGTGTAGCTGCTCTCTAGCTTAACATGCTGTGTGTGACTAGCCCCTGTGGTTTGTAAACCAATCGTGTATGGCTTTGCATATTGTGTGAAACCAAGGGTGGTTCATTCAGCACACAATGGCTAAACAACCTACAGCTTCCAGTGACATGTGATACAACCAATCATGCTTTCTTGGATTGGCTTGTCCAAGTATCAAATGCATCCAGGAACAGTTTGCCTCAACAGCCTGACCTAAGTATTGGCAAGTAGATAGCATTCTCTTCCCTAAACACACAAAACAGACATTGTTTCTCCTAAAATGCTCCTACAGAGCTTGTCATTATTTTTTTTTAACCACTCCAGCACTAGTAATAGTAGATCTTTGCATAGCATCCTTCTTCTGAAAGATGTTGGTTCAGAAAGTCAGGAATCTTGATTGTCCAATATAAGAGACGGCAAAATGAGGTAATAGTTTGATTAGCAAAGTTGTCCATCAGAGTTGGTGATGGACGTCAGAAGGCATCCTCAGGCCTTAAGAGAACTGTTAGCAAAACCATCATCCTACCTGCATAGATCTCTGCTGGACTCTGGGGAAGAAACGGTGACTTGAAGACAAACAGAAAAGGGCATTTCACATTTGGTTGGGAATTGGCAACCTGAAGGGCTACACAGATCTCCTATGTAGGTTTGCTTTGGCAAGGCTTGGTGCTGTTTTAAAGACTGCCGTTATGTGTCTTAATCATGATGATTTGCTCTTGTTCAGCTTCTGATTTGTCACCAAGTATTACAAGAGTCCCAGAATGCTCCTGTCTCTGGATTCTGAAAGTATTCTCCCAACTTGGTCTCTCACTCTTTCTCCCTGAATTATAAGGACCCCCTAACAATTTCCACAAGCCCTGGAGATTTTCTCAGGATACCAGACTCTATTCCATCTCCAGACTTCCCAGCATAGCAGAGTTTGCCAGCATGGCGGGTGCTGGCAGGGCAGCTAGGCCATCAATCCCCGGCGGAGTGTAATTAACATAAAACAGAAGCAATTAATGGATTGCATTCCTAGTCCATTAAACCTGCAATGGATTTGGAGTTCCCCGATCTGACATTTAGTACCTTTTAGCCAGTTAAATACCAATTGCTTATTAAAAACTGCTCACTGATGTTTAGTGCTTTCTGCAATGAATAGCTGGCAAGGAGAGGCAAGTGGGCACCATATACTCAGACAGACTGGGAACGTGCCAGCCTGAAGGATTTTGTTCCATGCTCAGCGTAATGTACTTTGTTTTTAGAGCGGAGACTTAAGAAAGAAGGTGCACTTTTCTCCTGGTTGCGGGGAAATGTTTGGGAATAAAGAATCTTTTGGGCTATATTGACCTTGTGTTTATTTTCTGAGGTCAGCTAGGTGGCAGCACCTACTTGGCCTTAGCTGACCCCCCAAAACTCAGCAGAGTCAGATTTATCTTCAGGTGGGAAATTCACCTGAAAGTCCAAGGATTGTGGATTAAGGGTTGGTCTTGTGAAATGTATACAGATCTCTGGAGAGGATTGAACAGAGCAAAAAGGAATTTGAAGGATAATTTAGCAATCCTTCCTCTGAATGCTCCCCTAGCTAGGACAGGGCTCTCCAAACTTGGCAACTTAAAAACTTATGAACTTCAACTCCCAAAATTGCCCAGCCAGTGTGGCTGCCTAAGGAATTCTGGAAGTTAAAGTCCATAAGTGGCCAAATTGGCTAAATTTGGGGACCCTGATCTAGAATATTAGATATCTGCCCTCACAACATCATTGCATATCAAAATCCTTTCCTTACCAAATAACTATAGGTTTAAGGAAGGACATACCATCCTTCTCTGGTATGTCCAATGGCCCTATTTTCAACTATCCTTGATAAACTATTACAGCTAGCCATATCCTTACTCAGATTCAAACTATGTATGTATGTATGTATTATGTATGGTATGTATGTATGTATCTCCTACACAGCTGTAAAGGTACTCTTCCTTCCATCTTCTATCATTTCTCATCTCTGAGGGTGCTGAATGAGTCCCAAGAAATCATATGCATAGGGAGCTTACTTAAAATTATATTACACATTACACATTTCTGAGTTGGAAAATAGCCATAATAGTCCTGTTGTTTTTAGGAAAACTGCACAACTGCAGAAGCTCAGTGAAGGGAAATACTGTGGAGGAAGAGACATTTGTGACTTTCCAGATGTAGCTAGATTGTTTATCTTTACTCATACCTTACCTTATTTTTATGACCAACTCAAAAACATATTTAATATTCTTTCCTTCTCCTACTTTCCCTACAACAACCCTGTGAGGTAGGTTGGGTGGAGAGGGAGGGAGGGAGGGAGTGGCTCAAAGTCACCCAGCTGGCTTTATACCTAAGGCGGCACTAGAACTCCCAAGTCTCCTGCTTACTAGCCTGGTATCTTAACCACTGTACCAAACCGTCTCCATCACCTTTGGCAGCTGACTAATCAGGTTTGCACTGATGAAAGGAAAATTCACATGGCCACTGACTCTTCTCCCTGTTTTGAGCACAGGAGTTTGTGCTCCTGAGTTGGGGTGGGTAATCTTAAAAATGCCGTCATTTTAAAGAGATGTTAGATTGGGATGTTCCAGATTGACATTTACATACTGTAGACACGTGTTTCATAGTTTTCCCGTTTTTACTGCTGCATCACCGTGCTTAATGGTGGAGGTAATGAGGATGGGTGCTCCATAATTCCTCTAAGCTAACTTTCTACCATTGTTAAGAAGGTGCTTACAAGCCTCAGGAGTGACATAAGCAAGAACAGTCTCTTCAGAAGTTATTTCTAATTCATCAAGCCCACTAGGTGCAGACTTTGAGTTAATGAGCCAGCAGGAGGATTTGTGGGCAAAACTCCAAAGTCCTATTTTCAAAGTATTAGCAAACCAACAATGCTTGCTATCCTGAAAGCACAGGGATTAGTGTAAACAGAGAGAGAGAGAGGGAGGGAGGGAGGGAGAGAGAGAGAGAGAAAGGGGGGGGGATATGATCCCAAGATCTTGCTCACTTAAAATAAATAGATAAACCAAAAACCACAGCTTTCAGCCTTGTCTTTGCCCAACTTAATTGTTGGCAACTGTCTGGCAGAACCCTGAACCATCTAATTTAGTATGAAAATTTTTACTACCAGTTCTCTGGGCGTGGCTTATTTTGTGGGCATGGCTGGGGGGGGGGGTAATGTGACTGGGTGGCGTGGTCAACTTTTTTTTTTTTACTTTTAAAAGCATTTTTTTCTACAACCTTATTAGGTTGCAGGAAAAAAATGCTTTTAGAAGCCTCTGGCGATCAGGCAACTCAGCTGGGATTGCCAGAGGCTTTTAAAGGCATTTTTTTTTTCTACAACCTCTTCAGCCAAAGAGGTTGCAGAAAAAAATGCTTTTAGAATCCTCTGACAATCCCAGCTGAGCCGCGCGATCATCAGAAGCTTTTTTTTTTTTTTACTTATAAAAACATTTTTTCGGCTGAAGAGATTGTAGAAAAAATGCTTTTAAAAGTTAAAAAAAAAGCCTCTGATGAGGTGGGTGGGGTAAGCGAGCGGCAACCGGGCCAGGGACCGGTTTGGGGGCGTGGCCAGCCAATGTTATTACCGTTCTCCAAACCACTACAAATTTTTACTACCGGTTCTTGTGAACCGGTGCG
Source organism: Masticophis lateralis (assembly GCA_030761175.1). Taxonomy (NCBI): domain Eukaryota; kingdom Metazoa; phylum Chordata; class Lepidosauria; order Squamata; family Colubridae; genus Masticophis; species Masticophis lateralis. Next base: position 148,261,586 of record JAUDYJ010000002.1, read on the forward strand.
AACCAGGAGCAACCCACCACTGTACTGCAGGCTAACTCTGTTCATATTGCCAAGAGTTCAATCCCCTCAATCCTGACCAGCTCGAGGTTGACTCAGCCTTCCATCTTTCTGAGGTGGGCAAAATGAGGACCCAGATTGTTGGGGGCAATAGGCTGACTCTGTAAACTGCTTGGAGGGGGCTGCAAAGCACTGTGAAGCGGTATATAAGTCTAAATGCTATTATTACCTTGCTGCAGATGGTTCTTTTAACAGAACAAAATCACAGAATAACAGAGTTGGAAGGGACCTTGGAGGTCTTCTAGTCCATCCTCCTGCTCACCCTATACCATTCCAGACAAATGGCTATCAAATCACTTCTTAAAAATCTCCAGAGTCGGAGCACCCACAACTTCAGGAGGCAAGCCATTCCACTGATTAATCAAGTTTAAGAAGTAACAGCAAAAGAGTAAATGTAAGATCCTTATTTACTCATTCTAATATTTTGTACTGTATTTTATTCAACGTCTGTAAGCCGCCTAGAATGGCCTCTGGCCATTTAGATAACATGCAAGTTTGATAAATAAAGAAACGATTAGATTGCTAAAATAATACCGCTGGGAAGTAAATAAGGAAGGCTTGAAAAAGCCAAAGGATTAATGCAACGACCTCAAGACACATTCACACCACCCGTATTTGACTTTTGACTTTGTCAGCACCTAGCAAAAAAATGCAAACATGCTCAGAGCAGATCTATTGGCTCAAACAGCAAGCATGTTTTTTTTGTTGTTGTTCCAAGCTTGGAACAAACTGTCCAACTCCGAATGACTTGTGTGTTCCACCACAGAGAATAATGGGAACACTAGAGAGCTCTCCCACATCTTGCACACCCCAAATTCAGCTCAAAGACTAGTTTTTGCAAAATGCTATTAAACAGACCTTCTAAAGAAAGATGTTTCAGAGTCTGCACCGTTTCCAAAAAGAATTCTCTTTTGAGTCTTGCCTAAATACATTTCAGACATTGATGGGGCTGAAGGGAGTTTTCTCTCCCAAAAACTTTCAAAATCCTGGCAGGAAGTAGACAAGTTCTCCCATTCTGGCAACTGGCCTAAAAGGATAAAATGGTTGTACCCAGCTATTTTAAAAAACTGCCTGGAGGGGGGGGGGGCAATTAGATGAGCAATAGCCAAGAAAGATGGACTGATCTCTTGCCATGCACCAAGTAAAACAAACGTGTAATATGCATTCAGCTGTGAGAGGAAATGCCTATTAAATACACTATCTGACGCTCATATAGCCTTCTCCTGCTTTCATCCATAAAATATATGCATATTATTTGAGGAAGCTGGAGTTTCTCTGGGCTCCCGCTGAGAAACAGCCTCTTCCTCTTTCTCTCTCTTATTGAGTTGGCAACTTAAGAGGAGGGAAAACTGCTTTAAGCAGCTCATGACACTTCCTCATGACTCAGGAAATTGATTAACTACACATGGGGAGCTCACCCATCTACGTTGCGCATATCAGCTTTGTCCTTGAGCGCCTCTGCAGCAGAGTATGCTGCTCCAGTGTGGGGCACATGATCTGCACCCATGAAACAAGTGGCTATCGCCGTCAACGAAGCAGCACACTTAGTGACAGGTTGGTCCACCGGCAGCCTGTGGAGCTGGCAGCAGAGTCAGGCAGTGAGGAACATGGCCAGTCTTGGGGTCTGAGGAAGGCTCAGATGAGGGCTCTGTGTTGGAGGCAGAGATGGGGCCAGGGCCATCTGGGAGTTATGTGCTGACTCCGGAGCCTCCAGAGTCTGACGTCAGTGAGGCAGAGGAACAGGGAGCCTGTTCTCAGTGCGCACGTGCACAGAGCTGCCAGAAGGCAAGAACAGTTAAGACAAAAGGGGCGACTCGGGAGTAAGGCTTGGCAATGATTGGCTCCTCCCATAAGACATAAAGGAGGAACAAAGGCACATGAGCCTTTGCAGGAAGCAACTTTGTTCATGCTGGTCGATTTAAATTCTGAAGCTCCATTTTGACTTTGTGCTCTGTGAGGCCTTGCAAAGCTAATTGCCAATTAGGTCTTTGGCAGCGTGTCAAAGGAGATAAAGGTGCGTGCTTAGCCTTATCACGAAGACTGTCGGACTCTTTACAAACTATTTGTGACTCATCACAGGCTGTGAATGAACAGAATTCACAGCTGTTGAAATAAAAAGAGGGGTTTTGGGACTAATTCAGTGGTGGGTTGCTCCTGGTTTGCACCGGTTCGTAAGAACCAGTAGTAAAAATTTGTAGTAGTTCAGAGAACCGGTAATAACATTGGCTGGCCATGCCCCCGAACTGGTCCCCGGCCTTGTCATGCTTGCTTACCCCACCCACCTCATCAGAGGCTTTTTTTTTTTTACTTTTAAAAGCATTTTTTCTACAACCTCTTCCGCCAAAAAAATGCTTTTAAAAGTAAAAAAAAAAAAAAACCTCTGATGATCGTGCGGCTCAGCTGGGATCGTCAGAGGTTGTAGGAAAAAAATGCCTTTAAAAGCCTCTGGCGATCCCAGCTGAGTTGCCTGATCGCCAGAGGCTTCTAAAAGCATTTTTGTCTGCAACCTCTTAAGGTTGTAGAAAAAATGCTTTTAAAAGTTAAAAAAAAAAGTTGGCCACGCCCACCAGGTGCATTACCCCCCTAAGCCACACCCACAAAATAAGCCACGCCCACAGAACTGGTAGTAAAAAAAATTTAGAACCCACCCCTGGACTAATTGTATGCTTTTTACTGTCTCAGGAAGCCTCGAACAAGAAGTATCAGCAGATGCTGAGAGAATTAAACAAGAGAATGGTTCTTGACATCCTCTGAATGGACATATGCCCCAAGCCTGCTGACTCAGATCTAGGAACAGCATTATGTGCAAGAACAAACATTCTTGTGGGTACACAAGAACAAAATTGAATTAAAAGATGGAGGAAGGAGATCATTGAGCTAGGAATAACATTAAAGGAGGATTTGGCTAAAGGATTCTGACCTCTCTTATACTACTTGGATGACCTGAATAGGTTGAGAGTTGGAGTGCCTAAATGTCGAACCAATATGCTTGAGTGGAGGCTCTTAAAGGATAACAACATGCTATATGAATGTGGAAAGACACAGAGTCTGGCCCATCTGCTGGTAAGTCAGCTACTACCAGAAACATATACTGATGATGACTTATTTTTGGCTTATGACAAAGCCAAGCTTTGTAGCTTCATTCGGTCAGTTTAAAGTTTGATCTGGTTGCTAATTTTGCCAGTACTGTGCCGACTTTCTACTTGTCCAAAAATTCTAATTGTTTTTTCATCAGTCTCATTCATTCGTTCGTTCATTCATTCATTCATTCATTCATATATATTAATCACCACTGAGCGGTGGCTCAGTGGCTAAGACGCTGAGCTTGTCGATCGAAAGGTTGGCAGTTCAGCGGTTTGAATCCCTAGTGCCATGTAACGGGTTGAGCTCCGTTACTTGTCCCAGCTTCTGCCAACCTAGCAGTTCGAAAGCACGTAAAAAATGCAAGTAGAAAAATAGGAACCACCTTTGGTGGGAAGGTAACAGCGTTCCGTGTGCCTTTGGTGCTTAGTCATGCCAGCCACATAATCACGGTGACATCTTCACCACTGGCTCTTTGGCTTTGAAACGGAGATGAGCACTGCCTCCTAGAGTCAGGAACGACTAGCACATATGTGCGAGGGGAACCTTTACTTTTAGCTTATAATCTACCAGTACAGTCCTAAATACTCTTGGTAGGTCACAATTAAGAATAACATGATCACAAATAATAAAAAATACAATACATACAGACCCCAAAACTTCAGCCCCCAAATACTTAGTTTTCAGTTAGTTTTGAAGGCACAGAACTCCTGTAACAGACCTGTTTTGTAATGGCTCAAAGTGAAATATGCGTCTTTCACCTCAGCTCCATTTCGCCTTCATAACAACCTGTGAGTAAGATTAAGCAAAATGGTGGCACCTGACCTCCAAACCACTCAATGATCATCTTTCTACCAATGACCAGTTTGCTGAGATAGCCAGTTTAATACTGTATAGGGCTTGTTTCACTTTGTGGCTTTTACATGCTCCTCTCCACTTTGCCACTTTCTCTAATAATCTTTCACAAATAGTACAAAATAAGATAATTGAGCAAGTTACTATTTGCACATTGAAATGATTACCCTCCCAGAATTCCTGAGCCACCCAAGCCACCCTGGCATAGGCAAGTTGGTTTTTCATGCCTATGCCAGGACCAAAACTCAAAATCCCCTGGTTTCTAGGCCACCATCTAAACCACTGTATCAAATTACCTCTCCAGTTGTAAATATTTTAAAATATCTAACTTTAAAAATAATTTTCACTTGTAAAAATCGACTGATATTAACTGTATTAGAAAGAAAAATGACATGTTTTAAAACGTTTATTTGACTTTGTGAACCCCCTGAAAGGGACTTGCAGATATAGTTAGAACAATTAATACAATTAATTAATAAATACAATTAATAGATACAGTTAGAACAATTAATCAGTGGAACAACTTGCCTGCAGAAGTTGTGAATGCTCCAACACTGGACATTTTTAAGAAGATGCTGGATAACCATTTGTCTGGAGTGGTGTAGGGTTTCCTGCCTGGGCAGGGGGTTGGACTAGAAGACCTCCGAGGTCCCTTCCAACTCTGCTATTCTATTCTATTCTATTCTATTCTATTCTATTCTATTCTATTCTATTCTATTCTATTCTATTCTATTCTATTTCCCCAGGGGACCCTCAGAATACATTTTGAAGAATTGCTGCTATAGGCCAGGGGTGCCCCCTGCCCCCTTGGTCCATGGCAAGCCAGAAACTGGTTCATGCAAGCAAGCGAAGCTCTATCTGCGGGATACAGGGAGCATACAAAACCATGCTTGCTCCGGTCTGCAGAAAAACCTCTCTCCAAGGAATCGGTCTGTAGTGCCCAAAAAGTTGGGGGCCACTGCTCTATGCTGTCCCACGTGAAAATCGAGAAGCTGTGTCTGAGGACAGCTCAGATCTGTAGAACAATCCTACTCTCGATAGTTAAAGAAGTGCAGGGGAGAATGAGTTAATCAGCAACCAGGGATGACAGCAGTGGTGAAATCCAGAGGTTTTTTACTACCAGTTCTGTGGTATGGCTTGGTGGGCGTGGCTTGGTCAGCATGGCAGGGGAAGGATACTGCAAAATCCCCATTCCCTCCCCACTCCTGGGGGAAGTATATTGCAAAATCTCCATTCCCACCCCATTCTGGGGCCAGCCAGAGATGGTATTTGTCGGTTCTCCAAACTGCTCAAAATTTCTGCTACAGGTTCTCCAGAACCTGTCAGCCCCTGGATGGCAGGATATGGGAACCATAAGCAGAGGATAAGAGCATTTCTGGAATATTTTTTTTTCTATGAGATGTCTGATGTCTGGGAGAGAGACTGCAGGTAGAAAACCATTTCACATTCCAGCACCACAGTTTCTTGTTCAGCTCCTGAACTGCAACTAGTCAAGCCATTGGCACTCTCTCTGTCCCTCCAATATAGGTTAAAGAGTAAAGTGCTCTCTGGTAAAAAAGATTTTCTCCCATTAGCTGCAGTTCCTCTTTTAACTGTAAATACCAGTGACCTTTTGCATGGAAAGCGAGCATTCTGCTGATGAGATCTGGTTCTTCCCTGTTTTGCAATGTTCACTAGATAGAATGGTGCCTGCCTATGAAATCATTTGGCCTGAATCTAACTCTCAACGTGGAGACACTAAAGTGCAATCTGGTTTGGGGATCTCTGCACTCAGTGAAATGAACGCCCTCCTTGATACCTAATCCTTGATATCCTTTGATGAATTTCCCCAGTGTTAACTAAAAAAATATATATTTTATTCTACTGGGATTGATGGGGATCATGTTGCTTGTATTGTCTGAATGCACTCAGCAACAAATTTATGGAGGGGAGCTGCAGGCCTGGCCTTGAGGTATAATCCACATAATTTTCAGACTGGGTCAGGATCAGGGCTGGGGTTTTGCTGGGGTTTTTTGTTTTTTTTTTTACAATGTATGCCTTGTGGATTTGGAAATTGTTCTTTTGCCAGGAATTGAGGTACCTGATGCTTGTAGAGTCAGAACCTACAGACTTTGGTGTCTGAAGAGAGACAAGGCAGGCAGGCCCAAAAGAGCAAGGAGAGGCACCAGGGCAACATTGAGGTTTTCTGAATTGGACAACAAGGAAACTATACTGCATCATTTAAGCAAGGCTCCCAGTATATTCCAGGCTTGTATTCTCAGATACAACAAGCAAGACATTCAGAATCAAAAGGTCAGTGTCAGCCTCCAGAGAAGCAATGCTGCTCCTCCTCCTCCTCCTCCTCCTCCTCCTCCTCCTCCTCCTCCTCCTCCTCCTCCTCTTCTTCTTCTTCTTCTTCTTCTTCTTCTTCTTCTTCTTCTTCTTCTTCTTCTCCTCCTCCTCCTCCTCCTCCTCCTCCTCCTCCTCCTCCTTGCAGCTGCAAAGGAATCTATTTTCCTTATCTTTAAAGATAAGACAAAAGGAGCTGCAAAGAAAATCCTGAAAATGATAGTTGATGGGATCACAGCAAAGTGCATTCAATGGAATGCTGAATAGGGCTGGGGGCTTCCTTCAGCTTTTTCATCTGGGTTCTTGCACTCGGTAGGCCACAACCCTATAAAACAGTGTTTTTCAAACTTGGCAACTTTAAAGATTGTGGACTTCCATTTCCAACTTCAGCTTCAACCCTTCTTCTGGGAGTTGAAGTCCACACATCTTAAAAGTTGCCAGGTTTGAAAAAAAGTTGCTTTAAATTGAGAAATGAATTTGTGTGTCCCTCCTCCATGAAGGGAATTCATGACTACATTGAAGTTAAGACAGAACCTGCGCTATGGAATTTGTGTGGCTCTCACCCTGATAGCATTCAAGAGAGGCTTAAACACCTATCTAGGGGTAGACTGGATGAAATCTCTTTAGGATATGCTTGACATACAATAAGTTTGGTGTTGGTTCTTCTAATTTTACATCTGGTTTATTTCCATTAGTGTATTTTTATTTACCTTTTTTTATGTGCTTTATTTTGTTCTGTTTAGATTGAAAGTCACCTAGTTTCGCAGTGCCGGAATCGAATTGTATCAAATCAATCAAGAAGCTGCACTTTTATCTAGGTATCTAATAACATGATGATCATATTTTAGAACTTTATAAAATAGAATATTTCCAATGGGGAAGAAATAATGAAACAATCCAGTTTAAAACCATTTTAGTTAACAGGAAGGATGAGCTTGTTTAGTTTGGCATAATTCCCAGAATCTGGATTTAATTTTTGAAACAGCTATAATTTTATTCTGAATTTATAGCAGCAATTATAGACAATCCTGACTTCGCCATCAACTTGCCCAGGCAAAGAGGAACAAGTTCTCACAATGATGCTGTTGAAATTTTCCAAACTCGCTCAGGGTATTTCATGGCTACCACCTTGTCGTCACAGAGCAGAAGTATTGGAGGTGATTCTGCTTTGCTTGGACAAGACACATACATACACAAAATTGCTCACAATTCTCTGGAGGTGCCACCCCCAGAAGTTGGCAATCTCTTCCTTCACTGATGAATGATTATGCCCTCAGAGTAGGACCCCGACATGTCCACTTGTCCAGGGCCTAACTCAATAGAGAGGTCCCCAAATCAAGTAGCAGCAAGAGAAAATGTATAAGAGCTATAATTTCAGGGGGTATATTTGCAGGAAAAAAGGATATAAATAGATAAGTTAATTATACCTTTTTAAAAACTTTTCTCTGATTACTGTTTTGGGCATGTATGCTACTCAGAGTGAATCATGACCAGAGCAACATCTAACCCCAATAAATAATAAAAGTGGTCCTAGCTAAAATCCTGAGTAATTATTGTTTTATTTATTAAATTTATGTCCTGCCTTTTGTTCAGAATAGAGCTAACTTGTTCCCATTTTCCCTCACAAACAACAACTCCCACTACTATGAAGTATGTTAGAGTGAGACAAGCTGAAAGCAATAGGCATTATGTGGAGGGAGAGAATTCCTCTGGATTCTTCCATCATCATGAGTCTGTTGACAATATTCCTGCTGTGAATGAAGTAGTTATTTGAATATGTTTCCCCAGTAGGAATGATAACATTCTGGGAATAATTAAAACCTGCCCCAAATGACTGCAGAAGCTGTACAGTAGTTATGTCTGAAATTTCGTCTTTTTCTCCAGCTTATTTCCCACCCCACCCATTGTGCTGGGACTTCAACTCCCAGAATTCCTAACTAGTGTGGCCAGTCTTGGATTGTTGCCATTAATCTCTTCTACTGCTGCCTCCTGCCAGGTTTTTAGAGATGCTTACAGGAAGTCCTCTACTTATGACCACAATTGGGACCGGATTTTACCTTGTAAGTTGTTGCGGTCATAAGGCAAAACCTGTTTTACAACAATATTACACTGGTCATTAAGCAAATCCAGCTTTCCGCATGGAATGGATATCAACAACAACAACAAAAAGGTTGCAAAATTAAACTTTCCTGCAGTTTTAAAAAACATCGCTGAATTTTCTTATTTATTGAACAAATGCATAGGGCCAACCAACTCATGTATAGTGACTTCAGGCAGCTTACAGCCTTAAAAATCCACAAGATAAAATCCATAAAACCCACCACCTCTCGACCAGGGGTGGGTTCTACTTACCTTCTGCGCATGTGGAGATCGTACTTTATCACATCCAGGCGGGTGGGCGGAGCCTCCCTCCGCTTTTACTACCAGTTCGCAAGAACCGGACAGAACCGGGAGCAACCCACCACTGCTCTCGACCACAAACATTTGTAGCGCAAAGTGCTCTGATTCCAGATGTTGGCAATGTTCTAAATCATTAAGGTTGGTTGTGTATTGTATGTGCCACAACTTTCCATTGCAAATGTTGCATACGTGCTTTGATGTCACACATAAACACACATGGTGTGTGCATTGGTCCCCAGGATGGCTGTGCTTATAGAAACCTGGATGCAGTGGTGGGATCCAGCCAATTTGCACCACTTCGGGAGAACCAGTCATTAACTTTCTGAGCAGTTTGGTGAACTGGTTGTTGGAAGAAATCATTAGGGCAGAGAACCGGTTGTTAAATTATTTGAATCCCACCACTGCCTGGATGGTCAATTTTCCCTCACAAATGTCAAGTTATTGTAATTATTGTAGCTGAAGCAATCCCCAAAGTAAACGTCACACATTTGACCAAGATAGTCTGAAGCCACATCTGCCCCATTCCTTGCTCCAGAGCCATCAAAAGATGGGGAAATCCCTTTCTCTCCCTTTTGCCTCTTTTCTCTTCCTCCCCATCTCACACATGAGGAATTTTGCCTGAAGCTCCACAGCTGACAGCTCTCAAGTGCCAGCCCACGAGGGCTGGTGCATTCAAAGTGAGCAGCCAAAGGTCACAAATCATAAACTCAAGTAGTGCTACAGATGTTTTCATAATATTTTACAAGGCAGAGAGCAGTGTTACCCGTAATTCAACAAGATGTCTTTAGAGAATGGAAAGAAAGCAGACCATGAAAGATCCAAAGTTTGCAGGTGCAGAAGAGAAATCTTCATGGTAAGAAAAAACAGGAAGAAAACTGGGGTAAGGAGGCGGGGCAAGAAAGAATAATGGCTATATCCAGCTTTGTCATGTCTTTTTCTTAGTTTTGCTTCTGTTCCTTCATCTTGACATATCCTGGCCATTTCTCAAGACCAAACTAGGCAGAAGCAGTTTTCCACAGTGTGTGTGTGTGTGTATATGTGTGTGTGTGTGTGTGTGTGGTGTAAACCTGTATTTTCAACTTAGTCCCTGTAATGGTTGCCACCGGTGGTGCAGCATGGCCAAGACATAAGTGATATTAAAGTCACCTCACAGCAGAATGGAAGATTGGTTTAGCATCCTCCAACCTGTCACCCTTTAGACATGATCTTTAATTCCAGAATCCCCAAGTCAGCAAAGCTGTTGCTAAGAATTCTGGGAGCTGAAACCCACATGTCTGAAGGGCATTTAAGCTATTTATTTTATTTTATTTTATTTTTATTTTTATTTTTATTTTTATTTTTATTTTTATTTTATTTTATTATTTATTTTATTTTATTTTATTATTTTATTTTATTTTATTTATGACTGACTGAATGAATAAATAAATAAATTTAAGCTAGATAAGATGACAGGTGCAAGAAATCAGGAACCAGGGTTGTTCAACTGAGTACAAGTTTATTCCATGCGATCCATAAGTAAGAATCTGAACTTACCATCAAGGCAAATTGGTGGTAGATAAGAGTCAACGGAATTTAAGGAGGGCTGGACTTGCATCTCTTGTGGACACAAAGGGACTCCAGACTGATAACACACTTGACTCCTCCTTCTGGCTCAGCCTGGTCATCTCCTACGCAAGGCTTAACTGGACAAAAAAAATTCCTAGTCTAGCCACCAGTTGTGCGCGTGGATTGCGTGGACTGCAATATTCCAGCTACACATATACTGGCAACAATTTTTGCTAGAGCAAAACCCCAGGACTATGTGGGCAATAAAAACAAGCAACAACAGTCCAATTGTCATGATGGTTTACAAACCCCAGTCAATGCTGATAATGTCACAGAAATAAACTGGGATTTCAACCAGTCTGGAACTATGTTTTTTAATATGTTGTTGTTGTTGTTAGTTAATGTGTTGTTAGTCATGTCCAACCCATCGCGACTCCATGGACAACTTTCCTCTGGGCCTTCCTGTCCTCTACCATCCCCCGGAAACCATTTAAGCTCATGCTGACTGCTTCAGTGACTCCATCCAACCACCTTGTTCTCTGTCGTCCCCGTCTTCTTTTACCCTCAATCATTCCCAGCATTAGGCTCTTCTCCAGTGAGTCCTTCCTTCTCATTCGGTGGCCAAAGTATTTCAGTTTCATCTTCAGAATCTGGCCTTCTAAAGAACAGTCAGAATTGATCTCCTCCAGGACTGACCAGTTTGATCGCCTTGCAGTCCAAGGGACTCGCAGGAGTCTTCTCCAGCACCAGAGTTCAAAGACCTCAATTTCTTGATGCTCAGCCTTCCTTATGGTCCAACTTTCACAACCATACATAGCCTTGACTATATACACTTTTGTTGGCAGGGTAATGTCTCTGCTTTTTAGTATGCTGCTAACTTTGCCATGCTCCCCAGGAGCAAGCATCTTTTAATTTCTTGGCTGTAGTCCCCATGTGCGGTGACCTTGGAGCCCAGGAAAATAAAATATGTCACTACCTCCATTTTTTCCCCATCTATTTGCCAGAAATTGAGAGGGCATTAACAATTTAAAAGTCAAAGTTTCAGCTATCCAAAACATGTAAATTCTGGATTCAAACAGAAAGGGAACAGTTTTTCTAGGATTCTGCTTGCTACCAGAATAATCAAGATGTTACTCTTACATATAATTTTTTTAAAAAATCATGAAAGAGATATTTTGTGCTTAATGGTATTATGAGAGCTTTAAAAATGCTAGAGGGAATAATTGGTTTGATGGTTGACCTGTTTACTGTTATGAATTCATTCATTCATTCATTCATTCATTCATTCATTCATTCATTCATATAAACTCAGCCTACTCCTCTTCAGAGTAAGGAATGATATGAAAAAAGAGAAAACAAGGAAGAGGTAGTAAGCAAAGGAATGTAAAGGCAAGAGATGAAAGGAAAAGAAATTTAACTAAATTTAATTTGCACTAACACTTATCCCTTCACTACCACTCTGCATTCCAAACATTGAAAACCATTTGTGCTTCCACAAAAATACATTTCCTACTGTTCTTTACAGTTCTCACTCTATCTCAGAGGTAGGTTTCAGCAGGTTCTGACCAGTTCTGGAGAACCGGTAGTGGAATTTTTGAGTAGTTTGGAGAACTGGTAGTAAAAATTCTGACTGGCCCCATCCCCACCTAATCTCTGCCTTCCAAGTCCCAGCTGATTGGGAGGAAATGGGGATTTTGCGGTAACCTTCCCCTGGATTGGGGAGGGAATGAAGATTTTACAGTATCCTTCCCCTGCCACGCCCACCAAGCCACGCCTACAAAGCCACACCACACCCACCAAGCCTTGCCATGCCCACCAAGCCACACCCATAGAACCAGTAGTAAAAAAATTTGAAACCCACTACTGCTCTATCTCATGTTGGATATGTCAGTCCACTGCATGTCTTTCTGGTTGTTGGGATGCAGGCAATAATACATTGTCAGCCCTTCAAGATGTCCAAACAAGAAAACACAACTACGGATACTAACATTACGTTTATATTGTAAATTTACAGTAACAGAAACCTGCACGTCTGAAAGCATTTTACTTTTCAAAGAATAGGGAGGGTCCCTTCTGAGATGCTTTCTCCACCCCATTGCTTAGGTGGACTGAAATATCTCTTGTCTGACCATGCTATGAGCCCTGATGGCGCAGTGCAATATTGCAGGCAAACTCTGCCCACAGCCTGGAGTTCAATCCTGATGGGGCTCAGCCTTCCATCCTTCTGAAGTCGGTAAAATGAGAACCCAGGTTGTTGGGGACAAGTTGCTGACTCTGTAAACCGCTTAGAGAAGGCTGTAAAGCACTGTGAAGCGGTATATAAGTGCTATTGCAATTGTTAGGCTGTAGTTTCTTTTCCTCCTGTCTCCCAAGGTTTTTCTCATATCACACTGCATGTCCTCACTTCCCTAGATGTCTGAGCATAGTTGGGGTAAATCTGGGTTTCAGTTGTGCTTACGGTCTACTGGCTAAAATGTGCTAGTATAACTCTTAAACCTATTGTGCCATTATCAGGGATTATAGGCATATCTAAAGCTGACAATGCCACCTTTCTTTAGTGAGCATTATGTGAAAAGCTAGGTTAACCAAACCATAATGGATGATGAAGATCAACATTCGTGGACCCAGCTTAGTGGTGGGATTCAAATAATTTAACAACCGGTTCTCTGCCCTAATGATTTCTTCCAAACTGCTCATAAAGTTAACAACCGGTTCTCCCAAAGTGGTGCGAACTGGCTGAATCCCACCACTGATCCAGCTGTAGATGACCTGTGTATGTGTGTTTTGGTTATCCATTTTTCAACCTTGGAGAATGTGTGTGTGATTGATGATGCTCAAGCTAATAAACAGAAAAGTTAAATCCATTTCATTCAAAACAGAAACGTTCCAAGTGTAGCTTCTTTCTCCCCTTGATGAATTTCTGCTATAAGTCAAACCTTCTTAGCTTCTCTATACAATAAGACAATTTGACAATTTTGCTTGGCTGGGGAAGAAAAAAAATGGCTATGTGATTTCAATCCTTTTTCCTCAAAGAGAAGAGAAAAATGGAGGCATTTGAGAAAGTTTGGCAGGAGATGGAGGGAAGAGAAATCCCCCCCCCCTTCTGCTACCCTGACAATTTCCCAATATAGCCAAGCTCTTTTTGAATTCTGATATCCCATGCAGCTAAATTTATTGTGTCTCTGATTGGACTAGTCAGTAGTACCGATAGATAAATTTAGACCCTGACGGTAATAATTCAGGGGAGAAAGCTGCTCTTATAGCTAGCCCCATTTATTACTTCTCTTATTTCAAATGGTGATAAAATAGGGTGGATTCACTGAGGACCCTTCTATTCATCTCGCTAAAAGTGTTCCTGGATATGTGCCTCTTCGTCCAGCTTTCAGTGCAAGCCAAATTACATTGGACTATTAAGGGACATTTCTGAATAGTGGTCTATTGCTTCAATACAGCCCTCTGTTTCAACATAATTGCTTCCATGCAATCCCAAATTTTGCTCCCATCCATTCATCATTCAGTGAACCTGGCTGAGACAGTATCTGCAGCAGAAGCTCTCTAATTACCGGTCTACAGTCTCTCTCTCTCTCTTTTTTTTTTTAAACAAATGAGAAGTTAAACTGGAGGGTTTGCTCATCTAATGCAGGGTCGTCGGGGGGGGGATGGGGGGGGAAGGATCTCAAGCAGGGAGTTCTTGCTTGGCCAGCACAGATCCTTTTTGTTAGAAATTGTACTGAAAGCAAAGTAATGCAATCTCTCTGCATTGCTGCAGTGGCTCTTAGTTGTCCGGCTCCTCGTGTCCACTAGGATTTCGCCTGATACCAGGAATTTGCAGTTAATCCCAGCAAACCCGACCAGTTTAATAATGAGGGATGTTGGGAGTTGTAGTTCAAAGGCGTTTATATAATTTACCTGCAACTGTAGGATGACACCTCATAGGAAAGCACTGCACTTTTTTTAGGGACTGAGCTGAGGATTTTGTTCTTTGTGCCTTAAAGATCTGTTGTTATCATAAGAGGATAACAGCAATGGGTGAGCTCCAGCCAAATTCTAGGCCTGCTGCTATTCAGGCAATTCATTCAGGTAGGCAGAAAGTAGCAAGATTAGCTGTACTGTATGCAGGACTAATTGACAGCTTAAAATGACAGCATCTAGAAGTATCAGCCTTTTTCAGTGGAAAGGCATAATGTGATCAGATACCCAGCCAGGGAATTGCCTGCTTTCTTACTATCTTCCTATCCATGCGCCACCTGGTGGCCACTAAGAACCAGTAACTACTATTTATTGACCAAGTCACATCAAATTGATTAATACTTTACAATTAATAAACATGCACAGTAAATTCATAAAGTTTCCATGTAGGATAAAGTAGCAATAAATCCCAGGCACCAATAGTGTAGATTAACAATGCATAAATACCTAGAGTATAAAATATCACAAGTTGTAAAAGAGTTTGTTAAATTCTAATTATGCTGCCTACTTTCTCTTTTCATCACGTGTATATATTATTCTGTTGTTGGAGGCTATGACTGAATATGGTGTAAAATATATGTCCCGTTTCCAAGAAACTGGAGCCATTCTAGGGGACAATCTTTTCTATTTATTTTCTGTAATCAATGTTAAAGCTCACAGTATCTTCTTGATAAGCCATAACTTAATGGGAGAGCACAGGGTTTGGATGCAAAAGGTCTAAGATTCAGTCCTCACCACAGAACTAGGGAAATAGCTGCAAAATCCTGACTATCCACAGTGAGTTTAGGTTTGGTTAGGCTGCAAAAGGGTTGCTGAGGTTGGGACCCTTGCTACTTTCCAGCAGCAATCCCCAAACCCTTTTCTCATTTTCTTAAATAATAGCAACACCACATGATCAAAAGAGATGGGAAACTGAGGCTAATGCAAGCAGGATCAGAAAGTGGGGGGAGGGGGAGAGAGAGAGACAAGAGACTTATCACAGTTGCAGTTTATAGTCTGCTGCTTTTAAAAGTGATAAACAGGGCAGAGTTATAACAAATCTGCAATCTGTAGAACACAGCCTTTTATATCTGGGGGGCAAAATAGAATATTTTGGTAAGCAGATTGGGAACTGCTTTGTAGCAGCCTGGGAGTCTGCAGAGGGAAGCAACTCCACAGGGTTGTTGCAGTGAGGAAAACAAGGGGAGAAAGGAACATTAGAATATTCGCTGCCCTGAGTTACTTATAAAGGTGTAATAAAGATGAGATAAAAAATCTAATACATTAATATGACAACACGTGTGAGATGATGTCATCACAAACACTAAAGATTACATACCAGTGTCAGAAATGTTTTGATGCAAGGTTGTAAGCAGAGCATCTACATCGGGTGTCAGCAACCGCCGGCTCCAGAGCCACATGCAGCTCTTTGGGCCCTCTTGTGTGGCTCCCTGTCCCATCACTGGCTGGACCCACCCATTGCCCTCCCTTCCCAGTCACTCCTTGCCTGGCCTTGGAAATCCGAGAGATACAGAGAGAGCGGGGGAGAGAGGGAGAGGGGGAGAGAGAGACATAGATACAGAGAGAGAGAGAGAGATACAGAGAGAGGGTGGGAGAGAGGGGGAGGGGGAGAGAGAGACATAGATACAGAGAGAGAGAGAGATACAGAGAGAGGGTGGGAGAGAGGGAGAGGGGGAGAGAGAGACATAGATACAGAGAGAGAGAGAGATACAGAGAGAGCGGGGGAGAGAGGGAGAGGGGGAGAGAGAGACATAGATACAGAGAGAGAGAGAGAGATACAGAGAGAGGGTGGGAGAGAGGGAGAGGGGGAGAGAGAGACATAGATACAGAGAGAGAGAGAGAGAGATACAGAGAGAGTGGGGGAGAGAGGGGGAGGGGGAGAGAGAGACATAGATACAGAGAGAGAGAGAGATACAGAGAGAGGGTGGGAGAGAGGGGGAGGGGGAAAGAGAGACATAGATACAGAGAGAGAGAGATACAGAGAGAGGGTGGGAGAGAGGGAGGGGGAGAGAGAGACAGAGATACAGAGAGAGAGAGAGATACAGAGAGAGGGAGGGAGAGAGGGGGAGAGTGGGAGAGAGAGACAGAGATACAGAGAGAGAGAGAGAGATACAGAGAGAGCGGGGGAGAGAGGGACAGGGGGAGAGAGAGACATAGATACAGAGAGAGAGAGAGATACAGAGAGAGGGTGGGAGAGAGGGGGAGGGGGAAAGAGAGACATAGATACAGAGAGAGAGAGATACAGAGAGAGGGTGGGAGAGAGGGAGGGGGAGAGAGAGAGAGAGATACAGAGAGAGAGAGAGAGATACAGAGAGAGGGAGGGAGAGAGGGGGAGAGTGGGAGAGAGAGACAGAGATACAGAGAGAGAGAGATACAGAGAGAGCGGGGGAGAGAGGGACAGGGGGAGAGAGAGACATAGATACAGAGAGAGAGAGAGAGATACAGAGAGAGGGTGGGAGAGAGGGGGAGGGGGAAAGAGAGACATAGATACAGAGAGAGAGAGATACAGAGAGAGGGTGGGAGAGAGGGAGGGGGAGAGAGAGACAGAGATACAGAGAGAGAGAGAGAGATACAGAGAGAGGGAGGGAGAGAGGGGGAGAGTGGGAGAGAGAGACAGAGATACAGAGAGAGAGAGAGAGATACAGAGAGAGCGGGGGAGAGAGGGACAGGGGGAGAGAGAGACATAGATACAGAGAGAGAGAGAGATACAGAGAGAGGGTGGGAGAGAGGGGGAGGGGGAGAGAGAGACATAGATACAGAGAGAGAGAGAGATACAGAGAGAGGGTGGGAGAGAGGGAGAGGGGGAGAGAGAGACATAGATACAGAGAGAGAGAGAGAGATACAGAGAGAGGGAGGGAAAGAGGGGGAGAGGGAGAAAGAGAGAAAAGGGTTTTGTGGTTTCCTAATGATCGGCTGGGTAGGCATGGCTGGAGGGGGGGTCATATGACTGGGTGGGAGTGAGTGACGTGGAGTTGACCATGCCCTGTCAGGTTTTGTGGCTCCTGGAGTTTTTTTTTTCCCCCATGGGAAACAGGTCCAAATGGCTCTTTGAGTGTTTAAGGTTGCAGACCCCTGATCTACATAATGACATTTTCACATATATTTCTTCATTTTGACATGATTACAATCTGGTACAGATCCTCTTGTGAAGTGGGACACCTGGTCAATTTAACATGATAGGTAAAGGGTCTCATGATGCCAGGGCAGCGGTCAGCAACCTGCGGCTCTGGAGCCGCATGTCGCTCTTTTATCCCTCTGCTGCGGCTCTCTGTTGTTGGTCGGCTCCACAATTTATAGGGATTTCGGCTAGGACAGGTAGAGGAAAAAGGACGCCATGCTAGGAGGAGACTCTATGGTGGGGAAACTGGCTTCCAGTCAGCAGAGGAAAAAGGACGCCGCACTAGGAGGAGGCTCTATGATGGGGGAACCAGACTTCCGGTTAGCTCCATAATTGAATGGGGGCTTCGGATTAGGACTTTTGTGGCTCTTTGAGTGTTTAAGGTTGCCAACCCCTGTGCTAGGGATTAAACCTGGTCATAGGCATAATAAGGCTATCAAACAGCTTCTTGACGCCATCTAGCAGTCATTGGTATATTTTTTACAGCTTAAACATTGTAGCCCTAAACCAAACTTGCTGTCAAACTCACAGCCCGGATGCGTCACACGCTGGCCACACCCACGCCGGGTTTAGCAAAGGGGGAAAAAGTCATGATACATCACATGATGATGCTGTGACAACACGAGTTTGATACCCCTGCCCTAAACTGATGTCACAGCATCAATCAATCAGAAGCTCACTGATTTCTGCACCTGCATTTCAGCAGGCCGTGTGAGGTTGAAGCAACAGTCATAAAAATGCCCTCAGTGAATCCTGTTCTCTTGAAGATGCCTCAATCAGCTTTCTTGCTGGTACCTCCTGGTGAAATGAGAAAAAGGGCTAGCAGAGAAGATCCCCTCTGCTCTATTGCTTGTTAGTCATCCATTAACTTGTTAACTTCCATTAACCTGGAGATCATTTTGCATACAAGAAAGAGCACAAAAGGGGAAAGAGAAGTCCTAGGAAGTACAGACAGCGGCTTTGTTGCAAAGATGCAAAACTTTCCAAAACTTTACTCAGGGTTTGGACTTGCAGTATTTGCCTGTAATTTTTGAGAAACTGAGTTATGGGTTCCCAGTAAGTATGATCATTTACTATGGGTCCCATTTTTTACACTTAGAAAGCTCAATTGACTCTATTCTTTGGAAAATTCTCTAAGGGAGAACAAAATTAAACATCTAGCAGGTGTGATAGAAAGCAAAGCAGACCCTGGCTGCTAGATGACAGCAAAGAGCTACAGAAACCTTTACTCAAAGTCTTTGCTGCCATCTAGTGGCTATCTGACTCTTTGTGATCCAACTACAGAGCCTTTCTAAGCTCATTTTCTTTAAGGAGTCTCTCCACCACTTATGCCAATTCAGAAGCATTCTCAAAAATAAAAACAGTGGCTCTTTGAAGTCTGGAAATTTAATGTTTCCCTGCAGATATTCACAATGGTAAACAGAGATGACCATTGGTGAGTTTGCAAAACCTAGAATCCTGACTTGAAAGCCAACTAATTGATTAGGGGAACTCTGGAAATTGGATCCTTTGTCATGGTTTTGAATGTGAATAAGTGCAGTGAGTTCTGTCATGCTTCCAGGCAGTTCCCCAAAGGATCTTTCAAACTGCCCTTTAATCTTCAAGTTTTATTTTTAAATGCCTATTGTTGCCTCTGTAAAATGGTTATGTTTTGCTTATTTGGGGATTTCCATTACTTTCTTTAAATGTTAATGGTTTCATAGGAAAGGACCATGACCAGACCATGTCTTTTACCATATCTACTAGTTTAGATGAGTAGCACACATAAAGAAGTGAAGATCAAGATGCAAAGTGAGAATAAGCGATAGAGAAAGGAATAAAATGAAATGAAATGCTCTTCAACAGACACAGCCATTATGTACTATTCTGTATTTACAGAAATGGAAATAACATTGGGGAGGCAGGGGAAAATATTTAGGACAATTGTGGGCCTGTTTGCCAGGGGCTAAAAGCACGAGGCAAGCAATCTAGCTCAGAATTTTTGGAAGAGCTGCAAGTCTCCTTATATAAGCATGCCAAGATTTGGCCACCTTTAGTGCTCCATTTTAGTCTATATCTCTGAACCCTAACCCAAATCAGGGCCAGGAGACTACAGAATGACATATTTGCCTAGATATGCCTGAACGTTAAGAGTTTTCTGATATCAGGCTATGGCAACTGGGTTTTGGGGAAAACAACCGTTTCAATTGGTGCTTATTTTTAGGGTTGCGCATGCTTCAAAAATGATTCAGAAGAAGGGCTTCAAAAGGCATAAGCATAGTTCCTGTTTTAAAACCCTACAACTTATTTTTCAGGTTTGCATGGAGGCATGAGGACAGCTGCTTAAAAGAGGTGCTATACTTATGCTCCCATGATCTTTGAAGGACCTTTGCCAAAGTACTTTAAGCATATAGAGTCCTACTTATTTAGGGTAGACTTTTATGTGTTTTTGAGTACTTTAATTCATTTCTACTCTAATTTTGCTTTGCAACTATTGTATCTTGAGTTTTGTTTTATTATTGTTCTAGTTGTGTTGTGTTGTAAAGTATCAAGATCTTGGTGACTGATATAATTAACTGTTTTAGTCTTGATTCCTATCCCAAACTGTCAGCAAATCTATAAATGTATTAGGTAATGTATAACTATTTAAAGCAAATATAGTATCTAGTGCCTGTAAGCTTTACAGTTATTGAATTGTTATGTGTAGAATCTTGCAATAATTTATTTTTAGATGGCTGTGTGTGTATTTCTGCTAATTATTGTCATCTGAACTTTGCTTTTAATAAATCTTTGGAAGCTATAGTGAAAAAAAAACCTCAGAGACTTTTTAAGTTTAGCATTATTTGCAGGTGTTCACATGCATGAGATGGAAAGGAAGGGGAAAAACACAAGTGGAAACCAATTTTTAAAGCCAAAGTACTAAATGCAGATTGAAATGCAGGAGACATTTCCATCCCCTTTAAACCACTTTACATAAGGGATTTGCTTAGTTGTACTATATTTGCATGAGAATGATAGAGCACTCTCTGCATGTCAGTAGGACCCTTGATGAGTATCACACAATCACCTGTGCACTAAATTGCATTACAGAGAAACGCTGTGGCCACCAGATGGCACTACAGGAAAAGCTCAGCACATAGTATGCAGCAGCCCTCTGAGCTACAGATGTCACCTACTCTTCAAGCAGAAGTGAATTTTGGGAGGAACCCCAAATTGTGCAACTGTTGTGCCTTGATTTTTGTTGTTTTGTTATTATAATCACTTGTTATTGTTGTACTGGGTCTGCCTGGGGGAGAGTAACTCCATCTAGAACTAGAGATCGAAAATCTATATATAGATCCAGGGGCAGTGGTGAAATCCAAATTTTTTTACTACCGGTTCTGTGGGCATGGCTTGGTGGGCGTGGCAGGGAAAGGATACTGCAAAATCTCCATTCCCACCCCACTCTGGGGCCAGCCAGAGGTGGCATTTGCCAGTTCTCCGAACTGCTCAAAATTTCCGCTAACGGTTCTCTAGAACCTGCTGATTTCACCCCTGTCCAGGGGGCCTTAAATTCCACAGCCACTGGATCTTGCTAGAAATAAGTTCCAGTCTATTTCTCAAATCTATGGAGATTCTCAATCAGCTATGTCATGGTTTTCCCAAAGGTGTATGGAAAATATTAAAAAGGCAGAATATTGTATTTCCCCAAAGGGAGAAATGGAGAAACATGCTCAGTCTTTCTTAATAGCTCCCTGCCCGGCAGATATTTTGTGCCCATTAAGAAAGATTTGGCCAGCCTATCTACAAAACAAAAGACCTTCAGCTTCAGGGTGATGGGATTAAGAAGAACAGGATATGACCCTTCAGGACATATTAGGATTAACCTACTATCATTTAGCAGAAGACACAGAGCTCACTACATTCCACAATCTCCTAAGTGCATTTCAGACATTGCCCAACACCCACCCACCCCCAGCAGCATCTCTGAAACTTATACAAATCCATGTCCTCATCAAACCAATTGTCAGCTGAACCAGGACTGCTGTTGGTTCTGTTCATCATTAAACCAACTTTCCAGCCAGTCTCCATGTTGTTTCCAGCATCTTTCTCACAGCTTGGAACTGAACCAGATGGATTTTCCTTCCAACAAGTATTTTTTTTCCAAAAGGCAACTGGACTTTCTTGCCTTAAAAAAAAAAATCATGTCTTATCTGAACTGAAGAAGCTTTTTGGATGAGAAGTAAAATGTTTTAAAAGTGGGGGGAAAGTCCAGTTGCCTTTTGGAAAAAAAAAAACACCTTTAGAATACACCTATTTCTCCCCATCCAAAACTATATAGCCTCCATACAGAGTCAGACTTTTGACTTAAATGCAGGGGGAGCCCTTGTAAACCAGTAAATGGAGCTCATTTTGCTCTGAGGAAGACACTATGTCAGCCAAGTTATTTGACTATTTGAGGAAAAATAAATCCTGCAGTGCATCCCTATTCCGGCAGTAAATACATAATGATAACCAAATAATTAATCATTTGTATTTTTTCCCCAATAATCATAAAGTCAAACATTGGTTTAGTGTAAAACCCACTAGAATATTCCTGAGATGCTGGGCTTCAGTCTCTTGGACCCAACCTCATTTTTCTTGGAGATAATCAAGATCCTCTCTTTTGAAGTTCAGTATGCGAATGTGATTCTTCTCACTTCTTCCTCCCCTGGATATTACCCATTCAAGGAAAACATGATCACTTTTCCCTCATATATCAATTACCTTCATTTCCTCAACTACTCATGTTTCCCCCAAAATAAGACCCCATCTTATTTTCTTTTGGGCCCCAAAATAAACACCGGGTCTTATTTTCAGGGGATGTCTTACCCATTTACCTTAGGACCACTGGAGCCAGACCTACCATGCCCCAACCCCTCACACCACTGTCTGACTTCTTCTGCAGCCGCTCGCTGCCAGATGCATGTGGCACATCGCGCCAGTGCCACCGCTTATGGAAGGATGCTGCGTGGCTCGTTGTGCTGGTGCCGCTTGCGGCAGGAGGCCACACAGCACATCAGGGCGGTGCTGCCACTCACGGCAGGAGGCCATGTGGCATGTCACACCGGTGCCACCACTCACAGCAAGAAGCCCTGTGGTAAATTATGCCATTGCGCATGTGCTAAGCGACTTTCTGCCTCGAGCTGCAGCACCAGTACAGTGCACCATATGGCATCTGGCTGTGAGGGGCTGCAAGTGGCCGCAGAAGTCAGGCAGCAGCGTGACAAGTGTCAGGGCATAGGAGGCCTGGCAGCAGTGGTCCTAAGGTAAGTGGGTGTGAGGCGCATGTGGCAACTCTACCCCCCACCCCTACCCTAGCTTGATTTTTGTGCATGCACCTCACCCCACCTCATACAACCAGACGGTGGGACAGAATGGGTGGGGCCTTAACTAGGGCTTATTTTGGGGGTAGAATTTATATTAAGCACACACGTAAAAATCAAGCTAGGGCTTATTTTTGGGATTGGTTGTATTTTCAGGGAAACACGGTATTTTGTCCCTGTTGGGGTAGAATGTTTCTTACCCTGAAAAGTAATAGTACGATGGGGAAGTAAGTAGGTAAGTATGCTGCATGCCCAGATTCTTTGTTGAAATTCCTTCCTTTTGCTGTGCTTGCAAAAAACCACAGACTAATGATAAAGGGCCATGCTCTTTGTTTCAGCTTGCATAGTTTTTTATTAGCCTCCCAGAGATTATTTCTGCCATGAATAGGGAGTATTCCGCCTTCCAATGAAGGTCATGTCCTCTCTAGGGAAATTTGAGATGTGTGTATATGTAATAGCCCAGACATTTTATACATATATATGCTCAAATGCAATCATCCACCAACCATCTAGTCTTCAAAAAACAAACTTTCACACTGGCATTATGAGAATCCTTTTTTTTTTTTTAAATTAAATTATCATGTTTGGAAGAGATTATTTGTAGAAAAGCACATTTCATCTAATGAAATTTAAATGACACGCAAGCAATGCTAGCACACACTTCCTGGCTTTAAGCATTCTCCCACAAATCACATCGTTTTTATGAGTTTATAAGAAAGATCATTGGCTTTTTTCTGCAATCTTATAAAAAATCACTGAAATCTTCAGAAGATTTGGCATTTTAAAAAAAATATGGAGGCCAGGGCAGTTGTCATCTGAGTGTCATATTCCTTATCCGTTCCATGTCATTGGGAAGTCCAGCAGTCACTGTATTCCTAGTAGATCCATATGAGGATTTTGGAGCAGAATAATCTTTAAAAGTCTGGAATTCCACTGGTGCCATATGCAATAATTTGGCTGCTGTCATTCTAGGCAGCAAGAACATCCCACAATAATTTGGTGCCAACTGCATTTCCAAGGTGTAGTTGAAAGGATTGGTTTTGATTTATCCAGTGAGGAGTTATAAGAAGAGGTGCCTATGCCAGAGGCCTTATTACTTTGAACTACTTTAAAATAGGTTAAATAGGGACAAAGCCTTCGCAGCAATGGCACCTTGCAGAACTCCCTATCTTTATATATCATCAGCCTGGAATTCTGTTGGAAAATTTATTGTGATGAAAGTTATGTCCAAAGTTTATCTTTGTCCTACCTTACCTTTTCTTCATTGGTATTTTACATATAAGGAAGCAGGGGGTTTTTTCCCCTCTTCCCTCGCTTTATGAGGGAAAACCATGCAATGTTTCTTCCCTGAAGAGAATTCATAACATCCTATCCCACCTCAGAAATAGACCCAGACTATACAGAGAAGGAATTGTGACCAGTGTGGAAATTTAGTATGTACCAAATGCACTGATGATGTAATCAAGTTTAGGTAATGAAATTACTGCAAGCAAGCAGCCAAGCTGAGAGAGCAGTAAGGACTTCACAATCTAGCACACGGGTATCCAACTCGTGGCGTCACATGACGTTTCCCAACCTTTTTTCCCTCGGGTAGGCGTGGCCTGCACATGACGCATCTGGCCCACGGGCCGCCAGTTTGATATCCCTAAGTAGCACATACTATGTTAAGTACAGGGATACCAGAACTACTACTTTGAGAGTGCTCTCTCTCTCTGTGCTCTTTATAAGTTTATTTTTTTCCCCTTCAATATAAAAAAAAATTGCAGTCTGTTCCCATTTCTGGATGCTGCACTCACAGGAACTACTGCAGAGGAAGGACAAAGAGCACTTGAACCTAAAAAGTGCGAGAAAGGGAAGCCAACCTCAAAATTTCCCTGACTCTCAGCCAGAGATACACAGACTGGTGTTTCAAGATCTATTTCATTTGAAGGTTATATATTGATCTTGTTACTACCCAACAGTCAGGAAAGGATGACTCTAAAATGGGAGTAGGGCAGTCCACTCAGAAAACTGCTTCCACAGAACTGCAGTCATCAGCTATTATTATCCCCCAAATGCTATTAGCTAATAGCTATCAATGCTGTGCTATTGACCTGCAAATCTATCCTTTATTCCCAGCCAGCATGACAGAAAGTGGCTTTAGATGGATGTTAGAGGCCAGAATATCTGGCTGAGAAAAGCAATCACAGAGGGAAGGGAAAGGAGAATTAAAAAAAAAAAGAACAATGGGATTAATTAAACTAAATTTCAGTTCCAGAAAAGCTAAAGATCACCGGCACCTATACAATGTCAATTGCACAACCTCACATTCGGTAAAGCAAACAGCTAAATTTTGATAAAGCTACTGCTATGCTTTATCAGTTGGTCAAATTCTCTAGGTCAAGACCAGGGGTAATATTCAGCAGATTCTCGAGAAACTGGTAGTGGAAATTCTGAGTAGAAATTTTTGAGCAAATACCACCTCTGGGTGGCCCCAAAGTGGGGTGGGAATGGGGATTTTGCAGTATCCTTCCCCTGCCACGCCCACCAAGCCACGCCCACAGAACCGGTAGTAAAAAAAATTGAATTCCACCATTGGTCAAGACTACCTTCCATATCTAAACAACAATGAAGTATATCTGGAGGCCGTGTGGGTCTGGATGGGGAGGAACAGGCTTCGACTCAACCCTTCCAAGACCGAGTGGCTGTGGAGGCCGGCATCCCGATATAGCCAGCTGGTGCCATCGCTGGCTATTGGGGGCGAGTTATTGATCCCCACAGAGGGGGCTCGTAACTTGGCCGTCCCCCTAGCCACGGCCGTCATTAGGTCAGGTCCGCCTGATACGCCAGTTGCGCCCCTTTCTGGATCGGGATTCCTTATGCACAGTCACTCATGCTCTCATCATTTCTCGGCTGGACTACTGTAATGCTCTCTACATGGGGCTCCCCTTGAGGAGCACCCGGAGGCTCCAACTGGTCCAGAATATGGCCGTGCGGGTGATTACGGGAGCAAAATGGCGCTCCCACATAACACCTCTCCTGCGCGAGCTGCACTGGCTCCCGGTGGTCTTCCGGGTGCACTTCAAGGTGTTGGTTCTCACCTTTAAAGTGCTCCATGGCTTAGGGCCAGGGTATTTACAAGACCGCCTTCTGCTACCGATTACCTCCCACCAGCCAATTCACTCTCACAGAAAGGGCCTCCTCAGGGTGCCGTTGGTCAAACAATGTCGGCTGGCGGCCCCCAGGGGGAGAGCCTTCTCTGTGGGCCCTCTGAACAAGCCCTCCCAGAATACGACTAATCCCATATCTCCGCACTGAAGACGTTTTATTTCAGCAAGCCGGCCTAGCCTAAATGGGTTTTTTATGGATTAGTTTTTAATTTGTATAGTCCTGGGGTTTTAAATTGGGAGGCCAATTAATTTAATTTATTTTTAGTTATTTTAACTTTTACATTGTATGCTATTTTAAATTTCGGCTGTTCACTGCCCTGAGTCTCTTGGGGAGAAGGGTGGTATATAAATTTGAAAAATAAATAAATAAATAAATAAATAAATAAATAAATAAATAAATAAATAAATAAATAAATAAATAAATAAATAAATAAATAAATAAAAAAATAAATAAATAAATAAATAAATAAATAAATAAAAAAAATATATAACCATATCCAGACAATATTGAGGGATTTAAAAAGGGGGAAAGGGTGAATAAAAGACAATTGACCCTGTACTGAAAAGTAACCATTTATTAGAACCGATACAAGAAATATGAAAGAGCGGAGATGGTGAACATGGGGTTGTTTGAAACATGTCAAGTTGTACAACAAAGAGCTCATTTTAAAAATTATTTTCACACTTTAAAAATCAGCATAACCTACTTTAGAATCAAAAGGCTTGGCTAAAATGTTACCCCAAGGAAGTCTAACACAAATGCACAGACACACCCGTTAGCCAAAAGTTTGACATTCTGTTGTGGAGGGCAGCATATTGCTGGGCTGGGAGGGGAAAAGTTGACACACCATCTTTCTCTTTTTCATCAGGAGTTTAAATACTGATCATAGGGAACCTGGATACACTGTGTTTCATTTCTGTAACCAGCACCAGGGGCATTAAACCTCCAAGGCCTTTTCACACATTCCTGGATCCAAATAGATGTTCATGAATCTTCCAGACTGCTTGTTGCAAGCAAAAGCTGCAACCTGACATACTTTTGCAAATAATTCAAAGCGTTGCATGAAGAATTGTGGCATCGACCCAGAGTGAACAATTCATGCAGTCTTATCTGTCAGAGACACAGTTGGATTCAAGCAACACAAGCCCAATCATGTGCACAGAATGTGTGAAAAAGCTCAATCAAAAGCAGAGCAGTTCCTTAAGCCAATTCACTTTCATTTTTCAGGAGGAAAGAAATCTGAATGTTTGCTTTTGAAGCAGTGGAGTGAGGTATTATCTCAGATATTTCTTGTCCACTAGAAAACTTGCAGAGTAGTGGTTCCCAGTGGAAAGAAAGAAAAGAAAGGAAGGAAGGAAGAGAAAGAGACAGAAAGAGATGGATAAACCGAAATAAAAAGGACTATGAACCAAAACTGAACCAATTTTGTCATAGGGCTAAATACCAAATTGAATTGCCTAAAACTACAGTTCTTGCAAAAATGATAGGTTGTAGGTCACATGAAACAAAGAAAAGGCAGCGGTGGTATAGAGGTTCCGAGATAATTCAAATTGTGCTGGCTGGGTGATTTCTCTCCTCTTCCTTTTCCTACTGGTGGGAGGAGACAAAAATCATTAGAGCCCATACAGCAGAGAAGATTTAAATGCCACCTGGGTAAAAATTATATAGTTAATCAAAAATTAATGAGTTTAATTAACACAAAATTAATTGTCTTTGTATTTTAATCCACGCTTATGTGACTGAGGATAACAATTCATGTTTGATAGCCTCTTAAGAAAGTGTTGCATCAGAAAACTGCACCTACATAATTGAAGTCTTACCATAAATTTAAATTCTGATAAATTCAGAGAGTGGTCATCAGTTTAAAATGTGCAATTTAAACAGATACACAGAAAGCCAAGATTCAAACTTCCTAATGTATCATACACATATGCCCCATCCCCACAACTTCCAAATACAAGACGCAAAAAAGCTGACACCAAAAAGCATTTTTTTTTGTGTGCCGTTGAAACATTTAGACCAGGTGCCAAAAAGTGAGGAAGGCCAAGATTGCCTTCCTCACTTTTTGCACCTAAATGCAGCATGGATGGCTTAGAAATCCTGGAAATTTAGAATCAGCTGGCTAGCTCTACTACTACATTAAGACAAACTTAACATGATCTTTAGGTAAAGGATGAAACTTTTTTTTCCTTTAAAAAATATCTGGGCGTTCTTTGTTCATGGTTTAAAAAGAACTCTTGCCTTTTAAAAAGAGCTTTTGAATAGGGTTACACCATATTACACAGAGGTCATATTGTGGAATTTACTAAAAGCTGTTGCTGTAATTTCTGCCAGTAGAAAAAACTAATGTTTTAGCATTTCAACTCCAATAGCTAAAGCAATTCTTCAAGTGTCAAGTTGCCCTATTTTTGCTTCATTTAAGTTTGACAAAGAACTCTAAGAACCTTCAGATATTCATCAAATTTGTCAAACGATGAAAAGATCCTGTGTGTGCTACTTTATATTAATGGTGCATCCAAAATAGAATTTTAAATTGTGTAGTTGTAGTAGTGGAGGAAGGCCAAGATTGTATACTTTATTCTAAGGATTCTTCCCACAGGGCAACAAATCAGGTACATGCATGCATTCAACAGGCTGTACAAGAGTAGGCATTAAAAATACACATGCACAAGTCCATCTCAAAATCCTACCAAATACTTGGAAAGAGAAATGCCATTTTTTTTAACTAATGGCATTGCTGCTACCAACTTCCTAAAATGCCTTTTTTCTTTTTAGCCTGACACACAAGTGCTTGTAATCACAGAAGTCTTCCTTATTAACTCTATGTAAGAATTTTTATTAGCAGCTGTTGGTGAAGAAGCTAGTTTTTAGGCTGGTACATATGAGAGTAGGAAAGAAAGGTGCACTTCAAGGCTGTCTTAAGCTTCCTCTCCAATACATTTGACAATAAAAATAAGGGCGAAATCAGCGAGGTAGCAGGACTTTAATACCTAAAGGTTATCAGAGTTAATTCCTCAACACTTTGTGTAATGTCTCTTATTTAGCCTGCAAATTCAACTTGATTCTGGCTCACCCAATGAATTTAGCTGGTAAGAGGCAATGCCAGCCAAAATACCTGAAAAAGATATGGGCTGGAAAGCCAATACCCTAGTTAGTAACAGCAGAGACTTTCTCCATCTTAAGACTTGACTCTACAGGATTGCAGCACAGAAAGGAATGGCAGACTATCAATCATCCACAGCACTTGTTCCAGATTCAATATTCCTTCTACACCACTTTGTCCACTTTCACAAAATACAGACAATGCAGCGATAAATACTGAGGCATGGGTGAAATCTCCAGGAGTGATTTAGAGCATCATCATGCCAATGTAATAATGAGGACAAATTATAGCACCTCGGTGATGGCTGAAATTTGTTACATGATGCTGTAAATCATGAGGGAGCATTGGCCAGTGCTTGAGGGGAAGAAAATAAACCATTATTAAAGGTATATAGCCTTTAAGGGGAGGCAAGGCTCTGAGGCAAATACAGATAGTCTTCAACTTAATCGAGTCTGCTCATTACAGTTGTTAAGTCATGATGGCTATAAAGCAGGCCACCCACGTGACTGACCCAATTTTATGATTTTTTTAATGCAATGGTCTTTAAGGAACCAATTGATTGCTATGGGCCAAAAAATCTGAAGTAAAGGCAATCATATAACCTTAAGCATAAATACAGCCCAGTTGCCAAGTGTCTGAAATGTGGTCACATGACAGCAAGGGGAAGATGGCTGTTGTTTGAAACCAGGCTGTAAGTACCGTGGGTCAGTCTTGTAATGTCATAAGTCAAGGACTACCTGTCACTCTTGCTCTCAGCATTGACTCTTTAGATGTCTGGCATTTTTTCCCCCTGTCCTACTAAGCCACCTCCTACCAGATAGCTCAGGACACCGTTTTTCTCCCTCATAAGCTAAAGGATTTAGCTTCCCACCTGAGCTAATAGGCCTAATAAATGGGGCCATCAAGGGTCCTCAACCCCTCCAAGACTGAGTGGCTATGGCTCCCGGCATCTCGGTATAGCCAGCTGGTTCCATCGCTGGCTATTGGGGGTGAAATGTTGGCCCCCTCAGAGAGGGTGCGCAAGCTGGGTGTCCTCTTGGACTCACGGCTGTCGTTAGACAAACACATGACAGCTGTGGCCAGGGGGGCTTTTTATCAGGTTCGCCCGATGCACCAGTTGCATCCCTTTCTGGACCAAAACGCCCTGCGCATGGTTGCTCACGCCCTCGTCACATCCCATCTGGACTACTGCAACGCTCTCTACATGGGGCTCCCCTTGAAGGGCACCCGGAGGCTCCAACTGGTCCAGAATGCAGCCATGCAGCTGATTATGGGTGCAACTCGATGCATCCATGTGACACCTCTCTTGTGCGAGCTGCACTGGCTCCCAGTGGTCTTTCGGGTGCGGTTCAAGGTGTTGGTTACCACCTTTAAAGCACTCCATGGCTTAGGCCCTGGATACTTAAGGGACCGCCTTCTGCCACCAATAGCCTCCCACCGACCAACACGCTCGCACAGAGAGGGGCTCCTCAGGGTGCCCTCGGCAAAACAATGTAGGCTGTCGACCCCCCAGGGGAAGAGCCTTCTCTGTGGGGGCACCCACCCTCTAGAATGAACTACCCCCTGGGATACGTATAATTTCCAATCTCCATACTATTCGCCGGGCCCTCAAGACCTTGTTATTTCAACAGGCTGGCCTGGCTGACTAAAAATTTGGACGGGGTATTTTAAATTATGGGGGTTTTAACTAAGGCCAAAATTTGTTTAATTTTGCTTTAAATGGGCTTTAAATTTTGTAGGGTTTATTGTCTTTTTATCATGGATGTACACTGCTCTGAGTCCCTCGGGAGAAGGGCGGTATATACATTTAATAAATCAAATCAAATCCTGTATGTAGCCAAGTGTTTTTTAATTCTCACAGAAGTGTGTAGAAGGGAGCTTAAATTATTGCTAACACATTTCTTGGTGGGGGGATCTAAAAATGCCCTTTATCCCTTAACTTGACATGTATTTTTCTAGTCCTCACTCTAACACAGAGGTGGTGGTGGTTTGTCCCTCTCGACTCCTTCGGGATACTCTTATTTTCTCATTCTTCCATCCCCACCCAGTTTGTTTTACCATTGTTCTTCTTTCCATACTCCACTGCCATTTTTTTTTCTGTAGTTTGTTGGAAGAAAATGACCTCTTGTGAATGCATGTATCCTTTTGTTTGCAGAATGGTGGACTTGTATTACACAGAAAACATTTAATTTTACAAATGGGTACCTTGTTTTATAGGCAACTATTTTTGGTAATTAATTATTCAATTTATTTTTGGTCATGGCCTTGTCCTTGTTAGGGGGTGGGTCCAAGTTAATGAATGTGTCACACAAGCACACACATGTGTAATAGGGAAAGCCTCCAAAATTGCTTTCTACTGGAATTAGCAATTTTTAGGTAGGGAGTGTAGGAAGTTAGCACCCACTACAGGAGGTAGTAAGTTGCAGCAACTTGGATATTGTATTTACTTTTCTCTGTTCTGTTCTTGAAGGAGTTAGAAATCAGAATAGTCTTCCTTTCAGGAAGATGTGGAACAACCAGGGGTCTTTATGTGTTGCTTCATTTCAGACAGATGACTATTAGTAAATTTTGTTTTATCCTTGATAGTCATACAATACATAATAATTTGATCTCTCCAGCTGTCATATAGAAATTACAGAATTCCAAGGGAGTGGGGCAGGATAACTAGTATTCTGTGAAGCATAATGGATGAAAGGGATATTCTTCTCATTTGAGTCACATGGAAAAATCAGAACCTGAGACTCTTCTTGACTAAAAAAACCCTCAAGTAA
This sequence comes from Masticophis lateralis, assembly GCA_030761175.1. Lineage (NCBI taxonomy): Eukaryota > Metazoa > Chordata > Lepidosauria > Squamata > Colubridae > Masticophis > Masticophis lateralis. The sequence goes on from JAUDYJ010000002.1 coordinate 148,293,287, forward strand.
TCATTTATTCAGTGTGTAAGTGATACAAATCACATGCAAACAGTTAAATCCATATAGCTTCCCAAATCCTGTTTTGCAACTGCTGCCCTCTTCCAGGTCATGTGGTTGAGGAATTAATGAAAACACCCCCACACTGAAGAGCTAACAGTAAAAAATTAAGAAGTTCAGTGGGATTCAAGAGCAATAACTGGCCATTAGCCAAATGCAGGCAGCTATGCTTCTGTCGGTGTTCTATGTGACACCTTTCAAGTGGAATCAGAAATGCAAAGCTAATGTCCAATCTATAGTCTAAACTTTCACAGATCTCTTTGTTTAACATTGTTGAAAATAACTGCACCAAATAAGGATTCTAGAAAAGAAACATATTTCTATTAATTTAGCAGCAGGGCATTTCTTTCAACAAAATCCCTTTCAAAGTAAATTCTTAAAAGTGTCACCCATCCCCATTCAGGAAGCAAACAGTAAAAATCTATTCAGTTCCAATAGAATATGCTGAGCAAAGCTATGGAGGCTGCATATTTTATAAAGGCAAACCTGCCTCAAACCCACTGAAAGATGGACTGGTTGCAAAATAGATTCTTAAACTACATACATAGAATGATATCATGATCCAAACAAATTAGAATACATGTTTCATAAATGTTTTATCTTGATGTGGTTGACAGAAGTACACCTATCAATTGAATCAAAAGAAATCCACCCAAATAAAAATGCCACTAATTTTCTGATGCTGGGCATTTAGCAAGATATAGGGCTTAATCAATCATATGAATCATTAGTTGTGTCACAGATGTAATTCATGTCATGCTCCATCACACCATGCCCAGTTGCAATTCCTGACAGATTAGCAGGGTACAGAATACATAAATGGAAGGATGGCAACCTACTTCATCTGCTTGCTAAACAAAAGGAAAGAAATTCAACAATGCAGAAATGAAGTAAGTAGTGGTGGGATTTTCTGATCAAGCATGGGTAGGAGCATCTTTCCTCACTATATTAAAAAAAAAAAAAGAGTACTGCTAAGGCAGCAGAGACCAAAGAGCATGAATTCAGATTCTGAATTAATGTTAAGGACCAGTGTCTATTTTAAAGTAGCCTGTACCACTTCAGTAATGATCCAAGCTCCTATCAAATCTTACTAGTATGGAGGATCCCTCTATTGTGAGGTATCCAGAAATTCAGATACTGTAGTAGGATACTGGCACTTTTCAAAGCTGATGCAGCCAAGTGAATCTGCAGCGGTGGAACATGAAAATGAAATCCCAACTATGCTACACAATGCAAGCATTACACATGAAATAAAATATGCATGGGCTTTGTCACGAGAAAGGGCTCTGCCAAAGGCCTTTGCTTTCTGTTACCCTGTCCTGAAGCTGAAGAACAAGATGGAAAGCCACTGCTTGTTAATGATAAGGGATGCAGTGGGTTTGTCAATCGAAAGGTTGGCAGTTCAGCGGTTTGAATCCCTAGTGCCGTGTAACGGGGTGAGCTCATTACTTGTCCCAGCTTCTGCCAACCTAGCAGTTCGAAAGCACATAAAAATAGGGACCACCTTTGGTGGGAAGGTAACAGCGTTCCGTGCGCCTTTGGCGTTTAATCATGCCGGCCACATGACCACGGAAATGTCTTCGGACAGCGCTGGCTCTTCGGCTTTGAAACGGAAATGAGCACTGCCCCCTAGAGTTGGGAACGATTAGCACATATGTGTGAGGGGAACCTTTACCTTTACTTTAATGATCAACATTCCAAATCAGGGACAGGCAATGTGTGACCCTACAGCTGTTCTTGAACTGCAATTCCTATCCAGCATAGCCAGTGATGAAGGATAATTGGATTTGCAGTCCAAAATGTCCTTATTCTGTAACATGGTATTTTTGGCTAAATTGCTAATGTATTTTATCTGTAAAATCTATTTCACTATGTATTTTAACTGTGAATTGTTCAGAATAAAAATGCCAATCTGGGATTTTTGCATTTTTCTAAGCTGTTCTAGTCATGCAGCCAGATAATTATGCTCAGCTGGTAGTTTTCTCTGAAAATATACCTGAAGTAAATACTTATTCTGAAAAAAAATGTATTGACATATTAGGATGAAAGAGCAGAAAGAATATGGTTGGGAGGTCTCTAAAGAAACAACTGCCCAGAAACAAATCAAATTAGAATTTTGGAACCACAGTTCATTTTTTAAAGGAAAAAGGAACTATTTAATGATTCCAAGTATGACACTATGTTTGGCTGATCTACTTACCTACATAACACAAAGGCCCTATTTGTGCAACATGAATGATCCAGTTTTCTTTAAGCCAATTAATTCACATTGACACACTTAGGGCACATGATTCCAAATGACAGAGATGGTCATTCAGTGACACTGTATTTAGTCCTCACAGGAGGCATCACTTTCTTTCTTTCTTCATGCTGTACCCTCCACCCCCAGGGAAAATAAATTTAAAATTAAAGTTGCCATCATGCAATTAAGGTTGGTGTTACTGCAGATTCATGGAGTTACACATCCCAACAGTATCTGCTCACTTTTCAGATATACACACATGGAGTGCAATGAATGAAAAATCAAAAGGACTATAGAAATGGATTGCCCACAGAAGGAACAATTTTATAGGGCTTCTCTAGGAGTACATTTTGATCACAGTTGTTAAAAGAGGGAGTTAATTGCTAGTAAGTACCAATAGTCTGCACAAAGGGGTGGTGGGGGGAGAGACTTGTTGCCAGGATAGGCTATGGGTCAATTAACTTAATTTTTGGAGTACACACAACATGATTAATTAGATACCTTTATAATCTAACTAAACATGTCGTGCAAATAGCACCAGTAGTAAGGAAGGTAAGAGATAGGAAGGAATGAAAGGAATAAGGTGAGAAAGACAGGTTCAAAAGAGGGATGCTACCCCTGCCAACTAATTTCTATTTGTTCAAACGATTCCTGTTCTGACCTGAAGTTAGAAAATTTGGGTGAAAATGGCTACCTAGCATTTTGAATGCAATTCAAGCAACATGTTAGCAATTTTGAAAGAAACTAGAAAAAGCCCTGCCCCCCCCCCCTTCCCTAAGATCTAGCTTGCTTGTTATTTTGGTGACCTAAGAATCCAAAGCCTGTGGTAATTCAGTTGGGTCTGTCCTGAATTCAGGGAACTCCTGCCATTTTTAAATCAGTAACAATGATGCTTAACAATTCTCTACGCAGAACATGATTATGCGGAATTAAACAGCCAGGCAGGAAGAAAAGGCCTGGAGGCTCTGAGGAAGCTTTAAAAACAAGAACCATTATTGTTATTAATGATGAGGTGATAGAACTCCACACTGCATGTCAATCTCCTGGAGGGAAACCAAACGTGACTCACAACATTTATGTTATGACTAAACCAACCAATATCAACATTTCTCCTGTCGAGCACAGTAATAAGCACATTTGCATGGATGCATTTGGGCAGAGGGAAAGGGAAGGTGGATATGTACAATTATGGATGGACAGAGAACCCCAGCCACTTTAGCTTTTCACTGCTTCCCGTTCTTTGTTTTCAGCATCTTCTGGGTATGCATGCCAGGTCAGTCTCTCTTCATAAAATGCTATCACAATTTGAGGGCACTTCACATTGGCTTCTTTTGCTAGAACCAGATCAGCCTCATCTGTGTCTTTCCTAAAGAAATAAAAAGCAAGAAAAGGAGCACTGGTCACTAACTGGTTAAGCAAAAATATTCTATCCAACAGGTGGCACAATAAAAATAAACAAGGTTTTACGTACCTATTTTATAATAGAAAACAATAACAAAACAGCATCACCAGGAAACCACCAACAGCACTAACAGGAAGCCCCTGTCTGAACTGCCAATTAATTTGGGATTATGAAGGGAGGCAGGTATTGCAAAGTGTTTTGATACCCATTGGTTTTATGAATTTTAGTTACATTTACTGCATATCATATAATATATGTTTCAATGTGAATATGCTACTGCTTTAATCAGCAACTGCTCCTTCTGAACAATTCATTTATGGATGGATACTGCCAGCAGTTTCTTACTTAAAAGGACACTGCTGGTCCAGTGGATCCAATCCTTTGAAACTGATGAGCCTAATGCTGCAGAAAGTTTACTGGTGTTGGAACTGCTATTAACATTCAAAAAGAAATCTCACTGTATCCTCAACTGCTATAATAGATAAAGGGGACAGATGTATTTTTTCCACAATTCTCTCTCATCTACAAAATGTCTGAATTGCAAAAGGGAAGAGAAACATAGGGAGATATCTCCTCTTTAATTGTTTACAGGAGCTTTGTATTTCCAAGTAAGATGCTAAAATAAAATCAATCTGTCAAACCTGTTTTTAAAAAATATGTTCACTAACATTTTGCCCCTGATTAACTAAACTGAAAGTTTTAATGACACATTTTTAGTGCAAATGCTTATATGAATTGAAGACAGCAAGCCTCTTTTTGAGAGGCATGGCCATTTTCCAGAGGTATTATCTTAAAGAGGTAAATTGTAAAAATTTATACCCATCTTTGGAATCTTTTATTCAATTTTGCCCATTTTCACAAGAGATCCCCATGAAGATAGTCAAGGGCAGAAAAGTACTCCAAATGTTTACAATGCACGCCCCCCCCCCAAAAAACCCTGTTCCTCAGATTTCCAAGTTTCATTTTCTTGATATATCATTTGGCCTTGGACTTGAATTTATGCAAATGTGTATTTCCTACTCTCTACAGATATTTTAAATTTTCTATTTTAAAATCTTAATACAAAGTCATATAAGATGAAAAAATCCTACAGATAAATGAAAAATTGTAAAAACATTAAGCAAACAGAAAAAGTACACGATGGAGTTTGACATCCGTGTACTGGAGGGAACATCTGGGTGACACCTGGATGAGAAATTCTAATAGAAAAAAGCATCAGTTGGTTTATTAGCTTTGTCTGTTGTTCAGTTCTACCCCTGCACTACCTGTTTAACTACCATTCAAGGAATAGTAGTACTGATTAAGGCAGTAAACTTTAATTAATTAATGGCACTCTACTAAAGATTTCATCAGAATTAATCTTCACCCATTTAACTAAAGGAGCACAAATGACAAACACACATTCTGAGAAAGAACTCTTGTCTATCTGGATGCCCTATAACAGGGGTATCAAACTTGTGGGCTGGATGTCTCATGTGCTACCCATGCCTGGTTTAGCGAAGGTGGGGGGAGTTGCAATATGTCACGTGATGACATGAGTTTGACACCCCTGCCCTATAACTATGCCAGCAATTCTGATAAAAGAAATTAGAGGATGACTTTTCTTTTACATGTTCCCAGACATTAGTACTTATACTCTGCAATGCAAAAGCTTTTACAATAATCAGTAACTAAAACTGAAAATGTTCAATGACAATTGATACAAATAAATGTTCAAGCCAAGATTTTACAATTGTAGCCTTAATTTTGCTTTTTTTAAAAAGCAGTTAAATACATTATTTCATATTCCAGCAGAGCTGAAAATATAGCTTTTCTTACTGCTTATTAAATTTGCAAACAATTGCTATCTGATAAAATTATCATTAGAAAATCTGATTTTCACTGGGCTTTCCTCTAGAGCAAATGTAATAGTACTGCAACCTTAATTCAATAACTGAGTTAAAGAGCCAACAATATGTGTTACTAATGAACATAGAGCCCATCAATTTCAAAAGTAAGATTAAAAAAATAATCTAAAGCACAGCACAGAGTTAATTACAATTAGTGTAGCTGAATTTTACAATCTGTTCTAAGAATGTCCTGATTAATTCCACTGTATAGGAGATTAGGCTCTTTCGAACTAGGTAATTTACTGATCTAAGTGCAAATGCACTCTAAGGAATAATTTGATCTTGGCCTACAAGCCCTAGGTTTGAGTCTAAACCTGAGTCAAGTCTCATTCTTTTAATTCAGTTCTTTTATAAGTCAGTAAAAGCAATCTAACTCACTAGAATGTGCAAACTTTTCTATAGTATTTACTGTAATTCTTATATACAGTAAGTACTGCAATAAACTATATATACTTAGGATGTCTAAATTATTACTCTATTAACTTTACTGAATACATTTTTTGTCCTTCAGAATTCAGGTCAGCTGACAGTGATAACCCTACAGACATTCAAACAGTAAGCATTTTTATCTTATTTTGATCAATAATCTGGGATTTGAAAATTAGGGCCTCAATCACTCCTAAATTACAACTGCAATTCAGGTGATGCTGCAGGAATGCCCAAATTAGGGATTGCAACCATTACAGGATAATTCAGAGACCTGTTTGCATTCACTCACCGCCCCCAGCGTTCGGTCACATAACAAAGAAAACATGATGGTGGAAAACTACCAAGCCCTTTAGTACTTGCTCTTCCTTCCTTCCTTCCTTCCTTCCCTCCCCCACTTCTCCTTTTCAAAAGAGTGGCCTGCAGCTGGATCCCCGCCCCCACTATCTTGCGAGAAGCAGCAGCCCCATCTCAGCCTAGCCAGCTTTAGAGACAGGAAAGGATGACAAGGGCTTATTTTCTCCAGTGCCTTGCGGGGGAAGACCTGCTCTCCTAAGATGGAATCCTGATGGGAGTTTGGGAGGAGGAAGAGGGGGAGGGGGGGGGGAGGGGGGACAGCAAAAGGCAATTTTCTTAAAGGCAGCTATGCTATAACCTCTGGCTGGCTGATAAGCCAGGCTCTGCTCTTTGTCTCTGCTTCTGCTGGGGGAGGGGCAGCTGCTGCATATGCAGCCTAGCCAACTCACTGTCTTTCTCTCTCTGCTGCCCTGCTTGTCTGTCTGCAGAGAGGCTTCCCGCAGAGATAAGCTCAGGAACAAAAACAAGAGGCAAGTCAAAACCTTTCCAGAAGGATTTCCTGTGCTCTCTCTACTTTGGGGGAGCAAGGAGGGAGGCAGTAAATTTGCCTTCCTTTAAGCAAAATCCATACAACTGTAAACTCAGGGTGGACTTGCATCTGTAAAGCAGCTTAACATCCACTCCAGGGAGAACAAAGCCCAGCCAAGGAACTGCCATTAAACCATGGCGCCTCACCCAAGAGTGGTTAATTTACTGGGGTTATTTCACAAAGGAGAAAATATGCAGTTATCAGACCACAGGATGGGGTTTTTTAAAAAACAAAATTAAAAATAAAGTAGCACACTCACCATTTCATTAGGAACATTAAATCTCCGCAGGAGTCTGTGGCTCCGATGATTTTTTCTGGCTCCAATCCTCTTTCAAAGCCCCTGGCAATATCGGTGCTCTGATGGAGAGAAAGTGAGAAGAAAAAGAGTTAAAATATTCCTATTCCTTAGCCATTTGTTAGTCTCCTCAACCATGAAGCAGAGGCTTCCAGGGCCACTCAGAAGCAGGTGATAAACAGATGCCATACGTGGCGTGATTATAATTAGCAGTCGAGGAGGCCTTAATATCTTTCCTGCCTGTATTATTAATCTTTACACACACACACATACACCCTCTCTCTCTCTCTCAACACAACATGTTGAGAGAGGGAGAGATTGTGGAGTTGAAGGAAAGAAGCCTAAAAAGGGGGGGGGGGGGAGAAAGACCCGAAGTCGCCATGAAAATGAACTAAGAAAGCGATGGGGGCAGATTGAGGGAATTAAGTCATCTTGCCTTTGCAGCAGCTGCTGCAGCAGCAGCCATTCGCGATTTCCAAAGCTCCCCATCCCTGCTACGCCTCCCCCGCTCCAGAGCGCACCACCTCTACGGGCTCTCACAGTCCTTGAGGTCTTTGTGCCGGTGGTGCCGTCGATGGGTGTGTCCCATTCATGCAGAAGGGGGGAAATTTTTGGTTGGTTGTTGTTGCTGCAACCGAGAACTTAAGCCTCCGGGGCCCCCAGACAAGGGTCAATCAGCTCCCTCTGCACATACCATCTGAAGGCTGGTAACAGCTTTCAGTCACTGCAAGCCTGGAGCGAGAAGCGTTCTCCCTGCTTTGCAGCAGCAGCAGCACCACCACCACCGCACGCTATTCTGCTACAGATCCACACATTTGTTGCTCACACATACTGTCTAGTAGATGCAGCTATGCAGACCAAGCATGTCAGAGGCAGGCTGCCTGGCTTTTTTTTTTTTTTTTTGCAAGTACTAAATCCAGTTGCAAAGTGAGAAAGAAGGAAAAGAACAGAAATGCATTACAATAAGCTGTGATAGTTCAGTGAAAGAAAAGAAAGGGCAACAAGATCTAACCAACTCATTTAATAATTGGTACAACCCAGAGGAAGGAAGGAAGGAAGGAAGGAATTTACAAATTGTGCCATTTATTGCAAAAGAAATCCATCAAAAAGTACTTAAGCACACCCGTCTTAATTTTTCAAAAATGTTTAGTATGGACAGGAATTTTTTTTAAACCTAAAAAAAAAAAGGTTTATTTAGTGTGGGAAATTTTAAGATATGAATTGGTCTTAGCCTCCCAAGACATGCATATGGTGATGATAGAAGAAATTGAGAACTTGATGCAGAATTAAAACTAGAACTCCCCCCCCCCAATGTATCTAGATTCAGCAGAAATGGGTACCTACAATCCTCCAATATCTCCAAGATACTGCTAAACCACAACTCCCAGAATGCCTTATTACTGGCCAAGAGAGTTGAGGTTTTTGGGAGTTGTAGTTCAGCATTTTACCTGGAGTGCTATACCATACCCATTCAATTTAGGCAATTTAGGTAAATAGGCATATGAAATGAGTTTCTGAACATTTTAAAAAATATCTAATTCTTTACAAGTACCAGCAACCATTAAAATTAGTGTAGCCTTAAAGATTGCTACTACATCACTCAGCAACTTGGTAGAAAAATTTCTTCAAACCGAAAGTCTTGTTACAGACAAATTAGCCAGAGCAGTAACAGGATAATAGGCTGACTAAATTATATTATTTTATGAAATTCTGTATTTTCAGCAGGATTTGTAACTATAATTAAGATTTGGTCCTGCATTGTGATATTGCAGACAGAGTTTTGTCTAAGCAAGCTTGTAAACATATTTAGCAAATTTAGAGACTGCCTATTTTACTCACAACACACAGACAACTTCGTTTTCCCTTCTGATCACATTTGAAGGTTTTGAAGATAGTTTGATTTGTTTGGGTTTTATATCTGTATATGTGTACAGTTTATTAATACCATTTTTGGATGTCCAAAAAGCAGATCATACAACTTTTAATATAAAACACCAATGCAGAAGGGAATGCTGATATACCCTCTGGTAAATCTTCCCAAAGCCAAATTCCATTATTGAAAATAAATTTAATAAGTTAAGGATTTCACACCTTTGCCTGCATTCTCCTCCCGTGCTTTAAATGACATGCCCCAAACCTGCCTTGCATATAAATAAATAAAATCTATGCTAGAAGACAGAGAAAGCCCTTCATTCCTCAAAAGGTTTGCAACCAAACATGTAGAGAAAAAAAGAAAGTGAAAACCACCACCATTACCACCACCAATAATTTTAAAAATCCAAATAAATACTTTTCTTTGAGTATAGTGCCTGTTGGAAGAAATATCCATCTGGTTCAGTTCCAAGGCAGGAAGAAGGCACTGGAAATAAAATGGAGGCTGGGGGCTGATTGGAAGGAGAGTCCATTTATTGATAAACAAAACCAGATTTGTGGTTCTGGTGCAGCTGACCAAATGGAACTGAGTGTGGGTGGTTTTTATACCTTCTTTGGGCTTTGTATTTCAGCTTCCTGTTCCTGTCCTTTAATATTCTATTGGCTGTTGTGAGATTCCTATGGGGTCATGTAGGGGTCATAGCTGGCTCTAGAGGCAAAAGAGGAAATGCAAATCCTATGTTGTCAGAAATGCTTGTCTGAGCTAAGTTTGGTTGAAATTTCAATTGCTCTGGGGGTGGTGCAATGTCTGAAATACCCTTAGGAGATTGTACAATGTAGTGAGCTCTGCTGCCACAGAGAGGAAGGGGTCAAGCTATTTTCCAAGGCACCCAAAAGCCAGACAAGGAATAATAGATGGAAACTGATCAAAGAGAGATTCAACCTAGAAATAAGGAGAAATTTTCTGACAGTGAGAATAATCAACCAATGGAACAGCTTGCCTTTGGAAGTTGTGGGAACTTCATCACTGGAGGCTTTCAAGAAGAGATTGGACTGCCATTTATCAGAAATGGTTTCCTACTTGGGCAGGGGGTTGGATTAGATGACCTACAAGGTCCCTTCCAACTCTGTTAATCTGTAATCTTCTGCTAAATAGTAGTGGGTTAATCCTATTATGTCCTGAAGGGTCACTCCTGTTCTTAATCCCATCACCCTGAAGCTGAAGATCTTTTGTTTTGTAGAAAGGCTTGCCCAATCTTAATGGGTACAAAATATCTATGGATTGGGGGGGGGGCATTATTAAGAAAGAGTAACTCTGCTTCCTGCCTCTAAAAAACCATGTTTCTTCTTTTCTCCCTTTCGGGAAATATAATATTCTGCCGTTTTTAATATTCCTCAAAATATTTCATTCTTCTAGGAGGGAGTAGGCCCTGACTTTCTACATGCCAGTAATACTGTAGAATCTTGAGATACCAAAGCGCTTTTATAATAGAGACCTACCTTTAACAAGCTTCATTATATTCTTGTCCCCTAGAGAATACAGGAGGCTGAGATACAATCTACAAGCCACACATTGTATGCATACACAATATTTAGTAAACTACCAAATGTGCACAATCCGAATTGATCACTCCTTTACGACTAGAGTATTTCTCAAAACCCTAAACTGACATCTTGTAATACAGATTCAATGGCTGGATCAAACTAATCCAAAAAAGATTTGTTTTTCAGGGATGGATATGTTTTGGGTTCCTATTCATCCAGGCAAAAGTGTATCTTGTCCTAAAAACAGCATAAACATTCCCATACTGTAATAACCTTGCAAAATATATTAAGATAAAGAGAATTGAATATAAGCATCCACCTAGGCAAAACCTAAGACTTTTCTTATAAGTTAATATTGTCTTGCGCTCCTGGTTCTTCTGCTATCAAAGTTTCCAATTCCATAACTGTCATAATTGCCTTTTTAGATACTTCAATGATCAATGTATTTGTGGGGATATGGTAATGTATGGGAAGAATTTTCCAGAAAATTACATCTAATGGAAATCTAATGTTGCTATACAAAAATGGAGATAGTCTTCTGTTCTAGGAAACAGATCTGAAAGGAAACACTGGTGAATGAGAAGAGTCTTGAGCTACAAATAGTATCAGACACGGCTATCTGCATGCCAACCAGGCATAGGAGGGAATAGGAGATAGGGATAAGAGAACTTGAGAAACAGAAACGGTGGCAAGCTGTTACTGTACCTCTCAACTCTGCAATCCCAGGTCACTAAAATAATAGTGGATAGCTCACACATGTCTACTGAACTTCTCAAAAATAGCAAATAAGTGAAATATGTATATTATTGCACCACTTACTTTTCCTTTCAAGTCTGATGTTACAATCCCAATCCCCTAACAGCAGATAGTTCAAACCTGTCTTTCTACTCAAAAATAGCAGATAACTGAAAACTGGAGTGATGCCGGAGTGATTTTATTAGATAGGTTCATTTGATGGTGGCCTCTTTTCCTTCTTTATGACATACTGTGGGAAGTATATCCCAAAAGGACAGTGCCAGAAACCTAACAGCATCAGAGACCTCAAAAAACAGTGTCAAGAGATTTAAGACAGCCCTTCCCCCTTTAAAAAAACCCCAGGCAAAAGCACCAGCTGAAAGGAACACTTAAGCAGAGCCATTAAGATAAGGGGAATCAGGCTAAAAATAAACTGTCCAAGGTAAAAGGAAACTCCCTTTTCCCTGCCTTCCTGACAGGATTAACTCCTAGGACCGGAAAAACAAAAGACCTGGGACAAAGATTAACCCAGGAAAACAAAAGCCAGGGTAATCAGAAACACATCAAAACCCATCAAGCTGCAGGAGCTTCAAAGGGGAATTAAGCATAAAAGGCTCAGAGTCACATTTCCAAGTTTGCTTGCAAGCTAGGAACCCTCTAGCTGTGTCACTACTTTTCTTGCCTTCCTGAATTAAAGGATCCCTTTTCTGGCAGCTGGCTTTCATGTCTATTTCTTCTCAGCATCAGTGACTGCTTCCCAGCTGGGAAAGTAACACAGGAAATTTTCTTCCAACAATACCCTCTTAAGATCAGAAAGTGAGCCAGAAGTAACTACTTGGGGTACTAAGGGGAACATCAAAGAGGTGATTGGACATTGTACTTTTTGGGATATTCAGACACTGCAACAAGATATATAACACAGCAAGGAATGTGCTACTAAAAATATTTTGCTGACTACCCTCAGGTTCGAGTTTCTTTATCATATCTAAGTACTAGAGAAGATGCCTACATAACAACATTAAATTTCTAACTTACAGAAAGGGAGCAAAATTGCCATGTAATAGTCATTATCAGAGCAAAATGAGGTCACCTATCTGCACTTTTTTTTTAACAGAAATACCATTTATCAAATAGTGCATAGAAGGTGCACAAAGAACACAATGATCAGAAACACATCTGATCAGCAATAACTTCATTGCCAATCTATTATTCCCAGTAGCTCTCTGCTGTTGTACAGCCTCCTCAGAAGGCTAAATTTATGGGTTGAATGTATATTTAGGATATTAACTGCTGATAAGATTCCAAAGCCTGTTTAATAACAATGATTAAATACCATGAAGAAGTTAGGAATGTTTAGCCTTGAGAAGACTGAGGAAGAATAACAAAAGCATTCTTCAGAAACCCGGAAAGGATATTTATTTATCAAATTTTTATATCACCCAGCCCACCTAGATGACTGTTATCATGCAAAAGTCTTCTTAGGACACTAAATTTAGTCCACTGAATGGAATGTTCAATTAAATGTCAGGAAAAACATTATAAAGGCAAAAGTGATAATGGAAGCAACTATCCAGAGATGTTACTGGACACATTCACTGGATGTGTTGAAGCAGAAGCTAAAAAGCACTTATTTTAATTTGGATTCCTGTACTTAATAGGAAATTAGGCCTCTATGAATCCCTGCTATGCATAGTTCTAATCAACTTGCTCTGAAAAAACAGAAGCATCGTGTTGAACAGGGAACCATGGCAACCTAAAATGTTAAAGAATTGAAGTAGCTCTGGCAGGAAACAAATAATTCATTTCACAATTGACAGATTTACTTCCCACATTTTAAGGAAAAATCATAATGGTTTTATAAAACTGTAATCCGAATACACTGATAATAATCTGCTGGATATGAAATCTGTGACCTTATTATCCCTCCTGATTTCATTAAGGGCTAAGAGTAAAGTGCAGATTTGATTCTCTAATGACTTAGTCATAATTTTATATAGGTATAGATGTAAAGGGCAGGGCATTTTTTTTCAGACTTTAAAAAAAAAACCACATGGAATTACAAGTGATTTTTTTTCTTCCAGAGGGGAATGGCAAGACGTAAAATGCCACTCATAAGATCCTCATTTATACAGATTTCACATGTTCGCATTGCCCAGTAAAGATACCATATAACTTGAATGAATGAATGTATAAACATAATGTATATTTAGGTTATAACTACAATTTTTAAGGCCAAATCAACTGAAAGCAGATTCCATGCAGCATATTGTACAATTAAAACCAATACAATGCTTAAAAATAAAATGAGAAAACATGTAATTAGTGGAAGCATCACAGCCAAAATCAACAGTAAGCATCAACCTGCCCGATAGCTTGTGAAACAAGCCATATATTTAAAGAATATTGCAGGGTCAGACAGTCTAAACTTCCAGAAGGATCTATTCCAAACGTCAAGTACTATGACAGGGAAGGCACACTTCCTAAAACAAAGCAATGGAGAAATATCCAATACACTGAATTCAGTGAGCACCAAAACCCCCAGAGAGGTTCTTTTCCCTGTTTCTTCATGAATCGCATCTGCTCTGAACATCCTATAATTTCAGCACCAAAGGTTTCAGTACATTTAGCTGCACATTCCCCCCACCCCAAGAGATTCTTAAACTACAGACTTTCAAAGCTCTTTTTTCTAGAGACAAAAGTTGGAAGAAGTTGAAGCAAACTAAAGATAATAAAAAGGAAGAATCTATCTTCAGCCTCATGCATTCTTTGTTTATAGTTACAATTAAGAATCTTGCTTCAGCCAGCCTTTCAAATGATAAATTGCATTTCTTCAGCTCTTAATCCACTCTACATAGTGCCCTGTTTGATTGTTAATCTTTATTATATTTTAAAGGTTGTAATTACTTTAGTGTTTCTTTTCTTTACAATGGTAAAGAAAATAGTGATAGCAATTACTTTAAAATACAGCTTTAAAATACAATTACCTTAGAATATAGTGGTGGCAATTAGTTCATCCTGTTTTACTAGTTTTCCACAAGAGACATGTAAAAATTAACACAAATGAAATAAGGGCTTTATTTTGAAAAGATGTTTTTCATTCCTGATATTATTTGAAAATCCAAACTGAAGTTTTCTGTCCAATTTTAAAACGCAGGAGGAACTGTCTACATAAGAATGCCAAACAGTAACTGTCATAAAAGGAGGAAAGATCTTTAAGGATACTCACCTCTCTCTTTTTTTTGGCTTTGATCTCTTCAGTGTTGTTGGCAAGGCTAGACTTTCGCTTGGTGCCCTCTGATTTCTCCCGAGGCTTATTTTCACCTTCCTTCATTTTTTTGTATTTTTTCATAAACTCAGCAATCAGTTCAGGGCAATCAAGGTTCTTTTCAGGTTCCCAGGTATTATGCTCCCTGACACAACAAGAGATGGGCAACAGTGGGGGGAAAGGAAAGTAACAAACAGAAGAAAAAATGAAGACATTCCCACTCAGTGATCACAAACATCAACTGAGAAGTGAGAGAAGTCATAAGTCATAATCAACGTATGAAAGAACAGTTCCATTTTTTCCCAGGAATTCATGACATTTACCAAAACAATATAATTATTTCTCAAGTTTACTGAAAACTAGATTTGCTTTAAAATTCAAGCTTATACATTACATTTTGCATTATGTTCTAATCTTAAAGAGAATGTTTATAAAATGATGTATCATTGGTATTTGTCACCAGAGAGAGTGTATACATATACTTCGAATCTTTGTTGGAAATGTGAATAACATGAAGGAACATTTTATCATTCGTGATGGACATCTAAAAAAGCTTTAAAAAAACCTTGGATACTAATAATGCAGGTAGTCTTCAAGTTAACATCACAATTGGACCCGAATTTCCATTGCTAAGCAAAATGACTCACACCTGATTTTAGGAACATTTTTACATGGTTGTTCAGCAAATTACTGTAGTTAAGTGACTCATATGGTCATTAAATAAATCCAGCTTTCCACATTGACTTTGCTTATCAGAAGCCAGCTGGGAAGGTTGCAGATGCTGATCACATGACCCCGGGCACCAGAACCATTCTAAATATATACTGGTTGACAAGCACCAGAATTTTGGTCATATACAGGTAACTATTGGGAGGCTACAACAGTCCTAGGTGCGAGAACTGGTTGTAAGTCACTTTTTGCAACGCTGTTGTAACTTTGAATGGTTGTTAAACAAATGATTGTAAGTCAAAGACTTACACTACACTAATACACTAATTCAGAATATTTTAAAAGTTAACATCCAACTGAAACCAGACACATTTCTTTGGGGACTAATGGATAAACAACTAGAAAAAATCTCTGGAACTTTGTTTTTTATATGTGATAATTGCAGCAAGACTACTACATGCTCATAAGTGGAAAAGTTTTATAATACCCACAATAGAGAAATGGCTGGTGAGCATAATTTATCCACAAATGAATAAATTAACTTCTTTGCTTAGAGAAAAAACAATATTTTCATTTATGACTGATTGGAAACTCCTTACAGAATGTTTGCATAAAACAGAAAAAATGTAGTTATGGTTTGTGATTTTGATTAGAAAAAAACTTGGATAATAGCAAAGAATGAGCTTTCTTTTGTAATCTGTAATAGAGTAAGACATAATGTTGTCATTGTACTTATATTTCCTGCAAACAAAATTGGAAGCTTCTTTCTGTTTCAGTTTCTTCTTTCTTTTTGCACTTTTGTCCTTTTTCTTTTCTGCTCTTTCTTTTTATTAGTTTGTGTCAATTTTTATGTTATATATATATATATATATATAGAGAGAGAGAGAGAGAGAGAGAGAGCACATAAAAATTAACACAATTAGAATGTATGAAAATTTATTTGTGTGTGTGTGTGTGTATCTACCATTTCATTCCTGCATAGGGCTATTATTTACAAATCAGTTTTGATACCTTGATATACAGGTAGTCCTCGACTTACAACAGTTCGTTTAGTGACTGTTCAAAGTTATAAGGGCACTGAAGAAAGTGTCCTGTGACTATTTTTCACACAGAACTGTTGCAGCAAGCACATGATTTACATTTGAATGCATGACAACTGACTCACATTTATGACGGTTACAGTCTCCCAGAGTCATGTGATCCCCTTTTGCGACCTTCTGACAAGCAAAGTCAATGGGGAAGACAGAATCATTTAACAACCATGTAGTTGTAACCATGTTACTAATTTAACAACTGCAGTGATTTACTTAACAAACGTGGCAAGAAAAATTGTAAAATGGAACAAAACTCACTTAGCAACATAAATTGTGGGCTCAATTATGGTCGTAAGTCAAGGACTACCTGTATAAAACATTAGATGTACATCTTATTATAGAAATCCATATTGTAAGAATCACTTTTACAAATGGAACATATCCAGGCAAAGGGCATTTTCCCAAGTAGTAGGTGGATTTTCTGTATACCAGACCAGCATGACATTTCAAATGCAAAGTATTTGTCAGAAGACACCCTTATTTTACACATCCAGTTTCTTAAGATAGTAATTAAGATGTTAAATAAATGCTAATAAATAATACAATAACCCTTTATTAAAGCCAATTAAAACCTCATGGCAGCAAACTAATGTCTGAGTGTCAGAGAAACATCCAGGCTAGATAGAAGAAGAAATTAAAGAAATCCACTCAAGGAAAAAAGACATGATGAAATGAAAAAAATCCCACAGGTTAATTAGGCTAATTCGTATCCAATATATGGATCACATATGCTAAATAAATAAGATCACAGCAAAATACCATATATATCAAAGCATCTTGGAAATAATAAAAAGAATTAATCTTATATGCCACCCAACTCCCAGCAAATCTGGGAGATTAATAATCAACAGCTATTTTACCTCGGTAACAGAGTAAGACAGAATAAGACCTCAGGATGTTTGATTAACTGAAATATTGCAAGCCCCCGCCAAATGTAGAAAGTTTCTAATTTTTTGCTGTGATATCAGAGGGACCTACTGTTTCAGTTGTTGCACAATAGGTCAACACCTCAATACTGGCTTGATGGATTTGCCTTCCTACAATCAAGTAGTGTGCATCCATTTAAATATCACATCCTCAAATCTGAATCTTGTAGATAATGATTCTACAAACAGATAACCTACTTTGATCTTCTGAAACTGTAAAGCTATCTGGCAGAACCAGGTTAATAAACCAGGATACAAATACATATGAATACACACATTCATAAACATCTTTTTCAGAGTTAATTATTTTGTAGTAAGTTAAGTGAGAAGGAATGTTCATCTTGGGTGCTTAAAACCCCCCACTCTTCTGCATATCTTGCTCTGATACATTCAACTGGGCAGTATCTATTCACTTAAGCTCCATTACATAATCCTGGAAATTCTGCTTGGCCTATCTTGGCTTCACAGGTTTTCAGGCATTATCTTGCAATTTTCAACTTACTTTAATCTCTATAACAGCTAAAAAGGTCCTTTAAAAAAGTAAAAACGGAAATATCCAGGATGCTGTTTAACATCCAATACCAAAATTGTATGCTTTTATAGCGTTCAAGGAGCTTACAAAATTTCTCTATGATGCAATAGAGATGATATTAATTAAAATGGCAATTCAATTAAATCTCAATCTGATTTGATGTTAAAAACAATGTTAAATTTATTGAATATGATGCCATGGTAAAAATTAATCCATAAGGCCTTCCAAAAGAACCATGCATCTGCCTGCTTCTGAAAGGTCCTGAGGATCCTTGCCTTGGAGACAAGGTATTATAAAGGAGGGAGCTGCTACAGAGAACACCCATCACTAGCCTCCCCATTCCCTGCAGTACTTCCTGATAGGTTGGGAATTCTTAGTTGTTTGGGTTAGGAGGACAGAAGCAGCTGGGAAAAGGCACTACCTAAGATGCCCAGGTTTTGAGCCATTGTAGGGCTTTGTAGATAATTATCGGAGTCTTGAATTGCACTTGGAAGCTTACTGATAACTAGTGCAGCTCTTGCCACAGAGGCAGTTTTGTAATTCTTGGCTGAGCATGCATATTGTGTGAAGCTTCCACACAGTCCTTAAGGGCAGCTCCAAGTACAGCAGGTTATAGTAATCTTATTTGAAGATGAGAAAGGCGTGAAGTCATCTTCAGTGCACTGTGTTCCAAGGAAGCTGCACTGGTGAACCAGTTAAAGCTGTGCAAAAGCCCTTCTGGCCATGGCCTCAACCTGGTCTTTGACCAGTAGTTATTCACAAACACAAATTGATTGCAATTGTGTGCTTTGCCCAAAGGTGCACAAAGCTGGTGCAATCCTGGAATCAGACATTCTCTGAAACAATAACTACTCTGTCTTGCTTGGGTTGAGTTTGAACCTGCTTTTCCCCACTCAAGACTGTGACTGCCTGAAGACATCAGGTTATGACTTCTATCTTTCTCCTAGTAAGCCTAGGGTAGAGAACTGCAATCACCTATAGATGATTCTTTGTTCCAAACCAACAGATAACTTCTCCCAGTGGTTTCATATAGATGTTGAAGAGGATAGGGGAAAGGACTCAACTAGGGACCTCATACAGAATTGTCTAGGAGTCTGACCTCTTTCCCTCCACAGTCAACATCTGGACACCTCAGGTAGGAGTGGAACCATTACAGCATCATGCCTCCAACTCTCATCCCTTGCAGGCAATCCAGAAGGACTGTGGTCGACGGTATCAAAGAGATTCAGAAGAACAAGGATGGTCACATTCAAGCCTCACTGTAGGACAGCCATAAGAGTGACCCACATGCTTCCATCCCATGCTCAGGTCTGAACCCAAACTACCAAGGGCTAAAATAATCCACCCTCCAGAGCCTTCTGCAATTGCACCACAACCACTTAATCAAAAAAGGAAGAGGATATTTGTTGTATCTAGTCCTGTTTTTTAAGGAAGTTCTTCTTTAGGGGCTTCTAGGAATTCCCCTTCTCTCAAAAGAAAGATGGATTACAGCCTGGATCCTACTTCTAGTCCCCTGCTTGACTGCTTTTATTAGCCAAGTGGGGCAAAAGTCCAATCCACAACGGGGAAGCTAAGATCACAGAATTATTGCAGAATTAATATATTATAGTGTGGAGTGCAGGGAATTAACTTTTTTTCCTCCATGAAGCTCTTTAAGCAATAGTGCTGGTGAATAACTCAAGTGGAACTACCAACTCTGTGAAGTGAGAGAGGGAACGCAGATGCCAGTATTTCCAAAACACATTTTAAGGTCCCAGGCTTTGCCTCATGACCCACTTATTTAAATGGATGCACGCCACTCTTATTTGGAGTGAGCAAAGCAAGCTCCCACCTGTGGGGTTTACCTTCCTCCTTTAAGGGAAAGCTTGAATAATGGCAATGGATTTTTAATTTGAAACACTGCCTGGAGCTCTGCTACCAAGAAAGATCAAAGCCCATGTCAGAAGGAAAGTTGGACTTACTCAGAGAATCCTTTCCACTTGAGAAGATACTCC
Source organism: Masticophis lateralis (assembly GCA_030761175.1). Lineage (NCBI taxonomy): Eukaryota > Metazoa > Chordata > Lepidosauria > Squamata > Colubridae > Masticophis > Masticophis lateralis. The sequence continues at coordinate 148,313,107 of JAUDYJ010000002.1, forward strand.
ACTTGACCCTTCACAACACGCCTGTCTAGAACCTTCTCCACAACATATTCCTCCTCATCTTCAGAGGACGAACTATCTGCTGTCCTCTTGTTTCTTTTTCCCATAGCGCAGAAGTTGTACCTAATGCACCAAGGCTACCCAATTCCTGCAAATCGGAAGTGAAATGTTAATTGGTGGTAACTGCAAACCGGTTTCTGTTTCCATAAATCTCATGCTAAACATCCATCCATATAGTACACATCTCAAAGATCTCATGTCTGATTACTAACATGCATTGCTTAACAGGGAAATCTGGAAGCATATTTTAGAGGAGAATTTCGATACCAAGGAGAAATAAACAGTTAATTTTTTTCTTCCATATTCTCCTTTAAGATGGTTGATACAAGTATAATAATCTACAAAACCAAATACAATTTTAAAGCTACCTACAATTCAGCTGAAATATCAACCATTTTGATACCAGTTGCTAAAGACTGTGCAGCTGAATTAATTGATATAATTTATAACATCCAGAAAAAACTATTTATCTCATAAAAAAACCCACAATGGTAAAATTAGCCCACAAATTATTAAATACCAATGTTTTATTTATTGCAGATCTGATTGGAATTCAACAAACAGAGCATTATTCGGCTGTTCATTTTAAATTCAAAATTCTTTGTAGATAAATAATGAGAATATCCAAATCAAGGCCCAATCTCCTACATTTATTAGTATATTCTTAAGCCCTATTTATTTAAATTCTGTATTTCCTCTAAAAAGTGTTTTAACATAGGTATCAATTATTTAAAATGAATGACTGAAACCAGGAAAAGGTATTGTCCTTGCCTCTGTCCACAGACGTTTATTCGTGCAGTATCTTATTCTTAAAATGAATGGTAATTTCACACACACTTTAAATGAATAATTCATATATAGCTTCCAGAAAACAGAATTATTTGTCATTGTCATCTGCTATGTACACAGGGCCTGTAAGACTGTTTAAAAATCTTCTCAAATATTAACATTTAAAAGTCTGAGAAGTTTAAAAATCTTCTCAAGCAGAGGGAACATCCCGATTCTCCCATTTTCCCTACCTTAATGTTTACTTAAGTGCATGAAGAAATGTACCTCCCACTTTTTTCACCTTTAGCACTTTTTACAGGTCTTCTTGAAAACAAATCAGAATGAAACTTTGTTAAGTTATCGATTGAATTCAGACTTTTCTACTCCACCTTGGAGCAGAATTAAAATTTTCCAATTTAGCTTATTTTGCCTCAGGATCCAGGTTCCACCAAATCCAATATATAGTCACAGAAAACTCTGATGAACTTCAGAGGTTACTAAAGTTATGATGTTAGAATAATGTTGAACATAAAACATAAAAGCATGCTTTTTGTGCTTTCTGCTAATCACTGTATATGTATGCAATATAAAAGTTTCCAGATACTAAGGCATTTCACTTTCTGGAAGTAAGAACTAATGAACTCATTTGTACTTACTTTGGAACAGAGTACAAAGATAAATTTGTTACTTTAGTACAAAGATAAATCTAAGTAATTTAGTTGAGGAAAGAAAAGGCAGAAAGTATGTCAAGTTGGAATTTACAAGAAGTTACCTTTAGAACAGAATTGTATTTACTTGATAGTCTACATCCTGTTTTTCAAAACCTCAAGAGGGCTTGCACTTCATTTCATCTCCACAACATTCTTGTGAGATGGATTAGTCTGAAAGAGAGTGACTGGCCCAAAGTTACCCAGTAATTTTCCATGGCTAAAAGTGGATTTTAAGCTGGGTCTCCTTGATCAAAATCCAACACCTTAACCTTAACCATTATACTATAGCACAGTGGTGGCTAACCTTTTCCGGACTGAGTGCCCAAAGCGCGCCCAAACCCCTAAAATACAATACTTGCATGCCCCCTGCCCCCCCCCCGCTCATGCACACATGGCCCTCCTACAGACACCCTGCCCTCTGTGCATGCGCGGCAGAGACCCAAAGATCAGCTAGTGGCAGGAGGCATGTGCGCATGTGTGGCACTGTGTGCCACCTCTGGCACACGTCATAGGTTCACCATCACGGCTATAGCATAATGTTCATAATGCATTTATTTATTTATTTATTTAGCTTGTATGCCGCTCTCTCTCCGACAAGGACTCAGGGCAGCTCACAGGAATAAAACAAGCAATAATCAATATTTAAGTGTTAAAAGCTATTAAAATTCCCCTTAAAAAATCCCTTCAGTCTCATCCAGCCTGTGAAATAACCATGTCTTAAGGTCACAGAGGAAGAAGCGCAGGTCAGGGGCCACCCAGAGGTGGCCGCCCTCTGTCCCCCTGCCAACACCACTTGCACACATCCCGAGAGGTAGGAGGTGAACCACTTTAGAACGGTGCCTCTCACTCCCAACTTCTCAAGGCGCCGCAGTAAGATACCATGGTTGATGGTATCAAAAGCCGCTGAAAGGTCTAATAGGACCAGGATGGAGGAACATCCCCTGTCCCAAGCCCTCCAGAGATCATCCACCAGTGCGACCAATGTGGTCTCCGTGCTGTACCCGGGCCTGAAACTCAACTGGTACAGATCCAAATATGATGTTTCATCCAGGACCAATGGGAGCTGGTGTGCCACCACACTCTCAACAACCTTCGCTATAAAGCGAAGGTTGGAGACAGGATGGAAGTTATTCAAAGTAGCCGGATCCAGGGTAGGCTTCTTGAGGAGGGGTCTCACCACCGTCTCCTTCAAGGCGGCCGGAAAATGCCCCTCGCACTAAGAAGCCATATTGCTAGATTACCCGTATTACTCATGTTATAGAAGCATATAAACATTTTTAACACTTGGTATAGTGACTAGGGAAACAGCAAAGGAGTCATTCTGGGAATAATAGGAATGTGGATGGAGAATAGATTTCAAAAAGAAAGATCTAGAAATAAAAAGGGGGGAAAGAGAGACAGAAATGACGCTCTTGACAGCAAGAAATATTTGATATGAAATATTTAAATCTTTACTGCAAGGATAATTGGATATTTACTTTGTTAAAAAAATTCAAATATTGCTCCACTTCTACACAGTTAAAAGACAAACACATTATTTTAAATCCTCATCTTCCCATTGTAAAAAGAAGACATACACATACATAGTAGGTTATTTATATTCATAGCAGTTAGAGAATTCATTTGTTAATTAGGTAATTTAGTGGACCTATTGATAGACAAAATTAAAATTTTTAACAATGCCATACAATAAGTGAAAGTTTGATTCAAAAGTGGGGTTGAAAGACTAAATAACTGAAATGATTGATTCTTCTTATGACCTAGAGTCCCACTGCTATAGCTACAATAACCTGGAATGCAGTGATGTTGTGTTCATGGATCAGTAGTTAAAAGTACTGTCACAGCTACTTATACAAAGGCATTATTTTTTCAGCAATTTATAACTCGGCTATAAACATTTACCGCAGTTTGAAATATTGGCTTAGGAGGACTCAGCTCTGAGTGAATGCTAATATTCCGCCCTTCAAAGAAACATGTGGATTTGATTGATTATATGCTCTTAGTGAACACATAGACTTCTTCCAAGATGATCTGTCTCCAATCTGGCTCTTCAGGTCTTCCAAGAGTAAAAAATCAATTACCTGTACCACATCAGTTACCAGACTGCAAGGGGGAAGCGGAGTAATTATACTTTCCTTGGGCAATTATAAATTACATTCCCAGTTTTAAATAATTTGAATGTAGTAGATGGTTACTACATAAACACTATTCAGCTGTGCTTGGAGCAGAGAGTTTTTAAAACATTTCTTATTACATCATTTTCATTAATATAATTATACAATACTGAAATAAAATTATGTCAGTGTCTTAAACTGCTTTATTAACAATGGTAATTTTATTTTGCAATTTATCTCTAACCAGATTTTGTCCATTGTCTAAGACCAAAATGAAATTCTGTTTGTTTCTAAAGTCCTGTAAACCGAGTTCTGGAAGTCTCTGTTTTACTATACTTCCCGAAGTCTAAAACCATTAAATATTAATTTAATATTAATTTAATAATAGCACAGGGTAAGGACATCTATATGTAAACAATTATTTTATTTATTAGTGACCCTGAGTATGAGTTCCAGCTTGAAGCACTGATGATGTTACCTAGTTTGGGTAATGAAATAAGCAAGTTCAGAGAGCATCAAGGACCCCTCAACTTGAAGTCTTCATGCTTTTGCAATCTATAACAGTATGGTGCTAAACCCTTATTTCTGAATAAGAGTTTAATATTTTCACATTTAATAGAACGCATTTAAATTGTCTTAACCAAACCTATCTACTCTGCAAAATACTATTAACCTAGGGATCAAAATAAGAAATTTAAAAAGCAATCTCCTTGTGGTGACCAAGCAGCACTGAATGACATTTTCTTTGGCAAACATAATTAAAGAGAAAAAATGACAAATAAATCTTGACATGAAATATGTTTATTTGCTCACAAATTGTCTAAAACGTTTTGGTTCTTTGTAATAAGGCTAAAAGGAATATTTCTCTGCTTGTTGAAATGTCTGTTCACAATCAGTCACTGTTAAATGTCTCAAGGTGCAATAAAGCAACACATACATATATATAAAAATATTCAAATGAATGTGCTTGTAATTTATACTAGCAAATAGCTTTAGGATTTAGGATTTATTGGATTTATATACCGCCCTACTCCCGAAGGACTCAGGGCGGTGTACAGCCAACAATAAAAATACATACGTACAAAATTTAAAAACCAACTAAAAACAGATTAAATGAATTTGGCCCGGACAGAATTAAAACACCCCAATATAATTTAAAAAAAAAAAAAAAGGGTGTCAAACTCACGGCACCATGTGGTGTATCTGGATTTTTTCCCTTCGCCAAACCGGGCGTGGGAGCGGCCACTCATCCTGCCTGCAGGCCATGGGTTTGACAGCCCTGCTTTAGGCAATGTAAAAATGATAAGAACTGAATATTTATTTATTTATTTACAAAATTTATGTGGCTGCTGGCTAAACTTTAACAATATGACTCAAAATGGCTTACAACCCACCCAAACTTCAATAAACAGTAAAATTAATGACAGGCAACCTGATTCACATTCATACTATTTCAGAGTCGTTTTGTTACAAGATGGGTGGCAAATAAATTTAATTAATAAATTTCCTGATGGGAATTTACGCAGGCCCCAACACTCAGGGTAGTCATATTTTAAGCCCTTTTTAAACAGGGCCAACTGAAAAATGGGAAGGAGATTGTCCCAGGGGGCAGACATCATTAATGAAAAGGCAGCTATTTGGCTCTTATCATGTGGCACTGTTTCAGTGAAGAGATCCAAAGCATGCCCGCTCTATTAAAATGAGAGAGACAAGCAGATGTCTTTAGAAAAAGGTAGTAACAAAAATAACTCAATCCTTTGCCCGATAAGTATAACCTGCATTTTGAATTGCACCTGGAAACTATTAGAGAACCACTGAAGCTCATATAGTGCTGTAACATGGATAATCCAAGGTGTGCCCATAACTATCCATACACATTCATTTTGGACCAACTGTAGCTTTCAGATGGTCTTTAGAAGAAGCTGTCCTGTCCTGACCCACAGAAATTAGAGAGGTATTTTTATTAAAAAGGTTTTCAAAAAGAATTCTAATGACAAATAGCTTGAACAAGAAGGCAGCTAAAGAGTTGAGGAACATGAGATAAATGGAGAGTTGTCACCAACAGATCTGTGAGGTACATGGCTCCCCTTATATTATGGTGGCATGACCTGGATTTGTTCCTTTGACCGGGCAGGACTTAGTACTTTGTTCAGCCCTCCTCTCCTCCCAGCAGGCCTTTGCATGGGTGAGGGGGTTGGCTCCGCCTCTTCTGAAGCTAGTGATAACTGCCTCTCTTGGTTGCTATGCAACACTGCTTTTTCTGCTTGCCAACTCTTCCAGTTGAATCGCTTCAGGCTGATAAGCCTCTTCATTTTCCAAATCTAAACTGACCCTGACATTATCCCCCCTCCCCTGCAGACTAAGCTCTGGGCTTCTTTGGATACTATCAATGAAACAGGCATGTGAGGCAGGGAGGAAGAAACTTCACTGACATCGTCCTAGGAATGCTCCTATGGTGCACAACCTTTCCAATCCACCAGATGCTAGAGACAGCTCTAATGGAGCCAAGAGTCCAGAATGTGGGTTACCAATATTATTCAGGTTCCCCTTCAAGCACAATGGATGGTGGGACCAGTGTGGAGGAGCAATGAGGGTTGAGAGGCAGCAGGATCAGCAAGGAATGATGAAATACAGAATGAACATGGAAACTGAATTTGAGCTGGAAATCACTGAGTTGATAATAGCTTCCATTGGGAATAGCCGTAGGAAGCAGTGATCCTATTTCTTTACTGGGTTACAGGTAGCAAGATACTTAGATGACACCCATTCTAAGTTCACACAACTCGGAAGATCTGCCTGGCAATGGTGGTCAGCAAAGTTTATAAAATCCCTGGCCTTCTGAAACTGATTTTGAAGAATTTGATGAATAGCTTGCAGTTACTGCAAGAGCTGATCTGAATTTGGGACAGAAGTAGCTGGTGATTCAGTGGAAAAAATCAGAGGTGGAAGGCCTAGTTAGCTTTGAATGGCATTTGGCTGGAGGTATATTGTGCATTATTGTAAACAAATTCCACCTGTGCTAGCTGTCTTTGAGTTACACAGGGAAGGATTTAAAAAACACATGCTTGTGGGGAAAAAAGGTTAAGATTGTGTTTCTGCCCACTTAGTTATATAGAAATGAGTAAGTTGAGAGATATGGGGAAGCTAAATCATATCAGAATGGAGTTTAAAATATATAAAGACAATGTGTGCATATTGAATGTAAGGATGGAAAGGTATTAAGAGACATAGAGAATATTTTTGGTGCAAGCTACATTAAGTTTCTGGGGTTTTCCTTATCTAACTAATTAGAAGGGTAGTTTACTATTTCTTACTTTTCTATGCTTTGTGTAATATCCCTTACCTTAAAAGGAAACCATGTGTGTGTTTAAAAAATAAGATATTCTGATGGTTGTGTAATTACTATTGAATATTTTGGAGAACAATTAATCATGCTAAACAGATGCACATGACATTGAACTATATTAGGAAGACATAAGAAACCATGGCTATAATGGAAGAGGAGAGCAGAAAAAAGGATATTCAAGATACTAAAGTATTGAACTGACTCAGGTGATCTACTGTGTAGAATGATACAGATAACTGCAGGTCTATTATTATTAGAATAACCCAATTCAAGAAGAAAGTATTTCTGAACTGCTGATAGCACTTTCAAAACATCCCAATTAAGGAAATTGCTGTGTCCTGCTCCATAGTAAAATGATGTGACTGATCAATGCTTTAGTACCTCTGTTCTTCAATGTTTAGAAGCCATTCAGTAAGAAGCCTCTTTATTAGCTTTCTTTCTTTTCATTATCCAAACAAATACCAGTATTTTTGAGGATTATCTACAGTGGATTTGTAGAGATCTTAATGAGATGAATTGATGCTCTTCTACCTGCATATACATAGTTCTCTCCTCCAACCGCAATTGGGCCTGGATTTCCATCAAGTGAAGCAGCTATTAAGGGAGACATATGAGACTGCTTTGCTCAATGACTGCAATCCCAGCTCACCCAATTGTGGTTATTAAGTGAACAAAAGTGGAGCACTAGGAGAGGACCTGGACCTCCCAGGTTTAGTAGAGTAAATTATCAAGAATTGCAAGCAAGTAAAAGCAGTAGGATAACGTTTCTGAAATATTCTCATAGTTTAACTCATTAACCTAGATTACATGATTGTTGCAACTATAAAAACAAAAGTATCTGAAACTATGCAAATTATGTCTTTTTTAAAACAAGTGGTCATAATAAATTATAAAAATGTCCTCTCCTAGAAATAATCTTCATTCTACCCAAAGCATTCACTTATTTGCAATTTCTGGTTATCTGTAATTACCACTTAAATATGAATTTAAGTGGTAGCTGTACTAAACTAATAATCCTCCTATAAAATGAACCTAATGGATATACCGGATTCCGTTCTGGCAGCTAGTTGCCATTTCTAATTATAGAAATGGAAACTAAGGAAAAGGAAGGAAAAAGTAATCTGTGTACATTTCCTTTTTGGGTCTTTCTCCAAATGAACCCCAAAGTATAGCCTTATACCAGATAAAGCCTATAACCATGATGGCGAACCTATGGCACATGTGCCATAGGTGGCACACAGAGCCATATCGGTGGGTACGCAAGCTCAGCTCTGGCGCAGATGCGTGCGCCGGCCAACTGATTTTCGGGCTTTCCGGTCCCATAGAAAGTTGGAAAATGGGCCATTTCAAGCCTCTGGAGGGCCCCCGGGGGGGAGGGGGTTGCCCTCCCCAGGTAGAAAGCCTCTGGAACCTGGGGAGGGTCAAAAAGAGGCCTATGGACCCACCGGGCCATTGCGTACCAAAAGTGGGGGGAGCGCAGGGGGAGGGAGCATAGAATTATGAGTGTGGGCACATGCGTGTGTGATCCTCCTGCGCTCCCACTGCTTTTGGCACATAATGGCAAAAAGATTAACCATCACTGGCCTATAGAAATTTCAAGTATATGCAGTAAATTTTAAAAGTGGCTGAAATTTAATTATGTACCAAAAGTTTATTAAAGGCATAATAATGCCTCTTTCAATTTTGTATCCAGTATTACTCAGATGCATTTGTCACACAGATTATGCTCAAGTTTTAAAGCCTAGAATTTAGAGACATAAAATCAAAATAGTTTTGAAGTTTCATCCATACCATGCAAGAGTAACCTTGGCAGAGTCTTAACCATCCATTATAATCCAAAGCAATTTTTCTTTACAGCAATTTAAAAGTTGTAAAAAATATAATGGTTGATGACAGGAGAAACAAACCACACTAGGTTATTGAACCTTATACATTGTCTGAAGTGCCACCATTGACATTTTAGTTTGAGTAATTGTGCCACAGTATCTTAAAATGTGCCCAGTGTTGCAGACACAGTTATTTGAATGGCAATCAAAAATTTGGTTCCAAAAATGAAAATACAAAGAGAAAGCTTTCTAATAGTGTAGTTTGTGTTATAAAATGAATCAGTTACATAACTTAGAGAACTGAGAAAAATGTCTAAATACTGCTCACTAGAGCCATAAATATAAATCTAACAAACTTCTTCTAATATGAATAGCACAAGACCGATTTTAAATTCATGTGTGTTAATGCAACAAGTAGTTTCACAAAGTTATTTCTCTTTCCTGATGAAGGAATGATCTTTCTCCTATAATACTAAGCACATTAAAACATAGCAGGACCATAATCCTGAAAAGTGACCAGTTTCACCTACATATAGGATCAACATGGCCCCTTCCACCTATTTCTGTTCTAAATAACCTTGGGGGAAGTGACCATGTCATATTAAAATTCAATATAATGCAGACACAAGTAATAGAACACAATCAAACTGGAGTCCTAGACCAGGGATCTCCAACTTGGCGGGGGAACCAGATCGCACGAGCGGTGGGCCAGTGCACATGCAGCTCAACTTGCGTGAGCCACCTACTGCTTGTACAGCCTGGTTCCCCTCTCACCCCCAGCCAGGCCAAGTTGAGTTGTGCGCTCACATGGCCCAGTTGCTAATAGGCCATGGGCCAGTAGTGGGCCACAGCCCAGGGATTGGGATCTGCTGTCCTAGACTTTGAAAGAGCTGATTTCAAAAAATTTAAAGTTTGGGAAGGATACTATGGGTGATAATCTTAGTCTGTATTCTGTAAATATGAGTAGCTTCGACATATGAGTTTCTGAAATAGTAAGCCAAGCTTTCCTGACACGAATATCATTTCTTCAGTCTATTCAGTCTTCAATATATGACATTTTAAGGTTCATGGGCCACATTCACTCTTCCAAATTTCCAGAGGCAAGTCAGACAGTCCTCAACTTATGACCATTTGTTTGTCAACTGTTTGAAATTATAATGGTGCTGGAAAAATAGAACTAAAACCCCTGCCTGAAATTACAGCCATTGTGACACCCTTGTGGTCACAATCAAAATCTGGGCACTTGGCAGTCCATCTGCACTTACAACCACAGGGCACTTCAATTCTTTCACCTGCCTACCTCCCTGATTCTATGCCCTTTTGGCAGCCATGCAGTGGCACCTCACAGTGGCAATGCTGAGGCTGGACTAAAGTAGAGGTCTAGTACTTTCAGCAGTCTCAGCCGCCATGCACCTAGGCCTCTACTTTAAGCCAAATACCTCCACTGCCACTAAGCCTCAAGGCCTCAATTGTCCTCGTTGCCTTGTGTTCCACTGGATCTGCCACACCACTCTTACCCTCAATGTTTTTCTCCCATTGTTAAGAGGTGCACATAGTCTATGCAAGGCAGCTGCTGGTCATGCCAGGCCTTCTTACCGAGACCATCTGATGCCATTCTTGAAGCTGATGTCCCATCCTTGCATCCTTTCAAAGCCTCATTCCCTAAATCACATTATTTGGGGTATGAGGTTTTTAAAGGATTGTTAGAATTGGGATATCTCATGGTCCTTTGGAAACCTCATTCCTCAAATCATTCCAAAATACTATGAGAGGGGACACTGGGTTAGAAAACAGCCTTAATAAGAAGGCCTGGCATGTTCACTGCTTCATATAGGTTAGGAGCAGCAGGAGAAAAATATCAAACTGGGCCACAGTAGATTCTGTGAAGTATACATTTTTTTAAAATTTGATTTATATGCCGCCCTTCTCCAGACACTCAGGGCGGCTTACAGTGCATTAAGCAATAGCCTTCATACTTTTGTATATTTATATTTATACAAAGTCAGCTTATTGCCCCCAACAAACTGGGTCCTCAATTTACCCACCTTATAAAGGATGGAAGGCTGAGTCGACCTTGAGCCTGTCTGGGATTGAACTCGCAAGTAATTGCAACAGCTGGATCTTAAATTATAGGGTTTAAAGTGGCATTTTTCTGGCAGTGGCAATGCTGAGTTTGAAGTAGAAATCTGGGGGCAATGAGAATTGGCCCCCAAACCTCTACTTCACCCCCAAGTCTCCCTATTGCATGTGCAGAGTGGCCAATTGGCATAGATGGGGGGGAGGCAGGTGGGAGTGGCAGGAGTTATGGCAACCCTACAGTTGTAAGCACTCTGGGTATGTACCTGAGGTTTCTGGGAGCATGACAGCTTTACACATGCTGCTGGGCCAGGCTGGGGCGTCTGAAAGTTACTTTTCAAAAGTAACTGATGCTTTGTGCTGCACTGCAGCACCCCTCAAATCATACACAGCCTGCACCAGGCCTCCCAGGGGCTTCCCCAGTCTAAGTTATCCCATACCCCATATCTGTCCACTTAGCATCCTGTGATTCTCACTAAAGTGTTGAATGAAGAGGTCACATGACATCTCACCTAGTGACTACTTCACTCACCCATCAAGATTTCAGTCCCAATTGTGGTCATAAGAAAGGACAATCTGTAGTGGCCTTATCAGAACTGATGGAGCCAACTTTGGAATCTAAGCTGTTTTAATGATGCAAATGGAAAGGGAGTGGGAATACTCTAGGTCTCACACTCCATTCCCTCAATTTAAAAAAAGAAATATTCAATTGCAAAGTCTCAGCCATTTTGGTACTGAATTTTTAGTAGCATGATTTTCCTATGGGGAGGAAGGTATAAATGGGATATTGAAAGTCTGGATGGATCCCTGCATTGTCCATCCTTGTACTGGATATTCATCTCACCACAAGATAAAGAAAAATATAATAGAAATGTCTCATATGATGAATACAGGGAAAACCTATTGGTTTCACTATAGTACAGTATTTTGCTACCTATTCACTTCATGTTATTTGATCAAAGTTTGTTCAAGCAGCCTTTACATATCTGACAATACTGATTTCTAACAAGAGATCAGTGTATTTGTGGCTGTTAAGACACTTCAACAGGTAGAAAAATTCAGTTGGCTCCATACAATCACTTTTATTTTTCCACTCCTGATACTCAGCTGTCACTACAGGTAGCTCTTCTGATAATTTTGAAGCAACTGGGAGTGGAGGGGGTGGCTGCAACAAATAAAAGGTAATTTTGGGGGGGGAGGGGAAGCAACATTATTTTTATAGGTAAAATCACCATGACTTTATAAAATGAATCATATGTAAGTTCATTTGCGATTTTAAGTATGATTGATGTATAAAACTCAACATTTCAGTTTATTCAGACAATAAAAACATTGCTTGAATTTAAAATCATTTTAATATTAATTGAGAATATAGCTACAAGCCACTGAAATCTGGAGAATTAAAGAGATGGCAATATATAGCCACCATTTTGTTAGTTGCTTGTCAGTTTCTATGATGTCCAAATGAAATGTCCATATCAGATGACTTTTGATATTCATTGCTGAAATGTCCCCATTTCTTCAAATAGTTTGGTGAGTGCTGCCAATCTCATTTTAGCTGTCAGTCCATAGTATAATTAAGAGAAACTACCATTTTCAACATTTATGGTCATATTAATATACTAAATTATCAGTACCACCCTTAGCAACTTTAATGTGAATATTCCTTCAAAATAATTTCCAATCACAACTAATATCTTGAGGCAGAAGCCCATATTTGTTTAATATTAAATTACCAGTAGTTACAATTTTATGATGAATGAGGCCTTTAGAACAAAATTAATAATACACTAATAAAATGTAAACACTAATATCATGCTATGCAATTGAACTCTAATATTTATATATTTTAAGTATATAAGGCAGGATCCAATACATATGCCTTTTCTGTAAAATAATTTCTCACTTGGTCAGGACAATTCTAGAGCAGATTTTGAGTGCATTCACAAAGATTTGTTGAAGAAAGAAAGAATAGTTTTTATTTCATAATAGAAACTTTGTGGAAATATTTAATTAAAATCCATCCATAATACAACTTATCATTAAAGAACATTACCCAGTTGTCTAGAATTATTTGTAAAAAGCAAAGCTTCATTTGAGACAAACCTGATTCCTAGTGATTTTATGGATGTGTCCATGTAGTTTTCTTGGTTTGCTATTGCCCTCTTCTGATTTTTTTTTTTTTGTACTTTCCAGTCTAGGTATATCCATGATACTCCCTGATACTTCAGCCAAGTATCAACCAAATTCAAACCTTGCTTAGCTTAAGTCCAGACAAGAATGACCATCTACTGTCTCCTGGATCATCTATTTTGAATTAAATACACTTTCTAAAAAACACATCTTTAAATTGCTAGTCATTACAAATTATTACAAATTAGTCATTTTTGGGACACCTGCCTTATTGATAATGATATTTATTGATAGATATTATCTATTGATAGTCTAATTTAAAATAATTAAAATGTTGAACATCAAATCGTAAAATTAGTGTCAAAATATGATCTAAAAAATTTCCAGTCGTTATTTACATTTATTTTATAGCAATAGCAGTAATTTATGCTATCACCAATTGTCTGATGAAACCTATTTTCAAACCATTTGTGTACATGGTTCTTCTTCCAGTTTAACAATACATGGATTTGCTTCTATAGTATATGTTAATGAATACTCTACATTTACTCTGGCAGCAAATGAAACTCATTCCATAACTATCTCTGATTGCCTGATTTTGTTTTGTAACACAGCTGTGTTTCATACTGATTTATAATTTTATCTTTGATATTTTTATTAACAAGGAACCCATATAATCTAATTTAAGGGTCAAATCATTGAAGGGAATAAAAATAATTCTATGCGTTAAAATAACCTTACTAAGACATATATCCTATTTATTAATTTTGAACATAAATGGCTTCCTCTGTCTTTAAAATAAGTGATTGTTCAAAGTTCTGGTGGCATTGAACAAAGGGACTTATGATCTGTCTCTGAAGTTAAGTGATTGCACAGCCTCATGATCAAAATTAAGGCATTTGGCAGCCTGCTCACATGACCGCAAGGGAGCTTCAACTCTCCAAGCCATCTTTCCCTATGTCCTTTTAATCCCCTGCCACCCTGCACTCTGCTGTCCCAACTGACATTCACCGTCTTTTTGCTCCCACTGCTGATGAAGTGTGTCTGGCCTGACCCTTTGAGACAGTTACTGGCTACATGAGGCTCTCTTCCTCATGTTGTGGAGTAGTTTCTTTGCAAGACCTGGGGAAGATGGCCACATGGCTAACAGCTGCCTTGTGAAGATCAGGGTGACAGGGCAACAGGGGCCTTGGAGTGAAAGGTGATAAGGACTATTAGGGCAGCTCTGACTTTGCACCATGCTACAGCCAAACTGTGCTGTGGCTCAGGTCCATCTTGCAGCCCCAGAGCTGTAGCACACAAAAAAGCCTCTTTGCACTGCACTGCTGGGCCAGGTTGGATCTGGGCTTCACACTGTGGTTCAGGGCCTTTTTGCAGTTCCAGGGCTGCATGATGTCAACAAGCCCGAGCTGCAATGGGGCAAGTAGGGGAGTTAGCAGCACTCCTTTACCTTACTCAGGCCTGAGCTGGGAGGGACAAAGCCTCAAATGGTTTGCCTTGGCTTGTGTGGATCTTTGGCTAACAATTAATAGTTTGGTTAATGATAGTAATGGGGAGTGCCGGAATTGTCATCCTTAAGCAATACAATCATGTGACATGGCACTTTATGACCACAGCAGTGGAAATTCTGGTCCCAGTTGTGGTATAAAATCAGGTAGGTAATAAGGTATTTCCATTCTTCTGAATAGAAAATTAGACAACTCCTATCTAAAATATGATTGTGCCCATTTCAGGAATCACTCTGAAAAATCATCCATTTACCTTATCTGATTAATAAGATACGACTCCACACTGAATATACCATAGTTAACATTTGTTCAAGATTGCCAGATATTAACCTGATGATAAGACCTGACAGTTCCCGTAAGAACACTCTTATGTTTTCTAGATCACAGAAGCAATTATTACGATTCAAAAGGTTAAAAATTGATAAGCCAGTGTGATATTTCCCAGCCACGCCAATTTTTTGAAGATACCAATTTGAGATCTTTGAAACAAGGATGAATTACACATGTAATAAAACACATGATAAAAATTTGCTCTTAGAGTAATAATAGGGATATAATTAGGACTTTTATTACCATGCTTATAACCAAAATGGATCTGCATCTACAACAATATAGGTCCTTGTGGTAGCAAACTGTAGCAATATTAAATGCTGCAACAGGAGGGAAGAGAATCAGTGCATCTTTTACAAAATAAAGTGTTTTCCACTCAAAATTGTCCCTGCAACCAACCAACTTTAATCTTTTTACTCACCAGAAATTATTCCGATACTTGTATAAATATGGAATACGGTATGTATTAAATACCGTATTCTTAGAATTTATTCTAGTTTTTTAATGTAGCTTTAAAACTATCTTAAAATAAGAATGGCCTCTTATTACACCAGCTTCCTGATAGATTAGCAAATTTCAATATCCTCTTTAATCTTTGAGTAAAATAAACATCATTTATACAATGCAAACACAACTATAAATATGTACTGCTATATGGAATAGCACTGATTATTTTTTTAAACAAATATTTATATATATGGTACTAAGTTTATATTGGTTAATTGTATATACCAGTATTTTGCAGTCGTTTCAAGATACTCACATAGCTCTATAAAGTTGGTTTCCAGATATTGCTTTATATGATTTACTCACTATGGAAAGTTTTAAACTTTTTACAAAACTACAATTATACATTTCAAAATAATACAGCTTAATTTCAATACATCAATACCACTTTTATCAAACATTCATTCACTGTACTTCAAATCATATTTAACTATTTCTGATCCTGAAACCAGTAATAGACATTTTATCCAAAAAGCAAGAGAGAGATCTTATAATTCAACTTTGTAAAGCAAAAAAAAAAAAAAAAAGTGGGGTGAGTTGAAAACAGAAAAGTTCTAAAATTTTCATTGTTTTGACAAGCACTGTACTTTAAATAAAAATATTGGTAGTCATTGCACTTCAGTTTAAATATATTTAATTTTGTATATGAAAAGAGTTTATTATAATGGTAAATTAGGAATACATTTTACTTCATATCTTAAGCTAACTTACTACTGTAAGCAAATCTGTTGTTCATTCAAAAAAGTGTTCCGGCAGCATGCTAAAGACAATATAGAGGAACTAAATCAGAGTTACATTAAAAAAGGTATCTTAGAAATAAATAATTGCCAATTTACCTGTATTAATCTAATTAGTTCTTATTTTAATGTGCATGAAAAATAGTTGATGGAAATAAAATTTATATTGAAACAAAAAAATTATTGAAGCAGCTTAGCAACGCAGCCATAACCAAAGAAACCATTCTTAAAGTGCTAAAGTAATCATGTTTTCTGGAAGATTCAAACAGCTACTTTGAAGGTTTTCCCTGGTTGTTTTTTCATGCCTCTGCAAACAGAGGTTTTACTAGTACCGGTAGTTTCAATGGAAGTGATGTCTATGTACAAACCCTAACATAAAGACGGTTAGAAAAAAAACTTTCACAGAGTTGTACTGAATTTTCTGCAGGATACTGTTAATTTAATATTCAGAGAATGAGTGTATTGTTTGCATCAATGTACTTTGAGAAATTAACTTTTTGGATACTATCTGGTGCACCAAAATTTCTGGATAATTTAGAGATTACATTCCTCCCAGAGAGCAAAAAAAAGTTTACTTTTTTCAAAGTGGCTAATCTAGAGACTTTTTTGATTTATTAATCTAATATAGGGAAATGTGTTTTAAATACTTGGATTGGATTCACACTATGTACAGAAATCTCCCCCATGCCTAGCTTACTTTTCTTAATGAAGGGACAATGAAACTGTCAGGGTTCCAAGTAACACCCCCAATGAAATCAAACTCCGAGGCTTGAAGTTCCTCAAAGCTAACTTTTATTAGGGATGTCATATTGGCAGTTCTGGGAAAAACCGAATCTGAAAGCTTCCGGGTTTTCCTCACCCACAAGAAAGTTCAAGACTTTGCCCACATCTCCCACACATCCACACAGCTCCAATCAGTTCTTTCCCGAACAAAAGACATCCTCCAATTTCTTCTTTGCACAACTACTGGACACCATGACCTTGAACGTCTCTTAGAGAAGTTTGTTATGGCTATCTCTACTTCACTCATGCAATTCCCCCCTCCCAACTTCCCACGGTATGATTGTGGCAGGCCTGAATCCTCAAGGTACAGAGGTAATATGGCTTCCAGGCATGACAGAAATAGGTAACAATGAGTTGAGTTTGCCACTACTTCATTTTGCAGTCAGAAGTTCTGATTTGCTAAAAATTACAGATTGCATTTAACACTACAGTATAAACTTACCTCTATATCGAAGAACTAGAAAATCATTAGAAGTGTTACATACAATCTGATCATCCACTAAGGCTATAGGTAACCTTTTTTTGCCTTTTGCAAGGATTACCAACATTATTTGGGTCAACTGGCACACATACAATTTTGGGAGTTATGTGGGCATTATTATTGCATCCACCTATTCCGATTTTCTAATTCCATCTCTGGAGTCATAAAGCATAGTTAAAATGCAAGTTTGACTTGAGGCTGGTGGTTTGCTTTGCAGGATGATAGTTTTAATTGAAAAAGAGTTGAAAACTACCCACAAACAACATTTAAGCAAGTTAAGAGTTTGATGATCACCAAGAAACATATCAATGAGTACACTGTCATTTCAGGGCTCCCACCATTGCATAAGCATCCTAATGTTCTGAATTTCAAGCTCTGCATAGAAAGCAACTACTTTTTCTTTCCTTAATAAATATTTTATCTTTTGCTCATATAAGCTATGTTTATGTATACCTCAATCATATATGCATTTTTAAGAGTTATTCCTGCTTTGTTCAATGGTTTTTACAAATATAGATCTCATTAACCAAAACTGTGTTACTTATTTTGTGTACATAATAGAAAAACAGAAAAAATGTTATCTTTAAGCAAAAATAAAGCTACAGTGTAAATAGTACATATGATAAACAGCCAGAAGATGAGATTCTGTTCTCATTCTGAGTAAATATTCCATTTAATAGCAAACCAATTTTATTTTTTACTAGAAAATAACTTGAAACATACCAACATAATTCATGTTGGGATTAAGAAATCAACTTTTATATTTCAAGAGAAATCTTTCTTGAAATTTCCTGAATGCTACCATGTTCCAAGCTGAATCCTTATGAATACTCTTCAGTTTTCTTCTGTTCTTGAGTCATCAAGTTTATGATAATCAGGATACTATTTATCTGTGCAGATTACTGTAAATAGGCAACAACTATCTCTTCCATGCTAAATACTAAACAAAAAGTTAGGGTGCAAAAAGCACTTACCTGTAAACTTTACAACGTATAGAGTTCCATGTAAGCCAGGCTCACGCTTAAATGCACTATTAATAGGATATTATGGCTATATATGGCCAACGTGAAAAACACTGCAAATGTGGGGGTCAACAGAACAATTAAGAACATTTTGAATCTAATATCCCAGAACTGCACTGACTTCCCGGTTAAGTGTTTTTCTCCCAAGCATGCTACACCATATGTACATGTAGTTCTTAATTATTACTGAGAAGCAGCCACAACTTTACCACCATTCCAGCAACCAATTTAGAACTGTATATTTAATTTGGATCCCTCCTTTATTGTTTTTACAAATAGCTCAAGGTGGCGAACATATCCAACACATCTTCCTTTTCCTGTTTTCCCCACAACAACCCTGTGAAGTAGGTTGGGCTAAAAGAGAGTGATTTGCCCAAAGTCATCCAGCTGGCTTTCATGGCTAAGGAGGGGCTTGCAACTAAGTGACCTAGCCTGGTATCTCAACTACTGGACCAAACTGGCTCTATGTACTTGATATGTATATACAATCATGTTATCAGGCATAAATTGTCTTTGGGCAGACTAGGTACTAGTGAGAAGCTAACTATACATAAGTAGTCCTTGACTTACAACCATAATTTTTTTCTCCGAACGCTATCCCTCTAACTAAACAAATAATTCCCTCAACACTGTCAAACTAGTTACTAAGTCTGCATTACTATTAATCTTCTCATCATTCCTATCATCCATTTCCTCCCATTTATGACTGTAAACCTGTTGCTGGTATCCTTAAGATTTATACTGACTGTTTCCCTATGACTATCATTCAGTGTTGTACCTTATGATTCTTGATGAGTGTATCTTTTCTTTTATGTAAACCGAGAGCATATGCACCAAGACAAATTCCATTGCGTGTCCATTCACACTTGGCCAATAAATAATTGAATTCTTTTCTTTTCTTTTCTTTTTTCTTTTCTTTTTCATGCAATACAGTTTCTTCCCCTTTGTGTTCATCCTGGACTGTCCCAAAGGTGCTTTTTCAAGAGGCAACTGGACTTCCTTATTTTTCTTGACATTTTGCTTCTCATCCAAGAAGCTGAAGATGATTTATACTCGTTGCAGACAGCTATTCCCTCTTGGTTCAATTTTGACCTAGATGGCCTCTTTGACCTCTCTTTCAAACCAATAGTCCTCTCTGTCCAAAATGTGGACTTTGTTGTCTTCGAGAGTGGCCTTTGTCTTTAAAATGCAAATGATACTGCTGAATCTTGTCTTGATGGGTTTTGTTCTCCTATGTTGTGCCATGCGTTTATGATGTGGTTGCTTTGTTTCCCCAATGTACAGATCTGCACATGGCTCACTGCTTTGTACTGCATATACCACATTGCTCAGTTTGTGTCTGAGTGTTTTAGCCTTGAGGTGGACAAGCTTCTGCCTTAGTGTAGTTGGGTTTGAAGTGTGCAGATACGTTGTGTTGACTGACGATCCTCTTGGGCTTTTCTGATATTCCTGCAACATGTGGAATGACAATGTTGCTTCGTTTATTGTTCTTTTCTTTGTCTGTTATGGAGGGGTTCCTGTTGGGTCTTTTTTGAGATTTGATGAAGACCCACTTGGAATAGCCACATGTTCTTAGGGCTTCCTTGATGTGTTTTAGTTCTTTCTCTTTCCTATCTTTGCTGGTAGGCAGGCCTTCAGCTCAGTGGTGCAGGGTTCTGATAATTCCCATTTTGTGCTCCAGTGGGTGTGAGAATGCAAAAGTAAATATTGATCTCTGTGTGTGGGTTTTCTGTAAACTTCAGTGTTAAGGCTTCTGTCTTCCTTAATGTGTACTGCATAATCCAGGAAGGCTAAATTATTTTCCTTAACATCTTCCAGTGTGAATTTGATATATCTGTCGACAGAATTAAGTTTGGTGAATGGTTCCAATTCCTGTGTTTTGATCTTGACCCAAGTATCGTCCACATACCTATACCAGTGTTAAGGCTTCTGTCTTCCTTAATGTGTACTGCATAATCCAGGAAGGCTAAATTATTTTCCTTAACATCTTCCAGTGTGAATTTGATATATCTGTCGACAGAATTAAGTTTGGTGAATGGTTCCAATTCCTGTGTTTTGATCTTGACCCAAGTATCGTCCACATACCTATACCAGTGTTAAGGCTTCTGTCTTCCTTAATGTGTACTGCATAATCCAGGAAGGCTAAATTATTTTCCTTAACATCTTCCAGTGTGAATTTGATATATCTGTCGACAGAATTAAGTTTGGTGAATGGTTCCAATTCCTGTGTTTTGATCTTGACCCAAGTATCGTCCACATACCTATACCAGTGAGTGGGTGGAACTCCTGTGAAGGAATTTAGGGCTTTGGTTTCTACCTCTTCCATGTACAGTTTGGCCACAATAGGGGACACAGGTGAACCAATGGCGCAGCTATGTTTTTTTCTGTAGAAACCTTCACTGTATTTAAAATAGGTAGTGGTAAGGCACAGGTCCAGCATGGCACATATGTGGTCTGGGGTGAGGTTGGTTCGGTCACCTAAAGTGCTGTCTTGCAGGAATTGTTTCTTCACTACCATGACAGCTTCAATTGTTGAATTGAAGGTGAAAAGGAAAGTTACACCATAGGAAAATATGGTCTCATCTGGGTCCAATTTTAGTTTCCAAGCCTTGCTGATGAAGTTCTGTGAATTGTTGATGTGATGGGTAATGTTGACAAATAGAGGAGTTAATAAGATGGTTAGATGTTTTGCAATGTTGTAGGTGACAGAATTGATGCTGCTGACAATTGGTCTAAGTGGAGTTTTGGGGAATCGATATGGCTTGCCCAAGGTGGACACTAGTATTGTGGCTTGTTGATGGCACTGTCCTTCAGTAGTTGTTGCAAGAAATCAATGACCTTTTTCTTGCAACTACTGTGGGATCTCTTCAAGTCCTATATGTGGTAGTGTCCTTCAGAAAACTGTTCACCTTGGCCTTGTAGTCATCTGTGTTCAGGATGATTGTGCATCTTCCTTTATCAGGTGGCACTGATATAGGAAGATGCACATCTATCCACCTTATTAGCTCTTCTGGTTGGCAACACCACCCATCACATCAACAATTCACAGGCTTCGTCAGCAAGGTTTGAACACTAAAACTGGATCCGGATGAGACCATGGTTTTCTGTGATACATCAGATACATCAAATTCACACTGGAAGATGTTAAGGAAAATTATTTAGCCTTCCTGGATTATGCAGTACACATTAAGGAAGACAGAAGCCACTGGAGTTTACAGAAAACTCACACACAGAGATCAATATTTATGTCTTCATTCTCACACCCACTAGAGCACAAAACGGGAATTATCAGAACCCTGCACCACTGAGCTGCACCACTGAGCTGAGCTGAAATTATCAGAACCCTGCACCACTGAGCTACCAGCAAAGATAGGAAAGAAAAAGAACTAAAACACATCAAGGAAACCCTAAGAACATGTGGCTATTCCAAGTTGGCTTTCATCAAATCTCAAAAAAGACCCAACAGGAACCCCTCCATAACAGACAAAGAAGAGAACAATAAACGAAGCAACATTGTCATTCCACATGTTGCAGGAATATCAGAAAAGCCCAAGAGGATCGTCAGTCAACACAACGTATCTGCACACTTCAAACCCAACTACACTAAGGCAGAAGCTTGTCCACCTCAAGGCTAAAACACTCAGACACAAACTGAGCAATGTGGTATATGCAGTACAAAGCAGTGAGCCATGTGCAGATCTGTACATTGGGGAAACAAAGCAACCACATCATAAATGCATGGCACAACATAGAGGAACAAAACCCATCAAGACAAGATTCAGCAGTACCATTTGCATTTTAAAGACAAAGGCCACTCTCGAAGACAATAAAGTCCACATTTTGGACAGAGAGGACTGCTGGTTTGAAAGAGAGGTCGAAGAGGCCTCAAAATTGAACCAAGAAGAGGGACCAGCTGTCTGCAAGGAGTATAAATCTTTCCATTCTCCACCATCCAGTCAGAGCTGAAGAAGCTTCTTGGATGAGAAGCAAAATGTCAAGAATAACAAGGAAGTCCAGTTGCCTCTTGAAAAAGCACCTTTGGGACAGTCCAGGATGAACACAAAGGGGAAAAAACTGTATTGCATGAAAATGTTGCTTTCATATTTTTAAGAGTCAATGAAATTTACTAGTAATATCCAGATGCTTTATTAGTTCCACAAGTTCTTTCAATTAAAAAATAGAAATGGCTGCATATGGCTATGTTATTATAGATAAAATATATATGTACACATTTGTCATCTCAAAGATTTATAGTATCACAACAAAATTCTCCAGTCATTTCTTAGGGACTTAATATGAGATCTCACATAAATGTTGCAAGACTGGACAAAAATTAACCCACCTTTCAGTTCTATTTTTCTTAAGGCAATATATAAACCAACAAAAATAGTAAAACAGATATAAGTACAAAAGTTTATCACAGTAAATAATGCTCCAGAATGTTGGCATATAAAGTAGTTCGTCTCATGCAATTATTGGGATACTGAGGTTTAAATTTATCAGAGTTGCAACCATCACATTCCTGATACAGGCTTGCAGGTAATTACGGGACCGCCTAAAGCAGTACGAATGCAGAGGAAAGGACGGTCAAGTAATTAGATACGATTATTTTTATTGTTGAAAAATGTTTGTAAAATTCTCCATACATAATACAGAAACCATTGAAGGTGCAGATACCCGGCCACCACTTTTATAGAAAACCACTCCCACTTTCTTTGGATCGGGGAAAAAAGCTTGGCGAGTAATTCTGCATGGGAAACAGAAAAAGACGAAAGCCAAAAGAGCGCCTATCCACTGAGCGGGTGGAGTCACGGCGGGAACGCTTTTCACTCGTAGATTCCCCCCCCCACTTCCATAAGGAAGGCTCCTTGTAGCCGTTCATTGGCCAGACTGCACATCAATCAAACGGCACCGGGCCAACCCTCCTAAAGACAAACGGAGCACCCTCGTTGGTTACACACGGGATCTCAACGTTCTGACGCTGTTAACAGCCTCAAGCTTTCACTCATTCGGCTGTCACTCACTTCTGAGGGCTCCGCCCAAGATGCAAGCCCCGCCCTCTTCCCAACGGTGCCTCACGGCTCAGTCAATCAGATTCCCAATCACACCGAAACCACACCCTCTTTCGAAGAATCACTGACTCTCGGTAACGCGCTCCCCGCCAAGACTGTTTCCCGTGGTCGCTCACCTGGGGAAAGTAACGGCTCGGTACGAAACCAACTTCCCCCTCCCTGGTTTGTACCCCCTCACGGCCACCGCTTCTGCGCAACGCCCGCCAAAACAGCTTTCCAATGCGCACGCGCTAGCCCCTCCGCCCCCTTCCCAGCTTCACCGCGCTGGCGTGAGGCGCGCGCACCTCCTTACTATCTTCCTCAACCGTTCCTTCGGCGGATATATTTCAAAACGCATGCGCATATGTACCAATACGCCTCACCGTGTACGCCTGCCTGGAAGCAAGTTTTATACATAAAACGATCTTTTTTTCCCCTTCTACCCTGGCATGTACCTTCACCACCACAGGGATGAATATAGTTCTAACCACCAACCTAAACCTGTATAGAACACGAACTTAATTCCCGCCTCTATAATAATGAATGAAGAGAAGCTAGACCAATCTCTATAAAGATGGCCGGTCGTAAAAGCCAATCAGAATGACTTACTCTCCGAATGCTCCAATGAGAAGGAAACAATGTGAAGGAGAAGGGTGTTGCCTTGCAGCTGCAGTTCTAGGAGTACAGGGCGGGAAAATTCACCAAGTCAAAGGAGTGACAGAAATGCAACCAATAGAAAGACAAAGGAGGTGGGACAATGAAGAGGAAACGGGCGTAACTTTGCGTATTTGTCCACTAAGGAGCAGACTATTTGCCTATTGACCAATAGGCATCGACAAAAGCTACACAGCCATCCAATGATAGTGGGCAGGGGTGGGTGTTGATAGTGAGACGACGACGCACGGATGACTCTGCCCCTTTCGGTATCGGGTGCAGTGTGAGGTAGCGTCGTCCGTGAAGAAGGCCTGCCTTACCCATTTGCTACCGCCAAGATGTCCAAATCTGAGGTAAGAGCCTATGACGGGCATTTTTATTTTGTTTTTACGACTCTATACCAGTGGCTTGTTTTTGTGGAATTATGTTTCCTTTGCCTTTAGGGATCGTCTGATTATGGGTGCGATCTGTCGCCTAACGCAGTAAGTGTTACAAATACCGTTTCTCTCCTCATTCTCGCTACTCAAATGCATTGTTTTCCTTTTGCGCTCGTCTTTTTACACCGCTTGTCCGCGTTTGGCTTTTTCTGAGTCTCCTTTGTAGTAGGCCTTTCTTTTTCTCCGGTTGGGCCTACTTCCCCCCCTGTCCCCCCCACGGTGACTTCAAAACTGCGCATGCGCGTTGTGTTGCTAACTTAGGCGCCATCTTTTCCAGTGCGTGGCGTTCGCAGCTGCCATCTCCTGCGCTCGTCATGGCTGAGCTTGCGCCGTGCGGCGGGCTGTGCTATGGAAGCCCGCGCCTGCGCGCTTCCACTGAGCAGTTCGGAGTTTGCGTGGGGGGGGATGGGAAGGCCACGTGGTTCCTTGCTTTGTCTCTGGTAGCTGGTATCTCGGCTTTTTAATTTCATGTTTCCCTGCTCCAACTTCTCTGCAAATGGGAAGAGACGAGGTGGCTCCTCTTCTTTTTCCTTCGGGTGATTTCTTTATGTGGGGATGAGAAGAGAATGCATGCCCATTCTGAACCAAGACTTGTGCCCGAGGAAGCTCTAATTAAGAGTTTTAAAATTTTGAAAGCACTTACATTGGCAAATAGGTGGTTGAGAAAGCGTGTTGCATCAGCCATTGTATGTGTTTTATTACAAGTTTTGAGGTTGCTATACGATGTTGGAAATTGGAACGTAATCTCACCTTTCCCCCTTAAATTGTACGCTTATTCCTTTGTATCAGAGCAACTACTTCGCTGGAAACACTAAAATACATCTTATTTGGGAAAATGGGAGTAACATTATTAAGACGGTACTGATACTGTTTTGGTAGGCCTAATTGTATTCCTGTATTGCCTTAAAAGGAGGATATGTTGTATTTCTCCTTTTGGGGGCATATCAGAACAGTGGCTTTTGTTCCTAAAATATAATTCCTTATAGTGTGTAACAATACAAAAGCAGCCAACAATGTGCAGTAAATGCTTTAGACACCTTAATTGCATTAGAGGTGCATGCTAATGTTAATGTTCTACTTATTCTCTTGGGATCCTGTGTACATTAACAACCAAAGCAGTTAATTGATGTAGGGTGAAAGTTTGCATTTTATGATGCCACAGAATGGCTCAAAGAAAAAAACTACATTTTCTGAGTGATCTCTAAATTACAGGTAGTCTATGATTTACAACCATTTTTGTAGTGACAGTTTGAAGTTATAAGACCATTGAAAAAGGTGGTTTATAACTGGGTTTCCATACTTACAATCATTGCAGCATCCCCATGTCATATAATCAAAATTTGGAAATGTGGTAACTGGCATGTATTTATGAAGATTGTCCTGAGGTCATGTGACCACTTTTTGTGACCTGACAAAGCAAGCCAGGAGAAGCAGATTCACTTAACCATATGCAACTGCAACTTAACTGCAATGATTTACTTAATATTGTGGCAAGAAAGGTTGTAAAATGCAGAAAATACATTTAATTGTCTTGCTTAGCTTCACAAATTTGGTCATAGGTCAAGGACTATACTTAGGTTTTTGCAATTGTTAGATAAAAACCTAACCGGAAAAAAGTCACAACACCAAATCAGAAATCGTTTTTTGGGTTTTATGAGCTTGCTTCTGGTACTCACAACAGCTATATTGCTTGTGCATGTGCTAAAAGCATTTCCTATTTCTTAAATAGCTAATTACTGTACTTTTTATCTGGCTCTGGCTGATGAGACCTGATATTACACACTGAATAAACCATGCTTATTTTTATTACACCGCCACCACCATTATACGCTGTGATCATATCCTTCCTAGTGTTGCCTACTTTTCTGTTTCAGTCCCCCAAGGAACCTGAACAGCTGCGAAAACTCTTTATTGGTGGCCTGAGTTTTGAGACAACAGATGAGAGCCTTCGCAATCATTTTGAGCAATGGGGCACACTTACAGATTGTGTGGTAAGTATATGTCAGCTTGTGTCAAGATGGGCGGCAAACAAATTTAATAAGTGTACTTTGCTTGAATTAAGATATAAAGTATAGAATAGTGAGGAAAAAAATCTCCCAACTACTGGATTAAGTACTAACGTTGCCTTTAGTATATCACACTATTTCTAAGAAAACAAGGCAATTTGGTTTTTCTAAATTAAACATTGCTTGCAATTGTGTATTTTAGAGCAAAAACGTATATTGTTTCCTCTTAGGTAATGAGAGATCCAAATACTAAGCGCTCCAGGGGGTTTGGATTTGTCACTTACTCAACAGTGGAAGAGGTTGATGCTGCCATGAATGCCAGACCACACAAGGTTGACGGCAGAGTTGTTGAACCAAAGAGAGCAGTATCTAGGGAGGTAAGAAAAACTACTGTTGGATGCATAGTCAACAGGTTCAAAGTCTTAGCAAAAATGCTGGAAGCCCAAAATATTACAGTCATGTATCCTACACAGAACATTGATAAAATAGTTGGCTTAATAGTTACTGCTGCATTAGGCATCTTTAGTTTAAATTTATTTGTAAATTTTAATAGCTTTTAGTTTAAATTATTTTGTTCTTATGATTCTTGCTTTGAGCTGTGCAAAGTTAGAGCATATAAGACAGATGTCCATATACATTTTCTTAAATAAACTCTCCTTTTTAAAAAAATCATCCATGAATTGCAGTTGGAACAAAACACAAAATTTAGTTTTAATTGTTCCTCCTCCCTTCTACTGTATTAATATATTGGCTGAGATTGAAATAATTGTTTTTTTGCAGTGCCAGGTTGGAGAAATTAAGAGTTATAGTACGTTAAAATTTGAAATTGATTGGCTTGAAATTTTAATTACCCATGTCTTTTAAGATATGTTCTCTGGCAATATGGATAATCACCAAGCAGCCACAAATACTAAGAGTTTAAAATGTGTTTGTCCTGTCTCATAGGATTCCCAGAGACCTGGAGCACATTTGACAGTGAAGAAAATCTTTGTTGGGGGGATTAAGGAAGATACAGAGGAGCACCATTTGAGGGAGTACTTTGAACTGTACGGCAAAATTGAAGTTATAGAAATAATGACTGATCGAGGCAGTGGCAAAAAGAGGGGGTTTGCCTTTGTTACTTTTGATGATCATGACTCTGTGGACAAGATTGTCAGTAAGTATCTTATTTCATCCTTTCAGCTATGCCCTAACTTGATCTGTTTTCTCTATATGTAGCTTCTACGGAGATATTGATACTATTTTATCTTTTCATGTCTAGTTCAGAAATACCACACTGTAAATGGACATAATTGTGAAGTCCGAAAGGCTTTGTCAAAACAGGAAATGGCCAGTGCCTCTTCCAGTCAGCGAGGTAAGTGTTCAGTATTTAACTACAGTATGTAACAGATGTAACTGTAGTGACATTTTCCAGGAATGCTACATGTTGTTGTTGTTGTTGTTGTTCATAGGTCGCAGTAGCTCTGGAAGTTTTGGCAGTGGGCGTGGAGGTGGATTTGGCGGTGGTGACAGTTTCAACCGTGGTAGCAATTTTGGAGGCCGTGGTAAGTAAGGTTTTTGGAGATTTAAAATTCATTTTAAGATGTTAATCACAGTAAGGACTTAAAGGAATGCATTATTGCATCTTACTGGGTTTATTTCTGGGATTAAGCGGTACTTTGGATCTGTGTATCTTTTCTATATACTACTACTATTTTTTTTTAACAGAAATGTCAAACTTATGTGTGTGAATGACTTTATCAGAAATTCACCATAAATCTGAAAATCAATATATTAATATTTTATTTTTTATTCAGGTGGGTTTGGCAGCCGCAGTGGTGGTGGAGGAGGAGGAGGAGGAGGAGGATACGGAGGCAGCGGAGATGGCTATAATGGGTTTGGCAATGAGGGTAAGTTCATACAGTTTTTAAAAATTGCTGTTTTTCATAAGCTATCATATCGCTACATGTTGATTTATTTTTAGGATAGATACATATCTTTATCGTATACATAAAATTTAAAAATTTTTAAATAGTCTTCATTTTAGATTTGTAAAATATACAATTGAATATCTTACATGCTTTGTAGGTTATGGAGGCAGTGGCCCTGGATATTCTGGAGGAAGCCGGGGTTATGGTGGCAGTGGAAGCTATGATGGATACAACAACGGCGGGGGCGGCTTTGGTGGTGGCAGTGGTGGGGGTAAGTGTCAATTTGATTTTGAGCACTAAGTTCGTTATTTTATCTCGTACAACTTGATTTGCAGAGGCTGCATAAAAATGGCCTGGGTTCTTCAGGAGTAACAGACTGGTTCCCCATAGCCACCTAAAAAAAAAGTTTTTTTTAAAGCAGTAAGACCGTCTGTTGTGCAATTTACAGAGGCTCCAGAGAAGGAGAGCATGGCCCTCTTGCACAACTTCAAGAGGCCATATGAGAACTGAGCTGTGGGAGCAATTGCACCATTCTTCAAGGGTTACACTCCTTGGGGAGCAACGCAAAGTGGCCTTTTTGAATGGCAATAGTGCTAGGGCTGAAGTCATGGCCCAGGCCCAGATTCAGTTCCAAGCTGCTCAGGGTGACCTAGATAGGGAGGAGGAGAAAATTTTTTCTCATTTGGTGGGGGTGGGAGGTAATGTACCAGCAGAGTCAAGTTAGAAAATTTTTGACATGCCCAACCTAAAAGGTTTGCCTTGAGGTTTAGAAAATTGCAAAAACAAAAACCCAAATATTTGCTGCCATCTAGTTGTAGTATGAATTTTTGCAGTCTACTGTATTAGGTTTAGCATGTGCCTTCATTTAAGTATCCTCAGTATATTTGGCAAAATACCTAGAAGATCTGAAGGAATTTTATAAATGAAATATTTGGGGTCTTGTAAATTTGTGGATGATTTTTATTCTGTTTAGGAAGCAACTTCGGAAGTGGAGGAAGCTACAATGATTTTGGCAGTTACAACAACCAGTCTTCAAATTTTGGGCCCATGAAAGGAGGAAACTTTGGAGGGAGGAGCTCTGGCCCTTATGGTGGAAGTGGTGGTAAGTGTATGATCTAATTGACTAGGAGGAAAATGGATCACATTAATTTCTAGTAGAATTCTTGGATGATTGACATGAAAAACTGAGGTCAGCCCTCACAGTTTCCTCATTCTTTCTCATAAAGACAGTAGTCTGTTTTTTCTAAATAGTTTTTTTTTTTTTACCCATTCCCATTTAAGATAACTTACTTATTCTTTTTAGGTGGCTATGGGGGCTCTGGTAGTAGCAGTAGCTATGGTGGTGGAAGGCGGTTTTAATTCCTAGGTAAGACTTCCTCCATTTGCGCATGGATAGATATGGAGCACTAAATGAATTGTAACAGTAACTCATAATATGGCTGAGCAAGTTATTGTAGTTTACGCATATTTGGAATAAAATACAGATGTTAAAGCTAATAAATGGATTGGCAATCGGGGGAACAACTTGATATTGGATTATAGCCTTGAGTCTCAATATGTTTAGATTAACAACTTTATTCCATGTTATTCAACAGGAAACAAAGCTTAGCAGGAGAGGAGAGCCAGAGAAGTGACAGGGAAGCTACAGGTTACCACAGTTGTGAACTCAGCCAAACAGAGTTGTGGCAGGGTAGAACTGCCTCATGAAGACATGTGTTAGACAAGCGCTTGTTTGCAAACATCAGGACTGTATTTGTGACTAACTGTATAACAGGATATTTTAGTTTTTGTGTTCTGTGGAAAGTGCAAAGCATTCCAACCAGGGTTTTTATGTAGATTTTTTTCCACACCCATGCTATTGACTGCAAACTGTAATAGACTGATCATGACGCTGAATAAATGTGTCTTTTTTTTAAATGTGCTGTGTAAAGTTAGTTTATAAGTTAATGTGCATTGATTTTCACTACATGGAAAAGATTAGTGAAGAGTCAAATAGCAGAGAATGATTCTCAGAATGCCAAGAAATCTTTATATTCAAAGCCAAATATATTGATTTTGTGTCGTCTTTAACTTCATGAAAAACAAATTTGCAGAAATTTCCTCAATGAAGGACCACTTCCAAAATGAATTCCTTATTTAAATAAGGACATCTTCTTGGTAGCTTGACCATTGTTCTTTCCTGTTTGCTTTTTCAGCTCATGTCTTCCCTTTTTTCTGGTTGAGTTTAAAGAGTGCCAGTGACTGAGGCAGGAGATTTTATATGCTGAATTAAAGGCAGATAAAAAGATTGGCCACATCAGCATATAGGCATAGCAGCTCAACTTAACAAGGAGCTTGAAATGGGACATTTAGCAAATAAGCCTGCTATGCTTACGATATCTCGAGATAGTTATCCAGTTGGACCTAAGTCGCCCCAATATAGTATCAACATTTTACCTTAACTATAGAAATTTCAATTTCTTGGGCTCAACAGCAAGAGAATGTCAGCTGTCAAAAGCTGTGAAATTTCCTATTGATATTGATACCAGATTGCTTTGGCTCCCTTGCAATCTCATTTTTATAATAAAAGAAAACAGATTTTCCACTGAAGAGACTAGCAAAATACATGACTTTTAACCCACTGGTAGCTGAATGTATACATTAATACCTCTCATGTTAATATTTCCTAAAATTGGTAAGAGTCACATTGCTTGTTTGAAGATGGACAGCAAACAAATTTACTAAATAAAAATGGATAAAAGTATCCCAACTAATGGTGGGGAGGGAGGGTCACAAGGTTCTGCAGGGTAGTTCATATAATTTATACCTGTTAGGCAAAAATCCATTGGTCTAAATTAAAATTTGACAGTGCTCTCTTCTCAAAGGTAGACTAGATTTTGTACTGAGAAGTTCTAGCATGAGAAAAATAGTGTGAATCTTATTACGGCACTCTTAAGTTAATTTTGTGGTATTAAAAGTGCTACTAGTTTGTTACTTGTCGCCAAATTGGTTCATTCCTGTGAGGGAGCCAAAAAGGTTCGCATCTCTGTTAAAGCTCAGTTGCATTTTGAAATCAGAAATTCATTGTTTCCATTTTATGAAATAAATTTCATATATTTCCCCACTTAATGCAACTTACCATATAAAATGGGTACACTGGCTCCTATTTTCTGGTTCCATTAAATGTGGTAGTATGTTTCTGTTCCACGAGATGGAAGTAGAAATGTACTTAAAAATTAGAGGGGTATAGATAATGTCATGGAATTGCATTATACTTCCGTCAATCAATCTTCTGTCCGATCTGAATACACCTGTAGCATTTCTATCTTAGTGTCTTACGAAATAAGACAAATGTGTGCTTAAATATGTTCATGGATGCAATGGTACTTGTATATGGTGTGTGTACAAGTGTATTTATATATAAAACTTCTGATTGGTGACTGGCTTAATTTAGAATGCAAAATTAATAGTCCTGATGGGTTTTTCCCGTGGCTGAGTTTGCAGTAGCAGGTGGATCCTGACAAGACCTCAGGATTTATGAAATAATACTCGTTTTTGGCATGGTAGCATAACCACAACAAAGGAGAGCACTCCAGGACCTGAAAACTAAGTAGCATTACAAAACCGGGAGGCATGCAGATGTTTGAGCTACTAGGAACGGCTAGCAAGCATAGCTCCGAATGGCTTCCAGATCAGACGCTACTACAGCTGAGAGTAGACACGTGTTTTGAGTCAAGTGGACAGATAAGCCAGGTGCAGGCTTCTGCTGACTAGAAGGGAGTGCTCAGTGACCATCGGAAGGAGGCAGACGAGAGTAAGGATCCTTGCTCTTAGGACTAGCAGAAGGAAGGAAAGGTTATATTACTGTACTGGTAGGTAAGAACAGATTTTACTTATGTCCTATACAGTTTTGTTATCCTACTAAACTTTCTCCAAGACTGAGTTTACCTTGTAAATACCAGTCTAGCTATCTTAATTCACCCAGTGCTGTAATATGCAAGCAGTAGATGGATAGAACGTTACTAATTAATATTTTACTGTCACAGGCCTGGCAACATCTTTAATGAAATGTACTTTAATAAAAGCAATGCCTTTTCATCCCTCTTTGTGTGGCCTTGTTGACTTAAAACAATTTTAGCATAACACAGTGCACTGGCTGTGCTGCTATAAAGGCAGAGGAATTTATGGGGGTTGGGAATGCTTATTATATAAAGTGTGAATAGGGATTCAATAAAATTGGACTGTATTTAATTTTTTCTTCCTTTTTATAGGAAAAGAGGAACGGTCTGGTGCTAAAATGCCTTTGTTCCTGACAGATGGGCTGTCTTTGGATTTCCTTTTTCTTTTGAAAGGTAAAAACAATGCTAAATTGTGGGAATAAGGTTTCCAAAACAAATAAGCTAACATACAGTAAATGACTGTGCTGCATTTAACTTGAGTGTCAGATGATAAGAGTGGTGAACTTTGAATGTTTACAGGTAAAGCCCAAAATTTCTATTGTTAAGTGAGACGTGTTAAATGAGTTTCCCTCATTTTATGACCTTTCTTGCCACGGTTGTTAAGT
This sequence comes from Masticophis lateralis, assembly GCA_030761175.1. NCBI lineage: Eukaryota > Metazoa > Chordata > Lepidosauria > Squamata > Colubridae > Masticophis > Masticophis lateralis. The sequence goes on from JAUDYJ010000002.1 coordinate 148,346,106, forward strand.
GAATCACTGCAGTTGATAAGTTAGTAACCCAGTTGTTAAGTGAATCTGGCTCCCCCATTGACTTTGTTTGTGAGAACATCACAAAAGGTGACCACATAACCTTGGAGGACACAGCAATGGTCATAAATATATACCAGTTGCTATGCATCTGACTTTTGATCACGTGATCATGGGGGTGCTGTAAAGGTTATAACTCTGAAAAATGGTCATAAGTCACATATTTCAGTGTCGTTGTAACTTTGAATGGTCACTAAACAAACTTGTATGTCAAGGACTATCTCTACTTATTTAACATAGTGGTGAAAATTAACATAACTTAGGAAATGGGGATTTTTGTGTCCGAAAGTGTACCCCCTCCCTACTATAATTTATCTGAACTTAAAATTTATTATTGCTGTTTGTCTTGCAGGACTCCTCAGCTTGATGTACCATAAACCTTTCAAAGAAAGTTATGTTGCTACTAGGTAGCTGTACGTATCATCTATTTTTATGAATAGATTTATTTAATAAAATAGTTTTTGATATAAATTTCTTGTCTACCTTTTTGTGACTTGTTAACATCTCTTCCAAAAGGATGTTAGAATGTTTAAGAATGAACAAGCTTCTATGATAGCAAATCAGTATTGGTCTGAGGGACACACTAACACATTTTTTCAGAAAAAAATTCTCTACCGTGTGAAATCATTTGATCATTTTACTTATACTATAGTATATGTTCTTATAAATTAGCTTTCCTAAAATGATATGGAAATGCAAGCTTGCAGCTCATGAAGCCATTTTGCTTCTTGAACCAGTATTAAAAATAACTAGATTGACTTTGGGATTGACTGATTAGATAGATTTGTTATAGAAGTAGCTAGTTTAAACTATTACGTAAAAATAAAAAGTTGAGGTCTCATGTTAATGCCTTACTCTACCAAAGGGAGTTGGAAGTCAATGCTTTTTCTTTCTTTTCCCCCTCCCCCCTTATTTCCTTCCCTTTTCCCTTCCCCATTTTTGCTATTATTTGCTGCTTTTGTATTTTATTTGTATGCTACATTATAAACTAATAAAAAAAGAAGCATGGCCTTTGTTAAATGGTGTGCTGCACAGAGCTACCTGATGGTGGCCCCGGGAATATGAGAGAGATCATTCTTGTCCTTAGCTTTTTGGCAGAAGATTCTTTTATTGTAGATAGGGTGCTCAACTTCTATTGGGTCAAATGTTATCCAGGCTTTGCATGGCATGCCAAAAGGCATACTCCAAAAATAGGTGCAAGGGGCTATGCTATCTGGAAAATGGGGTTGAGGAAATGGAACAAGTGCCTTAATCCTCTATGAGACTTGTACCCATTTGAACTCCCCTTTTCCCCAAATCACAGGTTTTCTTGGCAAAGAAGCCCTACCTTCTTGGCAAAACACAAAGGGATGCTAGATGGCTAACTGGGCCACTAATACCTGTTGTAAACGCTGGTTTTCTCCATATCTGAAGATTAGCCCTCATTTATGTGGAAAAACTTCAAAAATACCCTGTAAATACCCTGAACTGCCTTAATAGTCAAAACTGAGGTCTTTGGCTTGTCACTCAGTTGTGTTTCGGACACTTAATATTTTCCTAAGCTATTGGCCTGGAGTTTTACAGGTAGTTCTCATCTTAACGACCACAATTGAGCCCAAAATTTAGGTTGCTAAATAAATTTGTTGAGTTTTGCCCATTTTACGACTTTTCTTGCCACAGTTGTTAAGTGAATCTGGTTTCTCCATTGACTTTGCTTGTCAGAAGGTTGCAAAAGGAAATCCCGTGACTCCAGAACACTGCAACCGTCATAAATGCGAATCAGTTGTCAAGCGTATGAATATAAATCATGTGACCATGGGAATTGCTGCAATGGTCGTAAGTATGAAAAATGGTCAAAACACTTTTTTCGGTGCCTTTGTAACTTTTAATAGTCACTAAGCGAACTGTTGTAAACTGAGGACTACCTGTATTGCATAGGGAATGTATAGATTTCCAAACAAGCCAGGATTCTGATGCAACAGTTGAGCTGGTAAATCAAATCTATGCATTTGTATCATATTTACATTTTATACAAACATCTTTTCCAGTAGTCAAAATGGACCAGAACCGTGCAAAACAGTGTTTTCTAATTCCGGTTAAATGCTGTTACCAAAGCATGCCACAGCCTAGCCCAGGTGTCAGCAATCTGTGGTCCCAGAGCCACATACAGCTCTTTCGCCCCTCTGCTCTGGCTCCTTGTTGGGTGATCCCACCACTGGCTGGCCCAGCTCCTTGCCCTCCCCTCCCAGTCACTCCTCGCCTGGCCTAACAAGGTAAACGTGATGGGGGGGGGGGGATGGAGACTCACTCCATATCCCAGAGAGGGAGTGAAGTGTCCCTTTATTTGCTGGATCTCGCGGGTGCTTCTGGTAGCTCGCTCTCGCCTCCCAGATGTCAGTTGCTGTGATGCCCCGCCTCCCAGCTGATCGTCGACACGCTGCTCGTCTGGTCATCCTTGGTGGGCTCCACATCAGAGCGACGTGCATGGGTTCAAGACGTGTGTGTTTCTCCCAGCCTTCTGTGGTCGGGGAGGCAACAGGCCTGGGGCTGCCAACCACAGGGATCGCACATTGGATGGAAGGGGGAGACTCCGTAGTTGCCAGTGCGCTCTTTGGTTGCCCTTCACCTGTTACCTGCTTTGGAGATGCTGCGGCTCCAGTCATTCCATTCCATTCCATTCCATTCCATTCACGCATTGGCTCATCCTGGAGATGATTAAACTGTGCCTGGCCCACCGGACCTTGCCAGCCACAGAAGAATTGTTCATGTGCCTGATTTGTCCCATATAAGTGACTTTGCACCTGCATGGGCAAGTTACACTATTCTGCCTGCACACACACACTCAATGGGAAAGAACTGTCTTATACCCAAATATGTATTCTTGCAGCAACCTGCTCTTGCATATGAATGGGGGGTGTTCCCAGGTTCTTCGAGCAGATCTTTCATGTCTGTTCTCAGATTCCCACCACTTCAGGGCACCAGTTCAGGGGTTCCTTCCCTCCCCCAGGGAGGCGAGAGACAGAAAGAAGAGAGACACAGAGACGAGAGAGAAAAAGAGACAGACCCGTTTCCCACAGAAAAAAACATCAGAAGACACAAAACCTGGGTAGGCTTGGCAGGGTGTGTGTCATGTGACTGGGGGGAAGTGATGTTGAGTTGGCCAAGCCCATCTTGGTTTTGTGGCTCCTGGTATTTTCTGTGGGAAACTGGTCCAAGTGGCTTGCCTAGCCAAAACAACATCTACGTGCATCTGGAGTTCGAAATAATCTTTTGCAGAAGTTCAGTATTTGGTATATAATTACGTGGATTTACCTACAGGGGAGATCTTGTACGATGGCAATCTTAAAATAGTTTCTTTTAAACTGGAGAGCCCATCCGGTCAAACAGGAGATAAACAGATTTCAAAACCTTGAGGATATTCTTATCCCATTTAACAGGAGAGACTAGGATTGATAAAAGCAATATTGTAACTTCATCTTCCTCAGTGACTTGAAATCTTAAATGCACTAAAGTCTAAAAACAATGAACAGAGGAACTAAAGCCCATTTGCAGACCTGCAGCAGAGGATGTAGCAAGGCAGTCTTATTTCTTATTTTCTCCCAAATTTCCTTTGACATTGTAAAATCACTTTTTTTCATGCTGTGTTCTAGGATCACCATCACACAAAAGGACAGATCTTTTCATCAGATGACTATTTCAATCACGGAGTACTAGAGGCCATTTAACATTCTGGAATTTTGGGACTAATTTGGGTATTTTATGTGTAGTTATCTTTTGTAACTATTCATTCGAGTAATTTTTCTACAGAACATAACTTACATTCCCTCTGCAGCTAAAGGAAAAGTATCTTGCTTTATCTTTGCAATGTCAACTTTTCTCAACTTATTTTTCTCTTTTTTTAGTATTCAATATATTTGCCAAGATAGTCTTCCCTTGGCTCGTAGCCGTCATCCCATCCTTTCCATAGCGGACTAAATTTTGTAAATCAAAGGATTGGTTTGGCTCTGAGAGGGAAAAGGGCACTTAGGAATACCTTGAGGTATTTTTTGGTCAATTTCATTAACAGAAATAAAACACTTTGTAAATGCATACTCCTGGATAACTTGTATCCTTCAAATACCTGAGTCACATTTTAACCACTACAGATAGTAACCAAAGTTACAATAGCAATGAAAAAAGTGACATGACTGGTCCTTGCATTTACAATCGTGGCATTCTCACAGTGAAATGACCAAAGTTCAGGCATTTGGCAGTGCCGTGTATTTATGGGTGCAGTGTCCTGGGGTCACGCGATCACCATTTGCTACTTTTGCTGGCTTTCAACGATCAAAGTCAATGGGAGAGCCATGATTCACTTAATTTGTTTAAAAACTGGCAAAAGTCAAAACCACATAATTCATTTATCAGCCATGCATCTACAGTAGAGGACTCCATAATGTATAGATTGTGTACACAACATTCTGAAACATTTGTTTTGGCATCCATGTTTATAACACAAATCAGTATGAATTGAACATTGGATTTTGTGGGATGAACATTAGGACAACTTCCACTTGCAAGTTAATAAATGCCAAAATCATGTACTGAAGCAACTTTGAGGAAGAAAAACATTGGTCTATGATAGCCAAAACTCAGTCTGATAGCACTTTTTCAGACTAACATTTAAAAAGGCATATACTGTTGTGAGCTGCAACTCTTGAAAGCTTGTGCCTTTTTTTAAAATAAAAGATGCTACTAGACATCTGATTTAAGGCAATTTGCTAATCTTAAGAGAACGTTTCAGCTTTTCAAAGATTGAACCATACTAATAGCTGAGATTATATGATGAGGTCCTAGAACAAAGTTCTTCAAATTTGGCAGCTTTAAGACTTGTGGACTTCAACAGCTATTCAAGCATAGCTGGCTGGAGAATTCTGGGAGTTGAAGTCCACAAGTCTTAAAGCTGCTAAGTTTGAAGAACTATCCTAAAACAACACAGGTTCTTTTTGTAGCCTTAAAAAACAAATCTTTTAAACTCTTTGCAACCAATTTTTTTATGGTTGGTATACACTGGTAAATGACCCTAGCAAGTGCTTTGAAAAGGAATAGCATAGATTTGAAAATGGATGACAAAAAAATCAAAAGAAAATGGGAAACCCATTTAAAGCTTATAATTTTGAATACAAGCAACATTCATTTCTTACACCTGGCAATATAGTCTTAACTAGGATGTAGCAGAATTCATTTTTTATTTTTTAATTCAACATTCTGGAAATGTGTAGAAAGGGATGTACAACTAATTTACAATAGGCTTCTTCATATTTGCTCTGGACAGTGGAAATTGTAGTCCAATACGTTGGGAACATTTTAAAGCCATAAGGTGAGCAAGTGCCTTATATATTGTATGCAAGGTAATTTGGCTTGAAGTACCGAAGTAAGCAAAGGGTTGAGGGTTACAAATAGTCCTTACAAATACTGTTGGGATTATAATTCATCACAACTGGCCACATCAGCGAAGTCTGATGGGACTGTTAAATTTTAGAAGGATGGATGCTTGGATAAGGAATAAATTCTAGGTACCGTTTTCGTCAAACCCTATTTTTCTCCTAATGAACTGAAAAATATTTCTGAGTGATTTGAATGGTGTTCAGTTCAGCTGTACGGTATGGAATCTGAACTCTTTAACATTTGAGTGGTCCCGAACCCCTGGAGAGATGCTTTTCTGGGGGTCAACTGGCTGCATTCCATCCCCCCAGTTTCTACCACTACTTGGTAGAAGTTCATCAGTTCAGCCATTGGCACTTTCTGGCTGCTGGTTGCGTGGAACAAGGAAGACACCACCATCGATAGTGAGCTGCAGCACATATTCATCCGGGGAATAGGCATTGCCGGCTTCATCCCGTAACATGCAAAAGACTTGGTGGTAGAGGGCTCCCAGCTTCTGCTTGGTCAGTGTCAGACTCCTGTTAAACTCTCCGCGGTCCTGTAACAAGCGCTGTCGCTCACGACTTAGTTCATCCAGCTCCTGCTCCAGGTGCACCAATGTCTCCAGTTTACGCTTGCGACAATTTTGAGCTGCCACTTTATTCTTACCGCGGCGGCGGATGTCCCGGATTAGTGCCAGCTGAGGCTCATTCAGCGGAAAACGTGACAGCAGCTCATTGAAGTCATCCACTGGCAGGTTGATGATCTTTTCTACAGGGAAGGGGATTTTCATGGCAAGAGCCCGACGTTCATCCCTGTTGCCCACTAATTCTCCCCGTGGGCTCTGCCCTTTTTCCAAAGAATGCTCTGTGTGATGCTCAGGGAAGGGCATCTCTGGGACAGGAGCCAATGGAGGGTATGCTGGAACGTGGTCCAAGGGATACAAAGATGGATATTCTGCCCGCTCCAGTCCCTCAGCTTCCAGGGACTCTGCATCACTGTAATTAAGGGATAATCCAGAGTCTGATTCCAGATCTTCTTGGAGCTTGCAAGGCCCCTGTGGTCCATAGCCATTAGTTAGCTCCCTCCCCAACATCATCCCTTGCATCCCTTTATATCCACCCAGCATAGCAGATCCTGGAGGCTCCAAGGAGGAAGAGATCAGCATGCCGGTGTAACTGTAAAGTGTACAAGAAGCAGGCAGATTTTCTGGGTAGGAATGGTCATAGGCTGCAGTAGTAGGGTGATTGTAATTGGAAACAGAACCCTCGCCCATCCCTGCACATGGGCCGTAGCTAGGGGATGGTACCATCTGTTGGGAATGACCACATAAAGCTGGATCGTAGCAATTCTCGGCTGGCATATCAAGACCCTGCAGGAAGTGGGGAAAAAAGTTGAGAGAGTTCCTTGCTTCCTTCCCCCTCACCCCTCAAGCAAAGAATGTGGAAAATGCACAAGTGAGGCTGGGAGGATTGCAGTCAAACTCAAGGAATTTCTGATGGCTTGCCCAGGTTCTTTTCTGACAGTCAATCTTGTATATGCTAGTCCAGCCTCAACATTCTTTTTTCCCCCCACTCTCACTAAATTGCAAGTGTTCCCAATACCTTTTTCCAACAGAAATATTTAAAAACTTTCAGGTTTTTCTAGAAATTTGCTTTGTCTGTTTAGCTATTGACCTAACCATATCATTGTAACATAAAAGTAGCTACCCAAACGGAGCATCTACTTCCAATGTCTATGTAAGAACCTATGTAATGTTCTTATCGCTGAAAGGTAGGGGCAGGCAAAGAAAAGGGACACTCAAAAGGACTATGCAGGTGCCGAGCCCCTTAAGATGGGTTGATAACATTCCCCCCAAGAACAAAAGAATTATTCATCCCATCAGACAGATCCCCCATTGTACATGGTTTCCCCCACCTCACTTCTCCCCAGGGTTTCCTATTGAATGGGGGCAGTGTTGGGAGATTCAAGATTTAAAAGGCAGATGGATGTAATGGATACCTGCCACCCTGCAACTTAGATTCAGTACACTCCTCTGTAGAGGGACTAACTCCCACAAATGCATATTTTGTAGCTGTGGGATGGGCTCCACCCATTCCACCGAATACTTCAACAGTATACTGTTCAGCCAATCTGGCAGCAACTATTGTGAACTAAACAGATATGTTTTCAGTTCTTTGAGTTGTCTCACAAAATAATTACTGTAAACATATCTTGGGACTGTAACTGAATAGTGAAGCACCATACTGGAAACATTCAGAGCCCCCGTCATTAGATCTTTGCTATGAAAAAGAAATATGGAAGATTGTTGTGTTGGAGAAATTGAAGCATAAAGGATGAGAAATGTTGGTTTCTATATTAGAAAAGTTACCTTTGATTCGATTTGGGAAACAATTATCCTTTTTGCAAAACATCACAGGTCAAATCAACCAACAATTGTTTGCCCTAGTTACTAGGGCCTGGTATATACAAGGCACCCAGTTTGTTTGTGCTTAAGACATCAGCTAGAAACCAAGAGACTATGAGTTCTAGTCCTGCCTTAGGCACAAAATAGCTGGGTGACCTTGGACCTACCACTCACTTTCTGCCCGGAAATGAAGAAAACGAACAGGATATACAAAATCCTGGAATTTTGATTTGTTCTCTTACAACTTTTTAATAATTGTTCATTGCCGTGTGATATTTTTACATTCTAATTGCTATTTTATTCTAGGTTGTTGTTTTTAATATTTTAAAATGTTCCGCCAGGCTGGGCTATCAATGTAATGATTTTAAATTGGGTGTTTTAAATTTGGGGTTTTATATTTGAGCCGAAATTATTTAATAATTTTAATTATTTTTAAATTCAGGTTTGTCTTTGTGTTTTTAATAGGCTGTACACTGCCCTGAGTCCTTCAGGAGAAGGGCGGTATAGAAATAAAATAATAATAATAATAACAATAATAATAATAGTTGTTGTTATTATTATTATTATTATTATTATTATTAAATACTATTTTAATAATGTTTTATTATCTGTTACCAAGTCATACTTTCTCTACCTTGTAACTGTGATTTGCTTTATTTTCTAAGTAAAATAAAGATTTTAAAAAAGACAGTACAATATTCTGCCTATTACATTCTACACTCAAAGCTATTCCCTCAGGGCTGGGAATAGCTAGGGGCCCTGTTTCTTGGCTGTACTGTTAATTGAGTAATTATTTGGCTGCTACTGATATTTATTTTCTGGATGTTTTTACTCTTTTGTTTTTAATTGTTTTATAAACTTAGAATTGTAAACCGCCCAGAGTCACTTGGTTAAGTTAAACTGAAGGAAGGAATGAAGGAATATCAACCTGGAAATGAAAGCCATTGACTTAAGTTATTCCCAAGAAAATGTGGGCAAGATAGTTTAAAACCATCTGGAGGTTTCCTTAATGCTGTCATCATATCTACAAAATGTATACTGTACCTGCCCTGGATGAAACAAAGGACTCATCTGTAAATTGAAAATATAAATCTTACACTGAAAAGTAGAATAGCTGCCTAATTTTGCTGAACGTTAAATCCCTGCACCTTTTAGGAAACTTGTAGCTATTGGTGAAAGGTGGTTGTGAGTCCAGTCATTAACAAAAAGATGAAATTCTAGATTGAGACTGGTCTAAATAATTTGAACTATTAGTGAACTTTGATGAAGAGAAATACTAGCATGTTAAAGTTTGCAAAAGTACCAAATGAAATATACTATTTCTTCTAAAGGAAAAAAATGGCTTGAGCAGGAAAACCGAAGCAAGCAATAGGCAGCTACAGTACTGAGTTCACGGTTTTAAGACGAGACTAGAGGTTTTTCTAATAAAGGTGTGTTCAATCAGAAAACCAAGTGCTTTACAGTTGGTAAATCACTCTTTTTATCTTGCCCATCAGCAGAATCTCTGTATGGCAGATTTTGCTCTTGGTTTTTCTCCCCTATTCTTTAGCTTTACACAGCTGGCTGCCAGGGAAAAGGGAGAGAATTCTTGCCAAAGATCTGAATGAATCACTTTACACCAGGCCAAGGGTTGTAAATTGATACCGGGTGGAAAAAGCAAGGGAAGAAGAAGAAATAAAGATCCACTTCCTGCGAGAGACACTGTTTGTCTGTTTTGTTTATTATTACATTTGTGGGCTGTCCAAATCCCACCACAACTATTACAACTAGGTTCAGTACAGAGGTGGGTTTCAGCAGGTTCTGGCCAGTTCTGGAGAACCGGTAGCAGAAATTTTGAGTAGTTCGAAGAACGAGTAGTAACAATTCTGACTGGCCCCACCCCCATCTATTCTCTGCCTCCCAAGTCCCAGTTGATTTGGAGGAAATGGGGATTTTGCAGTAACCTTCCCTTGGATTGGGGAGGGAATGGAGATTTTACAGTATCCTTCCCCTGCCATGCCAAGAAGCCACACCCACCAAGCCATGCCTACCAAGCCACACCCACAGAACCGGTAGTAAAAAAATTTGAAACCCACCACTGGTTCAGACATCATATTAGCCATCATGTTTTTGCCACTTGACTAAGGACAAAACATGGATCAAGCCACTTGATAGCTAGTTAGTGACAAGCGAAATCAATAGAGAAACCAGCAGTAAAATTGCAAGTCACATGATGTCTTGCTTAACAGAAATGGAGTTGAGGGTCCCAGTTTTTGTTGTTAAACAAGGACTATCTATTATGAACAAATCTTCACTTTGCTCCTTCCTTCCACGTTGCCTTGCTCTATGCAGCAAGCTCTTACTTTAGCTACTATGTTGACTTTTGTCAATATGCCCAACCTATTTCCCTCAAAGCTGTTCAAATAATAACGTATTTTGTCAGTCCCATGCTTACCTGCAATTCTGAGATTGAGAGAATCTCTTGCCAGGTTAGCTCCATTTCCCCCTGTGAGCAAGCTTCCCCCCCTGCCAGGGGGTTGTATAAAGGGAGAAAGGTACTCCGAGTCCATCCCTGTTGGGGTGGGCAGGGGGACATCTTATCAGGTCGACTTCTGCCCAATGTCTGCTCCAGCAAGGTGCCTCCAAAATCAGCCGTGGCAGCAAAGTTCTGTTATAGAAAAAAGGATAAATAATTAGATTTGACTATCTTTAATAGTTCAGCCTAGTCAGTTTTCGCTCTTGCTTACATTAGATTAAATTGAGTTAAGCCTCAATCTATTAATCAGCTGTTATAAAAGCTATTGATTAATTGCAGATTATGGTTAGTCATGAAATCAATACATACATTCTAATATCTATTGTCTGTATCTCTTCTTATTATTTGATTATGATTTTTGTCATCTTCCTGAGGCTGTGTAAAGTTAAAAACACAAAATTTACAATACAACAAAGGTGTCAAAGTCACATTGTCACGTCGTCATCACATGACATATTGTAACTTTTTTTACCACTTCACTAAACCGGGGGTGGGCATGGCCACCCATGCAATACAAGAACTCAACAATTTTTTTACAACACAATTGTCAAAATGTATGAGATGTGTGAGAAGTAAACAAAACCAACTAGATTGGGCTTTGATTAATTCAGTGATTCATTCACCTGCATGTGCGCGCGCACACGTGCGCGCACACACACACACACTTTTTTGTATCATTTTGGTTAGTTATAAGGTCTCTGAGACATGTTGAAGGAAGTGTTGATACAGTTCTACAGAGGAATTACTGAGTCTGTCATCTGCACCTCTATAACTGTCTGGTTTGGTTCTGCAACCCAACAAGACAGACACAAACTTCAGAGGATAATTAGAACGGCAGAAAAAACAATTGCTACCAACCTGCCTTCCATTGAGGACCTGTATACTGCACGAGTCAAAAAGAGGGCTGTGAAAATATTTACAGACCCCTCGCATTCTGGACATAAACTGTTTCAACTCCTACCCTCAAAATGACGCTATAGAGCACTGCACACCAAGACAACTAGACACAAGAACAGTTTTTTCCCGAACGCCATCACTCTGCTAAACAAATAATTCCCTCAACACCGTCAAACTAGTTATTAAGTCTGCATTACTACTAATCTTCTCATCATTCCTATCACCCATCTCCTCCCACTTATGACTGTATGACTGTAATTTTGTTGCTTGTATCCTTACAATTTATATTGATATTGTTTCCTAATTGCTTATTTGTACCCTATGACTATCATTAAGTGTTGTACCTTTTGATTCTTTATGAACGTATCTTTTCTTTTATGTACACTCAGAGCGTATGCACCAAGACAAATTCCTTGTGTGTCCAATCACACTTGGCCAATAAAAAATTCTATTCTATTCTATTAACCAACTAAACAAACTAATACACAATCAGAACCTGAATGGTATAAATCCTGCAGCCAATATAACTGAGCAGAGCATAGAGTACAACTATAACATGGCAGTGGACACTATGTTGGATTTTCAGTGAACCACACAGCAAGGCTTTCTTGGCTACTGGAAGGGCTGCTCAAGGCCACTCTTGAAGCAGGATAAACAAACTGCTCAGCAGCCTGCTCTTTTTTATATATTTATTATATTATATTTCTATACTATTTTTCCTCCAGGTGTTCAGGGGAGTATATAAGGTGCCCTGACCTCCAGTGTTTTTCACACAACCCAATGAAGTAGACCAGACTAAATGAGAATGGCTGCTTCAAAGTCATCCAGACCTTAGTGAGCTTCTATGGCTGACAGTGGATTTGCTTGAAAGCTGATACCAGCTAGCCCAAAAGTAAACAGGCTTAAGACCAGACAAAAATATTACAAAACATTGTGAATGTGTGGTCAACATCCAAAGCTGAGAAAGAGATGGCAAAAGAGTCGTTGCCAATTAGAATGAGAGGAGATGAAGAAAGAGGAAATCCAGATGATCACTAGATGGCAACAAAGAGTTAGAGGATTTCACATCACTTTGCTGCCATCTGGTGATTACTAAGTGGTGAGTTGTTAGCTGCACCCAAAACACACTTCTGCTTGTTGCTGTGCTTTCTCCCTCTATGCCACCCTAGGCAAATGATGACCTTGCAGGAGACCACTACCGGGTTTGGTTGTTTTAAACACTGAATGCCAAGTTGAGGCCACTTTTGCCAGCATTGACTGTTGCAATACCTTGCCAGTCATCCATAATTCGATACAGTGGATTGGGCATGCTGCAGAGCCCATCAACCAAAGAGTGCCAACTTAGGGGGAACTAGTCTCTGCTGTAGCCCCGGCTTTGTGAAACATTCTCCCATCAGAGATTAGAATGGCCCCAAACCTGTTGGCTAAGAAGGCTTTAAAAACCTGACTGTGTACCAGGGCTTTGGGCTCAGAAATATGTCAACAGCTACATTTCTTGTATTCATTATTAATTGGCTAACTATCTTGGCTGCTGTGTATGTTTATTTTTTGGATGCTTTTATTGCTTTTAATTGTTTTAACTGTTTTATAGTTTCAGAATTGTAAACTGCCCAGAATCGCTTGGCTGAGATGAGCTACTACAGAAATTGAATAAACAAACAAACAAACAATGCCAATGGTTATCACTAAGCTGCCTCTGCCTCTACTTTCTACAGAAATCAAAGGCTGAACAGGCATTTGACATTTGCCTGCAGACTGTGCAGTGGACAGGATGAGGTTCAATAAACTGAAGCTGAATCCAGACAACCAATCACAAGTCACAAGCCTAGATTTTAGGAAGGTAGCCTGTTCTGGATGACGTACCGCTCTCTCCTGAAGATCAAGTATGATGGGAGGAGCTAGCTAAAGGAAGATCCAGTTAGAAAATGAGTTTGACATTTTCCACCCAGGACTGTGGAGAAAAAAAAAATCTCCTAGGATAGTGGTGGCTAACCTTTTTGCCGTCACGTGCCAAAAGCGGGGGGAGCGCCGGGGATTTGCGTGCGTGCATGCCCACACCCATAATTCAATGCACCCCACCCCGCACATGCATGCGTGCACCCCGCACATGCACGCGTGCACCCCCTGCACACATGCATGTGCATCCCCGTGCACCCCCTGCTTTTGGCACGTGATGGCACGGTGGGCCCAGTAGGCCTCTTTTTCGCCCTCCCCAGGCTCCAAAGGCTTTCTAGGAGCCTGGGGAGGGTGAAAACTGCCTTCCCCACCGCCCGGGAGGACCTCCGGAGGCCGGAAACAGCCTGTTTCCCAACTTCTGGTGGGCCCAGAAGGGCCGAAAGTCAGGTGGCTAGCATGCGCATGTGTGCTGGAGCTGAGATAGGGCAACACTCGTGTGCCCACAGATATGGCTCTGTGTGCCATCTGTGGCATGCATGCCATAGTTTCATCATCATGGTCCTAGGATATTCCAATAAGGAGAGACCACTGAGCAGTGACTCAGAATGCTGCTGACTGCTCTGGTCTAAAGTCCTTCTCCCTCTTGTTCATATTCTCTAGAGTGGGGCACGTGCACCAAAACACACAGATGTGAAGTGCTTGGTGCTCTCTGAGCTTGGTTGTTTTCTGGCAGACATTTCATTACCCAAACTAGGTAACATCATCAATGCTAGTAAGGAGTGGGAGTTAGTTGGGGTAAGTTCAGACTTAATGGACAGACCACTTCACTAAGCCACGTAATTTCAACTGGGAAACTATGACCATCCTAGACGAAGCCTAGTCCAAAAATGCTAGGAAATAGCGTTGGTCTAGAAGCCTGGCACTCTGGCAAATTAAGCCATCAATAGATACATAGACACAAACAATGTCTACATACTATGCAAAAGAGTCAATCAACAAGCCAAAAAGGGAACAAAAAGACCAAACCATCTCCCCACTAGCCATCAGCACCTAGATCAGAGCTATCAAATTCCCGGCCCATGGGGTGGATGCGTCATGTGTTCATCACGCCCACGTCCCGTTTAGCGAAGGGGGAAAAAGTCCCGATATGTGATGTGATGCCAGCGTGACGATCTGAGTTTGACACCCCCTGACCTAGATGAACATAGATTATCTCCAAGATTAACATCAGACCAATAATCAAGTTCCCCAATCAAGGAACTGCCAAACGAGCTAACAGCCCAACCACAGAACCTCAAAGACCATGCTCGCCAACACCGACAGGGCAAGCCATTAGAATATAAAGTGAGAGCAATCCCCACTCCTTTCTCACACTGATGGTGTTACCTAGTTTTGGTAATGAAGCATCTGCAAGAAAGCAGTCAAGCTCAGGGAGTACCAGGGAGCCCTCATTTCAACCCTGAACTACAAATATTTTCTTTTATTGGATACACAAATGCAGCACAAGAAAGCAAAACAGAAACACACAAAGCACATTAATTTATTACACAGATGAAATACAGAAACTTTTTATGGCCGCTAGTGGTAAAAGGGTTGGAAAAAATTCCGGAAGCTCTACTCTGTGGGTTTTCTATACTTTCTTCATTCTCACTTTACTAGTGTCATCTCCTAGTCCAGGGGTGAGCAAATGTGGCTCTTTTACAACCTGTGGACTTCAACTCCCAGAATTCCTGAGACAGCTTGGCTGTCTCAGGAATTCTGGGAGTTGAAGTCCACAGGTTGTAAAAGAGCCACATTTGCCCACCCCTGGACTAGCCCAAATAAGAGATTTCTCTAGGGGGCAGTAGAATGGAACAGTTTACAACTTTCTCTTTCTGGATGATTTTCAGAAACTTTTTTTCCTTTTTCCCTGCCTCCATTTCTTAGTCCCAATTTGGCAAGGGTGGGATTGCCCATCTGGTCCCCGATAAGCTGCTATGTTTCTTCCCCTTACCTCTGCAGCAGCCCTCTGAATCTGCAGCGTGCAGCTGCCTGGATCAGACATTCATGAAGCCACAAGGATGCCAAGTTTCTTCCTGCAAGAGACAGATAACAACCTTCGTATCAGTCCTAGGGTTTGTCCAGAGAAGTGTTGGAGAGATGTTTTTTTTTAAAAAAAAAATATGTGTGGGGTGTTTTGTCAACTGCTCATCAATCAAGAGCTCTGGGCCCCCAATTTTATTCATTTTTAAAAATCGTGTAAAGTACAGGCTGAGGTCATCGTTACAGGACAAAGAACAGTTTGAGGGAGAATGTGGAAGAACGCGGAATGATAGTAGCCCAATCCTTCACACCATCTTCCTTTTTTGTCAAGTCACGCTAAATTCCATGAAGCTGAGATTTCCAGAACTTTATGCTCTGGTCATAACTGTTAGAACATGTTGAATTGATTCCATAGCACCTGTATTTTTATTTATTGAAGCTTGTTCCAGAGGTTAAAGGAAAGGCTGTCATCTATAAGCTTTTTTCCAAATTGATAAGGCTGCCAAGAACAAGGAGTCAAGCCTTTTGAATAGTGGAAGTGTTTGTGAAATTACAAAACTTCACATGGTGCCTATATGATGTTCCATGGCATATGTTTGGTGTAGTAAGGCTGCAGAACAGATGGGGACAGTTCTGTTTTGGAAATGTTCTTTGTCTTTTAGCTATGGCATAGGTCACAATCATTTTTTTCATTAGTTTCCCACTTCAAAATGGCATGAAATCAAGCCTTATTTTCAGAATTCATGTTCAAATAGGACTTCAAAAACTCAGAAAGGGAAATTATAGGCCACCAGTTGCTTTCTTCAATGCAACAGAGCCATAACTTATTTAAGCAAATTAACCCATTGGCACGTGTCACACATCTAGCTCCAAACAAAGAGACTACAGTATGCTTACAGTGCTGTGCTATGTGAACCCTGTTTCTATGTTAGCTTAACTTACCTTGTAAGGTTATCATGAGAATAAAAATTATTCTCCACTCTTTCCAAGTTACAATCCTGAGCAATTGTGAAAGAGGTGAAGATATAAACATAATGAGAGTCAGTTCCATGTTTTGGGGGGCATTTGGGCAAGGGGTCTTCACTAGAAGACATTAGAAGAGTTATGGTGGCGCAGTGATCAGCATGCAGCATTGCAAGCTAATTCTGCTGACTGCCAGGGGTTCGATCCTGACTGGCTTAAGGTTGACTCAACCTTCCATCCTTCCAAGATGGGGCCCAGATTATTGGGGGCAATAGGCTGACTCTGTAAACCACTTAGAGAGGGCTGTTAAGGATATTGTTGTTGTGTAACAACTAGCAGAGTAAAGTGCACAGAGAAACATTGCTGAGAGCAATGAGATAGGAGATACATACAAACTGGTGTTATCAAAAGTTTTCTTTATAATGGGAAATAAACAATCACGTAGACTTCTAAACAGTCCAAGTCTTTACCGGTTAACTCCAAACAAACTCTTACCAAACAAACAGTAGTTGGTTCACAAACCCCAGATGGTAGCAGATCCACCCACACATGCACGTGATGATAGCAGCTTATCATCCAACTGAATACCTTACAGTACCTTTCTTAAATACATTGTTAAATTACAATTAATTATAGCATGACTCAGCATTACAGCATGATGCAGCATTAAAACTTAAAGTCACAGAACACGTATATTGCCTGGACAACTGTTAGGCCCAAATCATATCCTAACAAGGGCTATAAAGCACTATGAAGTATTATATAAGTCTTAAGTGCTCTTAATTACTGGTTTATTAACTGATTAACATTTTAATTCACTAAGAAAAACAGTTCTCTGTTTTTTTTCCTCATTCACTAAGCCAACTCCCTCATGGTCATAATTGCTAACTGCTCCTCTTCCTTTTGATTTCTACTGCCTAATTGCTTGTTTGTTTGTTTGTTTGCTTGCTTGCTTGCTTGCTTGCTTGCTTGCTTTGGGCAAACAAACAAGTTTTGTGTCATTTTGTTAGAAAAGATATATGTACAAAAACTTTTTCTTAAGAGGAAAGCTGGAGTTGGTATGACTACTTGAGTTCTGCTCAACTGATCCAAGAATGTTCTTCTAAGTGGAGGGCTTCAGCCAAATGCTTCTTATCAATTTTCTATGCTTTAATCCTCCTCCTCCAATTTTATTTTTAACCTTACTTAAAGAAAAAGAAGAGGATGGTTCAAATAGCCAACTCTGAAGGGAAAAGCTATATCTTTTTGTTGCTCGTATCCAGTGGTGGGATTCAAGTAATTTAGCAACTGGTTCTCTGCCCTAATGATTTCTTCCAACTACCAGTTTACCAAACTGCTCAGAAAGTTAACAACCAGTTCTCCCAATGTGGTGTGAACTGGTTGAACCCCACCACTGCTCGTATCTATATGGGCCTTTAAAAGAAAGATTTTGTGACACTGTAGTTGACCTGAACAAATGTATTGCCCAACTGTAAATTTCAGAGCCAGCACAAGTTATTGTAGTGCCTTAAAAAAAACAGAACCACAAGAGACTTATAGGAAGGCAAGCTTACTATGAAAACCAGTTGAACATTTTTGAAATCAGGTTATTTTCTTTTAAATGTAGAGGAGGATGTTCCAGGAAATTCCAATGCCTGAGAAGAACCACAAAGAAGGTCTTGAAGAAAATTTTCAGCAGAGAAGAGAAAATGAACCAAACTTTCTAAACTAAACCCTATTCTTGATTATTGTATCTCATCATTCCATAACAGAAAAAGAAAAGTCACAGAAAACAGTGATAGTGACAGGATATAGCTGTTTAAGAATCTTATTTACAACTCTTGGAACAGTAAATTATTAGCTGCTAATTAGATGGGGAAAGCCTGGAGAAATTTCAGAAGGCAGAGGAGTTGTTGAATAAGATTTCCTGTGGTTAAGGGTGGAGAACGAATTACTCCCCTTATTACCAAAACCAGAATAAATTATGCAACAGGAGAGAAACTGTGCACTTTTGTTTATATGGGTGTGTTTTCTTTGTGTATGAACGCATAACCTTGCTCTGATATTAAAACACAAAAGCGAATTCTGATACTTTAATCCACAACTGCAGCTACAATGTGCTTGCAGAGGGAAGACTTGGACAGTTTGCACACAGTAAATAGGAAACACGGGCTTAATCACAAATTGTGATTAAGCCCATTTAATCACAAGTTGTGACAAATGAAAGGAAGAAGAGGATTGATATACCTAGCTTGATCTCCTATGTCTATCCTCCTTTAGGTACTGTATAGTAGTACATGTTTACCTTTCTCTCAATATCTTGCTGCTTAACCTAAAAATGAGAATCTAGAGTCAGTTTGGTCTAGACTAGTGGTTAAGGCACCAGGCTAGAAAGCAGGAAATTGTGAGTTCTAATTCTGCCTTGGACACGAAAGCTAACCGGGTGACTTTGAGTCAGTCACCTCTCTTTTAGCCTAACACACTTCACAGGGTTGTCATTGGGGAAATAGGAGAAGGAAGGCGTTTTAGTTATGTCCACCGCCTTGAGTTATTTATAAAAATAATAAAGGTGGATATAAATAAATAAATATACAGAGGCTGGGCCTGCTGGGGATGGCTTATAGCCCTTATTTACCTCTCCATTTATAGATCCAATCCTGTTCCTCAGCAAGATGAGTAACTGACTTTGAATGGCAGTAGGGATGGAGGGCAAAACATGACACTGAATACAAGAATTGGTGTCTGAACTGGAAAAAAAAATGTTATATGCTGACCCTAGCTCCATTCCAGGCAACAAAATATCTTGGACTGACGCTGCACTGACAGGGAGAAGGCAAGACCAATCATAATGGTTGGTAGATGCACATGTATGTTAAGCATACTGTATTCTTCCCATTGGCCAGACTTCAGAAATGCCTCTTCTCTTGAACAAACAATTATGCTCATGTACCAAGAAGTGGAGAAGCTCAGCACAAGGAAAAAATAGGAGTACTCCAGAGCAAGGGTCTCCAACCTTGGCAACTTTAAGACTTGTGGACTTCAACTCCCAGAATTCTGGGAGTTGAAGTCCACAAGTCTTAAAGTTGCCAAGGTTGGAGACTCCTGCTCCAGAGTGCAGTACGCACACCTAAACTAGGGATCTGAAACAAGTGAAATTCTTTCATTTTTATGGAACCATTAAAAAAACAACTAACTCTATAAAGTTCAGCAATCCTGAAAATTATCATTATGGTCAGATAAAATATGGAGGTCAAGAAAAACAATGTTTTGCTTTCTGCACCACTCAAAACAATGTTAGAGTTTCATTTGTGTTTTCCATCAAATTATGTTCATTATTAGGGTATTTGTTTCAAGATTTTACTATTTTTCAACTAAGCCAGACATACAATTTAATTCATACGATTGCATATCAATTAATGATTGTGTGAATTAAGTTGATTGCTGGGGATTAACAGAAAACAATGTATGATAAATCAAGGCAATTATATCTGTTCCAAACCCTCTTGAAGAAAACAATTGGCTACATTCAACAGCTGCACTCTTAAGTGTACATATTGAAGATGGCTGTACTGCAGGTGTCTGATTGTGTCTTGCTGTTTTATGAATTCTGAATTGCCTTTTATTGATACTTTCTTCCTATCGAAAGATCCACACTGTGTTCCTTGACTGTTCTGACATATCCATGAGTCTCTAATTTGAGGCATGATAAAGATTCTTTCAGTGATCTCTTGCTTCACAATTTAATTGTGATTAAATTAGTTTATGTAGCCTTTTTTGTTGATCCATGCAACCAACTCCTAGAAAGAAGCAGAATGATGTATTTCACCTGCCTCTTACCTGATATTTTCATTTCCTTGCATATATTATTGCAATACGTTGCAAACAATGAGAATTTATCAAAAAGGCAAGGTTTAAAATGTTTACATATTTTTTAAAAAATCTATTATGACAGCCAGAAATTTTACCCATGAATATCATGGTATCCAATCTGACTCCAAGCTTCATCTAGAAATAATTACAAAACAAATTCATAAAATAACCCACAATCTCACCAAAGTTCTAGATTTGCTGTTTTCAGTGTTCTTATACAGAACTTGCAAAAAAAAGGGGGGGAGCAAGATTGCCCAAATCTTATAAAATTTCATGACATCACAAAATTTTGGACAGGAGGGGGTTTTTTTGAGGGAGGAGGGGTGCTCCAAAATCCAACAGATTTATGTGATGACAATCACAGGCCAAATAAATTTTCCAATCCTGTTCTCTCTTTAATCAAGTTCTGTGAAAAGCTGCATGAATGGATATTTCTCAATATCTTAGAACTAAGTCCTCGGCTATTTGGAAATATCTAGTACTGCACAAATGTATCCGACCGGTGTACAAATCCTGTCTGTCAGTGATTAAGAAAGTCTCACTTTCAGAACAGTGTTTTCACAAATATTTACCTGAAACACATAACACGTTTTATCTGAAACACACAATGCAATTAAAATATATCTAATGTGTGATCTAGTGCAGTAGTCTTTGTGGTTTCTGAACCAAATGTCTATTGACAAAACCTTCTATAAGAACATGCATTTTTTCCATCCATATATATTCAGGATTTTACTGTTTAAAAAATTCACTGATTAAATATGCCTTTAAAAAAGCCCTCACTTAATTGAATATTTTTAAAGTATTTGTAGTAAAAGTATTTATTAAAAACGCTGATGGAAAATACCATCTAAGGAGAGGCATTTCCCATTCCCTCAAGTGCAGGAAAAAAATACCTGTTTTAAGACTGTATCTATTGTGACATATATTACGTATATCATCATCTTACTCTGGAATTATGGTTTTTAATCATGTACAAATATAATTCATGAATTATTTGATTAACCAGTTCAAACTCATGTTTCAGCACTAGATTTCTTTAACTAGGTATCACCTTAATATCATAATAAGTTTGGATATAGTATTTATTATTTAAAAAGGACTTGATTCTGTAGGTTAGCGTCAGCTTGTATTTGAGGTGATGGTAGGGAAATAGACCAAGCTAAATTAAGGAATAGTCAGACAATGTGAAGTATTTTCTTTATGTGGTTTAGTCACTACTATCTGTTGACTTTCTTCCTCTTAGATTGTTCTTATTGTTTCAAAGCATTATTTATTACTTATTCCAGACCCATGTAGAATGAAGTGGGTTAAAAATATATTTTTATGTCATTTGTGGCTGAGAGGGGAAGTATATGCCAAGAGAATTAAAAATATAATGGGTAATTCCTGCTACTTCTGGAAGTTCCTGCTCTTCTAAGGATTCCAAATTTTCTCATGACATACATGGCAGAAGCATGGAAATGTAAAATGATGGAACATTTTGGACAGAAGCCTAAGCCATTATTCAGCTGATGGTAATAGAAATGGGCTATTGCAATAAAACATTATCATTTAAAAAGATACCTCCTCACTCATATTACACAATTAAAGTCTAAAATTATATATCTGCAGCACCAACAGCAGAAATGTCCACTAAGCCTCACCTTTTCGCTCACTTCTGCTTCTGAGGTATCTGAACTGGGGAAAACATTGGACACTATTTAAGTGGCTAGCAGCATGGAACAAACTGCAGAAGACTGCATCAGTGTAATGGAATGCGATGGAGAAATGATAACTTTTAGTAAATTGCTTGAAGCAATTACACAACTATGCACATAGGAGAACTGTTTAAAATCTTGGAAGATCAAACAGCTAGAAGTCCTACTGCAATTACTTAGGTATTTGAAAAATATTATTACTTTAGGTCTGGATTCATTTATCCTATGTCTTTTCTGTTTTCTCTCATACCCCTTATGTCATTTTAATATTCATGACAAATTCCAGACAAGTAGTAGCTAAATTAATTTATGGAAATAAATCTACCATATAGAGAAGATCTTAAATATTTCAACTACAGCATAACATAAAAATTATCTTGGCCAAAGTCCATTTTGTTAGTTGCTGTTAAAGATTCTGGGCTCCTGGTCCATTTTAGGATGATCTGTTGCTGTTGGTAAGAATGAGGAAAGAATAGCAATAGTATTTAGACTTATATACTGCTTCACAGTGCTTTACAGCCCTAAGTGATTTATAGTTTGCCTATTGCCCCCAACAATCTGGGTCCTCATTTTACCAACCTCGGAAGGATGGAAGGCTGAATCAATCTTGCGCTGGTGAGAATCCAACTGCCAAATTGCAGGTAGCCGGCAGTCAACAGACGTAGCCAGCAGTACTGCATTCTATCCACTGCGCCACCACAGCTGCAGGTGGCAGTTTTTGGGGTCTGGAGCAGTCCCCCATCTCTGCCATTATTTGTAAACCTTCTGATCATTTTTTTCTGTTGGAAAAAAAACTAATGGTATGCCATAGGGCTGTTTCTCCACTTCTTTAAAGTAGCTAATGTCATAGATACAACTGAGATAAAGTTCAGCTACAAATCCACTTGTTTCAGGAGGAGGAATTGAGTCCAACTCTTCTCCGGCCACTCCTTATTAAAGTACAATAAATCTCTTACGATTTTCAGATAGCCCTTTCTTGTTCTAGCAAGCATGGCTTCCTCCAAGAATCTTGAGTTTCCTCTTAAGAAATTGTAAAACCTCCTCATATAAAATAGAATTGCCAAGGTGCTAAGAGAAAAGAGTAATGATTAAATTAGACGTGTAATGATTAAATTAGACTTGTGCTGAGAAGCTACAAGAAAAAGGAGTTATTGATAGACAAAAGCTCAATAGTAGCACTCAGGTCATATTCCTCATACACCTCCTTTGCTTTCAATCATTGCCATCTCCAGTTGTAAGAAGGGGGAATCATATATCAGTGACAGACTCCTCTCTGTTGGAGATCTTGCAAAAATCCCTAACTGTCAGAGCGGATAATATTTGGATAACTGGGTGAATCATATTGATTACTTTACACTTCCGATCCATCACATCTCTTTTGAAATATTACTGACACAGCTTTCTGGTATAACTGTGGGATGTTTCTTGTTTGATTCTCAAGGATGGATAAATAAGTTTGTATGCCATCACCCTTAGCTACCATAGCTTACAGCAAAGGATGAGACATGTTGCTTAGTTGGAGGTGGGTGGGACTTACTGTGGAAAGCACCAAATATCTGAAAGTAATTGTTCCACGATCTTCTTCCTCCATTCTTTTTGTGGTCTGTTATCACCACTCACTCTTGGCTTTTCTCATGTATATTTCAACAGAGACCTCTCCTGCAATTTCCTCAGCCTCTCTGTTGGGATGTTGCACAAGAGAGAACAAGTACACCCAGAACTTCTGTCAGAGCTCCAGAGACAGGGGAAGAAAATGCATGAAGGCTTTAGCAGAGCTCCAAAATGCTACATTCTCATGCTCACTTCTCCCACCCTCGAGCAATAATCAGGTAAATGACACAAGAGTTTTAGATGAGTGAAAATAAGTCTGTCAACAGGTTTCCCCCACCACCCAAAAGTTAAGCTACTTGAGAGGGAATTTGGAAAGTGGGCCTAGAGGATTCTAACTGAGTGAGGATGAATATAGAATAAGGCATTATTCATCTTTTTCTAATCTTGTTGAACTGTGACTCCCGTTATTTCTCCTCATTAATCACATTCAGTGGAAGAGAACTGTAGTTGAATAATATCCAGCAACTGACAGAAGTTATTTCATCAGATTCATGATCTGAAAACATGAGTTATGGATGGCCATTGTCTACTACAGAGGTGCCAAACTCAAGGCCCACGGGATGGATGCAGCCTGTGGGGCCAACCTGGAAACAGCAAAGGACTGGCCTACGGTGCTGCTGTCAGTGAAAATGGAGTTTGGGAGGGCCGGACACGTTTTCAGTGGCAGAGGGTTGCAGGAGGCCATTGCAGTCAAAAAACAGAGCTCGGAAGCCCGTTTTCACTGGAAGAGTGCTCGGGCCTTCACAAGCGCCCCTGACATGAGTGATGTTGAGCTGGCCATGCTCCCCTGCCCCCCTGAGGTCAAACACAATCCTGATTCGACCCTCAATGAAATTGACTTTGACACCCATGGTCTACTAAATATAATCTCCTTATTCAAAGAAAGTTTGATAAGCAAGAGGAGAACATTCTATGCATGTACTATGGGGTGGGGGGCATTTTTTGCTAGGCAATAAGTAAGTAGGTAATCAATCTGGTTAGAATGTGATATTTACACACAGAGCCAAAAAATGTCCCATACTCCTTCTGAATGGACAATAATCAATTCATCCCACACCCTTAAAACCACAGCCTGGTGATAAAGCATATATATGATAGACATCTCTAGTTTGAACTATCATTAACTGGTGATAGGGAAAGACCACTAGTCAAAATTCAGAAAGCAGTTGTTCTTGTCAGTCAAAATCAGTAATCCTGAGCTAGATAGATCTGAAGGAAAGTAGCTTCCTATCCTGAGTCTTTGCAGTTGATCTATCAAGCAGTTGCTTGCTTGCTTCTCATCCTCCCATTCAGTTGTGTTGCAAATGACCTTGAAATTCACTTGGCAAAAATGCACATATTCATAATCAAATATGGTGATTGAAGAAGAGGTGCTTCTTTGATTGTGTCACTGCAAAAAGCAGATGCACAGATGGGTCTATAAAGTAATTCCAGTTTTGCTTCTTAGGACATAATCTGTTTATGTCTGCATTGTTATATTCCCACATATAACATTTATTCACATGCTCCCTAAATGGGACACAGGAATGAGGACATGCAAGTATCTGAGTTTTGAATCCCTTATCAATGTATAGTGGAGTATACCCATTGATGTATATTGACCCATAGTAAGTTTGGTAGAAGATCCCTACTTCCATCCCTAGAAGAGCATCTGAAGTTTTTTCCAGACTCCCCTCTGGATCCCACTTGAGAAAAAAAAATAAAACAGTGTCACCTATATACACCCAGAAGAGGGCAGTAGATTGAAAACATATGCACATGTATGTATACACATGTAGATACTGAAATATATATCAGCACATACACAACACATAGTTCTGCATGCTCACAACACGCCATATTACAGTGAATTTAAAATGTGAGTTTGCAATTGCATCCTTATAAATCATACACAACGTAGGTTGGATCAATAATAGTTCTTGTGTACTGCATATCATATAGGAGGAAACAGCATTAGTGAAAGAGTCTATAGAATACTCAAAGAGTAGAGGGAACTGTTCAATAGAGGTTAAAATAAACCAGACTTAACCAAAGACTTCTAGTCAAAACTTCCATTTTACCATCTTCTTCATATCATAGTATATGCAACTTGTTAAGCCAGAACCAAACACCCACATAATGGTTAAACATATGTATGAACTGGGTTACTGATTCTTACTATAGTAACCTCTTCATCAAGACTATACAGGAAATGCAATCTTAATGCACCACAAAGCACAGAGGTTAAATCAACAAGATACAATTATTCTCTAACTCACATAGACTTTTCAGTTTTTCTAGTAGATATGCTAGCTAGCTAGTAGATATGCATCCCCTGTTAAATAGTTTTTCAGGTATCTGAAATAATACCACAATCCTAAAAAAAAAAAACCTTCTTTACTGGAGGTTAAAAATGCAATGAGCATATATGCAGTACAAACATTAAAAGTTCTTGGCCACTTTTAGTATTCTGCAAAACATCCAAGAATATCTACAACTAATAACTTTGTTTTGGCCTCTGATGATTATCAAACCCTGTGGCATGTACAGCTCTCGGCTTACCTATTGGCATTGTGCAGAGTGACTTGGTCCAAGTTAATGAAAGAGCTAAATAAGAATTTGAGCTTATCCCCATTGCATTATGCTGGTTTACATGCTTCACATATTACTACATCAGCCATAACATCCAAACCTTGTTCCTAGCTTTAAGTTATGAAACAAATTAAACTGGGTGCCTTTCACCAGACAAAATTTCCCAGTTCCATTCACTGTTAACGACTTCCATTATTGAATATTATGGAACCTGAAAAAATATTTTATTTTTACATCATGTTTTATATCGCATTACATAAGCATAACTCTCATGTTATGGAAGCAAATTTCCCAAGCATGTGTACTGTAAAAGTCATTATTAAACCAGTTTAGGAGGTGGCTGCCAATACCCAAGTATTTGATTTATCTGATATTTGCAATGAATGCTTAATATTTTGTTTGCTTACTGCATTTAGCTAGAGATCTAATAGATAATGAGAGCTACTTAATTTGAATCCCGCAACAACAATGCTATGAAATGGATAAGGCAGACAGTGTTTACTCATGATCTGTGTAGAGTTGTGTCTATGTTTTCCTGGTATGAGTTTACAAGAACATTCAAAAGACTTGATGATATATAAAATTATCTTTGTGCATCTTTGTATCATGGAGTGGCATTTGTGCACTCAATTGACTGCATGCTGCACTGTTTGTAAGTGAACCTCTACAGTTATACTTTCTAGTGGTTATAAGCATGTTCAACAGACAGTCTTGTGGCGGCGTACAAGCCAACAAATTTATTACAGGAAATTTATCAACATCTGAGTAAGAGGATTGTAGTCCAGGAACGTTTATGCCATAATAAATTTGTTAGGCATTCAGAGATCACAAGTTTCTTTCTCATTTTTACAGTTATATGTTCTTCTATGCATGC
Organism: Masticophis lateralis; assembly: GCA_030761175.1. Lineage (NCBI taxonomy): Eukaryota > Metazoa > Chordata > Lepidosauria > Squamata > Colubridae > Masticophis > Masticophis lateralis. Next base: position 148,372,850 of record JAUDYJ010000002.1, read on the forward strand.
AGGAGATCGTTGTTTATGTACGGTTTTCTGTGCTTCACCGTCATTCATGTTTGCATTGATCTCCTGCTGCCCTAGAAGTTCAGATCTCACTAGAAAGTTATATTTCCTCCAGCCAAAGCTATGCTGCCTAAAAAGAGTAACTCAGTGGGTATTATCTCAAAGTTCCTGAACAAAATATCACATTGATACACCTGCAATTTCCACATCAGAATTGACGGGTGAGCAAAAAAACACCCTTCATTTGCTTCCCATTCTCCATTCCCATATATTTCCCAGCAAATCCCTTGGGTCATATTCTACGGAACTTAGAACATCTATTTCCACTGATGAAGGATTTAAAATCAAGCAAAATCCTAATGCCTGGAGACAGGAACCACAATCCAGCAGGATTTGCTTCCTGGGGAACCTTTTGAAGGTGATGCATAGTTCCATGGGCCAAGGAACTGACTGGTCTTGGAGTTTCAAATACACATTTGGTTAGAGGTCCCATTACTCCCCCCCCCCAAAAAAGCTTGCCTGGTTAGGCATTCAGGTACAGAAATAGCATCCACCCTCCCTCCTTCCCTAACAGGAGTGGAAACAATGATATCCTTTGAGGCTGTGGCATGGCCCCTTACCTGATGAAATTCCTAGCCGTCTAGCCAGGTGTGCAGCTTGGGGGTGGGGAAGAAAAGGCTTTCCTCCAGGATGTGCAGCAGAAAGGACCCCCAATTTTTCCCACATGTAAGCGCCTTCCACCTCTCCGGGCCCAGTTGCTATGGGGCTTCAGGGTGCCTCCATCGCTGCTGCTGTTCCAGACTCCAGGTGGCCAGAGCTGTACAGTGTGAGCCCCGCCTTGCCTCGCTGGGGGCTGCTGATATTACATAACAGGAGCCGCCCCTGTGCAAGGGGCAGGGAAACCACAGTGCTGGTACTGGTGGAGATGGCCCTAGCAGTATTCTTTTCCCTCCCAAGAAACCCTGTATTACACTCTTTCCAAGAAACACACTTCACAGAATAGCTTCCTATCTAAGTTTTCAGTGCTCAGGAAAAGAAAGCAAGCAGATCACTACAATACAGTACTGCACACGTGTACCAAAAGGAAGAAAACTAGAGAAATGATCTAAGCTACTCTGAGGTTACCACACAGTCAACCAAACCAGAGAACGGGGTATATAGTAAGAAGAGAACAAGGAAGAAAAATCAAGACCACACTTAATTACAACACAGGCATGAATGGGATACACCCACACTGTGTCGGCATTGAGAAAGGCATTCAATACAGACACTATGCATTGTTTTATATTGTTTGCAGAGGTTCACAGCAAAGAGAATCCTGGAATGATTGTTTGAATCCTGGGATGATGTTTAATCCTGGACTAAACTAAAGAGATATTTGGCATACATAATTTATCTTTAAAGTGAAATACCCATTCCTTCTCCCAAATGAAAGAAACCAACAATTGCACCCATTTGTCAAAACCAATATTTAAAAGCTTGCAAGGCATATCTCAAAGGCTTTTGGGAATTATGACTTTGGGACATTTTCAAAATCCTTAAAACAGTTACTGGTAATTGTCACATTAGAGTCCAATTCTTAAATTGCCTGAGATAAGCTGTAGAAGTTATACAAGTTTATGTGAATAGATTATTTTTGTCAAATGATCAGTGACTTTACACTTGAGTTCTTTAAAACGGGCTGGGTGGTACTAGCATGATGCATGATTTCTTAATTTGTAAGTTTTTCCCACTAAGACCTAGGTGTCCATGTCACCATTATAGTAATTTTGTGTTTTCATTGGTTTTTATATTTTATGGCACTGAAAGTCATCTTCCCAATCTGATGGCAAGTGAACATAATTAATCATTATTCTTTAATATATAATAAAAACATTTTTCCTGTCTCCTAGCTTGCACCATTAGAAAAGTATATGTCTATATTCATTCTGCTTAACGTAGAATACATGGATATCTTATTTATAAAAAGGACGTTTAAAAATTGCTCTCAAGTTTCATATTCGAAGCTTAGTTCAGGTATGCTTTTTCTGATAGCTAATATTGTTGGTTTTTAGATCAGAGGTGAGCTTCAGCAGGTTCTAACCAGTTCTTGAGAACCGGTAGCGGAAATTTTGAGTAGTTCAGAGAACCAGTAGTAAAAATTCTGACTATTCTCTGCCCCCCAAGTCCCAGCTAATCGGGAGGAAATAGGGATTTTGCAGTAACCTTCCCCTGGATTGGGGAGGGAATGGGGATTTTACAGTATCCTTTCCCTGGAGTGGGGTGGGAATGGAGTTTTACAGTATCCTTCCCCTGCCATGCCCACCAAGCCACGCCCATCAAACCATGCCACTCCCACAAAGCCACGCCCACAGAACCGGTAGTAAAATTTTTTGAAACCCACCGTTTTAGATGTATGATCTAGCACCATGATGGCAAACCTATGGCACGGGTGCCACAGGTGGCACGCAGAGCCATATCTGTGGACACATGAGCGTTGCCCTATCTCAGCTTCAGCACGCATGCGTGCACCAGCCAGCTGGTTTTCGGGCCTTCCGGGCCCACTGGAAGCCAGGAAACGGGCTGTTTCTGGCCTCCGGGGGGTGGGGGTGGGGAAGGCCATTTTCGCCCTCTCCAGACTCCAAGAAAGCCTCTGGAGCCTGGGGAGGGTGAAAAACAGGCCTACTGGGCCCACTGTTAAACCTTTTTGCTGTCGTGTGCCAAAAGCGGGGGGAGTGGGTCACATGCGCATGTGTAGGGTGGCGGGGCACGGGGAGGAATTGAATTATGGGTATGGGCATGCATGTGCGTGACCCCCCCCCCACACACACACTCCCCCTGCTTTTGGCATGCAATGAAAAAAAGGCTAGCCATCACTGTTCTAGCATATAGATGGGGGACAATGAACGAACTATGGCCCTTTAAAGATATGTACTGTAGTTCCTAATTCTATAATAGAGTTTATTGTGTTGAAGCTTCCTTCCAATACAGCCCAGGAATGGACAGAGAACCTACCTGTGCCTTTAAGACGGGTTCTTGTGCTTGCAAATTTCCCAAATGGGTAGGGTGTGTGTGATAAAAAGGTCTTTGTTTTCTTGCTTGAGAGGGATGGCCCCTTTGGGAAGGTTGGCCTTCTGCAGCAGGTGGAAAAAAAGGGGGAGAGAGAGATGCTTGGATACCAGACTGCTTGCTTCAACTTTCATTACCCTCCCTTGAACTACTGCCCATGTTCTACGTAAATTGTAATTGACAAAAGTAATTAAGGAACATATAGTTACTAGTAAGAATTGTTTGAGGCATGTTACTCTTCTGGGAAGTATAGTAATCCTTACCAGAGTGGATTAACATGGATTAGACATTAGCAGTATAAGAAATGAGTTAATTATTAGAATTTCACCAGAAAAGTTCAGAAAAATATGACAATCTTTTGTTTAACATGAAGAAATGTTTTTCATAAACTAGGCTGTATGTATGCTAGATGTTATACATTAGAAGGATTTATTACTCAGCTTCCATTCCCAACATTAATACTGTGACTTACTCTAACAATACGATGGCAGTGGAAATGCATTAATTCAATAAGCTAAGAAAGTTGGTTTAATTTGCATTTATTAAAAAGAAGTTTACAAACTAAATATAATTTGAGTAATGTTTAATTGAGGAAAGGGTACTTTTTGCTTCCTATATCCCTGCAGCCCCTTCCTCTATGCACAAATGAAACCTGCAATGGAGAATAATCCAGTTTTAAAAATAGATTAGGCAACATCCAGTTGTGCTTTGCTTTGCAACAATCACAGCAACTGCATACAACCAAACCTGTTCTCTGATTTAAGAATAGCAATTTCAAAAGCAAATTTAAAGAGAGAGAAAATCCAAAAATCTATAGATCTGTCAAAAATATGCCAACGGGGTAAAGCATCCTTAAACTTTGCATTGTGAGACATGTAGCTTTCTATAGTCTTTCTAATGAAAAAATAACCAACATTTCAGCAAATTTTGAATAGCAAAAAAAAAGTAGACATACACAATTTAACATACATTTGCAACTAAATGTGTTTTTGGGAAAAATATATCACAGAATAAAAAACAAAATCACGTGAAGTGTTAATACTACTTTATAATGCCTTGGTAAGGGCACACTTGGAATACTGCATCCAGTTTTGGTCACCACGATGTAAAACATACATTGAGACTCTAGAAAGAGTGCAGAGAAGAGCAACAAAGATGATTAGGGGACTGGAGGCTAAAACATATAAAGAACGGTTGCTGGAATTGCGTATGTCTGGTTTAATGAAAAGAAGGACTACGGGTGACATGATAGCAGTGTTCCAATATCTCAGGGGCTGCCACAAAGAAGATGGAGTCAAATATTCTCCAAAGCATCTAAGGGCAGGACAAGAAGCAAGGATGGAAACAAATCAAGGAGAGAAGCAACCTAGAATTAAGAAAAAATTTCCTGACAGAACAATTAACCAGTGGAGCAACTTGTCTCCAGAAGTTGTGAATTCTCCAACACTGGAAGCTATTGGACAACGATTTGTCCGAAATGGTATAGGGTTTCTTGCCTGAGCAGGGGGTTGGACTAGAAGACCTCCAAGGTCCCTTCCAACTCTGTTATTCTACTCTATTTTAAATTGTTAAAAGTTAAAACAGGAACTCCAGGAAAAAAATTAAATCTTCTTAAGTAATGATGTACTTACTGTACTTATAAATAAGTGAGCAGTGGGATTTCCTAATGTGCTCATGGAAACTAGTGTTATTTAACAACTGGGCTAAAGTGCAACATAATATTCAAAGCGCACATCTAAAATTTTGCACACACTATAGTTACTTATGAAAAAAAAAACCCTGATAGAAATGTTCACTCAATGTGGCTGCAGTTATGACAAAACCAAAACTGGGGTTGGAATTGTAAGAAGAAGAAAAAAGACTGAAAATTAAAACTTCATATAGCATAACTGAAAAGCGAAGGCATCTCATGCGCAGTTGTCATGCATGCATAAGAATATCACATATAAATTCAGCCTCAGAATCCAATCTACTAAATTATTTTCTGAAATATACCACACGAATTACAACGAGCTTTTTCACAGAGAAGAAGACACCAGACTGTGGACAGAAGCTAGCGTTGTATTGATCACTGTTCAACTATTTGTTAGGCTCATGCAACTGAGTCAAAAAAAGATCTGTAGCTCTTAATAGTCCAGGACAGAATATGGAGTGACACACATAGCCCCTTTTACAAACTATATAACAATGTCATCAGCTGGGCGGGCATGCTGCTGTGTACGTGTTTCTCCCTTTCTAAGTCCCCATCCTTTTCCTACCTTGCTCTGCCCCACGGTTGCATCTTTCAAGACTGCCCACCACAGGAAGGCAGTTACTGTGGTTTCTGTGGTGCCTCCTGTCTCCTTCTGCCATATGGACCCCTCAAAACCCTCAAGGGTTAGGCCTATTTCTGGATATTCCCTGAAGGCCTCTGTGAGCATAAAAGAAAGGAATTCTGGCCTATGTTATCCAGAAAACGAAAAGAGCAGAGGAAGGGGAAGTGTAGGACTCTCAAGGCCACTTTTGGAGCAGGTCAAAGGGAAATGCAACAAGTAGAATCATTCTGACAACAAATAACTCTAAAATTTGCAGGAGGGGGAAGGGGTGGGCGTTTAGAAGGGTATTGCCATTCAAGCGTAGTTGCCCTCCTTATTCCTCAATGGCTCCATCCATTGCGGCTGCCTGGTAGACAATTGGCCTTCTAGAGTGTGCATCCAGGCTTTCTTCCCTTCAAGGTGTGCTTGGTGATTCAGTGGGGAAGGAGAAAGATGGTCAGTTTGCTCCGAGGCAGTCTTACTCATAAAAGTTACACTATTGTAACTTTATACATTAATATACACTATTCACTGGGAGAACCGAATTCGGCTTGTATCTGCGGTACAAGAAACATGCCAAGCCAAAACGATGCCTGGAAGAGGCCCCGTTGAACCCTCTCCCCACCTCTTTCAGGCCACTCCCCTGGGCCTGTGGGATATTATGAAACCAGCAAAGGAGGAGGGGAGGGGAGGCAGCTGGCAAGCCAGGAAGGAGCGTTGAGTTGAGTTGAGTTATCAGCTCCTCACAATGCATCCGCCTTCCTAACTTCCTGTACAACAAGCTGACAGGCTTGGGTGGCAGTTATTCCTAACCCAGGCGCTTCCCTCCACTCCAACAGTCAGGTCCCCCAGAGACTCATCCGAAGAGCCTCACAACACCATCCTGCAGAGTTCAGGGGAGGGACCCTGTCCCCTACCCTCCAGCACCATAAGCTATAAGGCAGAAATGTGTACATGGATTTGTGTATGAGGCATCTTCCCTCCTCTTCTTATTTACCAGGGAGTGCTTTCATAAATCCAGATTACTGTATTTAAGAAGGGTAGGCTGCAAAACCTGGCATTCACTTTCAAGGGGCACTGTCTCGAGATCCTACGGAGAATTCTGGGATATTATAAAACTGCCTTTTAAGTAAAAAAAGTGAAAAAGTGGTCATCGTAGTTTGCACATCCATTAATATTTCCTTGGAATGAAAAGTGCAGGATAGGATTAATGGATGTGCTGCAAAAAATCAAATACCCAGCAGATGGCAGCAAAATGTGGGAAGTTTTGCTGCCATCTAGTGGGTGGCTGGAGTTGGGCAGCACGGATCTCAAATTGATTTATAGTTGGTACCTTAATTTTCAAAAACTACTTGGCTTCATTGCCTTGTCCTCCGTAGGCCTTGAGAAGCGTAAAGTGTCACTCTAGGGAGGTTTGCCACAACACACACAGACAGCAGATTTGGTTCCTATGCTTTAATAGCAATTCTGTTAAACAAAGATCTTATCTGCTGCTGTCCATGCCACAAAAATGTTATTTGTTGATTTTTGTAAATTAAGTTGCTGTTTAAAAAGCACAAAAACTAGGCTAGCTTATTGGAAAACTCTAAAGTGTAGTAAAGATATAACTTGACCTGATTCATGCCTGAAATACATTCTTTAAACGACCATTAAAGGAGAGTAACCCTGCTATATTTTTTATTTGTCCATTCGAATAAGAACAAGCTGGTCTTTTTTCCCCTTCAGATTTTTTGGGAAGAAAAAGGAAGCAAACCAAAAAAGGAAGAAATAGAGTTAGCTGGTAGTTAGATATTCAAGATAAGATTTTGCTGGCAAAGGAAGACCCTAGAAGGATTTTCAAACTGTCTAATCTAAAATCCTAGTTATTCTAGTTTGAGTTTCCTTTATTATAATACTCTGCTTTCCCCCCAAGTTGTCTAATAATAATGGTAAAATAAATTACAGCAATGTACAATATAACACTAAACGCTACATAAAAATATAAAACAAGGCTCATAAACCTAATTAAAACAAGTTGAAATTTAATTTCAACATATTTCTAAAAGTAAAATATATAAATCATGGTCTAAAACTCCAACATTTAAATGTTAGCCCCCCTAGCTTAATGTCATGTTTAGAAACAGAAGTACAGATAAAAAAAGCAGATGATGCCTACAGTATAAGAAGGGGAGAAAAGATCCTAGACCATTTATTTATTTATCTAATTTATATAGCCACCCATTTCACAAAAAGCAATTCTGGGCAGTGTACCATAATCAATAGAACAGCCAATATAAAAACACCATATATTTATATATATATAAATATATATTTATATCTATTGCTATTGCTATAAAAATACAAAAATCCACATTAAAAATAAATATTATGAAAACTAATACACAAACCCTAGGCAAAGAGAAGATAAGAATGGCCACCTCAGCGTCGGAGCCATCCATATTTCTAGCGTGCCAAAGCAAAGATTACGGTATTTTAGTAAGGGCAAATCTGCATTTCTTCCAATATCCTGAGAGCCGCAGTGGCGCAGTGGTTAGAGTGCAGTACTGCAGGCTACTTCTGCTGATTACTGGCTGCCAGCAGTTTGGCAGATCGAATCTCATTAGGCTCAAGGTTGACTCAGCCTTCCATCCTTCCGAGGTGGGTAAAATGAGGACCCAGATTGTTGGGGGCAATAGGCTGACTCTGTAAACTGCTTAGAGAGGGCTGTAAAGCACTATGAAGTGGTATATAAGTCTAAGTGCTATTGCTATTGCTATCCTTTTCCAGATCCCTTTTTCTGCGCCTAATTCAGTGGCAGAGCATTTTGTTTGCCCTAACCTTCTTGAGTACTACAACAACAATTCAGACTCCATTTCTGTCACATGACCTTCTTGTACAACCTATCCCAACCAGGACACTTTTCAGACGGGTGGATTTACAACGTGAAGAATTGTTAATAATGGCCATGATGGTTGGAAAATTCTAGAAGTTGAAGTCCATACCACCTGCAGAACACCAAAGTAGACTGCCCTAACACATTATTTATTTATTTATTTTATTTTATTTTAATTTGATTTATATGCCGCCCTTCTCCGGAGACTCAGGGCGGCTTACAATGCGTTAAGCAATAAGCAATATTGCAGGTAGTTCTCGATTTATGACTATTTACTTAGCAACCTTCAAAGTTACACTGCAGCTGAAAGTGATTTACGACCAGTCCTTGCACTTACAACTGTTACAGCATTCTGAGGTCACATCAGTGGTGAAATCTAAAATTTGTTACTACCAGTTCTGTGGGCGCGGCTTGGTGGGAGGGGGTTAATGTGACTGGGTGGGCGAGGCCCATTTTTTTTTTACTTTTAAAACCATTTTTTTTCACAACCTCTTCAAAAGTCTCTGACAATCCCAGCTGAGTTGCCTGATCAACAGATGCTTTTTTTCTTTTAAATGCCTCTGACGATCAGGCAACTCAGCTGGGATCATCAGAGGCTTTTAAAGGCATTTTTTTCTGCAACCTCTGAAGAGTGATTCAAAGTGATCAGAATGCTTACTATATCATTAAGCAGAACTTTTTATACAAGCATCAGTTCTGTTGCTTCACAAAATACACAATTTTGGTATGCATGGACTAAACAATTAGAAACACTTCCTTGCAAGTGTCCAACAAGTTAGCATAATAAGATGAGACCCAGACATAACCTTCGCAATCTGCAAAGATTGCAAAGCAGTACAAGAGCACAAGATTGACCTGAATCTGATACTACACATGAAGCCTATTTTAACATTGCACTTGGTCAGCTTTTTTTGATATCCATATTATTTGGGTAACAATTCAGACAGACGGCATGGTACCACATCCCCTCTTCAAAAGCAGCCACAGGTTTCTGTGCAGTGAACTACAAAAGAAAACCAAGTTTATTTCATCATGAGCTGTCAACATTCCTAGAATTTATTTGCTCACTTTCTTTTCTTGTTTACCTATCACTAAACCACAGTTTACAAGGCACAACAGGATGGACTTGCACATATTAAAGGGTTAGCGATGGCTTAAAAGCCACAATGGTGGATGTAACCCACAGGCCAAGATAAGACCAACCAATTAAAATTAAAACATAAAATAATATGCAAACATTGCTTTTATAACTATATGGGGTACTGAGCAGTGATGAATTCCAAATTTTTTTACTACTGTGGGCGTGGCTTGGTGGGTGTGATGTGACTTGGGCATGGCTTGGTGGGTGTGGCACATATTGCAAAATCTCCATTTCCACCCCACTCCAGGGGAAGGATACTGCAAAATCCTCATTCCCTCCCGACTGCTGGAGGAAGGTTATTGCAAAATCTTCATTTCCAACCCAGTCTGGGGCCAGTCAGAGGTGGCATTTGCCGGTTCTCCAAACTATTCAAAATTTCTGCTACTGGTTCTCCGAACTACTCAAAATTTCCGCTACCCGTTTTCCAGAACCTGTCAGAACCTGCTGGATTTCACCCCTGGTACTGAGACAATTCTTTGCTCTGGGTTCTACTGTATCCCCTTTCCACATCCCTGTAATACAGATAGTCCTCAACTTAACGACCACAATTGAGCCCAAAATTTCTGTTGTTAAGTGAAAAGTAGTTAAATAAATTTTACCCCGTTTTACGAGCTTTCTTATCACAGTTATTAAGTGAATCACCACAGTTGTTAAGTTAGTAACATGGTTGTTAAGTGAATCTGGCTTCCCCATTGACTTTGCTTGTCAGAAGGTTGCAAAAAGGGGATCACATGACCCAGGGACACTGCAACTGTCATAAATATGGACCCTTGGTGGCGCAGTGGACTAAAGTGCTGTTAAATTAGCACTTAAGCTGCCAGCTGCCTACAATTTCTGAGAGTTCAAATCTCACCAGGCTCAAGGTTGACTTAGCCTTCCATCCTTCCAAAGTAGGTAAAATGAGGACCCGGATTGTGGGAGCAATAAGCTGACTTGGTATAAAATAGAACACTGCTCGGGGGGTGGGGCAAAAAGCCCTACTAAGCAGGTATATACAAAAGTATGAAGGCTATTGCTTAATGCATTGTAAGCCGCCCTGAGTCTCCGGAATCAAACTAATAAATAAATAAATAAATAAATAAATAAATAAATATGAGTCAGTTGACAAGTGTTTGAATTTTGATCACGTGACCATGGAGATGCTGCAAGGGTCATAAGTGTGAAAAACGGTCATAAGTCACTTTTTAAAGGGCCATTGTAACTTTGAATGGTCACTAAATGAACGGTTGTAAGTCGAGGACTACTTGTACTGTGTTCTGTCTGTGGGGAAACAGAAGAAGGTTCTTTAATAAAATCCCTTGCACGACGCTCTCCAGCCCTCATAAACAGCAACCCCACTTAGCCCTAGTGGTAAGATAGAACAAAAGATGCTTTCAAACAGACAGCTTCTAGCCCTGCCAATTAAAAAACTTATTGTAGCGATGCCATCTTTCTTAATGGGTTTTCTGCATAAAGAAAAATCACAGAAGAGGTGAGACAGTATAGGTGGTTACAAAGGGAAGGCAATAGCAGCTTAAACATTTAAAATGTTCACCATTATCCCTCTGCTTAGCAAGGGGAAGCACAAAGACCTCTCAGAAACTAGCTCCATGTTGAACTGGGAAAGCAGTATATGTGTAAATGGGTGTATGTACATATGTGGCACAAGCCATGACTTGTGTCTACTGCAGAGTGCAGATTATAGGGTGTTTCCTATCCCTTCCTTAACGGCTGAATGATGAAACCGATCCCTCCCTACCACAGGATACTATAGCATTCCAGGAAAGCAGCAAATAAGTTTAGTTTAGCATGGAAACACTTTTATGGCATCTTAAAAAATCTAATATATTTATTATGCCATAATAAATGTTGAGAAAAGAAAGTTTTTCCTCTCTCCCTTTAAGGAAGAGAACAACCACGTTTTCAGAAAGAGGGCTCCTCCTAGTGTCATGGTTTTTCCACTTGCATTCATAAGTGGAATAATAACGGACTATCCAAATTTTAGAAGTTTAGAGCTTTAAAATGTCTGTGTGTACATTTTATTTTGTTTTGACTCTGTGATGCAGTACAAGGTTCTGCTATGGGGGTCTGCCCTAAATAGAATATAAAAATCAAGACTACCACCAGATGGTAGCAAACAAACTTTTCCCCCCACCTCTGCTGCCCCCTAGTGATTTTCCAAACTTTGGCAGATAAAAAATGACTGCAAGGCCATTAAATCAAAACATTAAAAATAACCTCACTAAAAAAAAATAGTTGTGACTATATAGTACAGGGATCTGAATGTACAATCATTTGGCATATTTGTCCATGTTTTAAAATGTATTTTTATCACTTTTAACAGAAAGAGAAAAGCAACAAAACAGTACATATATATTTATTTCTAATACACTTATATAACTATCATTCTTTTTTAATTTCTTGTATTTTGCATAAATGAGTTCTACATCTCATTATACTTGTCCACACAAAGTCTACATCTATAAGCAATCTATTCCTAAGTGTCAAGCGCAATCAGGTCTTCAATTCATTGAGTAAATGGGGCCGTACATTTATCTTTACAATGCTGCAATTTATAGTATAGTATATTTATAGTATATACTATACTGTATAGTATGTACTATACAGTATATAGTAAGTACTATATACATACATATGTGTGTGTATGTGTGTGCGTGTATGTGTATGCATATATAGATTAGATAGATATATGGTTTAGATATATACATACTATATATATAGATATATACTCTCTCCCCCCCCTTTCCTCCCTCCCTCTAGAGAGAGAGAGAGAGACAGAGAGAGAGATGGATAGATAGACAGACAGACAGACAGACAGATAGATAGTAAGGGCAAGGAGAACCCGTTTATATTGTTGGGTTTTCAATTCCATGTAGTAGGTATACAATTCAAGAGAATATTGATACTTGCCCAAAGGGGCAAGGGTGGGGTATCATTTATTTCCTGTGCATAGATAAGTAGTGCTTATATTAGGACTTCCCGGTTTTAAAAACATTGCTAAAAGCAAGAAAATGTATAATTCTATGGTACCTTGAATGGAAAGGGAAAGATAACGAATAACTTTCCAAGAGCTAGGGAATGGAGAATATAGGTCCTTTTATTCCTTCTTGGAAAGTAGTTTGAAACAATGCTCTGGAAGACTTAGTCAACAATATGGCAACTGAACTCAAGCATTCTTCGGGGTCTTGTTTTATCCCCCATGCTTTTTAATGTGCTGGAAAAGTTTGGTTAGAGCTTTTGACTGGTAATAAAACTGATCTGATGACATCAACAGACTCGCACTCTCTGTTTCTTACTCTGTTTTCCACTGAAATTCAAGAAGTTGATGGGTTTCTACAGTAAACCAATGTCAGATATTGTTAATCAGGGGTGAGATCCACTTACCTTTACTACTGTTTTGCAACAGGAGTGCTTTGCTTCTGCGCATGCACAGATCACCCATGAAGACGTTGTGGCGGGTGAGCAGAGCCTCCCACTGGTTTTACTACTGGTTCTATAGAACCGGATTGAACCAGGAGCAACCCACCACTGTTGTTAATGTATAAAAGAAGGGCAAGTTGACTGAAAATTAAACCAAACTATAATGACTTCTTGCTCAGTGGAAGAACAGATAAGGGAACTATGATACAAACTGTGATTCATATTCTTTATGCTGCTCTTTCTAATATAGACTATGCCAAAGCTCTTTGTTTTCAGTAAGCAGCCTTTACCAAGAAACAACTGGTCATTTTTAAACTGATTTCATTGTACTCACAGATTCTTGACTCATAGATTTGGCAAAAAATATTGTAAACATTTAGATTTTTTTTTTTGCCTCTAAAGATGGCTATTCCATATAGCTACCAATAAGTTGGCTTGCAAATAGTCCCTTTATAATATGCACAGAGTAGTGTGCAAATAGCAATGGCAATAGCACTTACAATATATACCTCTTCACAGTGCCTTATAGCCCACTCTAAGCAGTTTACAGAGTCAACATATTGCCCCCAATAATCTGGATCCTCATTTTACTCACCTCAGAAGGATGGAAGGCTGAGTCAACCTTGAACCTGGTGAGATTTGAACTGCCAAATTGCAGGCAGTGGGTAGCCAACAGAAGTAGCCCGCAGTACTGCACTCTAACTACTGCGCCACCGTGGTTCATATGCTTGGGCTTGGCTGTTTTTATGGCATATTCAAAGTATGCTAAAACTAATTGACACCATTCTTATCATTAACAGGGAACGCTGCATGCATCATAACCCATCTAAGATTGGTAACCTAGACTACACCTTATTTTACTAAAAAGCATTATATGAAAACCTTGATTGACTAAAGCCATAATAGGCGGCGGAAGTCAATATATATGGACCAATCTGCTATTTGCTTTGGAATATGCAAAATTGGATTTTGCATATTCCAATTGCAGCAAAGAGTTCAAATTAATGAAATGGAAAAAAAATATAAATTGTATGTGAGACTAAGAATGTAATACCTCTGAATAAAGATAACCTGTTCTTGTAGAGTGGAACTGATAAATTCCATAAATTCTATAAATTCATGGAATTCATAAAAGAAACTAAAGGTGTACAGCAGTTTTAACGGTTTCACTTATGAAGGAAAAGTCTAAAATATGTGCCTGAAAATATGGGTTGATGTCATCTGTGGGTGAGTATGAATCCATAGGTTGCTGACAGTGACATGCTATGTTCCAATAGATGGTGGAATAAGATGGATCTGCAAAGATATGAAGAGGTATAGTGATTGGGTTTGGAATAAACTATTTTAGCTATTTTTCTTATCCCATGCCTTTAAATTTTTTTGATAATTTTTATTCCTCTTTGTGCTACATAAAGCTCCTTACTCCAAAAGATAGTAGCATTATAGGATTATAGGAATCTACATATAGTGAAAATTAGATTTTCATGGACTAATTGAGTGTATTTGTTGAAGCCAAACCTCTGGTAATGAATTTATACAATGTACATTTTATGCAAATTGCATACTTTATATATAAATTATCTGTTCTTTATGTAATATAAACACAACTTACATAAAATATATGAACGTCGCTTGGACTGATTCATCAAAGCAATCTGAATTCCATAGTTGTTGGTTGCTTCTGAAATGTGTTGCGTAAAACAGATTTTACAGATTATGAATATGTGTACAGAGTACTTAAGAAGGGGAATAGATAATACTGTGTAATACAAATGTATAATATTGTACAGTACAGAATACAGAGTACAGCACATATTATGAATGTGTGCATATCTTCTCTTTTGGGGGGAAAAAAAATCCAGGTTCCTTTATAATATGCCATATACAAATCCTCTGAAGGACTCAGATTTTGGCAGCAGTAGTACTGCAAAAGCTATGTACTATGTTTCTTCTCCGGTTCCACAAGATAGCAAAGGCAGGGTTATGTTTAAAAAGATCATTTCAGATTTTACAGTAAGTTTGTTACTCCTGTAGAGTTCATAGAAGAGGGAGGAAAAGAAAATGGTGTGCAGAAAGAATTCTGTTGTTTTTAATACTTTCCTATCCACCACAGAATCTGAACTGGTTCTGACTGGAATGCAAACAAGGGCAGCATATCACTCAGAGAAGCTGCTCTTAAAAGAGAGGGAAACCTCCATCCCCTCTATCCCAATACACATATGTTAAATAGGCAGTGCTTTTTTATTAGGTTTTATGGATGCTGAACTAGAAAAAATGTGGGAAAAGAATATTGTATATGGTAAAAGAGATGCCCTTTCCATGATGTCCCGTTGCCTGGAGGCGGTACGGGCCTGGATGGGTAGAAACAAACTCAAACTCAATCCCTCCAAGACTGAGTGGCTGTGGATGCCGGCATCTCGGATTTCAGAAACCCCATCACTTTTGATGGATGGAGAAAAACTTGCCCCCATTGATAGGGCTCGCAACTTGGGTGTTCTCCTGGATGCTCGATTGTCCCTAGAAGACCATCTAACGGCTGTGACCAGGGGGGCCTTCTCACAGCTTCGCCTGGTGCGCCAGTTGCGCCCTTTCCTGGACCAGGATGACCTTCGCACAGTCACTCATGCCCTGGTTACTTCCCGCTTGGATTACTGCAATTCCCTCTACATGGGCCTGCCCCTGAGATGCACCCGGAGACTCCAGCTGATCCAAAATGCAGCCGCACGGGTTGTTACAGGAGCCCCTCGTTACTCCCATATAACACCCCTCCTGCGTCAGCTGCACTGGTTACCAGTGGTTCTCCGGGTCCGCTTCAAGGTACTAGTTCTCACCTATAAGGCCCTACATGATTTAGGTCCAGGATATTTACAGGACCTTCTCCTGCCTGCTTCCCACCGTCCTGTTCGCTCACATAGGGCCGCTCTCCTCAGGGTCCCGACGGCAAGCCAATGTCATCTAGCGGTGCCCAGGGGTAGGGCATTCTCTGTGGGTGCTCCCACCCTCTGGAATGAATTACCTACCGAGCTCCGGACGGCTCTTGATCTCCGCTCCTTTCGTCGGGAGCTGAAGACTTGGCTGTTCAAGCAAATAGGCTGACTTTGATTCTGGGTTTATTATTTATCATTAATTAGTTATTTGATTTAAAATACAATTTTATTGTACATGTTTCTTAACTTATGTTCGCCGCCCTGAGTCCTTCGGGAGAAGGGCGGCATATAAATACCTGTAATAAATAAATAAATAAATAAATAACTGCAGCAAGATTATTGTATCAATAGAGGGGAATATTTGTAGCTCAGGGTTGAAATACGGGCTCCTTGGTGCTCTCTGAGTTTGATTGTTTTCTTGCAGACATTTCATTACCCAGACTGGGTAACATCATCAGTATTGGTGAAGAGTGGGGTTTGCTCTCAATTTATATTATAATGGCTTGCCCTGTCAATGTTGGCGAGAATAACCTTGGTGGTTCTTTTGTCTTTAATTTCAATCAAGGAACTGCCAAACAAGCTAAGAGTAAAGAGCCCAACCAAAGCAGTGGTGGGTTACTACCGGTTTGCCCCGGATCGAATGAACCGGTAGTGGCGGCGGGAGGCTCCGCTCACCCACCCAGATGTCTCTGCACATGCGCAGAAGCATCACGTGAACGCGTGTGCATGCCCATAAGCGAACCGGTAGCAATAGGATTTGAATCCCATTACTGAACCAAAGAACCATCAAGACCTCACCCTGCTAGCACTGATGATGTTACCAGGCTATTGTATGCACAAAGATGAATTGGAAAAATAATGAAATATCCACAGTAAAGGATTGGATTATAAAATTGACAGAACTTGCAGAAAGGTTGAAGCTGACTAGTTTGGTCAGGAAAATACAATAAGAACTTTTTTAAAAAAAATTGAAAGCCTTATATGGACTCAACAAAAGAAAGGACAGAGCTGATGATTTATTTAACTAGGGATTAAAAAGGGTTAAAGAAAGGGGGGAAATAGCAAAATAGCAATTACCCAGTAGAAACATGGCTGAAGTCAAAATATGTTTATTTTTATTTTTTATTTCCTATCTTATTTATTTATTTATACCTTTATTGTATTATAAGATTTTAATTGTTTTTAATAAACTAATGCTTTGTCTTGCATGTAAGCAGAAAAATGCAACGCTTAAGTACATTTTTCTATTTGATAAGAGTGCTGCAAAGATCCCAATTCAGATCGTGAAATGGTTATGATTACAAATGCCTGTCAAAGTGAGAGGACTGGGGATGTGAAAGGGGGACATTCTTGGTGTATCTTGTCTGAGTGTCTTGACCTGCAGCTTATGTCTTGACTCTCTGCATCTCAATGGGGCATTCTTAGCATAACTGATCAAATGGCAAGATGTAGCCTTCTTTTCTTGGTAAAGAAGAAATGGTGGGAAAGATAAGTCGGAGGTAACAACTGAATATTAAAATAATATCAAATATCTGAAAAAATCAGATATTTGATATTATTTTAATATTCAGTCTTAAATACTATTTTATGACATGCAAAATAAGTTGCCTAGAACAGGAATCTCACATTACTTTTACTAGCCCAATTTTGGTTTGCATCAGCTGCCAATAATGAGACATCACTATTCTTCTCTATATGGTACAGTCTTCACATGCATTCTGAAAATATGCTCAAATAGCCCCAGAACAATCTCTGTCTTCTAATACCTAGTTAAAGTTAAAGTTTTGCAAGCAACTGGATTTTCAATTAGGACTATGTATTTTAAGCCTTGGCTAGATCAATATTTTAGAGAGATGTTATGTCAAACACTTGGTCTTTCCCTTCTGTAGAAAGCACGGAAAATACCGCCAACAAAATCATGGTTGTTTAAAGTAAGACAAACACTCTTTTTTAAATATATTGTGCAATTCAGTTCTCTGAACTTCTTGCATTTTGCAATCTGGAATATACAATATAGTTGGTAAAAACACAAGCTATTTCCATTTGCTCACCAACTCCTCCCTTTCTTTCAACATCCCTATACAGTAAAAAAATGCCAGATATTCAAGTACCTCAAGCAATGAAACACAAATTTATAGCTCATGTTATGGTATTGTAGGAAGAAATATCCTTCTGGGTTCTGCTCCAAGTGGGGAAAAAGATACTGGAAACATGGAGACTGCTTGAAAAGATGGTTTAATGGTGGGCAGGATCACATGGCTTGAGTTCCTGAACAGAAAAGAGCAGATACAGTAAATCCTTGGGTTTTTATGCTTTCTCTGGCTTTGCATTTCCAGAGGCCCCGAAAGAGTATCCTGATTGGTTGTCAGACTCCCAGGGGATAGGGGTCTTAGTTAGCCTTGCTGGCTGATGGTCACATGTGCTTCCCAGGTCACATGCTTCCCAGGTCACATGTGGTGAGTTTCGGTTGCTAGATGGGGCCCCATTGTTTTGCAGATTATGGTCCTTTGACAAAGGATTGAGTTTCTGCCTCTGGCCCATTAACAAAGGGTGAGTGGGTGGGAGAAGGTGGGAGTTGCTTTAAAACATGCTTCTCCATTTCTCATCTAGGGAAACATAATATTCTGTCTTTTTAATATTTCCCAAAATATTCCATTCTTCTAGGACAGGGATGGGTGCTAACCTCCTACAGTATGGTCTATTAAGTGAGCCACAATGGATGAGTCATATAATAGCACTCTAAATCATAATCCATGGTTGAATATTTATATTACACTTCTACTACCAATGACTGCAAGATGGCTGCAAAGAGTTACTATTGTTTCCATCTCATTGCTACTGTTGGGGCTCAGCCCAGATCTCATAGCTTTAATTCCATCACACTTTGAGGCTTTGTGCATTCTTGTATCTTCTGTTTTAATACTAATTATAGCCATTTTGGATTCCTTAACAGCTGTACCACAAAAAAGATGAGAATTAATGCAATAGGTATCTTCAAAGGGTCTTGCTTTATTTCATATGCAATTGCCTATTTGTTTTATCTATTCCTCTAGATATCATTTAGAATGTCTCTGTTTTTAAATATATGCCTAACCCTAACTTCACTTTTATCATGATATATGGTATTATCAGCACTTTTAGAAGAGTCTTTTGCTGTAGAGTTCTTGAAAGCAAAAATATTCTAAGCTTTTTAATTTTAAGAGAGGAAAAAAGTAAAATGGACAGTTTACCATCCTTGTCCTGGACAGGATGGCAAAAGGAAAGTTTGCCATTTTCAGCATATAGGCAAAACCTTGCTTAGCCTACCCAGTCTACTTTAGCAAAGATTCTTATTTCCTCCTTTTATCTCTGGGATTTTTTCAATGGCAACTCCCTCACAGTAAAACAGATCAACTTTTTGTCAATGTGTTGTGCTTTCTCATTCCCTCATGTTGGAAGAAATGTCTATCTGGGGTTCAGTTCCAAGTGAGAAGAAAGACACTGGAAACATGGAGACTGCTTGGAAAGATGGTTTAACGGTGAACAGGACCACATGGGTTTTTTGGGTCCTGGGCAAAATAGAGCACATGGTGTAGAGAGAGGGATATATTTATACACTCCGTTGGGCCCTGCCTTAAGAGTTTCCTGTTCCTGTGCAAGAAATATATCCCATTGGCTGTCAGACTCCCAGGGGGCGGGGATCTTAGCTAACATTGTAAGCTGTCTGTTTTCCCAGGCCTGGTTGAATCTTGCTGGGTGATGTAATGAAGGGGCTTTGGGCAATTCCTATTTTATCTTTTGCATTGTAGATAAACTGGCCCAGCCTTTTGCCTTGCAAATAACCAAAGTATCCACTTGGGATAGTGACCTGGGGCTGAGTTTCTGTCTTAAGATTTCTATTTCTCTTTTAAGGGAAATATTCTGCTTTTTAATATTTCCTAGAATATTTCATTTTTCTATGAGAGGGGTGCTAACTTCCTACACTTAGCATACATGGCCAATTAAAGTAAAAACTCTTTATAAAAGAGAGGGGAAAAAACCAGGTAGCTGAAATTCATCAGTCATTTCTGTGATAGAACTATTTCCCCTTCATACTAATTATAGCAATGATAAATAGATAATTGTCTAACAGAAGACGTGCTTCTGAGGGACTTTCCTCTGAAATTAAAATTGGCCCTCTGGTGGTTATTTCTACCATAGAGCTCTCACATGTCTCCTTGAAATCATCTGCCAGCCATCTGCCAAAGCTTTGCTGTTACTGATAAAGGCAAGAGAGCCAGTGAAGCATAGAGGTTAAAATGTGGAGGTAGAACCAAGAGGCCGCAGGTGCAATTACAACATGAGCCATGGAATAATATTACAGAGTGACTTTCGGCCAGTCATTTTCTCCCAGTACAATCTACTACTCAGTGTCATGGGCAGCAGTAACAGTAATAGAATTGGACGGGACCTTGGAGTCATCTTGTCCAACCCCCTGCTCATGCAGACCTGTACTAGGGATTTGAACCACTGAACTGCCGACTTTTCTGATCGACAAGCTCAGTGTCTTAGCCATTGAGCCAGGAATTGAAATCCTAATCAGGCAGGGCATAAATCTAACACAAATAAATCTGATTTATTGATCTGTCCCCCCCCTTCAGAGACCCACAAAAACACAGCCAGCCGAGGGTTAAGAATCACTTGGCACACTCCGCAGTTCTTATCTCAACCTTGGCAGCGATATGCACACCGTCTGCCAAGGACTTTATTGGTTTACACAAACAAGAAAATCACCTACGTAGCTTTGCCGTTCATCCAGCTTCCAAGACTACGAGGTTGCTCCGTTTGTTTAGCTTTGTTCGTCACGAACTTCGTGACCCACCGTACTGTCTTATATAGATATGTTTCTGGGTGTGGTCCAGTGAGTCATTGATCCTGTGACTCCAATCCAATGACTCAGGATTTCCTCATACGCCGCAGCTGCAGTACCCTTTTCTCTCGCCTTCTTTGGCGTGCGTCCAGGAATGACGTCTCTCCCTCACTCTCATCTGAGACACCTGTTTCCCCACTACTTGGCTCTCTTTCAGCTGGCACCTGAGCCGGTGCCAGAGGGGGAGGGCTGGGAGATCTGGCTGGCTCCTCTTCCTCCTGCTCAGAGCTGCCTTCCTCCAAAGGGATAGGCTCAGAGGACGGGGCCACAACATTTATCTCTCTTAGAATTTGAACAGAAAACGTTACAAAAGTGTGAACATTGAAAGACCGGGTGAAATGTTTTGATCTGTTCAGGTATGGTCTGAGAAATGCCTTTCAACCAAGCTTACCATTGCAGGCAAGTGTTGTGAGAAAAATCGGAATGAAACATGGACATTGGCAATATTTGCAGATAGGGCAAACGCCAATATTATTATATAATTCCGGATATGAGAGAAATATAACATGAGCATCTTTGACTTTGTAGTCTCCTCCTTAAAGTATGCTGATTAAGTATTACGTAATATTAAAGTATATACTGTTTGTATACATTTCTTGAACTTTGGTAAACTTTAAATCAATAGGATAATATACACAAGAGAGAGGAAACAATGACGGAAGGAATATCCTGATGGTACTTCGTGGATTTAAGAGCAAGCTTTGGCTGATGAAAGCCGATGTCATAGCAAATGCTTTCGCCCTTAAAATGCCACAAGTCTCTTCGCTGCCACCGACGAACACTTTCTCCAGCTCCACTTTGCTTGTTCGTCCGTGTGACTTCTTTCCCAAACGCCCAATATAGTTGAAATCCTAATAACGGGATCATTCCAAAGGCTACATTGAACTTCCGTGACAACCCTTCATACAACCTCCGCGTTAAAAAGCAATGAAATCCCTCCTTGAAAATGAATAAAACTGTTATTTCCCTATTTGCAGGAAGAGAAGAGCTTTCCCCGATCACGTGATCGCATCTGGCCAATAATTATCTAGGGCCGAAACGGCCTAATCGCTTTCTCCTTCACCATGGAAACAGTCACATTCTTCCGTTCCCCGCCTTCCTCGGCATCGATCCGTGGCAAGGTGAGCGGCAGCTTTATCTTCGAATCACAGATGAGGGAGGGTCTTCAAGGTGCGTCACGCCCCACGCTAGAAATTCGCAGAAGGTAGCCTTGGCTGAAAAGGAGGTAGGAAAACGGGATGCGCAGGTTAGACGAGGAAGAAGCGACTTAGCCAATGAGCGGTCGCTTAGAAAGGTGGAGGCGTGGTGAAAGGAACAGATTGGCACGGAGCCAACCAATGCTGGCCAGCCGCGGCTTGTGCTCCACGTCGGCATCGGGGCGACCAAGATGGAGGCGCTGATCCTGGTAGGAGCCGGAGGGGCAAGAGAGGGGAGAGGGAGAATTGCTGGGGTGCGCGCCTGTTACCATGGAGACGGGCAGGTGGGCGGGGCGGAGCTAGTCGGTTGCTGCTGGGGTGCTTCTGGGCCTGGGCTTGAGCTCCTCTGGAGGGAGTTCGGGCCCGGCCACCCGAGGAGACGCAGGGAGGCTGGGCCGGTCCGTATGGCGGAGACGGGACGGCAGGCTGAGGGTGGGAGAAACTCGAGATGCTGCTTGACACACCAGGCAGGATGGGACAGAGCAAGGAAAGTCCCTTTCTAGTCTTGTTTGCTCAAGCAGCAGAAACGTGGGCCAAATCAGCTCTCTTTTATAGAAGAAAAAAAAATAATCCAGTGGTTGCTGTTCCATCTATGAATTTCATCAAGGAAAGGACAAAAAGCCCAGTTAAGCCTTTCGTTCCCATTTCACAGATGGATAAAGTGGGACTTCCACTGAAGAAAAGCATTCTTTGTACTCTTTATTTCTTAACTGCTTGCTGCTGACCTGGCTTTTAGGAGTAGGAGATTTTTTTTCCCCCACAGAAATATGTTTGGTTACAGAACTGCCTCTTAAACCGGGAGGTTATGAAAATAATATTTCCAAGGACCTTGGAACTTCTTTGGGATGAGCTGCAAAAAACAGCTGGCTCTGAATATGATCTACAGTCTGCATCAGAGGCTTCAGAGTTGCTACAAGGCCACGATAGGTCTTACCAGGATTGGTCGGTGTCTTTGCGGTATTTGTAAAATTAAACTGAAAGAAAACTTTTATGCAGGTTTGTCCTGATGCCAAAAAAAGCTTATGCTCATTCCATAAGTAAAACATAATCAAGAGACTAAGCCAGCCTTCAAAAGCATTTTCAGAAAGCGCTGCTGTATTAATTTACTTATTTGATTTACCAAGGACACGCTGTAATTTTTAATGTATAAGGTACAAAGCATATTCACTGTATTTTATTCATCTGACCCAGTTTCCATTTTGGAGTGTGTGCCCCTTTCAAAAGCCAATAAATCATATCACATGAAAGGATGTGTATCTCTGCCCCAAACTTTTCAGGGCATCTGGAGAGTACAATATCTTGATATCACAGGAAGACAATTGAAGTCTCCAATTCAGAGTAAAATATCCAACTCTCACTTCACAGAGGTCAGCTTTCTAATAGCTACAGGACAGATAAAAATACAAATGAACAATGGGAAAAGTTTCCTGCTAAACCTTTTCCCATTATACATCTACACTGGAGCCTACTAGAAAATGATGATCTAGTCTTTAACAGATAAGAAATAGCAGCCCTGCTCAATCCAGTCAAATCCAGTCAAGAAAATTATTTATTATAATGATTGATCATATTCCTATGATACACCACAAATTTTACGAAGGGTTCCACCTCCTGTTACCATTTATTGATAGATTAGTGATGAGAAACCTGACGACAACATACTCTGAGCAAATAATCCTAAATGCACTTGTTGGAAGTATGTTTCACTTGAAATCAGTATCGCTCTTGTTCTTTTCAGACGGGTTGTAGTGAAATTTGATTTTCCATGAGTATGCAGCATCTTGTAAAACGTGGAACATTAAATGTTCACTGACTGCTGGCTAAGTATACAATTGTACCACAACATGGGTTATTATGAAATCACATAGACATCTCATATGTTTGTATTTGAAATTTTGGAATCCTATCTAGCACAATCTTAGTTGAAGTCTTGATAGCTTCTGGAAATACATCCTGCTGAGAGTAACTTTTAGTTGGAATCTCTGTGCTTTATAAATTGTTTTGCAGGCTTGGGTCGAAATCTTGGGGTACTCAATAAGTTCCCCAGCCTTATTCTGAACAGGAGAACCAGTATGTATTCATCTCTTTGTCAGTCAGCCACATTTCAAACACATTACATGCCATTAATACAAATACAAGATCAAGACACTCTAAGGTGCTTGATATTTTGTAGGTACTGGAATGTATTTTCATGCTGGAAGAGGAAAATATGGCATAAAATTGTAATAATAGATGGAATAATTTATAATTTGTAGCATTTGAAGACATTCTGAATCTGCTTCTAATATGACCAGCTACCTCATTAAATTTTATTTATGATTTTCAAATGTTGACTTTTCTGCATCCCAACCTCTTTTTCTTAATATTTACTATGCTTATAGTGAAATTAAAAATACCAGAATTTATCCCTGTGGTCTAATACCATGTTTTCCTGAAAATAAGACCCTGTCATATATTTTTTTGAACCCTGAAATAAGCCCTTGGCTTTATTGCCATGCGCTCAAAAGCCCGATTGGGCTTATTATCAGGGGATGTCTTATTTTGGGGAAAACAGGGTAGCATTAATGCTGGGAAGGTCTCCTTTTTAGAGGGCAACAGTTAAAAGTTTTTTAAACCAGGCTTAGTAGATGTCAGGTATTTATTTATTTATTTATTTTATTATTTCAATTTATAAACCGCCCTTCTCCTTGCGGACTCAGGGCGGTGAATAGCCAAAATAAAACATGGTATACAAAAGTTAAAAACAATTAAAAATTATTAAATATTATTCGGCCAATAATTAAAACAATCCAATTTAAAATCAATTTCAAATTTAAAAACGGAGGATGGGATCAAGCTAGCCCAGCTAGATGGAATAAATGGGTTTTAAGGGCCCAACGAAAGGTCCAGAGATCTGGAATCCTGCGTATCTCCGGGGGTAGGTCATTCCAGAGGGCGGGCACCGCCACAGAGAAGACCCCCTGGGGGTCGCCAGCCGACACTGTCTGGCCGACGGCACCCAGAGGAGGCCCGGAGGCACCCAGAGGAGATATGTGAGACAATAATGAAAACCTAAGTATGTATCAGATAATGTCTCAAAGCAATGCAAAGGACATAGAATTAAAGAATGATAGGACTAGGAATTTGTCTTGGAACTCATGATTGGCAAGTCTTGGCAGTAAATTTAAGTGTAGGTCAAATGCCTTTGAATTAAGCTTGATTTCTGTTGATTTCATGGATATAACCATATAATATTCTTGACAATGGGGTGGAAGTAATTTTCGAGGTGGAAGTAGACTTTTTTGACTTCCTATTATAGCTTGCAATTTCTTCTAGTGGTCTAGTGGCAGGTCTAAGAACCTGATCCTCCTTAGGATCCATAAGGCAGGTGCCTCTACCTGCTCTTATTGAACAGCAGGGTGTCACAAATTCTTCAGATCTCTAGCAGAATTTGTAAAATAGTGGGTTGTCTTGCTCTGGCTTAGGAGAACAGTAATACACAATAATAAAAATGACAATTAGCATCAATACAAAAATTGTTTTGCAAAAAAACATACCTCCTGATGGAGTTCTTTTGGGTAGGGATGATTTCAGTTGTTTGAGAAACCAAGATGTTTTTGATGATCTCACATTCTTTTCCCCTTTATTATTGCCAAACATTTAACTTTGCACTTGGGTCCAATTGAGATTTTCTAACAGAAACAGATAGGATGAGGTGCAGAAATTAGTGTTTCTTATAAACACTGATTCTAGCTAGCAAACTATTGAAGTATTAGTGGGATGTTGTAACATAAAATTGAATGGGATAGCTAAAACCACAATTATTTGCCAGATATTGAAGATATTTGAAAAAATGTAAAATAATGTCAATGCTTCTCGCTATTTTTATTTCTAAATAATTTTTTTCCCCTGAAACATGTCAGTAATCTGATGGATTTAATACTGTTATTTTTACATGACTCGATAAACATTCTGTGAATGCATCGATTTATAAACAAAAGCTCTTTGGGGTCATCCATAATATGGGATGGGGTCAGGGGTGGGTTCTACTTACCTTTACTACCGGTTTGCAGTGGGACCGTGCAAGCAAAGCTCGCACATGTGCGCACCTTTCTGCGCATACACAGAAGCATTTTAGTGACATTGGGATCGGTGGGCGAAGCCTCCCGCAGGTTTTACTACCAGTTCTATAGAACCAGTGCAAACTGGGGGCAACCCACTACTGGATGGGGTCCTGAGAGTAAAAAGGTTAAGAAATACTGCTCTGTAGCAGTTATTCTCAACATGAGCCCTATGGCCCTTGATAAAGTCATGCCGTATTTCTAGGGAGACACAGAAATTTTTTAGAACTATTCAAACTTAACAGCAAAACATTTGTCATAATCCTCACATTTCAGTATCTCTGCTAATTTCAGTAGCATAATCAATGAAAATCGCTATAGTTTATAGTACAGTATATGATACAGATTAATAAACAGTGCAGACAGTAAAGTACCTTTATGAAGAAATGGGGCTGAAAATAACGATGCAATTTAAAAGAAGCAAGCGCATTTAAAAGCTGCATGATTTTAAAATAATTGTGACTTGCAAACTTAAAATGAGCCATCGGTGTGCTGTGTCTGCAAAGCAAGCAAATGCTTTTTTTAAAGGCTCTGTGAACCTGAAGCCTACTTTGCAAATCACAGAAATAATTGTTGTACTCTATTCTCCATTGGTCCGACCTCACTTCAACTATTGTGCTTAATTCTAAGTACTATGCTTTACAAAGGATCCAGGAAAAAAATACAACAGGAGGGGCATGACAGCATTCCTGAAATAGCTTGAAAGGATGATATAAAGAAGCAGCACAACAACTTTTCTTTCTTATTCCACAGTACTGAAAGTGGAATAATAATTTTAAGATGGAGAAAGTCAGATTCCACTTGAAAGATAGAAAAAACTTCCAGTGAGTAAGAGTAGTTGAAACTGGTGGGCTCTCCTTACTGTGTTCATGCTGCATGTCTGGGATGCTGTAATTTAAATTCATGAACCAAGCAGGAATCCAACTTGATGGTCTAACAGGCCTCTTCCAACTCTGATTCTCTTACTCTTTACCTGGGTTATCCAGAGAAAATGGCAAAGAAGATTAGTGTTTGAGACGGAAAATGAATATTTTCGATTTTGCAGGTACCCAATAATGCTAGCTTTTCTTTGGAAAAAAAAAAGTGGGCTGATTTGGTTATAAACTCTACACAGCAATGTTTTGAGAACCTGCATTAAAAGGATGCATAAGGTCACTCTCTTATAAACAGTAGCTTCAGTTATTGATTTATAAAGGATATAAGCCATTTTGGTTTCATTACCTTCTGTAATCTTAAACTCTGAACTTGCTGATGTTATACCCACTTCTTTTAAATTAGAGATGTACTGCCTGAGGCTCAGAGTTACTTGTGCCTGCAAAAAATCCCCAAACTTGTTATCACATTATAACTTTTAATGTGGTAGGATAAGTGATTAAATACATAATTAGAAAGTAATCATGGTAAGTATAATTAATTTCAATTAAATATAAATTAAATGAAAGTGTAGCCCCATCTCTTCCTTTTTGTAATATATCCAAGAAAAAGTTGGGCACCACTGCATATATGTTAATGTGCATTACTTCAGTGACTTCAAGACTTGGTAAGGCTAAATGGCTCAGCTACTAGGCTTTCCTGCTTGTTTAACTGAACGGTATTCTGGATTTGTGCTTCAATTTAGTTCTAAACAGTCCTGAACAGTTTCATTCAGTTTAAACTGAATGGTTTAGAGTGGTATAATACTTTCAGTGATGTAGCTCACTAAATGACTCATTTTATTAAATGTATGTCCTCCTTTCCCCTTGGCAGGCTACAAAAGGGTTGAAAACAAAATCTAAATAGCACTTTACTTTTTTATTTGTTTCTGATGCATGTGATGCTGTATCAGGGATTTTAAGTCTTTTGTTTCAAGATAATCTGACCTCATGGAATGCTATGAGGTTAAAATAGGAAAGATTGTTTTAATATTGTCAACAATGCTTCTTGGAGAAAAAAATGCTCCAACATTCTTAATTATGCACAGAGAAATTGAAGTTGCCTGCAGGTAGTCCATTTTGAATCTGCCTTTTTCTACTGTATTATGATAGTAACTGACATTCATGTGAGCAATGTTTTTATGTAGAGCCATTAGCTGCTAAAAACCTTAGTCCATTCAATATTACAGTACATTTGTCAGAAGGTTGTTTTTTTAGTCTCATTTTATATTTAATTACCTATGGTTTGATATCACTTTAAAAAATTACATAAATAATCCAGAATTGAGTTGATTTTGAATTTTTAAAAAGAAAAAATTAAAATTGTAAGTCACCTTGCAGCGAGATGGACAAGCAACAAATTTAATAAAATAAATAAATAAAATGTTCATGTTCAAATACCATTTTGTTTTATTTAGGTTGTAGGAAGCAGATGATTCTTATCCTTCATTTTGGAACTCTGGGAAGCTAGTATTCATACTGGAGTTTAAACTGAATGTTTCACTGAGGTATATATCTCTGTCTGCTGTTGGTATAATTTACTTGAGACTATGAAGAAAAAGAAACTGCAGCTTTTAAAAAAAGTATTTTGAAATGCAAAGTCACAGCCTAGAAACTGATTGAACATCTTAATAAAAATGGGGCCATGGTATGGTCTCCTTAGAGATCTCTTAGGCTATTTTCAGACATTTTTGTGCTATGTGCTTGAAGATAAAATCGATAATGTGCTTCAATTACATCCTGACTGAACTGTTCTAACATGTACTGAGTGGGACAGTTTTTGAGAATCACTACATTAACTATGTTAGAACAACTTTCTTGGATAAAATAATATTGCTTCTGAAGATACCGTTTACAGTTTGGTGGGTAGAATTGGTTGGCACAACTAAATATAATATATCAACTACATACATTTTTTGCAAGATCCATACTAGCCATGGTTACACAAGTGTTTTGCATCACTGTTGGGCAGCTCTGACATTTTCTATTTCAAATTGCTTAGAAAAAGTAATCAGGAACCTCAGTTGGTTCACAGTGCTGGACTGTTGATCATGGTGCTTTTAATAAGCTCCATCAACCACTGAGGGCACAATTCAGTGTGTGTTTTTAATAATCGACAAAACTCAGTATGCCTTGGGATCAGAGCATCTAGAAGATCATCTTCTTGTCTCTGAGGCTTATCTGGGTATTAATATGTTCAGAAGAGGTTCTTTTTTGCATTACACCTGAGGTATGTTTACTAGGAATGTGAGAGGGGACTTTCTGGATGACAGATCTGAATCTCTTGACCAGAACAAGGCAGTTTAACTAAATCACTTGTTTATTTTGATAAGCAAATAGATTTTTATTCAGTCATGCAGTGGGTTTTTAAGCTATTCACAGAGGGATTAATGGATGCATGCTGCATTTTTAAAGAATATATGTGTCTTGATTGACTTTTATGTGTTACTCTCTATATTTTACCTTCCATTTTCATATTGTAAGTTGACTTGAGCAATATTGATAATAGGAACATAGTAGAATATATTTCATCAATAAAATAAAAGTTGCCATTTCTCCCCACCCTCCATTTCTAATAATGCAGATTAGGGTGTTTTGCAAGACAAAATATGAAGCACACAAAGCAACAATGTTATACTATCAAAAGTTAATAAAGCTACAAGCCTACATTCCATGCATTTGAGATGGATCTCAGCAGGAGTTATTTCTGAGTGTCAGTCACATGAGGTTGGGATATAAAGCATATAACCCCACCCACTCCAAAAATCCTTCATAGTGCTTATCAAAGTAAATTGTTCACATTCTCAAAAATGGGAGGATTTATAAAACAACTTTCCCTAATCTGATGGATTCTATAATGGCTCCAAATGGCTTTAGGGCTATGAATATCATGGAGGATTACATAACAAGATTAGATTTTTCCTGAATTGAACTACTACCGTGTTTTCCCGAAAATAAAACCCTGTCTTATATTTTTTTGAACCCTGAAATAAGTGCTTGGCTTTATTTTCGGGGAGGTCTTATTATTTTGGGGTATGTGGAGCAAGATGGGGCTCCTCTTACTGTCTTACCTGATTTCCAGCTCTGACTTCCTAACTCTAACCAGAGGAAACGGTGGGGACTGGCTGCACATGCATTTAAATATTTTTGGGGAGGGCTTATTTTTGGGGGGGGGCTTATTTTAGCATATGCTCTCAAAAGCTTGATTGGTCTTATTATCAGGAGATATCTTATTTTAGGGGAAACAGGGTAACTGCAGTTTAGATAGAAAAAAAATGGCTAAACATCATCATCTATAGCAGAAGAGATTTAACTTTTGAGTCTCTTATGAACGGCAGCATTGATAGTGTTGAGGAAAAAATGCAAGTAGTTTATTTTGCTTTTGAAAGTGTGTCACTTTTTTCACATTGATTACCTAACTTGGAAAAGGTTGATTCTAACAATATCTTTTCCCATCTTTTCATTACCTTGCATGTGGGCTATATTGGCTTTCTGTAAACTTCGGTGGAAATAGCTCTGCCTCCTCCATGCAGCTTTCCAAATGTCTTTTGCAAATAAAACAAACATATATAATTCTTTCTACCTTCTCTCCCTTTCCAAACACTCTCCTTCCTCAGGGATTTTGGCAGCTGTAAAATCTTTATGGCAGTACTGCTGCTATTGTGCTGACCATCTGGGCCACTGCACACCTAGTTTAATTGACTGAACTTTAATTTATTGAAACTTCAGAATTAAATGATCAGAATAAACTGTGCAGTAACTCTTAATGTCTTGTTCAAATGGTTGATTGCTCAAGGCAGCCTCTGGCTTTAACTGGAAGGCTTCAGAGAAAAAAAATATACCACTTCTGGTCTTCCAGTTAATACTCATTATAGATTTAAACTTTATTTAATTGTTTTCTCTCCTGTATAAACTAGTCTCTTTGCTAAAGAGATGTATAAATTCTACTCTGATACATATATTACTTGGTCTGCTGTGTGGATGCTGGGGTGGTTTAGTGGTGGGGAATTTTTGGTGGGTGGGGCTGTGTCTTGGGATTGTCGTGTGTTGGGCTTGGTCTCTGAGTGTTATGTGAATTTCATTGTATGGGTATACTGTGTATATATGTACAATGACAATAAACTTTATATATATGGTGAGCATCCGTTTTTCTCTTCCTGGAAATAAAACTAATGTGAGTTCCAGTGATTTGTCCATATTTGTGGCAGCATTCAATCTGGATTAGATCAGGTAACTGAATATTTCTCTGATGTATTTATATTAATCATTGGTTGCACAGCTTTAGATATTTGTACTGTTGTGCTTGCAGTTTCTAAGAGCTCCAGTGCAGAATAAATCTTGCTGCAAAGCAGGGATCTCGCACATTGAGATCTATTCACATAAATCTCATACGAAGTGAAATATTATAGAAAGGGAGGAAAATTCCTATAACACTTCTGCCTGCTATGTTTGTGAGATGAATTTGTGCATGTGTGAATAGGAATGAAGAGAGTTAGAAAAACATTTGACTTTTTTCGGTTGATGATCATTTCTCTCTGACAATGGATGAGCCACAGAGGAATTCTGAAATATTTTTTCTGCACCTTCCTATGGAAACTTGACAGTTTCTTCATGTTTACCTCTTCAAACAGAAAACCCTTGCAGTCTTTGCATCCCATTTGTTTATAGCAAATTATTCTGGCAAATATTGTATGAGAGCATGTGTTCAATCGACGAAGAAGTTAGCCTGTCAAGCTTGTTCTCAACGTTGCTTTTCATGACTTGCAAATATAGTTTGGAACAGTATGATATGATAGCAATAAGTCATCCAACATGGCTGATATATTGGTCGTCTGATCTAGGAGCCCTCAGTAATTGCAGAATTCACCGAATTCCCTAGATAATAAAAAGCCTCTACATTGAGAATTGTTCCCAGCCCCATATGCCCTGTAACAATTTCTAAGTTCTAGTTCTTTGGGTTGCCTAGTAACAAATATGGGTCCTGTACATGCAGAATTGCTGGACACTGTAGGACTGGAGATAATATTCTGCTTGTTATCGAATACCATGAAATGCAGGTAGGTTGCTCGGCAAAAGACTATCATTTGCAAGAATCTTGATTATCATCTGTTTTAAATTCTAGACTTTGTTTTGTGATGGCTTCAGGCTTAATCTTAAGAAGAATAGTGTTGCCCACTTCCATAGTTATCAGGATTCCTTGTTTCATAAAATTTAGGAAAAAGCATTCTCCCTGTTTCCTTGGCCTTCAACTACATCAATAGCACAGTGGCTCTGAGGAATCAGGCTTAAGCTTGGTGTGTGCAGGTCTGTTCCACAGATGGTCTTCTGCTCCCAGAGAGGACCTGTTGTAGCGCTTGAGGTGAAGTTCTGTTATACACTTTGACTGTGGTTACATGGAAGTCAGTGCATCACAGAACTTTGTCTCGAGAGCTTTTCAGCATCCATCAGGGGAAAAAATGGCTCTCCTCTAGCCCTTTCTCTCTCCAGCTTCACCTCAGGAGGCTGTTAGGAATTTGGGGAGCTGATTTATGCCAAACCCAACAGTTGATGTATGATAGGATTTTTATTAAGCCTATCTTGAAGCTCAGCAGGAATTTTGTCCTGAGTTCTTCTTTAGGCAGAGGATATGCTCCACCATGCAGCTACAGTTTTGTCTGAATCCTATTAGAATATCCCATTGAGCTCTAAACATGGCAAGAAAGCGGTCCATGTTTCCCATAATTTTGACCCTGTATGTCAGGATTGAGCTGGAAAGTTTTATGTTGCATATTGACTTACAATGGAAGCTATAACTGGTCATAGCTCTGACAAGCTGCTATTCAACTGATCCACATGTAGGTAGTTCTGCTATTGAGTTGAGAGCGGTACCTTCACTTGTTTTTAGTCAAGGAGCAATCTGCAAAATTGCTCCTTGACTACTCAAAATTTATGGTCTTATCGTACTATTTCTCTCATAAAAAGGCTGAGGCTCCAAGAACTTCTTAAAGGTGAAATTTTTGCAGGTACGGCGGAAATCCTCTCTTCTTTGCAATTATTAGAAGATTGTGTGTCTCTGCTTGAGAGAAATAGAGAGAAAAGAGGGAGGGACAATATTTCTGTCTCCATTGTATAATCCAATTCAAGATAGATGGTTTAGTGGGCAAAAATTCCCAAACGTTGATATGGGAAGGACGTTTACATAATATAGTACATTGAGGTAAAACGAGTCTGTATTCTGGAGGAGTACATTGACTATATAATACTTTGCCTTGCCATGCATGTCTCTTCTTTGTTCTTTGTTTGGAGTTTCTTACAGGCCTGTTTGGCCTCTTTGATATTCAATAAGTCCTCATGATGTACTAGCTTCAGTGCATCTTCTTCACAATTCTTCGGCCCTTTTTTCTTCTTCAACTGCCTGGTGCAGTTGAAACATTCCACGTCCCCTAATTATTACATTAAGGTTGGTCGCACAGTCAACCAGAGATTTAGACTGGAGGGCGATTTTACCCACCTATTGAACCTTTCCCCAAGGACCTGTCACAGACATGTGTTATTATTTGATGGTGTTAAAGGTATCATCACAGAATGTATGTAAGTGCTTTCAAATATAGCTCCTTTTGCAATTGACTGGTGGTGTTTTTGTCAGTGCCAAGGGCATTCATGTGATGTTTCACATGTTTTCAGATTACACCCAAGGCACCTATGACTATTGATTCTACCTTTGCTTTCTTTTGCCACAGTTGTTTATATTTTGTGATTTTTTTCCAGTTGTCTCTCTTCTGCTACCTCCAGGTACTGCACCATCCACTGTCCAGAGTTTTTTTGTCTTTCTTATCAACAATTGTTAAGGGTGTTGAATGGCAGGTGTTTGTCTGAATTCTAAAGTCCCAGAGCACTTTAGCATCTTCATTTTCTACCATTTGTCTATTTTATAATCCCACCAGTTCTTACGTGTAGGCAAATGGTATTTCTTGTAAATATTTCTATGTGCCATTATTGCTACTTCGTTTGCCTTTGTTTTTTGTAATCAGACTGTGGGATCTCCTTGCAGCTGCTATGATGATGATGATTATTATGATCAGTAGTAGCAGCAGTAGTACCGTAGCAGCATTTAAATTTATACATGCCCAACTCCCAGCAATTCTTACTTATTGAATGGGCTGCCATAACTTACCAAGTGACTGTATTAGACTGAATAGACTGTAAGTTATGCAGATCTGGAATGACATATTGTAGATCTATATGAGTACTTCACATTATAAAATGGTAGCAGACAAAAATGTCATTTGATCTCCGACAATTCATCATCTTAGAGAAAAAGAAATGAAGTTTCTAGTCCTTGTGAGGAGCTATGTGAAGTTTGAAAACATATAGAACTATAAACCTTGGAATCAGACCCACAGTGGTCAATGTGGACGTTTCAGGGTCCCTTACTATGGTTTTAATTTGTTTAACTCATTACTATCACAATAGCTGAATAAAATTTGGGACACAATATAGATTTCATTTCACCTCAGCATCTACATACTGTAGTTTTGTTCAGTGTGACAAATTATGATGGTGATGCTGTGCATCTCTACACCACGCTCTGGTTAAAAAAACAAGTTGCACTTGGCGTTAATTGAATGGAACAGTGAATGCGTACCTTTTTCCCCCCCCTCAGGAACCATCTCTGTACACAGTGAAAGCCATTCTGATTTTAGACAATGATGGAGACCGTCTTTTTGCTAAGGTAAGTGACGGGGCCTGTAAAGAGTGGAAAAATTCAAAGTTTTAAGAAGAACTCAAACCATAGCTCCAATTGCAGGGTTTGCCTGCAGTGCTTCCCCATTCCCCAAATCTGCGTCTATTGAAAAATGTTTGGTTTAGAATTGTTTCTTTTTTTGTTGTTGTTAGTTTTTTAATGAAGCTATTACATCTTTTTCTGCCCTAGTGTACTATCTTGAAGGAAATGTGTCTCTGCAGCTACATTTGATTTGGGTGGATAATTTATGAGATCTTGGCTCAACTTCCTTCTACCCAGATTCAAATGCCTTATATCTGCCTCAGTTCCCCATTGTAGAAAACAGGGAAGTGTCTGTCAGGTTTATTATGATGGAAAAGAAGAGTACCCTTCCATACCTTATAGATGTGGCAGACTGTGCAGTTAAATGAGACATGAGGAGCCATTGGCCCTCTCAATATTCTTGAGTTCATAATTTACATTAACTCCCAACTAGCATGTTTCCTGGAAATGGTGGTCTGACCATATCTTACAGGATCCCCTGCTCCTGATTTTAGCATATGAAATTGCCTTTAGCATGATTGCATGTCTCATTTGAATCTGGCCACTTATTTCCTTGCCTCTCAGCTAATCAGCCTTTCTTTTCCCGTATTAGTATTATGATGACACCTATCCCACCGTCAAGGAGCAGAAGGCTTTTGAGAAGAATATTTTCAGCAAGACCCATCGGACAGATAGTAGGTTTTCCATGGATCATGATTAATCCATTATTTTTCAATATTTGTTAATACATTCCAAAGGCCAGATCTATACCAGTGGGAAAAACCAGAATTAATGTGTACAAGAAAGTTTTAAGAACATTTTTAAGAACACTGTTTTTTTTTAAAGTTCCCAGGTTATTTTTAATTTACACTTCATTTTGGGGAGAAATTTGTTACATCAAGGGTAAGCAGTCCATGTAGCTCTCTTATGAGAAGAAATTGAGTGGGAAGGTTTGGCTGTGAAAAATTTTGAGTGTGAGGGAAAAGATGTCAGTGTTCTTTAAATTCTGGAAAGTGGTTGACTTAGAAGAAAATGAAAATGTGCTTTCCATTGTCTTAGAGTGCAAGACACAGAATAGTGGTCTTGTTACAGAAAGTGCATCCTGGTTGAATGTCAGGAAAATATAGTAAAAAGAGCTTTACAGTAGAACCAGCCTATTCAAAGTGATGGTGGGTTCTTTTTTATTGGATACAGTCAGTTGGATAGTAGTCCATGAATAGAGCATTTAGGTCTAAGTCTTAAATGTCTCCTTTGAATTCCACGAGTCTACAGTTTTCTTTGAAAAAGAAAATTCTTTAAGAGAAACAAGGTCCACCAGCATTGTCCTATCCCCTAAAACCTCCTCTGGATTTTGTTCATTGTTCAGTTTTGAAATAAAATTTTCTTGTTGATGCCCCCTCCTATTACATAAAATCAAAAACTCATACTACATGATTGTAATAAGATACTCCTTTCAAATTTCTCGTTTCCTGAGAACACCCCACATGTTCGTGCATGTGAGCTGATGCAGGAATGTGGATTTATGCTGCATCCTGTAACACATAATTTCTTTATGTAACATTAATTGCAAATTGGTATGAATATAAGTATTGATAGATTATTACAGCAGTCCAGTTTAAACATTTTTTTAAAGCAAGAACCAATTGTTTCTATAGTGTAGATTCTCCCAAAAGCCTGCAATAACTGGGGCAACATTGTCTTGTTAAGCAGCTTTGGAAAGTTAAGGGTGACTATACTGTATCAGAATATCATCATCACTCAGGATTGGAAATATAGCTTAGTTATATTTATCTACCTCCCACCCTCTCTTGTTCCAGGTGAGATTGCTCTCTTAGAAGGCCTGACTGTTGTTTATAAGAGCAGCATTGACCTGTATTTTTATGTTATCGGCAGCTCCTATGAAAATGAGGTATGTTATTCTAGGAACAGCAAAGCAGCTGTTTGCAGTAGCATCACTAGTTTCAACCATGCTGACTTCCATATGAAGAAAATGTTGTTGCCATCATTGTATGATGGCAACCTTAGATTATGTGAAAACTGACTGCAAACTGCAAAATACTGTCAACTGTTAACCTTGGACAGAACGTTGTGGCAAGATTGAATCATTACCCTCTCTTATTCCATTTTAAACTGAGAACCTCATATGTTTAAGAGAAAAGTCTAATGGCACATAACATAGATGCACAATTCTGGCACACCATGACTTGGGTCCCTTGTGACTTGTAGCAAACACCAATCTTTTGGGTTTGGGCCTTTGGGTCATTGTGTATGCATTTATGTTGATCATATGGATGTGCTTTTCCTTTGCAGCTGATGCTAATGGCTGTGCTCAACTGCCTCTTTGACTCACTCAGTCAGATGTTGCGGTAAGACGCTCCTTATTGGCTATAGCTGAAGTGTATGGGAGCTGAGGTGCAAGATGTCTACAGGGAAACTCATTAGAGATGACTGATTTACTTTCTCAGAAATAACCAGATTTTGATTAGATAACCCTCTCAGAATGTATTCTTGCGACTTGTATTAATAATCTGGAGTCCATCTGTGGATTTGCATGTTTAAGAATTGGTAGCTCCACCATGTAGAGCAGGGATGTCAAACTGGCAGCTGTGGGCCAAACGCATCAATGCAGGCCACGCCCACCCCAGCTCCGCAAAGGCAAAAAATTGCCTTCGATTGTGACGTAATCAAGTTTGACACTTGTGATGTAGGGTTTTCAGGGAGTGGGAAAACGGGGGCTTCAAGCTACTGATGGTTCATCTATAGCAGAGGTCTTCAAACTTAGCAGCTTTAAGACTTGTGGACTTCAATTCCCAGAATTCTCCAGCCAGCTATGCTATGGTGACTGGAGAATTCTGGGAGTTGAAGTCCACAAGTTTTAAAGCTGCCAAGTTTGGGGACCCCTGATTTAGTGCTACTTAGTTCCATGTGCAGTTCAGTTCAGCAAACTCAACTGAACACTGACTGCTCTGCTTTTCCTCTATCGTATAAGCTTTTTTACATTTTCGGGTGGGAGGAGTGGCTTTCCATCTAGATAACTTATTTGCTTCCCATGGTACCATATTGTGGGCTGAGAAATACCATGTTAAAATAAAGGGGGGTGTGTGTGTGAAATTTCAGTTTTGAACCAGGTCCTGATCCTTAAAAACTTTAAGAGCCTAAAGTGGTACCCAATGCCCTAGTTCCACACTCAGTAATGTTCGGCATCTCTTGCAGAAAGAACGTGGAGAAGCGAGCTCTCCTAGAGAACATGGAAGGCCTTTTCCTGGCAGTGGATGAAATTGTGGATGGGGGGTGAGTCTAATGTCTTTAGAAATCTGTTCATGCTCAAATTTGGGTTTACCTGTATATGGATCTTGTGCATAACTCTGGATAAAATATGCATTCTCAGTGGTAAGAAATGCCTTGGGTTGTTTCGGGAAATATCAGTCTTTGTTATTGTTGCTACCCCTCCCCTTCCAAGAGCTATCAGAGAATGTAGTTCAATTTGTAGTTGAAGAGCTGTGATGGCGCAGTGGTTAGAATGCAGTACTGCAGGGTACTTCTGCTGACAGCCGGCTGCCTGCAATTTGGCAGTTTAATTCACACCAGGCTCAAGGTTGACTCAGCCCTCCATCCTTCTGAGGTCGGTAAAATGAGGACTCATATTGTTGGGGGCAATAGGCTGACTCTGTAAACCACTTAGAGACGGCTGCAAACACTGTGAAGCGGTATATAAGTCTAAGTGCTATTGCTAATATGGTGAACAATTGTTTCTTTCTCTCTTATAGGGTGATTTTGGAGAGTGATCCCCAGCAAGTTTTACATAGGGTTGCCGTACGTGTAAGTGACCCTTATCTGACCTTTTCATTCTTGACAGCCTGCCCAGCAGGCAGGAGCTTTCTGACCCAATTGGCTGACAGGCAGAGGCAGCAGTTACTTAGCTTGTATTTGCAACAGATGAAAGGATGTCACAATTCCATATCTTTATCTGGGATTGTCTGCAAGTGGGGTGTAATGTTATGGAGGCAGGGGAAGAGAAAGGATGCGCTCTTGATAAGCAATTGGCCTAAGTGGCAAGTTGTTGTCCCTGATTTGGGTACAGAAAAGTAGGATTCCATCAGATCTATTTTTCAGAAAGGTCAATGAGATATTCTGCATCCCACCAAACAGAGTTCCTTCTTCCTATTTTAGGGGGAGGATGTCCCTCTCACAGAACAGACAGTCTCACAGGTATGTCTTCTGGTCAGATTTTTTGTAGTATTTTACATTTTCCGTGATATCCTCTTTCCATGTACCTGGCTGCCCTTTACTCTTCTTTCCTGTGAATGTTTCTTGAATTTACACTTGAAGACATTGATAGGTAGTGTGTCGCTAACATCCTAGGGATATGAGGGCAGTTGCATCACACAAATGCGAGCTTTGAAGCATGATGCAGAACTGAATGCGCAACTGGTCTTCGCTTTCATTTCAGTGATCCAAACTTTGAATATTTAGACTAGTTGAATAGCCCTCTTCCATCTGATGCTGTCCCACTGTGGGATGAGCAAAGTTGTTGTAACTTGGAAATATGATTACAGAATTTGAAACCCCACAAAAGATTTTCATCAGTCAGTTGTGCTTTTGACAAAGTGGACTCCCATTTTATTTTACTTAGGGCTCGGGATTTGCATTTGCACTGAATGTGCATAGATACTAGATTTGCCCTTCTCAGCTTTAGTTTATGTCTCTGTGTTATGAACCCCTCTTCTAAGATATTTTTCTGTAAAAGAATTATGTGGGTGGACAGTTGTGTAAGAAATTCATTTCACCACCAATGTTTACCTTCTTCTTTTTGCAGGTACTGCAGTCAGCAAAGGAACAGATTAAGTGGTCCCTTCTGCGATGAAGAACCATGTGGAATCTGCTCCATTGACCTGCTGTCTCCAACTGAACCTCCTGTCTGTTTGTCTTGCACTGACCAAATTATAACATGACCACCATTTTTGACAGATTTCTAACTATTTGCAAGTTTCATTGCTCTCCTATTGATTATTGTAGTGCTATTATATGGGGAAACACTATTCAGGGTTATTGCACAGATACATGATATGTCAAGAACAGTCAACTCAGTTCATTTTAGATGTTAGTCTCCCTCCTTTTTCCTCTGTAATCCAGAAATACAGTTATTTATAATATGTTTTGTCCAGTTTCTTCCCAGTATTAACACTAGGATAGAAGAAAAGCGTAGTAACAAATGTTTACATTTATTTATTAATCAGATTTATATAGCTGCCCATCTCCCTCAAAAGGACTCTGGTTGGCGCATAACATTAAATAAAACAGCCAATATAAAGCAGATTTTTTAAAAATCCAAAAGCCACAGTAATAAATAAACATAAAAACAAAGATACAATACCTTGGATGAAGAGAGGATAAAAATATCCCCACTCAGCAATGGAGTCATCAGGACAGATCTTGGAATCCCATGCCTGGCAGCATAAGTAGAGCCTTACAAAAAAAAATAAAAATCAAAAGAGATGGCACCAATCTAATTCCAGGTGGAAGGATGTTCAATCAGGTAGGCACAACAGCAAAGAAGATATAGATCTTCTGGAATCCACCAAACATAAATCCCTAGCCAACAACCTCCTCCCCCCCACTCCCCAATAACTTCGAGATTTATTTGCAGATGTGTCTTACTTTAGTTAAAGTCATTATTCATGAGTTCACCATCCAAAAAGAACCTGGATAAACATGGGATTCATGGAAATGTAGCAACAACAGAAACCATTGCCTAATAAGAAAAAAAAAACATCGCTTATCTCAAATTTCTAGGCCACATAACTGCATTAGTTGGTGAAAACCAAAACCTGCCCTCCACAAATAAGAACCTCAGGCACAGAGGTGGTAGTGTCATGGGTTTTGCTTTGCTACTTCAGGAAGTGGATGATTCCCTGTCATAGAAGGAAAAACGAATTCTGCTATGCAGCAGGGAATTCTGCAGAAGAACTGAAGCTAAGATAAACCAGGTTGTGCAGCAAGTTCATAGTCACGGCAAGTCTATAAGAAAGCTGAAGAAGAACCAATTTAGTGTTTTGGAATGGCTAGAGTCACCATACAAAAATGTGGCAGAACTTGAAATGCTACAACTGCCCCAAATATAATTGAGTCAAGGGAAATTGCTGTAGAGAAATAGTCCAAAATTACTACATAATGATATGAGACTAATTGCCAATTACAAGAAGCATTTTGATAGCAATTATTACAGCAAAAGATGGTGAAAGAATGGAGGGATTGTGTGATTACTTTTTCACAGAGAATTTGGGGTGATTTTGTTTAAGAAATAAAAGAAGCACCAAATGGTGTTATTTATTCACCCAGATTTCTTTTGTATATCAGAAGCTCTGATAATGTTCAGCAGTAAAGATAAGAAGAAAAAGTAGCATAGATGGGAGGTTTCAGATCTATCCAATTCCCAAACTTATCCTCTCAAGGTACTTTATGCAGGAATGAGGGAGCAAGTAGTTGAAATCTGCAGTTCACATTTGATAAATAATTAGTGGTGTGTGATAGCATCCATGGGGAATGTGTCAAAATGACTGAAGCCCCACCCCTCTATATGCACATGCCACATTCACACAGGTACAAAAGAGGCTGGCCTTCTATTGTGTAATCTCCATATTGACTCTTGGGATTCCCCCTGCAGAAGCTCCTGCCATGCAGGATCAGATGGAAACAATCCTGCCTTGCCTTCTGCTGGGAGATCCTTTTTCTGTGCAAGAGAAAGCAGGGATTGTTTTCTGCAAATAGATGAACCTGTTTCTTTATAAAACAGGAGAAGGAGTGGAAGGAAAGACTGCTTTTCTCAAAGCTCTGAGCCCTGATAAGTGGAGCCAACATATTCTACATACTTGGACGGGTTCTTGCAGAGTTTATATGGAAATGATTTTTTTTTTCATGTGTTCAATTCTGTCTGGTTCTCAGAGCCTGCCTGGACAAGTCCCTGCAGTTTTCTTGGCAAGGTTTTTCAGAAGTGGTTTGTCCTTGCCTCTTTCCTAGGGCTGAGAGAGAGTGACTAGCTCAAGGTCATCCTGCTGCCTTTGTGCATGGACTGGATTGGGTTTCTAGCCTAGTACTTTAACCATCACAACAAACTGGCTCTCTAAACGAAGTATATGAAATACAAAGTCATCATTCCATAATGACTGAGGAAAAAACATTCCAGATCTTATGAGCCACCTGTGTCTTGTTTCTAACTCCTATATTAGCCTACAAAACAAAGTTGCTGCTTTAAGGACTTGACTAATGCTACTCTTGAAGTAGAGGTGCAACCCACCCCCACATCTAATTTTAACTTCTAAAATAAAAAAGTTCTGTTGATAAGAGATGGTGTTACCATTGAATTTCAGCCATGGGATACGAAGATGCAAAATGGGTGTTAAAAGAGCAATGCATTGGGCTTAAATTCTCATTACTTCCTTCGCCCATCAAAACCAGTAGTGAAATCCTACCGGTTTGGGCAAACCGTTGTGATAAAAGCTACTGGTTCAGTGAACCGGTAGTAAAAAGCTACCAGTTGGTCCGAACCGATATTTCCGACGATCAGCTGTGTTGTGCGATTTAAAATTGCTAGAAAACTTTCTAATGAATCTAAATCTTCCCCCCCTCGCTGTGCTACTTATCTTCCCAAACCTTTTTCCACGCGCAGCGTGTGTTTGGCATGCATTTGGTGTGCACTGCACATGTGTGCACAGCATGCATTTTGTACACTGCCCATGTGCGGGCAGGGAACCGGTGGCAAACCAGGGAGGATTTCACTACTGATCAAAACCATTGAACTGTTAGTAAGGTCTCTCCTTGGAGCAATTCCTATGCCAGTAAGGTTTCTCCTTGGAGCAATTCTAGACACCTCCTTGGATGTTTTTTCTTTCTCTTCCTTGCTGATTCCCATGATGTTTTGGAAGATTGGCTGAAATTTCTCCATTTCTCCATGTTTGGATTCAGCTGAAGGAATATTTCACAATATTTTGGGATCTGGTTCTGTCTCTTGCTTTGATGAGAACTAATGGGGGTGCTAGCCAATGTCTATTGCAGAGCTCTTCTTGCTGAATGAATAAAGTTCAGCATGTCCCATGTGTGTTCAACTACCCTGTTTCTCCCAAAATAAGACATCCCCTGATAATAAGCCCAATTGGGCTTTTGAGTGCACGGCAATAAGGCCAAGCACTTATTTCAAGGTTCAAAAAATATATATAAGACAGGGTCTTATTTTCGGGGAAACACGGTATGTAGGGAAAGGGATACCCAATCCCAAATAATTAGCTCTCCAAGATAGGTTTTCTGGAATTTA
The DNA here is from genome assembly GCA_030761175.1 of Masticophis lateralis. Classification (NCBI taxonomy): domain Eukaryota; kingdom Metazoa; phylum Chordata; class Lepidosauria; order Squamata; family Colubridae; genus Masticophis; species Masticophis lateralis. The sequence continues at coordinate 148,415,696 of JAUDYJ010000002.1, forward strand.
CATTTTCAAATAAAGAAGTTTCCTTTGGTGAACCTCTCCCACCTGATCTTTATTTCTAATTTACGTAGTGCTTGTTACATCTCACCGGATGTCACCCAAATGCCACTTGTGCCACCCATGCATTAAAGGGCATTATAAACCTGTGAAAGGACAATTATCAGTCACTAATTCACAAGTATGGTGCCATGTTGTAATTGGCTGCAGATGTTTACAATAAAGTCTCCAGGGACAAAAAAATCTTTCTCTAGATCATCATCCTTTTTAATGTGCCTGTAGTAGATCTTGAAACGTGTGACGAACATGTGATAGTCTGCAAGCTCAGAGAGCACCAAGGATGCCACAGTTCAGTCCTGAGCTACGAATATTCTCTTCTATTGGATCCTAGTGTTACAGAAGAAATCATCATTGTCAGTGGGATGAAAAAAATGTAGTTATTCGTTTCTATTTTTTTTCTTTTTAATCTTCCATGACTCGAGGGGTGGAAGGTATGCCCTTGCTCTGTTTTTTCTTGGAGACATGGGTGCAAAAAAACAAAAAACAAAACCCAGGTATGTTATGCACGCACACAATTGTGTCATAGAAAGTTAGTAATGTGCTTCCTTGTACCACTATTTTAGATACTAAATATTATGGTTCATTGCTAAGAATATTGATCCATAAGTTTAGGGAGTTTACTTCCGAGTAAGCAAAAAACATTTTCCACTTTTATATACATTTGCAAACAATACTATTAAGATTTTCAAGCTATTTCATTCTGCGCTCCTTGGAAACACGATTGTTATTGTAAAAAAACAGTTCGAAATACATACAGTATGGGGATGGACAGGGACAAAATGTCAGCCTCCAGGCAAACTGCTTCATTTTGCTGCCTTAGCAAGGTTTGCTGAGTGCTGCAGAAGCTTCTGAACACTGCAGAAGTTGACCTATTATTTTAAAATAGTAGAAAAAACAACTAGGATGATTAAAGGCCTGGAGACTAAAACATATCAAGAACAGGTTGCAGGAAGTGGGTATGGCTAGTTAGAGAAAAGAAGGACTAGGGGTGATATGGTAGCAGTATTCTAGTATTTGAGGAGCTGCCACAAAGAAGAGAGGGTCAACTTATTTTCCAAAGCACCAGAGGGCAAGACAAGAAACAGTGGATGGAAACTAATCAAGGATAGAAGCAACCTGGAATTTAGGAGAAACTTCCTAACAGTGAGGACAATTAACAGAGGAACAGCTTGTCTCCAGAAGTTGTGAGTGCTTTGTCACTGGAGGTTTTTAAGAAGAGACTGGACAACCACTTGTCTGAAATGATATAGGGCAGTGATGGCTAACCTTTTTGCATAGTGTGCCAGGGTCGCGTACACACGTGCCCACACCCACAATTCTATGCGCCCTATGCATGAGCATGTGACCCCCCGCTCCTGGCACATGATGGCCCAGGGGGCCCGGTAGGCCCATTTTTCTCTCCTCAGGCTCCAGAGCCTTTCTAGGAGCCTGGGGAGGGCAAAAACGGCCTTCCACATGCCCCCGGAGATCCTCCAGAGGCCAGAAAAAGCCTGTTTGCTGACTTCCAGTTCCACAGGAGCTGAGCTCGCATGCCCATTGATATGGCTATAGGTTCCATAGGTTCACCATCACAGATATAGGGTTCCCCTGCTTGAGCAGGAGGCTCGACTACAAGACCTCCAATGTCATCCCTTCCAGTTCAATTCTGATTGATTCAATAATAGGAATCAATTGTGCAAGCACCAGAGAATGAAGTAGTTTAAAAATCTTACAGATATTCTTTACAAATTTATCTACTGTATACTTTAATGCTTTAATGCTTTCTGCAGCACTGTGCAGACCTTGTTGAGGCAGCAAAACAAAACAGTTTGCAGGTCGCCATTTTATGGGTGGACAAAATGGTAGCCACTTTTGGAATTGTGCCACGTTGCTGCACAAAAGAAGGAAGGCCAGGGCAGGTGGGCTTAGGCCTCCAATGGCCTCCCACATCCATGAGGCACTCCACGCTCTGCTTAATGGCCCACATGTTTATTTAACTTTATATTGGGTTTGAAGGTTTTGGAGACAACTGCTGTGATTTTCAGAAGTCAAAATCTATTTTCTCAAATAAACAAACAGACAAAATCAGCTATGGAGTTTGGGGCATAGGGTCTGATTTCTCAACTCTTTTTGTGGAGCATCATGATAGAAAAAAGTGTGATTTCTGAGCCAAACCCCCTATCAGCTCCAGTCAGCATGGGCAATGGTGGAAGATGATGTAATTTAGCAGCATTTCATAAGCTATAGGGCCCCCATTGAGAGATGGGCTGCTGCCGGTTCGGACCGGTTCGCCGGAACCAGTTCTTCCAATTCTGTGTGATTCAGAGAACCGACAAATCAGAGCACCCACTGACCCCGCCCCCACCCATTTTTGGGCCGTTTTCAGGCTGTTTTTCTGGCCAAAATCGGCCCAAGAAATGGCCAGTAAACGGCCCAAAAAAAGGCCTGAAATTGGCCCTAAAAATGGCCAAAAAACAGCCAAAAAACCAGGCCATTTTCTGGGGTCTTTTCAGGCTGTATTCCGGGCCATTTTCTGGGCCAAAATTGCCCTGAAAATTGGCCTGAAAATGGCCCAAAAATTGCCCCAAAAAGCTGGTTGCGAGAGGAAGAGAAGCTGGGTGAGCCGGACCCAGATGTGTACCGGGTCCCCTTGTCCCAGAAGCATTTACCTTGCACTCTTTCCCTCTCTGCTAGCCCCCTTCTTTGCATGGGATCACTCAGCAATGGAAAGGGAGAGGGAGAAGGGGGCAGTGTTTCTGTGTGCTCCCATTTCTGTGTGGCACTCGCCCCTCAATGTTAGCGGCCGCCGCTGCCCCCTTCTCCCTCTCTGTCTCTGTTGCTGGGCAATCCCATGCAAAGAAGGGGGCTAGCAGAGAGGAGAGAGTGTGAGGTTGCTGCTTCTGGGATGAGGGGACCCAGGAAGCATCTGAGCCTAGCTTACCCAGCTTCTCTTTCTCACACAGCCAGCTTTCCCTGTCTAGCTTGACGCAGTCTCTCTCTCACACACACAAACACACACACATGCGCACACAGCTTGGATCTTTCTTTCCTCCCTCCCCCTGTCCAGCAGAGTCCCTTGGATTCCCTCCCCAATACAGGTACCACCAACATAAGTGATGTAGAGTTGGCCACGCCCACTCAGTCACATGACCCCACCCAGCCACACCTACCCAGCCAGTCATTAGGGCAGAGAACCTGTTGTTAAAAAATTTGGAGCCCACCACTGTCCCCATCCCTTTGCTAGAAGGACTAATGGCTTAACTCTGTATTTAATTTCAAATGAGCTTCCATTTGACTGCACTATTGGGTCATTCCATCTTTAATATATATAAGTCATAGTGGGAGTTTTTTGGGGGGGGATTAAGCTAGAAGACTGCTTTTACGTCCAAAAGGCTGAAAACCTATACTATTTCTGAGGAGGATTATATGTTCATCTCCTATTAATTGATGCACAATTTCTTTGCATTATGTGATCCTGAGTGTGTTTGCTGATTTACCACTTCAAGAAGCTTGTAGAAGATCTCAGGCTTCAAGAAGAACTCAGTCATCCAGTTCATGGTTGTCCCAAAGGTGCTTTTTCAGGAGGCAAGTGGACTTTCTTGTTTTTTCTTTTGAAGATGTTTCACTTCTCATCCAAGAAGCTTCTTCAGCTCTAACAGGATAGTGGGGAATAGAAGGATTTATATTCCTTGTAGACAGCTGGTCATTTGCATCTTTTTAGAGGATCATTGAAGAACTTGGGTGTTTATCTGTGTCCTCAGAGTCACCTGAGTAGTACTCCTGCTTCCTGTAGTCTGCAATTTTTTCCCTGGAAATCCGTTCCTCCTCCCACACCATTCAAAGGGTGTTCATCCCAAATTGTGTAGCTCAAAGTCTGTAGAGAGTCTCAGTCATCCTGAGGACACAGATAAACCTCCAAATGCTTCAAGGACCCTCTAAAAGGATACAGATGACCAGCTGTCTGCAAGGAATATAAATCCTTCCATTTCCCATTATCCTGTCAGAGCTGAAGAAGCTTCTTGGATGAGAAGCGAAATGTCTTCAAAGAAAAATCAGAAAGTCCAGTTGCCCCCTGAAAAAGTACCTTTGGAACACTTCAAAAAGCATTTTGCAAGTTCTTCACCAGTTTAATCCATCCAGCTATGATGGATTTATCAGCTAACCAGCAAGAAGGTTTTGGACTCAACATGTGGCTGAATTGGACAAGATGTATTTAACCCTATTAAACAATAACATTAAACTGGTCCTTGAGAAGCATTCAACGTCTGGCTGACTGTGCATCAAACCATAATAATAATGAGAGGAGTGTGCCAAAGGTCTATTCCATAACCCTGCTTATTTAATTGAAATACAGATTCTACCATGGGAAATGCTGGACCAGAAAAAAAATGTTGAAATTAAAATTGCTGGAAGAATTAGTAGCAATGTTATATCTGCCTATGATGTTACCTTGGTGGCTGAAGGTTAAGAAGTCATAAGAGATCTCTTGTTGAAAGTGAAAAAAATGAATCTGATGTCTAATATTTTTTTTAAAAAAATCACAAACCTAATTTTGTGTTAACTGCTAGTGCCAATGGAGTGGAACCAGACAAAGAAGAAGAGAACGAGTAATAGATTTTATCCAATAGGTTCAAAAATCTATAAGAATGGAAAATATGACCGTAACATAAAGCAACATCTGTTTCTTGGGGAAAAGACTGTGATAAATTGTATCTAAACAAAACAAGTGTGGAGGCATCCTATTGTCAAGAACGGTTAAGCACATGAAGGCTTGGTGTTCCAATTTATAACATATGGCTGCAAAATTGGACCATCAGAAAGGCTGAATGAAGAAAAAGCAATGCCTATGAAAGACAGTGCTTGAGAAAAGTATTGAGATTCTATTATGCAGCAAGAATAAATCATTCAGAACTAGGTGAACTCAAACTAGACAAATCCCTGGAAGCATTAAAAAGGAAACTAAAACAAAACTCCATAGAGAAGATCCTGATGCTTGGAAAGATCAAAGCAACAGAAAAGTGTAACTAGATATTATTGCTGATGTCATCAACCCACAGACTTGTAAGAAGCAATTATTGATGGACATTCCTAGTGAAGTATTATTGGAAGAAAAATCCGGCCTGATGCCAAGTCAGGAGAAAAGATGTAGGAACCAATGAATTTGGAGGCAGGCTGCAGAGGAAAGGAGGTTTCCATTTATTTAGGAATCTGAAGCGAAGTGACTCAGCATCGGTTCTTGGACAGCTGATAGCCTGACATGGGGAGTAGAGTGAATTTTATACTCTTTTGGACCTTTGAGATTGAGATGCTTGATGGGGCAGGAGCGACAGAGATGAGTTTCAGCAGGTTCTGACCAGTTCTGGAGAACCGGTAGCAGAAATTCTGAGTAGTTCGGAGAACTGGTAGTAAAAATTCTGACTGGCCCCACCCCCATCTAGTCTCTGCCTCCTGAGTCCCAGCTGATCAGGAAAAAATGGAGATTTTGCATTACCCTTCCCCTGGAATGGGGTGGAGATGGAGATTTCACAGTATCCTTCCCCTGCCACGCCCACCAAGCCATTCCCACCAAGCCACACCCACTGAACCGGTAGTAAAAAATTTTGAAACCCACCACTGAGGGGCAGGTCTCAAAACCTGTCGCTATCGGTTTGCTCATGGGCATGGTCGTGCTCGCGCACGCACACAACACTTCTGCACATGTGCAGAAGCGTCCAGGTGGGCGGACGGAGCCTCCCATCGCTGCTGCTACTGGTTCATCCAATCCGGGGCGAACCGGTAGCAACCCACCACTGTGATGGGGTTATTTGATTAGATTAGATTCTGTATTCTAATTATCCCTGTTTGGTTTCCTGGGTGTTGATCAGGCTCAAGGCTAGCCTTGGGGAAAGATGTAAATTCTGTGTGGCTTTGTGTTTTGTGACTTAATCTTTAATCCGGTCAATTTAGCCTGTCTCAGTCTTCTAACGGGTTACTCTGACTGGGAGGGCAGGTATTGCTCTAACTTCTATGGATGGTTTTTCTTTGCCTTCTCTGGGGGCATGGAAATAAAGAGGGAGGGTCTTATGATTCTACAGTTTGATCTATTCAATCCAGAAGGGTCAGAATAATTGAATGATAACTATAGTTTTTTCTAATGTTTAATGTTAAAGGTTGGGCATTAGATCTAAAGTTTCCCCCCCCCCCCTTAAGTTAGTAACTTTAGAACTCCAGACAGGATATGTGCTGCAAAAAGACTGAATATATTTTGCCCAGTTAAGACCATCTATTGAATTCAGCACATTCAACGTTTTTGAACTTTAAGAGAAATCCATCATAGTTGGATGGCACTATATCTGGATTTTGAACCTGATCAGTTTATGAATAACCTGTTTCTTTAATAAGAGCAGTTCACAATTAGTTTTTAATTTATTTTTGCACCCACCGCCACATAATGCTACTATCCTAATAGGGCTCTCTACCCAAAATACCATTCCCTGAAATTCTATTGTCTTTTCCATTATTTGCCAGATAGATATTAATGTGATCTCAGGTTCCTTTGTCTCTTTACACACTGAGCAGTTCTCACCAGAGGTGGAATGTAAAATTTGTTACTACCTGTTCTGTGGGCGTGGCTTGGTGAGGTGGGTAATATGACTGAGTGGGGGTGGCCAACTTTTTTTTTTACTTTTAAAACCATTTTTTCTACAACCTCTTCTGCTCAAGAGGTTAAAAAAACTGCTTTTAAAGCCTCTGACGATCCCAGCTGACTTGCCTGATCGGCAGAGGCTTTCTTTCTTTTCTTTTTTTTTAAGCCTCTGACGATCCCAGCTATGCCGTGCGATCATCAGAGGCTTTTTTTTTTTTACTTTTAAAAGCATTTTTTCAGCCAAAGAGGTTGTAGAAAAAATGCTTTTAAAAATAAATTTAAACAAGCCTCTGATGATTGCGCGGCTCAGCTGGGCAATTGGGGGGTGGGCAGGGATTTTTGCTACTGATTCTCCAAACCACCCGCCTCCATTGCTACCGGATCGGGCGATCCGGTCCGAACCGGGAGCATTTCACCCCTGGTTCTCACTCCATGACTGGATGAAAAATCTGGATTGCAAAATCTTCAGCATGTGAAATAAGTTCAATAATTGGGATAAGTGGGAGGGGTGGGGGGATTTGAGGATTCTTTAGCACTATCTTTTGCTCTTTTCTCCACAGCTGCATTTTCTATATCAGCTCATATTTTTATTTATCATTTAATTAATGCATATAGTCCCCTGACTCAGCATAAGACTCAGGGCCTGTGCATCAAACATTTATAAATGGCAAGCTGCCGTAAACAACATCAAGTGGCAAGGATTTAAACAATTCTGCTGGTGTTTCATCAACTCCTGAAGCTTTGTGTTTAGTGATGTTTTCTAGGACCCATTAAACTTCACTTTTGAGAAGGCCTTGGTGGTCAGTCTTTGTACGTGGGAGTGATTTGCTGGCTTTTGCGTAGAGCTCTTCTCCGTATTCAAGCCAACTCTTTTTATATCTTCTTTTTCATTAGAGCTTTGTCTTCTTTGACTTTTACTGTGCTCATCTTTTATACAAATTTCCCTTTATTTCTTTAATTTTCTTCAGTAAATGTTTTGTCCTTCACATTTGACTGTTGTCTCTAAATAAGCAGGACTAAGAGATCTCTCCAATTTGGTCTGTCCTGAAGCTGGGTACATTTTTGTCTCTTGTGCTTTTGCTTTTCACATTTTCTTAGCTTCATTCAATGTGTCAGCAATTTTATCTTCTTTTGCTTTTCACAATACAGAATATTTCTTATATTTGCTTCGTTTTTAATGATATCATAAATTTAGGGTTCAGGGTTCTTCAGGAATACCACTCTATCAAACCACTTATTTATTTGACCTGTATATGGAAAAAGACCCAGTTTGGTGCACAGGTTGTCCCCATTTAGTGACCATAATTGGGACTGGCAATTTAGGTGTTAAGTGAAGCCGTTGCTAAGTGAAACCACAATTGTGCTTGCAATCCTATTTCAGCTTTCTTTTGCTTTACAGACCTGTGAAAGTTGCAGATGTATGATTGACAATAAAGTTACTCTTTCATCACTATCATCATTGTGAATGGTCACTAAATAAGGCAGTCGCTAAACAAGGACCGTCTGTGTGGTTAAGGCATCAGGCTAGAACTCTTGAGGAATTGAGTTCTAGATCTGCTGTAGGCACAAAGCCATATGGGTGACTTTGATAACTAGACTGTCATATTTTGTTCTCCATCCACAAGGTGTTGCTAATTAGGCTACAACTGTTCAACATTAGCTTCCTCTGTGGTTGGACTTGGCAGAGAGCTGGATCATTATGCACGTAGTCCTTGACTGATGGTCATTTGTTTAAAGACTGTTCAGAGTTATGATGGCACCAAAAAAGTGACTTACGATAGTCCTTTCACTTATGACAATTGCAGTGTCCCAATGGGCACACGATCAAAATTTGGGTGCTTGGCAACCAAAATATATTTACCACTGTTGAAGCATTCTGGAGTCATGTGATTGTCGTTTGTGACCTTCCCCATTGGCTTCCAACCAACAAAGTCAATGGGTGGGGGGGGGGGGGGGGGAAGCTGGATTCGTTTAATGACTGCGCAACTCTCTTAACAACCATGGCAAAAAAGCCGTACAAGCGGCACAACTGAGTTAATGAACAATTAGCCACAGAAATTCCAGTATCAATTATGGTCATAAGTCAATGACTGTCTTGTAATACTGCAACGATTCCTTAGATTCAAGTTGAAATCATCTTTTCATTTTCAGAGTTGCATCTTCGGTTGTTCTTTCCAATGAATACTCCATTTTTTTCTATAGTCGTTTCCAAAGTTGATGATATGACATTCCTTGGACACACTACCCCACTCCAGTTTATTTCATTTTTCTGATTCCCAGAATATCCATATTCAATGTATTCATCTGCGATTTCTTACATGTTTATTATGGCTTTTCTCTAAGTAGGTGTAAGTCCTCATTTTATTCCAGTGGTGAAATCCAATGTTTTTTACTACCAGTTCTGTGGGCGTAGCAGGGTGAGGATACTGCAAAATCTCCATCCCCACCCTACTCCAGGGGAAGGATATTGCAAAATCTCCATTCTCACCTCACTCTGGGGCCAGCCAGAGGGGTATTTGCAGGTTCTCCAAACTCCTCAAAATTTCCACTACCGGTTCTCCAGAACCTGTCAGAACCTGCTGGATTTCACCTCTGTTTTATTCTCACAATAGCACTAGCAGTTAGACTTATACATCGCTTCACAATGCTTTACAGACCTCTCTAAGCGGTTTACAGAGTCAGCATATTGCCCCCAACAATCTGGGTCCTCATTTTATCAGCCTTGGAAGGATGGAGGCCTGAGTCAGCCTTGAGCCAGTGAGGATTGAACCGCCAAACTGCTGGCAGCTGGCAGTTAGCAGAATTAGCCTGCACTACTGCTTTCTAACCCCTGCACCACCATGATTCTTATATTTCCAGGCTCAAGGTTGACTCAGCCTTCCATCCTTTCTAAGATAGGTAAATTGAGGACCCAGTTTGTGGGGGCAATAAGCTGATTTTGTATACATATACAAAAGTATGAAGGCTATTGCTTAACGCATTGTAAGCCGCCCTGAGTCTCCGGAGAAGGGCGGCATATAAATCAAATAAAAAAAAAAAATTCAATAACAGCTCTGGGCAGTCGGTTATGCTGAGATAAGGTGAGGAATTGCACAGACAGCAACTATTAGTGGCGGGACTTCAAAGTGGGTCCCTGGAGTCAGCCTAACATTACCCAGTTTTGATGCTGGCCAATAGTACACTTAATAATCACAGAATCATAATGACATGTTTTAGTAGAGTAGACATCCCAGCAAGACTTTTTTAAAAATAGCCTTTGTAGTACATCGTAAAATCTGTGTTTGTACCTTGATTTATAGAATGCTGGGGCATAAACTTAATAAAATGGCCTTCGGGCAGGAAATTCTCTAAGTTAAACATCATCCTCTTCTAACAGCATCATCCTCCATCAACTTTGCTATGGTGAAAGGAGCCTCTTCTTCCCATTATAAATCTTTGACTCCCATTTACACCACAATCCATTTACAAAAGATTTCCAGAAGTTTCTATGCTCTCCAATTGATGACTCGCCCAGACAGGTTTGCATATGATCTCTAGGGCAAAAGTGCCCATTGAATTTAACTGGGATGGCCCTATAATCCTGCCTGCCCCTTGAAAGTATAGTCCTACTTTTCTAGGAGGAGAATCTTCCTAAATCAAATAATCAAAAACTACCCACCTAGAAGGTTATTATAACTTTGTGTACAGACCTGCATTCCCAAATTATGCCCTTCTCACTGTTTTGTGGAGCTGGGGTTTTTATTTTTTTAATTATCACATTTCTCCTCTCTCATTCTTGTCTTCTGAATTTCTCATCCAACTCTTTAAACTGTACTTATCAGCACTGCAATCACATGCTGGAAAATTAGATTCAAATTGGTTCCTTCTTTTGTTTTCAGCTTTCTGTAAAGGTAAAGGTAAAGGTTCTCCTTGCATATATGTGCTAATTATTCCTCACTCTAGGGGGCGGTGCTCATCTCTGTTTCAAAGCCAAAGAGCCAGTGCTGTCGAAAGACGTCTCCATGGTCATGTGGCCGGCATGACTAAACGCCAAAGGCACACGGAACGCTGTTATCTTCCCACCAAAGGTGGTCCCTATTTTTCTACTTGCACTTTTACGTGCTTTTGAACTCTAGGATGGCAGAAGCTGGAACAAGTAATGGGAGCTCACCCCATTACCTGTTTTCTATATACTCTACTTATCTCATGGCTTCTAGATTCCATCTCCTATTTGACTTTCCCTGAATGTTTATTGGCTCAAACCCTCGTAACTCCTCCAGAATTATAATACCTGTAATGCTGAAGTATGTGGAATAGTATACAGCTAGTCTTCGACCTTCAACAGTTCATTTAGTGACCATTCAAACTTGCTATGGCCCTGAAAAAAATGACTTATGTGTTATTTCATACTTAAAACCGTTGCAGCATCCCTGTGGCCACGTGATCAAAATTCAGACACTTGGCAACTGAGTCATATTTATGACGGTTGTAGTGCCTTGGGTCATGTGATATGCTTCTGTAACCTCCTGACAAGCAAAGTCAACCAGACTCACTTAACAACCAGTTAAGTGAATCAGGTTGATTTGATTTGATTTATTAAATTTATATACCGCCCTTCTCCCGAGGGACTCAGGACAGTGTACAGCCATGATAAAAAGACAATAAACCATACAAAATTTAAAACCCGTTTAAAACAAATTAAACAAATCTTGGTTTTCCTAATTAAAACCCCACAATTTAAAATACCCCATCTGAATTTTATTCAGTCAGCCAGGCCACCTGGTGAAATAACAAGGTCTTGAGGGCCCGTTGAAAAGCACGGAGATCGGGAATCATACGTATCTCAGGGGGTAGCTCATTCCAGAGGGTGGGTGCCCCCACAGAGAAGGCCCTCCTCCCGGGGGTCGCCAGCCTACATTGTTTTGCTGACGGTACCCTGAGGAGCCCCTCTCTATTGGAGCGTGTTGGTCAGTGGGAGGCTATTGGTGGCAGAAGGCGGTCCCATCGATATCTGGGTCCTAAGCCATGAAGCGCTTTAAAGGTGGTCACCAACACCTTGAACTGCACCCAGAAGACCACTGGGAACCAATGCAGCTCGCGCAGGAGAGGTGTCATATGGGTGCGACGAGTCGCGCGGCCACATTCTGGACCAGTTGGAGCCAAGGGGAGCCCCATGTAGAGAGCGTTGCAGTAGTCCAGACGGGATGTGACAAGGGCGTGAGTGACTGTGCGCAGGCCATCTCGGTCCAGAAAGGGACGCAACTGGTGCATCAGGCGAACCTGATAAAAAGCCCCCCTGGCCACAGCCGTTAACCTATCAACTGCAGTGATTCACTTAACAACTGTGGCAAGTCGTAGCAAAACTCACTTAACTTAGGCCTGAACATGGGGACATATAAAGCAGCCATTAAAGAGAAATTTGGATAAGACATGACGTAGTCTAGAGACATCAAATATGAAACTGTCGCCCAAGTGAAAAACCAGATATAAAGGATCTAAAATTTGGGCAAAATGCTAAAGAAATGGTAAGAAAATATAACCAATCTATGGGGTTTTTTTTCGTTCTCACCAACATGTAATAAACAAAAAAAAGCATGAGAAAGAAACTCAGATATGCTTTTTGTCTAGTACAAGAGTGGATAGAATCTGGGACAGATTTTCAAGGTTTTGTTTTGAAACTCTGCAGCAATGAAGAAGAATTCCTAGAATCCCGGCAGTATCTGTTTCTTGACATAGCCTACTTTGAATAGAACTCCATTATTGACAACACCAATTCTTCACAACCTTCTCCTTTCATCTCCCTTTGGTCTATTATTGCTACTAGCTCTAGACTGCAGTTTGATATATATATGTATTTCTCTTTAGTCAGGTTCTTCTTACGTAAACCAAGATTTTTCTTCAGCCCTAGTTCAGTGAAATCACAATCCACTAGTTTCTAGGCTTTTTTTCTTTCTGGCAGCAAGCAGGCCCTCTGCTGCCCAATGGGAGACTAAGTTAGATCTATTTCTGGCTTATAAGCCTTCATCAGTTAGCCACATCCACATCTCATGTATCCTCCCTGTAAAGGTACAGTATTTGTTTTCTTTCCTTTTCGTAGGCTTTATGTGTATTTCTCTTTAGCCAGGTTCTTCCTACGTAAACCAAGATTTTATGCAGCCCTAGTTCAGTGAAATCACAATCCACATTCCACAATCCATTTCAAGCTGTATATATATTTCAAACTAGATAGCTTGAAATAGATCTTATACTAGTCTCCCTAGTATAGGGATCAGATTATTTCTGATAAAGAAATAATCAGTGAAATATAAATTGGGTATAAAATGGTTTGTCATGAATGCGACTGCTTGAGGGCTCCTGGATTGGAGCTGAAAGGCGAAAGGAATACAGTATGCTCCCTCCCACATGCTGGGGCAGACCAGGTGTCTCGATAGAAAAACACTTAATATGTATATATATTTGGTATCTCTTTGATGTCACCTAGTGGTGATTTCAATGTTTACCTTCCGGATCTTGGGTCCTAATCGTAGATGCTTCTTGAGAGCAGGTGGTATTTTTTCTTAAGGACGTATGGGAAACAAATGGACAAGTTGATACCTGAGTTACATGTGACCCCTGATTCTCTTCTGTAACCTCCGTGGTGATCCATCCAATCAGGGTGGCCAAAAGTCACTTGTATGGTTTCAAGGGAACTGCAAAAAGCATAATGAATTCAAAAAATGGGCTTAATGCAGTTTTTAAAGTGGGGGGGGGGGGAACACCACACACAACATTGCATGAATTTTTCTTGATTTGAATACAGAGCTGCACCCAAGATTAACTTTTCATACACTCAGGGACACTGGCTCTTTTCTACGAAAGCTTCTGCCCAGGGGTGAAATGTATTTACCTTTCCTACCGGTTCGCTGATGTGTATGCGCCGTGCACCCATGCTTGCTTTGGTTGTGCGCCATCATCTGCACATGTGCAAAGCCTTCTGCGCATGCACAGTTGGTCAAAACTGGGATGTGATGACATCCCGGTTTGGGGGAGGCAGAGCCTCCCACCGTCATTGTTACCAATTCTCTGAACTACCCGCCGCTGGTACTACCGGCTCCTGCGAGCTGGATAGAGCTGGCAGCATTCACCCCTGGTTCTGCCATAATAAGCCCAGTCCTTTAGCATGAATCTGCAGTCAGCAGTAACAAAGACAACAGGGACAAATGAAGCCAATTTAGTTTAGCATAATCTTTCTATAGTAATAGTGCTTGTCTTTAGAGGCATCACACGACTATCGTTTTTTTAAAAATGTCCTTTTTTAAAAAAAATATAAATTTTATTAAAAAAAATTTAAGGAGAACCTAAAAACAAATACAAAAGAAAGAAAAGAAAAGGAAAGAAAGGGAGAAAGGAAAAAAAAGGAAACAAAAATGGAGAAAGGATAAAAGAAATAAAAAGAAAAATGTTCCAATTTCCTCTGCAGCAAATATAAATTGATCTTTTGCTCTGTGCTTAGAGAAAAAGCTCACTTTTTAAATTATCCAATTTGATTTTCACTGCTGCTGTCCAATCGGACTATCTGCTGAGAGGCCAGGTAGTTAGCCATAAGGGTACCAGACATGGGCTGCCAAAATCCTATGACTCATGTCAGCCACATTCCCTCCAAATGGATTTGGTTACAATTCCCACATTCTTCAGACCGCATGGGTTATGGCTGCAATAGGGTAAAATTTAAGCAGAAATAGGCAGGGAAGATTAATACCTGCAGCTCATGCATAGAAAATGTGAAAGGAGATGCTCTCTGCCCAATTGCTTAGCCATACAAGCTAAATTTAAGCATTCACTGGATGGCTCCACTTGCTGTCATGAAACAACAAATACACAGCAATTAAAATTAAGAATTCTGCATCCTTCTCTTTCCCGCTGGCTATTTCTAACCCCACGGGATTTGGTGCCCGCATTGGTGGAGCAACAGTGCCACCTTCTGGTTGCTATAATAATTGCAAGCCGCATCCAAGTCCTTATATATATTTTTGAGGATTAAAATTATAGAGGATGCAGGATTTTCTTCCTCTTTATTTCTTTTCCCAGCACTTCAGGAGGAAAGATTGAAAATCTGGGTATTTTAAAAGGTAAGAAATAGCCTTTGCTTTGTTCTTTTAATCCTCGAACGTGGGAGAGAAAATGGCTTCCTGCTCTTTGAAATAATGAAGTGCCAGTTCTTAGTGGGAACTTGATTTCCCATTAAATGCATAGCTACTACGGTATTTATTACTTTTGCTAGGCAGGAGAAATGTTTTTCCCAGTAATAGCTTTCTGATAATTGCATATAAAAATGTACATATGTGTATGATTTATACCCTACCCTCTCTTCAGGAGCTGAAAGCAATTATTATTTTTAATCACCTATGTGGTATATTTGGCTGAGAAACCAGTGGCTGGGCCAAAGCCGCTTATGAGCTTCCATAGCTGAAGGCAGAATGTGTGACTCCTGGCTCCTAGTCCAGCATTGTAACGACTACACCCCATTAGCTGTATAGAACAGGTTTGTCCAAAATAGTCAATATTGACTCCCGAGAGTGGAAGGGACTATCGAAGAGAACAGTATTGTTATTTGGAGTTCTATCGAAGTCATATTTTTCCATTATTTTCATATAATAAATGTTTGTGGGGATTGATGAACAATCTGAAAAAACATGAAAATGAGCACAAAAGTTTGGGGGACCCTGGTGTAACCAGGGGTGGGCTTCTGGCCAGTTGCTGGGTGGGTGTGGCTATGGTGGGCATGGCCTAGTCAGCCTCCTGCACCATGGGGGGGCGGCATTTTTGCCCTCCCTGGGCTCTGGAGGCTGTTGTCGAGCCTCCGGGAGGGCAAAAACAGCCTCCCCAAGCTCCGGAGGCCCTCTGGAGGCTGGAAACGGGCCCGTTTCCAGCCTTCCTGAACTTCCAATAGTTTTTCTCCCTCCCCAAGCCTCTCTGCATGCCCTGCACTTACCTGCATTCAAACGGGCCACATGGGGACTCCTGGGAGGGATGGGGTGGGCGGGGCCAGCCAGGAGTGGAATTTGGGGGTTCCCTGAACTGCACAGAATCTTAGCTAGAGGTTCTCCCAAACCGCTACGAACCCCCAGCAGCCCACCCCTGAGTTTGGGGGACCCTGGTGTAACTAACCAGCTAGGTAAAGATATTGGGCATAGTTCTAGGAAAGTCTACTCCAGAGGTAGTAGCATGCAATTTCCTTCCGTTTCTTCAGAAGAGTTGTCAGTACCTTCAGTCAAAGGCTTACTAAAAAGAACAACCCATTTTTTTAAGGAGAAAAAGGTTGAAGGGGGAGGGGGGGTGAAGGCTGAGAGTCACCTGTGAGAGAAGAGCATCAAGGGAAATGGCAAGGTTGATTGGCTGAAATGGCAAAGAGGCACTCTCTGCCCCAGTTGTCTATCAGAAGAGAGTAATGCTATACTGAGTCATAGTAACACAGGCCTTGCCCCTTTGCAAACTGCAGTTTGGTATGACGTGCGCACGGAAAGGGGTACAGCTTGCAGCAGGCTGGCCTTTTATCCACTGGGGAAAATGTTTTGGATGTTTCAAAATGCCTCTGAACTGCAACACTTCACATCAAATCTGCCCATGCCAAGCAGTGGGGAAAAAAATGAGGCAGCTGTGTTGTCCTTGTGACAGGAAGGCATGCCAATTTCTCCATCTCAGCCCAGCACCAGCTTATAGAAAAGGATCACAGCTTCATGGTACAATATATGCATTGTGTGTAGGACATCACAGGCTCAGTCCCAGGAACACCCAAACTGCCTCTTGCTTGAAACCTTGGAGAGCTGCTGCTAAGTCAAAATTGGATGTATTCATTAATTTCTATCCTTTTCATCTGGGAACTCAAGGCAATATTTCAATTCCTGGAATGTTCCCTGTAGAAGCAATTGTGAGAGGTAGGCTAAGGCTGAAAGAGAGAGTGCCTGAACTGAATTTTACTTTGCCTGGATCAGAATTTGGCTCTCTTTGTCCAATGCCTTCACCGTTTCACCAATGGCCAATTTTGGTCTAAGGAAGCATCCAGCCTTTTAACCTGGACCACCAACCATTCGGTGGTCCACTTACCATTCTTTCACACAGCAAACAAGCCTCATCTCCACCTGTATCTAACTAGGGAACAGACAAACCTTGGTAATATCCTCTTTCTGATGTGCTTCTGTGACATTGCTTTTCTTTTCAGCTCTAGTTGTCTATAATTGTAGGAGTGTTTTCCCTTTTGTTGCACCATCACCTAAGAACAGCCTCAAAGTGAGGTAATCAATTAGGCCTTTCTCCTGTTATCTGAACGATAGTCAATGACTTATTAAGAGAGGACATGGATCAGCCAAATGTCTTGTCTATATGACATATTTCTTTGACGCAAGGCACTTCAAGTCAAGAGTGGGAAGAGCCCAGATTACGGGTGCTATTCACAGGTTCGGACAGGTTCTGGAGAACCGGTAGCGGAAATTTTGAGTAGTTCAGAGATCCAAACTACTGTGTGTTTAAAAAAATAAAAAAAAACTTTATTAAAAAAAATTATAATCCAGTCACTGTCTTCATTTCTCCCTTTGAGGATCCTCTGAAAACATGTGGTTAGTGTAAAGCTTGTTCATTCTTCAGAGCCTTGCAAGGTGTCCACACTCCCCCTTTCTCTCTCAAGGGATGTGTCAAAACAGGGAACAAACGCCTTGTCGTTCTGGCAAACTTCCTCACAATCCTACATGTACGAGCCCCTACTTATCAGACTGTGGTTTCTCTTTCCTAGTTTCTCTTTACCAGAAAAACAAAATTAGGGGAGAGACAGATTGTGCAAATATGGCGGTGCTGAATGGGCAACATTATTTAATAAGTTTTATGCATGTGTGCTAAGACTCTGACAAGAAGCGTTGGCACAAAATTAGAGGATTACTAGTATGCCCCTATTTTTCCACTATTTAGAGGGTGCCAGGACAACCAAAAGGGTCATCTGGAAGCAGGGATGAAATCCAGCAGGTTCTGACAGGTTCTGGAGAACCGGTAGTGGAAATTTTGAGTAATTCGGAGAACCGGCAAATACCACCTCTGGCTGGCCCCAGAGTGGGGTGAGAATGGAGATTTTGCAGTATCTTTCCCCTGCCATGCCCACAAAGCCACACCATGCCCATGCCATTATACAGGCTTTTTCCAGGCAGTTTCGGTAATTAAAATTTTAATTACAGTCTAACTAAAAAGACTTAGACTGTAATTCTTGAGAGCCAGTCTGATGCAGTGGTTTAGATACCAAGCTAGAGGCCAGGAAACTGTGAGCCCTAGTCTTGCTTAGGTATGAAACCTTGCTGTGAGATGGGCAGCAAATAAATTAAACAGATAAATAAATAAAAAAAATTAATTAAAAATTCTGCCTAGGAAACAAGCAGGCAAGAGAGGCTTGGACTGATTTAATGGTCAGAGAAAGAAACTTAGGAACCCCCCCCCCCCCCCCAATGGATCAAGCAGTTCTAAGTCGCTGGGTGAGATCATTTGTGGTTCACCAATATGCAGATGATACCCAGCTTTATATCTCTACCCCGGATCATCCTAGGGATGCCCTTTCCGTGATGTCCCGTTGCCTGGAAGCGGTGCGGGCTTGGATGGGTAGGAATAGACACAGACTCAACCGATCCAAGACTGAGTGGCGGGGATGCCAGCATCTTGGGATCTAGAGGTACCATCTTTAGTGATAGGAGGGGAGACTCTTACCCCCTCCGCTAGGGTCCGCAATCTGGGTGTCCTCCTGGATTTTCAGCTGTCCATGGATGACCATCTGATGGCCGTAACCAGGGGGGCTTTCGCACAAGTACGTCTTGTGCACCAGTTGCGCCCTTTCCTAGACCGAGATGCCCTGACCACGGTCACCCATGTCCTTGTTACTTCTCGGTTGGATTACTGCAATGCCCTCTACATGGGGCTGCCCTTGGGATGCATCCGGAGGCTCCAGCTGGTCCAGAATGCGGCTGCGCGGGCAGTTACGGGAGTTCCTCGTTATTCCCATGTAACACCTTTCCTGCACAAGCTGCACTGGCTGCTGGTTGCTTTCCGGGTCCATTTCAAGGTGCTGGTGCTTACCTATAAAGCCTTACATGGCTTAGGCCTGGGGTACTTGCAGGACCATCTCCTGCCTTCCTCCCATCGTCCCGTGCACTCCCACAGAGCAGGCCTCCTCAGGGTGCAGTTGGCCAAACAATGTTGACTGGCGGCCCCCAGGGGGAGAACGTTCTCTGTCGGAGCGCCAACCCTCTGGAATGATCTGCCCACTGAACTCAGGATAGCCCCGGACCTCCTCTCCTTTCGCTGCAAGCTGAAGACGTGGCTTTTCCATCAAATAACTTGATCTGCTAGGGGTTGCAAAACTGTGATAATTTTAAATATGGTTTTAAAGGGGTTTTTAACTTACTTTGTGATTTGTATTATTGATCGTTGTTGTAAGCCACCCTGAGTCCTTCGGGAGAATGGTGGCATATAAATCGCAAAAATAAATAAATAAATAAATATATAAGTGGTAGCAGGAAATTTGTGCCTTCCGACTTGCAAGATTCTGTTAATGTAGCCTTACAATAAAGTAGAATTACTTCATCTAGTCCTATTTCCTGTCTGGTATGCCTAGAAGAGCTCTGTTGTGGTCCGCCAGCAGCCTGCGGAGCTGGCAGCGGAGTCGGACAGTGAGGAGGCTGGGGAGGAACATGGGCCAGTTCTGGAGTCTGGGGAAGGCTTGGAGGAGGGCTCTGCGTCGGAGGCAGAGATGGGGCTAGGGTTATCTGGGAGTTACGTGCGGACTCCGGAGCCTCCAGAGTCGGACATCAGAGAGGCAGAGGAACAGGGGGAGCCTGTTCCTAGTGCGTTCATGCACAGAGCTGCCAGAAGGCAAGAACAGTTAAAACAAAAGGGATGACTCAGGAGTAAGGCTTGGAGATGATTGGCCCCTCCCATAAGGCTTAAAAGAGGAGCAAAGGCACGTAGGCCCTTTGCAGGAAAGCAACATTGTTAATTCTGTTCCCAGTTGGCATCTTGTTTGATTCTGGACTCCGTGTGGCTTTGCCAAGTAGGTCTTTGGCAGCGTGTCAAGGGAGATAAAGGCTGGTGATTATCCCGAAGGATTTCTCCAGAAGGACTTTTTGCAACTAATTGGGACTCAGCTGTGAATGAAAGTAATTCACAGCTGTTGCAATAAAAGAGGTTTTTGGGACTACTCTGTGTTTTAATGACTCAGTAAACCAGTAGGTCACAACAAGCTCACAGATATCATCAACAAGCTTACTGACACCTCCACATAGAGCCATTTGATTGATTGATTGATTATGTGCAATCAAGTTGTTTTTGACTCCTAAGGTCCACATTGATAGATTTTCTCTGTGACATCTGTCCCTAATCTGCTCTTTCAAGTCTTCCTCATCATCATTTTAACTGAGTCTATCCACCTTGCTGCTGGTTGTCTTTTCTTCCTGGGATTATAGTCTCTTTTTTATAGGACTGGATCTTTGCATAATGTGTCCAAAGTGGAATAATTTCAGCTTGGTTATTTGTGCCTTAAATGAAACCTTTGGGTTGATTTGTTGAATGATCCTTTGGTTTCTTTTTCTTGCCTGCCCACTGCATCCTCAGGAGCCTTCTCTAGCACCAGAGGTCAAAAGTGTCAAAGCCCTTCCTATCTGGCTTCCTTCTTCCAAGTCCAATTTTTGCTTTCATAAAGTGTCACAGGAAATACCACACGGTTTAAAAATAACCACTGACAATTCCGTTTGGCCATTATCAGCCAATAAAGTTGCTCCACAATCATACATTTGCTCTGATCACAAGGCAGCTGCATTTCTCCCAATTGGGATTAACAGGAGCTACACTTTTAAGATCTGAGAGATCAGGATTCCTTCCCCCTCCCCTTGTTATAAACTTTTCTCCCATCCGCTCCCATCTTCCGAGGGCCTCCTTCCTGTCCTTTTATTATCAGCCAGATACACAAAAGTTAATCCAGAAAAGTGCTTTATTTTATTGTGCTTGATTTCTGGGTTAAAAGCCCAAAGGCAAAGGGCTGGTTAATTCAAACATTCAGCTGGCTAATTATTATTATTATTATTGTCCAGGAGTAGAGAGAAAAAAATTACCTGCTCTCCCCAATCCAACCCATCGCTTTATTGATAAGACATAGGAGTTGTGCAATAGAAACTCAATATCTTTCCTACAGTGGTGGAATTCAAATTTTTTTACTACTGGTTCTGTGGGCATGGCTTGGTGGGCGTGGTGTGGCTTGGTGGGGGTGGCAAGAAAAAGATACTGCAAAATCTCCATTCCTACCCCACTCTGGGGCCAGCCAGAGGTGGTATTTGGGGGTTCTCCGAACTACTCAAAATTTCCGTTACCAGTTCTCCAGAACCTGTCAGAACCTGCTGGATTTCACCCCTGCTTTCCTAGCCTCAAGAGCCTGCCACACAGCTCGTAAAGTGAGATAGGTAGGTGGTATCTCTACGTAATGTTGCCTTCAGCCATAAGCAGAGTGGACAGCTAAAACATGCTTATCAGAGTTTGTTGCAAAAATCAAATCCAGAAAGCACACACAGGCAGACTGATGCAGCAGGATTCATTAACTTCTTTATATACATATAACACATAAAGATAAATTTACAATACCAACAGCAGATTTCTTCAAATGTAGCAGTTACAAACAAAACACAAGGCAGGAGAGAACAGTTAGTTTCATTTCAGCAGAGCAGAATAATTTCAGTTTCTCTGCACAGACTCAGAAGCTGCAGACTAAGACACGCCCTAGTTCCAGTCTGTCTCAGCTCCCAAACAGCCCTCATTGGCTGACTTAGTTGCCCTGCCTATACATTGGCTGACCTTGTTACCATGTCCTATTCCAGTTGATGAATATACTCTGACAATGCTATAGTCCAAAATATCAGCTTTCTACCTCAGTGTACAACCTGGTTACATTCACACAACCTTAGTTTGTGTGGAATCCACTAACCCTCCAACCTTCCCAGTGGACTGTTTAGGTGTGGTTCAAATGCTGTGGCTTCTTTGAGCATAATATGTGAGGTGAATAGCCATTATTTTCTTAAGCCTGGGCTTTGGGAATTAAACTAAAGTCAGTCTCATTCAAATATTTATGGAGCTGGCAAAAAGCGTGATAGAAGGAATTATGCTTCATTTCTATGATATACTACTAACAGACTGGGAGGCTCCACATTTTTGCCCTCTCTGGCACAAAGCTGTTAACATGTCTATATTATTATTTTTTTTAAAAAAAATCTAAGTTCGTGACTTTGTTGTGTCCTTTTTTAAAAAAAAAATTGATTTATATGCCGCCCTTCTCCGGAGACTCAGGGCGGCTTACAATGCGTTAAGCAATAGCCTTCATACTTTTGTATATTTTATACAAAGTCAGCTTATTGCCCCCACAAACTGGGTCCTCATTTCACCTACCTTAGAAAGGATGGAAGGCTGAGTCAACCTTGAGCCTGGTGGGATTTGAACTTGCAGTAATTGCAGGCAGCTGAATGTTAATAACAGTTAATAACACTGCTTTAGTCTGCTGAGCCACCAGAGCTCTTTTCTCAAATCATAGATGTGTATTTATTTATTTGATTTATATAGCTACCCCTCCCATTTTTATACGACTCTAGGTGGCTTACAATGAAATTAATAAAATAATATAAGCATAACGAGTAAAAAATAAAACACATAGCAACAGCGCATTATCTAACCAATCGTTCATTCAGCCAAGAGATTGGGTCTATTATCCCACACCCCAGGCTCATGCAGAAAACCCTCCATTGCTTTGTAGTATTTGTGTGACGTGGAAATTCAACAAGAAGCATGTTGGGATGATGATGTACACAGGTCCTTTCTGGGAAATTTTTGCTAAATTGCATGCTGGTTCAAGGGAAAGGAGCCCTGTATGCAAGCCTGACTTGCATGCCTGCAAAGTAAGTTTTCTGTAAGTGAAAGGCCACAAATAGACAGTCTGGTGTAGTGGTGAAGCTATTGGCCTAGAAACCAGGAGATTGCGAGTTCTAATTAACTCTGAGTAGGTGGCTCAGTGGCTAAGACACTGAGCTTGTTGATCAGAAAAGTCTGCAATTCTGTGGTTCAAATCCCTGGTACAGGTCTCCTGTGTTAGCAGGGGGTTGGATTAGATGACCTCCGAGGTCCCTTCCAACTCTGTTATTGTTATTGTTACTAATCTGGCCTTAGGTGTGAAAACTGGCTGGGTGACCTTGGGCCAGTCATTCTCTTTCAGCCCAACCCACCTCACAGGGTTGTTGTTGGGAGGGGGAAATAGGAGGAGGAAGGAGTATAAGGTAAGTTCACTATCTTGAATTATTCATACAGTAATAAATATAGGACAAAAATCTAATAAATAAATAGTTACACAGTCCAGAACTTCTGCTGGGTAGCTCTTTCAAAAAAATGTATCTGAGTTTAATTCCAGGGGTGGGTTTCACTTATCTTTGCTACCGCTTTGCTCGCGCATCACTTCTGTGCATGTGCAGAGTGTATTTGATGACGTCCGGGTGGGTGGGCGGAGCCTCCTGCCGCCGCCACTGGTTTGCCCGAATCGGGGCGAACCGGTAGCAACCCACCACTGGTTAATTGATATTTTAGTTCAGGAGTCTACTCTGTATCTCCACAATATTTCATTTTATTTTATTATTTATTTATTAAATTTGTTTGCTGCCCATCTTTCTGTGAGGCCTATGACTTTTGTAAGAGAGAACCATTCTGCCTATTAAGGAATGACTGTACTAGACCTATATCAGATGTAGAGACACAGCAGAAAGATCTGATTCCACATTGGAAGGACACCTGGCCAGAACAATAACTCCCTCAGAGGGGCAGTAGGCAGCTCTTTTGCAGATGGCTAGGTCAGGACCACAGAAACATTTACATATTTTGAGGCTACGACATCCTACTAGAGAACCAGAGATCCTGTTTCTTTCTTCATTTTAAATTTCTTTATTGGGATGAATATGTCAAAACATTGAAAGGAGGGTTCTGAGGTGCTTTGGGGCTAAATCTGAACCTTCCCACCAGATTAAAAAAAACCTGAAGGGTGTAGATTATTATGAAATTAAAGCAAGTGATGCTTCAAATTTCTTGGAGGAAAATAGTACATAACTGCAATCTTACTTGTAAACATGTTGCAGAGTTCTTTATCTAGAATGCATTGGTCTAAGGTGAGGGGTGCCCTTTCTGCATATTCAGAGGTTGTCCTCTTTGGTATAATCAATCAATGAGAATAGAGGTGGAAGGGACCTTGGAGGTGTTCTATTCCAGCCACCTACTCAAGCAGGAGACCCCTTAGTTGTTACTACAACTCTGGGGACCCTGAAACTGTAAATTAAATTAAATTTGCAATTAAAAAAAACACATGTGCTCTGTCTTAATAGTTGCCTGACATGTTTATAATTTCTGAGGAAACTTTCCTCTCCAATAGAAGAGAAGAGAAAACTTTCCTTGTCAGCTTCTCTATTGTTTCACATAATCTGAGCCATCTATTGAGTGGTCTTTATGTCTAGCTTTCTACATTTATTGCAAAATAAAAGCAGCTGAATTAAATGGGATTAATTGACTAAGGTTCACTACACTGATTATCTAAGCTTCAGTTCCGTACCCAAAGTGCTATTATAAATTTATTTCTGAGTAAAGAATAGAATAGAATAGAATAGAATAGAATAGAATAGAATAGAATTGAATTCTTTTTTGGCCAAGTGTGATCGGACACGCAACTTTCATACTATATACATCTCTCCAAATTGAAATAAGAGTGGCCCTTATTTTAGGGGTACAATAACTCTTACCAGAAGAGGGCGCCATCACCTGTCAAAGTTGGTAAGGATTGTCATCCCTTCCATTGAACAGGAAAGACAACTCTGTTTCCAGCTTGCCTTCTCGGTTTTGGCCTTTGTGTTATAAATCTTACACAGGACTCCCAAAATTATATGCTACAAGGACGATCCAAATCTCGTCCTTATAGCATATCAACGTTTAAGAGGTTTTGGGAATGTCATCCAAACTTTGATGTAGTACTAGTTTTCACCAGCAGAGGGCGGGAACCATCTTTTTCTGTCTGACTTGTTGCACTGCAGAATAAGTAAAGCAAGATAAAAAGAAACTATGCGTTGTTAACCAAGATAATCATACAATAATTCACAATAAAGAAGAAGAAGAAAAACTCAGAAAATGCACATAAATTTGGTGCTGAATCGGAAAGGATGAAAGGTACCGTATGTTAACTTTTTTTTGCTGGCTTCTCTCTATAATGGTTCCTGAGGCTTTTTTTTGATAGAGACTTTAATGTTATCATTTTTGAATTCTAGTAGTCAGATATCCAAATGCAGGGCTTCAACATTTATGAAGAAAAGATTTCTGTTCATTGGATCACCAATTATAATTACTGTAGTACAGTGCATTATTTAGGTCATTTCAGACATTATAAACTAGACTGTTCCAGGCAGAGGTGGGTTTTAGCAGGTTCTGACCAGTTCTGGAGAACTGATAGCAGAAATTTCAAGTAGTTTGGAGAACCGGTAGTAAAAATTCTGACTGGCCCTGCCCCCATCTCTTCTCTGTCTCCCGAGTCCCAGTTGATCAGGAGGAAATGGGGATTTTGCAGTAACCTTCCCTTGGAGTGGGGTAGGAATGGAGATTTTACAGTATCCTTCCCCTGTCACACCCACCAAGCCACACCATGCCCACTAAGCCACACCCACAGAACCGGTAGGAAAAAAATTTGAAACCCACGACTGGTTCCAGGTTGACCTGTTTTTTTAAAAAAATAAAATTAAAAAATGGATTTCATATTTTCAAGAAAGGGGACCAATCATTGTTATTTTTCAGTTGGCCCACCTAAATGTAATCTGAAATTGTTACGGCACTCATACAAAACCTACATTGGATGTCTACAACACTGTAACATGATATCCTTATCCAAGTGTGCAGGATCTACACATTGAGCTAAGTCAAGGTGTAATCGTGTTTGTATTTGGAGCATAACCTAACCTAAAAGTGTCTAATACTCATTAGACACTTTGGATCACGATATGCTGCAGCTGCCCAAACAACCAATGCAATCCTAGGCTGCATCAACAGAGGGGTAATATCAAGGTCATGTGAAGTGTTAGTATCACTTTATACTGCTTTGGTAAGTCCACACTTGGAATACTGGGTTCAGTTTTGGTCACCACGATACAAAAAAAGATATTGAGACACTAGGAAGAGTGCAGAGAAGAGCAATAAAGAGGATTAGGGGGCTGGAAGCTAAAACATGATGAATGGTTGCAGGAACTGGGCATGTGGCGGACTAGGAATGATACAATAGCAGCTCTCCAATATTGAGGGTGTCACAGAGACATGGGGGGGGGGTCATCCTCCAAAGGACCTGAGAGCAGGACAAGAAATAATGGATGGAAGCTTATCAAAAAGAGATCCAACCTAGAAGTAAGGAGAAATTTCCTATCCGTGAGAACAATTAATGAGTGGAATGGCTTGCCTCCAGAAGTTGTGGGTGCTGCAACACTGGAAGTTTTTAAAAAGAGATTGGACAGCCATTTGTTCAGAATCATATATAGGGTCTCCTGATTAAGCAGGGGGTTGGACTAGAAAACCTCCAAGATCCCTTCCAACTGTGTTATTCTGTTATTCTAATAGCCAGGTCATTTGAAGGACTGCCTCTCTCCAATCGCATCTAGCCACCCCGTCAGATCTGCAGGAAGAGTATATTGCAGGTCCCACATGCAAAGGATTGTCATGTAATACAGTGGTGGGTTGCTACTGGTTCACCCCGGTTTGGGCAAATTGGTAGCGGTGGCGGTGGGAGGCTCCACCCACCCGCCCAGACACTTCTGTGCATGCGCAGAAGCGTGTGCACGTGTGAGCATGCACACACCCATGAGCGAACCAGTAGCAACGGGGTTTTGAAACCCGCCCCTCAGTGGTGGGATTCAAGTAGTTTAACAACCGGTTCTCTGCCCTAATGATTTCTTCCAACCACCAGTTTGCCAAACCGCTCAGAAAGTTAATAACCGGTTCTTCCGAAGTGGTGCGAACTGGCTGAATCCCACCACTGCCGCCCTTGATCTAATATATGTAGGTCCCAGGAGGACAGCTGCTCTTTCTGGAAAGATCTTAAAACACGGCTTTGCCATGTTTTGTACATGGGGAACTGTTAATAAGCGGCTGCATTGCTAAGGGACTTGAACACACTCTCCCACAGATTTTTTTAATGATTTTTGTTGTTATATTCATGGTTATTTTGTTGTATTGTTTTTGCCTTTTTAACTTTGCACATTGCTCAGAGTCACATACATGAGATGGCAGGCTATATTAAATTTACCAAACAAATAAAGTTTATGCACCCAAACTTTGTTAATGAACACATCACTTGCCGTATGATGTGGGAACTGGCTCAGGCTATTTCCTCACTAGTGATTTGTATCATCCTCTAGTGCCACACAACTATTTTTGTGCCAGTTTCGCAGTAATGAAGACAGGCATTATACTGCTATGAGGGTGACTGGATCATGCTCTAAATTACCATTCAAGAAACTGTTTTGTTTGTTAAATGATTCAGGGATATGATTTACTTATCATGCCAAGCCACAATTATGCCATGCATGTTGTATAAACTCAGTCAATTCTGGCTTGTTTAAACAAAATCTAATTAAGCAAACCACGTTTTGATCAAGCTATCCCCATCAACTTCGGCTATCGCTTTCTATCACTATTGTTTTATTTATAACTTGGTTTCCACCACCCCACCTGTTTGAGCATACCTGCTGATGTATTCTGTAAAAGTTTATACCCTTTTTTTGACCTTCGATTTGGCCCGTAAAAATGTTGTTCTGTTGGGATTTCGATAACATCTTTTCTTCATTATTTTGTATCCCTGTGCTGGGGTGATGGTGAAAAATCCCTTTTGCTGGCGAATATATGATCTTGTCTAGTAAATAAAACTGAGCATTTATTTGGCAGTGCATATTAGCTCCTCTGCCAGACACTTGAATGACTTGAGGAAGGGAGTAGACGCCTTAGATGGTTGGGAACAGGGAGAGGATCACCGCATTCCTGCTCTTTTCCAGACTATCTGAAGGCTGCAAGATGGTTCCAACGTGGCACTTTTTTGTTCTGCTGGGCCAGACTTCTTTCTTTCCTTACGCAGGTCTGCCCCACTTCATCTGGGAAGAGATGCCAACAACCACACTTGCAGCTGCATCTCACCTGTGGGGTTGGCAAGTGCCCGATGGGCTCCTGGCAGTAGGTTTTTGAGCTAGTCTTCAACCACACAAAGCCCTAAGATGCTGAAGCTTGGGAAGAGGCCAACACCTGGTTGGAGGATTATCTGGCCTCATTATATACCATCTGCCTTGCCAGGAGAAGGATGTATTGGGCCTATCATTTTGACTGTGGGAACCATGGAAAACAGGCAAGAAACCCACGGCCCATTGCCAGTCTCTCGTTTTTCATATTCATACCAGCAAACAATTCAAGCCAACCTGAAAGTACAAGTAGTTCCAATCCAGACCAGACTTAAGATGTTCCAGATTCTGCCTGGTCCAGTATTTGAGCATAAGAAGATCCAGTCTTGTGATGAATTTTTCCAGCTTAACTTGGAAGTGCTGGGGATTGAGCCTTGGATATCTGCTTGGGAAGCAGAGGCTTTGCCATTGCTCTTATGATCCCTTTTGCCTTATGCTGGCTTAGGCTGGAGGTTTTCCCTCCATCTTTTGATTACAATTCGTGGCTGGATTTGCTTTGTTGAGAAGAAGACTTTTTCCACATGCACTGAGGTGGCACTCACTTACTGCCTTCGCGACAGTGTCCTTTCCTCAACAGGAATTGATCTTTAGTTCTCATTTCTAAACTGTGAAATGATTGCCTAATTTATGACTTATTTATGCTTGGTTCTTAGTACTGGCAATTCAGTTATTAGTGTTTTACATTAGCTTGCACTCGATGTATCAGAAGCAGTCGTCATCGTCGGCTGTCTTCCAGATGTTTTCTACTGCGGCTTCCATTTCCTTGTCATTCGCTGGGGCTGATGAGAACTGCAGTCCAAAAAACCCAGGACCTCCGTCTCTTAGCACTAAAAAATCAATTCACAAAATATATGTATTTGGGAAGCATTCCATAGTCCTACAACGTATCCTCAAAAGTAACGGCTATCACTCACTCCTTCATTCACTCATTCCATTTGGTCTCAAGTGTAACCAGAGGTGGGCTTCAAAAATTTTACCTAGGGGGTTCTCTGCCCAGCTGCTGGGTGGGTGTGGCCATGGTGGGCATGGCCTAGTCAGCCACTTGAACCACAGCAGAGTGAGTGTTATGGCCCTCCCCGGGCTCCGGAGGCTTTCCTCGAGCCTCCAGGAGGGAAAAAACAGCCTCCTCAGGTTCTGGAGGCCCTCTGGAGGCCAGAAACGGGCCCGGCCTTCCTGAATTTCTGGTAGGCCCGTTTTTGCCCTCCCTGAGCCTCTGCGCGCACCCTGCACTTACCTGGATCCCAAACAAGCTGTGTGGGGACTCCTGGGAGGGGCAGGGTGGGGTGGGCAGAACCAGCCAGGAGTGGGATTTGGGGGTTCTCCGAACTGCACAGAATCTTAGCTAGAGGTTCTCCCGAATCACTGCGAACCTCCAGCAGCCCATCTCTGAGTGTAACCATCATTGAATGAGAGGAAACCTGAGCAAATGGCTGGAAGAACTATATCCCCAAGACTCCAAAGTCCTATCACTTCAACTCCAATGACTATCACATATTGTTGGTATTTAGCATGAACTTTATGCTACATAAATCTTGATATATATATGAGATGGCTAAAAACAATATGCCAGAGGGTGAAACAGTATGTGAAAAATGCTTAGGCCTTCTCAATCACTCTGCCTCCATTTGCAAATCTTATTCTACTTATATGGTGTATTAAACACTAGACTTGATTATATAAAGCTGCTACATAAAATTCACCCAGCTAATTCTGTATTAAAATATCAGCTGCTGAATAAAAGCGAACAGAAGAGATTCCCAGGGATTATGTATCCCCAGTTTGGGGAACGAAACAAATTCATCTTCAGATGTGAGAGTCATTCACTTAACTCTAATTGCTTTAGATTAGGGAATAACAACTATCCTAGCCGGGATCCATAATTTAAAAGAGGTTGTTGGAATGCAGGATAATATGGACAAGTCTGAACTGAACAAGCTATTGGCAGAGTCTCTGGAATTAGGAACACTTAGCGGTTCTTAGCTGCTTGTCCACCATTGCTCAGACCACCCACCAGGCCTGATGTGCTGTGTTGCCAACATGAGTCAAAGTAGATGGAAAGGCTACATGTTTTCAAGGAATTGGTTGGCCTTTTTTTTTAGTTTGGAGTGTATTACTCACCAATAGTATCAACTCTCTATCATCATTATATGTGTAGTTTTATACAGATCAAGAAAACAGATCTTTGCCCTGAGAAGTTTATAATCTGACATCTAGCCCAACATCAGCATAAGCTGTGGCTGTGGCTAGGATAATTTTCCAAACTGATTAGATGAGCCAATTGCATATGTACACAAAGTGATACATATGGAGGCAAAAGATCTACACAGATCCTGGTTTATCCTGTACGCTTTCTATATTCTATCAGATAGATCAGTGTTTCTGAACCTTGACAACTTTAAGATGTGTGGACTTCACCTCCCAGAATTCCCCAATCATCCATGCTTGTTGAGGAATTATGGGAGTTGAAGTCCACAGGCCTTAAAGTTGATAAGATTGAGAAACACTGAGATAGATTGACAGGCACAGAAAAATGGCATAGGAGGAAATAGGAGTAAAAAGGTTTTGTGAGCAAGCAGCTGCATCCTTGACTAGCGCTAGAAAGGAAGGTGACCCTGATTCCAAGTGGCTGTAGAAGCAGCACCCAGAGGTAGCCCATGGACCAGGGGTGGGTTCTACTTACCTTTACTACCACTTCGCAACGGGGCCGCGGGTGTGCGCAGAAGCTTCCTGTTGACGTTGGGGTCAGTGGGTGGAGCCTCCCGCCGGTTTTACAATTGGTTCTATAGAACCGGTCCGAACCGAGGGCAACCCACCACTGCCCTGGAGTAGGTAAAATAATCAGTAAATAGTGAGTGTGTGCAAAATAGTGCGTTTTAAACACACATTGGTTGTTCTTTCAGAATAACATTTAATACATGTTTACAGAACAGGAGAAAGTGCTAAACTTATAATGTATATGAAGATCCTGCATAAGGGGTGCCAGTGTTAAAATGGTTAATTATGTCTTGGTTACAGAGGTGCAATAATGAGCCCTGCCTTTTTTTTTTTTTTTAATTTAACTCCGAGCTGCATTTAAAAAATATAAGTGCGAGACATGGGAATACCTAATTAAAACAGCCTTCTCCAACCCAATGCCTTCCAGATGTGTGGAGGAAGGCTTAATGAGCTCCTGAATTAAAGGTGGGATATAAATCTAATAAATAAATAAAACTGTCCTAGCTAATGGCTGGTGATAGATCTATCTTCCATAATAAAACCCACGCGTTTGTCATTGGTTTGGTTAGTACCTGTAGTACCACTTTCTACCAGCAGAGGGTGGGTTCACCGGTACAAAGGTCCGTGAATACTTCTTGTCCATTTTTCTTCATTCTTCCTGCCTGCCTGGTCAAGATTTGTCATTGGTTGGAATTGCAAATAATTGCAGTAAATAAAATCCTGAGCCCTGCTTCAGATGCTGCCTTATATGTTAGCAATAAAAAGAGGCATAAGCATTTTGCAAAGTCAGTTTATTTCAGTATAAAAATATCAATGCATAATAAAAAAAAAAATCTCTTACAATTTCAGTAGCTGCTTCAGAAATGCATACAGTTCAGTAGTGGGTTTCAAACTACCAGTTCACTTGTGGGTACGCTTGCGGTGCGCTTGCGTACATGCACTACGCTTCCGTGCATGCGCAGAGATGTCTAGACAGGTGGGCGGAGACTCCTGCTGCTGCCGCTACCGGTTCGCCCAATCTGGGGCGAATCGGTAGCAACCCACCACTGACAGAGTTGATAGGAAAAACCTCTAGTTTATGAGCTGTGGTTTGCCCACCCTGTTTAAATCCATGGAGCTCTTTATTTACAACACAGCTGATGCAGTTAGTGAGCTCAGCCTGACTCATGCATTTGTTTGCGGGACAAAATGAGAAAGTGTGGAAAAACAATGTGTACCAAATTCTTTGAAGGAAGAGTATGATTAAAAACAAGAGAAGAATTTAACTCTAAGTCCTGCAAAATATCTTTCAAGGCCTCCTTAAGATGACATCTTGAAACACAAACAAATAAATCATGTGTCAGGAATGGAAAACTCTGTACTTTTTCTTGCTAATTCTCACTGAACGAGAGAAGCTATCTTAATAACGAATCAGACTAGCATTAAGTCTGTGAAAATGACTTCTTTTTCTAGAGCCTGATACGAAACAGAGGCTTCCTCAGGCAATGCAAAACTAGGGGACTAGCATTTCCGGAGCACAGGCTGAATGCAGAAATGACTCTGCGTATCAGATATGAAGTTGGACACAAATCCTTTTGGGCACAAACCTCCTCCTGTTTTCCTCCAAGCTTTCTTCATCACTTCAGCCAATTTCTGGAAGAGAAAAGATCTTCTGTTATTGTGATTGCTAAACTATTGGAACTCAGAACTCTTGCCAGGGCCCTGGAAATCACCCAAGGAACTAACCAGTTCATCGTAATTTATCACCTGCAGATTTGGTCTTTGTGGTAGCAAAATTCTTTTTTTTTTTATGGGCCAGTGACTGAATAGCTTTACGTGACTTCAGCCAGCCAGCCAAGCTATAATCTGTACAGGAAGGTAAAATAAAGCCCTCCCTATTTTGATATTAAAAGGTTATATAAGAAATGATTGTTATGAATAATTATGAATATAAATAAACTGCACAATGTAAAATAAAATATAAACAAAATAATCTATAATGAAAATTATAAGTATTCTAAAATCAAAGTTCCATTCATTTAATGAATATGCTATAGGAAAGCAATAGCATTTAGACTTACATACTGTCCCATTGTGCTTTGCAGCACACTCTGAGTGATTTATAATGTAGATGCATTATGTGCATATTCACCCCCAACAATCTGAGTCCTCATTTTACTGACCTCAGAAGTATGGAAGGCTGAATCAACCTTGAGCCCTGTCAGGATCGAACTCCAGGCTGTGGGCAGAGTTAGCCTGCAATACTGTACTTTAACCATTGTACCGCCAGGACTCCAGGATGCTTCTTTTTTCTAACATCTGCTTTTGTTTTCCATGCTCTGGTTCTGCATTTAGATTATTCTTGTGCACATGGGGATGGAGACAATATTGTGGCCCTGGGAGAAAATATTTAATTCTTGTTGGCCAGTGTGCAGGAATGAATAGAGCTAATTGGGTTAGTAGTTCAGGTGCTGGCTGAGAAACCAAGAGATGGTGAGTTCTAGACCTGCTTTAGCCATGAAAGTCACCTGAGTGACTTTGAGCCCATCGCCTTCTCTCAGCCAACTCATCTTACAAGATTGTTGTAGGGAAATAAGAGGCAGGAGTATTAAGTAAGTTTGTTACCTTGATTTATATATAAACAGGGTGGAAATGGGATAAACAGTTGTGATAAAATAAAACATAGTACTAACAATAATCAGCACCTTTGTGAAATCCCGAAACATCCGGAGCTCCACTTGAATACCATTGGGCATTGATAGCATCACCATCAGTCAATTGCAAAAGGCAGCTTTACTTGGGAAGCACTTACATCCTACAACAATATCTTTGTCACCATCAAACTTCAGTATCTGCCAGTGGTGAAATCCCAATTTTTTTTATTACCGGTTCTGTGGATGTGGCTTGGTGGGAGTGGCTTGGTGGGCATGGCAGGGGAAGGATACTGCAAAATCTCCATTCCCACCCCATTCTGGGGCCAGCCAGAGGTGGTATTTGCCGGTTCTCCGAACTGCTCAAAATTTCCGCTACAGGTTTGCTAGAATCTGCTAGATTTCACCCCTGATATCTGCCTATCCCAGGCCCTTGTGAAGGACTCGATGAGTGGACATAAATGCCAAACCCAGTCTAAACATCTGGCTGACATTGGGGACCAACCATGATGATGGCGAAGATGATAATGATGATGTAGCCATTCTCCCCTAGGAGAATCCCTTTGCATTTTCAAACATCAAACAGCAGGGGGCAGCGCGCTGCTGGATAAACAGGGGTCATTCTGAGATCGCTAATCCACTCTGTTTCAAGCAACCGCTGTTTTCACACACACCCAGAGTCCCAGGAACATGTTTGCCCTGCACTTTGAGAAGCGTCATCACAACTTCCTGACAATGCTGTGTGTTCCTCCTTCATGAGGCAGCAGGTGCTTTTGCAGCTGACCTGCAAGGGAGCACAAAACCCAGCAATTCTCCTCCAATGCCTTCTCCTCAGCCTCACTTGGTGATGCTTATTTTTGTGATGAGTTACAAAAGAATCCATTCATTGTGAGCAGTTGCTGGGAGGGAGTTTAAGGATTGCAGTTAGAGGCAGAGGTGAAATCCAGCAGGTTCTGACAGGTTCTGGAGAACCGGTAGTGGAAGTTTTGAGTAGTTCAGAGAACTGGCAAATACCACCTCTGGCTGGCCCCAGAGTGGGGTGGGAATGGAGATTTTGCAGTATCTTTCCCCTGCCACGCCCACCAAGCCACGTCCACAGAACCAGTAGTAAAAAAATTTGGATTTCATCACTGGTCCATTGTGTTGGTTGTGGTTCTTCCTCCTATCCCTACAGGTTAGTCCTTTTTCTTATTATACCACTCATGACATCCTCAAACACTCAGAGCTGCTTTCTCAACTCAGGTGACTCAGGTGAGTGAGTCAAGCTGTATGCTACATAGGAAAATCTTGGATTTTTTCATAGGGGATTGCTCCAGTATAGTTTGGGACGGGTTGTTGAATATATTTATGGACTGGTCCAAAAAATGTATGATTACGGACCATTCAGTTATCTTTAATTTCCCACAATGCACTTTGAATGTCCAAGTACTCTGGGGCAGGGGTGAAATCCAGCAGGTTCTGACAGGTTCTGGTAGCGGAAATTTTGAGTAGTTCGGAGAACTAGCAAATGCCACCTTTGGCTGGCCCCAGAATGGAGTGGGAATGGGGATTTTGCAGTATCCTTCCCCTGGAGTGGGGTGGGAATGGAGATTTTGCAGTACCCTTCCCCTGCTATGCCCACCAAGCCACGCTCACCAAGTCACACCCACAGAACCAGTAGTAAAAAAATTTGGATTTCACCATTGCTCTGGGGCATTGCGGGATATTTAATGAAGGCTCAAAGATAGCACCCTGCCATTTTGCATCATAGATAGACCAAAAACACACACCAATATCAGGCCCATTCAAATGGTTTATTTATTCAATTATTTATGGCAGGGGAGAGGAAAGAAGCTGGAAGCTGAGTTCCCTTTCCCCATTCATGGTGCTTGGCTAGAGGAGCTTTGTCCAACTTAGTATCTTTGGAAATTTTAGGGGTAACACCTAAAAGGCATCCAGGCTGGGAAAATCTGATGCTAAAAGAAAAAAGCATTGTGCAATAGCTGTTTCTAATCATGGGCTGAACCTGTAGGATGCTGCCCCTATCCAAAATGCCTCCTGGCTGTTTTTCAAAAAAATTTTTTAAATTATTTCATCTTCACCTCCATTAGCATTCCAAAGCTCTGCATCAGGGGTGAAATCCAGCAGGTTCTGGAGAACCGGTAGCGGAAATTTTGAACAGTTCGGAGAACCAGCAAATACCACCTCTGGCTGGCCCCAGAATAGGGTGGGAATGGAGATGTTGTAATATCCTTCCCCCAGGAGTGGGGTGGGAATGGAGATTTTGCAGTATCCTTCCCCTGCCAAACCACACCCACCAAGTCACACCACGCCCACCAAGCCACACCCACAGAACCGGTGGTAAAAAAAATTGGACTTCACCACTGCTCTGCATCCTATTCCTTTCTACAGTTGTCAGCTTTTCCACATGGTTGTTGCAGAAATGCATTTGCATTGGCTAATTGCTGCAGATCAGGCCAATGATAAAGTTTATCTCCTTGCTGTTAAAAACTTATCTAGTTAATTCCCGCCTATGATGCTGACCAGCTGAAAAATGGCCCGTTCTGTTCCTGCTTTGGAGAAGAAAAAAATTAATAAATTTAAATATAATAAGGTGGTGTGTGTGTGTGTATATGTGAGCCAGTGCTCAGTAAGAAAATCTCTCTGCCCTGTATCTTTAGATGAACTGGGACAGCGCCTTATTGTAATGGGAAAAGAGTGGCTGGGAGATCTTGCAGAGAATAAATGCCATTAGAGTTTGCTTTGATGGATTTATTATTTATTGGAGATTTTATGCTGTCCTTTTAGAAGCCCACTTAGGCCAGTTTTACAAATTAAAAGAGGGCAATAAAACTATCATAAAAATCTCTGCAATACAAATCACAAAGGAGAACGTGTAAAAAGGAATCTGACTGAGCAAAAAACAACAACCCACCAACCACCACTGAAGGCTAGCAAATCACCTGACAACCCACCAACCTCACCTAGTTCTACCACTTCCTGACTGCAGGATGGCAGCTGCTCCAGTTTTGACAGAAAGTTCACCAGATGAAGTATGTCCCCACCCCCACCTCCCAACCTGAGAGTCTATGGAGATGCTCAGTCATCCAGGTCATGGTTATCCCAAAAGTGCTTTTTTTCAGGAGGCAACCGGAGTTTCTTGGTTTTTTTCTTTGAAAATTTTTAGCTTCTCATCCAATAAGTTTCTTCAGCTCTGACTCATCCCCACTGTCTTCAACAGCGAAGGGAGACAGGGCAGCAAATATCCTGCAGCCAAGAAGGCTCCATACCCATTTGCACTACTCAGGTGACCCTGAGGACACAGATAAAGCTCCAAGTGGCCTCAATGACTCTCTAAGAAGAATGCAAGTGACCAGCTGTCTGCCAGGAACATAAATCCTTCCATTCCATTCAGTTCCCACCATCCAGTCAGAGCTGAAGAGGCTTCTTGGATGAGAAGCGAAACATCTTCAGACAAAAAACAATGCAGCCCTGTTGCCTCTGGAAAAAAGCAACTTTGGGACCCCTAAGCTGAGATGAACAAATGTTGTCCTTGACTTACTATTGACTTACTAATAAGGGGAACTGTAATTCAGCCACATCTGAAGGGCTGCAGAGTGTGTTCATCTTGGTTTTAGAATGGACAAGAATGGATTCACTGATCAGAGCCTAACTTCTGACAGAGCAGTAATTCATCAGAGATATACCAGGTAGCCTTAGAGCAGGGGTATCAAACTCAAGGCCCTCAGGCAGGGTGCTTACATCCCGCTCGCGGGGTGCTTAGATTTGGCTCACAGAGCTGCCCTGGAAACAGTGAAGGACTGGCCTGCTGTGCCTCTGCCAGCGAAAATGGAGCTCGCAAGGGCCACGTGTGGCCCTTGCGAGCTCCATTTTCGCTGGCAGAGGGTTGCAGGAGGCTGTTGCAGCTGGAAATGGAGCTTCGGAGCCTGTTTTCACTGGCAGAGCATCAGGCCACCACAGGCGTCTCTGACACGAATGACATCATGCTGGCCATGCCCCCTCCCCTGGCTCCTTCCGAGGTCAAACACAACCCTGATGCGCCCCTCAATGAAATTGAGTTTGATACGCCTGTCTTAGAGGTAGCTGCGAGTAAGG
Source organism: Masticophis lateralis (assembly GCA_030761175.1). Taxonomy (NCBI): domain Eukaryota; kingdom Metazoa; phylum Chordata; class Lepidosauria; order Squamata; family Colubridae; genus Masticophis; species Masticophis lateralis. Next base: position 148,453,042 of record JAUDYJ010000002.1, read on the forward strand.
AAGATAGAAAGCTGCCTTACGTTGAATCAGAACAATAATATGTCTGATTTCAAGAAGCTTGCAGCAGAATTAGAAACCTATGGTTCACCAAAGATTGGCTTATGCTCCAATTGCTTCTGAATCTAGTTGATGCTGGTATTTTGTCAGAGCTGCTTTGTGGGCTTCTATCCCAGGTTCACGGTGTCTTCTTATAGCTCCTAGGATTTCAAGCAGGATCATTTTACTAATCCTGTCTGTAAGTTCTCAGGAGAGAATCTGGGGCTTTCTGCAAGCAAGCTGATACCACTGAATTATAGATCTTCCCTTGCGAGTCTTCTCTGTCATGAAATGCAGCAAAGCACCCCATGACATCTGAAAGACAAATACACTTTTTTTTTTTGGCAACCTAAGCTTCTCAGGTAATTTTCTGCTCCATGCATTGGAAGAAGTAGACTGGGAGTAGACAATGTTAGCTTTAAAATGCCAAAGAGCTCTTAATATTGGTTACTTTAAAACTCAAACATAGCTACCAGTGCCTCTGGTTTCAACGTCACTACAGATCAGGGATGAAATGCTACTGGTTTGCATGCGTTTGGGCGAACCGGTAGCGGCAGCAATGTGAAGCTCTGCCCACCCACCCAGACGTCATTAAAACCAGGAAGTAACCTGTTTTTGACTCTTCTGCGCATGCGCAAAGGGTCCAAAGTCGCACATAACGCATGCAGAGCACGCACTTCCCGGCAGGGAAGATAAATAGATTTCACCCCTGCTACAGATAATCCTCGATTTACCGCCACAATTGAGCCCAAAATTTCTGTTGCTAAGCAAGATAGTTATTGGTTTTGCCCCATTTTACATCTTTCTTGCCACAGTTGTTAAGTGAACCACTGCAATTAAAGTAGTAACATGGTTGTTAAGTGAATCTGGCTTCCTAACTTCCTAACAATGAGGACAATGAAACAGTGGGACAGCTTGCCTCCAGAAGTGGTGGGTGCTCCATCACTGGAGGTTTTGAAGAAGAGATTGGACAGCCATTTGTCCGAAATCGTATAGGTTCTCCTGCTTAAGCCGGGGGTTGGATTTGAAGACCTGTAAGGCCCCTTCCAGCTCTTTTCTGATTGATTGATTGATTGATTTGCTTGTCAGAAGGTTGCAATAGATGAACACAGGACTCTGCAATCATCATAAATATTAAGCAATTGCCAAGCAACCAAATTTTGATGACCACGGGGATGCTGCATGGGTCAGGTGAAAAATGGTCATATTTTCTGTGCTGTTGTAACTTCGGTCACTAAATGAATAGTTGTAAGTCAAGGACTACCTGTAATGTTCAAATGCACCAACTTCAGTGATGCACAGATGAATTAGTAATACTCAGCAGAAAGAGACTCGATGTAAGGACATCCACATTGAAATAAAGCAACTTTTCTGGGAACCAGGAAATTCAGGGTTGATTTTTTTCGGACCACACCCTGAAGACACCTCTGTCCTTAAATCTGCAGCTGCATACTATAGAACATGCACAGAAATAAATCACAGCTGCCCAAGAGTGTCAGTGCTTGGGATCATGTAGGCATGGAGCTAATCTGGGAACGGGACAAATGCCAAGCAGCAAAGGGAGTGCCTACAGAATTGAGAAAGCTCAAATAGCACTCACTCTGCATTCTCCTCCTCCTCCTTCTGGAACAGTTCTGTGGATAAGTACTAGTAAATAATGATTCAGCTTGGAGAAGAATTTGGATGCTTTCTGTAGATTCTACAAAACAATTTTCCCTACAGTATGCCAAGTTGGCTATCATGCCCTAAGGCTGGTGGTTAAGTAATAGAATTACAGAATTTCCCTGTAAGATAATTTACCCCCATTTTGATGTGGAAATCAGATTGAGAAAGATGGATGGATGAAACCCTCCAGCATGCTTAAACCAAGAGGAACCAGAATGTTACATTTTATGAGGCCATAGTAATACAGAGAATAGAAAACATTTGGAAAGAGGAATGGCTTCCTAATGGCAAGCATGTCCCTCTTCTTCTAAACACAGGTTTTTGCATTGCTTGAAAAAACTGCTCTGGGTTAAAAACAACAAAAAAAAAGTTCTGAGTTAAAGACAAAAACACATCAAGAAGATCAGACAGACAGACAGACTGGGTAATGCTGCCTCTCTGAAACCATCTTCAGGCAGACAGACCAGGGATGGGTTCTACTTACCTTTACTACCGGTTCGCAATGGGATTGTGCTCGCGTGCTCGCTTCGATCGCTTGCGTAGATCGCCGATGACAGCATCCGGGGCAACAGGCGGAGCCTCCCGCCGGTTTTACTACCAGTTCTTGCAAACTGATCCGAACCAGGGGCAACCCACCACTGAGACAGACATCCCTCTCATGCTAGTCCTTGATCGGAGTAAATCCACTTATAAGTAGAGGTAGTTCTCGGGTTGTAACAGTTCATTTAGTGACCGTTCAAAGTTTTAACATCACAGAAAAAAAGTGAACTATGACCATTTTTTGCACTTTACGACCGTTGCCGCATCCCCATGATCATGTGATCAAAATCCAGACGTTTGGCAACTGACTCCTAGTTATGACGGCTGCAGTGTCCAGGGTCATGTGTTCCTCTTTTGTGACCTTCTGAGGGGCAAAGTCAACAGGGAAGCCAAATTCACTTAACCACCTTGTTACTAACTTAACAACTGCAGCGATTCACTTAATACCTGTGGCGGGAAAGGTCGTAAAATGGAGCAAAATTCTCCGAACAAATGTCTCACAGAAATTTTGGGCTCAATTGTGGTCGTTAAGTCAAGGATTACCTGTAGTACGGAAACGGAGTAAAAAGTTGTAAGCCAAAGAAACTGCAGGGCAGGAGATAAAATTTGCTTCCTCCTACCTACCCCAACAGTTTCGCAGCTTTTTTTAACTCCTGCAACAAATTAACATTGCTATTTTATATGTCCAAGAGGAGAGACTCCAATTGTGTGGGGAGATGAAAGTGGAGGGAGAGACTTACTCTTGATATACTCCCAGGTCTCCTACTGCGAGAGGAACCCATTTTGCTCCTACCTCTGATACTCATATAGAAGAGATGAAGTCAGAAGGGTAGCACTGCAATTCTCTCTAGCTGCTCCCCCAGTATTTCCTTTTTTTTTCTTTTTTGCATCTGACCACTTTCCCATTTATCAAGTCAGTCAAGACTGATTCAAAGGCACACACACGCAACCTATACAATGGATGGGGCGCTTGACAATCTGTAACCTCTTAAGTTTGATGTTAGCTATTTCACTGCAGCCAGACCAAACCTGGAACTGATCAGGACCTATGTGGTGGCCTTAATGAAAGAAGAATGAAAATCAGATGAATAGCATTTGCTTGCACGTTGAGGAGAATCTTATCGCTCCCCTGATTTCTGATAGAAGTACAGATGTTCTCCAAAACAGTGTGTCCAGCTTCCCTTTGGAAACATCTGCTCCAAAGACTACATTCAAATTGGGAAAGAGTGTTCTACATTTCTGTCTTTTGTGGATTTAGAGAGCGCAGGCAGAGCTTGCACAGTTTTTGCTGCTGTCTTTTAGTTTCTTGTTTTTAATTAATTATAGTACTTTTGTTGCCATTTTTAAAATATGTCACTATTTTAGATTTTTGTAAGCCATCTGGGGTTGGGGTTGGGGTTGGGAGAGCAGTGAATTGAGTTGGGCATTTCTCAGGCTGAGTTTTCTGCTTGTAGCTATTAATCTGGATTCATTCCCAAATATCAAAGTTACAAGGAAGTACAGATTTTCAGTTGCACTTAAAATTATTGATCTGAGAATCTCCTGAATTTGTAATAGACTAGCTCTTCCTTATTTCACAGCAGATCTAAACAAAGTCAATAATCCTATGGAAATTGTTAAAAAAAAATAAGGCTATAGCCTACTGGTGATCCTCTGGTCAGTTTTTGAAAGGCCAGGTATAGTTTGCAGGTTGATGGGACTCTTATTTTGTCTGGATGAATTTGGGACTAAACCATTTTGTATTGTTTCTAGATAAAGTATGAATTTGATGCTTTGCACAACTCAAATAAATCCTAATGAGCTCAATATAATTTTAGGAATCTAGATTATAATCTACATCTTCCTTCCTTCCTTCCTTCCTTCCTTCCTTCCTTCCTTCCTTCCTTCCTTCCTTCCTTCCTTCCTTCCTTCTTTTCAAGAACACAAAAGGGCTTAAGTTGGGATCTTTTCTCATTTTTATCCCCATTATACTGAGAGAGAGAGATATCAAAGTCCTTAGCTAAGTGTGGATTTAAACTTAGATCTGCCACTTTAACCATCACACCATGTTTCTCACTCTCAGCAAATTTAAAAACCTGTGGGATTCTGGGAGTTGAAGTCCACACATCTTAAAAATTGGGACAGATGAAAAACACTGCATTGGATCATATTGCTTCTCTTTACAGTAGCTGGGTCATGAAAAATTTAGTGAAATATTTTTTAAAATATCACATCGGATCCATGTTAATCCACACTTACCTTTGCAAACAGGGGCTCCTTCTTCAATACATGCAAACTGTAATTTGTATCAACTGCATGGCGTTTCCTTGGAGGAAAACCTTTACTTTGTCTTCAAGTATTTATTTGTGTGTGTGTGTGTGCGTGCACACACACACTCTATGACCTAGTTCACTCCTAATTTCATGGTTTACTTAATCATTAATCACTCAACAGAATACACTGTCTCTGCTACAACACACCAAACTCTCAGAGTGAAGTTCTCAGTCGTGACATTGGATTTGTTAGCATGTTCTTTAGTGCCTTCAAAACTCCCTGTCCTAAACAATTTAATTTTTAAAAGATTCTTTAGTTAGAAAAATGAAGGGAAAACTAGCATACCATCATAGAAGAAATACCACTGGCGTTAAGCATAACCTGCGTTCGTGGTTGAAGGTATCTTGTCAGACACAGATGCCAGAAACATTCTGAGAAAATTAAATGGTTGAGTGGCTGTAGTTCAATGCAAATTTATCTTCTCGTACATGCAGGACTATCATATACAGAGTTGCTTTATCAGGAAGATTGACAGCATATAAATTTTATAAATAAAATTTGGACTGGAAAAAAATCTGGACAAATACTAAGTTGTCTCAAAGTTTCTTTGCCATACACTAATATAAGCATGTCCAACCTTTTGGCTTATCTGGGCCACATTGAGTGAAGAGGAATTATCTTAGCCCGTATATAAAATATATAATATAGTTAATGTATATAGATAACAAACTTTTAAAAATGTATTTATTATCTTGTGGGGCCATATTACATGTGGTCCATGGGCCGCATGTTGGACATGCCAGCTGTCGTGGTTGTCTAGCCCAAATATGACATACATAAGAACATGGGCATTTTTTGATTTGTCATATCTGCCATGGTAACTATTTTGGAGGAATGTTGATAACCTATTTTTGCACATACCATGCTCAACCAGCAACAAATAAACCATGGCATCGTGGATTACAATATGAGAAGCCACCTATATTAATGTTAATCAGTGTCTGAGAAACATTTGGTGATCAACAAATATGTTCGTTCAGTTACAGTCCTGTAGTTACTTAGCTCTCTGTACATCTCACTGAATTTAGTAGTTGCAAAGTTTGAAGTAGATCTACATTTACTAATCTGTAGTAATTAATCTCAACTGTGTAGAAATTAATTTTTCAGAGGTTTAGGGGAAAACAGTTTGCATGTGCTTAGGGGCATTGTCTCCATGTTGTGATTTATCCCAGGGACAAATGTCCAGGCAAATGTATCTTGACATGTATTAGAAAACAAGCATTGAGTTGGGGGAAATTATTTAAAGGAGAGAGATGTCAATAAGTATTGTCGTAGGAATATTATTGAATTACACCAATTCTAAAGATGTTTTTATTTTAATCGAGAGCCAGTAGTTGCTTATCTGATATTTTTAAAGCCTGATTATTATAGTTACATGATACAGAATTGCTAGTTTTTCAGAAAAGGTTATTACAAAACATTTGGAAAATAAAAATAGCAAGCAAAAATGACAAACACTGCAAATTTAAAGGTGACAAGTTGCTCCGAATTCTACACGTTTTTTTTCGTGCACTTGTTTGAAGCCTTGTTTGTTCCATCAAATACATTTATAAAGATATAAATGTCACTGATATGCCAAACAACACCAACAGGTATTTGGGGGTGGGAGGTGGGGGTGGGGAACCAGTATTGGAAAATCATGATCTCCTCCATCCTTATAACCCAGCAGTGGGTTATAAACAGTGTATGAAACATGAAACAATGGAAAGTGGGAGAGGAGAATTTAAATTAAAGTTTAGGCTTTGTTTTATACTGGTATATGGCTGGTTTTGCTAGGAAAGGAAGGCAACACACGGGAAATATTTGTTGCTGGGCTGTGAAAGATAAATGATTAGATTTATACACCTACTGTGCCCAGCTGTGGGACAGAAGGTGGCTCAGCAGATCTTAAAAAGTTATGGAGCACCAGACTCCATTATTATTTGGGTGGGAGACCACGAGGAAATCCTTAGGGCTGTAAACTAGATTGGAGAGTTGGGAAAAAAAAACTTCCCAAAGAAAGCCACGGGAAATCTCTTTCATAACGATGCCACACCCACCCACCCTCAATAAATTACACAGAAAGATGAAGCTGGAGGGAGCGTGCCCTTAAATTTTCCTTAAACAGGAATGAAACAACTCAAGATTAAGATTTAGTAGAGGACTCCTAGGTTCTGGACTAAAAGCCACGACAGAAATAAAAAATCCGGACGGCCATTAGTTAGTACAGTAGGGTACTTGCAGCCCAGACCATGTAACCCAATGGATGCGTCTGTGTCGGTGCCTGGCACCCGTTTTCTCATATTTTCCCTTCGAACACTTTCTGCCTCGCATGCTGGCGTGCGCGATCCTTCCCCCCCCCCCTCCCGGCCCTTCCCCCGAGGTCTCTGCACGTATCGATTCTTCGCACCCCTCCTTTTCTCTTCTTTTTAGCAGATTTACGGCTCGCCCTTGCCGATTGGCTGATTGGGTTGACAGCTTTGATTTAGGGGAGCCCGTGATTGGCTGGCTTTTGACAGAGTTATTGATGGGCTCTGCGCGATTGGCCGGTCTGGACATTTTGCGGAAAGGAGGGGGAAATAATTTACGACCCCGGGGCTTGGCGAGGGTGGCGTTGGGGCTGCAGCTGCAGTGTGGAATGTCTCCCTGAGGGCTGAGGCTCCGGGATGCGTTCCTGTTTGGTGTGGGCTGCCCTGTCGTCCTTCAGTTTCTGTACTCCAGATTTAGGAAAAGTGAACCGGATTCGGTTCGGGCTGGGACTTCAAAACCCCACATATTGGCGGTGCTTCATTTCACCACCGATACGTGCGCACAGACACAAACCTACTTTTGCACAGAGGTCTCTTGGTGGCTAGAACGTTTCCTTTTTTTTCTGCAAAACCCAGCGAGGTTGTTGCTATTACTCGATGTGGATTTGATAACCCGATTTATAGTGGCATAAAGATTCGCCTTTAAAATAGCCTTCCTTTCAATCAATCAATTCAACCGATGTGGTTGAACACACAGGAAAGTTTGAAAGCTTAGCTTGCAAATTACAAGGCAGACTGCACAAGGCGCTTGCTATGATGGGATGTACTCGCCCTGAAAAAAAAGTTACAGTTAAAAAAATTCTGAATTGAGACTGAATTCATGCTTATCAAATTGTAAAACTTCTCCCAAAATGTCAGCTGAGCATGATAGGCAATTTTTTTAACACTCAAAAGAGGTTTGGTTGTTTGTTTTTTTTTAAAAAAATGGAAGCACTATTTTTCGTCCACAAATTAATGAACTAATTTGACAATTCGTGAGCAATATGAATGTCAAAGTTACTTTTGACTATGGCAGCAAACTGCACATGTGCTCTCCTGTGCTTAAGGGATAAACTGAAAATACTAGAAATGTTCAGAGTTGCATATTTTCCCAGAAGTATGTGAGAAAAGAACTTAAGTCTTCATAGCTTTATGGGAGAAGCAGGGAAACTGGGCCACTGGGAGTTACTTTTTATAACTAAAATTATGGTAAACTTGTATTTTACTTAAATGGCGATCTGTAGTATGTATGAATGCCCAATTGCCTAGGATGAAGGTCATGAAACTTGTTTTTAATGTACAGAAAATATTACACCATTATGCTGAAGTCTCATCTGAACTTCCCAGAACGTGCAAAAAAAATCTTCCCGCTTAAATTACAATCTTCTAGACAGAGATTCTAGGTTGGGTTTTGTTTTGTTTTGTTTTGTTTTTGCCCTCTCTGCGGCTTTAAGCTTCCCCAATACATAAACTGGCTGGAACTAGAGCTGGATTAAGAAATCCCTTGATTGGCAGATTCTGCTGTTTCTTTTTTCTTTCTGAAAATCTGCAAACAGGCAAGCAAGCAAAAAGAAAAGAAAAGAAAAGAAAAATCTCCCTTATTATTTTTTCCAGTCACTTGGGCTAGGAAAGTGGCAGGACTCTTATCAATTTCATTTGCCTTAAAAAAATCTGACTTTCTACTTTTTCATCAATCGAGAAGGAACTTGGAAAGGGAGGGGGGGAGAGACAGGCTGATCATTTTACTGTCCCATCAGTGAACTTATTAAAAAGACCCCACCCACCTTTCACTTGCTGAAATTCTAAAAATATGGCTATAGAAAGCAATGGCCAATTATCAAAGGGAAGGAGGAATTCCTGCTAATGGTACATAGTAATGGATTGGAGAGGAGGTATTGGTGTAAAATGAAATGAGTACAGCAGGTGAAGCAAACAGAACCACATAAATTAGAAATCAGTGCTTTGGTCCATAGCAGAAAAAGATGGATGAAAACTGTCTTCCCAGTGGGCTGGTAGGTAGAAATGGGATGGAACTGGATGTTCCTGCTCTTCTGTCCTTGAATGGGAACTCTCTCTGTTTTGTCATGATCACAAAGCAAGATTAAATAATTATAAGTACCACCAGAAGGTAGACTTCAAAAATCCTCTGCAAAATGGAGACACCATCTCTCTGTATTCTGGCTGGCTGTTTAACACAGAAGAAGAGAGATGGGGGGCGGGGGGGGGGGGGAGAAAGAGCTATGGCTAATTGTGGTGTCCCCTACTTCCCTCCACATTATTACTGAAGGAATTTGGCTAGTAAATGGAAAAAGGATTCTCCAACAAGCTTTCTAGAAAGATAGAAAAATCAAGGTTATTCTGAAGAAAAAAGTGAGGGGAAGACAGCAAACAGATTGCTCTGGAATATGGTAGTGTTATCTGAATTGTTAATCCAGTCGTTTTCAACTGCGGCAACTATAAAATGTGTAGACTTCAACTCCCAGAAATCTCCAGCCAGCACAGGGAATTCTGGGATCTGAAGTCCACATATCTTAAAATTGCCATTTTGGAAAACACTGGCTTGAATACTTGTTGCACTACTACCTTCATTCATTGATTTTTTTTTAGCATTTCCACAGTCCAAGCAGAGATGGTCATTGAACAAATGAAACATTTCTTTGACCAAGAAAGTAGGGATATGCAGATCCATATAAATCTGGTTTCCTAGTAAGACAGTATTCTTGTCGGGATTTTAATGTGGTTTTTCCCCCCTCAAGGTCTGAGAAAAAAAACTTCACAACTGTTGTTATTCACAACATCTCGGGAGAAGCTGAGGCACAAAAGAAAAAGCAAATAGAGAAATTTGAGAAAGAGAATAAGGGAGGCTGAAAAAGCAAAGTAGAAAGAGAATGAGATGGGGGGAATGCTGGGGTGGGGTAGGGAGAAATGTGGGAAGTGACACTCAGTAGAGAAAAATGAAGCAGCCAGGAATGGTAGGGAAGGTAGAGATCCAGCATCCAGGGGTTTCTTTGCCCAGCAGTGTCACTAACAATTTCTTTAATACTTGCCTACAATACACTTCACCACAATAAACCACCTCTTTGTGGGCTGAAAAGCATCTTGGATTAAATGCTTAGGGCATTGTGAGAAAAGGGCACTACAGAGTTCCCCCCCCCAACTCTTATGCTCTGAAGTATTTCTCTGCCACACTCAAATTTACAGGTAGTTCTTGATTTATGACCACAGTTGGAACTGGAATTTTGAGGCATGTGACCAGTCTCGATTTTATGATCATTTTTATGATGGTTAGAATTTAGAATAACTTTATTGTCACTTTGAATGTACGCTAATTGGCATACATTAAAATGAAATTTCGTTGCATACAGCTCTCAAAGGGTCTCCACTTCCAATATACACAACATAAACATGACAAAATAAATACATACAAAATTATGCATATACCCACATATATTATATGATACAGAGAAACAACACAGTCTAGTTCAGATGTATACATGTCCATGGCAAAGAAAATGAATCTTGCGAGTTTACCAGACGGATGGCATAGGGAGCAAAGCTGTTAACAGAATCTGGAAGTCCTGCTAGAAATACTTTGAAACCTCCTCCCAGAGGGGAGCAACAGAAACAGACCATAAAGTGGATGTGTGGGATCTCTAACAATGCTTTGAGCTCTAAGCACATAGCACTTATAAGCAGTTCTCTGAATAACAGGAAGCGAACTTCCTATAATCTTCTCTCGGCTGTCCTTACCACTCTCTGTATGGTTGTAAAGTGAATCACCACAATCATTCAATGAATCGTGGTTGTTATGTGAATCCATTCTGAACGGTTTTTTTTTTTTTGTCAGAATATCAGAAAATGGCAAAAAGCATTGCAAATTGTGGTCATGTGACTGTGGAACACTTTCTCCCCTCCTTTCCTTTTATGCTGTAGAAAACTAGACAGAAATCTGAAATATTTCCCATGTCTTCTCTAATTCTTTAAGCTGAAATGCCTTTTATATGCCTTTTATCCAGTCTGTGTTCTTCCTCTTGTCTGCCAAGGTCATTCCCACATACCGGTACCATTACAGTAGGTCTCCTTTCCCTTGGGACACTGAAACCATAGACAGGGGGTCAAAGAAGTGACTATATTATGACAGTACATTTTGCTTCACACTGAAGACTGATGCATAGTTATATATCTGACTGCAGAGCTTTACAGCTACTTCCAAATTTGAACATTTTGGGGTGGGGGGGTGGAAATGCAATTTCTACTCCTAAGAATGAGAAAAGAAACATTTTAGATCCCACTAAATTAATCCAAATCACTAAAAATTGCCTATGGGAAGCCCAAAGCAAATATTGCGGGTGGACAAACTACACTAAAACTATGTGTGGAAGCTTATTCTTATTCTTCTCATCTTTCCTCCACACAACAGCTGCAATGAACAGCCAAAAAAAAAAAACCTCGTACAAAAAATGTAAATTATCCCTTGTTGGTCAAGATAAGTTTAAGGACTATATAAGGAATGTTTGTGCAGTTTCCTTGGCATTAGTATGGTGGCGTTTGCCTTTTGGGGGTGAACGTCTTTGAAATAAGGCTAAGGGATACATGCAAATGAAGGAATGCAGGTTGCTCATCCTAATTCTAGGCTAGGATCAGCCTAGGATAGGATTATGGGCTACTTAATGTGACGCACTCTTGGTGCTCTCTGAGCTTGGTGATTTTCTTGCAGATGTTTCAATGAGAGCAAACCCCACTCCCTATCAGTATTGATGATGTAACCTAGGTTGGTGATGAAATACCTGCAAGAAAACTACCAAGCTCAGAGAGCATCAAGGACCCACGCAGTTCAATCCTCAGATATAAACATTCTCTTCTATTGGTGCTACTTGGATGTGCCAGAATTCTAGAATGCCTTGGAACTAGGTGTTCATTCACAGTTTCCTTGCTTGCAGACTTTTGCTCCATGCCGATGAATGAATCCGCAGTATCCATTTCCTCGTAAGGAACAGGGAAAGCTTTCATTCAGAACATTCACTTAGAAAGAGGACATTTTTCCCCTTTCGAATATCTTGTGACAAAATAAAAGGAGCTGATTCGTAGTCATCTCCCCACCCCCTCCCAGGGGACACTCTCATTTCAATTTCTTTCTATTCAGTTGGGAAATAAAAGGATGAAAATGGGAATGTTTTCACAGCGAAAACAAAATTTTGCCTCTTTTTATAAAATGAAAGGGGTGGGGGGTGGGGGGAGCCAAATAGCTTGAGATTGCTTTTCTTCCCAAGCTACCTTGAGCTCTCTAGGCAGCTTTGAGTATATTACTAACAACTTCCTGCCTGCTTTGATATGCAGTCGGTTGGGGAGTTGCATTATGTATGCAGGGTTGATTGCGGAGAGGGTAGAAGGGGGATGTATGAATGGTCTTGCTTTGGACTGGAGAATTGCACTTGAAGGTTTCTAGCTTCGTGTTGTTATTTTTAACCTTGGGCTGGCTAGAGTCAGGAATGAAGGATGCCAGATTTCTGTTTTCAGATATGAAGGTGAACACAGCTGCCTTGCAGAATCCACATTAGAATGCAAACCCAGGCTCTGCCTTGAATGAGCCTCACTCCTTTGGGGCTGAAAGGAATGAAACAGAAACAGAAACTCAGAATGGATTATTGTTCACTCCTGGGTGGTCCAGAAGGACATTGAAAACCTGCAGCCCAATTCGAAAAATAGGGCACTAAACCATGAAATGTGAGGAGTCCTTGGTGCTCTCTGGCCGGAAAGCAGAAATATGTGAATGGTACATCTGAATGCAGCAAAATCACTTAGAGGTTTTTAAAAAGGATGTTATTCAGGGTGGAGAAATTCATTAACTGGAATCTAATAGTTAAACGAACCAATTAGCAACCTATTGATTGAGTAAAAAGGGTCTACCGCTGTATTATTTTAATTGAGATGAAATGACCAAGGGACTGGAGCAACTTCTCTACAGGGAAGGATTATACTGTAGAGTTTGGGTCATTTCAGCTTAGAGAAAAAATAAGTAAGGGAAAGGAAAGAAGGAAACGGTATAGGAAACATAGATTTTAACATCTGTGGATTATAATTTTTCTTGGCATCTACAGATCATTCCTTCCTTTCTCCCTCCCTCCCTATCTTGTTTTCTTGTTTTTAATTGGTTTTAATGGATTTTATAATTATTCACCACCCAGAGTCACTTGTTTCAGATGGGCAGCTGTAGAAAATTGAATAAACAAATAAAAACTGTGCATAATGTAGGGAAAGCAGATAGGACAACGGTTTCCTTCTCCTTTTATTATGTTATATAGCCTAGAGTCATCTAATTATTTTGAATCGAGGGGCGATTCCAAATAGGCAAGTGGAAGTTCTCTATACAGAATGAAATGAAATGATGTGATTTGCTGTCATGGGATGGACCCATGCCTGCCGACTTGGACTTGGCTACGTATATCTGTACTTTAGTTTCAGTTGCTGGGGAACCTGAGCATAGAGAGATGACAGCTCGTATATGACCTGCTTCTGGGCTTCTCAAGACACGTGTTATGAGAACAGAATCCTGTTAGTTTAACAGAGCTTTTCCTATGTTCATATATCCTCTGAAAATAATTCTCTTTTTGGGTGAGTGCCTGCTAAAGATAGCACAACTAAAAAAAAAAAAAACCAAAAACCCTCCACTGGATATATGTTTAATTGATGGAGTATAATTTATTTGTTAAAAAATATATAAAAGAAACGCTTGATCAACTGTATCTGTTTAATGGGACCATTGGGACAACTGTCTTAATCCTTGTTCGTACAAATGTATTGCAGCTACAATAGTCGGGGTTTTCTGCAATAAAATACTGTATCCTTCATCTTATCTGTTTAGCTCTATGCACTGCTCCTAGCAAGGATCATTATCACTGGAAATGAGGTGTCCTTATATAATAATAGCTGAATTCTAAAGCCCGGGATCTTTATAATGCATATTGGGGATGTAGATCCTTCTACTTGGCAGAGTGAGACATGTGGGAAATTCAATTTGGGTGACTATTAAAGAGCAGCAAATGGTCAATTAATTTGTTATTCTATTTTTATCACCATCAGTAGCCTCATTTAGACTTTCTGCCTCAGGCGCGAAATGTCATGGATCATCAGTATAATGTATTGTAAGTACGTGGAAAGAAATCAAAAGGCATTCAGAAGCGAGAAAGCTGCCTTTTGACTGACAGATGATCTGAAATCCCATTTACTGCTAAGCCTCAGGGAAACTTGGATGCTTCAGAAAAAGGAAAGACATAGAAAAAGGACAAATCCTAGCACTTTATAGTTTCAAAAGTAAATTCTACATGTACCATGGGAATGCCTCTTAAGTAAGTACATTGAAAAATGCAGCCTGACAATACAGTCCTAATCAGTGCTTCTCAGAATTACGTCCTCCTTAATTAAATGAAATAGGGCTTATTGTTTTAGATAAACAGAGATATTAAATGGGAGGTTTAATCTCTCCATTGAAATATGTGGATTACTATTTTGCCTAACTGGTCTGTTCCTCCTTGGGCCATTTCATATTGAGAGTGCCACATTAGATGTCCTGGTCTAAATTTTAATTCTGCAGTATACCATTTTTGTAACAAAATCAATATGAATATGTTAAGTTCAATCGTTTATATCCCCAATTCCAAAACTAAGCACGTCCATCATGAGAAAATGTGTGGAAAGAAGAGGATGCACATTTGAAAGTTAAAAGAAAGTTAGGAGAGGAAGAATGTCTCTGAATTCACTTAATCTTTATGTAAGGCTCTCTTTGGTTGGCCCTATCCCAAGCCATTTATTTTATTAGTTTCTAACTCTCCATTGAAGGAATGCTACGCAATCTATTCGCAGCCATAAATCACTTTCTCACTTAAGGCTGGACCAAGACTCTCTATACCAAATATTTTTTGTACAGAGGAGGGTGACAGCAAAAAAGTTGGAATCCCAGTTTTACTTTGGCTTCACAAGACAGATCAGCCTTACCCATCTTGGCAGTTGACAGATATGTTGGGATTACAATTCCCAGAATGTCTAATTTCAGAGCCTGTAGTATGAACATGTTGGGAGGATACCTCTTAAGAGGGAGGCTGAAATAGATAACATATAGCTCATTGTGTTTTTTGGGTCAGACGATATACATTCCAGATTGTCTAATTCTTGCTTGAAATATATGCACCGAGGTATTTTTACACGTGTGCTATGTCAGCAGTTTGTTCTTCTCATGTATATGTATAGCATGATATACAATTTGTACTATCCTGAGGTAATTGCTCATGAGTGCACGGTCCATTCTAAGCTGTTTGTATCACATCCTAGCTGGTTTGAATGAGCAGTTAAACATTTTTTACTGTGATCTGAATGCCGGCTGGGAGGTTATGGGAGCTGAAATCCAAAAAATTGGAGAACAGATTGGAAATGCTGCTCTTAGTTAAATATGTAATTGTTCAGTTTCAAATACAATGGTCTGTGAATCTCCTTTGTCCATATCTGATATTGCATCTGGTGAACTTGCATAATCCCAATTAATGCCCACCTGCCATGGATTCAGGCACTGGTGAAATCCTTTTTTTTTATTACCGGTTCTGTGGGCGTGGCTTGGGGGGCATGGTGTGGCTTGGTGGGCGTGGCAGGGGAAGGATACTGCAAAATCTCCATTCCCATCCCACTCCAGGAAAAGGATACTGCAAAATCCCCATTCCCTCCTCACTCCTCGGGGAAAGATATTGCAAAATCTCCATTCCCACCCCATTCTGGGGCCAGCCAGAGATGGTATTTGCCAGTTCTCCGAACTACTCAAAATTTCCACTACTGGTTCTCCAGAACCTGTCAGAACCTGCTGGATTTCACCCCTGGATTTAGTCAACTTGTCAACTTTATCCTATGAGAGAGGAGGTCAAAAAGCTTTTATATGATTGTCCCAATAATCCTTGTTATCCTGGAATCTTCTGCTTTATTAAAAGCATTTCTCAGGATTCTAGAATTATGTTACTCATTCCACTTGATTTGGTAATGTTCTGTGCATATTGATTTTGGCTCCATTGTTTTAAAGATCTCATTGTTTATTAAAAATTGCAATTTAAAAATTAGTAATCC
Source organism: Masticophis lateralis (assembly GCA_030761175.1). Lineage (NCBI taxonomy): Eukaryota > Metazoa > Chordata > Lepidosauria > Squamata > Colubridae > Masticophis > Masticophis lateralis. The sequence continues at coordinate 148,468,965 of JAUDYJ010000002.1, forward strand.
ATTATCTGGGAGATTGGGTAAATCTCACTTCCAGGACAGCAAATAAACACTAATGAATATTGAAAGTAACCTCACTGAATTTCTCCTTACAATCTGATTACAAAATGTGAGGATATTTTGTTGCCTTAATGTTGAACGAATGAACCACCAATAGTGGTAAACCACTGCCAGAGTCAGATATGCTAAGGACTGTGGTGATTAGTGGCCATCACAATATATCTGTGGCAATGGTTGCTCCCACTGAATTACAGGATATTCAGTATTAGATTGGTACATCTACTTAATCCGCTGTCCAGTAGATTTAAAAGACCTCTGTCTGAAACTGGGGTGGGAGTAGGGTGTCTTTCCCTGACACTATCTATATTGATAGGTGTGTGTGTGTGTGTGTGTGTTTGTGTGTGTGCAAAATGCAACCTGAAGACTCTTCCCAATGGGTGCCCCCCATCCCTTCCTCTAGTGCCATGAAAATCTGTGGCCTTTTGAAATGATATGTAAAGCTTTAAAAATATTATACAATCATTGTCAAGTTTATTAACTAGAAAACATGATATTTAAGGAGAGTGAAATAAAAGCACCCTTATCCCAATCAGTTTTGGAAGGCAGACGCAATATGTTACTTACAAGCAAGGGGCTCTTCCTCATACCTCACTAATCACAGCATGAACACGGCCCTATAGTTTCTTCTTCCTGCCATATCCTCATGATGTTGCATTTATCTTACTCCCTCATCTGCTGCAGAGGTGTTTAAAGTGGCATTCTCTCTTTTTTCCCACAGGATAATTTTTGTGGCATTCTTCACTGACTATATGGTTGCTGATATGACCAGAAGTTGGCATCTGGAAAACTTCTTTTTACACATTGGGTTGGTGTGAGCACACCATTCTCTGAGAAGAGTCTTCTGTGGTTGCTTGGGCTACAGAAGAGACCAGATTTATGGTGTCTGGTCACATAATGTCTTCTTTCCCAGCACTTTCCATAGCACTTGTCTTATGATGTAATAGGCTGAGGAAATAACCTTGAGGAACAGGAGGAAGAACAGCAACCAGGGCAACAGTCAGATAAAAGATACTTGAGTCTAGGGCAGAAATGTAGTTTGAGAAAGTGTCTCTGATGTGACTCTTCCTAGTTCTTACAAAGATAAAGGAAGAGAACGGATAAACACATTTAGTCTTGCAAGATTTGATTACTGTAACCTTATAATAGAAGCAGTATTAGCTTGTGTCTTTTTTGTTTCCTCTGGTCTATCTGGGAGGGCTGACATATAGAGCCTCCTTATAAACATGGGGTTTAGTGATATTTGGAATGAATGCTACATCTGTGCTGCATACAACGTGGATCTATACCAGGAAAAGCAGCAGGATGTGTTTTCCTTCTGTCACCTTTGGGTGGTTGCAGGTTTCCCTCTATTTCTGCCAATGGGGGGTTCTTTCTTTCTGCTACTTTTATTATTTCCAATGACACAAATGCAGCCACTACTACCCTGAACCACGCAGATCACGCAGCTGCAGCTAGTAGGACTACACTCACTGAGGTTGCCATTTTGTTTGAGGGACACTATGCATCCTCATACTATTTTATTTTATTTATTTATTCAATTTTTATACCGCCCTTCTCCCGAAGGACTCAGGGCGGTGTACAGCCACGATAAAACAATATAAGATAAAAAATGTAAAAGCAATTAAAACAAATTAAATACTTTTGGCCCTTCCGTTAAAAACCCACAAGTTTAAAACACCCCCCATCCAAATTCTTTTTAAGCCAGTCCAGCCTGTTGAAAATAGCAGAGTCTTAAGGGCACGGCGAAAGGTACACAGGTTGGGAATCATACGTATCCCCGGGGGTAGTTCATTCCAGAGGGAGGGTGCCCCCACAGAGAAGGCTCTCCCCCTGGGCGTCGCCAGTCTACATTGCTTAACCGATGGCACCCTGAGGAGTCCCTCTCTGTGGGAACGTGTTGGTCGGTGGGAGGCTATTGATGGCAGAAGGCAATCCCGTAAGTATCCGGGTCCTAAGTCATGGAGCGCTTTAAAGGTGGTAACCAACACCTTGAACTGCACCCGGAAGACCACTGGGAGCCAGTGCAGCTCGCGCAGGAGAGATGTCACGTAGGTCGCTCCCATAATCACCCGTGTGGCCGCGTTCTGGACCAGTTGGAGCCTCCGAGTGCCCTTCAAGGGGAGCCCCATGTAGAGAGCGTTACAGTAGTCCAGACGGGACATGACGAGGGCATGAGTGACCATGCGCAGGGCGTCCCGGTCCAGAAAGCTGTCACTGCATGCAGGTCAATCACAATTGCGGATTCTTCGTGGCCAATCCGCCATCTACTCTCTATGAGCCTACTGTTCTCTTGCAGTATTAGTTGAAGAGCCATTCACACATTACTGATCATTCCTCTCAATTCACCACACCACACTCAACTGTTTTACTTGCCATTTGGACTACTCTGTCATGCTTAACCCCCTTCACCCTATGTTCCTTTAGCACCTGCTGCCTGTTCGTCAGGCGACTTGACAAGTGGCAAAACCCATTGCTCTGAGCATCTGCCCATATTCTCCCAACTATATTAAGGAAAGGAATTGATGGTGATTGGCTTCTCCCCCATCCTTGGCCAGTGATACTTGATGGGAGGGAAAATGAAGTCAGTGGTATCCACCAATCCTTGTCCTCAAGTTAATTCACAGTATATGTAAGGATAGCCCCATTAGCTAAGGCCCTTGCTGTGATAAAACAAGGATTAGCAATGGGGGCAGTGCAGTTTATCTCTGCATGTTTTTCTGCAAGCGGGGGTGGGGACAACACTTTAACTTGCCATCTGGAAGAGCCCCAGAGTCTGCTTCTGAGAGCAAAAAAGATTGCCTTCTCTAAGTACAACTCATGTAAAGATTCAGTGCAAGGTTCTTTTCTAAGCCTTTTCTTTCCTGCCCACCTAGCCGTTCGAAAGCATGCAAATGCAAGCAGATAAATAGGTACCACTTTAGTGGGAAGGTAACAGTTTTCTATGTGCCTTTGGTGTACAGATAATCCTCAACTTACAGTTCATTTGGTGACCGTTCAAAGTTAGCATGGCGCTGAAAAAAGTGACTTAGGACCATTTTTCACACTTACAGCCTTTGTAGCATCCCCATGGTCATGCGATCAAAATTCAGATACTTAGCAATCGGTTCATACTTAACGACTGTTGCTATATCCCAAGGACATGTGATCATCTTTTAGAACTTTTTGACAAGCAAAATCAATGGGGAAGTCAGATTCGCTTAACAACCATATTATTCAATAGTCAGCTGCAATGATTCACTTTAACAACTGTGGCAAGAATGGTTGTAAAATGGGGCAAAGTTCACTTAACAACAGAAATGTTGGGCTCAATTATGGTTGTAAGTTGAGGACTACCTGTATAGCCATGCCGGCCACATGAGTGTGGAAATTGTCTTTGGACAACGCTGGCTCCCTCGGCCAAGAAGCGGAGATACCCTAGAATTGGACACGGCTGATAAGAAAACCTTTTTTTCTTTTCCTAGCTGTGAATTGCTGCAACTTCTTTAATCATTCAGTCCCTAATAAAAAGCAATTTCTGTCATTACTTATTATTTTTATTTTGAAGCCCAAAAGCTGGATTGGAAAGCCTCATCCACTCACAACTGTGCTGTGGACAGGAAACTGGGAAGTTCTGCTGCAGAGGAAGATCAAAAGTGAGGTTGAGCTCAGAGTTAGCTCCTGTCAGGATGTCCTTGAGCCCAGCTTGCCTTGAAAGCCTCTTGATCAGGCCTCTCTCTATTATTATTCTGAAAGTGACTCCAGAGAGAGTCAGAGATGGGTGCCGAGGGAAGAAAAAGCCAACTCAGCTCCATCTCCTCCAGATTTTTCTTTTTTCCTGTCTCCTGGGCTTCCCCCCCCCTTCCTTTCCCCTTCCCTCCTTTTGAAACTGTTCATGAAGATGAAATTACCAGGTTAGAATGAATGGAAAGAACTTGGAGGAAGGTGGGGGGGGGGGAATGGAGGAGGGGAACACGGCAAAGCAGAGGAGATTTATGGGGGACTCTTCTCAGAATGCCAGCGCTGGGGAGAAAAAAACATCCCTTCTCCTTTGCAACATTGGCGCAGGCGACTCTGCGGAGCCAGGGGGAATAGGGAGGGGGCAGCGAGGAGGCCAGGAATGTGCCTTTGTGCCTTTTTAATTTATGGGCTGCTTGGATTAGATTGCAGGAAGAGAGGCTGGGAGACTGCAAAATAATGCGCGTGAGAATGTGTGCAAATGTGTGAGATGGTTGGTGTGTGTGGGTGTGTGAGTGTATGTGTGCACAGGCATTTGGACCTCAAGACCGCCATTTCTGATGCTCTGCCTGTGCCATTTCCCTTGCACCTAAAAAGTTATTTATATATATATATATATATATATATATATATATATATATATATATATATATATATGTATGTATGTATGTTTTTTTTGTTTGTATTAAGTCATCCTGGATTACCACGAATGGAGGAGATATCACAAATCTCCAATTTTTGCCTTTCAGTCCAATCTCATGGGCCATCCAGACAGTATCATATAGCCGACAAGCTATTTTTCTATGTTTTTAATATTTTTGCTGATAATACTATAAATAAATATATATATACCCTGTTTCCCCGAAAATAAGACATCTCCTGATAATAAGCCCAATCGGGCTTTTGATTGCATGTGCTAAAATAAGCCTCCCCCCCGAAAATAAGCCTTCCCCGAAAATATTTAAATGCAGAGCTGGAAATCAAGTAAGATGGCAAGAAGAGCCCCATATTGCTCCACGCACCCCAAAATAAGACTTCCCCGAAAATAAGGGCAAGCGCTTATTTATCACAAACAATGCTACTTTCATCTAGTGATTAATTACTATGACGGGCTGAAAATCTTGAGGAACAAATAGAACCACCATGGTTAGGAGCAGTAAGCTCTCCTATTCCAGATACAAAGGGGCAAATAATGAGGGGGTTGTTCTCTTTGTGAGTTGCTTTATGTGAATTCTACAGACAACGGACTTGTCATTTTGGAGAAGCATAATGATGCTCCAAACCGAGTCTAAACCTAAACAGGTACAGTAGGAATTACAAATTCTGCCCTTGAAGCCGCAATTTCAGAGGTGTGGGATTAGAATATGCTAATTGCTAATTTAAGTGATAGAAAAACATTTTCTGGACTTCCTCTCTTCTTTTGTCTGAACGCTAGTAGGGATCAGGTACAAGAAGTCAGGAATCAGGATATAGTTCAAACGTTCTGCATGTTTATTTCATATTCCCCATACACACAAAACTCAAGGCCAAGCGTGCATGGGTGATTTGGGAAAAGGAGGCCTTTGTTGTCAAGTGGCCTCTGATAACATGGTGGCATTTCCTAGAGGGGGCCAAGCACCCGTTCGTGGTCTGGACGGATCATAGGCAAATTGGTCAAAGCAAATTGGCGCCAGATAGAAAGTCAATGTACTTCAAGGGGAGCTGGATTTAGGTCTCTTACAGGCAGTGGTGGGATTCAGCCAGTTCGCACCACTTCAGGAGAACCGGTTGTTAACTTTTTGAGCAGTTTGGCAAACTGGTTGTTGGAAGAAATCATTAGGGCAGAGAACCGGTTGTTAAATTACTTGATTCCCACCACTGCTTACAGGGGCATAGAGATTCCAACTGATGATGTGTTTGACCTAACCCTCGGACTCCAGCCTGGTCATCTCCTACAGTTGGTTTCCTAGCTGAATCTTTGGGGGGGACCATCTTGGTTCAGTGTTGCCTGAACTTTTTCTCGTCTTCTGTAGCTTCTGGCTTCCGAAGAGGTGTTCTGTGTAAATTGTGCAGTCTATTAATCTGTTACTGCGGTTGTTGTGGGGTTGTTGTTTTTTTGCAAACTGTGGCTGTGGGATTCCATGACAGGCCAAAGGCAAAAGAAACAAACAAACAAAAAAAAGGCTGACTCTAACATGGTTTATTTTCTATCATTAGATCTTTGTCTCTTGATCAAGGGTTCCACAGTTTTTTTTTTTAAAAGAAGCAAGTTCCATAGCCAGAAAAAGCTTGAAACCCCGTTCTCCACCTCTGCATCGTACCTATTTTCCATACCTATTTTCCATACCTATTTTCCATACCTATACCTATTTTCCAACAAGCATCAACTGACCCTTATGCATGTTGGCAATGCATCTGGAAAACCTTTTTCCTGTTCTGCAACCGTGAACTCATAGTCCAGTCTCCAGGATTTAATCTAGAGACGGGTAACCTGCAGCCTTGAAGCTTGCCAGATTCCTTGAAACCTCTGCCATTGTCTTTTAGATAATTTATTTTAAACAACTGAGAGCTGCAAGTTGTACTGGTGGTCCTCAACTTAAAACCATTCATTTAGCGACCATCCAAATTTGCAATGGCACTGAGGAAAGTGACTCATGACTGGCCCTCGCATTTACGACTGTCACTGCATCCCCAGCAGTGGTGGAATTTAAATTTTTTTTACTACTGTGGGCGTGGCTTGATGGGCGTGGTGTGGTGTGGTGTGGTGGGCGTGATGTGGCAGGTGTGGCAGGGGAAGGATACTGCAAAATTTCCACCCCACTCCAAGGGAAGGATACTGCAAAATCCCTGGGGGAAGGATATTGCAAAATCTTCATTCCCATCCCACTCTGGGGCCAACCAGAGGTGGTATTTGTCGGTTCTCCAAACTACTCAAAATTTCTGCTACCAGTTCTCCAGAACCTGCTGAATTTCACCCCTGATCCCCACGTGCAGTCACCTGATCAAAATTTAAGCATTTGGCAACTAGCATGCGTTTAGGACAGTTGCAGTGTCCCATGGTTATGTGATTGCCATTTGTGACCTTCCCAGCCGGCTTCTGACAAGCAAAGTCAATGTGGGGAAGCCGGATTTAACAGATGAACAGAGTTGGAAGGGGACCTTGGAGTTCATCTAGTCCAACCCCCCTGCCCAAGCAGGAGACCCTACACCATTTCTGACAATTGGCAGTCCAGTCTTCCAGTGATTTGCTTAATGGCCATGTGATTCATTTAAGAACTGCAGTGATTTGTTTAGCAACCATGGGTAAAAAAGTTGTAAAATCAGGCGTGACTCACTTAATGAACACCTGGCTTAGCAACAGAAATTCTGATCGCAGTTGTGGTCCTAAATCTAGGGCTAATCTATAAAGTATTATGCTCTAGCATAATCTTTTTGTTTTAATTCTTTGCAGCAGACACCCCTGGGAGCTACAGATTCCATAGATGTTCTTAGAAAGTAAAAAGGTTGAATTGGTGCAGGCTCCTGCTTCTCCTGAAAGTGTGCCTATATATCCAGGAGGAAAAAAAAAAGAGGCAAATAAAAATTGTTGTGCTAGAGAGCATCTTGGAAAACAAGGAAGCAACCTCCCCAGATTTTGTTAAGTGTGGGTTTTGTGAAGACCTCACCCACAGCCATTTGACAAAAGTGTCCAGGATTTGGGGGCAATAGGCTGGCCCCAGGTGCCCCTCTATTCAGAAAATAAGGCCAGCACTCCATTTTATACTACATTGGGATGAAAACAATTGACTTAAAGGTTTTTAAGAAAAGTGCTTTGAATTTATTTGCTACTAATAAAATAGTGACATAGTTAAATCTGGGTGGTTTTTTTTTTTTGAGGGGGAGCTACCGTATTTAAATTGCCATATAAGTTCCCAAATGAGACATAGCTGTTGATTACACTCAGAGGAAATAATACCTGGTATATTTTTTTTGTCCTCATCCAGGCACTTCCAGATATGTTGAATTATATTTCCCATCATCCCAGTAAAGTGTTATAAAGCGGGAGCTCTTATTAATTGTCCCATTTAAACTGTCTGCAATTACCACTGACTCTAAATTTATATCACAGCTGATCTGAAACAGCCTGCTCTGATTTCTTTCCTTCGTTATGAACCCTGCCAAGTAATTTATTTTCCAGTGATTTTTAGGCCACTTTCTATGAGTCGCTTTACATGGATGCTGTTTAAATGGCCCTTCAAACTCTCAGAACAGAATCAAACGTGGTTAGACTGTGGGCTGTCCAGCCCCTTTGCAGGTTGCAGTTGTAGATGGTCTTGCAAAGTTGTAGATGGTTGCTAGGGGAAGGAATGTTCATAATGCTAATAGTTTTTCCTCCCTTTTGTATGACGCTCCTAGGACCCTGTGTGCCCTTTTATTCTTTTCCCCGAGCAAGTGGACTTACTTCCATACAAAGCCTTCCATAACTTGTATTTTCTAAAAGGTTTGATTGAGCCTCTTTGAGCCACGGAGACATTCTTGAAGTTAAAAAGGACCCATTGCCATGTTGTTGCTGTTGTTATGGTGTCTCTGGTTCACTGCACTGGGAACTCCAAGGCTGGATCCCATTGCTTCTTCAATGAGGGATTTTGGTTGGAATTTGTGTGGGCCCGTCCAGAAAGGAACAGAGTAGCCAGAGAAAGGGGAAATCACATCAAAGTAATTGCAAGTATGGAAACTTGCAAACAGAATCAAAACAAAGTATTTGCGGTCTTAAATATTTTTCCAGGAGAAGTTTCCATCCCAGCCATTCAATACCTAGTTTTTGGTGCCAAAAATGAAAGGGGAGCATAGCTGGTAAGTGTTCTACTTCATTTGACTATCCACTTGCAAAACCCAGATTCCAGAGAAAGAACAGAAGGTTCAACCAAAGCCAATGTTCGTATTTCACATCCTATGCTGTCCAAACCTGAAATGTGGAATTCCAGAGAAAATTATAGAAGGAATGGAAGAAGCTGGTAGACAGCAACGCGGGAGAGTGATAGGCTTTTCGGAAATCAGTGTTAGATCTCTCTTGTTCATATTGACTTCTACTTGGTGCCTTTGAATGTTTTCAGACAGGAATAATTTCAGTTCTACTGAAATGTTGGCTATCATGGGGTCTTCTCAAAGAAGAACTGGTGCTCTGTTGCTGAAGAAGACACCCCAAGAGCTAAGAACCAGTAGCTTTGGGGAAAAGAACAAGACTGAGACACTGAAGATTACAACGTATTTTGTTCCTGGTATCCTTTTGATTTCAAATATATATATATATATTTTCTTACTTTTCGTAGGTTTTATGTGTGTTTTTCTTTAAGCCAGGTTTTTCCTATGTAACCAAGATATTTCTGCAAGCCTAGTTGAGTGAAATCACTCAAGAAGGAAAAGAAGGAAAAAAACCCCAAAAAGTAGTGAATGTGATTTCACTCAGCTAGGCTTGCAGAAACATCTTGGTTACGTAGGAAAAACCTGGCTTAAAGAAAAACATATATGTATGTATGTATGTATGTATGTATGTATGTATGTATAAGCCAGGTTTTTCCTACGTAACCAAGATGTTTCTGCAACCCTGGTAAGTAAGAAAATAGATATTGTACCTTTACAGGGAGGATACATGAGATGTAGGTGTGGATTACTGATGATGGCTAATGAGCCAGAAATAGCTATATAAGTCTCCAAATGGGCAAGCACAAAATCTGCTGGCTGCCAAAATGAAAAGAAGGAAAAAAACCCCCAGAAAGTAGTGAATGTGATTTCATTCAACCAGGGTTGCAGAAACATCTTGGTTACATAGGAAAAACCTGGTTTAAAGAAAAACACACATAAAACCTACGAAAAGTAAGAATATGTGTGTGTGTGTGTGTGTGTGTGTGTGTGTGTGTGTGTGTCTATCTCCTAGATTATTTTACATGGCCACCCATTTTACAACAGCGAATAATCAGTTTATGATATTGAAAAAGACCCAGAGATGATTCACTACATGGAGCTGCAGATAGTGTCTACAGAAGAAATTTTAATCCAGGAAATTCAGCTAACATATGGTTTTATATACATATACATATGCTCTGATTGGCACCAAGTCCTGTTTTAAACAAAAACTTCTCATTCCATATAAAAGAACCACCAGTATTCTTTTTAAAGTTCATATGGAAAAATTAAATAAACCCAAAGTGATTCCTATTATGAGAATAGCACTTAGCACTAATACTCAGACTTATATACCACTTCACAGTGCTTTATAGCCCTCTCTAAGCAGTTTACAGAGTCCGCATATTTCCCCCAACAATCTGGGTCCTCATTTTACCCACCTCGAAAGGATGGAAGGCTGAGTCAACTTTCAGCCGGTCAGAATTGAACTGCCAAACTGCTTGCAGTCGGCAGTCACCAGTTTTAGTCTGCAGTACTGAATTCTAAACACTGTGCCAAGCCAACACAGCTCATGAAACTGAAAAAGGATCAAGTGATATTTCCCCTTGCAAGAGTGGAACTCCAGCAGAGATGGTATTCAGCAGGTTGTGACCAGTTCTGAAGAAACAGTAGCAGAAATTTTGAATAGTTCGGACAACCGGTAAATACCACCTTTGATTGGCCCCGCTCTCATCTATTCTCTGCCTCCTGAGTCCCAGCTGATCAGGAGGAAATGGGGATTTTGCAGTAACCTTCCCTTGGAGTGGAGAAGGAATGAAGATTTTACAGTATCCTTCCCCTGGAGTGGCGAGGGAATGGAGATTTTACAGTATCCTTCCCCTGCCATGGCCACCAAGCCATGCCACACCCACCAAGCCATGCCCACAGAACCGGTAGTAAAAATTTTTGAATCCCACCACTTAACTCCAGGTTTGGGAATTGCAGTAAAGCAAGAATTTCTGCACTAGGGAGATGGTTTTCTCCCACCAAGAGTCTGGAAAGCCAGTTTCTGGCTTTCATAAACTTTTTTATAAACTGGCTTTTCAGAAAGCCAGTTTATAGTCCATATTGTGAGATCTTCAGAAAGATCTGAAGCAGGAATGAAATTCAGCGGGTTCTGACAGGTTCTGGAGAACCGGTAGCGGAAATTTTGAGTAGTTCGGAGAACCAGCAAATACCACCTCTGGCTAGCCCCAGAGTGGGATGGGAATGGAGATTTTGCAATACCCTTCCCCTGCCACACCCACCAAGCCACGCCCACAGAACCGGTAGGGAAGAATTTTGAATTTCAAAATTGAAGTTGCTTTCTTTGGGTGTAGAGAATAAGGAAGCCGACCTTGATGGAAATACACAAGAACTGCTACCTAAGCAAAATACATTGAAATGTTGTTTTTTTAACTCCAAAACCACAAGATATCATTCAGAAGGAGCTCAGGTACATGCCCCCTAATTCACTGGAGTATAAGAAGCAGGAGGAGGTACCAAGGGCAAACATACTTGCAAAATTCTGGTATTACTGCCAGGCTCAATTAAAGAAGTCTTAGCTTTCTTCTGCTAAATTGATTCCTGGTCTGGTGTCAGGCCGTAGCTCAAACATGACATAGCAAGCTCCAATCAAGTCGATCCTTTATTTGCTTACACCTAGTGGACAGAAACTAAAGCTATAAGCTTCTAACCTACTAGATGTATCTTGAGGGATTCTAGGGTGTAGGTATCCTGAACTGTTTCATCCAGCTCGGGATTGTACAATCTGGGAAAGCTGTGTGTTGCCAAAACTTCTATCTACTGATTTTCCAGTTGCACATTCCATCAGATCTGGTCCACCTAGTGACATTGCTTGAAAAAGTTTTATATGAGAAAATTACTACCACTTGGAGGATACTGTTGTTCTATGTAGGTTTTATGACTTAACAGACCAGGTTCCCTTTCCCAGTCCTTTTACTTATTTATTTATAAAATTTATGGGCTGCCTATCTTACTTCAAAGTAATTTTTTTTCCTCTTTAACTTTCAAGATGCTGAACATTTCTAGAAATCACAGTGTGCCCTGCTGATTTTGTAATGCTTTAAATTAATTATTCCCAATAAAGATATCACTCAATATAAATTTTACGTTATTTCTTAAACACCAATGCCTCTCTGCTTTTGCTTTTTAATAATTCACCCATCTTCCATTATCTGTAATTCTGTCCGTTTGGCTAAGATAGTCATTGGCTACCCATGAGCAAAACCTCTCTGGAGTGATGTACACATTTAAAACAATTTTAAAAAGAAGAAATCACAGTGGGAAAGCATAAATGCATGCTCAATAAAATGCCCATTTCCAAAGAAGAAGCTTTTCATTAGAGGATAAGCATGGCTTCCTTTCATTTTTGCAAGTTGTAATAGAATGCGATGACCATAAATCTTTCTTCTTTTCCTAACTAGCAGATTACAGTGGACTGCCTACTCCGTCCCATGAAATGATATATTTATGCTTGCAAGAAAAGCTATTTTAACAGAGACAATAGTGCAAAGCAAAGAAACCACTTTGGTGTATTCTAATGGTTAGGGTGCTGTAATAGAAAATGGGAGACTGGGAGTTTTAGTTCTTCCTTAAGCACAAAAGCCAGCTGGGTGACTTTGGGCCATCTGGTTTCTCTCAGTCCGACCCTCTTCATGAGATGGGTGCCTTATGTAATATGCCTTGAATTGTACCAAATAAATCTGTTATTGAATAAGAAAACATTTTACTTCTGCATATTTTAATGGAACAATACACTGTGCTTTCTTGGAAATTATATTTTCAATGGTTCAGGAGGAGTACACAAAAAAATGGACCAGAGCAACATTTGTACCCACTGATGTAGGTATAGAGCTGAGGTGGCACAGTGGTTAGAGTGCAGCATTGCAGGCTACTTCAGCTGACTGCTAGCTGCTGTTCAGCAGTTCAAATCTCACTGGCTCAAGGTTGACTTAGCCATCCTTCCGAGGTTGGTAAAATGAGGACCCAGACTGTTGAGGGCAATAGGCTGACTCTGTAAACCACTTAGAGAGGGCTGTAAAAGCACTATGAAGCGGTATATAAGTCTAAGTGCTATTGCTATTGCTACACACAGGCATTCTGAGTTAGGGGGTTTTCTCCCATGGTGCAGTCTTAAGTTTTTGGTTAGTGATGTGGGTGGGGCCGACCGTTCATGCAAAGCCACCAGGGAGATTGTTTCTTGCTGACCAACATGTTATCCTTTTTGTGAGATGCACAGCTATACAAATTTTCTAAATAAATAAATATTCAAAAATGAGCTTTAAAAATGCTACCAGAATCATTTTCATGCGCTTCACATACAGCCTGAGCTGCTTTGCTTTTCATGTGGCTTTTTAATTAAGCCTCTTAAGTCTTGATTTGATGAGAGTCGTGAATGGCCTGGAGATCGGTTTATTTTAGGGATTTGTGTCCCATCTTTCTACCTGAAAAGGGTGATGTACAAAAATAAGCATTTCTTTTTTTAAACACACTTTAAAAAATACAATTCAAAGGAATTGTATAAAGAACGTATAAAGCCAAACATTCATTCATATGGACTGGTTTCACTTATTATCAGAAAGAAAGAAAAAACTTAAAGGGATCAAGTCTTGATCATCTTTCTAAACAAGAATAAAGATACAATATAATGCCCAAGGAAGCCTTTACTTTGAACATTTTGGTCACTTGTTAGTATGGTGCTATTAATCCTTGTTTCAGAACCAGTTTGGTGCAGTGGTTAAAGGCAGTAGCCTTGGAACTGGGAGTCTGAGTTTGGTCCCACCATAGGCACAAAACCAGCTGGGTGGCTTTGGGCCAGTCATTTTTTCTCAGCCCTGGGAAGCAGGCAAGGGCAAACCATTTCTGGAAATGTCTATGGAGATTCTCAGTCATCCAGGTCATGATTGTCCCAAAGGTGCTTTTTTCAAGAGGCAACTGGACTTTCTGGTTTTTCTTTGAAGTCGTTTCGCTTCTCACCCAAGAAGCTTCTCCAGCTCTGACTCTGACCCTACCATCCAATAAGAGTTGAAGAAGCTTCTTGGATGAGAAGCAAAACGACTTCAAAGAAAAACCAGAAAGTCCAATTGCCTCTTGAAAAAAGCACCTTTGGGACATTTCTGAAAATCTTGCCCAGAAAACTGCAGGGACAATCTAGGCAATCATCAGGAGCAAAATTGATCTGAAATCACAAATAAAACAAACAGATTCCTAGTTAAGATGCAGAATGGAGTTGGTGCGGATGCAGCGACTGCCAAAACAGCACAACAGCAATAATAGTCATACATAAATAATATGGTAAGTGGATGATAAATGATCCATTCCCCAAAACACAAAAGCCACACCAAAGTAAAATAAATAAATACAGTAAAGGACAATAAAATACAATAAAAATAATAAAGAAAAAAAAAACCAGCTTTCTCGAGAGCCCAATCAATTGTGCTAGAACAAACTGACCCCCAGAAGGGCTGGTGAACAGTGGCTACTAGATTTAGTTAGTGTTTAGAGGCTCAGATGGATAGCAGCTGCAACCAGAAAGCTCCAATGTAAAAGCAGAATTTCTTTGATAGAGTATTGATTTTCCTCTATGTGCCCATAAACCAGCAGCACATTGGGGGAGGGGGGACAGGGGATAGGAAAAAAAAATCTTTCTCTATAAAATTAATTCGGAGATCAAAGCCTGCATGCCACTTTGCTTTCCCTATCTCTGTCCAGCCATGGAATTCATCTGTGAAGAAAGGAAGGAATAGAATAGAAAGAATAGAAGAAGGTCTTGAGAGTGTTATCTGGGCTGAGTTCGACCCTGTGGCTCCCGAGGACGTGGACAGGATTCTGGGAAGACTGAACGCAACCACATGTTTATTGGACCCGTGTCCCTCCTGGTTGGTGCTGGCCTCCCGGGAGGTTACACGAGGCTGGCTCCAGGAGATTATAAACGCTTCTTTGAGTGAGGGTGTCCTTCCGCCTGCCTTGAAGGAGGCGGTGGTGAGGCCCCTCCTCAAGAAGCCCTCCCTGGACCCAACTGTTTTAGCTAACTACCGTCCTGTCTCCAACCTTCCCTTCCTGGCGAAGGTTGTTGAGAGTGTGGTTGCGTGGCAGCTCCCCCGATACCTGGATGAAGCTGTCTATTTAGACCCGCTCCAGTCCGGCTTCAGGTCTGGGTACAGCACCGAAACGGCATTGGTCGCGTTGGTGGATGATCTCTGGAGGGCCCGGGGTAGGGGGTATTCCTCTATCCTGGTGCTGTTAGACCTCTCAGCGGCTTTTGATACCATCGACCATGTACCATGGTCGATGGTATCAAACCGGTACCATGCGCCGGTTGGAGGGACTGGGGGTGGGGGGCACCGTTTTACGGTGGTTCTCCTCCTATCTCTCCGACCGGTCGCAATCTGTGTTGACAGGGGGGCAGCGGTCGACCCCGAGGCGCCTGGCATGTGGGGTGCCACAAGGGTCGGTCCTCTCGCCCCTCCTGTTCAACATTTATGTAAAGCCGCTGGGTGAGATCATCCGTGGTTTTGGGGTGGAGTTCCATCAGTACGCTGATGATACCCAGCTGTACATCTCCACCCCAGACCACCCCAATGATGCCGTGGAAGTGATGTCCCAGTGCCTTGAAGCTGTGCGGGTCTGGATGGGGAGAAACAGGCTTCGACTCAACCCCTCCAAGACCGAGTGGCTGTGGTTGCCGGCGTCCCGATATAGCCAGCTGACTCCATCGCTGGTTATTGGGGGCGAATCATTGGCCCCCTCGGAAAGGGTTCGCAACTTGGGCGTCCTCCTGGACTCGCGGCTGTCTTTAGAGGATCATATGACAGCCGTGGCCAGGGGGGCTTTTTATCAGGTCCGCCTGATTCGCCAGCTGCGACCCTTTCTAGATCGGGACTCCCTACGCACGGTCACTCATGCTCTTGTCACTTCCCGTCTGGACTACTGTAATGCTCTCTACATGGGGCTCCCCTTGGGGTGCACCCGGAGGCTCCAACTGGTGCAGAATGCGGCCGCGCGGGGGATTATGGGAGCGATGGGATGCTCCCACGTGACACCTCTCCTGCGCGAGCTGCATTGGCTGCCGGTGGACTTTCGGGTGCGTTTCAAGGTGTTGGTAATCACCTTTAAAGCGCTCCATGGCTTAGGGCCAGGGTACTTACGGGACCGCCTTCTGCCACCAATTGCCTCCCACCGGCCGGTTCGCTCCCACAGAGAGGGCCTCCTCAGGGTGCCGTCAGCCAGACAATGCCGGCTGGCGACCCCCAGGGGGAGAGCCTTCTCTGTGGCAGCACCCACCCTTTGGAATGATCTGCCTCCAGAGTTAAGAACAATCTCTGACCTCCCAACCTTTCGGCGGGCTTTAAAAACCCATCTCTTTCAGCTCGCCGGCCTAGCCTGATTCCTATAATATTTTATTATTTTAGTGTTGTATTTTAAATATGAAGTTAGTTTTTAATTCTATGGCCACTCATATTATTATTTTATAGAATTTTAATCTTTGTATGTTTTGTTTTTTAATTGGCTGTACACCGCCCTGAGTCCGCAAGGAGGAGGGCGGTATATAAATTCAAATAAAGATAAAGAAAAGATAAAGAAGAATAAAAACCAGACGAGGTGAGAAGGAGCTTTGGGGGTTTTTTTGTGGGGGGCGGGGAGAGGCATTCTGTATTGTATTCCCCATTTTAAATTACACTCTTCCCCTAGTTTGATAAAAGCAAGAGACAAAGCTGAGTCCATTACATCAGGAGCATGTATGGTGTAGTGGTGAAGGCGTTGGACTAGGCCTTGGTTCAAGTCCCCGCTAGCCACAAAAACTTCCTTGGTGATTCTGAGCCAGTCATTCTCTGTTGGCTCAAGGTACATCCCAAGAGTGTTATTCCCTAAATGAGAGGAAGGAATGCTCAACTTCTAGATGCAAATGGTGGGATATAAATTTAATAAAGCACAAATTAGATCACAGTTGTGGGAGGGGCTGGAATTGTCAGTCTTATTTGAGTCAAGGGAGTGGCTTTAAGGAGCAAAATGTGGGCTTTACACACTTACGTGGCAAAATAAAATAAAAATCATGAAACTGCAAATCAGATTTTTTTTTTAACCAGGTCAGAGAAGCTCTCTGAACTATAAAAATGGGAATGGGGGGCGGGGGGGGGGGAGGAAATGTCTACCATAGATCTGAGCTCCCCTCCCCTCCCCTTCCATAGCAGCTCCCTTCCTATGTTTAGAAGGATGACATTTAGCTGAAGATTGTATCTTGAGCAACTTCAGCTGAACTTATGACGGTGGAGTAGAATATGGGGAAGACATACAATAAGAGGAGGTTAGGTGCTTCAGAGAACATCACCAAAGAAATTTGACTCTCAGGATGAGCAAGGTGAGTCTAACTGGACCAGGTTCATGATCGTCCAGGCAAGGTAATTTCAAATATCAGGATGCAAATGTTGGACTTAAAGAGTGAGTATGTCACTGTACAGTTCAAAACTGGAAACAATATTTTCTTTTCCTAGAAGGAACTGCATTTCCTCAGAGACACACCTTCAGGAGCTTATGTTGGCAGTGAGTAGGCCAGAGCCCTCCTTTTTCTTTTGAAAGCATCAAACCATCACATTTTTTACCTCTCTTTCTAAAAATGTTTTGAAAGATACAAAAATCCAGTACCCTCCCCTTCTATCCATTATTTATCTTTTCTTTTGTTTTACCTGTCTTCTCTTCATTTCATCCCCTCTGTTACTCTACTTTACCTCCCATCTTTAAAGACTTGCCACCTCATCATATTTCTCTGAATTGCAACAGTTTAGCTGTTGATTTACCATGAGACAGGAAACAGTATCTGTGAAATCAGCAATAAGGACAGATGAAGTGAAATATTTACAGTAGTTTTCTTAGCTGTGGCTCATACTTAGCCTGTTTTTCTGTCTCTTTGTAAGTCAGCTTCTACTTTTGAAGTTTCAACAAAACATAATGAATGATTGAGGAGGGGTCTTTCTTTCTTTCTTTCTTTCTTTCTTTCTTTCTTTCTTTCTTTCTTTCTTTCTTTCTTTCTTTCTTTCTTTCCTTCCTTCCTTCCTTCCTTCCTTCCTTCCTTCCTTCCTTCCTTCCTTCCTTTTTTCTTTCTTTCCCTCCTTCCTTCCTTCTTTCATTTATAACAGAACAATTGCATTACAATCTTTTACAGCAAAATCATGACATTATGAATAAAATCACAAAGTGTTTACTCTAATGGAAATGAGAAACTCAGCAGTAGTTAAGAAATAATTCATTTCTAATCATCCAACTGCCCTGAACAAAAGCCTACTTCACAAGTAGGAAGCTTTTAATTAAAGATATAATAGTATCTAGAAAAAACTTCAGTTATAGTTTGACTAATTATACTTGGCAGGTTAGTAGTGCAACTATAAAACACTTATTTTATACAGTATATCCATTCTTTAAAAAAGCATGGAATGTTTGCAGAAGAATGAAACTATATGACAATGATGTCATCTGGAATACCCAGTGAATTAATGTGTAATTAATATAGGATACCAATTACCAAGAAAGATATAATTATGCAGAACATACCCTCTTAGTTTCCTTTGTTACAGCGTTTATTTCAGCTGCATGCTGCTTTTAGTGTTCAGCAAACCTGTGCCATAATTTCTCTTTTAAATAACTGTGAAAAAAAGTGCTAGGATATTTTTCTTGGATTTTTGTAGTATTAAAGCATATTGTCTTAGGTACATTTGAAAGGAGGGGATATGGGGGTCGCATTTATACTGAAAGAGGACGAGGGAGGCAGTCTTGTCAAACACAAATATAGGAAATAATTAAAATATTCATTTATTTATTAGTTCCCTATTAGGCACCTATTTCAAGTGGTCTTTTAAGAAAACAATTTGCATGCATGAAATTTTACTTCCTTGCATGAATCATTTGGCAAAGTGCTATGTTTGGTTTTTTTGCCATTATTTATTAATTAATGGGGTCACCAATAAATGCTTTGCAAACAAATCTGTGGGTTAGCTTATACTGTGTGGTGGTACAGAGGTGAAAAAGCATATACCCATAATATGCTCTGTGCAGTTTTCATGTTCCATCCAACAGCCTATCTACATGTCTGATCCACACATTTGCTTAGCCCCCTGCCAATATGGGACCCCAACTGCTTCTTCAGCCCAGAAATGTGTGACAATGCCCCAATGTCCATATTCTCCAGGATTCTCCATCTCAGCTGCCTTAAACCCTTTACAGTGAATAATCTCTAGTATATCCTTCCATTCAAGCAGCAGATGCAGCTCTGATTGGCTGCAGTATCTGCTCCACCCTTTCTCCTTCAGTGTTGACTGGCTGGTTGCTGATTGGCTCCTGTGTGGACCAATCAACCAGTAGCTATTTTCTCTACTGATGGGCTACTACCATTTTTAAAAATAGTTTTGCAGTTGATCCCACAGTGATGATTAAATCAAGTAACTGTCCCAGAATCTGGCACTCCATTCACCCCTAAATTTTCTCTATGGACATTTTTCAGTTTCTGCCCAAGCTCGGTGAAGCAAGCTCCCTTTGCTTTCTTAACCCCTCCTGACAGAAATACAAAGCTCCCCTTCTCTTTACTTTTTAAAATGACTTTATTTCGCAACACAGGAACATCGCTTCTTTGTTTCTACAAAGCTGTGCTATCCATTCCTCCTCTTTCCACAACCCAGCTGAGAAGCAAGAATGAAAGAACAATTGCTCTTCACTGTTTTGATTACAGCAGGACAAGAGCAAAGATGGTGCTATAAAGGCCCGGGGTGCTGTGGGAGAATCTGCCTTAATGTCAGTTGAGACAATGTGGGAAGAGAGTTATGCAAACATCTGGTAATCTGCATGCAAACATCTGGAAAAACAAATGAAAGATGAAGCCTAGTGAGGAGGGAACAATCCCTGCAAAGAAAAAGGAGATACTGGTAGATTGGCTCACACAAAAACCAGCAGCCAGTGAGGCTTAATTTTTCTTCTGTTGTGGGGTAGCCATAATTTAGACTGAGCGCCAGTCTCGCCCTATTGCCAATCGCCTGCAAACCAGACCAGAATTTGTAAAGCTCACTTTAAAAACAACCTGGAACAATATAAGATACAGATAGTCCTTGATTTATAACCATTCATTTAGTGACCAACATTTCAACAGTACTTTAAAAAGCGACATGACTTTTCCCCCCACAAATACGACTGTTGAAGCCTCCCCATGATCATGTGATTAAAATTACGATGCTTGGCAACTGTCATGTATTTATGACCGTTGCAATGCCCTGGGGTCATGGGAATCAGCTTTCGAAACCTGATCAGTGAAGTCAATGGGGAAGCCAGATTCACTTAACAACTGTGTTACTGACTTAAAAACTGCAGTGATTCACTTAATGAATCATGGCAGGAAAGGTCGTAAAATGGGGCAAAACTCAACTATTTTGCTTAGCAGTAGAAATTTTGGGCTCAGTTATGGTCAAGGACTTACCTGTACAAACAACTTAAACTGCAGTTCCGACCTATTCCAACTTGAAAATATTCATTTGTCTTATCTGGCTAGTAGCTGGCATTGGTTTGAAGGGGGAAAACCCACACATGACTTCTCCCCCTAATTTTTTTCTAGCTAAAAGAAAATACCCAGGCTCTCTAATTCTTTGGCCCCACTTCCACTCCAAAATTGGGGCTAATTATGATCCTGTCTTTATCTGTGGTTGTCTCATTTTGTAATTGTCAAAATATATGTATGTATATATCCATACTCCTTAAGGAGCCATGCATTTTTTGTGCCACAAAACCTCTGAAGAGCTCTTTAGAAATTCATAAAATCCAGGTGAGGGATCTCCACAGTAAGGATAAATCATCCTGCCCCTGGATCCTCCGTGACCACATGTCTGAAGCTTGTTTAGTTCTATTCCCTTTTTCTTTTCCCTAATAAAACTAAGTTTGGGTGGCTGTGTGGGACAACGTAGCAGTTTTCCATCATTTGAAAGTAAACCTTTTGATAGATTAATGCTTGTGCATCATTTGCCAATTAGGACACAATTATTATTTTTATTTATTTATATCCCATATTTATATCTTTGTTATTATTTTTTTAAATAACACAAGACAGCCAACATACGTAATATTCGCTCCTCTTTCCTTTTTTCCTCACAACAACAACCCTGTGAGGTGGTTTTGGCTGAGAGAGAGTGATTGGCCCAAAGGCACCCAGGTAGCTTTCATCTGTAAGACAAGACTAGAACTCACCATTTCCTAGTTTCTAGTCTGGTGTCTTAACCACTAGACCAAACTGGCTCTCTTGTAGCAATTGTCTGAAAAGTTGGCATTCTTATTCTTTTTCAAAGATCAGGAAAAAGGTCCAGAGCTATCTTTACAGGCTGCTTCTGACCAGCTAGGATGGTCAATATTTCTATTGGCTCAACTGAAATGCCTTTTACAGCAAACAGACTCTGAGCAGCTGAACTTTCTTCCCACCCTCACTTTGTCCTCATGCCAAGAAAGCTTTATCTTCTTCACTTTTCTGCCTCTACTCTTCTAAAGGGAAACAGTCTTAGCCGTTTCCTTTTTTCCCTCCCCTTTCCTTGGTTACCGCAATCCCCTGTCTGTACGTTGGAGTGGGGCAATATATTTTCTTTTTTATTAAGCATCAATAGACCACAGTATTTAGAACAATATTGTAAATTTTTCTTTCTCCATCAAAAATGCACCTAACCTGGCTTAGAAGAAAGAAGTGATCCGTGAATGACAGGATGAATGTTTTGAGTTTGTAAATCTCCATCTGTGAGATTCCCCCCCCCCCCAATCCCGAACTTGGGGAGGGAGGGGTAAATATGTAAATCTTGGATAGATTTATTGGAAGGAGGGTAAGAAAGCACACAAAGATATACCGGTAATAGCATCAGTGAGACATTGTTGGCTGCTGTGTCAAACTTTGGCACCCGTATTTTCTTTGAAACAGATGTTGGAAAAAAAATCTGAACTGCAGAAGGAACGGTTGAAGAATGATTTGAGGGCTTGGAAAAAGCGAGGCTGTAATGGGATCACAGGATCACAGTCCTTTCAGCTTGTCAGAGAAGTGACATGATTGCTACGTGTAATTTACCTTTATGAGGAGTGTGTGGTGGATGCTGGATGCCTTTTAGAAGAGGGCAAAAATGTAGCACTATATCACACAGAGCCTCGTGTTAAAGTTGGAAGAACTCATGTTTCTAACGAGAAGGATGACTGAGCACTGAGGCAGACTGCCCAAGGTGGCATCTTCACTTTCACTTCCCATCACAACACAAGAACAGTTTTTTCCCGAATGCCATCACTCTGCTAAACAAATAATTCCCTCAACACTGTCAGATTAGTTACTAAGTCTGCATTACTATTAATCTTCTCATCATCACCCACCTCCTCCTACTTATCACTGTATGACTGTAACTTTATTGCTGGTATCCTTAAGATTTATATTGACTGTTTCCTAATATGATTTGATTGCTTATTTGTACCCTATGACTATCATTAAGTGTTGTACCTTATGATTCTTGATGAACGTATCTTTTCCTTTATGTATACTGAGACCGTATGCACCAAGACAAATTCCTTGTGTGTCCAATCACACTTGGCCAATAAAGAATTCTATTCTATTCTATTCTATTCTATTCTATTCTATTCTATTCTATTCTATTCTATTCTATTCTATTCTATTCTATTCTATTCTATTCTATTCTAGTCTAGTCTAGTCTAGTCTAGTCTAGTCTAGTCTAACAAAGCAAATCAGAAGCAACTGGCAGGAGGAGGCCAATTGAAACACCCAAAGTCTCAGTATCCTCGCAATGTTTCTATAGACTCAGGCAAAACCACCTAGCACTGTGAGACCTGAATTCTGGCTCATCCTAGCTCTTATCTTCCCAGTATAACCATGTAAACATAGTCCTCGATTTACAACAGTTCATTTAGTGACCATTCGAAGTTACAACAACACTGAAAAAAGTGACTTATGACCATTTTTCGCACTTAAGACCATTGCAGCATCTTCATGGTCACCTGATCAAAATTCAGTTCTTTGGCAGTTGATTCATATTTATGACCTTTGCTCTGTCCCAGGATCATGAGATCACCTTTTGCGACCTTCTGACAAACAAAGTCAATGGGGAAGCCAGATTTACTTAACAACTGTGTTACTAACTTGACAACTACAGTGATTCACTTGACAACTATAGCAAGAAAGGCCATAAAATGGGACAAAATTCACTTAACGTATTCTTATTTAGTAACAGAAATGTTGGGCTGAATTGTGATCGTAAATCGAGGACTACCTGAATCTCCCAAGCCTATACACATACATATACACAAATGCACGCACACATGCTAGAGAGCTACATATACACACACATGCACATAATATTCACACATATTTTTTTTGTTGCAATCATCATTGGCATCACAAACAGTTTGAAAAACTATTTTAGAATTACTGCAGAGACTGGAGGTAAGTATGACCACAATAATATGTGGTCCAATAAAATGTCCAATAAGTACTCCCCACAGCTGGCTTTTGGTCAACATGTAGGACATTTGAAAGCCTGCCTAGTTTTCTTAGATCACAAGAATGTCTATGTTTAACTACAGAAAGAAAAGGCAGCCATACCACTCCTGCTCTCTTTAAACAACTGCACCCTGATTCTACTTTTTAAGAAATATTAGCACTGGTTGACCCAAGGAGCAAGATGGGCTTCAAATGTTAGGAACTTCACAGGCTTGTGATAGTTCCTTTAGAAAATGGGTCTTTGCAGAACAAACTGCTTCTTCGCTCATCCGGTCCCATTATGAGACACAACATACTTTCAACATACTCTAAAAGTGCAGTTTGTTGAAACATGCATGTCACCACATTACTTGGCTGAGATTATTATATTTTTATCAGTTTCAGCTGGTGAACAGCTGAAGGCCCTACGCTTGGCACTTTATGCATTTTTATTTTAGGCTGAGAATTAGTTTCTAACCCAAAATATTCAGTGAGCTTCATGGTGGATTGGAAGCCAAGTTCATTGCTATCTACTGCACATCTCAGGCAATGTTTAAAGTATCTAACTCCTAGTGACATGGAAAGCATATGCTGTTCCTCTCTTTGGAACCTCAAAAATGAATGTACATGGTTCTCTAGCTCACCTGGAGTGATATAGCACACTCCAAACAACACTAAGGTTCCAACACAATCACAACACAGTGCAATTCTTGACATTAGGAATGCAGTGAAAGTTGACAACGTTCATTTATTTATCTGCCAGTCTGATCTAGTCGGATTCTAGGCTGGGATGCATGTTGCAAGGAGAGGATGACATTTCTTTTGTCCTTGAAACACAAGTTAATGGTATCAGATTATCTATTAGCCAACCATTGTTTCTTTATTAGTTGTCACTGAAGAGGTAAAGGAGACAACATAAAACCTGATGATCCTGGAATGTTTTTGCAACTTGGCAAGCTTTTCAGAAGTGTCTGCCCTTACCTTCTTCTTAGGGCTGAGAGAATGACTGGCCCTAAGATATCTGCTGGCTTTGTGTCCAAGGTGGGACTAGAACACAAGATTCTCCGTTTCTAGTCTGGTGCCTTTTACCACTGCATTAAATTGACTTTCATAAACAATAATAGATAATAGTATCCTGCATGTTGCATAAACCAGGCTTTTTTTCAAACTTGTGGCCTCTGGGTATGACTGGGTCTTAATTCAAGGCTCAAAAAATATTCTGTGATATCTTAGCAATAAACAAATGCATTTTCATATCAACATCCAAGGATTAAGCCTGCTGCAAATGAGTGAAGGAAATAGGGCAAGATTGAATTGAGGATTAGGGCACAATACAGATAGCAGAGCTGGAGATTTTGGAAGTTAAACAATTCTGGGGCACCAGTTTGGAGATGACTGCTATAGATTCTAAAGCAATGTTTCATATAGGTATGTGACACAGATATTGACATTTGTCGTTGTATTACTTCAAAATTCAGTGGCTGCAGAAGAGAGAGGGAACAGGATGGAATCTATGCACTAAATAGTGTACTTAAATCAGGGAAAGATGTATTTGAATTTTTGAGTAATACTTGCTTAGATTTTACCATCTACTAAATAAAAATAAAGCAAAACACGGAGGTTTTGTTGAGACATCAAGAAATGCAATGGGATTGATTCTTCTTCAGGGGAATCTTTGCTTGTGGTTCCTTGCTCAGGCAAGGTGTGTTTAAATCGTTCTGTAAATTATGCCAGTAATTCCAAAAGAAAAGAAGCAAGGTGTCAGTAAGCTACGTACATGTCTCCTGCTGTAATAAATGGGAAATAAAGCCTTTATTGCATTTTAAATTGGATTGAGTTCACATTCTCTGTAGAATGAAGCATCTAGCCTCATCCAAGAAATATCCCTTGGATGAAGTAACACATTCTTTCTTCACCTATCACAAGGTAGGAGACTTACACATCTGAAATGGATGAAAGAAAAATATAACCTACCAAATCAATGGTAAGCATTGCAACCAATTCTACGTGGGACAAACTTCACGTCAGTTAAAAACGAGGATCCATGAACACCGGCTGGCAGTCAAATGCCATGATCCCAAATCCTTAATCTCTAATCACACTGACACCAAACAGTACCAGTTTGATTGGAACAACACAAAAATCATTGACCATGTTACCACCCGTCATGCTCGTGAGTTCCTCCTGGCACTCCACAGGCAATTCTATCAACAGATACATTGACCTGCAACCAGCGTACGAACCCCTCAGAACCCAAATCAATTGCATAGCCAACTAGAGACAGCTCCGACTTTCAACCAACCCATGCAACCTCCCCACACCAGCAGTTCACCTCCCAATGACTCTGACCTGATGTAACCTTCCTATCACAAGACCTGTGACACTGATGACTCACACCTGACCCATCAGAAGACCCTCATTTGACACACCCACACCTGAAGCCCTTATAAACAGAAAAACACTGACACTGGCATCCCTTAAACTTTGCTGAAGATGTTACCTAGCCTGGTAATGAAATGTTTGGAAACCAACCCACTAGCTCGGAGGACGAGCCTTCACCCTCATCCTATACCCTAGCTACAGATATTTGCCACTATTGCAAACTTACACATCTGTTGGCCTTAGCCTATGCAATTGTTTGGATATAATTCTAAAAAGAAAGGCAACCGCAGAAATCATGGAGAAAGATACAGCTGCTTTAAAGAGTTGCAGACAGACCCTGCAATCATATCTCTGGGTACTACAAAATCCCTTTTTTTGGCTTTGAAGGGAAGATGCTGCATAGCTCTAGTCCTTTCACCGTATTAGTAAATAGCAATGCATCCTTTCTTGCAACAATGAAAATTCTCTCTAAACTGGGTGAGTTGTCTACTGGGTAGCCTTTCCAGGGTTTTAAAAAATAGGGCTCTCGGAAAGGGCAGGAGAATACACTTCAGCGCAATCATTGAGCCCGCTCTGGAGCCCTGTCTCTTTAAAAGCAACCTTTGGAAAGGAGGTGCTGATGTCAGAAGATTAAAGAGTTGCTCTGATGGAGATGGATGTTAATGGAAGTGGTTCACTAAGTGGCTGGCGCTGAGCACAGCCCAGAGGGCAACGACATGCCGAATCCGTCATGATAACAGCCTTGCCAGCCTGTTTGTAAATCACCCAATCACCCTCTCTTCCAGAAGTAACCTCCCCACCAGATCAGGAATCACTGCCCTATACTTGGGCCTAGGCCCAGCTTTTGCGTGCAGTGACTGGCAGGGAAGCCATTCAGCAATTATACATCAGTCTTTGTAATTATTTTGCTGGAAATAGTCCATTTAGGATTCTTCATATTAGGCTACTTATTCTTTGTAGAGGTCATTGGGGGAATTATGACAATTGAGGGCATAAATCACTTGAGAAGATAAGTGGATGTTGGGTTGCTCTTATGAGGTTCTCCCAGGAAATTGCCAGAGTAGATAGGAATGCAGACTTCGAGAGTATCTTTGAAAATATCTTGGTTGGGATTTTAAAGATTTAGTTGCCTTCTTGAACTGACAGACAAAAGGTTTTGTGTTACCAGCACCAGACAATTAGCACTATGCATAGCATAATAAAAACTCATAGAGTTGATCTTCCCAGGCCCTCGGGTAGAGCCATGCAAATCCCACTCCTGATGTTGTCTTCAACCAATTGCCAGTGACATGTTCTGAACCGTGTCCATGGCAAGGGAAGAGGAATAGCACTATTGCAAAATTTGGAACAGGTAAGAAATGGCATGAAGCTGTCTCTGCTATGGTGGGCTGGAAATGAGGGAAAGAGAATATTATGATTAAGAAAAAGCATTTACTAGGTTGTTTGTGCTATGGTTCAAGATCTGTCCCCTTGTCTGTGAGTACCACACTGACACTTTCCTCCAATACTGGCTAAAATAATAGCGACTTTAATTTGATTTTTTTTAAAAAAATCCCAAAATTGGACCGGGTCGCGCCTTTGCGGCCTCTGACCCGGCGCCGAACTCACTTATCTCCTTGGTTCACCGAGGAGCTGAGGGAGATGAAGCGCCGGAAAAGACGCCTAGAGAGTGGTTGGAGGGCTAGTCGCTCTGAATCTGACTTGACACTAGTAAGAGCTCATATTAAGACTTACTTAGTGGCAATAAAAGCGGCGAAATCTAATTATTTCACCGCTCTTATTGCGTCATCAGATAATCGCCCAGCCGCCCTGTTTAGGGTGACCCGCTCCCTCCTTCATCTGGGAGCGCGGGAGGATCCCTTGCAGGGACGTGCTGAGGATTTTGTTCAATATCTGGATGATAAAATAACTCAGATTCGGGATGAGCTGGCCACTGACTGGGTTAGTTCGGGCGAGGTGACTGAGCCCAGTCTTGAGAGTGTTATCTGGGCTGAGTTCGATCCTGTGGCTCCCGAGGACGTGGACAGGATCCTGGGTAGACTGAACGCTACCACATGTTTATTGGACCCGTGTCCCTCCTGGTTGGTGCTGGCCTCCCGGGAGGTTACACGAGGCTGGCTCCAGGAGATTATAAATGCTTCTTTGAGTGAGGGTGTCCTTCCGCCTGCCTTGAAGGAGGCAGTGGTGAGGCCCCTCCTCAAGAAGCCCTCCCTGGACCCGGCTGTTTTGGTAAATTATCGTCCTGTCTCCAACCTTCCCTTTCTAGCGAAGGTTGTTGAGAGTGTGGTGGCGCGGCAGCTCCCCCGGTACCTGGATGAAGCTGTCTATTTAGACCCGCTCCAGTCCGGCTTCAGGTCTGGTTACAGCACCGAAACGGCATTGGTCGCGTTGGTGGATGATCTCTGGAGGGCCCGGGGTAGGGGGTACTCCTCTATCCTGGTGCTGTTAGACCTCTCAGCGGCTTTTGATACCATCGACCATGGTATCATGTTGCGCCGGTTGGAGGGATTGGGGGTGGGGGGCACCGTTCTGCGGTGGTTCTCCTCCTACCTCTCCGACCGGTCGCAATCGGTGTTGACAGGGGGGCAGCGGTCGACCCCGAGGCGCCTAGTGTGTGGGGTGCCACAAGGGTCGGTCCTCTCGCCCCTTCTGTTCAACATTTATGTAAAGCCGCTGGGTGAGATCATCCGTGGTTTTGGGGTGGAATTCCATCAGTACGCTGATGACACTCAGCTGTACATTTCCACCCCAGACCACCCCAACGATGCCGTGGAAGTGATGTCCCAGTGCCTTGAAGCTGTGCGGGTCTGGATGGGGAGAAACAGGCTTCGACTCAACCCCTCCAAGACTGAGTGGCTGTGGCTGCCGGCGTCCCGATATAGCCAACTGACTCCATCGTTGGTTATTGGGGGCGAATCATTGGCCCCCACGGAAAGGGTGCGCAACTTGGGCGTCCTCCTGGATCCACGGCTGTCTTTAGAGGAGCATACGACAGCTGTGGCCAGGGGAGCTTTTTATCAGGTTCGCCTGATACGCCAGTTGCGGCCCTTTCTAGATCGGGACTCCCTACGCACAGTCACTCAGGCGCTCGTCACGTCTCGCTTGGACTACTGTAATGCTCTCTACATGGGGCTCCCCTTGGGATGCATCCGGAGGCTTCAGCTGGTACAGAATGCGGCCGCGCGGGGGATTATGGGAGCGACAGGGCGCTCCCATGTGACACCTCTCCTGCGTGAGCTGCATTGGTTGCCGGTTGATTTCCGGGTGCGTTTCAAGGTGTTGGTAATCACCTTTAAAGCGCTCCATGGCTTAGGACCAGGGTACTTACGGGACCGCCTTCTGCCACCTATTGCCTCCCACCGGCCGGTTCGCTCCCACAGAGAGGGCCTCCTCAGGGTGCCGTCTGTCTGGCTGTCGCCAGCCAGACAGTGCCGGCTGGCGACCCCCAGGGGGAGAGCATTCTCTGTGGTAGCCCCCACCCTCTGGAACGATCTCCCTCCAGATCTGAGAACTATCGCTGACCTCCGGACCTTTCGTCGGGCTTTGAAGACTCATCTCTTCCAACTTGCCGGACTTGCCTGATCCCTCCTATTTTTAAATATTTTTAAATATTTTAAATTATTTTAAATTTTTAGAGTTTTAGAGTTTTTATTCGGTTTGTATTTTCAGCCTAAATTTATATTGATTTTAGTACGTTTTAACTTATTGTATTGCATTGGTTTTAAATTGGCTGTTCACCGCCCTGAGTCCGGAAGGAGAAGGGCGGTATAGAAATTTAATAAATAAATAAATAAATAAATAAATAAATAAATAAATAAATAAAATCTCCCTAAGTGTAATGGATTTAAGTCTTTATAAAAAAGATTTAAGGGTGTTTGTTTGCATCAGTTAAGGGGACATGAGAATAAACTTTCTGACAGAGCCCTGCAAGAGAACTTTCACAGTAATTCCACTCTATATTTTATTTATTTATTTATTTTATTTAATTTATATGCTGCCCATCTTACTGTTGCAGTGACTCTGGGTGGATCTTATGTGATAATTAGTTTGGATGACTGATGTCTTTGCTCTCATTCACTTTGGCCCTAAGACAGCTGGTCTATCCATCATTTTCTCACATCAACTTGGTGTCTCTTTGCTTTGTTTTTCACTGGTTGGTCTTTCTTTCTCATTTCTCCCAGAATGGCAGGCATGTTGCAAAAATAACAGTTCATTTGAATCAGCAGTTCTCCATGGCTGGTACTTTGCTTCACACCATGCCCTTAAATCACATATTTAAAAAAAACAAATCAGCACCTAAGATCAACTTCCCAGGACTCCCTGAAGCCTGTAGGCCTTGAGCACTGCTCCATGGCTGCTGCTTTTTAAAACAGTGTTAAGTCTGTGCTTTGAACAGCAGCTTGACAGAGAAGTTTAGCAAATTAAACTTTTCTTGCTATCCCATGTCCCATTCGCCCTACTATGAATAACAGGGAAGTTTCTTCTGCCTTTTTGTTGTTCAGTCACTAAGTCATGTCCGATTCTTTGCAACCCCAGCAGTGGTGGATTTCAATTTTTTTTACTACCGGTTCTGTGGGTGTGGCTTGGTGAGCATGGCATGGCTTGGTGGGCATGACTTGGTGGGCGTGGCAGGGGAAGGATACTGTAAAATCTCCATTCCCTGCCCAATCCAGGGGAAGGTTACTGCAAAATCCCCATTTCCTCCCGATCAGCTGGGACTTGGGAGGCAGAGAATAGATGGGGGCGAGGCCATCAGAATTTTTACTACCAGTTCTCCAAAGTACTCAAACTTTCCGTTACTGGTTCTCCAGTACTGGTCAGAACCTGCTGAACCCCCCTGTTCTCCACTGGTTCCCAGAGTTTGCCAAATTCAGGTATGTTGTGTTAATGACACTATCTAATCATCTCTTCCTCTGCCGTCCCTTTCTCCTTCTGCCTCCAATCTTTCCCAACATTACGGTCTTTTCCAATGAATCCTTTTTTCTCATTAGATGGCCAAAGAATTTGAACTTCAGCTTCAGTATCTGTCTTTCTCCTCTACCTACAATGTACAAATCAGGTAACGCCTTCAGCCCAGGAGTGACTTTGATTTCTTTTTATTCATTCTATTTCTATACAGACAAATCAATAAAGGCTTTACTGCGCCCTCTTCTGAGTCTCTGATTAAGTTTAGATAGTTGCTTAACCCATCATCTCACAAATTGCAGATCTGCATAAAATCCACATATGCTGTTTTACAAAAATGGCTGTAAATCAAGAAATTATTAGTGCAGTTTCAGCCCAACATACAATACTGTTCTTCATTATGGAGAAGGTTATGACCGAGTGACCTGCATGTCTGCTCCATTTGAGGCGTCTTCAAAAGCCCACTTTGTTCTTCTTTCTTAGGGCTCTTTATGTTTAAATCAAAATTGGATGGTCCATAGGTTCACACAGAGGGCTGTCTCCTATAATTTAGGACACAATTCATATTTAAGATAGCGTCTATTCTAGTTGGAGGGAGTCATAGTTTAAAATGGAAGTTAATTTGCACATTAAGGAAGGTTTTCCTGCTACTTCAGAGTTTGTAAAAAAGCACTTTTACTAAGGTGAAGACCATATGTAAATATGTTTACAGTGTTTGTTTGATTAGCCAGTTTTGCCAAAAACAAGCCTTACTAAAGATTGCATCCACAGGCACATGTACTCATGACCTTATTCACACACAAACAAAAATTAGAAAGGGATGGGCTGTTTAAAAAAAAAACCAAAAATAAATATATTAAAATTTATGGGGTAATAAATCAACATGACAGAAACTCGGTACATTAAAAGAAGGAGGGAGAAACACAAAAAGGCAATATTTAATTACTTTAGTTCCCAGGTGTATACATGTATGCGTGTATCTGGAACATGAATACCTCATTCCTCAGCCAGAAAATCTTCCATATCAATTTACAGACTGAATAACAACCAAAACAAATATTAAGGAGGTCCCAGTACTGAGGCAAATCAAAAGACACCCTGCTCAACTCACAGAATTGTGGAAAGGAATGGGGAGGAGAGGAAAAACAAACAAACCAAACCAGCGGACTCAAACACCAATATGAATGCTTTAAAGTTCTTATAATAATCTACCAGCCTCTAAGTGGGCACTATGAAACACCACGAGAACCTGGTCTTTCTCAAAGTAACTGTAGTAATATTCCAACTATTGCTCTTAAAACCTTGGGTTTTTTAATGTAGCTTGAATTTGTCCACTTGTTGTTATTCTTGCTGCAGTATGGTCAGCTCTGATGTTGCTCCAGTCTGCCTGCTCTAGGAAATGGTCCCTCAATAATGATGGGAACAGAGGACCTCTGTGAGGGGCAAAGTTGAGTTGGGTAGAGTGGAGAACAGTAGGAAAGAATATTGCTCTCTTCTTGTTCTATTACATTGGGCTTAGAATAGAGTAGAGTAGAGTAGAGTAGAGTAGAGTAGAGTAGAGTAGCGTAGCGTAGCGTAGCGTAGCGTAGCGTAGCGTAGCGTAGCGTAGCGTAGCATAGCATAGCATAGCATAGAATAACAGAGTTGGAAGGGACCTTGGAGGTTTCCTAGTCCAATCTCCTGCTTAGGTAGGAAACCCTACACCACTTGAGACAAATAATTATCCAACATCTTCTTAAAAACTTCCAGTGTTGGAGCATTCACAACTTCTGGAGGCAAGTTGTTCTCATGTGTGCATCCTGCTTTCTCTGGCAGCGACTCTGAACACCTCTTGTGTTATTTGTGTTTGGTATATTAAGAGATATGAGAACTTAGAATTTGCTTTCCAGTCTGTACAGATGGGAAGAAAACTGCAAATTTCAACTGCCTGGAATTAGAGGAACACTTCTTCTTCTGCTTGGGGGGAGGGGGGATACTCCTTTCCTCACAAATTTATTATGTATTAAGATACTGGGAAGGCAGGATTCTGTCTCTCTGCAACTTTCTCTGTTTCAGCCAATGTAGTTTAGAGCAGGAAAAACACACAATGGTTTTCTCCTTGAGCTTTTTTTTTTTTTAGCTTAAGTTCAATTTTGAGGTCACAGGAGATTCTCCCACACTAGCTTTTTCTTTTGGCATTATCCACACATTCATTTATCTTGAGGAATCACCCGATTAGTACAATGATGTGCTGTTTGTTTCAAACTCTTGCATTCTTGATGTTCCTTATATTTCCTGTGAGGATAGGATGTGGACTACTTTACAGAGGTCAGCCCCCTGTTTCAAGGCCTGTCCAGCCCAAGTCAGGATTAAAATCAGGAACCAGGAAAAAAAAACAGAGAGAAAGGGAGATCCATTCAGAATTAGCCCTGGATGGCAAACCGAGACGATTCAAGAGGTCAGGTGGCTACAGTCTTCTCAACTGTGATGAAATCTATTGTATATCTATTTAAATCATACCAATAATAATTGAGTCTGCATCAAAAACACACTTATTAGTAGATGAAAATCCCCTGCAAAGCCATGTCATTTTATGGTGTTGTACTGCCTTTTTTTTTTTAAAAAAAAAGTCTTGTGTCTATCCTATTTCAAAGGAACACAGTTCTGCTCTTTCTAAAAAAATGTTATTTTTAGTAGCAATTGACACGCTTTCCTTCACTAGGGCACTGGGCAGTACAGATGCTATTTGTGCTGTGCATGGATAATCCTTTACAGTGTTTTTCCATCTTCCAACCAAGAGCCTTGGTGGCACAGCAGATTAAAGTACTGTTAAGTTCTATTAAGTAACACCAGCTGCCTGCAATTACTGCAAGTTCGAATCTCACCAGGCTCAAGGTTGACTCAGCCTTCCATCCTTTCGAGGTAGGTAAAATGAGGACCCAGATTGTGGGGGCAATAAGCTGACTTTGTATAAAAAAGAACACTGCTCGGGGGGCCCAAAAAAGCTCTACTAAGCAGGTATATACAAAAGTATGAAGGCTATTGCTTAACTCATTGTAAGCCGCCCAGAGTCTCCGGAGAAGGGCGA
Source organism: Masticophis lateralis (assembly GCA_030761175.1). NCBI lineage: Eukaryota > Metazoa > Chordata > Lepidosauria > Squamata > Colubridae > Masticophis > Masticophis lateralis. The sequence continues at coordinate 148,502,474 of JAUDYJ010000002.1, forward strand.
CATATAAATTGAACGAATAAATAAACTGTATTTGTATTCACACTATATATAAATAAGCCATCACAATGGTGTGAATTTGGCTTCTTATGTTTGATTAAAGAAAGCACGGTTAACATCTGACTTACTGGAATACACAAATTGTTTCTATTTATTACAAGTCTGTTCTGTCACTTCCATGCAGATATGCTTAAAATGAAGCCCTAAGGTCATTTGTTATAATTAAAACCAGCTTTTGGAATAGCTGGTTTAAGACAAGACATAAAATTGGTGAAGGACATGCATAGTCCTCGCCAACTGCCTTTTTGTAACTCTATTTTTTTAAACAAGTTCACTGGTGAAAAAATGAAACACTCTTTTTTATGAGTCCATGGATAGTATGAGTAAATAGTGAAAAAGCAGATCTATTTTTTGTTTTTCTTTCTTCGCTTTTTTAAAACCAGGATAAATTGACAACAGTTTTACAACTTTCCCTTTGTAGCCCAAAGAAACAGGATAAATGGTGCAGGATGGTATATTCTTTAATACAGATATTCATTGACTTATGACCACAATTGAGCCCAAAATTTCTGTTAAGTGAGACATTCGTTAAGTGAGTTTTGTCCAATTTTACGATGTTTCTTGCCACAGTTGTTAAGTGAATCACTGCAGTTGTTACATTAGTAACCTGGTTGTTAAGCGAATCTTGGTTTCCCCATTGATTTTGCTTGTCAGAAGTCTGCAAAAGGAGATTACAGCAACTGTCATAAATATGAACCAGTTGCCAAGCGTCTGAATTTTGATCACAGGGGGATGCTGCAAAGGTTTTAACTGTGAAAAATGGTCCGAAGTCACTTTTTTCAGTGCTGTTGTAAATTTGAAAGGTCAGTAAATGAAATGTTGTAAATCCAGGACTACCTGTATTCTTTCTGAATTAAGGTAAAAGTCAAAGGGAATTATCAACCAGGTAGAGTCCAGATGGAACCCCAGGTCATCACTATGCCTAAAGCACAAAAGGAGATGAAATCCAAAAAGGCAGATTCATTTCCAGCTGGTTTTCAATAAAGGAGTTCAATAAAGGAGTCCAATTTCAGGTTTCAGTAGAAAAGCCCTAAGACTCATTTTAGTTGCTGTTCTCATACAAAATGAAAACCCTAGGTGCTCATCTCCATTTCTTAGCTGAGAGAGCCAACATTATCCAAAGACAAATTCATGGCCATGTGGCCAGCATGATTATACCCCAAGGCACATGGGACACGCTTGCATGCTTTTGCATGCTTTTGAATTGCTAAATTGGCAAGAGCTGAGGCAAGTTAACAGGAACTCACTCCATCTCACAGCATTCGGGTCTCAAGCCTGGGCTGTCAGCTTTGCATCGTACCCTCTGGTTTACCATTACAAACAAAGAATTGGAAAGCAGCTAGATTCCCCCCCACTCCATTTCTGAATAAATAAGCAGAAGCCAGAGAAAATATGCCATATATCATCTGTGGCTAACTAATGAAAGCTACCCTTCCCAAAATTGTGCTGCACACTCTTGAAGTGCTTTATAATATAGCTGAATCACTAACTGTCTGGTTGAATGACGCCAAATTAAATTCAGATCATTATCACCAACAACACCCCTGAAATTAAAATCCCTAAGCTGGGCTTGTTTTTCCTCCTTGTTTCCATAAGAAAAGTATCTTACATCAACATAGCTACAAGATCTTGTTACATTTTTGTTGGAGAGAAGTAGTAGGTCCAAAGAAACAGAGATGTGATCTCTTGGCCTTTCAAAATGTGGGTTTTAACTTATTTCCCAGCCGCATGGGAAGGATCTGTGGCACATTTCTTTCCTAAAAGGGATCGTCTGTTGAGATTCAGAATCGGTTCAAGAATCAGTGCTACAACAGCAAGGGATGCGGAAGGAAGGGGAATCACAAATATTATTACGAAGCATTTAAAACTTGCATTTAAACGCTTACATTTAAGGACCCTCACATAATTGTAAGCAATGGGCCAGTGGTGGGTTTCAAATTTTTTTACTACTGGTTCTGTGGGCGTGGCATGGTGGGCATGGCGTGGCATAGTGGGCGTGGCGTGGCTTGTTGGGTGTGGCGTGGCTTGTTGGGGGTGGCAGGGGAAGGATACTGTAAAATTTCCATTCCCTCCCCACTCCAGGGGAAGGTTACTACAAAATCCCCATTTCCTCCCAATCAGCTGGGACTTGGGAGGCAGAGAATAGATGGGGGCAGGGCCAGTCAGAATTTTTGCTACCCGTTCTCCGAACTACTCAAAATTTCCGCTATCAGTTCTCCAGAACTGGTCAGAACCTGCTGAAACCCACCTCTGCAATGGGCGCTTTAAAGCATCATGGATGCCTCAAAAGAATTGGATTACTTTTAACAAGTAGTATAGCTGAGCTATGTTCATGTATGAGGTCCAAAGTATGGTAGTTCTTCCAAGCCCTTTCCAAAGTATGTATGATCCTAGGACTGTTCTCCCCTCTCCCACAACCCAGAAATTTTCCCAGTTAAAATCAGGCCTCCCCAGTTATTACTCTGTGCCTCCTATTTGGCAGAAAATATAAGCGACCCTCAATCTTAGCTACACCCCTACTTTTGCAATGTCAGGATATTAACATTACTTAACGCCCACAGATTGTATAAATCTGCCCTCATGATCTGCAGTAGGCCCATCAATTAGTGAACCAAAGATTTCTATGATTAATTGACTGATATAACTGAAATGTTAGCCCTCCAAATAACCATACATTAAAAAGAATCGCTAACACCTTTTAACCAGCCAATTATTTTTCACGTTTGCTGGGATCAGGGCAAATAAGATGGCTAAACAGCTGAAGCCATTCTTCAGCTATGCATTTTAATGGCCATTTGATTTGCAGCAATTAGCAAGGGATTCCATTTATTACAATCCCAGGAAAATCTTCAGATATTAATGCCCACATATCAAAGGTGCTCTTAAAAGCATCAGACTACGGCATTTTTTTGTGTGTGTTCCTGGATAATTCTGCGAAAGACTACTGTAAATGTGAAAGACTAATGAAGTTGTTGTTAGCAATAAAATGAGTCATAGTTTGGCTTATCAGACTAACTGTAAACCCAGGTTTACAAGTCACAGTGGTTTAGCATATACTGTAGCACACAAAGCCCAAGCCAAGCAAGCTAAAATATGATTAAAGATAGTCTGTGACCCTGGTCATGATTTCTGTGATTTATAGTTTTATTTTTGAGTTATGTTTTCTGTTGTAGTGAAGTCTGGATATGTTCCTTATCCCAACTGTACTTTTCAAATTCTGTAATCAGCCAGAGAAGGATTTTTGAAGCATGGGAATAAATCATTGTTAACCATTTGTTTCTTTATAGGCTGTTTTGCTCAGCCCTATTTTTTTTTTTTCATTGAAAAGCTGCTATTATTTTACCGTAGTATCAGTATTTCCTCTAATAGTTGCTGGATTTCCTTGTGGTGGGAATGGGGAAATGATTATAAACCTGAGAACTGATCAACCCACACTGAATGGATGGTCAAACTTGGCTATATGGCGGATATGGGCATCTAATTCATTGCTTTGAAGTGCGATCAAATGCAAGAGGAGTTCTACCTTTCATATATATTATACTGTGTACCTCTTTAAACTTTTCATTATCTCTTCCCTCCCATCAAAGGAGACAAAAGCAGGTGCCTCCATAGAAGTTGCTACACTCCATTCATTGGAAGTAATTCCAATCAACTTGGCCATGATAATGAGCATTATAATAACAATAGCACTTAAGACTTACATACTGTTTCACAGTGCTTTACAGTCCCCTCTATGTGGTTTACAGAGTCAGCCTATTGCCCCCAACAACTTGGGTCCTCATTTTACCCACCTCGGAAGGAGGTAAGGCTGAGTCAATCTTGAGCCTCGTGGGATTTGAACTGCCAAATTGCAGGCAGCCAGCAGTCAGCAGAAGTAGCCTGCAGTACTGCATTCTAACCACTGTGCCACAAAGGGGTTCTTGATGTTCTCTGAGCTTGGTTGTTCTTTTGCAGATGTTTCATTACCCAAACTAGGTAACATTATCCGTGCTAATAGGGAGTGGGATTTGCTCTCATTTTATATTTTACATACACCAACATTAACATCAAAGCAATAATCAAGAAGTAAACAATACTCCAATCAAGAAACTGCCAAACAAGCTAACAGTAAACAGTCCAACGAAAGAATCACAAAGATCACTCCCACCAACATTTACAGGGCAAGCCACTCCCTACTACTGGTAGCACTGATGATGTTACCTAGTTTGAGTAATGAAATGTCTTCAAGAAAATTACCAAGCTCAGAGAATATCAAGGAGCCCTCATTTCAATCTTGAGCTACAAATATTCTCCTCTGTGGGCATTATAATATTGTCTATTTAGTGAGGTATACCCCACTAGTTGACAGAAGTCCTTCTGCTGTCCTACTCAGATTCTTTTCTCTAGTGGCCAGCTTATTCCTGATTGTTCAGATAGATAGGTATAAAGGGCGTTGCCTTACCTGAACGCCTGTTCTATTGGGCGTGGAGACAACAGTCAGGAATGGATTAACTCTGTCTGATATCCGAGAACTGAGTCTGCGTTAAGCTCGTCCTCTTCCTCTTGCTTCCCAGCTTTCTGACAAGGAAGATGTGGCAGACTGACACGCTGAGCTGAAATGACAAGATTAGTGCCCACCCCAGGGCGAGGACTGGGAGAAACCAGGGTGTGACTGACTGCTGTCCCCACGCCCAACAGAATGGGCATTCAGGTAAGGCAACGCCCTTTCTCCTTGAGCATGGGGCCAGCAGTCAGGAATGGGACATGCCAAAGCCACAGTCCTAATGAGAGGGAACTGACCTGTCCAGAGACCCCAGGCCCATATGAACCCGTTGTAGGACCCTGAGGTCAAAAGCCACCTCCGCCGAGGGGCGGGCAAGGCCTGAGACTCATAGGCCTTGGTAATAGTTGCCCGAAGCCAGTGCCCTATCATGACAGAAGTCACCTTGTGGCTGAAGGTAGCCGGTTGGAAGGACACAGAGAGACTCTCCGACCTCCGAAGGGAGGAGGTCCTCTTAAGATAGATACAGAGAGCCCTCCAAACATCTCAAGTGTGCCATGACTGTTCCAATTGGTAAGAAGGATTAGGGCAGAAATTAGGTAACACCAATTCCTGGGCCTTTGGAACAGTGTGTTAATCTTGGGTATGAAGGTAGGGTCTAATCTGAGGACGACCCTATCCGAATGGAAAATATGTAGGTCGCTCCTGGTGGAAAGCACCGCCAGTGCAGAAATTTGGCAGGCCAATGTAATGGCCACCAGGAAGGCCACCTTGTAAGACAGGAAGCGAAGACTGACCTCCCATAGGGGCTTGAATGGGCCCCATGTGAGGGCAGTGAGAACCCTAGTAACGTCCCAAGTCGGGTAACAATGAAATACAGGAGGGCGCAGGTTTGTCACCCCTCTAAGGAATTGCCAAATCAGAGGGAGTTTGGAAAGGGACCCCATGGCACCACATGATAGGGTAGAGGAAAGGGCTGCTACCTATCTCCGAAAAGTGTTAGGCGACAATCCAGCCTCGAAACCGTCCTGCAGGAACTCCATGCGACATGGAAGCCTCTGTGGGGACCAGGTCCTTCTTGTCACACTAACTGGTGAAGGTAGCCCAAGTGGAATTATAGATGCGGTTGGTGGAGGTGCAGCACGATGACTGTATAGTGTCGATGACCTTCGGGGAGAGGTCACTCCCCCTAAGCAGGTTCCGCTCAAGCGCCAGGCAGTCAGTTGGAGCCACCAAGCATCCAGGTGGACCAATGACCCCTGGCTGAGGGAAACCCTGTCTCCAAGGCCTCCAAGGTGGGGCCACTGAATGCACCATCAGGTATGCGAACCAGGACCGACGAGGCCAATGCAGGGCTATCAAGATGAGCTCTGCCCCCTCCTCCAGCATCTTCCTGGTGACCTTGAAAATCAAGGGAAGTGGAGGGAAGGCATAGAGCAGGTCCGGGGGCCATAGGCAGTGCAGGGCATCCACGCCTTCTGCCCCTGGTACTGGGAACCTTGCGAAGAATCTCATCATCTGGCGGTTGGTCTGGGTGGCAAAAAGGTCGACAGCTGGAGCTTTGCTGAGCCAGTCTGCCTGCACATTTGCCACCCTTGAAATGTGCGAGGCCTGGATGGACCTCAAATGTGTCTCCGCCCAGAGGCCCAAGCTCTCGGCCTCCTGCATGAGGTGCCGTGAGTGGGTCCCCCCAAGGTGGTTTATGTGGGCCTTTGTGACCACATTGTCCATCCGAATCAGAATGTGTTGATCCTACACTTTGTCCTGGAATACATGGAGGGCTAGATGGATGGCCTGAAGCTCCAATCAATTTATGTTGTGATCCAGATCAGCCTGAATCTACCGCCCCTGGGCCATGTCCAATGCCAGGTGAGCTCCCTAACCGTAAAGGCTGGCATCCATGGTCAGGACCAGGCAGTGAGGTTCCCTGAATTCCCAACCTTTTGTGACCACTAGGGAGGACCACCAGTGGATGGATAGACAGACGTTGGGTGAAACCAGAAATATTTGTGCTGAGGTACTCTGGCGAGTCCACTGATACAGGAGAAGGTACCACTGCAGGGCCCTGCAGTGGAGCCGTGCTCACGGCACAATGCCGATGCACGACACCATCTTTCTGAGAAGTTGGGAAAGTAACAGCAGGGAGACCGCCCTCCCTGATGTGACTGTCCTGACCAGGGACCGCAGGCTGGAAAGATAGACCTTGTTCTTGATCGTATCAATGACTGCTCCTAGGTGCTGTATGCGGGTTGTCGGAACCAGCTGGCTCTTGGCCAAGTTGATAGAAAAACCGTGGTCTCACAAGACCCGAAGAGTGGTAGTCAGGTCTTGCAGCGCTAGCTCCTCTGAACTGGACTGGGTAAAGAGGTTGTCTAAGTAGAACTGAATCCTTATCGACAGTGTTTGAAGGTGGTCCACTAGCACTGCCATCAATTTGGTGAACACTTGGGGGGCCGAGGAGAGACTGAAAGGCAGAGCACAGTACTGATAAATGACAAGTCACATGGCAAAACCGAAGAAATTTTCTGTAGGCCCGATGAATGGGGACGTGGAGATAAGCCTCCATCAGGTCCACTGACATGAGGAAATCTCCCTCCCTGACCCTCTCCAAGATGGTCTGGAGAGACTGCATCCTTGAACTGCCGATAAACAATTCGACGGTTCAGAGACTTGAGATCAAGAATTGCTCTCTATCCCCCCCGAGGATTTTTGGATCATGAACAGACGAGAATAAAATCTGTGTCCATGTTGCTCCCGTGAAACCGGTTTTACGGCCTGGATGCCGAGAAGGTGTTTGATGGCCGATTCCAACAGGAGGCGTTTTGTCCGATTCTGTGAAAGGGGGCATCAGAGGAATTGTGTCGGGGGGTGGGGGGTGGAGAGATATTCCAGGAAGAGGCCTGACTGGACTGTCTCCCTGACCCAAACATCCATGGTGGTCGCCTCCCATTGGCTGGCAAAGAGAGCCAGGTGGCCCCCAATGGAAGGAGCGGACGTGCAGTCAGCAGGAATGGTGGAAAGGGCGCTCCCTGCCTCCCTGCTGGGAAGGAAAATATCTTTGCACCCAGAATAGCTAGTCTCCAAACCCCGAAAGGGACAAAAGGGAGCAGCCGGGTGAGGATCTGCTCTGCGAGACATACTTGGGAGAACCCTGTGTTTATCCTTGGATTGGACCAGGAGGGGCTCCAAGGGGCCCCCAAAGAGTGTTGTCTGCATACTGTGCAGGTCTGGATGGGCATACTGTGCGGGTCTGGATGGGGAGAAACAGGCTTCGACTCAACCCCTCCAAGACCGAGTGGCTGTGGCTGCCGGCGTCCCGATATAGCCAACTGACCCCATCATTGGTTATTGGGGGCGAATCATTGGCCCCCACGGAAAGGGTGCGCAACTTGGGTGTCCTCCTGGACCCACGGCTGTCTTTAGAGGATCATACGACAGCTGTGGCCAGGGGGGCTTTCTATCAGGTTCGCCTGATACGCCAGTTGCGGCCCTTTCTAGATCGGGACTCCCTACGCACAGTCACTCAGGCGCTCGTCACGTCTCGCTTGGACTACTGCAATGCTCTCTACATGGGGCTCCCCTTGGGATGCACCCGGAGGCTCCAGCTGGTACAGAATGCGGCCGCGCGGGGGATTATGGGAGCGAGGGGTCGCTCCCACGTGACACCTCTCCTGTGTGAGCTGCATTGGTTGCCGGTTGACTTCCGGGTGCGTTTCAAGGTTTTGGTAATCACCTTTAAAGCGCTCCATGGCTTAGGACCAGGGTACTTACGGGACCGCCTTCTGCCACCAATTGCCTCCCACCGGCCGGTTCACTCCCACAGAGAGGGCCTCCTCAGGGTGCCGTCAGCCAGACAATGTCGGCTGGCGACCCCCAGGGGGAGAGCGTTCTCTGTGGTAGCCCCCACCCTCTGGAACGATCTTCCTCCAGAACTGAGAACAATTGCCGACCTCCGGACTTTTCGTCGGGCTCTGAAGACTTATCTCTTCCAACTTGCCGGACTTGCCTGATCCCTTCTACTTTTAAAATTTTTAGAGTTTTATTCTGTTTTAAACTCTCAGCCTAATTTATATTTGTTTTTAGCATGATTTTAACCTTTTTGTATTGGTTTTTAGCTGGCTGTTCACCGCCCTGAGTCCGTCAGGAGAAGGGCGGTATATAAATTTAATTAATTAATAAATAAATAATAAATACAGGGAGGACACCAGCCTCCATTTATTTTTGGCATCTGCCTGCCACTGGCGAAGCCAGAAAAGGTGGCAGACGCAATAGTGGAGCCAATAGACCCCATAGTGAATCTGGAGGCATTTAAGGTGGCGTCTGCAGAGTATTCTAGGGCAGCCCAACCTTGTTTATGTCTTGTTGTGATCTAGTGTCAAAAATAGGTAAGTGCTCTTGCAGTTGATGTAGCCAAAGAAGAGACGCCCTATTGAAGAAGGACATGGCTGAGGAGGCCTTGACAACCCAAGCAGCTGCTTGGTGGGCCTTATTCAGAGAATGTTCAAAGTGTTTATTCTCCGGATTGAGGCTCTCCTCTGGGGGCCCTGTCCAGATAGAGGGGGTAGACAGTGTGACCACTAGTGGGGATCCACTGTTGGGACCTGCAGGATAGTAGACAGGTCTGATGCCATGTTATAGAGATGCCTGTCCAAGGTATTGGGGTTGGGGCCAGAGACAGGAGCCGATCACTGTCTTTGTACCACATCCCTGAACAATCTAGGGACCTCCTCGGCCTCAAAGGTAGGTTCTTTGAACAAGGGCATCAAGGGATCAATCATCTCCCCCACAGGTTCAGGAGTAGGCTGTGGAATGCCCAGCCTAGTGGTGGTCTTAGCCTTATGAAGGAGGGAACGAAAAAGTTGAAAAGAGATGAAAACCCCCACAAATGATGGTTGATCTGTTGCAGGGGTAGAGAGGCTAGTCGTGGTTTCCCTCACGGAGGGGGGGGGTCTTTTCCCTCCTAGAGTCTTTCCTTATGGCCTTCTCAATAGCCCTTTCAATGGCCCTATGCCACTTAATGGCCTCCTTCTCCTTAATGGCTGCAGGGTGAGAAGCCATGCCCCTCTTAGATGGCCCTGGTTGGGAAGGCCCAGCTGTCTCCAGGTCTGGGAGGTCTTGTTTGAAAGGCCGGGATGATGAAGAGGTGGCCATCTTGAAGCTATCAAGGTTCGGGCAGGCCTCTAAGGGAGCACAAGGCAGGGCCAAAATGGCAGGTGGCTTACTGACTCAAGGGAGTACAGGCCCTGAAACCAAGCTCCCCACAGCCAGAAAAAAGTAAAGCGCAAAGCAGCCTGGCTCCTGCACCGATCCGAATCGCCCCGGTGAGAAAACAGATTGGCCTTACTGAGCTCCGCTGCTGCAATCTCCCCCGAGAAGTCCCAAGTGGCCTCCACCGCACGGCCCCAAACCGTGATGCCGGTATAGTCCTCCGATCTGCAATCCTTGGAGAAGGCACTATGGGGGAGTTGGAAGCCTCCGAACCAGGGGTGAAATGCTCCTGGTTCGGACCAGCTCAGGTAAGTGGGTAGTGATGGTGGCGGGCAGTTCGGAGAACTGGTAGCAAAAATCCCTGCCCCCGTCCCCCATGCCCAGCTGAGCCACACGATCATCAGAGCCTTTTTTTCCTTTTAAATGGCTCTGACGATCCAAGCTCTGACGATCCCAGCTGAGTTGCCTGCTAATCAGGCAACTCAGTTGGGATCATCAGACCCATTTAAAAGAAAAAAAGGTTTTTTCTTTTAAATGGCTCTGACGATCCCAGCTGAGAGAAAAAAGGGTTTTTCTTTTAAATGGCTCTGACGATCCCAGCTGAATTGCCTGCTAACCGCTAGCAAAAATCCTCAGATTTCTCTGGGTCTGATTAAATACCTTCACCATTTGAAAATAAAAGCCCCACTTAATTTACAAGCTTATAACAAGATATTGTGAATTAAGTTGGTTTCACAGATCTAAATTTTGCTTTCTGTAACGTTCTCATGTAAGGAAGAATGGGAAGTTGAGAGTGAGGATTCCAGGTGTACATACTGTTTCTCCATCTCTCTAATAATTCCTAGACAAAATGGTGTACAAATATCAGGCGAGGGAGTGTTGGCACCAAACAGAGAGGTGAAATTGAAATCTAACTTTCTTAATACCTATATTTTGTGTTGAGCCAAATGCTTCACCTTCCCCCAGCTACAGCACTGCTCTGACCAGTTCAGCTTCTAACCCCTCCTTCACCCCCAACCTTGAACAGGCTATCCCTCCCCCACCTCCACATGCTGCCCAGTCACTTCCCAGGGGAGTGTGAACTCCAGTCCCTGGCAGCCTGGCCAGACAGGAGCCCATAAATTGGATGGATTTATGGCAGGAATGAAGGACAGCGGTGGAGGGTTCATGGCCCTGGCTGGAGAAGCAGCTTGCTGGAGCTTTTGGTTAAATGAGTTGGAAGCTCCCCAACCCTCCCCATCCCCTTCTCCACTGCCCTTTTGTAAAGTGCACTGTGCTTTGCCTTGATGGAGGGGGAAGAAGAATTGGGAGAAGATCATCTGCTTTCAAAGGAGGCCAAAGACAAGCTACAATAAGTCCCAGCAGCCAGTCTCCCAAGCCAACTATGCGTCTCTCTGTGTATATGCATATAGCCATACTTTCAATTCATGTCTTTCAGCCCATGAAAATTCTGCTGATTTGCTTTCAGTCCACCTAGGGAGAAAGTAGATAAATTGTCTTTGTTTAATGCGGATTCCTTCCTCCCAGTCAGTGGCTGTGACAGGCATTCATAATGGGATGTGGTATCTCTGTTGTGCTTACCCCAATTAATTAGATGAATTTTCATAATGCTTAAAAGCAGTACCCCTGATAACTCGAGATTGTAGGTGGTTTGGATGGCCAGATAGAGAAGAAAAAGGGGTTCCCACATCTTTAATAGTTGGAGTAAAAAGATAGTTTCAATAGTAGAAATCAAAGGTGGTATTCAGCCGGTTCGGGTAAATCAGTAGCAGCGACTGCTGGTGGGCCCATGCCCACTCTTCCCGGCGTAAAGATGTTCTATTTAGTCACGTTTTTGAGGCTGGGAGCATGCACGGAAGGCATGTGCAAGAGCAAAGTTTATGCACGGATGTTTGGCCACACGTGCCAAATGCGTGTGCACAGCCAACCGATGGTAAGAATTTCTAAAACCCACTGCTGGTAGAAATGCATAACAAGCCCTATCTGCTGAGAATACTATTTGTCTGGAGTAGTGAAAGGTATAGGAACACTGCTTTCTTTTGTAGTTTATGATTCCTCAACATTTTAATGGATGATTATGAACATGTCAGATGCAACAATGATACTTTTTCTAACATCACATATAAAACTGGGCTAAACCCTTATCTACTCAAATTTTGAACTCTTACCTCATATATGAACAAACAAACAAACAAAACTTCAACCTATAGCAGAACTGATTATAAAATATTAGTCCTCAAATTTTTCATATGGTAGCTATATCGCCTATTGCAAAATTATAATTTTCTTTCCTTTTTGGGGGCAGAGAATGGATCATTAAAAGATTTGGAGAGTGGCAAGTGTGATTTTATTGTTTTTTCCCCCCACTTTCTGACTTGTTTGATCTCTTTAATTGGCAGTTGTGCAATTGCAGATCTGAGACTTTGGAGGGAAAAAATGAACTAGATGGAGATTTTTCGGTGCAAAATTAATAGTGAAGAAAGTTAGCACCCACCGCCTTCCTAGAAGAATGAAATATTTTAGGAAATATTAAAAAGGCAGAATACTATATTTCCCTGGATGAGAAAAGGAGAAACATGCTCTTGGAAAGCAGCCTCCACCTAGATAGATAGATAGATAGATAGATAGATAGATAGATGGATGGATGGATGGATGGATGGATGGATGGATGGAGGGAGGGAGGGAGGGAGGGAGGGAGGGAGGGAGGGAGGGACCGGACAGACAGACAGACAGATAGGATTGTAGATGAAATCTATCTAGAATACTTTTGAGCACTGGCGTTCGAGAAGACGCTTGATAATATCATGGATTGCCACAGAAATAGATAAACAAACAAATAAATAAAATAGGATTATACACCAAATCTATCTAGAATCCATCTAAAATCAAGGCATACATGATTATCTTAAACAGTACAGGTAGCCCTTGAGTTACGACAGTTGCGTCCCAAATTTGTTAAGTGAGTTTTGCCCCATTTTATGATTTTTTTTCCTGCCACCGTTGTTGAGTGAATCATTGATTTGTTAAATTAGGAACAGGGTTGTTAAGTGAATCTGGTTTCCCCATTGCCTTTGCTTTTTAAAAGGTCGCCAAATCAGGTCACATAACCCCAGGACACTGCAACCGTCATAAATATGAAACAGTTGCCAAACATCTGGATTTTGATCACGTGACCATGGGGGTGCTGCAGTGATCGTAAGTGTGAAAAATGGTCATAAGTAACGTTTTCAGTGCCATTGTAACTTCGAACCATCATTAAATGAACTGTTATATTTTGAGGACTACCTATATACGAAGACCCAGCTGCCTTGAGAAGCCCATAATACTGGGGAAAGGTAGAAGAAAAGAGAAGAGGACAACCAATAAGATAGTGGGTGAACTTCATTACAGAGGCCATAAGGCTGTGATGACAAACCTATGGCACGCGTGCCAAAGGTGGAACGCAGCGCCCTCTTTGATGGCACACAAGCCATCACCCCAATTCAGTTTCACTGCACATGTGTGCACGCCTCCCACCGGCCAGCTGGTCTTTGGGTCTCTGCCGCTCGTGTGCGGAAAGCAGGGCGCATGCGGGAGGGGCCACACGCGCATGCACAGGGGACGGGACGTGCTTGTGTGGGGGTGGGGCACGTGCGGGGAGGCCATGTGCACATGCATGAGGGGTGGGCGGCAGGTGTGGGGGGCCGTGTGCAAATTGCATTTTGGGGGTTCGGGCGTGCACGCTTTGGGCACTCGGTCTGGAAAAGGTTAGCCATTACAGCCATAAGGTGTACCAATAGATGCAATAGGCAGACCTGAATGGAAAGGTTGGGGAAAAGATCATCCCGGAAAAGGTCTGTTTAGGTGGTCCCCAGGTATGATTGCCTTTAAATCAGGGGTCTCCAAACTTGGCAACTTTAAAACTTGGAGACTTCAACTCCCAGAATTCCCCTGTTATCTGGGGAATTCCCGGGAGTTGAAGTCCACAGCTCTTCAAGTTGCCAATTTTGGAGATCCCTACTTTAAATTACTGCATCAGTATCATCATAGCATGTCTTGTCAGTTCAGCCTGTAATTTGTAAATAAATCTCTCCACACACCCCCCCCCAAAAAAAAAGCACACTAAAAGAGAAGACTGGAAAAATATGCTTCTTATTTAAACCTTAAAAAGCTGCCAAATTTTAAGTCTGGCTTCAGTCTTGCTATCTCATTATAGGGGGGTTAGGATCTCTAATGAGATAGCAGCTGAGAGGAAAAGCAACCCTAATTGCTTGAGTGCCATTTCCAGACTAGCTAAAGGAAAATACATTGTTGTTTCTTTCCTTCTTTTTACTTCCCAGGATACTCGGAGGATGCAGATGTCATTACCAGAGGGCTATAAAAAAAATGACCTACAGTATCTCTATTATTATTTGCTCCCTGGCTTTGTGATAAGAAGAGTGGGTTTTCAACAACACTTGCACAGGAAAATGATTCAGGAAGGAGGGAGAAACCAGTGAATGTGATGTCGTATTTTTACAATATAGTCTGGGATGTTCCTTTACACCATTTTTATGTGGTGGCAAGGCCCTGGAGCTTGTACTCCATATTGTGGAAACTAATGATCCACTACTGAACCGCCTGGCAATGATGTCAACAATCTTGCGGTAGGCAAACTGACAGGCTGTTGCGGTCAGCTGGCTATCCCAGTTTAGAAAAAGGGACAATCTACACACTTTTGCTCATGGAAGATCCGAATGGGTGATTCTTCTTCTAAAAGAAAAGGCACAAAGGGAATATTTGTACATGAGCATCCAGGTGTTAATACAGGCAATCCTTAACTTACAACAGTTCATTTAGTAATCATTCAAAGTTACAATGGCACTGAAAAATGTCACTTAGGATCTTTTTTCACAGTTACAAGCTTTGTAGCATCCTCCCCATGATCGTGTGATCAAAATTCAGAGGCTTGGCAACTGGTTCGTATTTATGATCATTGCTGTGTGCCAAAGTCATGTATCACCTTTTGCAACCTTTGGACAAGCAAAATCAATGGGGAAGCCAGATTCACATAACAACCGAGTTACTAATTTATCATCTGCAGTGATTAACAACTGTGGCATGAAAGGTTATAAAATGGGGGAAAAACTCACTTAACAAATGCCTCACTTGTCGCAAATCGAGGACTACCTGTACAGTCACACATCAATTGTCTGTTCGTTCAGCTAAGTGCCAAAGGAATCTGTTTGACTCCAGTTTCAGCTCTGGAAAAGTGAACCATAATAATTAACAGAAAGAAAGTACTCTGTGAAAGAACAGAATTCCTTCTCTTGAGGAGCAATGGTAAGCTGCCTGTTAACGTTAGAAAGTTCAGCTTCTAGCTCAGAGGATATAGTTTTAAAGGAAGCTTGCACCTCTCTTTAAAAATAAACACAAGACAAATTTATTCTTGGATAAAACATTTACAAAGAACCAGCGTATTTCATATCTCTCCACCCTTTGGAGAGGTGAAATGGATTGTATTTTTGAAAGCTAAGTCAATCCATTGGATTTGTTCTGTATTTGACACAATTCTCTCCCCCCCATCCCATTTTCACCATAATCACAATAGATTAACAATTGCATCTTGATTTACGTAGGAAAAGCCTGGCATAAAGAATGATGCACATAAAATCCTACAAAAATAAAATAAAATATATATTTGACCGTTACAGGGCGGAGTCATGAAAAGGGGGCATGGCTGGCTGACGAAGGCAAATAAGCCAGAAATAGATCTATCTCAGTCTCTCCCAAATCTCCAAACAGACAGCAAAATGCTGCTTTAATGTTTGAGAAAGCCTAGAAACTAGTGAATGAGATTTCACTGAACTATGGCTGTGAAACATCTTGATTTACATAGGAAAAGCCTGGCATAAAGAATGATGCATATATATATATATATATATATATATATATATATATATATATATATATATATAAATAAATAATAACTGGCCAAAAAAAAGAGGCCAATATATTAATTAGGCCAAACAAAGTCTCAGAAACACGAGTCTTTTTTTCGGATTTTTTAATTTAAATTGGTTTTTAAATTAATTTTAATTTTTTATTAATTGTAATTAAACTAGTAGCATCTGGTAAAATATGTATATGGTTGTTTGGTCTATGATGCATGTTTTGATTGATTGATTGATTGAATTAATATGTTGCTGATTTTGCTATCCAAAGAAACTCTGGGTGGCTTATAATTTTTAATAAAGTAAAGTAGTTGACTCTGCCATGATATTAAATACATGGAAGACTATCCTTCACCTATGCTGTTGAGAGTCACATTCTTATCCTCGATATCCTCAAAAGGTGAGCAGGCAGAGCAAAAAAGGGAAATACAATGATGAAATACAGGTACAACAGTTCATTTAGTGACAGTTCAAATTTACAACAGTACTGAAAAACAGTACTGACTTATGACCATTTTTCACAGTTATGACTGTTGCAGCATTCCCCAAGGTCACGTGATCAAAATCCAGAGGCTTGGCAACTGACTCATATCTATGACATTTGCAGTGTCCTGGGGTCATGTGATCCCTTTTGTGATCTTCTGACCAGCAATGTCAATGGGGAAGCCAAATTCACTTAACAATCATGATACTACAGTAACTTAACCATTGCAGTGATTCACTTAACAACTGTGGCAAGAAAAGTCCTAAAATGGAGCAAAATTTGCTTAACAACTGTCTTGCTTAACTACAGAAATTTTGGGCTCAGTTGTGGCCGTAAGTTAAGGACTATCTGTAATGTTTCAAAAATTAAATACATTAATAACCAATATTCAGTACATGCTAGCATCTCTTATCTATGTGGAAATCTTAATAGCATTATGTTGGATGGATGTGAAGAGCAGTGTAAGAAATCTGACACTGAGAACCGGAGACACTTCTCAGGGGGTTAAACATCAAGAGATTCACCTTCTGCACTAGAATATTGCTAATTCATTGTGAAACTTCTAAGTGTCAGTGTGTGTGTGTGTGTGTGTGTGTGTAGTACTGAACTCTTGATTTAATATACCTCCATTTCAGGGGTGGGTTCTACTCACCTTTACTACCAGTTTGCAACGGGGCTGCACGCGTGCTCTTTTGCGCAGGCGCAGAAGGGTTCTGATGATGTCGGAGTCGGTGGGCGGAGCCTCCCTCCGGTTTTACTACCAGTTCTATAGAACCGGTCCGAACCGGGGGCAACCCACCACTACTCCATTTAACCAAATCCAGATGCAGTGGGCAAAATGTGAATGTGGACATCCTGCCAAATAATAAAGTCCCTAAAATCAAGATAGGGGATTTTCTGAGAAGATGCTGGGAAGACTGGGGGTCAATGAGCAGGTTGGTGGGAAGTTCAATGACAGTAGTGGGAAAGGCAGTGGGAGAGGTATCATTCTTTCAGTCTTTTGGTGCTGTGTAATTTTATATAATTTGTGTAGTTACTTCACTGCACAAAAGGAGGTAAATCACCAGGAATGGTGCACTTTTGAACATAAAACCACTAGGTTTAATGAATCCCTCCTCTGTCAAAATGGTTTGTTAAGTCACTGTTTTATGTATGCGTATATAGCATACCCTATACAAATAGTCCTTGACTTAGGACCACAGTTGGGACTAGACTTGCTAACAAGGAAGTGTTAATTGAATCACATTCATTTTATGACCTATTCTACCAAATCAATTGCAGCTGTTCATGCCTTCATTAAGCAAATCACTTTTCCCATTGACTTTGTTTGCCAGAAGTTTGCAAATGGTGATCACATGACCTGGGAACACAGCAACTAACGTAAATACATAGTGGCAGTTGAGCACCCAAATTTTGATCATGTGACTGTGAGGATATTGTGATGGTTGTAAGTGCGAGGACTGGTTGTTAAGTCACTTTTTTCAGTACTACTCTAACTTGGAATGATTATTAAATGAATGGCTATTCATTTAACATTCTTTAAATAGAAAGAAACCTTATAATTATAGGATATGGAGACTATTTCTTTCTTTTTCTTTTTTTAAAATTTGATTTATATGCTGCCCTTCTCTGGAGACTCAGGATGGCTTATAATGTGTTAAGCAATAGCCTTCATACTTTTGTATATTTATAAAAAATCAGCTTATTGCCCCCACAAACTGGGTCCTCAATTTACCTAACTTAGAAAGGATAGAAGGCTGAGTCAACCTTGAGCCTGGTGAGATTCGAACTTACAGTAATTGCAGACAGCTGGTGTTAATCACAATGCTTTTAGTCTACTGAGCTATCCAGGATGCCATGTACCCTGTTTCCCCAAAAATAAGCCTTTATAACAAGCTCAATTGGGCTTTTAAGCTCATGTGCTAAAATAAGCCTCCCCCCCAAAAATAAACCCTCCCTGAATATATTTAAACACAGAGCTGGAAATCAGGAAAGATGGCAAGAGGAGCCCCATCTTGCTCCATGCCCTCCAAAATAATAAGACCTTCTCCAAAATAAGGCCAAGCACTTATTTCGGGTTCAAAAAATATACGACAGGGTCTTATTTTCGGGGACACACGGTAGACCAAGGCCAATTTTTATTATTGAGAACTATTCATGGTGACTTGGCTGTACGATACTTTGTCAGCCACTCACAGCGGTTGTGAGAATGGAAAATGGGTCAGAGTGCTAAATAATTAAATAAACTTGGGTATAATCCTCCCCCTTGTAACTTTCCCAACCTAAATAATCCTTGCTTCAATGCTTTCTGGTTCATGAGGCAGGGAGGATATAAGCATGATAGAGCTGTCTGTACTGCATTACCATCTACCTTGGTGAAGAGTGATTTTATGATGTGAAAATGGTGCAGAGGAAAACTTCCCAGCCATATAAACAGCGTAGTTCCCCCAGAGGCATTAAGTAAAAAATAAATCCTGGGAATCTGATCACTGGGTATAATGCATAATTTCCCCCCACCACCACCCGAATTCCTGGTATAGCGAGGACTGAATTATTTCTATGCCCTAAAAGGAGAGTGGAGAGATTAACATTTACAGGATCTACTTTAACGTTGTCTTAAACAAGAACTTTGCCACTCCATTGACTGACTAAAAAACTAACTTTCAAGTACAGAACTGAGGGACCCATTTTCTAAGTCTTTCTTCTTTTTAAATCTAACTTAAACAAACAAGTCCTAAAACTGCACGATCACCTTTTCACCTTTTCTAAAAGCAAGCAAACCAGCAGGCAAAAACAAAAACAAAAACTGCTTTCTTTCCTAGCCCATATTTTCACACACAAGGAAGTGTCAGCCTTACCAGGTGGACCATGTATGAAACATGACCAGATAAACTAATTCTACCTTATTGCAAAGCCATAGTAACAGAATCTTGCGAGTCTAAAAGTACAAAAGTACAATTCTCTCACTGTCTCCTTTACAGCCTGAGAAATTAGGAAGAGTCCAGTGGTGAAATCCAATTTTTTTTTACTAACGTTTCTGTGGGTGTGGCTTGGTGGGTGTGGTGTGACTTGGTGGGCGTGGCAGGGGAAGGATACTGCAAAATCCCCATCCTCATTCCCTCCCCGCTCTGGGGCCAGCCAGAGGTAGTATTTGCTGGTTCTCTGAACTACTCAAAAGTTCCGCTACCGGTTCTCTGAACTCAAAATTTCTGCTACCGCTTCTCCAGAACTTGTCAGAATCTGCTGGATTTCACCCCTGGAAGAGTCCCTTCTAAATTTCTTGTCCCATCCAGCTATGGGCTATGCATTCTGCCTTTTGTAACCGTTCCCTAGGCAGCATCGTTTTGCCTATCTCCAAAAGTCTTTCCCACATACATCAAGATTGTCATATTTATCATTCCTTCTCTTGGATGATTCCTCTATCACTTCCCACTACCTTTTAATTTGCATTTTATTATTTTTCCACTGCCTTTCAGCTAGTGTGATGATCTGTGAAGTGACGCTGAGAACTGACAATCCGTTGTGAAAATTAAAAATGAAGAGACATTGTCCAACTGGAAATAACAATTTTGTATTTTTTTTTAAAACTGACATTTAATTTTTGAACATGTACAATGAGAAAGAACATTTGTGGGTTTTGAGAAAACATAGATTATAGGAAATAATCTTGAGTTACACAACTCCCTGCATGAATGTGGAAGGATGATTGGTGAATATGTTAAGAGCTAAGTATGATAGCAGAAATCATGGCAATAGATAAAATAGCTAGTGAACAGATGATTTAAGTTTAGATAAAATACATGTATTTTTGTACATAACTTGTGCTTTGTTGCTGATTAAGAATCCAAATGATTTGCAGCAAATGTCAAACATCTTGTATGATGCAGTGAAAAGTCTAGGTCTGAAAATTAACCTATAAAAGCAGATTAATTGTACCTGATAGCGCAAGTGGAATGAATGTCAAGTAGGTAGATTTATATAAAGACGAGGAAATGGAGTGAAAAATGATAAGACGTGTAATCTGGAAGAAAGTGTAGTGAGTAATATGTAGTCTGTGGCTATCAATAAATGTTGAAAAAAAGTGAAAATAGTTGTATCTGAGACTGTATTTTTGCCCACTGTTACATGCAATGGAGAGTAGTGTACTATGTGAAGAGACTCATATAGTAAACGTAAGCTGAATGTAGTCAGAATGAAAAACATAAGGAATGCGTATTAAAACATGAAACAATGGGATCAAGAACCAATTGGAGTGGAATGAAGTTAGACTAAATAAAAAAGTAGGCGACCACAAGTAAAAAAATTATTAGTATAAAAAAAAAATACTAAGGAGACTTGAACAAATGATAGTATGAATAAGGATTTGATTAGAAAAAGGATCTGAGAAGGCAACCACGGTAAATTGATTGAGAGGAGAGGAAGAGCCATGAAAGTTTCAAATGGAAAAAATCTTCAAAAAGAGAAAAAAACAATTAGATTAAAAAACAAAAAGCTATTAAACAATCCATGTATGGGGGGGGGGAGGAAGCAAATGAGGGTTTGCAAGGAAATAAAAAATACGCGATGGTATAATGAATGGGGTCAGCATAAACATCATATAGCTGTGTTTCCTACCCTTTTCTTTAGCTTGCTATTTCTTATTCCTTCTCTGCATGAAGTTTGTATAACACTGCTTACCCCCAATAAGATGATGATGGTTGGGGGGTGGAGGGAAGGAGAGAAAGAGAGAGAATTGCTAAACTGCTAAGGCTGCAAAATCCAGTGTTACAAAGTTTTTTTCTCTCTCTCTATTTCTCTGCTGTTGCAATTCTTCCAGATTTCTGCCGTTCCTTGATGGGCCCCAACAACCATCTGATTTCTCTTTTTTATTCCATCCTGTATTCCGGAACATGTACGTTTTCACCCATTAGACAATTTTGTTCAATTAAAGTAATTCAAAATGCATGTGTTTTATTTAAATATATTTATTTACGTAAATACACATTTACTGTATGTTCTCAGCAGCCTTAGAATTCAGACTGCAGCCTTTCCCTCTTTCGTCGGTCAACAGCTGTCGCCTTTGGACCTCGGGCTGTTTTCCCTCTAGCCCTTTCTCCGTGTTGATTGGCTGGCTTGGAGCTTGGGCTTTCCGCCACTCTCCCATCATCCCCGGCAAGCAAGAATCTTTTTTAAGGGAAGTTGACAAAGGGCCCCGCGGGATTGCCGGCTCAAGCGGCCCTCCTTGCTGCTACCTCCCTGTGGCGTCCAGCCTGGGAGCCTTGCGTACAAAGGCTCTTTGCTGGGGAGGGAGTGTCCGGCTGGTGTGGGGTTGCCATGACAATTTTGCTGAACGGGAGGGGGGTGTGCTTTTTCCTGCTGTAGAGACACTTTGAATATATGGGGCTCCTTAAGCATCCTTAATGGGAACGAGAGTCAAAACAAGCGAGGGAATCAGGCGGCCTGATTTGGGGGAGTGAAGGTGGAGGGGGGAAAGCCGCAGGGGACGTCGCAAAGGAGCCAGGAGTAATCATCCCACCCCTGCCACCTCCTTCCTTCATCTCTGCGAAAGGTCTACTCCCAAATGAATCAAGCTCTTCATTAAAAGACAGCCAAGAGCCTTTGGACCCCGCCGGGCTGGGGGGAGGGGAGGGGGGAGGACGGAAAAAAAAAGAGGGAATACTACGATTTATGGGGCAGATTTTAATTAAGCTATAAAACGTGAGAGGGGCTGGTGGGAACGGGAAATGGAGCATCGGTGATTCTGTCCTCGGGGCACACGTTTCTCCCCCATCCCCCATAAACTACCTTATTTATACCCCACCTACTCCCAACCCCAGGAATCAACAGGCGAGCTCTTGCATCCTGCTGGGCGACCCAAGGCCAGGACCTTGTTATGGGGCCAAACAGAAGGTTTAGTTTTAGTGACACCGAAGCGGGGGGGGGGGGGGGGATGGCCGGTGATATTGGGGGGCAGGGGCACCCACAATGAGCCCTGCAGGTCATCTGCTAGCAAGACACGCAGGCTGGAGCAATCTTTGATAGGGAGGACTCTGGAAATGGCAGGGACACAATCCTAATCAGAAATCTCTTAGAATAGGAGCCTGCAGATTATCTCCAGAAATTCCAAGCAATGTAATTTAGAGTTATCACCCTCATTTTGGATTAGGTGCATCTAAAAACTTGGGGTTTTTAAAGTCAGATTCTAAGCATTTTCCAGAAATGGACATATTAATAACACTGTATGTATCTGGGATTTATGGCTGCCATTTTTATATGACTATCTATGTATTTCTTTGGTAAGCATTAAAGCAGTTTAAAACCCCTTGCAGTTTTATTTCTGTGTGCGATTTGGAGCTCCCACTCCCTGATTCTGGTCAGTTTATAGTTCAAAATGAGAGAAAAAAGAAAGAAAAATCTGAAGTATCTGGACAACAATATCCCATTGGAAATGGGGTTAATGTGTGGGAACAGGAGACTAACAGGACTTAAGAGTGGCTGGAGCTAGCAGAGCTCTTGAGGGGAAAAGGGCAAAATAGTTTGCATATCAGACTAAAGCCAGATAGGAAGATACAGTCCATTCCCTTATTTGATTCTTCACTGTATGTTGCTGCTGATGAGGCAGGAAATACTCTGCATGTCTATGGAGATTCTCGATCATCCAGGTCATAGCTGTCCCAAAGGTGCTTTTTCAAAAGCCAACTTGCACTTTGTTTTTTTTTTCCTTGAAGATGTTTCGCTTCTCATCCAAGAAGCTTCTTCAGTTCTGACTGAAGAACTGAATTGAAGAAGCTTCTTAGATGAGAAGCAAAACGTCTTCCAGGAAAAACAAAGTCCAGTTGCCTTTTGAAAAAGCACCTTTGGGACAAGTATTCTGGACAAGTATTCTGCATGTGCTCAGGGGAAACTTATGATAAGTTACCTCATATGCACCAAGGCTGAGGGACAGTGCAAGCCAACTGATTAAAAGGGAAAACATGGACCAGTGGCATTCTGTAATGAAATGGATGAGTCTCCTGGGGAAAAGGATGAATTGCTAGATTTCCTTTTATTTTGGTTGATAGGGAGGAAGAAGGGAGTTATACCAAAGCTCCTGAGAGTCTCATTGGAAGAGGGAAGCCTGGAAGCAGAAAGGCAAAGATTTTGAGAAAAGTACATTTGGTTGGCCTCTAGAGATCTGTAACGTTTAGCTTCCTCCATGGCTTTCCCTTCTGTGCCCTAGTCCTTAACCTTCCCTTCTGGCCTCCTTGTGGGTTTCTGGAATGGGAAATGACATAGCTATGTAAATCATTCAGTGCCTGCTCCAGGGATGGTTCCCTAAAACTAGAAACAAGATGTGGGATAGATGTAAGCGTTGAATCATCTTACCCCTGGGAACTTCACAGATATTAAGGGGAATTAAGAAAATTAAATTAAATTAGTTTAAGGGGAAATCTGAATTTTTCCTATTTGATTTGAGCTGATCCTTTAGATCAGGGGTATCAAACTCAAGGCCCGTGGGGTGCTTAGATCTGGCCCGTGGGGCCACCCTGCAAACAGCTCACGGTGCCTCTGCTAGCGGCCTCCCCAGCTTCATTTTCGCTGGCAGAGGGCTACCAAAACAAACTAAAAGCAAAACAAAACAAAAGGAGAAATATTTCCCCTTTTGCATTTGAGCATCCAAGAAGGGACAGGAAAGGAGAAAGGGAAAGAGGAAAGACAAAGAAAAAGATGGGAAGAGAGCAAGGAAGGAAAAATAAGGAATAGGGGAAGGAAGGAGAAAGAATGAAGAGGGAAGGAAAAAGGAAGCAAGCAAGCAAGGAGATTATAATGAGAGAGAGGGTCTGAGAGAAGTCCTGTTTTAGCACTTTAGCACAGGTACCCCACCCCAACATGAGTGATGTCGAGCTGGCCACGCCTACCCTGGCCACACCCCACAGCCCTCTGAGGTCAAACACAACCCTGATGTGGCCCTCAATGAAATCAAGTTTGACACCCCTGCTTTAGATTATTTTCATCAATGTAGGCTTTTCTCTATGTTGATCTTATTTTTAGCTATGCTATTTAGGTACCACTGATGTCTTTCTTTGGTAGAAAAATAGGACAGAAATATTCTAAATAAATCAATCATGATTTTTCTTTCACAAGTCAAGGATTCCGATTCTTGTCATCTGCTTCAGGTTGTGAGCATTTAACAGTACACACACAAATACAGAGTACCTTTGCTAATAGGGATAGCAATAGTAAGAGAGCTCAGCACAAAATGCAGCCCGCTTCATACACGCTGCAATGGCACATTAATTCTGCTTCCTTGATATATGTGACAGTAAATCATGCATTTACAGGACAGGGGTTGAATGCGATACATTTTAAAACAATATACTTTTGTCTTTTGAGAGGAACAGGGGAATTGATGTAGGGAAGAGGACAGCAAATTGTTAGTTATGTGTTGTGATATCAAACATGTTACTTATAGGGGTGGAGAAAGAGGCTTGTAAGATTTTCTCTGTCTCACTTTTGATTGGCTTTAGATATTATAGCTATGGCCTTGGGGAAAAGGAGCACTGTTCACTGTTTCAACTTCGGTAGCACTCGGGTGGTCCTGATCAGGCATTTAAATTCTGATGGCTAGGACTGAAGCCCTTCCTGCTCAAGGGGAGATTGGACAGACTCTGAAAGGCCAACATTGTAAAGGGATTCATATTCACAGGCATTTCTGCATCACCTCATTTTCACCTCACAATCCCTCACAGAGCATGGTGAAACAGACCTGTATTTGTCTTCTGCTGGCTCTGAAATGTGTTTGTTTACTGATTAGGTTCAGGGGTTGGCTATTGGGGTTTGCAGGGGTTCGGGAGAACCTCTAGCTAAGATTCTGTGCAGTTTGAAGAACCCCCCAAATCCCACTTCTGGCTGGCCCCTCCCATCCCTCCCAAGAGTCCCCATTTGGCTCGTTTTGGATGCAGGTAAGTGAGGGCACGTGCAGAGGCTTAGGAAGAGCGAAAAACAGGCCTATTGGAAATTTGGGAAGGCTGGAAATGGAAAGCCTCTGGTGCCTGGGGAGGGCAAAAATGCCCCCCCCCCCGTGGTGCAGGAGGCTGACTAGGCCATGCCCACCCAGCAACCAGGCAGAGAACCCCTTGCTAAAATTTTTGAAGCCCACCCCTGATTAGGTTAATATCTTGTCTTTTGTTCAGGAGCTTCAAGTGGGTGTACACAGTGCTCCCTCTTATTTTTTCCCACAACAGGGCACTTTGACAATTGGGCGGCTCTGGAAATCAAATGAGTCATAAACAACATTGTGAGGTAGGCTGGGCTTTCTGCAAATAATGGCCCAAAGTTCCCCATTGAGTTTCCGTGGCTCAGGGGAGCTTGAATCTGGGTCTCCCTCATACCGGCCCAGAGGTGGGTTTCAGCAGGTTCTGACCAGATCTGGAGAACCACTAGTGGAAATTGTGAGTAGTTCAGAGAACGGATAAATACCACCTCTGACTGGCCCCAGAGTGGGGAGGGAATAGGAATTTTGCAATATTCTTCCCCTGGAGTGGGGTGGGAATGGAGATTTTGCAGTATCCTTCCCCTGCCATGCCCACCAAGCCATGCCACACCCACCAAACCACAACCACAGAATCGGTAGTAAAATTTTTTGAATCCCACCACTGTATTGGCCCCACCTCTTAACCATTCCATCCCAATGCTCACCACTAACTGACCAAAAAGAGAAGTCAAAAAGTCAAAACGTTCCCCACCCCTGGGCTACAATGAATTCTGGAATAACAAAAAATCATCGGTAGAATAAATTGGTAAAGATTTTCCTCTCATGGTTTTGGTTTGTGCCATGTGCATTTATATTGTTTATGATTCTTGGTAGAGAGTTGGGTGGTTTTCTTCCCAATTTGGAAACTGCAAAGCCACTATTTCCCTCCATGTATTGGAAGACCTCTTGCAAATTGCTGGTGAAAGGATAACATGCCAACTTATTTTTGAAACTAAGGGCATTTCTACCTGTGTTTGCATAGTGTTCTCATGACTGGGACAGAGATAACAGAGATACTGTATATTCTCATCCATGTTACAGCAGGCACCAGCAACAGAACCCTGAAATCAGTCAAGAGGGAGAGCAAAGGAATTAATTATGTGCAAAACTCACAATTTCAAGAACTGAACTTCCAGAAAAATCCAGGCTGTTCCATCCTCCCCTAGAACAGATTGTTCAGGAATGGTATGGCAGGTGTCTAGAAATAAATTCTCTGAACAGAAATGGACCATCCCAAAAGATACCAACCTACTCACAATTCAAAGGATTCTACTTCTGGAAAATTTAAGAATCACTCCATGATGACATGATCTGGAGGAGATACATCATTGTTCAGAAGAACTGAACATTCTGGAGTTCTCTAAACATTCAATTCCCAAAACGGTAATATTACACGTTTTGAAAAGCAAAAGTTCCCTCTGATAGGAAAGTAAATGACAGCTGCAGTTCTGGGAGAGAAAAATCTAATTCTTGTCCTGATTTCAGATGAACTAGAAAAAAAGGAAGGACTTGGCTGTTGAATTACTGATGACAGCATAGGATTGCAGCAGAATCTGAACTGGAGCAAAGAGCCTGTGTGAAGACATGCATGAATTAGCACCTCTCTCTCCCTTCACCAACTCCTTTACCTAGTTGTAGGATTCAAGTAATTTAACAACCGGTTCTCTGCCCTAATTATTTCTTCCAGCAACCAGTTTGCCAAATCGCTCAGAAAGTTAACAACCGGTTCCCCCGAAGTGGTGCGAACTGGCAGAATCCCACCACTGCCTTTACGCCACTTTAGTGTTGTGATCCTGCAATAACACCACACCAGCACAAATGGGGAAGCAATCTTATTTGTGTGGATTTGTAAATGGAGGTCCAGCTACTTATCAATAACAAGGAGTAACAGGAAGAAACTGTTCATTTTTTCCACCTAAAGAGTTGAAAGCAGTTCAAAAGCTGTTGGTTGCTTATTATGTGTACACATTTTCGGCAGGGGTTTTTGATATGCTGACTCTGCGGGGCTTAGTAAAGAAACCTGGTTCATTAAAGGTGTCAGTGAAGTTTTGCCTATTTCATTTTGTTTCAGAAAGTATCCTTACTTTGAAAGAAAAGTAAAATGCACATGTGGACCTTCTGATCTATAGAAATGCAGAAGATGTGAAGCAACCAATGTCTTTAGCCTGGTGGCCTCCAGATGTGCTGGGACTGCAACATTCAGGTTATCCAGGCAAAATAGCCAAGATTTATTTATTTAAAAGATTTATGTAGCATCACATCTTAAGCCACTCTGGCCAGCTTATAAAAACTGATAAATTGGGGGGTGTTATAGTCCCAAGACAACTGAATAGCAATAGGTTAGAAAAAAAATGGCATAGAGTTTAATCTTTGTGAAATGTTTATAGGCTGGAAGGTTGGAGAGATAAACAGGTATACAGGTGTTTTAAAACCCGGATATCTTCCTATTAGGATTTTGCTGATTCTTAAAGAAGTGAGGCAAATGATTACAGATTCAATGGTGACCTCTTGTCAGTTTTGGCCGGCCCTTCTATCAAAGTATTTTGTGGCATCTATATTATACTCTTTTCATTAAGCATTGAAGCCATTTTTATTCCCCCAATATTTTTTAAGTAGCTTGAATGCTATTAAATCTTCATACTATTTTATTTTGGTCTTAGCTTGATTTTATGTGCTGCCCTGTGCTCATTCTTCCTGCTAGTTGTAGGTTGGTTTTATTATGTGCTGCTCTCAGCATGATTTATTAGGCTGGAGCTTATGTTTTTAATTTACTTGGACACCAGTACAGAGCATTTTTGTTACGGACAACTTAAAAATGCAATAATAAATAAATGTGCCACAAGGATTAACCTTGCAACACTTTGGCTTTCATTAATGTCTGATAATGTTACTATATGCTTTTAAGATGCACATGTACTCTCACATCTGATGCTACAGATACTAACTCAATGATTTAAATAAGAATTCTCGCACATGAATCCAGAGTGTGAAAATAGTAATGATTTTGCCTCATGGCATGGGAAAGCTATCTTGATTGATTAAAAACGATGCAAAATTGACCAAAGATGGACTTTAAAAAAAAAAGAACAACTACCAAAGGACATACTTCTATATTTCTGGAATTATAGTTTTGTATAAATCTTTAGTTCCTTAGTTTTGATAGAGAAACAATAAATCAGCAACTGCTAACATATTCTTTCATCTTACAAACACACTTCTACTGTATTAATGTTTTTAGCTTTCAGCTTTTTAGAAAAACCACTTAAACTGTTTTCCATTTGAAAAGTTTATAGGTACTTGTAGCATTTTTAAAACATTTATTAGCAAAATAACTCACAGTCCAGTAACAGCTTTACAATAGCAAACTCTATAATGCAGAATTTTTGTGTTTGACATCCTTGATTGTATTAGCTGTTCAAACCATGGGGAAATGGGGCAGGGGGAAATCTTGGAATTTGACCAAAATGAGCTAATGTATATAATGTAAGTCTATGTATGTCTTGTCAGGAGTTAATTACTTTAATTATACAAGTTCCCACGTAAATACATATAGAATTATTTTAGGCATGTAACTAAGAAATCATTTCTCTGGACCAATAGAATTTGGGGTCCTTCAAATTTTGACAAACTCTCAGCAGCCCCAACCAACATCTCCCATGGTGAGAAATAGTGGGAGTTGTAGCTCAGCCATATTTGGAAACCCACAAGTGTTGTATCTCTGAATGATGAAGAGATGGTGTTCTTAGAAGTACACTGAGCTACAGCTGAATATGCAGCAAACGCTTTGCAAATCAACATGCAATCAATGATAATCTCGTAGTTCCAGGATCCCCAAGAAAAGCACGTATATATCATCAGATTATTATTTCTTCAATCCACATGATTCCACCAAGTGTACATATAAACCTATATTGTAATACACACTGGCCTGGGTCTGCTGAAAAAGCCAAAGATTTCTAAAAAGAACAGAGTTGGAGCTTTGGTATTCAGTGGATAGGGATAACCATTGAGATAGCCGGTCTCCAAGATCCTACAAGATAGTTTTACCTTACTGATGGGACTTGGAGAGCACTAACCCTGCTAAATGTTATTGGACAGATAGAAGGCAGAAGGGAAATGAAAGAGGCTGTGGATGTGAATAAGTACATGTAAGATGTTAATTGCTGCTAAAAATGAGGATTAGAGAAAAATGTTGAAAAATGTGGCTTGAGTAGAAAATGTTCAAATACAAATGTTTGTTTATGGAATGACAGTGTGACTTATTTAATGTGTGAAGCCTGCAGCTCTGCTTGAGGATGAGATTAATGCCGTTGCTGTATGGGTCTGAGAAAAAAGAAAAGTAGCAAAAGTGAATATGAAATTATAGGAAGCTTTGTTTGTTAAATGTGCCTGGAACTCTTCAGAAAGAGTTCTTAGAAGAGTACAAGAAATATCAGTGAATAAAATTTGGGAAATGCAGTTGGGGGAGAGAGTGTACAAGCCAGAATGTTGATGACACTGAGAAATCTAGGGGCATGAAAGAAAATGTATTGTCCGTTACTCAGAGAAAATGTATGATAAATAGGGAATAGGTTTGAATTATGAAACTTCTGTATGAGTATAATGTTGTAAGCCAGCCACTAAAGTCTCTTGATAGTGAGGCGGGCAGCGTATAAATTTAATAAATAAATAACAAAATATGAAAATAAAATATGCAATAAAGTATATGGTCAAATTAAAGCAAATCTGGGAACACACAGAATTTTTAGGTAGTGATGCATCACTGAGCAGGGTGTGAAACAAGGATATGTGAAGTCTCTAGTTGTTTTGTGCATTTATTGTTAAATTTAAAAGGAATGCTTGTGATAATGTTACAACATTGTTTTGATTGGGGATATAAATAAGCATGCACTTGATATTCAGAAGATGTCATGTTGTTGGCCTAGGACTTAGATGATAGGCAGAAAATCTTCAATAGTTCCTATGATACAATGACTTGTTTTTCTTAAAGTTTCTTCTGCTTGATTGCAGGGTCCAGTTGTTTCCCACTGCACTTGCATAATTCACAAAAGCAAAGCTATCATGGCATGATGCACTTATATGAAAGTAATAGTTGGATATATTGGATACATGTTACACCCCTCCTGCGTGACCTGCATTGGTTACCGGTTGCTCTTCGGTGAGGTTCAAGGTGCTGGTTATTACCTACAAAGCCCTTCATGGACTAGGCCCAGGATATTTGTTGGACCCCCTGCAGACAGCGACAATTCCCAATCGCCTGGTGTGTTCCCACAGACAGGGCCTCCTCAGGGTGCCGTCGGCCAGACAGTGTCGGCTGGCGATCCCCAAGGGGAGAGCTTTCTCTGTGGGCACACCCACCCTCTGGAACCAACTTCCTTTGGAGCTCCAGATGGCCCTTGACCTTTGCTTGTTCTGCCACGATTTGAAGACCTGGTTGTTCCACAGCCTGGACCCATGGGGTTTTTTTTAATGAATTTTAAATTGTTTTAAATTGGAATTTTAATTTTATATTGTCTTGAATGAGAAACTGTGCATCTTTACCGTTGTGAGGCACCCTGAGTCCTTGGAGATAGGGCGGCATATAAATTGCATTATAAATATAAATAAATATATGCAAAGAGGTAGGAAAATAAGGTTAGGAACACGTTACTTAAGAAGCCTGTGTTAAAACAAAGAGATAGGTTCAAAGAATGACAAAAGCTCAAAGAATGTGAATAGAACATAAAACTGAAATGCCAATAGAGATGAAATATATTTAGATGATTTGGTCGTATTCATTCACAAGATCCAAAGGTCTCCAAGCTGGAGTGGACTTGGGTGCTTTGCTCTTTTCAGTTGGTACCAGCAGCCTCAAGGAAGCATCACTCAGGATAACATGGTGGCAATTAAACTTAAAAATCAGCTAGCTAGATTTGCTTGCTTGCCACTTCTGTTGAGAAATTACAATGGTAATTGTAATTTCTCAACAGAAGTGGCAGAAGTGGAACTGAGCGCATGGGGCCAGAAAAACAAAACTCCCAGAGCAAGCCTTAAGGAGGTCTCACCTTCTTATTCTGGTGATGTTTTGGCCTTGGCCAATGGTTGTGGAAGCGATAATGAGACCCAGCATTTGCCTGAAGAATTCCAAGGTTGATCTAAACCTGGAACCATCACCAACTTTTGGAAAAGAAATCCACCTCTAGCCAAGTCTGTCTTTCTCTCTCCAAAAATACAGCAATGTCTACAGAATGGATGAACTTCCATAACTCAGTGATACGTTGATGACACTCTGCATGTCTTCAAAGGTGCTCTGATTTGCAAGGCAAAATTAGTTCCTGCAAATGCACACTGCATGAACGGTTTACAGAATTAGATAGGGGGAGGGGGAGGAGAGACAGTGATTCCAATGCATCTAGTTCAAATTCAGCCATCTTCCCCCAAAGCACCCCTCCCCACTTGCTTTTCTTCTGCTGCCTGACAAGATCTGATGGATCTTCTCCTCAGTCCCACCCAGCTGTGCTCTACAGCTGTAACATGGCTGGTAATTGCTCTATGGGCAATAAATCAGGCCTCCAATTCCATGTAAATATGAGTCATGTGAAAACCCATTTCTGCTCTTAACCGGTGATTTACGGAGGCACCTGCCTGAAGACCCAGGAACCTCCAAGGGAGGGACAAGCAGCTGCGCTCCTAGTGTCCGGCAGAAATGGCAAGATGGCATTGAGAAGAAAATCCTGCAAATGGCAAGAAAAGCCTGGGCCAATCCAGTTGCCCCAGTTGCAGCCCAGGACTTGGTGATAGCAGCCAGCTCAATTCAGTCAAGAAATCTTGGTTAAAGTAGAGGCAGGATCTTTCTTTCCAAGTCAGAGAAAAAGACACCCTGGGACCACTGCACAAGAAGAAAGAGTTAAGCCAGTTCTTATTTTGTAAGATAAACACACACATTCATGATTTAATTCCCATGTCATTTATTCCTCTGAATCTTCAAGGCTTAAATCACAATTTACCCATCAAAGCTCTTGGTTATAATTTTTGTAGAAATCATTGGGGGACCAGGAAATGTGTCGTCTCCCAATATGATTAAATTATAAGTCTCAGCATTTCTCCCTCATGAACCATGCTGGCTGAGGAATTCTGGGAATTGAAATCCATCCATCATAATATTGTTAAGGCTGAGAAATAGTGGTCTAACCAAAACCCCTAAAAATCATATTATTAACTTTCTCTGATTCTCTTTGACTTTTTGATTACAACTAAGATCTCCTAGGTATTGCTAGCCAGCATTAATCTTTTACCATATTTTTCAGACTATAAGATGCACCGGAGTATAAGATGCCTCCGCTCATCTAGTTTTTGCCCTCCCCGGTCCCCCAGGAGCACTCTGCAGGCCTCCCAAACCCTCTGCAAGTTCAGTTTTTGCGAAAAACTGTCTTGTTTTTGGTGAAAACTGAATGCGCGGAGCGGGGTTTTGGGAGGCCAAAAATGGCTGTATTCAGTGTATAAGATGCATCAACATTTCCACCCTCTTTTTTTTGGGGGGGGGAGCATGTTATACTCTGAAAAGTACGGTATTTGAATGTGGACATTTGTGAAGTTGGTCTGATTAGACTCTCTTCTCCTGGCAATGACCTGCACCTATTTAGACATTGAGAACTTCTTAGTCTAACATAAAGCCCTAGTATTCTCTAGATGAGAGTTTCTCAAAGTTTGGTTTGAGGAGTATTTACCAACCTAATGTTGAAAAAATAATGCAATATTTAAATTCCATTAAACAATTGTGAAAAGCAGTACTGGTAAATAATGTGTTAGTTTGTATTTTTAACATGGTAAATATTAATAAATATAACCCATACAAACAAAAGCTGTTCTGAGCTCCTTCATAATTTTTAAAAATGGAAAGTAGTCCTGAGAGAGAAAAAAAAGTTTAAGAAACACTGCTCTAGATAAACATGGCTTGATCCAATACTAAGATATTTATGACAACACCTAAGGTAGATGCTCCCCAAATTCACATAAACTAGGAAGAACATTCAGACTTGCAAGATTGGTAGTGTTGGAAATGAATTCAACCAACAAGCATGGGTCGATGAAAACGAAGAGATTTTATTAAAAGAAAATAATAAGAGATTTTATTAAAAGAAAATAATAACGAAAACAATTTTGCAAAATAGGGTGATATCCCAACAGATCTCAACAAGGAGTTTGAACCAGGAAGTCACACCTGAAATTTCAAAAGCATTACATTTTATAGTTCCCTATCTCAACGCCCGCCATGCCCCTCCTACATTGCATCCAGTGACCGATCACAGCTAATCCGTAACGCCTTCAGAGACAACTTCATCTCCCTAATGACATGTTCATCAACACCTCCCCATAACGATGCCCATAAAGTAATTTGCAAGCATGGCTCTTTCTTATCTCTACTGCCCTAGCATTAAAGAATGTCCCCTTTTTCAAGGCCTCTTTCGAACTGTCCTAAAACAAAAGAAGATTCATTCTTAACAAAACATTGTTACATATTGGTCAGCATGTTCTCCAACTATCTTAAAGTAGAATAATGTGTAACAAATTTACCAGTGCAGCAGAGTTGGAAGGGACCCTTGCAGGTCATCCAGTCCAACCCCCTGCCTAAGCAAAATTGAATCTTCACTTAAATGCATTTCTGACCTATATACCTACATACTATTTTATTTTTGAATTTTATCATATCCCACAATCCACCCTTTCTATTCTATCTACACACTTCATAAAATAAAACATTACTTCTGGAATTCTCTTAAACTTTCTCTAATTTCTTCAACATTTTCAAATTTATCAACATTATCATAGCAGTACATTCATTTACATCATTCAACATCATCTTATGTTTCTCTTTATTTTGTGTAATGGTTATCATACCTTCAATAGTACTTTGTACCACATTTTTATAAGGGGTATAAGAAATGGTAAACAGATTAATCCCAACATAACCATATCTGCCAAAAATAAGGCTTACTTCCAATTATTAAAAATCCCCCCCCCCCAAAATCCTTCATCATCCAAAATCCCTATCCATGTTTGT
The DNA here is from genome assembly GCA_030761175.1 of Masticophis lateralis. Lineage (NCBI taxonomy): Eukaryota > Metazoa > Chordata > Lepidosauria > Squamata > Colubridae > Masticophis > Masticophis lateralis. Next base: position 148,536,647 of record JAUDYJ010000002.1, read on the forward strand.
ACCAGGACATGAGCTATTTTTCTCATCCTATCTGTGATTTGTCTAATCACTTCCCCTGTATCATCAATTTTTAGGCAACAGTTGGTTAAATTAAATTTACCACAAGTGCCTCCCTCTTTAACTAGTACATTCTATCAGCTGCTCAATTTTTATATCACTGGGTTGCACCAGTCTTATTGCTCTAACATTATTTGCTAAACTATCATGCACAATCAGTTCCAACAGTTGTTTTTGCTTCATGGGAAGAAGGAAAAACTTGGCTTAATTATTTCCAATATACAAAATCCATACCACCCCTTGGGTAGTTATCCATAGGCATATTTTCCACATATATGCCTTCCGGAGCTACCCAGTCCAGGGTGTCACTTTCAGGATCCTTCAAGTAAGCCATCTCCGTTATTTTACTTCATGTTTCCTCTTTCGAGGTTCCACTTTCTTCCCACCAACTGTTGTTATTCCATACAATTAAGCAAATCTTTCTAACTCCCTTCTTTTTCTTCTTTCTCTCATAGCACACATTTCTTACCAAATTCATTGTTAGGGCCCAAGTACCCTCTTTTCCTTTTGTAAATTTTAGAGTTTCTTCAGCCAATTGCACAACCCATGTTTATTGCTTTCTTAGGGAATTCAGGCAATTCTAATTTTTCAAACTCCTGATAGTATGACCAAAATATACTTTTGTGTACTGGTTTTACTTTGGTGGTTTCTAAATTAGTGTGTCCTTAATCTTCCCCTCCCTCTTTTTTATTCTTCAATGATCTTAATGTCACACTCTATCTTGCACCCAATACACAGAACACAATCAATGCAATGAGAACAATAGCAGCACCCACAAGCACAGTTACAAAACCAACATATTTGGGAGAGTGCGCAATGGAATCTGCTCAGTTGTAGTCCTCTTCAGTTGTAGCTGGGGAAACAGCATAGGCAACCACTCAGTCCTAAGAAAGAAAAATACAAAAATAGCCCAGATGATGAAGAACGCTATTCCCACTGGTTACTGCCCACCAGTCCATTGGATTCTTTGGATCATCAACTTCAATGGATCTCCTTGGTGCGATTCCACCTTCCACTCCTTTGGGGCTGGCACAGGCCCTTTCACTTGGGATTTAACTTCCTTCCAGCTCCGGATCAACACCCAATCATCGTGGTGAAATTTGTGGACTAGAAACTCCAAAGGTGGTGTTTGGGCTAATAGTCCTTGTTTCCTAAGAACTTCAAAATATCTGGACAGTTTATACACATATTGTTTCAACACTTTTTCTTTGGTTTCCAGGGAATCAATCATATACTTCATCTAGTGAAAACTACTCCAAACAGCAATTCATATGATGATAATCTTTTTAGGTTGGCTCTAATAAAACTCTTGACACCACTGTTGCTGTAGCATTACTGCAGGGAAAAGCTTCAACCCACCCTGTGAGGTGGTCCACTATGACCAATAAATATTTTACTCTCCCCACTTTTGATAATTCTGTAAAATCCACATGAATACATTGAAATGGTCTTAAAGCTGGTGGTCTCCCACCCATCTGTTGTTTCCTGACAGCCTGTTTATTCACCTTTTTACAAATCAACATTTGTCTACAATTTGCTAAAGGATATATTCCAATACGATCATAATATTTCAAACGTTCATCTACAATAGCTTGAATTCCCCAATGACTCCCTTCATGAAGATTTTCTATTAGTTCTCGTGCTATTGGTTTACTTATTATTTGCCTCCCTTCTGGGAGGAACCACTTTCCTTTCCCCACCCCACCCTCCTCTCCTCCTATTTGTTGTAACTCTTTCTGTTCCTTTTCAGTGAACACAGGAATCTCCTCTGTTGTTTCAAAAATGGGAATTAATAACTCCATGGTTTCCACTTGAGCAGCTAATTTGGCCTCCTCATCAGCTATCTGATTACTTATGTGCTCAAATGATGTCCCTTTTTGATGAGCATTCATATGTGGTACTTCAATTTTTCTAGGCTTTTGTAAAGAATTCATTATCTCTTTTATCAGAGTTTCATGTACCAATTCCTTTCCCTTGCTATTTATCATTCCTCTTTCCACCCATATTTTTCCAAATATATGCACTATCCCAAACGCATACTTGGAATCTGTGTATATTGTCCCAATTTTTCCTTCTAAGATACATAGAGCTTGATTTCACAATTCACAGGTTTGGGCAGGCCAATCTTGAGGCAAACCCCCTGCTTCTAGGATATCTTTAGTGTGTCCATTTATAATAGCATATCCGTTTTTCCATACTCCCTCCTCCACCCTAGAGGAACCATCTATAAAAATTGCTTCTCCTTTCTCCAGGGGGTGTTCCTTCAAATCAGGTCTTATTTTCATTTGTAAATCAATTGCTTCAACACAATAATGTTCTAATCCATACTGATCCATTGATCTGGTGTTGGCTAAGAACTGTGCTGGATTCAAATTGTGATCTGTAGTTAAAATCAAATCTGTCTCCTGCATTAAAATTGTTTCATATTTTAGAATTCTGGAATCACAGAATTCCACAGGCCCACTTTTTGCTGAAGGATGGTTCTGACTTGATGTGGGGTGCTTACAATAAGGGCTCCCCCAAGGGTCAATTTCCTACTTTCTTGGACTAATACTGCAGTAGCAGCAATTGCTTGAATACATACTGGCCATCCCCTTATTACTGGATCTATTATTTTTGACAGGACAACTCCTTTCGGATGCGGGTCTCCGGCCAATCCTCTTGTGAGGGGATAGAAACGCGGATTACTGCTCCTTTATCATTTAGTCCTTTACCATGGCCAAAGACCGCTAGGGACCTCTCATCCACACACCTCTCACACAAGCCTCAGATTTTCACAGCCCTGAATTGCCCTTGGCTGGTTACCGGACTTGAGAAATCCTTACCAATGTGATCTAGTGAGACCTTTATTACAACTCCTTTCAGACACGGGTCTCCGGCCAATCCTCGCGAGGGGATGGAAACGCGGATCACTACTCCTCTATTACTTAGTCCTTTACCACGGCCAAAGACCGCTAGGAACCTCTCATCCACACACCTCTCACACAAGTCTCAGATTTTCACAGCCCTGAATTGCCCTTGGCTGGTTACCGGACTTGAGAAATCCTTACCAACGTGATCTAGTGAGACCTTTATTACAACTCCTTTCAGACACGGGTCTCTGGCCAATCCTCTCGCGAGGGGATGGAAACGCGGATCACCGCTCCTCTATCACTTAGTCCTTTACCATGGCCAAAGACCACTAGGGACCTCTCATCCACACACCTCTCACACAGGTCTCAGATTTTCACAGCCCTGAATTGCCCTTGGCTGGTTACCGGACTTGAGAAATCCTTACCAACGTGATCTAGTGAGACCTTTATTACAACTCCTTTCAGACACAGGTCTCCGGCCAATCCTCTCGCGAGGGGATGGAAACGCGGATCACCGCTCCTCTATCACTTAGTCCTTTACCATGGCCAAAGACCACTAGGGACCTCTCATCCACACACCTCTCACACAAGTCTCAGATTTTCACAGTCCTACCCAACCCACCAACCGCCTAGGGAGTGCGTTCTTATTTTACCAGAACTACTTACCCTAGGTTTGTGCACAAAGTCTGCCCAGTCTATTCCAGCAATTCCACAAAAAAAACAACAACCCTGGTACCTTCCTTCTCTTTCTATTTTCAGTCGACCACTATTTAAAACAGGGGTCCATGTTTTGCTCCACACTCCTAAACAGCCAGGTTGACTGAAGACTGTTGAAATCAACGGGGCATGCCTTCTTCACTCGACCCCACTGCCCAGGTCATCAGAAGAAAACAAAAGACTGCCCGCATTCTCCACCAATTTGTTGGAAATGAACTCAACCAACAAGCATGGGTGGATGAAAACAAAGAGATTTTATTAAAAGAAAATAATAAAGAAAACAATTTTGCAAAATAGGGTGATATCCCAACAGATCTCAATAAGGAGTTTGAGCCAGGAAGTTACACCTGAAATTTCAAAAGCATTACATTTTATAGTTCTCTATCTTGACGCCCCCCCATGCCCCTCCTACATTGCATCCAGTGACCGATCACAGCTAATCCGTAACGCCTTCAGAGACAACTTCATCTCTTTTCCCTAATAACATGTTCATCAACACCTCCCCATAACGATGCCCATAAAGTAATTTGCAAGCATGGCTCTTTCTTATCTCTACTGCCCTAGCATTAAAGAATGTCCCCTTTTTCAAGGCCTCTTTCGAACTGTCCTAAAACAAAAGAAGATTCATTCTTAACAAAACATTGTTACATATTGGTCAGCATGTTCTCCAACTATCTTAAAGTAGAATAATGTCTAACAAATTTACCAGTGCAGCAGAGTTGGAAGGGACCCTTGCAGGTCATTCAGTCCAACTCCCTGCCTAAGCAAAATTGAATCTTCACTTATATGCATTTCTGATCTATATACCTACATATTATTTTATTTTTGAATTTTCTCATATCGCACAGTAGTAAGCTAGATCAGATCAGGAAATAGTGACTGAATAAGTCTAAAATGACTTCTTATTAGAACTGTAATAGTAACAGAACCATGGGGTGAAACTTTGCAGGCATTGCTTTTTCTGGGATATTCAGCCGTACTACAGACTGGTCCCTCCAGAGACATCAGAGTGGCCCTAAAACTTCTTTGATTTAAATATGTGATTTAAGTTTGTTCCTATGTACACAAAGAACAGGAATGAATGAAAAAGCATAATTGATTTGAATGTTTATGACAAACTTGTAGGAGAACTATTGAAGATTAATGAGACTTTCTGAACATCAAGTAGACTATTATTTGGTAAAGTTTAGATCTTGAGGAAAAATGGATATAGAAATAAGGAAAGATCTAATGGTTGCTGGGAATCAATGGCACCTAATAAATCAGTGAATCAATGGCAATGGCAGCCATACCCTGAATAGTAGAATTGATATACATGTACTGTGTTTCTCCGAAAATAAGACCCTGTCTTATATTTTTTTGAACCCTGAAATAAACTCTTGGCCTTATTAACATGTGCTCAAAAGCCCAGTTGGGCTTATTATCAGGGGATGTCTTATTTTGGGGGAAACTGAGTAACAATTGCTTATGTAGAAAAGAAAAAAAGAAGTGGAGCATTGAATTCTGTTTTTTTTAAACAGCAACAAATATTTATTTGATCACATTATATGGCTTCCATCTTGCAAATGTAGTTGGATGGCTAACAAAATTTTAAAAATTATATATGTGTGTGTTCATGTGTGCATGGATGTGTGTGTCTTAACAAGTTTCGGTTTCAGGCCTTTCACCTTAAAAGAAGGAAAAAAAATCCAGTCATTCACATTTTGGGATTCACAACTTTCTGAGTGACTCCTTGCAAAGGTAAGTTTGATAACCTCTTGAGAGATTAACATTCCAATGGGTATTTTTCTCTCTCTACTTTCAAGCTCTGTCAGGTAAATCCTTACCAGTAAATCCCTATGAAGATGTAGCAGAGGCAATATGTAGGCCTCCAATTCTGGAGGGGGAATGTCTGGTCTTGATCTCCTTCAGACTGCCTTTTGCCACTCAGACCTGCTAGGCCAGGAATATGGAAGTGGCTTTCTGGTCCCAATGGAAAAAGCAGAGACGTGAATGACACCCCAAGACTTTAATTAAAACTGAACAATTCACCTCCCAGATCCAAAAGGCAGATCTATCAAGTCAGCCAAAAGTTCAGGGTACATTTCAAACAGCTGCTGGTCAAGGAATCCCTTCAAGAAAGGATGTTGTTTTTAACACTGGTCTCCTCCAAATAGCAAGTCTTACACCCCAAGCTTCAACCTTCCACCCTTGCACAGCTGAAACGCACTTGCTCAGCTTGGGATGTGATCTCCCAAGGCTCTAACTCTTAAGGTTCCCATCTGTAGTGCAAAAATCCAGCTGACTCTAGAGGGGAGCAAGTATCTATCTTCAGTATGTGTCTGGGGCTTTTCAACCTTTGTCTATTCTGAACCAGGCTGTTATTCCCCAGTGCTTTGGCTCCACACTTGTGCTTCTGTGCCTCATTGTGCTCAGATTCTTGACCTGAAGCACGTGTTGTTCCTGTAGTCTTGAGGACTGCTCTGGGGAAGCCAGATCAGAACTTAAGGTCATGGAGACCTTATTCGTAAGAGTAACATCAAGTCTTCCCAGCTTGCTCCACTGGGCCCTGGCCATCTGTGACCTCCTAGCATTCCTCCAGCTCCTCCTTTTCTGAGGACAAGTCCTTCCTGGAGGCAGTAATTCAAAAGGCCAAGAAGCAAGTCAGTCAATACTCTCCCCCCCCCAACCCCCCATGAATGGATCTCAATGAGCCTTCTTTTAAAACACAAAAAGTGCTAAGGGTCCTTTGGAGTGAGGGGAGGAAACACTTGGAATAAAGAGGCGGATTCCTGACTCCCTCCTTGTTGTTGGCTGCTTTGTACTTCAAAATCTCTACCTTCCAAGTTGCTTTTCTTTTAGAAAGCTAAGAGACAGACCAAAAAAACACTGCAGCTGTTGTGATCTTTTGGAACGGACATTTGAGGCGCAAAGTAAGGTCTATATTTTTGGTACAGCTGGGGATTTTGTCAGCTACAAGACAAAGTGTTTGTGCCCAAAGTTCTCTTTTGTCTAGATTCCAGAGAACACAAGAACACTATGCTCCGTTGTCTGTTTCTGCCCTGGGTGACCACAGCCCTAGGAAACTCTGAAAGCCACCCCCCACCCCACCCCGCCTCCGTGCCGAATTATCCCACAATTAGCAAAGCCCCGGGTATCAATGACTCTTACTGCTGCAGCTGTGGATGGCTGAGATTGTTTGTGTTGGATTCTGTAGTCAAACATCTCACTGTATGGCTGAAACATGAATTTAAAACCTACTGATCTTTTCCTTGCCAACTAAGAGAGCTGCTGGGTCTCAATAACATTTCTTGGCTGACCGTCATTGTGAGGACATTTCTGCAGGTTGATCTTCAAAACTGAATAGAGTCTGATCATGGTGCCCTCTTCTCTTCTCTCTGTCTCCCCTTGACTTTCTTATTTTTTTCCCCCAAGACAAGTGTCTCTCCTTGTCATCTCCATTCTGTCACTCGGTTCAAATAACTTAGCCAGTTGTAATTGCTATCATCGAAAACCGACACAAAATAAAGCTTCTAGAGAGTCGTCTTCTCAATTATCCAGGTCACTGTTAACCTAAAGGTGCTTTTTCAAGAGGCGATTGGACTTTCTTTGTTCCATAGAACCGGTAGTAAAACCAGAGGGGGGCTCCGCCCACTGACCCCAACATCATCAAAACGCTTCTGCGCATGCTCGTTTCACTCATGCATGCGGGCACGGCCCCATTGCGAACCGGTAGTAAAGGTAAGTACAACCCACCCCTGGCGCAGCCCTGTTGCGAACCGGTAGTAAAGGTAAGTACAACCCACCCCTGGCGCAGCCGTGTTGCGAACCGGTAGTAAAGGTAAGTACAACCCACCCCTGGCGCAGCCGTGTTGCGAACCGGTAGTAAAGGTAAGTACAACCTACCCCTGGCGCAGCCGTGTTGCGAACCGGTAGTAAAGGTAAGTACAACCTACCCCTGGCGCAGCCGTGTTGCGAACCGGTAGTAAAGGTAAGTACAACCCACCCCTGGCGCAGCCGTGTTGCGAACCGGTAGTAAAGGTAAGTACAACCTACCCCTGGCGCAGCCGTGTTGCGAACCAGTAGTAAAGGTAAGTACAACCCACCCCTGGCGTAGCCATGTTGCGAACCGGTAGTAAAGGTAAGTACAACTCACCCCTGGCGCAGCCCTGTTGCGAACCGGTAGTAAAGGTAAGTACAACCCACCCCTGGCGCAGCCGTGTTGCAAACTGGTAGTAAAGGTAAGTACAACTCACCCCTGGGAACAGGGATCGGATTTTAGTTGAAAACAAAAATAAGTGGTCTTGCCATTTCTTGCAAGCACCCATTTAACTATGGATTGTGTGAAAACAGTTTGCACTCCTTGTAAAATGTATGTCAGTATGAGGATGGGTGTAAGAGAGGATTGAGTGACTAGAGTTGCACACCTACTTTGCGGTGTACGCTTCCTGAAACAAAAGAATATTGTACAAAGTCTTAAGGAAAGTAGTGAAACAGCAAGCTGCTATTATGCCAGTGACCTGGCCATCTTCCTCCCCAGTGGAGGGGAGAGGGTTTTCATTGCTACTGAAGTTATACAATGTTTATGAATGTGTGCAGATATATAATGGTATGGGGAAATGGCCGCCATGCTTTATGCTTTTTAATCATCCCTTCGTGGCCCTTAGCATATTGCCCAGACACATGCATACGAGCATGTACTGTACGAAAAGGGCATGTGTAAATATGCGCACGCAACCCTGTAAATCCATTCAGTGAGCCTCAAGCACAAATGAGCTGTTGAGGGATCCCTTAGGCTGCTGTTCTGACCTAGACTTCACAAAAGCATGACGCAGACTCCTTGTCCCGACAAAATCCATTTTTATTAAGCTAATGTGAATTCCTCTCATTCACATCCAGCAAAGTCCCGGCAAACATCCTTTCAAGGGTAAATTTACAACCACAGACCTTATCAGGCTTGGAGAGCTGCCAGGCCGATATCTTCCAAATGCAATGCTGTACAAGAAAATACTTGGCAAGGAGTCCCTGAGAGTCACGAATGGATCTTCACACTAATGAAATGAACTAATTGTCTCCTGCAAACTCCACTCCCCTTTTGCGCCTCTTTATTCCCTATGGGAGGGGCCATTCACCATCCACATGTGCCTTTATTCCCGAGTCGGCTCTTGTTCCTTAGCTGTTCCCTTCTCCTGGCAGTTCTGCGCATGCACACATCGGGAACAGGCTCCAGCTGTTCTTTAGCCCCACTTATCTCCGACTCCGAAGGTAGCTGATAACTGTCGGATGGCCCTGGCCCTATCTCTGCCTCCAACGCAGAGCACTCATCAGAGCTTTCCCCAGGACTCCAGGACTGGCCCATGTTCCTCCCCAACCTCCTCACTGTCCGAGTCTGCCACCAGCTCTGCTGGCTGCTGATGGGCCACAACAGTTGCATTGGAGAGGGACATATTATGCTATCCTGCTCCATCTCCAGATCTTAGATTGCCTCTTTGGCCTGTGTCGATAGAAGTATGCGAACCGGGTCCCTGTTGCTAGGCCTCGGGAGCTCATCCATGGCTGAGAAATTACACAGATTCTTTATGCATCACTTTTAGCACCTCTTTGGGATGTTTCTTTTCCCTTTCAAATTGTATCTCTTGCAACACAAAGAAAATGAGCAGAGAAACACATTCCTGGCAATAAACAGGATACGGAAGTGTGCTGGGGAAGGAGGGCGAGCAAGAACAAGCAACAGGCTTGCTTAAGATAAGAAATGGCTGCTGATGGCAAAGTGTCTTATGGGATTTTAAAAATTAACCAACTTTATTATCAAAGATTTCTGGAGGAGGAGGCCAACCACAGATTGCAATCATGAAGATATCAGTTAGGTGGAATGTGGATGTTCTTAATGGTTAATAGAGCTTGCAGTTTATACTGCAAATACAAATGCACAGGTAGTCTTTGACTTACAATAGTTCATTCAGTGACTGCTCAAAGTTGCAATGGCACCAAAAAAAAAAATGACCTATGACCAGTGGTGGGATTCAAATAATTTAACAACCGGTTCTCTGCCCTAATGATTTCTTCCAACAACCAGTTTACCAAACTGCTCAGAAAGTTAACAACCGGTTCTCCCGAAGTGGTGCGAACTGGCTGAATCCCACCACTGCCTATGACCATTTTTCACGCAACCATTGCAGCATCCCTATGGTCACGCGATAAAAATTCAGACACTTGGCAACTGACTCATATTTATGACGGTTGCAGTGACCCGGGATCATGTGATCAGCTTTTGCGACCTTCTGACAAGCAAAGTCAATGGGGAAGCCAGATTCACTTAAAAACTATGTTACTAATTAACACCTCCGATGATTCACTTAACAACTGTAGCAGGAAAGGTTGTAACATGGGGCAAAGTTCACTTAACAAATTCTCACTTAGCAACATAAATCTTGGGCTCAGTTGTGGTCGTAAGTCGAGGACTATCTGTAGTGCAGTAAGAAAACTTGTTTTCTCTTTCATTCATGATAGATGAGTGGAAAATGAATCAGTCTAGGTCTAATTAAATCTGTCTTTGTTATTCCTGATGTTCAACCACTATTTCAAAAGATCCAGTCACTATATAGGAGAGCTTTTAATAGCTAACAATCATTAACAAGTCTGCAGTTGACAGCTTCATTACTTATCACTAAACTGAGCCTACCAAGGTTGAGTTTGTTGTTAATATTTGAAAAATCTATTTATTTTCCACAGTAGCGTTAACTGGATAATTGAATAATCTGCTTATTCAATAAATTAATTATATTTCTTGGATTTGCACAACACTAATCCAAGAACCAGGCATAGGGGTTGTTTTTTCTCTACATAAAGAACTATAACTTAACCATCTGAATTACAGCACAATATGTTGTGTGAACCAGTCATAAATTACACTCCAGTAAGATGCTACCCTTACTGTGCTTGGTTTGGTTTAAGTTAGCATGTTTTACAAACACAGCCTCCATGATTTATTAGCCAGGTTTACGATTTAGAATGGGGAATCCCTGGCCTCTGTCTTGAAGAACATTAATGGCTGGAACTTACAAGCTGTGATCTGAGAATACCCTGATAGAAGCTATGGTTTGTAAGCCACTGTGTCTGGCTTTACACAACAAATAAGCCAGCCACATCACAGCATACTACAGGTGAACTTTACCATAGTACACTAAACTAAAGCAATGCCTCTTCATTTCAGTTTTAAAGGATGGCACTATATTGGCAAAAAAGTATTTCCTTCCACTGATGGAAATGTAGGTTGCTTTCACCCTAATCATTTTCAGCTGATATAATTGATATAATTAATTATGATAATATAGGTTAATCACCCATTGTCCAAAAATGGACATTTTCTGTACTATCCTGTTGATTTTTTTAAAGGCTTGGTTTTATATACAGTATAGTGTGTGTGTGTGTGTGTGTGTGTGTGTGTGTTGTGTGTGTTTCAATCAGGTCTGGTTCTCAGAGATTTCGTGGACAGTCCCTGAAGTTTTCTTGGCAGGGTTCCCACTCACCCACCCCAGAAGCGGTTTGCCCTCCTCCCCTCCTCCCTTCCTCCCTCCCTCCCTCCCTCCCTTCCTTCCTTCCTTCCTTCCTTCCTAGGGCTGAGAGAACGTGACTGAGCCATGATCTTCCAGTTGGTTTTGTGCTTAAGACAAGCCTAGAACTCACAGTTTGCTGGTTTCTAGCCTAATGCCCGAACCACTACATCAAGCTGGCTTTGTGTTTGTACTTTCCCCAACATTAAATATAATTTCAGTACCAATTAGCCAGCATATCACCATTAATATGGTGGCCTTGGACTTTCCAACACGCCTGCTGATTGGACCACCGTGAGAGGGTGGTCTGGACACTCCCTCCCTTGAGACAGAATGCAGAGACTCTTTGGCCGCTACCGTGAGAGGGTAGCGGCGTTTTTCTCCTGTCTGATCTGGTTCCTGCTTCAGGACATTATTTCAAACTATGATCATGGACCTTGCCATGCCACTATTTTTGGCCCACTTCTGCTGGATGCTTCCTAGGTCGACGCTTCTTGCCCTGCGAGATTCCCCCCTCTCGCGGGTTTGGCCCTCCACTCTATCGAGGGCCTACCTTAATGACGGGTTTTGGGACCCCGAGAGGTGGCATGTTGCGAAGAGGGGATTGAGGGGTTTTTTAAGGAATTTTTTAAGGGGTGTTTTAGGGGGTCCTGGGGTGGGGGAGGGAGTGGGTTTGGGGGGAAACCCGGGGGGGAAAGGGACAGGCCCGACAGTCTTTGATGCCACGGGGGGCTTAGTTTCTGGAGGCAAGAGGGCTCTCAATGAGCCCTCTGTTGAGGGTGGTGTGATAACTACGTTATGTGGGAGGGGCAGATATGGCGAGAGCAGGGGACCATATCATGTGTTGGGGGCGCGCACTCGCTGTCTTCGAGCGATTGCGCGCCCCGGTCCCCGGAGCTATTCCTGTTCCCCGGGTTGTTTAGAGTCTCAGGACCCGGGGCTCCGGCTGTTGTTGTGCAATGCGAGGTCCGTGGTAAACAAGGCCCCCCTCATATGTGATCTTCTTGAAGAGGGGGGTGCGGACCTGGCCGGTATTACCGAGACCTGGTTGGGCCACGAGGGGGGAGTTCCCCTCGTGGAGATGTGCCCACCGGGTTTCCTTGCATTCCACCAGCCGAGAGCCCAGGGCAGGGGTGGGGGAGTAGCGGTCATTATTAAGGAAGGTCTGGGTCCGAGGGAGGCCACTGTACCTCAGATAGCCGGGTGTGAGTCCGCCTTTGTGAGATGGGGTCCCGGTGGGCAGATGGGTCTGTTAGTCACGTACCTGGCTCCCTGCCACGTGGCAACGACCCTGCCCGAACTTCTCAATGTTATAGCCGAGGTGGCGGTTGATACCCCCAAGCTTATAGTTATGGGGGATTTCAACCTGCCATCTATCGGCGAGACATCTGAGATGGCTCGGGAGTTCATGGCTTCCATGACGGCCATGGACCTGACCCAGGTAATTCAGGGCCCGACTCACATTGGTGGACACACCCTGGACTTGGTTTTTGTCTCTGGTCAGTGGCTGAGTGGTCTTGATATTGGGGATATAGGTGCTGAACCCTTGTCATGGACTGACCACTCGCTCCTTCGTCTCGACTTTCTGACCGTTACACCCCATCGCAGGGAGGCGGAACCAACTAGGTGGTTCCGCCCCAGGCGCCTGATGGATCCTGATAGGTTCCAGACGGAGCTTGGGCCATTTCCTGAGACACTGACACGCGACTCGGCTGAGGACCTGGTGGCTGCCTGGGATAGGGCAGCCGGTGGGGCCTTGGACCGGGTCGCGCCTTTGCGGCCTCTGACCCGGCGCCGAACTCACTTATCTCCTTGGTTCACCGAGGAGCTGAGGGAGATGAAGCGCCGGAAAAGACGCCTAGAGAGTGGTTGGAGGGCTAGTCGCTCTGAATCCGACTTAACACTAGTAAGAGCTCATATTAAGACTTACTTAGTGGCAATAAAAGCGGCGAAATCTAATTATTTCACCGCTCTTATTGCGTCATCAGATAATCGCCCAGCCGCCCTGTTTAGGGTGACCCGCTCCCTCCTTCACCTGGGAGCGCGGGAGGACCCCTTGCAGGGTCGTGCTGAGGATTTTGTTCAATATCTGGATGATAAAATAACTCAGATTCGGGATGAGCTGGCCTCTGACTGGGTTAGTTCGGGCGAGGTGACTGAGCCCAGTCTTGAGAGTGTTATCTGGGCTGAGTTCGATCCTGTGGCTCCTGAGGACGTGGACAGGATCCTGGGTAGACTGAACGCTACCACATGTTTGTTGGACCCGTGTCCCTCCTGGTTGGTGCTGGCCTCCCGGGAGGTTACACGAGGCTGGCTCCAGGAGATTATAAATGCTTCTTTGAGTGAGGGTGTCCTTCCGCCTGCCTTGAAGGAGGCGGTGGTGAGGCCCCTCCTCAAGAAGCCCTCCCTGGACCCGGCTGTTTTGGTAAATTATCGTCCTGTCTCCAACCTTCCCTTTTTAGCGAAGGTTGTTGAGAGTGTGGTGGCGCGGCAGCTCCCCCGGTACCTGGATGAAGCTGTCTATCTAGACCCGCTCCAGTCCGGCTTCAGGTCTGGTTACAGCACCGAAACGGCATTGGTCGCGTTGGTGGATGATCTCTGGAGGGCCCGGGGTAGGGGGTACTCCTCTATCCTGGTGCTGTTAGACCTCTCAGCGGCTTTTGATACCATCGACCATGGTATCATGTTGCGCCGGTTGGAGGGATTGGGGGTGGGGGGCACCGTTCTGCGGTGGTTCTCCTCCTACCTCTCCGACCGGTTGCAATCGGTGTTGACAGGGGGGCAGCGGTCGACCCCGAGGCGCCTAGTGTGTGGGGTGCCACAAGGGTCGGTCCTCTCGCCCCTTCTGTTCAACATTTATGTAAAGCCGCTGGGTGAGATCATCCGTGGTTTTGGGGTGGAATTCCATCAGTACGCTGATGATACTCAGCTGTACATTTCCACCCCAGACCACCCCAACGATGCCGTGGAAGTGATGTCCCAGTGCCTTGAAGCTGTGCGGGTCTGGATGGGGAGAAACAGGCTTCGACTCAACCCCTCCAAGACAGAGTGGCTGTGGATGCCGGCGTCCCGATATAGCCAACTGACTCCATCGTTGGTTATTGGGGGCGAATCATTGGCCCCCACGGAAAGGGTGCGCAACTTGGGCGTCCTCCTGGATCCACGGCTGTCATTAGAGGATCATACGACGGCTGCGGCCAGGGGGGCTTTTTATCAGGTCCGCCTGATACGCCAGTTGCGCCCCTTTCTAGATCGGGACTCCCTGCGCACAGTCACTCAGGCGCTCGTCACGTCTCGCTTGGACTACTGTAATGCTCTCTACATGGGGCTCCCCTTGGGATGCATCCGGAGGCTTCAACTGGTACAGAATGCGGCCGCGCGGGGGATTATGGGAGCGACAGGGCGCTCCCACGTGACACCTCTCCTGCGTGAGCTGCATTGGTTGCCGGTTGATTTCCGGGTGCGTTTCAAGGTGTTGGTAATCACCTTTAAAGCGCTCCATGGCTTAGGACCAGGGTACTTACGGGACCGCCTTCTGCCACCTATTGCCTCCCACCGGCCGGTTCGCTCCCACAGAGAGGGCCTCCTCAGGGTGCCGTCAGCCAGACAGTGCCGGCTGGCGACCCCCAGGGGGAGAGCATTCTCTGTGGTAGCCCCCACCCTCTGGAACGATCTCCCTCCAGATCTGAGAACTATTGCTGACCTCCGGACCTTTCGTCGGGCGTTGAAGACTCATTTCTTCCAACTTGCCGGACTTGCCTGATCCCTCCTATTTTTAAATATTTTTAAATATTTTAAATTTTAAATTATTTTAAATTATTTAAATTTTTAGAGTTTTAGTGTTTTATTGATATATTTTCAGCCTAAATTTATATGGACTTTTAGAACATTTTAACTTACTATATTGTTATTGGTTTTAAACTGGCTGTTCACCGCCCTGAGTCCGGTAGGAGAAGGGCGGTATAGAAATTCGATTAATAAATAAATAAATAAATAAATAATAAGTCTGGCAGAAAAAATGGTGTATAAATCAATGGTTTAATGACTGGTAAACATATTATTTTTCTGTCTTCATAGACTGCATTTACTGACTATATTATTTTAACTGTGTTCTTCTGTTTTATCCCTTCTCCATTAACAGAATTTTTGCCTTTTAGCTTTTAGACTGATTCCACTTAAGTGCTATTGGACTAATGTACTGAAAAATCAGATAAAATGGCTTACATAAATGGCATGAGTATCCTTAACTTCAAAAAGACAATGAATAATTTAGGCTACAGTCCTATCTACACATACTTGGGAATAAATCTCAGAGGTTTAATGGCTCCAAGGGCAGTTTCAGACTCTTCCACTTCCATTTCCACTCCCCAGTCCTTTGAAACCAGCTTGAGGACAACCCATAATCACCTTCACTGCTGCCAAATCCCAAATGCTGAGAACTAGGAACAGAAAACAATTGAATTACCACCCTTGCCAGAGATTCTAGAACAGTCCAAAATGTCCTTGGTTTGTTTTTTTTTAAATTAGATTTATATGCCGCCTTTCTCCGGAGACTCAGGGCGGCTTACAATGCGTTAAGCAATAGCCTTCATACTTTTGTATATTTT
This sequence comes from Masticophis lateralis, assembly GCA_030761175.1. NCBI lineage: Eukaryota > Metazoa > Chordata > Lepidosauria > Squamata > Colubridae > Masticophis > Masticophis lateralis. The sequence goes on from JAUDYJ010000002.1 coordinate 148,552,412, forward strand.
TTATACAAAGTCAGTTTATCGCTCCCACAAACTGGGTCCTCAATTTACCTACCTTAGAAAGGATGGAAGGCTGAGTCAATCTTGAGCCTCGAACTTGCAATAATTGCAGACAGCTGAATGTTAATAACAGGCTACTTAGCCTGTTGAGCTATCTGAGGCTCTTTTGTTTTAAAAACATTGTTTTATACAATTGTCTGTTCATATTCAAGAAAAATCTGAATGGTTCTTGCACCATTTGATTACAGAGCTACAAAGCAGTCAAGCCACTGTTTCCATTGGAAGACTTTATACATCAAGGGTATCTCAATAAACTTCTGTAAATGAGGAAACAGGTCATCCATAAAATCAACAAAGCTGCAGTATTAAAAAAAAGAAAACAAAAGGAAAGGAAAAAAGGAGTTCAGCCCTCAAACACCACTAACTTGAAATCACAGAGTTCTGGAAGTCCTTTTGAAATTGGCACAGTGTCCATGTGGTAGTAGCTTCTTACTTTTCAGTAAATGGGGCTCCCCTTGAAGAGAACTCGGAGGCTCCAACTGGTCCAGAATGCGGCCATGCGGGTGATTATGGGGGCGACCCGTTGCTCCCAACGTAACACCTCTCCTGCGCGATCTGCACTGGCTCCCGGTGGTCTTCCAGGTGCGATTCAACGTGTTGGTTACCAGCTTTAAAGTGCTCCATGGCTTAGGACTTGGGTATTTACAAGACCGCCTGCTGCCACCGATAGCCTCCCATCGGCCGGTACGCTCCCACAGAGAGAGCCTCCTCAGGGTGCCATCGGTCAAATTAAGTCGACTGGCAACCCCCAGGGGGAGACCCTTCTCTGTGAGGGTTCCCGCCCTTTAGAACGAATTGCCCCCGGATATACGTAGGATCCCCGACCTTCGCGCCTTTCACCGGGCCCTGAAGACCCTATTGTTTCAGCAAGCTGGTCTGACAGTATGAGGATTTTAATGGGTTTTTTAGTTTGGGGTTTTTAATATTTGGCTAAACTATTGAATTAATTTTAAATTGTTTTAACTTTTGTATTTATGTTTTTTATTATTGGCTGTACACCGCCCTGAGTCCCTCGGGAGAAGAGCGGTATAAAAGTTGGATAAATAAATAAATAAATAAATAAATAAATAAATAAATAAATAAAGTTATACAAGATTGAGTTGTATTAAATAACTAATTTTCAAAGATAGAATTGGCACCAATTAATTGTGGGTTGCAATCTAAACATATTGTGTAAATAAAATGCAACTTATGAGAAATTCTTCCTTGGGGGTAGGTGTATCTTTCCCGGATTCTTCCTTGGGGGTAGGTGAATGTTATGGTTTGCTAGGTGAAATACCACTTGGTTTCCACTGTTACTAAGGTAAAACAAAAAACCTTAGGAACTGGTAATTGTTTTATGATAAAGAGAAGCATGGAATAAGGAAGCCAAATGCAAAAAGAAGAAGGCATTTTTGTGAAATACTATTAGCTTTCCACAAGTTCATTAAACTGGAGAAGATCTTCTACCCGTTTGTACTGAGGCACATTGTCAGGGAATATTGTACTTTTTTTTCTATATTATTTATTTAGTAAATTTATATGGCCACCCATCACACACAGTGACTCTGTGCAGTAAACAACCATATTAGAAAACAGTTTGAACATGTTTCAGGATTCAGTCCAAATAACATACTGAGGGTAAACTAAGCGAGCAAGATCTGAGTGGCAAAATCCAAAGGACTAACAGATGACAGTGGAACACTATTAAAAAAAATGATTGTTTTGCATCTCTATGCTGTTATCTAGAGGTCATCCTAATGTTTGGCACTGGTTTTATATTCATAACATGGAGTCTAATCAGTGGTGGGTTTCAAAATTTTTTACTACCAGTTCTGTGGACGCGGCTTGGTGGGCATGCCATGGCATGGCATGGCATGGCTTGATTGGCGTGGCTTGGTGGGCATGGCAGGAGAAGGATACTGTAAAATCTCCATTCCCTTCCCAATCCAGGGGAAGGTTACTGCAAAATCCCCATTTCCTCCCAATCAGCTGGGACTTGGGAGGTAGGGAATAGATGGGGGTGGCACCAGTCAGAATTTTTCACTACCGGTTCTCTGAACTACTCAAAATTTCCGTTACCAGTTCTCCAGATCTGGTCAGAACCTGCTGAAACCCACCTCTGAGCCTAATCCTAACTAACACACTGCAACTTAGTTTCAGGTTCACATATAGCGGATTTCATTGTGAAAGTCTTGCAAAACTTAATTGAGGTGCCAGTTTATATGAAGCTTATTGTGAGTAGTTGCAGGATTTGTATCAATTGAGAAGACTGTTACATTAGGATATATCTTTTGGGGAAGATATTTTTACATAAGCAGGTCCAATGTAGTCTTTGTTTATTCATCATTTCTCCTTGGTTGCTTTTCCCATTAAGGCGGATCCCATTTTGGAGAGTCTTGTCCCAGATTCTTCTACTTCTGATTGCGAGCCTTCACAAGTATTTGGCGTACATTTCTTCCAGCTTTGCCAGAAAGAATCTGGTGCCTGTTACTACTTCTTGTTTCCAACATGTGCTCTGCCTTTTACTGATGCAGCAATCTTGATTTGTGACTCCACTAGGAATTATAGCCTGTGCTGTGTAAGTTTATCCTGCAAGATATAAAAAAACCCCAACAACCAATAGGAAAAACACTAAGAACTTCTTTTGCTATAGTGTCAGACGGGCATAAAATAAAGAGAAATACACAGCTGGAAGAAGCCAACATAGTTGATCAAACGAACCTTCTTGTGCTGGTATCCATTTCTGTAAAGCCTGCACTTAACATGCCTGTAAGAGTGATTTACACAAATCTTAAATAGGCAAAGGTTTTTCCAACCATTTATTTCAACAACTAAATTCCTGCAATCAAAGTCTTAAGTACAAGATTTCTAACCCAGCTTTAGAGTGTTTATCCTCCTTGGTATTAATATCTTTTAAATAATTTTTTTAAAAATTTCTGTGCCACCAATTCTGGGATGCTCAATTGGTGTCTGAGGTGGTATGCAATCATAATAAAACCATGCTACTAAAATAGAATAAAGCATCTATCTATAAAAAGAAGGTAAAATAGCAATAAATAATCTAGATACACTGTGTTAAAATCAATTTAGGAAATCTAGGAAGATAAAAAACAGCCTAATGTAGCTCCACCAGCAGCAAGCAGATTCTACCCACCACAAGAGAGGGGCCCCTCCTTCTGGTTCCAAAGCTGTAAAATATGGTGAGAGGCCTCAAACAAGTTGGCTTGGACAGTGCGGCGGAAGGGGTGGGTGGGGAAGAGACACTGCTGGACACCCCCCCCTCCCAATACCTCCCTTGGTTCTATCAGGCTTCCTGATCCACCTGCTTTTTCTACCTGTACTTCTTACATAAGCTGCAAAGTGTACTTATGTACTTCTTACATAAGCTGCAAAATGAAGCAGCCGTTTCTACTTTGAAGAATGCCTCCAGGCCCTGATATTGTCCCATTAGACAATACCACAAAAATGGCAAGTGGCTACAGCTCAGAGTTTAGCTTAGATGTCTGCTTATCTGCCTGGGGACCAAATATTGTAAGGTAAAGGGTGGATGACTGGAAACAGGTAAGATTAAGTCACATGTAAAATGAAGGGTTTTTTCTTAAAAAAAAACCAGGCCTCATTTCTCAAAGCACTGAAAGCACCCTCTAGTAAATAGTTAACAGGATCTTTTTTTAAAAAAAACCTTGCAAAATATCTGACCTGCTTAGTTTTGTGTCCTCTGCTCCTAGGACATCAACAAAGTTTCTGAATTACAATCAAACACATACACCCACATTCCCGCTCGCCTGGTGAGTTTTTCATCAGAAATTGTTTTCCACCACTGTTTCCTGCATATTTCTTGCCAGATGTCTGGGACCAAAGAGCCTCCTGAAGAACTCTGCAGTCCTCCAAAGCTTGCACAGGTTTGCCAGCAGAACATAATCCAATTGAAGCAAACATCGCATTGGCCTGATCCAAGACACACAGGCCCTGTAGGCCAATGCAAACGTTCATACCAGGACATGGAGCTAAAAGTGACAAGAAAGAGAGGGGAAAAGGCATTATATTTGCTGCTTTTGGGTTTCTGGATCAGGAAATAAAAATCCCACAGTTTAGTAATAGAATACAAAGTTTATGACCTAAGCTCGATTTATATACGACATGCTTATTTTAACTGTGGTTTATGTTATAGTAGCCTGGTTCATACAATAATGTTGTCATAATTTATGTATGCAAGATTTCAGGATAGTTGGATTCATACACCACACATCTATGGTTCCAACATTCTGCTAAATTCTGGTTTGGTTAATCTTGGTTTATATAACAAGATTTAATAATGCCAGCATGCAAAATTATATCAAATGCTTTGTACACTTCATTAATTGGATTAGTATAACAGCAAGTTGTGTGATTTTCGAGCTGACGGTCTCATCCCAACTCACCTTGCTGGGTTGTTGTGTGGGGAAAATAAGAGGAAGGAATATTAAGTATATTCACTGCCTTGAGTTATTTATAAATATAATCAATGTGGGACAAAAATGAATAAATACATAAAAATAAAAAAGCTACATTCAAACCCATTAAACCACATTATGGATAAGTATAAGGGATCCCTGACTCATTCCTGGAGATTTTTGGACAGGTTGGCACTGAAATTCTGGAATATCACCACCAAATAAACAATTTAATGGATGACATCTAATAATCCATTCATTTTCTTCCTTCAAAAGTCAGTTTGGAGCCATTATTGGGTATGTTCACCATCTTGAGTTATATATAAAAAAGGTGGAATAAAAAAATAACAATAATCAGAATACTCTACTCTTAGGAGTATTCAAGAAGAGAAGCGGCTTCTGAGTCATTCAACTGGTTGATTTGGGCCTTGTTTTCCACTTAACCTAGTCCTGTTCATCCATCCATGTAGCTTGCTTTGGTGTGCAAAGGTAAGGGTGAAAAATGGCACTTCCTTTTTGTTATTTTAGTATTTTATTAAGCTAGGAGAAATCTGCAGAACAAGACTTCCTAAACCCTTGAAAAGAGCTCAAATATAAACCCCACTATTGGAAAGGAGAATAGAATCGTCAGGATTATCGTGAACTGAGGCCACCTCCAGAGGCAACCATAGAGGTATTATTTCCCCCCCACCCCGACTCCTTCCAAATCCAGCCCACATTTTCTACTATATGTTTATTTATTTATTTATTAGTTCAATTTATATGCCGCCCTTCTCCGGAGACTCAGGGCGGCTTACAATGCGTTAAGCAATAGCCTTCATACTTTTGTATATACCTGCTTAGTAGGGCTTTTGGCTCCCCCTAAGCGGTGTTCTTTTTTATACAAAGTCAGTTTATTGCCCCACAATCTGGCTCCTCATTTTACCTACCTCGGAAGGATGGAAGGCTGAGTCAACCTTGAGCCTGGTGGGATTCGAACTTGCAGTAATTGCAGGCAGCTGTTGCTAGTTAACAGCACTTTAGTCTGCTGCGCCACCAAGCATTTGTTATTTATCTATTGTTATTTTGCACTGAGTTTTTATGTCACCCAAACTCACTGTGGTGAGAAGAGCAACTGTATAAACCCAAATAAATAAGAAAGAAAGAAACTCACTCTTTCTTCTTCTGGCTTCTCTTATTGGTGGCTCCTTTCAGTTCAGTTTTAAGTGTTACCTTGCTGACAGATGAACAGAGCCCCTTTACACAATTTCCCACCAACATTCTGATGGGTTGGAAAGAAAGAAACTGATCTGAATTCCTACTAATTTTTTGTAGCATTTCCCTGAAAGGGGACAAGGGTGTGATTTTTCTGATGTATTACTTCTCCTCCAGTGGTGGGCTGCAACTGGTTTAACAACTGGTTCGGTGAGCGTGTGTGCACGTGACTAACACGCTTGTGCGCAGTGTTCAAAATACAGCAATTTGAAGCTCAGCTGCTTACCTTCTACAGCAGCCCCGGTAAGTAGAACAGCGGAGGCGTGGAAATCAGCTGTGCTGCGCGAATCAGCTGAGCCAGAAAGAAGGAAATACAGGACAGAATCAATGGTGGGTTGCCCCTGGTTTGGACCGATACCATAGAACCGGTAGTAAAACTGGCAGGAGGCTCTGCCCGCTGACCATGACGTCATCAGAAGTGATCTCATGTGCAGAAGCAAGGTGCGCACACGAGCAAAGCGAGCATCTGTGCACGATCCTGTTGCGAACCGGTAGTAAAGGTAAGTAGAACCCACCCGTGAACAGAATAGGGTGGGGGCGGGTGGGCTGGGCCAGCTGATCATTGGAACTACCGGTTCGCCCGAACTGATCCAAACTCCCTACCACTGTCCTCCCTCCAGCCCAGTATGTTGCCTGAAAACTCAGAGAACAATTAACCAGTGGAATGGCTTGCCTTCAGAAATTGTGGGTGTTCTATCACTGGAGGCTTTTAAGAAGAGACTAGACAGCTACGTGTCTGAAATGTTATAAGGTTTCCTGCTTAAGCAGGGGGTTGGACTAGAAGACCTTCAAGGTCCCTTTCAACTCTGTTATTCTGTTAAAAGCTACTGCAAGAAAAATGAAACTCAGTCAACTGGACATTTAAAAATGTGTCACAAATATCATTGACTGGTGCTAATGGTTGATATGGGTTGCTGCCAGTGTCCTAGGTATCAACCAAGTGCCTTCTTAAAATATATGATGTTCCAAGTAGCATAGTTTTTTGCAGTTCCGCTGGTGTTATTGCAGGAAGCTACAATTTCTTGAAGTATTTTGTGAAATTCTTGGACATGGTACCAAGTGCCCCGATGACAATGGATATCACTATGATATGTTTCATTCATAGCCGTGTAGTTTCTATGGCCAGGTCGCAATATTTATTGATTTTTTTCCAGTTCTTTTTCTTCAACTCTGGCGTCTCCAAGTAATTCTTCTTCTTCTTCTTCATTCATTCAATCATTCATTCATTTATTTATTTAGTCATTTGTTCATTCATTAAACATGAAACTCAGTCAACTGAACATTCAAAAATGCATCACAAATACCATTGACTGATGCTAATGATACTGGTTGTTGCCAGCGTCCTAGGTTGTTATCATCATCATCATCATCATCACTATTTAGTGTTAAACTAGACTAATCAGAGGAAATAACTCTCTCCCAGTTTGGTGTAATGGTGAAGGTGCTGGCCTAGAAACCAGGAGACTGTGAGTTCTGATTCCACCTTAGGTATGAAAGCCAGCTTGGTGACTTTGGGCCAGTCATTCTCTCTCAGCCCAATCCATCTGGCAGAGTTGTTGTTGTGGGGAAAACAGAGAAGGAAGAGGTAATAGGTGTATTCGCTGCCTTGAATTATAAAGTAATAAAGACAGATTTTTTTTAAAAAATCTAACAAACAAAAGGATATGTGTAAAAACGTTCAAGGGTTCAGGCTTTTTAGTTAAAGGCAGGCAGGCTGGCCATTGCCAAAGGAAGAGATGGAAGGCACATTAGCACATGATGTTTTTTTTTAAAAAGGGGTTACTGGAATGACACTGAAATATCTGCTTGGATCATTCAGGGCTCCCCTGTTGGAATTGGGTTGAAGTTCTCTTTCGTTACTCCCCCCTCCACCACCAGCCCTGGAATTCCACCAATAAAAGTTAGCATCTTGTCCTGTCTTCTCCGATTGCATCTTGACCCAAAAAAACTGGTTTTTATAGACTTTTGGCTGTCAGACACAAAACTTTTGTTTCCTGTCAAGGAGCCAAGGGAATTATGGAATTTCTCCCCTTTCAAAGCCTCTGATTATGCTTGTCTGTTTTTCTTTTGCTGTAAATTGTCTTTCTCAAGCCCAAACATTCAAAGTGTGGAAATTTTTAGTCCTAGCCAAGTAAGATGAGCCTAATCTCACCCCAAACTAGGCACAGGGAGAGGAGGAGAGATGAATGGAGAGGAAGGCAGGGTTATTAAAGTAAATCCCAGATACTTGCAGGGCATCCAGGCGCTTCTTTTATTTGGGGCTGTGGGAGCGGGAAGCAGCCATTTTGGTCTTTTCAGTGCCATGAGTCTTCATATATTTAGACTGAGAACAACTACAGCAGGATTAGGGAAACTAGTGAATTCCAGATGTTTTTTTTAAATCCCAGATTTCTTAAAGCCAAGATTGCCCAGGCCACAGGGAGACATGGAGCTTGATTGGTTTTTTCCAACTAGTTTTCACTAGGCAGATTGGAGGGATTCCTGGGCTGGCTGGGAACTGGAGAGTTGCAGTCCCAGTGCCTTAGAGGGGGTCAGGTTGGAATAGGCTGAACTAGAGAAATATCCCTTTGCTCTACTCTTACTTATTCTTGACCTCAGAAGCACCATTGTCTGCCCTTAGATTAATTGCTTTGATGTTTTTGAGTCAATGTTGATCCTGGAGACTGTCTGAACAGTTTTCTTGGCAAGGTGATCAGAAATGGTTTATCTCTTTCCTTGGGATGAAACAGGGACTGGCCCAAGATCACCCAGCTGGCTTTGTGCCTAAGGTGGGACTGGAATTCACAGTTCTAGCCTGGTGCCTTAACCACTACACCAGACTGACTCTCTCCTTAAATTAATATGGGTGGGGAAGGGGAAGGATTTGAAGAAGATAGCCAATGCATCTCTGCATGGGTCTAGAAATCCTACATAGTCTACTTCTGCTCTTCGGCAAGCCAAACCAGACATGGTAATCAGCATGTTTCAGACCCTAAATACTTAAATTATATGGACTGAGAAGAACAAGGATGGTCAATTTTTGGAACTTCCAACTCATAGACCACATTTTTGGATCCTTTCTTCTGCTCCTATATATCTCCTTGAAGGTATTATTTTTTCAGCCTGGGATTGTGTTAAACAAAACTTATCCAAGCTAAGAGAAAATGAATGTTTGAGCGCTCTAAGGAAATACAGCACACTAGGACATCAACTCCTTGACTCTACAAAATTGGTTGGCTAAAATCAGATTTCCTTGTTTTCTATAGAACTGGGACAGAGCCAGTCCTGGTGGCAGAATACAAAGGGGGGGGGGGAGGGAGGGAGGGAGGAGAATGAGAATCTGGTTTGACCCATAGCACTTTGGAATGGAATGCTGTATAGTAAAACTGTCATCAAGATGTCTGAGAAGCAGGCTGAGTTTTTTACTCAACACTGAAGAGAAAGGAACTGCATGTTACAAAAAGAATGCCAGTCGAAGAGGTCTTGAGGAGAAACACAAAACTTCCATTGTCCAATGTAAATATGATACAAAGCACTGAATTGCACTCTGGATTTTTTAAAGATATCATATTCACAGTTGGGTGAAAAGGAAAATCGCGTCGTCCTTTTTGAGCCAATAGTTTTGAGGGTATACCAAAAGCGATCTCATAAATTGGAGCCATAGAAAGAGTTCGCTCATTTGCAAAATGGCTAACCAGGGTTGGGATATGGCTATTTCCAGGTAGATAAGAGATGGATATGGGCCTTGCCATCTTGTCTAATTAATTGATGATGTTCTTGATCATTCTTCGATGATTTTTTTTCCCCTCAGGCGGAGCCCAAAAACATTCTGAAAAGCATCGTCAATGCTAGCCTTCCTCAACTTGGTGTCCTTGTTCCCCTAACCATCCCTAGCCTCCATACTAGTTAGTAATTCTAAAAACCAGAAGACCAAATTGGAAAAGCTTATTTTAAAAGTAGGGCATTGGCCTACATGTTTTTCCTCCTAAGAGACTTTTTTTTTTTTAAAGCTGATAGTAGAAAATGAAAGTGTATGTCCTTAGGCTGATTACAATGGATGTGGGATCTTGGAATGAGCTGCAGAGATGCTCTTCAAGAAGAGAAAGGTGGGCAAGGGCTGGGGATTGATTAAATTGGCAGGGCAACAGGAAAAGTTTCAGCCTCAAAAGAAGAGCCTGGTAGCTCAGCATTGAGCTACCAGCACTAAAAGCATTGTGATTAACACCAGCTGTCTGCAATTACTGTAAGTTCAAATCTCACCAGGCTCAAGGTTGACTCAGCCTTCCATCCTTTCTAAGGTAGGTAAATTGAGGACCCAGTTTTGGGGGCAATAAGCTGACTTCGTATAAATATACAAAAGTATGAAGGCTATTGTTTAATCGCATTGTAAGCCGCCCTGAGTCTCCGGAGAAGGGCGGCATATAAATCAAATTAAAAAAAACCAACAACCTGGGTAATAGAATTTGGTCCTGAAAAAGTTATCTATCTAAAGACTTGTCCCTGTCAGATTAGGCAACACATGATTAAATCAACAGACTGCTATAGGTATAAAGTAGCTTTCTAAGTTCTTAAATTCCAATACTTGTACAATTTGTTTTTTCCCCCCATGGTTTCCCATGGCGTGATTGAAGCTGAGGCAATCTAATTAACCTGATACTGCACTCCCTCTTCACCAAAGCTTAATCTCAGTTTACCTTTTGATTGCCTTTCCTCTTTGCCCCAACAGTATTTGCCACATTCCGGAACAAAAGCAACAGGAATCTATTGAGAGAAAATCCCCAGCAAGGAATTCTCCCAGCTGCGATCATGTAAGCGAGCTTTTGCAGAGCCATTGTTGATTTGAAGCAATGTATTAGGGACAGGTCTGGAAGCAACAGCTCACATACGTTGCCAATAAACCAGTAGACCACGGGTAAGCGATAAGCAATCAACCTATTGTCAGAGAGTTTGTTTATAATTCTGGTTTACAGCCATCTGGAAAGTTTTGAAATGACATGCTCATATTCATCTCTATTACATGTCTGTAACCCTCTCAGGAGCATCTATGAATCATTCTTTTTCCTCACTACAATTGTTTATTGATGTACACCCACCTCGGGGCGGGTGTGTGTGGAGAGATATAGCTGCTTCTTACTGGGCTAATTGGGTGGCAGTAAGAAAACTACTGAGACAAGAGGAAAACTGGTTCTTTTGCAGGCATTGCTTTGTTTAAGCTAAAATATGGGAGATTAACAAAAAAATGTGTGTATATATGTATGTATGTACATATACATATATACATATATACATATATACATACATATATATATATATACATATATATACACACACACACACACACACACACACACAAAATTTATATTTCGCTGATAAAGAAATTGGTACCATTTGGTATAAAATGGTTTGTTGTGAATGCGACTGCTGGAGGGCTAATTTTATTTATTTATTATGCTTTAAATTCATCATTCTTACTTAAACTGGAAGCCAAAGTCACCAGAGAAGAAATCACCTGAAGGCTGATTGTGATAGAATCATAGACTAACTCTGGGGAGGCCACTCTTTAAATTCTTCACTGTGACAAAAATCTCATTGGAGAGCTTGGACTGGCTTAAACTACCTCACAGACAGGGGTGAGTGGGTTCTACTTATCTTTAGTACCGGTTTGCAACGGGACTGTGTGCGCACACTTTGCTCATGCGGGCTTTTGCGCAGAAGTTTCCTGATGACGTTGGGGTCGGTGGGTGGAGCCTCCCGCCGGTTTTACTACCAGTTCTATAGATCCGGTCCGAACCGGGGGCAATCAACCACTGCTCACAGAGTTATTTTGTGTAAAATAGGGAGAAGGAGCAAGAATGCAATTCACCATCTTACAGGCAATATATGTACTGGATGAATGTACTGCATATATATGACATGATAAATAGCAACTGCATTCTGCATTTCCTTCCTTCTGTCCACATATCTAGCTTTTCCTTTGTGGTAAAGCTTCACCCCCAGGCCCTAGCCGCTGTCTTAATCCTAGTTGACTACTGATATTTACTATGGTTTGTTGGCCATAGCTTGAAGAATAAGCTAGAATCGATGATATTTGCACATTACGCCAAGCTTTACAAACTGCAATAGGCTATGTTCACACAAAACATTAAGTCAAAACCAATGAAGCCATGTTTTCAATGAATGTAGGATAGGTAACCTTTTGGGAGTGAGGAAAATTTGAAAGGCAGGGGCGTATTCACAAAGTGGCTTCCTTGTTTGTTTATGAAACTAGTTACATAATACTCATTTACTTAGAGGTGGACCAATCCCTTGTGACACCATGAACTATCCCTGTAGGACTTTGAAGTCTCAAAGCATTGCTGTAAGGAAATATGGTGCCAGAAGCTGCTTCACAGCCTGCCAGTCACAAGGATCTGCAGGAAGGCGAAAAAGTCAAGATGGCAGCCTCAACCACATGATTGCGCGTGCAAAAGGACAGGCCTTCCATCACATTTTTGGCTACTATGATGACTTTTATGACCCCTCCCTGCAAACACCCCTGTCACTTCCTGTTTATTTATTTTTATGTAAAAGTCAAGTACAAGAACAAGGTTACCAACAGAGCATCTTGAGGCAAATTAATGCCCAAGAGCAAACTCCGAATATGACAATTGACACTGCCCCCATATGCATACAGATAGTCCTCAACTTACAACAGTTCAGTTAGTGACCATTCAAAGTTACAACGGCACTGAAAAAAATAAAATCGTGTTTTTCACGTTCACGATGGTTGCAGTATCCGTATGGTCACTTGATCAAAATTCAGATGCCTGGCTAGTGACTCATATTTATGACGGCTGCAGTGCCCCGAGATCATGTGATCTCCTTTTGCAACTTTCTGATAAGCAAAGTCAATGGGGAAGCCAGATTCCCTTAACAATTATGTAAGAATCGTGTAACTAATTTAACAACTGCAGCGATTGACTTAACAATTCAAGATTGTAAATGTCACTTAACAAATGTCTCACTCAGCAACAGAAATTTTGTGCTCAGTTGCGGTTGTAAGTCAAGGACTCCCTGTACACACAATACCCAGCCATCCCATGAAAACCTGCTGATCTTCTCAGATATCAAATCTCATTTAAATGGAGTTGAATGATCAGCACCTGAAGAGGTCTTAACCTGAGCCCTCAATAGATTTTAATGTCTATGCAGTCAATCATTTTGTCTGTCCCTAGATATAAATCCTTGTCCACACTGAGATTTTACAACAAGCTCAATTCCGGGCATAGTTAGGATGCTGTTTTGCAGATTTGGCTACCTTCACTTCTTCCTTGGGGTAGGAATCCTGCAGCATCAGTGAGTCCCCCCTACAGATGGGGTGAGTGTGAGGGGGCTCTGGGCACTGATGGGGGAGGAACAGTGGACAGTGTCATTTGCTCCCAGCTTGCCATGATGGAGAGCAGCGCATCTGCAGATTCATAGCTTGTGAGGCACTCAGCGCAATCATTCCAATGCTGCCGGTGAAATATGTCTTTGCCGTGCATTGCTAATGCAAGCCAAGCAGATGGCACGGCAGCCATTAAAGGTATAAATAACGGGCACCACAGTCTGCCTGGCATGGGGAATGGGTGCCGCTCCCTGCCACCTGGGCTGAGCCTAGCAAGGAAAGGGCGACACCTAATGGCCGCCCAAGGCGGAGCAGCAACACAAGTTGCGCTGAGCGTAGTTTTTAGCTGGGATTTTCCCATCTGCAATGGGTGCTAGAATACAGCAGAAACCTTTTGCTCAGCCTGCAGGCTCTAATCATATTTGATGTAGTTTAAACGTAAATAATGCCTTTGTATATTAAGAAACTTTCTGAGATATATGACTTATGGATCTGATGATTAGGCAGAACTGATGATAGAAAGAACAGAGTTATGTCATAACCATAGAAGAAGAAGCAAATTTATAATTGTACTTATAACTACTGTAAAGATTAGAAGCTACTTCATTATATCTTTTATCTTTCTTTTCTATCTTTCTTCTACTTTTCTTTCTTTTCTTTCTTGCACTTTTACCTTTCTCTTTCATTTCTCTTTTGTTTCCCATGCTTTGTATTCGTTTGTATTAGTTTTTATTTTCCTGTAACTATCTTTTAAGAATAAAACCATACACATGCGGTAGAGGGCAGTGATGGAGAACCTTTTAGACACTGAGTGCCCAAACTGAAAGGGGTGTACACATGCACGCACAGACACATGCATGCATGGACATGCGCACATGTGGACATGTGTGTGCGTGGACATGCACAGATGTGCATGTGTGCAGACATGCGCAGATGTGCACATGCATGCAGGCATGTGCACATGTGCAGCAGAGACCCGAAGACCAGCTGGCCAGCAGGAGGCGGGACATCCCAACACCGGCAGCGTGGCAAGAGGCAAGATCTTTTTCTTTATGAGTTTCTGTTTTGTCGTTTGCAGGGAAACAGAAGCTCACAAAAGAAACGCCACAGAGATCTGACCCCGGGAAAAAGCGCACGTACCAGCAGAGAGGGCTCTGCGTGCCACCTTTGGCATGCATGCCATAGGTTTGCCATCACAGGTATAGGGATTACAAATGACGAAAAACTGATTGAATAGAATATTGCCTATCATCAGCTTTCTTACCTTTGAAATATGATTCTTGGTCTCCTTTCATTGTAGTTGTCATCATCATCATCATCATCATCATCTATGAAATCCATCACATATCTTATAACATAGAGATATGTTATAAGGTCCCTCCTTATAAGGTCCCGAGTTGGAAGGGACCTTGGAGGTCATCTAGTCCCCCCCCCTGCTCTTGCAGGAGACCTGTACTAGATAGATGGTTTGATTTTTTTACCTTCCCATCAATATTGGTGGGACTGATTCAGGTGACTGCCTGAATCAGTCCGTGCAGTTTTCTTGGCTAGGTTATTCAGAAGTGGTTTGCCCTTGCCTGCTTCCTGGGGGTGGAGAGAGAGGACGTGGTCCAAGATCATCCAGTTGGCCTTGTGCCTAAGGCAGGATTAGCTGCGTGTAATTTTTGCAAACGTCTATGGAGATTCTCAATCATCCAGGTCATGGTTGTCCCAAAGGTGCTTTTTCAAGAGGCAATTGGACCTTCTGCTTTTGTCTTTGAAGATGTTTTGCTTCTCATCCAAGAAGCTTCTTCTGCTCTGTAATTTTTGCAAGATATGAAAGTCATATAGGCAGGAAGGTTAGCCCATTTCACATGGGTAGTGTTTGGAATTGCAGCTCTTTATTGGGAACACACAAACCTCTTGGAGGTCTGGTAGAATAGCCAATGAATATTGCTGGGCTCCAAAGTTGGATTCCAGCTCCCATCAGCTACAGTTAGCCTAGCAAATGGTCACAGATTGTGAAAGTTGTCTAAAAGGCCAGATAAACACATGTAATAATATGTTTATGATGCAGGCAGAATATGGTTGTAAATTGTGAGCGGTTTGAAAGACCTGGAGCTAAACAAACATTCTTCCATTGCGTTTGTGTTACATTATTCAAAAATAATATAAACCAACCTGAATTTAGGACTGAATGTTATTCTCAAGTCAAAACACACTGGACCTCTTCCAATATATGTGCATTTGTGGAAATGTGGACTTCAACATTATGCATATCGAAATCCCCTGAAATTATTTACGGTATTCACATTTGTTTTTAAATCTTCAACCTTATACCAGCATGCTTTAATATTCAGTGGGAGGCTTGCAAAATATGAATTTCCTTCTAGCTTCAAAACATCCCCACATCAGATGCATCTCTTTCTCGTGGATTCCTTATTGGTGGTGAAAATACATCCTGGTTGGAAAAGATAAGGGGCAGTAGAGAGATTTCTGCTAATTGATAAAAGATGGCTACTCGATCCCGCTTTGTCCATCTAGCTCAATGTAACCTACTTGGACTGAGGGCAGCTGCCGCTAATCTCTTTAGCATTTCTGCCTGCTGATCCATATCATAGGAGATGCCAAAAATTAAACCTGAGCCTTCAGCATGGCAAACAGAACATTAGCATACGGATTAAGACCGTTGTGCGTTGATTGATAGTGACTAAAGACAGTGGGATATGTCCCATTAGTTAGATTAGTTATGACTTTTTCTTAATTTACATGGGGGCTGTTTCTGTAGTTCCATGGCTGTTTAACTGTTATGCTCACACCACCAGGAATCCTGATTGAATTATAATGGGAGACAAATGGAATGAAATGGATGGATTGATGAAACTGGGCATCTCTCTTGCTCTTATACACCCTAATCTCTGTATATGTCGTCCTTAATCAGCTCTGAAAGGCAGCATACAATTTCTCCTATAGATTTTCATATCGAAGTGGGGTTTGCTAATTCAGAAAAGATAACCATTGAAAGTGTGACTTAATGCAATTATTGTTCTGAACTGGCCATTTACTGGAGGACTCTTAAGTGTTATCATTATAGAAGAGAAAGGTAATTGGATCACTTTTTTCACAACATTTATAAGCATCTACTCAAGTCCACATTAAGGCAAGCAATACTTTGCAACAATATTTCCTGTTTCTTAGGGATGGGGAACTTGAAACATTCCAACTTTGCTGATCTATATTTCCAAACATCAATCATCCTTGACTAGATTGTTAGGGGCTGTTGTGATTCAGTTACACAAGAAGGAACACATCTTCTGAAATGTGGTTTGGCCACCATTAAATCCAACAAATAATTGTCTACCACTGAGCTTGTCTCTTCTCCATGACTTCCAGCTTGGATTCCATTTAAGAAACAGGGGACGTATACAAGATTTAGAGAAGAGCCATTGGTTGGGAGGATGTCTCCTCCCAACCTTGAAAAATACAAGCATCTTGTTCTTAGCTCTCTTGAAGGACAGGCGGAATGTAATGATGCTTCAGGCCCCCATTAAGCCAAGAAGACCGCTTTCTCACTCCCAAGAGTCTCTCTGGGTGGGAGTGAAGGTCAGGTTGTTGCCACAGCAGCGGTGTTACCTCAGCTACTGCCTGGACATAATTAGGTGGGCATAAATCACAACTCCCTGGCACACATGGAGGGACTGGGGTTGTAGCGCTGTCTTGATGTCTCTGAGACCAGCCGGGTCATGGGCCTAGCTGTCAGGACCAGCTGCCTGGTGCCTTCCAGAATCCCAAAGCACGGAAATGTTGTCGCCAGTTTGGTTTTTGCTTCTGACAAGGCCAGAAGAGAGCAGTCCCCTTGAGGGAGGAACCGTGTCACTGCCTCTAACTGGTGCTTCATCTACATTCATTATTCTCAGATGGAGTTCTCCCTGCCTTCCTCCACCCAAAAAAATTCGCCGTTTTGCAGGGACAGGAAACTGGTACTTAACTTCCTGCATTCTTGGACAGAGATTGAATTCCTAAATGAAGCCAGCAAGGTGATGATGAGGGATGCCAGATGAGGAAAGTGACAATAAACAGGTTGCTCATTCTCCATTATTGTCCTCCTACTGTCACTGGAAGGAGAGGCAATGTTTGCGTTCTCCAGTAGTACTTTATCATTATGAGTGAATGCAGTGAAAGGGGTTTAACATAAGAAGAAAGCTCACCCCACTGAAATGTTCTTATTTTCTTTTTTGCATCTCATTCCCTCATCCCCCCACCCATGCCTGTGCTGATTAAATCAGCCTATATCCCAGCTCTCGATCCCACTACCTTGTTTCCCTGAAAATAAGTCCTGTCTTATATATTTTTTAACCCTGAAATAAGCGCTTGGCCTTATTGCCATGCGCTCAAAAGCCCGATTGGGCTTATTATCAGGGGATGTCTTATTTTGGGGGAAACAGGGTATTACTTACCTTGAAGTAGTCACACTATATGATAGTTAAGGCCAGTGTCCAAGTCAGAGAGTTGGACAGATAGGGAATGAAAAGCTCATTACAGAATTTTCTTGCACTTTGATTTGACAAACTCCCTATCTGAGTGATGCCTACTATTTCTTCAGTCAGGGAGAGGCTGCCACCTAGTGGCACTTTTCAGCAACGTTTTTTTTCCAGCTTGCAAGAGTGAAGTACCTGTAAAACCAAACAGAACCACCCTTTTGTAATTCTGGTGTTGACCAAGTTACTCTGTGCTATTTTGATTTATTTATTACATTACGGTGACTTTGGGTGGCTTACAATGGGGTAAAAAGCTTTATCTTGGTACTGAGTGATTCTTCCAACAATATAGTTGTATTGTGTTAAATCCTGTAGATTTCATTAAAAGAATCCAATTTAAGTTTCGGTGTTTCCCACAAAAATCAACAGTTTACAGTAAAGCTGGGTTGCACCCAAGGACTTACAATACAATAAATATTAAGGTGACCCTCCTAGAGTCTGCTTTTTAAATATTGTACTTTTATATCTTCAATGGAATGTTGGATTAACTGGAAGAGGATGAAATGAAGAATATAAAAGCATACAACAAGTGTTCTCATCTAAGTTTGGTTCCTATCATTTTGGAAGAGAAATCTACATACTACTCCTAAAAGAGAGAGAAGAAGGAGACAAATTTTAAAAAGGCATCCATTTCTTCTATCACTATTCCCAGTGTATCTTCCCTTGCTTAGATCCTAAGAAGGAAACCCATGCGAGGAATCACATTTGCAAAAATTACCTACAGACCTGGAATTCGTTTACTGTCCTCCATCCCAATACAAACCAGTCCCAGCTCTATTTCACTATTTCACTTTTAGATAAGGTCAGTAGATGTTGCCACTAGCTGAGTAAATCTTTTTTCTTTGGTAGTGTATCAGTTGCTGTCCTAGGTGTATTCCTATTTCCATTGTAAGAATGATGCCATTGTTTCTATGTTGTCAGAAAGAAGATGGACCCATATGGCACAGGATTGCTATTCTCTGAAAGTGGTGGTGATTACTCTTCATCATACCAATTCCTTTGGGAAGAAGTTGACAGGTCCTTAGGTTATCTTGATATTCCCCCTCCCCAAACTGTCTTCTTTAATCTGTCTTGCAATGCTTACTTTGAGAGACAACCCCCTGTCCTGTACAGATGTTTCATATTTGTGCTTTAGAGACTTCTGGAAAAGTCTTTGCAATCATAGCTATCAAAAAATGACTGTGAATTTTTACGGCCCTTAAGTGAGAACTGATGGGGATATACTCAATCTGCTACTAAAACCAAGAATTGAAGATGGATCACTAGGCACGTGTAGAAAATCCTGCAGAGAGTCCCTGAAAGACTCTGAAGAAACTTACTGAGATTAAAGTCTTGGCAATCATAGCTCTGGAAAAGCAGGAAGCATTTTGGTTGTGAAAATTTAAGAATGAAAACTGAGGCTGAAAAAAAACTTCTATCTCGGTAAAACTAGAGGAAAGGTAGACTTTTGGAGAACTATTGGTGAGAAAAAGTTAAAGGAGTCCAATTGAAAGTCAGAGGATGTAGACTTATTTATTTATTATATTTAGCATAAATGCGAGGGCCAGCCAAATATTTGCCTGTTTTCCCAACATTGTGGAGTAATTCAAATATGAAAATAGAGAGACAGATGTTTTATTGGATTCTACAAGGGTTTAAGAGCTAAAATTAATTGATTTTGATGATTGTTTTCAAGATTTTGAGAGTCTTTTGAGTTCAATTGTCTTCTGTATACCCTTGACAATGTGTACAACTGAAACATGTATTGACTAAAAAGTAAGGCCTGGGTAGTTTATCAACCTCTGAGGTACTTACAATTCTAGCTTCTTTAAGAAATGTTTGAAGAGAAACCAATAAGTCAGTTTTATAAAATACAGTATTTGAAAAGTGAATTTTAAGTTAGAATTTCCTTTATATTTGATCAGTGAAAGTAAGATTTAGAATATCCAATTTTGGGAACTCAATGTAACATGAAATCAATTCAGTAGAAAATATTATTTTGGGTCTATTACATTCCTCAAATAATGTGTACTGTAAAAAATGATGGACCTTTTACTGTGGTGATGTAAGAATTTATGTGATTTGGTCCTGTTCTATTATATTTTTCTTCTAATTTCAAAATAATATGTCATTTTGGGAATAAATATTATATGAAGCGATCTCACTCTAGTCTGATGTGTGAATTATAGTCCTAAAATATAGATTTTTGACTCTTATGAAGAGTTTTAGTTTTAACAAACTTGGATACAACAAAAAAAAATCTTACCTAATTTTCCTGATTTTAAAAAATGGATCTATGTTATGGATTTGTTACCGTAGATATTCTTCAAAAGCCTTTGTGCTCTAAAATGAGATGATGGCACATATATGGTAATGATAAAATTAATAATTAATAATTAAATTAATCTATATGCATATATTCATTTTTACTTATCACACGGATTTTGGAATTTTTTTTCCTTTTTGTTATGTTTAATTCATTTAATCACTATAATATATTTTGTTTTTTTCATTGTGTTATCATTGTTTAATGTAGACTTTTTTCTATTACAGCATCTCAACAAAAAATATATATAAAAGGGGGAAAAACATATGCCTGGGCTGATTTAAGCTTGCCAAGGGTGCAGGGAGACTGTCACTTGCAATGCTCAAAGTTCTCCAGAGTTGACTGGCTCATCTGAATGATATCATATGACCCAATTTGTATGACTTTTGTTCTTAACAAATGAAGATTGGTGACACATGGTTCCTCTAGTCTATTGTGTAACCTTATTGTGATCTTTCCTGTCAATGTCAAACAAAGAAACCAGTCTGTTTTAGGATTTATTATTATTATTATTTAGCACTCAAGGGCAAGGCAACCCCTGTCATTAATGAAAAGAAGGATGAGGGGAGATATGATAGCAGTGTTCCAATATCTCAGGGGCTGCCACAAAGAAGAGGGAGTCAAACTATTCTTCAAAGCACCTGAGGGTAGAACAAGAAGCAATGGGTGGAAACTAATCAAGGAGAGAAGCATCTTAGAACTAAGGAGAAATTTCCTGACAATTAGAACAATTAATCAGTGGAACAACTTGCCTCCAGAAGTTGTGAATGCTCCAACACTGGAAGTTTTTAAGAAGATGTTGGATAACCATTTGTCTGAGGTGGGTATAGGATTTCCTGCCAAAGCAGGGGGTTGGACTAGAAGATCTCCAAGGTCCCTTCGAACTTTGTTATTCTATATTAAGCAAAGTAGAGCATTGTCCCAAATGAGAGATAAAAGAAGAGGGTAGGATGGTTAGGAAAATATTATGCATGTACCAAGCTATCTGCCTGCTGCCCTCAAATGGGGCAGAATATTCCGTAGAAATGAAATTCAGGCATCAGTGTCATAGCACAATTCAGTTTAAAAGAGGCACTTAAAAAAAAGTAGTAGGGGAAAAACAAAGCTTTTTTTGGTAAACTTTGCTCCAATATATATTAATTTGCTGACATTTGAAATAAATAGCTTTTGATGATAAATAAGGATCAGCAAATAGTAGCATACAGGTGATCCTTAACTTGTGACCACAATGGCGCCCAAAATTTCTGTTGCTAAGTCAGACATTTGTTAAGTGAATTTGGCCCCATTTTATGACTTTTGTTGTCACAGTTGTTAAGTGAATCACTGCAGTTGTTAAGTTAGTAACACGGTTGTTAAGTGATACCCATTGACTTTGCTTGTCAGAAGGGTGCAGAAGATAGTCACATGACCCCGGGGCACTGCAACCGTCATAAATATGAGTCAGTTGCCAAATGCCCAAATCTTGATTATATGACCAGGGTGATGCTGCAGTGGTTGTGTGAAAAACGGTCATAAGTCACTTTTTTTAGTGCCATTGTAAGTCACTAAATGAACTGTTGTAAGTTGAGGACTGTCTGTACTGCATTTATATCTCATAATATCTATGAAGACTTCTTGACTACCAGACAACTTCTAAATTGTTACCAAGAAAATGACATGGATGTATTAAGTGCAATTTAAGGCTAGTCTGCCGTATTTTAATTTTGTAATCCCAGCCAAAGATCGTGTCCAATTTCAAAGCTATAATGCATCTTTGCTCTTTCCCTTATGGCAGATTAAAGAGGGAAATACTTTTTTAAGTGACACTTTTCTGCACTGTGAAGTTACTGAGCTGACCAAGTCTTTACAAGCAGGTGTTTGATGCCCTCTAATGTACATTTATGGTATTTCCAGAAAGGAAATCTCCCAAGGATGGAAAAGCTTTGCATTGGCATTTGGTCTGGGTGCTTGGGAAGCCCTACAGCCGTGATGGCGAACCTCACTCAGAGCCCTTTCTGCGGGCACACCAGCCGTTGCCCCAGCCCAGCTCCACCGCACATGGGCGCACCTCCTGTCAGCCAGCTGGTCTTTGGGTCTCTGCCGTGCATACATGGGGGCAGGGCCTCCCCCGATCTCTGCAGGTTCCACCCTCTGCAGATGCCTCTCCATGGCAGGAAAGCAGGAGAAAGCTAGGACGCGTTTTGGGGAGAAACTGCAGAGATCGGAGGAGGCACGGAAGGCAGGAGGCACTCAGTGGGGGGAGAAATTTTGGAGATCGTGGAAGGTAGGAGGCAGCTAGGATTTGATGGGGGAGAAACTTTGGAGATCGTGGAAGGCAGGAGGCAGCTAGGATTCAATGGGGGAGAAACTGCAAAGATTGGAGAAGGCAGGAAGTCAGGAATGCAGGAGAAAGCTAGGACGCGACCTCCACAGTTTCTCCCTCATCGAGTCCTAGCTGCCTCCTGCCTCCCATGCCTTCTCCGATCTTTGCAGTTTCTACCCCCATCGAGTCCTAGCTACCTTCCCGCCCCCTATTTTGGGCCTGAAAAGCCTCCTGCACCAACCTGGAAGCCAAAACAGGGGTCAAGGGTGCATACGCAGGGGAGGGCGGCGCATGCGCAGGGAATGTGCATGCATGCGCAGGACGCCTGCGTGGGGGGCACTCACATTGCATTTTGGGAGTTGTGGCACACGCACATGCATTCATGCATGTACGTGCGTGCTTTGGGTACTCGGCACCAAAAAGGTTAACCATCGCTGTCCTAGATATTCATAAGCATTCAAAGAAACAGATGCCAGATGGAAGCCAAGTGGACATTGGTGTCAACTCAAGGGCATATGACAGCCCTAGCCATATTGGAACTGCAACTCCCTAAACTCCCAGCTGTCCAAAGTGTGTTAAATTGAGGAAGGATGATTTATGTGTCCATTCATCCCCCTTTCCACTATCAAAAGAATAATTGCTGAAGAAGAATGATCTGCTTTCAGACTCAGTGAGGCCTATCACACAGAGAAACTGTGTTTAACTAAGGCTATCAGTTCTGAGCTAAAAAAACCTAAACCAGTGGTGGGTTGCTACCAGTTCTCACCAGTTCATGCGAACTGTTAGCAAAAATTGGGCCAAGGTCGCAGAACTGGTAGAGATGGCCAGCTGGCCACACCCCTGAACCAGTCGCCCGGTCGCTCAGCCTGGCAGCCATGTTTGTCTCCTCCATGTTCTTTGCGCACGCTCATCCCATTACCTTGCAAGTCAAATGGGATGCGCATATGCGAAAAATATGGCAACAACGGCAGCAGCTTTTTCTGCAGGTACTTTTTGGAGGCCTGGCTAGGAATCTCAAATACTGATGAGAATGAACATTGTGTTGTGGCCAGTGGTAGATCAGCCCCCTGCAAACTCCGTCTCTCAAGGAGCCCAGCTGCTCATCAATTGCCAAGTCGCCTGGACTCCCAGTGATGGGATGGGGTCCTTCAGGCACTTAGTTTGGCTGCCTGTTTAGTAGCTCCAGCCAGTGGTTACCACAGAAACGTTCATTCCTGGCCATATTTGAGATTCCTAGCTGCAGTTTACTTGTGAGCAACATTGGCCGGGAGAGTTAGGGAGAAAGGCCAATGCTGCTCATGAGTAAACTGCAGATTAGAGGTAGTGGGCAGATTGCTGGCTTGCTTGCTTGGCTGCTTGTGCCCAGAACTTGCAAGTAGGAATGAAACCTCTGTGCATTGAGGATGCTGAGCAGCAGCAGGAAGAGCATGGACCTCCTGAAATGCAGGAAGCGGCTGCTGGCGATGTCCTCAGGCAAAGATGTGAGTGGGGAGGCTCAATCCCCCTTAGGAGATGTGAAACGCTCGCTGTCCCTCTGACATCTGACAAGCCTCCTCCCACAGCACTCCTCTTCCTCCTAAGCAGAAGCATTCACAAGTAACAGGAGATATTATTGTGGGATTGCCCCCATCTAGTCTTCAGTATGTGGTTTGTCGGCCTCCGAACGTCAGATTCCCACCAACTAGCACCAATTCCCCCCACCCCCTGAGAGAGAGAGAGAGGGAGAGAGGGAAAGAGAGAGACAGATAAGAGACACACAGAGAGAAAGGCGGGGGGGGGGAGAGAGACAGACACACAGAGAGGGGGGGGGAAAAGAGAGACAGAGAGAGGGGAGAAAGAGAGAAAGACACAGAGAGAGGGGGGAAAGAGAGACAGACACAGAGAAAGGGGGAGAGAAAGGGAGATGAGACAAAGAGAGAGATGAGAGAGAGAGAGATAGAAAGAAAGAAAGGAAAGAAAGAAAGAAAAAGAAAGAGATGAGAGAGAAATGAGAAAGAGAGAAGATGAGAGAGAGAGGGAGAAGGAATTGTTGGAAACTGGCAAAAACATAGAAACACAGTTACATGACTGTGTGGGATGGTCATAAGTGTGTGTGTGTGTGTGTGTGTGTGTGTGTGTGTGTGTGTGTGTGCATGGCTGTCAAACTCCAAAAACAGGTGAAGTAGCTCTGGGGAGGTCAGTCATAAATTAGAACACTTGCTAAGCAACTGGCCATTAAGCGAGGACCACTTGTATTTGGTTTGCCTTAAGGGTTCAGAGCTGTATGGAATCTGATTTCCTTTGACCCTTTGGGGGATTGCAAAAGGTCCGGATGGGGGAATCCTCGTAGGGGGAACTAGGATTGTGACCACCTAACCATGCCCACAGCCACATGACTGCCAAGCCACTTCCACCCAGTCACATGACTGCCAAGCCACTTCCACCCAGTCACATGACTGCCAAGCCACGGCCACCCAGTCACATGACCATCAAGCCACGCCCATCCAGTCACATGGCCACCAAGCCACACCCACTCAGTCACATGACCACCATGGCCCTTGATTGATGTTGTTGCTCCATTGGGGCTCACACAAAGACTATGGAAAGGCAGAAGCATGCAAACACCACCCCAGAAAACCACCATTTTGTTCAGTTCCTCCAACTCACAGCCAGAAACCATGCGTTGGCTTGCTTCTGATCCTTGCCTGGCTATAAATGAGAAGAACACTTTTTACAGAGCCACAGGTAACTAGGGAAGGCATGTGACAAAAGATAACTTGTGACCAGTGGTGGAATGTGACCACTGCTAGGGAAGGCATGTGACAAAAGATAACTTGTGACTGGTTCTCCAAATATCTTGAATACTCAACTCTTCTAATTGTAAAAAAAGATTTCGGCAATATTCGTCTGGATTTTTTATTTGTCTTCATTGTTTTATAGTCCAGATCCACATTTGTTACAGCATTAAAATCACCCATTATACATACATATTCATAATCCAATTCTTCCTTCCTCTACTTTTTCATTTTTATCTTTCTCTTTTTGCTTTGTCTCTCCTATTGCTCCCAAGTCTTCTTCTAGTGGTCCACAAAATTGTTGATAAAATGGTTTTGCTTTTTCAATGGAGTCAAGTCTATGTCTTTGTTCTTGCCATGTCACCAAAATTCCTTCCGGTATTAACCATCTAAAATTCACTCCTTTGAATATTAGGAACTTCGTTAGAAACTGATATTCTCTCCTCAATTCTCTATCTCTTCTAGGTATTTGTCTTAATACCACAATTTCTTTATCTTTGTGTTTCGGTGCTGTATTTCTTGCTGCTTGTAATATCTTTCTTTTCACTGCCTTCTTCGTAAATCTTACATGTACTTCTCTCGGTAGTTTGTTCCTCATTGCATATCTTGTGTATACTCATTTAACATCTTTTCTTTGGATTGTTCCAAAATTTCTGATAGTATCTCAGCAATCATCTCAGGTAAATTTTCTCCTTTTTCTTCCTCTATATTTTGGAATCTTAAGTAAAACTCAGAATGTTCCCTCTCCAACAGGATAATTGACTTTTGCATTGGTGCCAATTTTTCTTCTAATTTCTCAATTTTCTTTTCTGTCATTTCCGCTTTTTCTTCTGCTTTCTGGATTCTCTCTTCATTTTTCCCAATCATGGCTTTCATTTCTTTTATTTCCTGTTTTAAGTTATCATGAAGTGATTGCATAAAATGTCTTAATTCTATCATCTCTTAAGTTTTCTGTGTTTCTGTTGATGAGGGACTTGTTGTTGGGTGTGGGTGTGATATAAATTTCTTTATATTTATAATACAGGTGTCTAATCCTCCCCAGTGGTTGGATTAGGTAAAAACAATAATAATAATAATGAAAATGAAAGATAAGATACAAAAATTTAAAAACAAAAATTCCAATCAAGCACCTCCCTCAAAAATCAAATTTCCAAATACTCCAACAGAGAGAGAGAGAGAGAGAGAGAGAGAGAGAGAGAGAGAGAGAGAGAGAGAGAGAAAATACAGCTGCCAAAAGTAAAAGATAAAAATACAAATCCAAACAACCAAAAAGGAAAATTTTTCTTCTGACTCTTCTAGTCTTAATCCAATTTCTTGTCAATCTAGTTTTTTTAAAAAAAGGCATTAAAAAAAGTTAAAAAAAACCCAAGTAAAAATAAAAGACATAAAATAGAGTGCCTTTCATCCACCAGCAAAAATCAAAACACGGAACTTCAAAGCAATCTCAGTCAGTGAATAATAATAATAATAAAAGATTAAAAGCCAAAAGGAAAGTTCAAAATCCAGTTTTCTCACTTGTATATCGGTTTTCTTTATCAGTCTACCAAAAGGTCAACTACAGTCAGAGTTTCTTCCAAGTCTAAATCTTTTCCCTTCTGCCACTAGATGGCACTACAGACTAGTTTTCAAGAACACCGCAAACTTTTTAAAGCAATCTTCAGTTTTGCGTTATCTTTTAAGAACACAGAGGGTTTTTTTTTAAAGAAAACTATCTTCAAAGTTTCGTTTTCTCAGGTATCATCATTCCACTATTTCAACAGAAATGGGATTCAATCATTAATTCATTTAGTCCCAATTTCTTATTTTTAAGAAATTACTTTTCTCAATCACAAAGAAAAATATAAGAAAGAAAAAAAGAGAGGCTTTTGTCTCTTCTCCACAGCCAAATTCTGGGGTGTGAAAGTGGATACACAGCCGCTCTCATTCCTCACTCTCAGCCCATCTATTCTTATTTAAATTCCAGTTGGATTCAAAGGGAAAAGTCTTTTGTAAAAATCAGAGTCTCTCTCACTTCGATGTCTCACGTTGCTTTCCTATCATCTTCTTTCATTACTGCTGCCACAACCTCCTAGTGACTTCTAAGGCCGCTTTCTCAGCAGTCCGGTTTGAGGAGCTTCTTTTGGTTCAGCCAGGGAGTTTGCGATTCCCCTATGCTGACCAGTCGGTGCTCCCCTTGTTTATCAACCCTTCAGGATGACTTAGGTCACTTCGGACCCCCAGACTGTAGATATCGATGGGTCTTCAAGAGATCTTAAAGAACCCGACTTGCCGCTGCGACATTGGCCATGCCTCAATTTTTTTTACTACCGGTTCTGTGGGCGTGGTTTGGTGGGTGAGGTGTGGCTTGGTGGGCGTGATGTGGCTTGGTGGGCATGGCAGGGGAAGGATACTGTAAAATCTCCATTCCCTTCCCACTCCAGGGGAAGGATACTGCAAAATCCCCATTCCTTCCCCACTCTGGGACCAGCCAGAGGTAGTATTTGCCAGTTCTCCGAACTACTCAAAATTTCCACTACGGTTCTCCAGAACCTGTCAGAACCTGCTGGATTTCACCCCTGAGGGTAGGCCATTGCATACAGTAGTGGCCAAAATTGTGGAAACCTTTCTTTTCTTTTCTTTTCTTTTCTTTTCTTTTCTTTTCTTTTCTTTTCTTTTCTTTTCTTTTCTTTTCTTTTCCTTTCTCTCTCTCTCTCTCTTTCTTTCTTTCTTTCTTTCTTTCTTTCTTTCTTTCTTTCTTTCTTTCTTTCTTTCTTTCTTTCTTTTTGAGGTTTGATGATTAATAACACTACTTTTTTTTGGAGTTTGAGGCAGGCCTTGAGAGTGTTGTTTGGGAGGAGTTTGATCCTGTGGCTCCCGAGGACATGGACAGAATTCTGGGACGGCTGAATGCTATCACATGTTTATTGGACCCATGTCCCTCCTGGTTGGTGCTGGCTTCCTGGAAGGTTATACAAGGCTGGCTCCAGAAGATTATTAAAGCTTCTTTGAATGAGGGTGTCCTGCCGGCTGCTTTGAAAGAAGCAGTGGTGAGACCCCTCCTCAAGAAGCCTTCTCTGGATCCGGCTGTTTTGGCTAATTACCGTCCAGTCTCCAACCTTCGCTTCCTTGCGAAGGTTGTTGAGAGTGTGGTAGTGCGGCAGCTTCTCCAGTACCTGGATGAAGCTGTCTATCTAGATCCGCTCCAGTCCGGCTTCCGGCCTAGGCACAGCATGGAAATGGCATTGGTTGTGTTGGTGGATGATCTCTCGAGGGCCCGGGATAGGGGTTGTTCCTCTATCCTGGTCCTGTTAGATCTCTCAGCGGTTTTTGATACCATCGACCATGGTATCATGTTGTGCTGGTTGGAAGGGTTGGGGATGGGGGGCACTGTTTTGCGGTGGTTCTCCTCCTATCTCTCTGACCGGTCGCAATCTGTGTTGGCAGGGGGGCAGCGGTCCTCTCTGAGGCACCTTGTTTGTGGGGAGCTGCAAGGGTCGGTCCTCTCACCCCTTCTGTTCAACATTTATGTAAAGCCGCTGGGTGAGATCATCTGTGGCTTTAGGGTTGAGTTCCATCAGTACGCTGACGACACCCAGCTGTACATCTGCACTCCAGGCCACCCCAACGATGCCCTTGAAGTGATGTCCCGGTGCCTGGAGGCCGTGCAGCCCTGGATGGGGAGAAACAGGCTCTGACTCAACCCCTCCAAGACCGAGTGGCTGTGGCTTCCGGGGTCCCAATGTAGCCAGCTGGTGCCATCGCTGACTATTGGGGGCGAGACATTGGCCCCCACAGAGAGGGCTCGCAACTTGGGTGTCCTCCTGGATGTACGGCTGTCTTTAGAAGAGCATATGATGGCTGTGGCCAGGCGGGCTTTTTATCAAGTTTGCCTGATATGCCAATTGCGTCCCTTTCTGGATCGGGACTCCCTATGCACGGTCACTCACATTCTCGTGACTTCTCGCCTGGACTACTGCAATGCTCTCTACATGGGGCTCCCCTTGGGGTGCACCTGGAGGCTCCAACTGGTCCAGAATGCGGCCGCGCAGGGGATTATGGGAGCAAGGGGGCACTCCCATGTGACATCTCTCCTGCACGAGCTGCATTGGCTCCCGGTGGTCTTCCAGGTGCGCTTCAAGGTGTTGGTGACCACCTTTAAAGCGCTCCATGGCTTAGGGCCTGGGTATTTGTGAGACCGTTTCTGCCGCCAATAGCCTCCCACCGGCCAGTACACTCACACAGAGAGTGCCTCCTTAGGGTGCCATCGGCCAGACAATGTCAGTTGGCGACTCCCAGGAGGAGAGCCTTCTCTGTGGTGGCACCCACCCTCTGGAATGACCTACCCCCGGAGATATGCAGGATACCAGACCTCCAGATTTTTCATCGGGCCCTTAAAACCCACCTATTTCACCTAGCCGGGCTGGCTTGATCCCATCCTCTGTTTTTAATTGGAATTGATTTTAAATTGGACTGTTTTAATTTGTTGTCCGAAACCATTTAATATTTTTAAAATTGTTTTAATTTTTGTATATGATCTTTTATCCTGGCTGTTCACCGCCCTGAGTCCGGTTGGAGAAGGGCAGTTTATAAATTGAAACAAATAAATAAATAAATAAATAAATAAATAAATAAATAAATAAATAAAATCAAATCAATGGAAATATAATTTAATCAAGAATGTAATGCTTTTCAACCTTTGTTTGAGCTGAATAGCACCCCTGCTTGTGACATTATGCAAGCTTATTGATACATACTTGTGTGTGATGTCACCATGGAAGTAGAAGAAGGGAGAAGTTGGATTGTGACATCGCAATGTGTATTTAGTCTTTGAGACATCATTATAATTAGGGATGGATACCTATGTCTAGGACTACCCTAAATCAGCATCATCAATTATATGTGGCTGAACCTTACCCTAGCCATGGTACTCTTAGCACTTGTTATCACCTAGCACCATATTTTAGAAACTTGTTCACAAAAGAAAAATTTGAATTCATCAAACTTTTAATTCAAACAGTGCTGCTTAAAAATTTATGAACGTTTGAATTGTCAATATTTCTACACAAATATAAACTAAAACATGATGTGTTCTCCACACAAATCCTAAAACTAATTAGGATTAATCTCCAAAAAACAAATGAGTAAAAAACATTATACTCCCAAAGGATGGTGAGAATGATCCAACTGCCCAGAAAAACTGAACTCTCCTATAAGTCTTTGCAGTCTTTGAGCATGTTACCAATGATCTTTTCTATGAAAGAGAAGATGGATGGAAACAGAAGAAGAAATAATGATAATGAAATTGCTTCCTACTTCTCTTTTCTTAGCAATGTATTTCGAACAGATGCAGAGAAAACTTGGGTCATCTTACAACAACCAGTAGGTAATATTTAGACCATGTCCTTTCTCATAAACTACTATTTGCAGGGCCTTTATTTGAAACCACAGCAAAATATTCATACAATTCTTAGCTATTCTTTTATTATTATTTTTATTATGGAGAAGACATTCTATTCTCTTGACTCTGCTGAACAGCTCATGATAGATAGATAGATAGAGAGAGGTGGGTGGATGGATGTATGGATAGATAGATTGATAGATCGATAGATAGAATTCTTTATTGGCCAAGTGTGATTGGACATACAAGGAATTTGTCTTTGGTGCATACGCTCTCAGTGTACATAAAAAGAAAAGATACATTCGTCAATAATCATAAGGTACAACACTTAATGATAGTCATAGGCTACAAACAAGCAATCAAATCATATTAGGAAACAATCAATATAAATCGTAAGGATACCGCAACATGTTACAGTCATACAGTCATAAGTGGGAGGAGATGGGTGATAGGAACGATGAGAAGATTAATAGTAATAGTAATGCAGACTTAGTGAATAATGTGAGTGTTGAGGGAGTAATTTGTTTAGCAGAGTGATGGCGTTCTTGTGTCTAGTTGTTCTGGTGTGCAGTGCTCTATAGCATCATTTTGAGGGTAGGAGTTGAAACAATTTATCTCCAGGATGCGAGGGGTCTGTAAATACTTATGGATGTGTATCCAGCTCATGTGTTTCCCAACCCACCTTTGGGGTGAAATCCAGCCGGTTCTATCCAGCTCGGGCGAACCGGCAGCGGCGGCTATGGGAGGCTCCGCCCACCTGCATGGACATCATGATGTTGTGACATGACGGTGCGGGTGAGCATGTGCACAGCACACACACATTGGCAAAAAGCAGAGAAGGTAAGTAAATTTCACCCCTGCCCCACCTCAACCTCAATTCCAAGTTCCTTCTATTCAACAACTGGCTGTTGTGAAAGTACATAATAATTCTTGGTCTACTGCACGTACAACTTTGTTGTTGTTATTTAACACTGTAGTGGTCTTGGAATTGAAGAAGAAGGAAAATGGCTAGCAAGTAAAATTGGAGCTAGGCCTTCTTGAGATGCTGAAAAGATACAGTTCCAGAGTGATTCAGGGTCACTGAAGAGAAGATAATGTGGATTCCGTCCACCCAACAGAGGTTTTCAGAGGGAGAAGGGACCAGAAAGAAGATTATTGTTCTGCTTCTGCTAATATGACAAAATGTCTAATTATGACTAAATTCCTGTAAGAATTATTCATGGAAACATGAATAAACAAGCTAATAATAGACTTGAAACAGGATGAGAAAGTATCTGGAACAAACTTTTCTTCATATGAATAATAAGGGTAAAAAAAGGAACAGCCTGAATCTGGTCCAGAAAGTGGTGCCCAAAGAGTTGGACTTCTGAAGGAAAAAAAAAAGTCTTATGTACATGATAAATCTCCAATGAGGATGGAGAGGTTAACATGGCAGAAACCATGACAGAAAGATGACCACATCGCTACTGATGTAAACCATGAAGTCTTCATTGATTGGCATTCTAGCTTTAGTCATTATTCATTGTGTCATTGTGCTTAAATTATTGTCCAGCTTTGTTTGAACACATCCAATGAACAGAAGCACACGACTTCTCCACATAGTTGATTACACTAATAAACTGCCCTTAATGTTAATGTGTTTTTTCCTACCATTGCAGACTCTGCTTTCCTGTAAAGTAAGATAATTTTCAAGGTTTTGTATTTTGTACACCAGATCTTCTTTGTTGTGATACCTGTTCAAATATTTATGAAATGCTATCATACTCCATACTTTCCTGAAGGCTAAATATTATCTCAAGTCTACTCATTTCCAGTCCTGTGAGCATCTTCTACATTTGTCCTGCTTATTCTGAATTTTTTCTGTGGTGCCAGAACTGAGCATACGGTTGACTCATTTGTAGCTTGTGATCAATTACAAATCATTTTCACACATATTGTTACCAGTCCCAGTATCCCCCATCCAATTTCTTTTCTTGTTCATGTGAAGAATTTTACATTTGTCTTTATTAAATGTCATTTTATTTTTTCATCCGAGAGAATGGTGATGAAAATAACTGGCTTTATTTAACTTAATCTTGTTTCAACTTCTAGTATTAGAAGTATGAAAATATTAGAAGTTCTCTGTCCTATTATCTTCTCATCCAAAACTTTAAAGAAAATATTGATGTGTATTAGGCCCAGAACCAACCCCTGTGACAATGATAGTTTTGTCTGATTTGATGAGGAATTATTGATGAACATCTTTGACATTGTTTTCAAACTAACTGTAATAGACATATATCAATCTTACAAAGGAGAAGTGTTTTGTCAAACACTGTACTCAAGTCAAGTTATATTATGTCCACATGACTCCTCTATCTATTAAGTATTTACTCAGTAAAAGTACCCGAAGCAAGACTAACATAATAAGAAGTGGTTTTGGTCAATTGTGCGGATTTCTACTCAATACAGCACTTAACTGGTCTGACATTTTTGGGTTTTCCTTTTCCACTTTTTGCAAATAAGGATATTTGCTCTTCTCCAATCGCCTGGTATTTCACTCATTGTCTAGAGTTTTTCAAAGATAGGAATTTGGTCAGACCATCAGCAAGGTTATTCAGCATCTTGGTACTTAAGTGAAATAAACTTCTAAGAAGTAGTTCTTTAAGAGCTTCTAAAACTTCCTTTAATAAGGGTTGGGGGTTGTTCCTCCATCCTGATCCTTCTTGACCTCTCAGTGGCTTTCGATACCATCGACCTTGGTATCTTACTGCAGTGACTCAGGGGGTTGGGGATAGGAGGCACTGTGTTGCAGTGGTTCTACTCCTACCTCTTGGGCCGCTCGCAGTTTGTATCGGCGGGGGGTCAGAGTCCTCCCAGAGTCCTCTCATGTGTGGGGTGCCTCAGGGATCGGTTATCTCCCCCTTACTCTTTAACATCTACATGAAGCTGCTGGGTGAGATCATTTGTGGCTTTGGGGCGAGGTATCACCAATATGCGGATGATACCTAGCTTTACATCTCCACCCCAGGCCACTCTGGGGATGCCCTTTCCGTGATGTCCCGCTGCCTGGAGGCGGTGCGCGTTTGGATGGGTAGGAACAGGTTCAGACTGAACCCTTCCAAGACTAAGTGGCTGTGGGTGCCGGCATCTCGGGATCTAGAGATACCATCGTTAGTGATCAGTGGGGAGACTCTTACCCCATCCAATAGGGTTCGCAATCTGGGTGTCCTCCTGGATTCTCAGCTGTCCTTGAATGACTATCTGACAGCCGTAACCAGGGGGCCTTCGCACAAGTATGTCTTGTGCGCCAGTTGCACCCTTTCCTGGACTGAGATGCCCTCGCCATGGTCACTCATGCCCTCGTTACTTCTCAGTTGGATTACGTGTAACGCCCTCTACATGGGGCTGCCCTTGGGATGCATCCGGAGGCTCCAGTTAGTTCAGAATGCAGCCGTGCAGGTAGTTACGGGGGCTCCTCGTTACTCCCATGTTACACCTCTCCTGCGTGAGCTGCACTGGCTACCAGTTGCTCTCCGGGTCCGTTTCAAGGTGCTGGTGCTTACGTATAAAGCCCTACATGGTTTAGGCCCGGGGTACTTACAGGACCATCTCTTGCCTTCCTCCCATTGTCCTATGCATTCCCACAGAGTGGGCCTCCTCCGGGTGCTGTCAGCCAAACAATGTCGGATGTCAGCTCCCAGGGGAAGGGTTTTCTCTGTTGGAGTGCTGACCCTCTGGAATAGTCTGCCCACCGAGCTCAGGATGGCCCCCGACCTCCTCTCCTTTCGCTGTGGACTAAAAATGTGGCTCTTCCAGCAATAATCTGATTGAGGGGCTGTATAATCTTATAATTTTTTAATATGGTTTTAATGGGGGTTTTAATTTAATTTTAATTGCTTTACTGTGATTTGTATTGATGATTGTTGTATGTAAGCCACCCTGAGTCCTCAGAGAGAATGGCGGCATATAAATCACAATAATAAATAAATAAATAAATAAATAATAGAATTAATTGAAGTCAAGATGGTAATGTCATTTATTTTTAATAATAATAATAATAATAATAATAATAATAATAATAATAATAATAATTATAGCCTTTATTGTCATTATACATTGTATACAATGAAATTGGTTGCTTACTTTTACTTATCAATTCATCTAAGTTTTAAATATGTGGCATACTTTGCCAATCTCACATTGACACAATATCATTTTGATGTTTTCTTTTTTTAAAAAAATATAGTTTTTATTAAAATTTTTAAACAAAAAAAGTAAAAGCTAACACAAACTAATAGACAGTAAGCAAAGAAAAAGAGTCCATAAGAAAAGTGGCTTCTGATAATTTTCACAGCAGTCATAAATCAAATATATTTTGACCTCTGTCTCCTAAATTACATCATGTTACCCTCGGCTTTATCTATCCTGTCTAATCATCAAAATCATTTCGTTTTCCTTATACATAATAAAGCCCCTACGAAGCTTCCAATCAGCAATAAATGTAGATAATGTCTTTTCTCTAATCAAATAATTTATCCATTTCAGCAACAATCTGAATATTTTGGTGTTTTCTAACCCATATTTTGAGGTTTTATATATATGAGAATAAAGATAAAGGTTCCCTTTGCACATATGTGCTAGTCATTCCCGACTCTAGGGGCAGTGCTCATCTCCATTTCAAAGCTGAAGAGCCAGCGCTGTCCAAAGACATCTCTGTGGTCATGTGGCCGGCATGACTAAACGCCAAAGGTGCATGGAACACTGTTAACTTCCCACCAAAGGTGGTCCCTATTTTTCTACTTGCATTTTTTACATGCTTTTGAACTGCTAGGTTGGCAGAAGCTGGGACAAGTAACAGGAGCTCATCCCATTACACAGCACTAGGGATTTGAAACGCTGATCTACTGACCTTTCAACCGCTGATCTACCAATGTATCTTTATGGCAATATGTAATGGCAACTAATAATTCCCTTGAAATGTCAGGAGCAAACATTTATTGACCCAGATATCAAGTTCTCAAAGGAGATACAGGTCATCCTCATTTAATAATCATCTTGTTTAGTGACCATTCACAGTTGCCATAGTAACAAAAAAAGCTAGAGAGGATGAAAATATTTAATATAATTAGGGGCAAATCTAGTAATGTTGGTAATATATGGAATTAAACTGAAATATTTTTTTTAAAAAAAGAGGCAAAAAAGTGATCAGGCTATCCTATAGCTTGAAGCTGCTGATTGACAGCTTCTGAGGAATGGGTTTGTTGCAGGGAAGAAAGGTTCCCTTTGTCATGAAGGAGAAGGGAGTAGGGGTTGCTATCATAATTGGACATCCAGGCAGCAAAAGGTGGTACATTTATACCTTTCTAATATGAGCCTGATTGACTGTAATCTGTTCCTCATTGTTCAGTGAGAAGAATTCCAACCTGATGTACAAATGTGCATACCTAACTCTGTAGTACATTGGAGAAGATTGTTATGTACAGTTAAGGGTCAGGTAAGACCATTTGTGTTCTTTCCATTCGTGTTTCTTTGGTTCACGTCAGCATTCTTCAGACCAGGAATGTCCCACCTTGGCAACTTTAAGATTTGTGGACTTCAACTCCCAGAATTCCCCAGCCAGTGATATCATCCTAAAAAATATTCCATCAGGATCAGGATCCTGACATGGAAAATGTCCTCCCACCATCACTTTTTGGTCTAAAGCAGGGGTGTCCAATTTTGGCAATTTTAAGACTTATGGACTTGTGGCTGGGGCCTTCTGGGAGATAAAGTCCACAAGTCTTAAAGTTGCCAAGGTTGGATACCCTTGCTTCAGACTGAAAAGTGATGGTGGGAAGACCTTTTCTATGCCAGGACCCTGATCCTAAAGGAATATCTTTCAGGGCCAGCCTTCCCAACTAGTTGCAATAGACACAATTTACATAGACTTCTGTAAAGCCTTTGATTCAGTGGTACATGATAAACTACTTCAAAAACTAAAATCTTATGGCATTTCTGGACTCTTATATAAATAGATAGCTACCTTCCTGTCAAACAGGCAACAAGTGGTCGAAATAGGAAGCGTTCTATCAAATCCTGTACCTGTTAACAGCGGTATTCTCCAAGGCAGCATTTTAGGTCCAACACTCTTTATACTTTACATAAATGACCTTTGCGATCATATTACAAGCAACTGTGTTCTCTTCGCTGATGATGTAAAACTATTCAACACTTCTGACAATGCTACTACCCTTCAAAAAGACCTTGACTATGTGTCAGATTGGTCAAACAAATGGCAACTTCAAATCTCAACCAACAAATGCTCTGTCTTGCACATTGCTAAAAAAAATCAGAACATAAAATACAAGTTAGATGGACATGACCTTGTAGACGACTCTCACTCTGTCAAGGACCTTGGAGTACTCATTTCTAAAGATCTAAGTGACAGAGCCCTCTATAACAACATTGCCAAAAAGGCATTAAGAGTTGTTAACCTAATCTTGCATAGCTTCTTCTCTGGTAATATTGTTCTACTAACTAGAGCATACAAAACATTTGCTAGCCCAATTCTTGAATACAGCTCATCTGTCTGGAACCTGCACTGCATATCGGACATTAATACAATTGAGAGAGTCCAGAGATATTTCACGAGAAGATCCTCCATTCCTCAACCCGCAATAGGATACCTTATGCCACTAGACTTGAAATTTTGGACTTAGACAACTTAGAACTACACCGCCTTCGGTCTGACCTAAGCATAGTACATAAAATTATCTGCCACAATATCCTACCTGTCAATGTCTACTTCAGCTTCAACCACAACAATACACAAGCAAACAATAGATACAAACTCAAGGAAAACCGCTCCAAACTCGATTACAGAAAATATGACTTCAGCAACAAAGTCATCAATGCCTGGAATGAACTACCTGACTCTGTGGTTTCTTCCCCAAACCCCCAAAATTTTAACCTTAGACTGTCTACTGTTGACCTCACCCCATTCCTAAGAGGTCTGTAAGGTGTGTGCATAAGCGCACCATTGTGCCTACCATCCCTGTCCTAATGTCCCTTTTTACACGTATCCTTCTCAAGTATTCAAATCATGTTTATACTTTTATCTGTTATTTTATATATGCTTGACAAATAAATAAATAAATAAAAATAGTTGAGAGGGAGGAGTTAGTAAACAATATCAGTGTTACATCACATGGTTTTCCCCTTGCAGTAGAAAGCTATTTCATGCTGTCCACTCATTCGCATCACATACTTGAAACAATAATTCCAGGAATTTAGGAAAAGCTTTTAGCACATGATACTTGAAGCTTGGAGTTAAAATTATAGACAGAGATCACTTTTGCCCCCACCCAAATTTACAATTAGAGTATGAAGGCATATACATGACTCACTGTCAGAGGAGCACACCGGGCTGATAATTTCTTTGTGAATAACTGTTCAGATGGTGTTTTCTGAGTGAGGAAAAATACAAGCTCATAGAAGTGACTCATGCCAAAAAGAACCTCATTAAACATGATGAATCACATTTGTGATATGGATGTAAGTCTCTGTGTCACTGTAGCATCTTTACGTTGGTGCCTAATATTCTGGAATGGTCTGCTTGGGTTCTACACCTCACGTTGCACAGAGGCTTCTGCTCCTGCCCATGGCTCAAATTATTAAATTCCTTTCATAGTTTAAGCATCCATACTAATATTTTGAATTTTACTTCTCTTCCTTTTTTATATAGATATTTAAAGACTTTTAAACCAGGAGATTTTGAGTGTTACTTAGGTAAAACAGTGTTAGTCCTGTTTTACACATGAAAAACCATCTGGATGGCTTTGGGCCAATCACTCTCACAGCTTACCTCACCTCACCTCACCTCACAGGGTTGTTGTTATGAGGAGAATAGGAGGAGGAAGGAGTATAAATAAATCACCACCTTGAGTTATTTATTAAAAAATAATAAAGGTAGTTTATAAACTAATTAACCTACTAAATAAAGACCTCAAGGTGGTGAACATACTAAATATTCCTTCCTCTGCCTATTTCTCCTACTACAATGTTGTGAGGTGGTTTGAGCTGAGAGTGCGATTTCTCCAAAATCACCCGTTTGGTTTTCATGCTTAAAGTGGGGCTAAAACTTACAGTCTTCTGGTGTCTAGCCTGCTATCTTTTTTTTTTTTGACTTTCCACCAAAGATCTGTATTTTAACATGTTTTTAAAATTATTTTTATTGCACTTTTTCTCTTTACTTATCTCTGTTACATATTTAACAGATCTGTGACATTATTCATACAATTAGAATCAATATTCAATACATTTTATACATTCTATTTCTAAACATTCTATTTCTTTATTTACATTTCCATTCCTTATTTCTATTAACTATCCATTCATACCATTTTTCCCATACTGCATAATATTCCAAGTCATCCTTTCCTTTAACTCTAATGTGAGTTTATCCATTTCCACTCAATCAAATACTTTTTGAATTACTAATCCCACTGGCGGTATACTATCTTTCTTCCAATATTGCGCAAAAGCAATCTTTGCCGCCGTTAGTATATGTAACATAAAATATTTTATCTTACTATTATATTTCACCCTAAATATCCCCAGGAGAAACAATTCCAGTTTAGTTTAAATTCCGGTTTAGTTTAAATTCTGGTTTAGTTTAAATTTTGGTTTAAATTCTGGTTTAGTTTAAATTCTGGTTTAGTTAAATCCTGCAGCCATTCCTGTATCTTCGTCTAATATCTTTTTGCTTTGGTGCATGGCCACCATGAGTGAAAGAAGGTACCTTGTCCCTGTTTGCATTTCCAACATTTTGGATTTAAATTTGGATACATCTTGGCCAGCCTCGCTGGCACTAAATGCCAAGGATAAAACATCTTATATTGGTTTTCTTTATAGGCCACAGATTTTGTTATTGTATAATTTTTATTCCAGATTTTTTCCCCAGTCTCTAGCCTGCTATCTTAATTACTAAACCAAACTGGCTATAATCTGAAAAAAAAATGCTCTAATTAACATTCAGTTAATACATGTTTTTTTTGGAGGGGGGTATTTTTCTTACATCTGGCTTGATGAAGAATTCAAAAAGGTGGCGTATGCTTTTGTGCTAATGAACTTCCCAATCAGCTGTACAGTATATTGGTATGTAGTTTGGATTCTTTATCCCAGATGGACGATGTCCTTCAGCACCAAGGACAGATCCTGTTAATTATTGCCAAAATTAGCCCACAATCCAAATAATAGCAAAACTCTGCATGTCAAAAAAAAAAAAGTGCTTTGGCACCAAAGTTCAGGAAGGAACATTAATGTTTTGAGCAGCTGTCTTTTGAAAATAAAGGTTGCCATTTACTGAACAAGGCTGAGTTCAAAAGCAAAGAATGCTTTTTAAAAAATTGGGGGGGGGGGAATTAAAGTTCTCCAATATGTTGAGGAGAAGCTCTCTAATACTCACAAAACTCCCATCAAAATGTAGCCTATTGAACAAAATTATTAGAGAACAAGAAGTTATTTTGATTCATGCATTCACAACCAAACCGGGGCAACCTGTTACTACAAGTAGTCCTCAACTTACAACCATTCATTTAGCAATTATTTGAAGTTACAACAGCATTGAAAAAATTAGCTTATGACCAGTCCTCACACTTACAATCATTGCTGCATCCCTGCGCTTATGTGATCAAAATTTGGGTTGCTTGGCAACCAGCATGTATTTAATGGTGGTTGCAGCATCCCAGGGTCATGTGATTATTTGTGATTTTCCCCAGACAGCTTCTGACATGCAGAGTCAATGAGGGCAGCCAGATTCATGTAATGACACAGTAATTTGCTTGATGACCAAATTACCCTGTTTCCCCGAAAACAAGGCCGAACAGGAAAATAAAGTCTAGCATGATTTTTCAGGATGCTTGTAATATAAGCCCTACTCAAAAATAAGCCCCAGTTAAGATCGTCAGCCAGACAGACACATTTAGTACTTATTTCCCCGAGAATAAGACCTAACTGGAAAACAAGCTCTTTTGGAGCAAAAATTAATATAAGACCCAATCTTATTTTCAGGGAAACACAAGTAGTTGCAAAACTGGGAGCGACTCACTTAATAACCGTACCTGGTACCAATTGCAGTTGTAAATCAAGAACTATCCATAATAGAGGGTGAACTGGAGTAGCTTTCTGCTACCTGAAAAGGAATATAGTATAAAATAAATAGAGAATTTCTTCTCCCCCCCCCTTTCTCTTACTCACTCACACTCACACACACACATAAGAGAGAGAGAGGGAGGGGGAGAAGGAGAGAGAGAGGGAGGGAGAGAGAGAGATGGCAAATGTTTTGCCTTTGTAGCCTGGGAACAGCCCCTCCCTATTCCCCTGATCAACATTCAAGTGATGAGAAATGCAAGCAATTTTGTTCATTCTACAATTGAAGCTGCTTTAGGAATAGGATGTCTTATCATCATATTGATAAAGCCAACCAAATCCTAACAAATGCACTTCATATTGAAATTTGTCTCTGCAAAGAATGAAAGAAGACCCCTGCTGATTCTCCCTGGATATTTATAAAGCACATAGAAGAAACTGCTGGAATGACTGTGTTTATGTAATTTGTTTGCGTATGTAGGTATATATATATGTGAAACTGTTCAGGGGAGAGCTTAACAATTTGTAAAAAGCAGCTGAGGAGAGACTCAGTTAGGTCACCAGAATGCTTTAGAGTGAAGAAAGAAGGGTTTTAATTAGGCCTCCCCTCAAAATTTCAAACTGAAATTGCAGCCACAGTTCGCTTCATTAGAATATCCTTTTTTTTTCTCACAATGCAAGGAACATCTTATTTGCTGGTTTGCAAAATGAGGAGTGTTGTTGTTGTTAGTTGCAAAGTCGTGTCTGACCCATCACGACCCCATGGACAACTTTCCTCCAGGCCTTTCTGTCCTCTCCCATCCCCTGGAGCCATTTAAGCTCACACCGACTGCTTCAGTGACTCCATCCAGCCACCTCGCTCTCTGTCGTCCCATTCTTCTTTTGTCCTCAATCGTTCTTAGCATTAGGCTCTTCTCCAGTGAGTCCTTCCTTCTCATTAAGTGGCCAAAATATTTGAGTTTCATCTTCAGGATCTGGCCTTCTAAAGAGCAGTCAGGGTTGATCTCCTCTAGGACGGACTGCTTTGACAGCCTTGCAGTCCAAGGTACTCGCAGGAGTCTTCTCCAGCAACATAGTTCCAAGGTCTCAATTCTACTTACAATGCAAGTAGAAGCCTGCAATTGTTTTATGCCACAGATCCTATTATTCCCCAGTTATTTAATAATTTCCTTTCCTAGCACATTGCAACTCACAGGTCAGTGACAATAATGTATGCGTCTGGAGGGTTTTTTTTAAAAAAATTGATTTATATATTGCCCTTCTCCGGAGACTCAGGGCGGCTTCCAATGCGTTAAGCAATAGCCTTCATACTTTTGTATATTTTATACAAAGTCAGCTTATTGCCCCCACCATCTGCGTCCTCATTTTACCTACCTTAGAAAGGATGGAAGGCTGAGTCAACCCTGAGCCTGGG
Source organism: Masticophis lateralis (assembly GCA_030761175.1). Classification (NCBI taxonomy): domain Eukaryota; kingdom Metazoa; phylum Chordata; class Lepidosauria; order Squamata; family Colubridae; genus Masticophis; species Masticophis lateralis. The sequence goes on from JAUDYJ010000002.1 coordinate 148,594,282, forward strand.
GAGATTCGAACTAGCAGTAATTGCAGGCAGCTGAATGTTAATAACAGGCGTTAGTCTGCCACCAGGCTCTTCTAGCTTAGCTATCTGGGAGTCCATCTCAATTCGCACTTGAGGGAAATGAAACACAAGATGATGGGTTTGAATGTGTTTCCAAGAATAAAGAGCTATAATGTTTGCACGCAACCAGTGAATCAAGTCTCCTGCAGCTCATGAGCCGCTTGGATCTCTGGAGCCTTTTTTGGAGTGACCCCCTTTTTTGTGCAAATTAGATGTGGTAGAGAAAGAAGACACGTTGGGGAAAGGAAACTGTGGGGAATAATTTGACAGGTAACTTTTATACAACTAAGCAAAGGATAGGCAAATATTCAAGACCTGCAACCCAGGCTGTCCTTCAGAGGCTGCTATCACCCGGGTAATAATGTGAGTAAGCTAGGATTTCCAGACATTCAAATTCAAAAATTATCCACTTGGAATCCCTAATGAGTAAAACACAAGTACAAACTTTAAAATACAGGAAAACCAAGCATGAAACAATAGTGAGAAGAGGGTATAGCTTCTGCAAACAGTTCCAGATTCCCCCCCCCTTTAATTTAGTTTTTAAGGAAGGATCTCCTTACTTCTTGAAGATTCTTGAAGCCTTTCTAGGACTTGGTGCTCCCTTTTTGTTTCCTTTATTCAGGAATTTGCCCTGGAATTTCAGGGTGGGGAAGTTCTCAGTGCCACAAGAAGGGAGATTGGGGGATTCATGTTGCTGCTGGTTGTCTATCCTTAAATTAACCACCCTAATAAGCTGTCAGATCTGGAAGCCATCTTTTACAGTTGGGCCTTCAGGCTAGTGGTGGATTGCTCCTGGTTCGGTCTGGTTCTATAGAACCAATAGTAAAACTGGTGGGAGGCCTCCGTCCACCCGCCACAATGTCATCATGGGTGATCTGTACATGTGCAGAAGTGCGCGTGCATGCTCCCATTGCAAACCAGTAGTAAAGGTAAGTAGAACCCACCTCTGCTTCAGGCCTGCCACATTTTTCTACTGTGGGAAATAGGGAGGGGGGGATTGTATAGAGTATGGGTGATATGTAGTCAAAATAACATTCTTTTCTCAGAGACTCAAGACCAAGGTATCCTGCAGCTGCATGAGGTGACTGGGAGGTATCTTCAGTTTTGGATGGTGCCTGATTGGATTATGTGATGGGCATGTGGGTGCTGGGCAGGGACTTGAACTTTCTTTTGGGTGGGGAAAACCTGGAAGCTTTCAGATTCGAGTTTTCTCAGATGTATAAAATAAAATGGAACTTTGAGGAAATTCAAGCCTGGGAGTCTTCTTTCGTTGAGGGCTGTTACTCGGAACCCTGACTTTAGCTTTGACTAGGCACCCTGGAGAAAGCTGCTGTGATTTAAAACGTACGATACGGGTAGGAAACCAGCTGATCTATTCTCAGATCAAGTATAAATTGATTAAGTAGCCTTTGGTAATTTACAGGCTTGGATATGGAATATTATTACAGGTAGTTCTTGCTTAACAATCATAATTGGGAATAGCCAGTCTATCACCAAACATTGTGTTCACTAAGCAAATCATAATGTGACTACAACTTACAATTTTACTTCCACATTCTCCATTTGTTGGGAATCATGCAGATGATGATCATGTAACTGGGGGACATTGCGATAGTTGTCAATGCATGCTGGTTGAGAAGTACCCAAATGGCAATCGTGACCGCAGAACGCTGCAATACTCATCAATATATTGATGGTCACAAAGCTCTTTTTTACACTGTCATAATTTTGAACAATAGCTAAATAAGACGGTAAGCGAAGTCTTCCTGTCTTGAGGTCCTGTATATGGGAAACTTTGTGAATAAATTAAAAAATCCGAGTGCAAAATAGTGTGGATTGAAGTGATGTAGTTAAACTGGAAAACTTATGGCCATATTGAGCCAAGCAGTGCTTATGGTTAGCAGCATGTATTTTTGGGGATGTCAAAATCACCCACACAATCAAATGAAGTCAGCTCCTTGATATGTATCTTTTGAAATTAACCCCGCTTCCCCCCCTCCCACACTCATAAAATATAAACAATCCTTTAATGCTAGGGTGGACAACCTCTTGATGACCTAGCTCTAAACTTAACATTTTTTGGAAGAATGATTGCTGCAGTAAGTGAAGTCAAGATGCAAAGAGAGATGCATTGCATTGTGCATGTTTGCCAAAAATTTGGGGCATTTTTCTGCATTTGGATGGAGGAGGAAGCTTTTGAGGTTGCCGTTGTTAGATTCGACACTGTTAGTTTTGTGTGTTTCTCATCTCACATTGGGCCTTCTATTTTCAGAAATTGCAAACAATAAAGATCTGCAAGCTACAAAATGGTGTTTGACATCTCAGATTGTGCATCCATAGGTAGACAAGACAGAAGTGCTGGCAAAGTAAGCATTGCAATGCAAACTTCACCTCTTATGTACTGCATATTGTGCAATATTGTGATGCAAATAGGAAAGGATGGAGCTTGTGTTGAGAAGTTATAATGAGCATTTAGCCCTCTTGGCAACCCAGTGGTTATGTTCAGTTGTCCAGCAGTTGCATAATGGCTTCCTCCTTGATCCTGCATTGAATCCATATTGCATAATTCCATGCCAATTTACTTTAACACCGGCCTTATTGAGACCCATGAGTCTGATTCCTTAATAATGACAACTGCAAAGTTTGTTCTCATCTGCATTTCCATTCCCATTAGTGTTTGGGAATTCTTTTCCCAAACACTAAACATTGACTGCAGTAGATATTTCCAGTTGCTTGCATTCTATAGGCACCATCTCTCATTAAAAGCAGCTAATTTGCCCCAAAGTTGTGCTCTTTCCTGACCTTTGCAGGGATAATTTTGAGGGGAAAGGAAGAAACAAGAAACGTAAGCCATATTTGACAGGAATCAGGCTAAACCGGCAAGCTGAAAAAGATGTGTTTTTAAAGCCCGCCAGAAAGTCGGGAGGTCAGAAATTGTTCTTAACTCTGGAGGAAGGTCGTTCCAGAGGGTAAGAGCTGCCACAGAGAAGGCTCTCCCCCTGGGGGTTGCCAGCCGGCATTGCCTGGCTGACAGCACCCTGAGGAGGCCCTCTCTGTGGGAGCGAACCGGCCGGTGGGAGGCAATTGGTGGCAGAAGGCGGTCCCGTAAGTACCCTGGTCCTAAGCCATGGAGCGCTTTAAAGGTGATTACCAACACCTTGAAACGCACCCGGTAGTCCACCGGTAGCCAGTGCAGCTCGCAGAGGAGAGGTGTCACATGGGAGCGCCCAGTCGCTCCCATAATCCCCCGCCCGACTGCATTTTGCACCAGTTGGAGCCTCCGGGTGAACCCCAAGGGGAGCCCTTTAGAGAGAGTTGGTGATAAGAATCAGAAAGCCAGCCATCTTTTGGCTGAATTCTGAACCAAAGTGACTCATGAAGTGACACTGGATGGAGATTTTGCTTCAAAGAAGAGGTGTCATCTGGTGGGATAAGGAAGAGGACAGTGGTGAAATCCAATTTTTTTACTACTGGTTCTGTGGCCGTGACTTGGTGGGCATGGTGTGGTATGATTTGGTGGGTGTGTCAGGGGAAGGATACTGCAAAATCTCCATTCCCACCCCACCCTGAGGCCAGCTAGAGGTGGTATTTGCCGGTTCTCTGTACTGCTCAAAATTTCTGCTACTGGTTTTCCAGAACCTGTCAGAACCTGCTGGATTTCACCCCTGGAAGAGGATCTTTAATATCATGGCACCCAATCTCTGGAACATGATTCCTCTAGAGATTAAATTTGCCCCAATCCTTCTGGCTTTCATAAGCCTTAAATACCTGGTTCTGCTACTGTGCCTTGTGCACTGGGTTTATGGTTGAGATTATATCTTGGTTACATTGATTTTATTAATTGCTTTTTAAAAATCTACATAGGTTATTTATGCTTTTATCATATGCTCTTTTTTTTGTTTTTATTTCTTGTTAGCCACACAAAATCATGTATCTGAGATGGAGAGCCAGATAAATTGAATCAATCAATCAGTCAATCAGTCTCCGGAGTGGAGAGCCCCAAGTCGACAACATGTTGGTTTGATTGATTAATTTTGAGAGAACTATTTTTACTAGCTATATATACATTAAGCCTCTCAGACAGCTTTGTTTGTTGCTTTGTTTCAGAACAATAACAAAAGCAACCACAAAAAGGGCAGCGTTTTTCCAATGTAAGGTTGGTGGACTTTGGGGAGCAGAAGAAGGGAGGGAGGGTCTCTGCAAACTGCTTGTGGCTTACGTACCCTACCTTACAGGATCAGAAGTCAGGCATGTAAGTTCTGCCACAAAAGCCAATGAAGCACAAAACCAAATCCATGTTCAGATCCTGGGCAATAGATTTCTTATGTGTTAGGTTGAGAACATTTGGGGTAGTTCAATCCTGAGCTACAAATATTTTTTTCTATTGATCTTGAATATTAAATGTTTATATGACATCCTGGAAGGGGGGAACACATAGGAGAGGAATTAATCCTTTTCTCCCTTCCCTTCCCTTCCCTTCCCTTCCCTTCCCTTCCCTTCCCTTCCCTTCCCTTCCCTTCCCTTCCCTTCTCCTTCCCCCCTCCCCTTCCCCTTCCCCTTCCCCTTCCCCTTCCTCTTCCCTCCCCTTATCCTTCCCTTTCCCTCTCCCTTTCCTGTAGCACACTGAAGGTTCAGGACGGGCTGTGTGACTGGCATCACCCAACATCTTCTACCTGCGGCCATTGCATGGTCTTCCTTAAAGGTAGGACCAGTCTTGAACCTGTTGGAAGAAATGTCCATCTGGGTTCAATTCCAAGTGGGGAGAAAGACACTGGAAACATGGAGGCTGCTTGAAAAGATGGTTTAATGGTGGATAGGACCACATGGTTTGAGGTTCTGGGCAAAAAAGCACATGGGTGAGAGAGGGAGAGAGAGATTTATACCCTCTGTTGGGCTTTGAATTTGAGCTTATATTTTGATTGGTTATCAGACTCCCATGGGGGTAACCTCATAGGGTGTCTTTTGAGTTCCAGGCTTGGTTGAGCCTTGTAGGGTGATGCAATCTCCCCAGATGCCATGTGGTGAGTCCTGTTGCTAGATGGGTAAGGGCTAATCCTATCTTTGTTGGATCTTGGGTGAGAGCATTTGCTTATGAATAGACCTAGCTATCTCTTCATCTCTTAAGTGCTGACATCTGCTGTGGGCTATTGAGAGTGTGGGGACTATTAAGAGTGAGTCTGCTTCCTGCTAAAAAACATGTTTCTCCATTTCTCATCCAGGGAGGTATAATATTCTGCCTTTTTAATATTTCCTAGAATATTTCATTCTTCTAGGAGAGGGGTGGGTGCTAATTTCCTACAAACTCCTGCCCCATTTTTATTTGTCCTTGCAAGAAACTTTTCACGATGTTATTGAAAGTTTCACAATCGAGCCCTGAACAACTATTATTTGGCTTTCTTATCAATAAAGGAGAATATTTGTAGCTCAGGGGTGACATGAGGGGTCTTTGGTGCTCCCTGAGCTTGCTTGTTTTCGTGCAGCTGTTTCATTAGCCAAACTAGGTTTCATTGGTGCTTTCTTATTGATTTCAGTCACAAGGTGGCGGCATCTGCTCACATTCACCAGTTGATAAATCTAGCTTCTTTTTTTCTTTTTCTTTTTAACACCCTTTTAGTGTTTCAGACCTCAATTGCCTTCCAACATCTATCTCCTGCTGGGTGATTATTCGTAATGAAGATTAAGAAGTAGGAGATGAGATTCTGCCATTGGAATGAACATTCTAACCGGGTAAGTTAGACATTTGCTTCACAGTCTATTTCAAAGGACGTCAATAGTCACTGGCCAAGGTGTTATAAAAGAGAAGCTTATAGTATCTTCCACTGACAGTTAGAACAATTAATCAGTGGAACGACTTGCCTCCAGAAATTGTGGGCACTCCAACACTGGTGTTATGACCCAGGGTTGGCGTGCAAGCAACACGTGCTAAGCCAGGAGTCAGCAACCTGTGGCTCTGGAGCCGCATGTGGCCCTTTCATCCCTTTGCTGCGGCTTCCTGTCGCTGGTTGGCGCCACAATTTTGAGAGGAGTTTCTGGTTGTTGTGGGGGGGGGGAGCATGGCATGCCAGGAGACTCTATGGCAAGGGGCAGGTTTTCTGGTCGGCTCCACAATTGATAGGGCTTTTGGTTAGGACAGGTAGAGGAAAAAGGACACCACACTAGGAGGAAACTCTATGGTGGGGGAACTGGACTTCCGGTCGGCTGCAGAATTGAATGGGGGGCTTCCGGTTAGGACCTTTGTGGCTCTTTGAGGGTTTAAGGTTGCCAACCGCTGTGCTACATGGAGGATTGTCAGCCTTTATTGAACCACCATCCCACAAAATCCCCACAATCCAGCAATTCCAGGTCCATTCCCAAAGTCTCTGTACACAATTTACACTTACAGTCCAGGGCTCAAACGCACACACATGCACCCGCTTAGTGCAACTTCCTGGTAATGGAGGTCCAAGGGAGCTACACCTCTCTGGGAGCAAGACAGGATCTCAAACTCGGCAAAGTTCACAACAAATGCCTTGGAACATTGCGGCACGGAGAGTCCACCAAGAATGCAGGAAAAACCCAGAACAGAGCTGTGTTGCCATTAGCCCACTGACGTCAAGGCAAAGAATCAAACATCCATCAACAACAACAAAAATTCTGGAGCAAAGTTCTTCTCAGAACTGTGGGGAGCGTTGCTGCAAAATACAGCACTTGTTCCTGACAACTCCCCCTCCCTCCCTGGCATCTCCTTACATGCTACCCTCCAGGTGATCCTCATGAGGCGGGGCAAGGCACCCTCTTCCCCAGTAGTTGGGTCATCCTGCACTGACTCTGCCTCCTCTCCATTCTCCGCCCTTGGGGATTGGGTGGGGGAAGCATTTGCTCATCTCCGGAGCTCTGCTGCTCCTCTGCCCTGCTGCCTGTCCTTTCCATCTCCTCCCCCTTTCCTTGGTCCACCTGCACCCACTCTGCCTACTCTTCTGAGGAACCTGGGATTGCCTCATCCTTGTCCCCAGGTCATTCCTCCTGGGCCATAGGGGCTGCACCCATTCCCTCTGTCGACCCTGGCTCCATCTCCATCTCCTCCTCCTTGGACCTAGGCTTCGATGGGGCCATGACAACTGGAGGTTTTTAAGAAGAGATTGGACATCTATTGACCTGAAGTGGTCTAGGGTTTTTCTGCCTGAGCAGGAGGCAGAAAAACCCTAGAGAGGCCTGCCTTGCCTTGATGACTTAGGTCACAACAAGATGTATCAGATCATTTACAAAACAAATCATTGTCCAGTTTCTAACAGCATCTTGGAGGGACATATCATACAGCCATCTGTGTTACAAGTTGTTGAATCTTTCCCTCTTTCACTTGAAGAGTTGTACAACCCAGGACAGGACAGTTAGATTGCTTGAAATAGGGTATTTTCTTTGTAGTGTAGAGCAGGGGGTGTCAAACTCAAGGCGCTCAACTCCCTGCAGGATTCCCAACTAGTTGTTTTATTGATGTAACAGATCTAAGGTACTTAGAGTTGGCCTGTGGGGCCACCCTGGAAACAGCAAAGGACCGGTCTGTGGTGCCTCTGCCCTTCCGAGCTCCATTTTTGGCTGTGATGGCCTACTGCAACTCTCTGCCAGAGAAAACAGAGCTCAGGTGGGTGGCCCTCCTGAGCTTCATTTTCACTGGCAGAGCTCTCGGACCACCACAGGTGCCCCCAACACGACTGACTTCAAGCTGGCCATGCCCACACTGGCCATACCCATCTGGCCCCCCAAGGTCAAAAACAACCCTGATGCGGCCCTCAATGAAATTGAGTTTGACATCTCTGGTGCAGAGGATGTGTGAACCCAGGGGATTGGGTAAATTAGCACAGTATAGAAACACAACCACACTGGTTTTAACAACAGGAAACTGCTGACCTCTACTTGACATGGGGGAAGCAACAGACAACAGTGTCTTTTCTGGAAAGCCAGTTATGATGCTGCAGTTTTGGAAATTCCTTCTTGCTTAATCATGTCAGTCTGCTGGACAGCAGCTCCTTTCTGCCTGCATGCCTGTCTTGTGGTTGCTTGCTTCCAGCATTTCTATAGAGAAATAGGCTACAACTGGTTTTTTTTTAATAAAGTCAATTGATGAGTCTTTTTACGAGATAGGAAATCAAAGCAACCCAATGGGAATCCCCAAACTAGGTTTTAGCCAGGATAAACTAGACAGAGCAAGAATAGCTGACATAAAGGTAGTCCTTGACTTATGACCATAATTGAGCCCGTGGATGATGGTCGTAAATCAAGCCAGTTGTTAATGGGTCACCTCATGAACATGCATGATTCTATGAACTTTTCTGAGGAAGTGGTTAAGCAAATCTGCTGCCCATTCATTCATTCTGAACATTTTTGCTGGGAACCAGAAATAAACTTCAATTTCCAGCAAAAAAAAAAAAATCATTATAAAATGTCATCATGTAACACCAGGACACTGCAAACAGCTGGAAATGTGGGTGATTGCCGAACACCCAAATTGCAATCATGTGGCTGCAGGGAAATGGTGGGGGGGGGGAGGGGGGGAGGCAGCCATTAGAACTTCGAATCTGAGTCCTAAGTAGACTTGGAGGGGTCTGTTTTAACTTTGTATGGTTGCTAAGCAACAGTTGTAAATCAAGGACTACCTGTATCGGACTTCACATTTTATAATTCCCAATCAGTTATGGGAAATGAAACCAAACGCAGATGGAAGGCACCAGGTTGAAATTGGCTGGCTTAGGAGTTGTATGGAAAAAATATAGAATTTAGAAAGAGGAACCAGTGTTATTGTTGACAGTGTCTCATCTTCATTTAATTTAATTGAATCTCATTTTATAGAAATATACAACTGCAGCAGGGGTGAAATACTCCTGGTTCAGACCGGATCAGATGATCTGGGTAGCAATTGTTGCAGGTGGTTCGGAGAACCGGTAGCAATGGCGGTGCGAGGCTCCGCCCACCCGCCTAGGTGTCATTACTTCCTGCTTTTAAAAGGTTAAAAAAAGGCTCTGAAGGTCGCATGCCACAGCTGTGATCATCAGAGTCTTTTTTTTTAACCTTTTAAAAGCATTTTTTTTAGGTTGTAAAAAAAATGCTTTTAAAAGTGAAAAAAAAGCTGTGCGTCACAGCTGTGATCGTCAGAGCCTTTTTTCAACCTTTTAAAAGCATTTTTTTACAACCTATTCACCTGAATAGATGGTAAAAAAATGTTTTAAAAAAGTAAAAAAAAAATTGGCCACACCCACCCAGTCACATTCCCCACTACCACTAAGCCAAGCCCACAGAACCGGTAATAACAAATTTTACATTTCACCACTGAACTTCAGTTCTAGAACATGCATGCTATTCCAGGCAGTTAACAGTCCCTGTATTTGTTTTCAGTCTCTTTGTTGCACTTACTAATGGGTGGACAATTGCACTGGTGTGCAATTGCACCGTTTTTAAAGAAGCAAACCCTCCCCTCATGATAGTGATAGTGTAATAACCAAAATACTCTCTCAAAATTCTCCAATGGGCCCGCTCAGCTCAGGAACATTAGAGACTTCTTGCCATAAATCACAGTCTAGACCACAAAAGCTGGGTTCATACATCTCCACTGGATGGCTTTAAAGAAAGCATCTATAAATCCAGAGAAGATATATTCGTCAATGGAATTGATCCTGGTGGTGAGACAGCAGTAATAGAGGCAGATGCAGCATCTTTTCTATTATCACTACTGCTTGGAATAGCAATCATAAACGGGTAAGGGCTTGCACAGGGTTGAAACAAGGGAGGGAAAGTCCGCAGAACAGGGATTCCAGAATTATTTCTGTAACCCTTGAGTCACATGACCAGGAGGGAGGGAGGCTTAGAATGGTGGAGACAGCAACATTCTGAGACCCTCTCAGGAAGATGTGGAGGGGAAATGTATTTATCTGGATTATTTCTGCAAGCCTCAGTTAGATCTTTTTTCAAACTCAACATTTCTTTTGCCAGTTTCAGGCCACTTCACCTCATGTGTTTTCCAAAGTTCTGTTGGATTGGAAAGAATGAAAAGGAGAAAAAAAGAATTTTCTTGCAGTGGGGAAATCTGTTGTTTGCAGATTAAACATACAGTAGTGGCCAAAATTGTGGAAACCTTTTGGGAAAAGTGTATTTTTGAGGTTTGATGGCTAATAACACCACTTTTTTGGGGGGGGAAGGGGAAGTAGTACCACAAAATTACATATCAATGGAAAGATAATTTAATCAAGAATATAATGCAACAAGGTTTGTTCAATTATCTGTATCCTATGAAAAGGTATAGTCAAATAACCAGAAAAAGGAAGCACAACTTGCTTAGGTTGGTATCAGGTAGCTTTCCTTCATCTGATTGTAGCCAATGAGCATGAGTGTTTAGAGAGCCAATCAGGCGTCATCTTGTTTTGGCAATGAGCCAATCAGATCACAGTTGGAATCAGTTATTGATGTCATGTATTGAAGCTGAAAGGAGGACATTTGTCAGTGTGTTATATGATCGCTATCAAGTTGGTTGGGTTTTTTTGTGTACTTTCATTTAGTGAGCTTGTAAAACATAATAAAATTAAACTAATGGTGCAGAGTTGACTGGTCGCCCAGAATCGGTGTAAAATAGTATTATTAAGTGAACAACGCTACAGTTATAAAGAAATTAGAAGAAAAATTGGTGGAAACTTAATGAAAGATGGCATTTTTAAGTTTTTGAAGAGGTATAAGGAGACTCAATCACTACAAAACCACACTGGTAAAGGCAGGAAAAGGTGCACAACAGCAAGTGATAATAGAAGAATTAAGAGACTGTGCCTACATGACAGAAGAAAATCATCTGGGTGTATAACAAGATGAAATAGCACATTGCAATGTGAAGTTGAGTGCGAGGACTGTTCGGTGCAGACTGCAGGAATTTGGCCCAAAATCTAGAATTCCACAAAAAAAGCCACTTTTATCTCTCAAATAAAGGTTGAAAAGCATTGCATTCTTGATTAAATTATATTTCCATTGATATATAATTTTATGGTACTACTCCAAAAAAAAGTAGTGTTATTAACCATCAAACCTAAAAAAAAAAAAAAAAAAAAAAAGAAAAGAAAAGAAAGGAAAGGAAAGGTTTCTACAATTTTGGCCACTACTGTATGCAATGGCCTACCCTCAGGGGTGAAATCCAGCAGGTTCTGACAGGTTCTGGAAAACCGGTAGTGGAAATTTTGAGTAGTTCGGAGAACTAGTAAACCCGCTATCCTCAGAATGGGATGGGAATGGAGATTTTGCAATATCCTTCCTCCAGAAGTAGGGTGGGAATGAGGATTTTGCAGTATCCTTCCCCTGCCATGCCCACCAAGTCACACCACGCCCACCAAGCCACACCCACTGATCGGTAGTAAACAAATTTGGATTTCACTATTGCCTACCTTGATGGCTTACTCTCTTTGGGAGGGTGGGAAGTGGAATTCTACACACAGAAGAAAACATTGGCTGGAACCCAAAACAATAATATATATTGTTTGGCAAAAGGCGAGAGTCGTTAGTGAATTCAGCACCTTTTTATTTCCAGCAAAATGTGACTGCGCTCTGCCAGCTGGGCTGCCGGAGCTCGCCTTCTTAAGGAGCTCCAGGCAGACCAGCCGGCCAATGACAGCAGGTTAAATCTCCCACGGTCCGGACAGCCAATCCATGGCGAGCATGAAAACTTACGTAGATTCTAGCCAATCTGTACATAACACACATATATTTTGTGGATGGAGAGAAGACATAACATTTCGTTGTCATCCCAATTGCTCCCTTTAATAGTGACATTGGTGGGAATGCCAAACACTTTGGAAGAAAACAGGAGAACTGATGGCAAAATGCTGGCTCTTATAAATGGGAGGAAACTCAGACATACTAAAAGTTGTCAATTAAAAGAAAAAAAGTCATTTAAAATTTATTTAACCTAGCTGGAGAAGATCTGTAAGTTTCCACACATATCACCCTGCATTATATAAGGAAGTTACCAGAAACAGAGGAAGAATATGCATTTGCTTTCCACACGTTTTGCCCCATTTAAGGACCTTTCTTGTCAAAGGTGTTAGCGAATCACTGCGACTGTTAAGTTAGTAACACGATTATTAAGTGAATCTGTCTTCCCCATTGACTTTGCTTGTCAACAGGTTGTAAAAGGGGATCACATGACTCTTTTGGGGACACAGCAGCTCTCCTAAATATGAGTCAGTTGCCAAGTGGCTGAATTTTGATCACGTGACTATGGGAATCCTGCAATGGTCATAAGTATGAAAAACGATCATAAGTCACTTTTTTAAGTGCCATTGTAACTTTGAATGATCACTAAATGAACTGTTGTAAGTTGAGACTACCTGTACGGCATATGTCACCCTTTCCTTCAAAGATGAGGATTTTCCTTCCATTTCCTTCCATGCTCTGTCCCTCACATAGTACATCTTGTCCAAGTGAGGGAAAGTGATTGTGTTAAAAACAGCTTCAATGTACAACTGGTTAGCCACAAACATCTGCTGACAATGACCACAGGGGTTTTCCCAAGTGAGGAGTTTTTATTCCAGATCAAGGCAGAACGACTGAATTTGTGTACTGTACCAACTCATGTTGAACAGAGTCAAGTTTTACTTCATAAAGTAAATTGAGTCTGTACATTGAACCCTAAACTAAACCACATGGGATGAGGAACATGGCTACGTTTCTGCACTTCCCAATCTGTAATCTAAGATGCCATGTGAACTTAAACAATGTCTCATATCTATTTGGTGATTGAATAGGGACTTCTATTTGCCATTTCTGCTTCTGCCAACAAGGTCTTAAGTAATGCCTTTGTTCCACTGATGTTTTTCTATCTCTCATAAAACTTTTAATAGCAGCATCAGAAAGTGTGAAGCATTCTCAGATATGTTAAATGCCTATGAAATATCATTCACAGACAGCAAGCAATGGCAGAGTGGTTAAGGCTTGTGAGATTTGTTACCTATTGGCTGGGAAAAGAGTGGGCCTAAAATATGTTGGATAACTCAAGGGCATCAGAAGCAGGTGTGAGAGAAATAATGCAAGGGATAAAAGGGATAAAAGAGATCTCTTACGGCTGTCTGTCATGGAATAGAAATAAATATTGTTTGATTGCTCTATTCAGAAATTAGATTTGATAACAATTTGATTGAATTTCTGACCTAAACAGACTATCTATACAGCATCAGAAAGCTGATCTGAACCACTGACTTGATTGAATCACTAAATTCAGAAGTAGGAACTGGATCGACCTCATCTGATAATTCGTTTTTAATGTCTATATCAAATTGGACCTGATTTTTCAAATTGAAATTAGAGGGTTTAAATTAGATGTTGCATAATTTCCACAAATCTAATAGCCAGGAACAACAAATCACTATTGTCTGATGACCAGAGTTAGCAGACATTGTTTATGGAAAGTTTGAATTAATCAGAATTTGATTCCCTCTCAATGAATCAGTGGTAGACAACCTACCTACCTAACAAAATCTATCTTTGGGAAATAATAGGGGCAAAAAAGTTCCTGTCAATGTGAAAAGAGATAAAAGATGTTCTTTGCTTTTAAAAAAGAATTTGTTGAAAAGCTAAGAGTGGAGAATTTGGAGGTGAGCGTGCTACCTGGCTCTATTTCTAATATGCACATGGAGGAGAGAGGTATTGAAAAGGAGGCAAAATGTTTGGGAAGGATCAAAGACACCCAAGCTTCTTCAAATGGCACTAAGTTAGCCAACCTTGGCAGATGACTAAAAGTAGGGCCAGATCTGGTTAATATGTGCATGAGAAACTACTCATCCGAACTGGTAGTAAAGCTAAGTAGAACCCACCCCTGCCCTGCAGATACCCCTGAGTGTTACTGATGTAAAGATTGTTCCAGCTTGCAAAAAAGAGACACATTGGGAAATATGAGGAAGTAATGTGGAGAGAACTGTTGCATCCACAAAACATTTCTGACTTATTGGAAAAAATGTAGAGGAGGCCTCTTCCTCAGGAAATCATATGAAAGAGCAGCTAGTGACTAAGAATAGAATCTCACTGGCTAGAAAGGCCACTAAAGCAGTTAGCCTGACTATGAAAAACCAAGCAAAAGCTACTACTTTAGGCAACAGTTACATCCTAGTTTTTCCTATGTTAATAGACACAATGGGTGACTTCTTAGTACAGATAATTCTCGAATTGCAGTCATTTATTTAGTGACTTCAAAGTTACAACAGCAGTGAAAAAAGTGTCTTGTTATGGAACACCAGGAGCCAGCAGAGCTGGCAGCAGGTTCAGACAGCACGGAAGTTGGGGAAGAATGTGGGCCAGTCCTGGAGTCTGGGGAAGGCTCGGAAGTCAGAAGCAGAGAGGGGGCCAAGTCCATCTGGTAGTTCTTTGCTCCCTCCGGAGTTTCCGGAGTCTGACATCAGTGAGGCAGAAGAATAGTGTGAGCCTGTTTCCAGTGTGCTCATGCGCAGAGCTGCCAGGAGACAGGAACAATTAAGAAAATAGGGTCGACTTGGGAGTAAGTCTTGGAGATGATTGGCCCCTCCCATAAGACATAAAAGAGAAGCGAATGGGACGTGAGCTTTTGCAGGAAGCAATTAGTTCATCTGGCTGATTCAAGATTCAAAACTCCTGTTTGTGACTCTGTGCCAAGTTTGGCCTTGCCCTGCGTCTGTAAATTAGCTCTTTGGCAGTGTTCCAGGTGAGATAGGTGGGTGTTGATAACTTTCCTCTGATAGACTCTTTATCAAGCCTTGCAGACTGTAAATGAAAGTAATGAAAGTAATTTACAGCCATATGAATGAAAGAGGTTTGCCGGGACTAAGTTATGCTGTTTAATTTCTAAGGTCAGAACACTTATGACCATTTTTCACGCTTATGACTGTTGAAGCATCCCCATGGTCATGTGATCAAAATTCAGATGTTTGGTGACTGGCTCATATTTAGGATGGTTGCAGTGTCCCAGGATCATATGATCACCTTTTGTGACCTTCTGACCAGCAAATTCAACGGGGAAGGCAAATTCATTT
The DNA here is from genome assembly GCA_030761175.1 of Masticophis lateralis. Classification (NCBI taxonomy): domain Eukaryota; kingdom Metazoa; phylum Chordata; class Lepidosauria; order Squamata; family Colubridae; genus Masticophis; species Masticophis lateralis. The sequence continues at coordinate 148,609,341 of JAUDYJ010000002.1, forward strand.
AACAACAGTGTTACTAACTTTAACAACTGCAATGATTCACTTAACAATTGTGGCAAGAAAGGTTGTAAAACGGGGGAAAACTAACTTAACTGTCTCGCTTAGCAACAGAAATTTTGGACTCAATTGGGGTCATAAGTCAAAGATTACCTATACAATAACCCTATTATCTTGGGAAAAATTAAAAAAACAAATCCCCAAAAGAGGCAAATCTTAAAGAGGCTTATAGGGATAAAATAATTGCTTATGTTTATAATTTTGTTTTACAAAGAAAAAATTCATGAGCAAAACCAAGAAAAACTTTATAAAAGTGCATATTCTAATAAAGATATCGAAAACCAGTAAATGCATTTTTAAATGACTATTCAGTTTCCATATTTTTCACATAAATGAGAAGGACTGTGCCAAGGGTGAAATCCAGCAGCTTCTGACAGGTTCTGGAGAACCGGTAGCGGAAATTTTGAGCAGTTCAGAGAACCAGCAAATGCCACCTCTGGCTGGCCCCAGAGTGAGGTGGGAATGGAGATTTTGCAATATCCTTCCCCCAGGAGTGGGGAGGGAATGGGTATTTTGCAGTATCCTTCCCCTGGAGTGGGATGGGAATGAAAATTTTGTAGTATCTTTCCCCTGCCACGCCCACCAAGCCACACCCACAGAACCGGTAGTAAAAAAAATAGAATTTCACCACTGGACTGCACGTTAAGAGGTACCATTTGTAGGGTAAGTGTTAAATGACCATATGAAGGATAAAAGTGAGTTTTTGAAAAATAAAATCTAAAGGACTGCTTTTCCGAAATAAAGTACTGCCCTTTATGATAGAGGATGTACGTTGCTGTAATCATGAGTCCAACACAGCTGGGGAGTATTAAATTTGTATGACTCATCTTTGAATAGCCTTGTATACATTTAGGATATAGTATAAATGCTATGGCATCAGTATTTGTAGGAAAGCATCCAAAAGTTTAGCCATCTTTGATATGTCCTGCACACAGTCCTGGATTTATATCATGTGGCTTGCCTGTCTGTACCGTTGAAGCAGATTTGAAGTCTTTTATATCTCAGCTGTGACAAAAATATTGCATTTACCTATCGGAAGAAAAATGCGAAAGGGAAAAGGGAAATGAGGTATATCATACATCAGCTTCAGTAGTAGGTTTCAAATTTTTTTACTACCGGTTCTGTGGATGTGGCTTGGTGGGCGTGACATGGCTTGGTGGGCATGGCTTGGTGGGCGTAGCTGGGGAAGGATACTGTAAAATCTCCATTCCCTCCCCAATCCAAGGGAAGGTTACTGCAAAATCCCCATTTCCTCCCAATCAGCTGGAATTTGGGAGGCAGAGAAGAGATGGGGGCAGGGCCAGTCAGAATTTTTACTACCGGTTCTCCAAACTACTCAAAATTTCCACTACCGGATCTCCAGAATTGGTCAGAACCTGCTGAAACCCACCTCTGATCAGCTGAGAAGAAAAATAAGAATCTGATAAAAAACAAAAGGGATAAGTGATGCAAATGGCTATAGATTTGGGTGCTGCAAAAACCTTCAAAGGTTAAGTCTTGGCTGCTGCTGGAGAGTATTTGTTTGCCCAATAAATTTAACCCTGCCTCATCTTTGATTTCTAGCCCCGTTTTTCCTTTTCCTTCCTTTCTCAATGCTGCTAATGCTTTCTCTTATGTTCTTTTCATCTTTTTCCTCCCTCCCCTTCCCTTCTTTGCTGGCTTTTTATGGGAAAGTATGTACATGTAGGATCTGAGGTAATGGTTTATTTATAAGCGGGAACAGTTGCTATACACACGGGGATCAATTTATTTTGGAAATGGCATAGCTTATTTCGTAGGCAATTAATTTTTTATCAGTAGCTATTAATTTAATTAATAGTGTCCTTTTACTGTCCGATTTACTGTCTACCCCTCCCACTCTTTTTTGCAATGTAGCTACTGCAAAAATCTGCGACACCCGCACAGTTTTGTTGAGGAAGGGGAATTTCCAAGATAAGTTTCAGCAGGAGCTGATGGTCATTGGCTAGACACCAGCATTCTGGCTGTGGAATTCTGGGGGTTGAAGTCCACACAACTTCAAATGGCCAAGGTTGAGAAACACGTCTCTGTTGCCTGCATTACCATGAACGGAGGGCCATCAACTTATTTCTTTACAAGTTGTCTGTAGACTAAAGGTAATCCTCAATTTAACAAACACAATTGAGCCCCAAATTTCCATGGCTAAGCAAAAGACAGTTGGTAAGTGAGTTTTGCCCCATTTTACAACCTTTTTTTTAAAACTACCGTTGTTAAGCAAATCACTGAATTTGTTAAGCGAATCTGGTTTCCCCCATTGATTTTGCTTGTCCAAAGCCGGTGATCACATGACCTGAGGATAGTGCAATTGTCATAAATACATGCCAGTTGCCAAGCACCTGAATTTTGATCATGTGACCAGAGGGATGCTGCAATGGTCATAAGCATGAAAACTGAACGTAAGTTACTTTTTTTCCAGTGTTGTTGGAACTTCGAACAGTGACTAAACAAATGGTTGTAAGTCGAGGACTACCTGTATACTGAAAACTGAGATAAGTCCTGTATAATTACTACAGGGAAGTGGTGGGATTCAGCCAGTTCGGGCCAGTTTGGGTGAACTGGTAGTTAAATTGCTGGCTGGCCACACCATGCCTCGCCCCTTTCAGGAGTCCCCACGTGCCCCATTTTGGCTCCCAAGTAAGTTCAGGGAGGCCTACTAGGCCCAAATCAGGGTGCAGGGAGGTGCGGCATCCCCCCCCCCCCGTGGCCCGTTTTTGCTCCCAGGAGGCTGCAGGGAGGCTGAGTGCTGCCTCTCACACCCTTGCCATGCCCACCATGGCTGTGCCCACCCAGCTGGTCATTAGGGCAAAGAATTGGTTATTAAATTATTTGAATCCCACCACTGCTCCAGGGGCATACTTGCGCTAAAGTATTTAGCATAATGGTCAATCCCACTTTATGCTATCGATGCCTTTGCAATGTTTATCGGATATACTTTCCAGGAAGAAAGATTCAAAACTCTTGAAAAGATTCAAAAACAAATCTGCATGGAACAAGAGCTTCCGTGTTGATCTACCACATCCTTATTTCTTCTATTTCTTTGAGTAACATAATGTACCAAAGGCTTGTTTATCTAACAGTGTGTCAATAGTTATTCTGAGATTATGTATTTGCACATCAATCAATATTGCATACAGAAACATTTACAGACACCGCTATCAGTCCTAGCAAGCAGAGAGAAAGAATTTTATCAAGTTAACCACCAAGATTATTTTATTCTGCATATGTAGCAATAGTTTGCTGTGTATCGCTTTAATTCACATAGTAAACCTGACCTGAGATAAATATTGCAAAGAGCAGCATATAAATCCCTCCAATGGTGGGAAAGCCATAAGTAGATTTCCTGGTCTTGTTTTTTTTCACCTCTGCAAGCAGTCTCATAATGAAGAAATTAAACAGGGCAGAATTTTCCTGGCATAAGGAATCAATGGCAGGGAAACGGCTTCCCTGCTTCATCTGTGTGATCTCAGTTGCTAAAGTCAGCAGGAGGGTTTGGGCCAATTTAGAAAAAAATAAAAAATAAAGGAAGCAAAAATAAAAAAAAGCATATTTGCACATGGTCTAATCCTATATAGAACAAACAGAACAGAAATGGCCATGTGGCACAGATTGTGAGGAGTTTGGTTGAATCCAAGCAGATCTGGCTTTGATTAATATCTTGATGGGAGAGAGAAGGTGGTTTCAGGAATGTACTAATATATCAAAAGAGGATCAACACATTTCTTTTTAAAAAAATCAAGCATTCTATTTTAGCAGCTGCAGTCTGGCATGAATTTCTGACAGCTTCTCATCCAGATCAGGGACGCAATGATTCAGTGGCTTAAGGAGTGGAGATGGTCTCTGTTTCAGCGCTTCAAGCCGTAGCACCACATAGTGGTGTGAGCTTCCACCACTCACCTCAGCTTCTGCCCACTTAGCAGTTCAAAAGTGTGTTATATGCAAGTAGATAAATAGGTACCACTTTGGTGGGGAGACGAGAGCTGGCACTTTGTGTGGATGGTTAGAATCCTGCTGGCGCTGGTCCTTTCCAGATGCAAAGTCCATTTGCAAGGCGGTTTTGATGGAAGGAGAGGGCCCCAGGTGGCAGGAGAGCTATAGGTGCAGAAGATCTGTAGAGATAGCTCGTCCCTTGTGTGGCAAACCTTGGAAAGTGCATGAGTGTGAACCCAACAGGGCTAGCAGTCTTAAGCAGCCAAACTACTATTCTATTAGTGTATTGGCATTGTAGTCTCCTGGCTAATGTAACATCATCATGTGCTAAATAATAATAACAATAATAAAAATCCAGACCAGAAAGAGGGATGAAAAAATCTGCAAATCTAGATAGTGATAGTGAAGACATCAGGAGCAGTAACAGAGTTGGAAGGGATCTTGGAGATCATCTAGTCCTACCCACTGCTCACAAATGAGGCCCGATATAGCCCCCTAAAGCGTGGGAGTCCTGTTGGAAGAAATGTTGACCAAGTTGTATGTGAGCTACCAAGCAGCTCAGATCTGGAGCCCCACCCTGGCCTTACTGACAGTCATTTGTCCCCCTTTCCACATCCATAGAGTTGTCCTCTTCCTCAAAGGCCATTCCAGCTGTCTCACTAATCTCAGCTCTTGAGCAATATCAATGACACTGCACAGGAAGCATGGTGAAAGTGGATGGGCCCCAAATCCATTCCACCCAAGGCAATTTAAAAAATCATCCGTTATTTTGCTGAAAGCTTAGAGCAAACAAAAAAAAAGAAAAGAAAAGAAAAGAAAAACAATGACTTAAGCATGCAAACAAGAGCTTCCAACTGTCTGTTTTGCAGTTGGACTCTCAATGGCTGTAATAGATCATTCAGGGTTTCCAAAGGAGAAACAGAGATCATCCTTCATCAAATCATTGCGTAGAACCCTTAGCTAAAAGGTGGCCAGAAGCAAAGGAAACTGGGAGGTGGGTGGAGGCAGTAAATATTTCATAACTGGATAGTAGATAGAATTCCAGCAGAATTTCCCCCCCTCACTTTATGCACCCTTCTTTGCTTCAGTGCACATTGTGTACAGATCTGATCAGGTCTCACTTCAAAAAGGATGTTGCAGCAGAATTGTAGAAGTTCTGAAATAACACACAAAAGCAACCTTTATCCCTCAATGGGCAGAGGCAACTTCCCCATTTGTGACGGGTTGGTTGAAAAAGAAAAAAAAATCAAGTCAACTAAAAGAAGAGTCATCTCCGAATCCTTTTGACTGGGCAGCCTTAGTAGTGAAACCTTTTGAGCATGTTTAATTCTTTACTTATACATTACATCCATCCATTGCTGTACTAATAGATGAGGTACTTTGTAAAACATTCTGTCTTTTGTCTATTAATCATTAGCATCTCTTTATGTAGATTAAAAAATAAATAGAAATTCGTTCATCTTTTGTTAGGTGTTGCTACTCTAAGTAGACTTTTTGCATGCCTTCTAATTTCTTCATCTACTGTAACAATAAGGGCACAAAAGCTGGGCTCCATATATTTGCACCCACCCGTTCTTTTACTAAAATATTTAAAGCACCTCAGAGGGAGACCACAGCTGCAATATAAGGATATCTGCAAGAGGGATCTAAAGGCCTTGGGAATGGACACTAACAACTGGGAAACTTTGACCTCTGATCGTTCAGCTTGGAGGCTAAAGACACAGCATGGCCTTCTCCAATTTGAAGAGACATTTGTTTGGCAGGCTGAGGCAAAGAAGCAGTTCCAGAACCAGTGAAATCTGAGGGCTGGGCAGGGGACAGAATGTATCTGCCCTCAGTGTGGAAGGGATTGCCACTCTCGAATTGGCCTTTTTAATCACACCAGATGCTGTTTTTAGACCTCTTTCCAGAACATGATTCCATAGTTTTTTGAGACTGGAGGATACCAATATATTGGCTTAGTCAATTTTGATCTTTTCTGACATGAGCAGCGCAACCAAAAGACTATTTTTAGATAGATATTAGACAACCCCATCACCCATTGGGTTATCCTTTGAGAGAAAGGTAGAGCAGTCTGATGTGACCAGAATGAACATTAAATTGTAGGCTGACCATGTATATTTTTAAACCTCAATGTTGGACAATCCCATGCTCATCTAAGAAGCATAGCATATAGCAATATTTATCGTATATCTGTCATATTTATATGATAGTAATCTTCCAGTATTTGAGAGGCTGCCACAAAAGAACCAGAGGGCAGGACAAGAAACAATGGATGGAAACTAATCAAGGAGAGAAGGAACCTGGAATTAAGGAGATACTTCCTAATAGTGAAAACAATCAACCAGTGGAACAGCTTTGCCTTCAGAAGTTGTGGGTGCTTCATCATTGGGGTTTTTAAAGAAGGGACTGGACAATAACTTGTCTGAAATGGTATAGGGTCTCTTGATTGAGCAGGGGGCTGGACTAGAAGACCTCCAAGGTCCCTTCCAGCTATATTCTGATTGATTGAGTATATATCAAAAATGGAAAAATAATTGGCAAATGAACTTCAAAAATAAGTAAATACTTCTTTACTTAAAGAAACGACCAAAGAAATGTACTTACAGAATGACCGGGTGTGTGTGTGTGGAGGGAAGCAGTGGGAGCAGGAGCAATTTCCAACTTCTTGATGACTTCCCCACTGATTTTGCTTATGGGAAGCTGACAGGGAGTGTCGGTAATCATGATCATATGACTCCTGGGATGCTGCAGTGGCCTCAATTTTGCAAATAAAACTGATCTGGCCATTGTGGAAATTTCAATTTCATAGGAGTAATGTGTCCCAGATATATTTATGCATTCTTTAAGACAGCAGATTTTAGATGGAAAAATAGTTTCAGTATAAGCGCTGTTTGGACCAACTTGAGGGTACAAACAGATAAATACAACGACAATTTTAGTAGTACGTAAATATTAGAAAGCACCCTTTATATGTTGTGATGCTTTAGCACACCAACTACATTCCATGAATTATAATCTACAATCCATCATAAAAGAGATAGCTATGATGAGGGCTAGGGGAAAATAATGAGAGAAAGACTAGATTATTTATTAGGGGTGGCAAATAAATGAATGGTCTCAAAGATTTGTGAGTTTGGATGAGAGATCTAACGGGAGAGAAAATCTTTCTCTAGTGGAGCTTCATTTCTGATGACTGCATAGACCTATGTCATCTTCTTGGCAGCAAAATAGAAGTGGTTTGTTTTTTTTTTTAAAGGATTTTTTTAGTTTCCAACTCTGGTTGGCAGCCTTGAGATTTTTTGGGTGGTTTCCCATCCAAGTAATAACTGGATCTATCCTTCATAGCTTTACTGATTACTGAAGGACATCTAGATGAAAGAAAGCAAAAGGGACAGAATAGCTTCATCTGAGGAACTGGAAGATCTTGGAGAGCTGAGGATAGGAGATTTGGCTGAGCAGATCTGAAAGATAAGAAAGACTGAAGAGATATGGGCTAAGCCGTAACTATGGCTTAGAATAGAGGCAATCAGTGGTGGGTTGCTACCGGTTTGCCCCGGATCATGCAAACTGGTAGCAGTGGTAGCGGTGGCGGGAAGCTCTGTGCAGAAGCGTCACATGAGCACACCCACGAATAAACCGGTAGTGACTGGTTTTAAAACCCGCTCCTGGAGAGAATATATTTCCTTTCTATTCTAAGCTATAAAAATGTTTTCAAAATAGAAGATCCAAGGTCTTTCCAGATAGACTTGGAAAAACTTTTGCATGAAAACCTGACAGCAACTTTTACTGTTACTAATGGTCAAATACAAAACTTATCCAGGTATTGTGAAAACAAGAACAAAGAGTTTTTACTTGATCTGGGAGCAGACAGGAGGTTGGAATTTGGGGAGGAGCTCAAGAAGCGAAGTGTTTTTGGCAATGAAACACAAAACAGAAATAATACATAATAATACAAAAATATGTACCATGTACACACGCAACTGGTGTACAGACAATCTATGCCTATTACAAAGACAGAGCAGGTTGCCCTACCAGACAATGAAGGGCAACATTTGCAGTATTAATGGGAACCTGGCATGGCCAGTTTTTTTCCCTCTTAGATGCAGACCCAAAGTGGAGTTTTCATAGTCTTCAGCTACTCAGATTGAGGTTCAGTCAGTCAATTCTGTTTGATTTACAAAGTCCCACATTGGCTGCCACAAAATATGGGATAAAATACAGTAATAATAAGAACAGAAGTTAAAACTCCAGGAATTTAGTCCTTGGTGAAAGCGTAGGCAATTTCCTGGCAGTTCCTGGAGGACAAATGATGGTCAGAGAACTTAGCCACGAGGAGAAGGGGTGTACAGTTCCCAACAGGTTAGCGGCACCAGTGGAATTTCTGGGCAAACTTGTACATCACTCCTTTGTAGGCCTCACGGAACTGCCTGTTCATGGCTGCATAAAGTAAAGGGTTAATACAGCTGTTCAGCCACGTCAGATTGGCAGCAATCACGTGTAGGATAGTTGGAGCCCGGTTTTTGGCATCAAAGATGTTGATGAGCAAAAAAGGGATATAGCAAAGAACAAAGAACATAAAAACCACAAAGCACATGCGGGTCACTCGCTGGAATTCGGAGTTGCTATCCTTGGTTTTGCAGGGGGTCGCTTTCTTTGACGGGACCACAGGCTGGGCCACAGGAGGAGCCGTGCTGCTGTCCAAACTCGGGGGAATGCTGGTCTTAGAAGTTGGCTCAGAGGGCAGACCCTCACAGGAATGCTGTGAAGTAGCTGCACTGTCCACCCCACTGTCCAGCTCATGGTATTGTCCTGGTATAGTTGAGTTGGTTCCAGCTACATGAGCCTGAGCCCCCTTCAAGCTGCTCTTCTTCAGTTTGTATTGATCCATGGCCTGGGCAGCTGTCTTGACTTTGCGATGGATGAGGAAATAAAAGATGCCAACACAGCTCAGGCCCACCACAAAGTAGAAGCCCAGGAGGATGGTAGTGTAGGGCCTCCCACGGATGCGATGGAAGCTGCAGGTACAGACTTTGGGGACCAAAACATAAACATGCCACAGGGGGGCAAAACTGACAATTCCAATGACCCAGGTCCCCAGAGAAATTAGTATCACTCCCACACGGGTGAAGATACGGTCAAAGAGAGCTGTATTGGCAATGAGGAGGTAGCGGCTCACTGCTATGAGACAGAGAGTCAAGACGGAGACTGAGTTGGAGACAAACAGCAGCATCCCAAAGACACGGCAAAAATCAGCTCCCGACCTCCAGTAGAGATGAAGGTAGGAGTCCACGGAAAAGGGCTGCAAAAAGGCGCAATACAGGATGTCGGCCAAAGTTAAGTTGACAATGAGAATGTTGAAGCGTGTCTGCAGTTTGGTGTCAAGAGCATAGGCCAACAGAGTTAACACATTGCCCACTGTGCCCACTATTGTGACCACAATGCCCCAAGACACTGACAAGTAGCGGTAACCAAGAAGGGATGGGTCATAGCAGGAGAAATTAGCAAGATTTTCCATCATGGCAGGATCTGATCCCAACTAGGCCTCCCTCTGGGGGAAAACTTGGAAATAACCACAGCAGTGTTGGTTCTAGAAAAAAGGAGAGATGGACGGAATTAATCCAAAGTAAATTCTGATTAACAAAGATGTCAGTGCAGACATTAGGACTGTCATTCAATATATAATATACACCATGTATACACTATTTTCAAAGGGTAAATGTAGTGGAAGATAGAATTCTAAAGATGGGTCTTAGCTTCGGTAACTGAGAACCAACCATCCATTCACAAACAATATGTCTCTGATGATCATATGTGGTTTACTCTGTTTTTAAAATTCCATTTTGAAAATTTTATAAATAAAATTTTAAGTTTGTGTACACTTGGAATAGGTTATAGATATAGAGATAGATAGATGATAGAGATAGATAGATGATAGATAGAGATAGATAGATGATAGATAGATATAGAAGATAGATATAGATGGATAGACAATAGAAGATAGATAGATAGATAGATAGATAGATAGATAGATAGATAGATAGATAGATAGATAGATAGATAGATGGATGGATGGATGGATGTTGGCTGGTGGCCCCCAGGAGGAGAACGTTCTCTGTTAGAGCCCTGACCCTCTGGAATGGTTTGCCCACCGAGTTCAGGACAGCCCCCAACCTCCTTTCCTTTCACCGCAAACTGAAGATGTGGCTCTTCCACCAAATCAACTGATCCGTTGGGGTTTGTATATTGCTATAATTTTAATTTGGTTTTAATGGGGATTTTAATTTTATTGTGATTTGTATTATGAATTGTTGTTCTGTAAGCCGCCCTGAGTCCTTCAGGAGAACAGCGGCATATAAATCGCAATAATAAATAAATAAATATAGATGATAGATAGATGATAGATATAGATGATAGATGATAGATTGATAGATTGATAGATTGATAGATAGATAGATAGATGATAGTTAGATATAGATAGATAATTGATATAGATAGATGGATAGACAATAGACAATAGACGATAGATTGATAGATAGATAGATGATAGATAGATATAGATGATAGATAGATGATAGATTGATAGATAGATAGATGATAGATAGTTAGATATAGATAGATAATTGATATAGATAGATGGATAGACAATAGACAATAGACGATAGATTGATAGATAGATGATAGATAGATATAGATGATAGATAGACAATAGACGATAGATAGATAGATAGATAGATAGATAGATAGATAGATAGATAGATAGATGATAGACAGATAGATGGATAGATAGATGGATAGATAGACAGACAGACAGACAGACAGACAGACAGATCTGGATCCAGATCTGGATCCAAATCCAGATCCAGATTGCTATCTCCGAGCCACTATCAACCAAATGGCTTGTTTATCCGGGGAAACTTTCACAAAGGTCACACAATTTATTTTTTTAGAAGAAAATCCTCCCTTAGACAGGGTGGTCAAGTCCATTCAGTTTAAATATATACTGTATTGTGAAGTTATTGTTATATCCTGAAATATTGGGGAACATTTCATGATATAACAGTATCACTTCTAAACACTCTAACAATATTGGTTCCAAACTATCTTTGTCTTCTGGGCTTTCTGCCTATAGATTATTGACACCATATCGTTTCAGAGGCAGGGTTTGCTATGTGCCTCTACAGTGCCTAGAGAGAAAGGGTTCCCATCTCCTTTTGGAAATTCCAATATGATGATCAAAAGAAGATTAGAAAAATGTTGGAGATCAACAAACAACAAAAATTCTGCTAGCCTTTCATAATTGCCATGATTAGAATTATTACAGTACTTATTTTATTTTATGCACATGCACACAAGTACTTACAACTTAATTCCTTTCAGGGAACAGAAATAAAAATTTTAACCCAGTTCTTCTTTCTTATTGGGCCTAATTGGGATATTGGCAGGGAAAGTTTTTCAAATTGTTTCCTTTTTTAAATATAATTTTATTAATTGTTGATTTCTCCCAAAGATAAGATTTAAAGAATAACTAAGTGCAACTCCCAAACTCTCAAGGGCTCTAAAGTATCATCCTGGCATCTAAAAAAATAGCAATTTTCATTTAAGAAGCAAAAACTTTTTAGGGCAGTCTTCTCCAAACTGGTGCCCTTATAGCTTTGTTGGACATCTCTCATCCTCATCAGTTTGCCTTCAGATATTCAACTGATGACACTTGAAGAACAGTATGTTTGAGATTCAGACAAATGTCTTAATATCCTGAATAGTCTTCCTATGTAATTCTATTAATTTGATTGCCAACAAAATCTCAGCCTTTTTGACAAACAGGACCCTTTTGTATTATAGAGCTCTGGTGACAAAATGTTCATTTAAGACTCCCACACCTTTCCTTTCCTTTCCTTTCCTTTCCTTTCCTTTCCTTTCCTTTCCTTTCCTTTCCTTTCCTTCCTCTTCCCCTTTCCATCTTTTTTTTAATTTTTAATTTTTTTTTATTTTAATTTGATTTATATGCTGCCCTTCTCCGGAGACTCAGGGCGGCTTACAATGCATTAAGCAATGGCCTTCATACTTTTGTATATTTATACAAAGTCAGCTTATTGCCCCCACAAACTGGGTCCTCAATTTACCCACCTTAGAAAGGATGGAAGGCTGAGTCGACCTTGGGCCTGGTGAGAATTGAACTCGCAGTAATTGCAGGCAGCTGGATGTTAAATGCTGCCTTAGTAGGAGGCATTAGCCTCCTACGCCACTCAGGCTCCCTTTCCTTTCTTGTCAACTTTCCTTTCCTGTCATACTTTCTTGTCACTTTCTTGTCACTCATGGGTTTTTCTCCTTTTTTCTTTATCCGTCGAATTCAATGTCCCAGGCAAGGGGGTGTTTGAGAAAAACCTGAATTCATTCATTGCCAATGAATGAATAATTATTGGTTTTATTTTCTTGATTGAAGAGCATTAATCTACCTGGCCATTTCCATTTCCTATTGTGGAATAGCCTGGATAGTGCTCTATGAAAATTGTTTTCCCTCTCCCCCAAAATTGGGAGAGAGGAAGAAACTGCACTGCCCTCACTCCAGTAGATCAAAAGTCCTTCCTTCAACCTATTTTATACCAAGAACTCTTTGGGAATCAGATGGAAGTTATCGAGTCAACCCCACACTTTCAGCTGGTCTGCCATCAAGTTCTATGTTCTCCAGATTGCTGAACTATACAGTATGTCCTATACATCCTGCCCCTTCTTTTCAACAGCCAAACTTTCCCCCCATGGTCAAGTCTAAGAGGGATAAAATCTATCACTAGAGACTATTTCTGAGTTCTTGTGCATGACAAAGAAATCAATATATAATCCTGAATACTTCTGTTATCTCCCCACCCCTTATGAAAATGTATGCTGGGGTGTTGTTGTTTGTTTGTTTTTTGGTCAGTTGAGACTTTTTCTCCTTTTTCCTATGACCGTTGAATTCAATGTCCTCCAGCATATTTAAACAGGAAGTAAATAGATGAAGTTTCAGCTTCAGGTTTCTGCCTGAAAAATTGTTGGCAAATCTATGTATACATTGTTGAGCGGGTGCCAAACTTGACGTGAAAAAAGAACTTGCGATGTACTTGCTGGAATTCCCTCTTTTACACAATATTGGGCGACGGAAGGTACCGTGTGCCCATTTCCCTTCAACTGGCTCTGAGGGTGGCGTGTAATGAGGTCAGGAGGAAACAGAAACAGGAAGAATTTGGAGGCTGATCCAGGCATGACTGAATGGAAGCTGTTCACTATGGCATCTATTTCTGCTCTCCTCCCGCCCCTAACATTACCGTTATGGTTATTCATGTTATTATTTTACTTTAACTATTTCTTTTCTATTACAAAAACTGATGTTTATCCCTAACAACATTAATTAGTGATCACAGGAAGCCATCATTAAGATTTATAATTATGGGATTTAAAATTGCATTACTACAGCCTAAATCTCTCACCGGTTTCACCCAGTTCCTGTGTCTTAAGAACATATTAGAATAGAATAGAATAACAGAGTTGGAAGGGACCTTGGAGGTCTTCTAGTCCAGACCCCTGCTTAGGTAGGAAATCCCACACCACTTCAGACAAATGGTTATCCAACATCTTCTTAAAAATTTCCAGTGTTGGAACATTCACAACTTCTGGAAGCAAGTTGTTCCACTGATTAATTGTTCTGTCAGGAAATTTCTCCTTAGTTCTAAATTGCTTCTCTCCTTGATTAGTTTTCACCCATTGCTTCTTGTCCTGCCATCAAGTGCTTTGGAGAATGGTTTGACTCCCTCTTCTTTGAGGTATTGGAACACTGCTATTATGTCTCCCCTAGTCCGTCTTTTCATTAAACTAGACATACCCAGTTCTTGCAACCGTTCTTCATATGTTTTAGCCTCCAGTCCCCTAATCATCTTTGTTGCTCTTCTCTGCACTCTTTCTAGAGTCTCAACATCTTTTTTGCATCGTGGCGACCAAAACTGAATGCAGTATTCGAAGTTGATCCCCCAAAATCAACAACCAGTAAGTTTCACAGCAAGAAAATAAGTGTGAACTGGCAACAGGTCACACTTTAAGCTGTCATGAAATATTCCAGACCTGAGGCTGATACATGCAATATCTTCCCACAGACCTTCAGAATTCTATCCATCCAGGAGGCATAGATAGCAGCAAATACATTCACAAAATGAGAGGCACACCGATATTTTCTCATTTTAGTTTTCTCTTGAATATAACTTTCCTTATATGAAGTAAACAAGAATGACTTACTGGGAACACAAGAACCAGATGACTCCAAGCGGATGTTCAACGTCTGCCGCTCCCACAATCTCCACCTTTTTATTTTTTGACACCGATATTTATAAAGACTTGAATTGGGGAAGGAAAGTCCCAGGTTTCCAAACTCCCTGAAGTAACTTCCTCTTGTGACACCCTTGAAAGCCTGTTCGTTAGACCGATATGTTCTTACAGAACTTATCCAGCGCTGGCCCTGGTCTTCAGGAATGCCTCCAGACTTGCAGTGAGTTTTAAACAAGCCTCAATAAAGATTAAACATTAAACCTAACTTGCCTGGGATGAAGAAGGAGAGAGGCAAGGAAAAAAAATGAAAGTGCTGCTTCAGCCCAACCCATTTTGCTCATGAGGCCATCAAAGAAACTTGTTGACTTAGGTAGGATGTTACCCTTTCTGAGCAGAAAGCATATGAAAACTAAAAGGAGGGTACACTCACCATCGTTGAAGGTTTGCTATCTCAAAAGTGCTCCTTTTTAAATTCAGAGTTCAACTTTCCATTCCTCAACCTCAAGGGTACGTGGGTAGCTTCTGCATATTAAAACCCTTTGTGCAGTGGCCTACAGCTTTTTTAATGTCATCAGCATTTTATATAATAGATACAGCTTTGTCCAAAGGACTTGGCATTTGTGTGTGTGTGTGTATGTGTGTGCGCGTGTGCGCCAGGGGTGGGTTCTACTTACCTTTACTACTATTCACAACGGGGCCGCTCATGTGCGCAGGTACACTTCTGTGCATGCACAGATTGTCATTTATGATGTCTAAGTGGGTGGGTGGAGCCTCCCACCAGTTTTACTACAGGTTCCATAGAACCGGACAGAATCGGGAGCAACCTACACTGGTGTGTGTGTGTGTGTGTGTGTGTGTGTGTGTGTGTGAAATCAGTTTTGACACCTGATGAAAAAATCCTAGCAGTTTTCTTGGCAAGATTTTTGGGCTTGCCCTTGCCTCCTTCCTAAGGTTGAGGCAGAGTGTCTGGCCCAAGTTCATCCAGCTGGCTTCATGTCTAAAGTGAGATTAAAACTCACAGTTTCCCCGTTTCTAGTTTCAAGCCTGAACCATTAGACCAGGGGTGTCAAACTCAATTTCATTGAGGGCCGGATCAGGGTTGTGTTTGAGGTGCCGGAGTGGGTATGGCCAGGGTGGGCGTAGCCAGCTTAACATCACTTGTGTCGGGAGCATCTGTGGTGGCCCGAGCGCTCTGCCAGCGAAAACGGTCTCCCGAGCTCTGTTTTCTGCTGCAATGGCCTCCAGCAACACTCTGCCAGTGAAAACGGAGCTCTGTAGGGCTGTCCGCGGCCCTTGTGAGCTCCATTTTCAGGTGCGATGGCCTCCTGCAACCCCCTGCCAGTGAAAATGGAGCTCCATTTTCGCTGGCAGAGGCACTGCGGGGTCAGTCCTTTGCTGTTTCCAGGGCGGCCCTGTGGGCCAGATCTAAGCACCTTGTGGACCAGATCTGGCCCCTGGACCTTGAGTTTGACACCTGTGCACTAGACCAACCAGGCTTTTAGAGTATGATAAATATACTTTATGACTCGTAGAGTAAGATAAATAACAAGGGAGTATATGGAAACAATTCCATCATTCCTTGGTGGTGGTGCAACTGCTCACTTAAGGAGAACATAAAGTAAAGGCACCCTTCCATGTACCACACTGAGGTGTATGGTGGGGTATCATGTTGAGTAAATATGCTCAAGGATTGCACTGCAGCTACCTGATAGTAGTGGCTGCAGAGCATAATTTACATGCTGCAAAGATTTCATCAAGCCTGATGTACCGATCAGAGAAGAAATGGAGAAGATATCTTATCATCTGAGCACCTATAATTCAAATTTCAAAACCTCCTTCCATTTAAAAAATAATAATTTATTAATTTGAGGAACGGTAGAATGCTTTTTGAAAAGACCCTCTTCGGTAAATTGATACTGTTAGCCATGATTATCTCAGGTCTAAATTCTAGTCAATAATGACAGACAATTCTTTGAATTATAGAGAAAATACTGATTATGAATACCACTTAGCATACAACAGTAAGTTGTGGCGCTGAATAAAATTGCCTTGGGCAAACTGGTAGTGGTGGCAGCGGGAGCATGCGCATGCGCACAAGCGAACTAGTAGCAAACTAAATTGAAACTCACTACCGAAGTGAGCCATTTGTTTCTCCTCAAAAGTGAGAAACAGGGATGAATAAACTTCCACATCCCATTTCTCTGTTCTTCGAGAAGCAACACTAGACAAGCAACCAAGGCAGTGAGGTTGGGGTTAATACAGAAGATTGGGGCTAATAAAGTGTTTGAGATGCTCTATGAGAATGGTACAGCTTAGAATCATAAAATGGTAGAGCTGGAAGGGACCTTGGAGATCTTCTAGTCCAGCCTCCTGCTCAAGGCAAGAGTCCTTACACCATCCCAGTCAAATAATTGTCCAGTCTTTTCTAGAAAAGACATGATAGCCATCTTCCAATACTTGAGGGGCTGAGGGGCTACCACAGAGAGGAGGGGGCCAAGCTCTTTTCCAAAGCACCTGAAGGCCAGACAAGGAATAATGGATGGAAATTGACCAAGGAGAGATTCAACCGAGAAATGAGGAAGAACTTTCTGACAGTGAGAACAATCAACCAATGGAACAGAAGTTGCCTTCGGAAGTTGTGGGAGCTTCATCACTTGAGACTTTCAAGAAAAGATTGGACTGCCATTTGTCAGAAATGGTGTAGGGTCTCCTGCTTGAGCAGGAGGGTTGGACTAGATGACCTACAAGGTCCCTTCCAGCTCTGTTAATCTGTTAAATGTATCAAGACGTTTTCCTTCTTTGGAAACTTGGTCCGTAAGCACCAAATATATCGAGATGTGAAGTCATGACCATCCCAGTCTGAACAGATGAGGAAAAATGCATCTCCTATCAACTTCTGCCAACCTCTATCAGAAGAAAGGGGCAGGCTGAGATCTCCTGAAAGAAATCAGGAAGATCTTGGAAAAGCCAGGGGAAAATAAGGGACAATGAGAAGAGGCCATCCACATCTGAGAGAGACAAGGGCAGAATTCCTGGAAATTAATAAATGGCCCTCAGCTATGGCTCCATTGCATTTCACAGCTGTGAGGGCAAGGGTGTGCTTCTGTTATGGCCACATAGAGGTGGTGCTGATATGTGTGTTGGGGAGGAGAAAACATTCAGGAAACAGCCTAAGCGGCTTGTTGCTAGAAAGACAAGAAAGACATGATACAGCTAGTCCTTGATTTACAACAGGTCATGTAGTGACCATTCAAAGTTACAACGGCACTGAATTTCTCACTTATGACCTGTTAGAATAGTTTTTAGTTAGGTTGTAGACGTCAATGTGATCTTTCAATGTCCCAGCAGCTACAATTAAGCCAGATTTCTTTTGTCAAGAAAACTTGAATTGTTTAAAGTCAATAAACTATTTACATTTTAAATCACAGAACATTGTCTCTTGGTCTTTATTTTGTTTCTTAGGTGAATGTGCCTAGAGCATATTCCCTTCTTATCTAGCCATTTTGAAAGAGAGTGTGTCTGTTGTTGAGTGTTTGTGATAAGTCTGTCAAGTCAGTGTATCTCTTTGTGTGTTCTCAGTTTTCTGAGAGGAAAGGGGGGTCATATTTATAGGGTGGCTAAGCCACTCCCCTTTCTGTCCCTTAAAAAGGGAGGAAAAGTATAAACATAAAACTATTCTTTCAGTATAGACAGTGTAGTTCAGTGGCACTATTTTAGATTATTATCTGACATGACCGTTGCGGCATTCCCATGATCATATGATCAAAATTCAGACACCTGGCAACTGACTCATACTTACGACGGTTGCAGTGTCCTGGCATCATGTGATAATCTTTTGCAATCTTCTGATAGGCAAAGTCAACGTTGGAAGCCAGATTCACTTAACAAATGAATTACTGTTACATGAGTTTGTGTACCTCGGCTCAACTATCTCTGACACTCTCTCTTTAGATACTGAGCTGAATAAATGTATTGGTAAAGCAGCCACCACATTTTCCAGACTTACAAACAGAGTATGGCTTAATAAGAAGCTAATGGAACATACAAAGATCCAGGTCTATAAAGCCTGCGTCCTGAACACACTCTTGTACTTCAGTGAGTCTTGGACCCTGTATGCATGGCAGGAGAGAAAATTTAACACCTTTCATATGCACTGTCTCCGACGAATTCGTGGCATCACCTGGCAGGACAAAGTTCCAAATAGCGCAGTCTTGGAACGTGCTGGAATTTCTAGCGTGTATATACTATTGAAACAGCGCCGTCTACGCTGGCTAGGGCATGTCGTGAGTATGGCTGATGGTCGGATTCCGAAAGATCTCCTGTATGGAGAATTAGTGCAGGGAAAACGCCTCAGAGGGAGACCACAGCTGCGATATAAGGATATCTGCAAAAGGGACCTAAAGGCCCTGGGAATGGACATTAACAACTGGGAAACCTTGACCTCGGATCGTTCAGCTTGGAGGCTAAAGACGCAGCATGGCCTTCTCTAATTCGAAGAGACACTTGTTCGGCAGGCTGAGGCAAAGAGGCAGTCCCGGAACCAGCAAAATCTGGGGGCTGGGCAGGAGACAGAATGTATCTGCCCTCCGTGTGGAAGGGATTGCCACTCTCGAATTGGCCTTTTTAGCCACACTAGATGCTGTTCTAGGACCTCTTTCCAGAGCATGATACCATAGTCTCTTTAGACTGAAGGATGCCAATGATGGGACTGATTTACCAACTGCAGTGATTCACTTTTAAAAAGGTGTCAATAAAGGTCATAAATGAGGCAAAATTCACTTAACATGTCTCACTTAGCAACAGAAATGTTGGGCTCAATTGTAGTCGTAAGTAGAGGACTAACTGTATTGAGCAAAGCCTGTTAATTTCCCATCAAATAGTGGGTTGGCCTTTGTAGGAAGGAAGAGGATGCTCTGTAGCTGTGATTGCAAACCTATGGCACCCGTGCCAGAGCTGCTCTTCTGGATTCCGTCGTGCGCATATGCACTGGCCAGCTGCTGTCTTCTAATGCTCTGGCGTACGCACACACACTCCAGTTTTGGCACTCAGTGCCGAAAAGATTACCTGTCACTGCTCTATAGAGTGTCTTGCTCTGTTATAGCTGGATTTTTTTTTTACATTCTTGTGTACTGTGCAAAAGTTTCTCCTTCCTTCTCAAAACACTCTGCGAACAAAATGTCATAAGAGAAGCCATTTTGTCATAAGAGAAGCCATTTTGTAGGCAGCTAGACTAATCAGAGTACAAGTACATTTTGAAAGGTCTGATTTACTAGCAAATGGTGGACAATTGAAACAAGATGTTTGGTTACTAGGAGGCTGTGCATCCAAACACTGCCAAGTATGTCTTAGATTAGAAGCATTAGTATTATAGGGCTGGAAGGGACCTCAAAGGTCTTCTAATCCAACCCCCTACTCAAGGCAGGAGTCTTATACCATCCCAGTCAAATGGAACACGAAGATTGGGTTTTCTTTCAGTAAATGGCAATACCTACAACTTTTTCCAGGCAAACCTAGTTAGTGAGGTTGTTTGGATAGTATTTTGTTTCTCTTTTCTTTAAATATGCACCTACTTTTTAAAGATCACAGACAATCTTTGCAGGCAATTGTTGCAAGCTCCTGCAACATGGACTGGAAGACTGCTCCGTTCCGAAGACGTTGGATCACATCTTCTGCTCTTGGCTATGATATGTACGGGGGTTTGAGCCTAACAACATGTGAAGAGCAACATGCTTTCCCTACCTTTGCCTGCAGTCTGATGAAGCCTCAGAAATATGTAGGGAAAAAAAATTGGAGCTTCTTAGCAACCTTTCAAACTAAGATCCAAACTGAAAATGTTGTCTCATCTCATTAAAAACATAGCTGGCACTATCCCACAGCCTGTGGTTTTGGAGTAAGATAAGGCCTTTTGGCTGGTGTTTTGTTTATCATGCACATCTTGGAATGTTTATATGATTCTTTCCTTCTTTCTTGTGCACACAAAAACTGTGGCAGCTGACAGATGAAAAGGGATGTGCTAAAAGCTTAAAGGGATAATATTGACTTGGGAGACAGCAGTTTAAAGAAGGAAGTGAAATCTTGGCCTGGCTATTAACATTTGCCTCTCCCAGACCTTATAGAGTGCTTCAAGACAGGCCCAGAAACATATTATATGATGTTTAGGTCTTAGGAGGAAAATGTCCTTCCTCCCCAAGTAGTTTTATTTCCAAGCTGGGAAAAAATCAAAGGCCAGATGATTGTCGAAGAGGTAAGGAAGATTTTATTTTGCCCAAGATGTCGGATGGCAACTGCATCTTTGTCAACTGTTAGTTTCTATTCCATAGGTTTGAGCCAATCATTAAAAATACGGACACAGTGAATCAATCAATCATATCCCCTCCTCCTGTTCAGATTATCTCATGCTGCTTGACTGTGCAAAAGTAGCTGGGGCAGGTGGTTTTCTTCACAATATCAGTGGACAGCCTCAGTAGCATCTGTAGCTACTGTCAGAAGAATAATTTGAGGTTCCAACTGGAGCCAGGATTATGCAAGAATAAATAAAAACGAGGTACCAGACAGCTGTGAGGGAAGAAGAAATATTTATTCCTAAAAGCAAACAGTTTGCCTTTAAGGGGCAGCTGCAGAGAAATGGGATATAGCAGCAGACTTTTATATGGGGAACTTATCTGGGGTGTGGAAGTGTCTACGTGCTATTCTAGGGTGACACTTGAGGGGGGTGGGTGTGTATTCTTGTGATCATGCAGTTTCGCTAATTTAGTTAACTCTATTTGTGTTTGCAGACCTTATCCTTTGATATGTGGAATAGGTCTGGGTAACTTATTTGGGAGTTTGAGGAAGTTTGGGTAAAGGATTTCCCCCTGTTTTCTATTTTTACTTGATTAATTTAGTTTCAGATTGACTGTCAATTATCTAGCGGAGACGCCGATTCTCAGACCATTGTGGATTTTGTTAATGTTCTAAGGTAAGGTGGGAACTGTATAAAGAATAAAATATATTTGGATACACAACTTCTCACACTACCCACAATACATGAGCCATTGGTCTTTCCTATGCTCATCTTTAGATTTGCTCACTTAACCTGAAATGACAGAACTAGTTCTTCCTTTATAAGATGGCATTTCTACTGCTTACTACAATCCTTAAGCTCATTGCCAGTCTTTTATGCCATTTTAAATATTATTGTAAGCAAATAAAGAAAATATTCCAAAACAAGAGATGGACAAACCCAGAGAGATTTGGGAGATTCATGAGGAATTTAGTCCTAATAAAGAGATTTAAGCTTAACCAGATAGACTTCATTATTATGAGGCAGGGTTAGCAGAGACAGCATGGAATAAATAAGCAAACAGCCACTATGCTTTTATGACTGCAAATTCAGGTGTGATGGAATTGCACATCAGGCCACAAAAGAGCTGGTATAGATAGCGCGACAAACTCTGTAGTAGGTTCCTAGGGAAATGTCACTATGATGGTACATCTTAACAAAGACCAACTTGCAGGTGGGTGTTGTTGTTGGTCGTTTGTAGTTGCACACTAGAAATGTGTGAATATCCAAATGTAGATTATATAATGCAATTGCAATGTTTGAAATGGCATTGTTGAAGGTCTTTTATCTGGGAATGTTGCTTTATATGTCCTTGTATGTCTGATCATGACTGCAGACTTTTTAATAAAGTTTGGAGAGTTTTAATCCATGGCATGACACATTGGAAGAATGGATCCAGGTAGGTAGGAGGTAGCAAAGAAGGTATTGGGTATATAGGATATTTTTCCAACAATTATAAGCCCTTCCTTCCCTCCCTCCCTCCCTCCCTTTTTCTTTTTTAAGCAACAAAATCAGAGGTGGTATTCAGCAGGTTCTGACCAGTTCTGGAGAACTAGTAGCGGAAATTTTGAGTAGTTTGGAGAACCGGTAAATATCACCTCTGACTGGCCCCGCCCCCATCTATTCTCTGCCTCCCAAGTCCCAGCTGATCAGGAGGAAATGGGGATTTTGCAGTAACCTTCCCCTGGACTGGGGAGGAAATGGAGATTTTACAGTATCCTTCCCCTACCATGCCCACCAAGCTACGCCCACCAAGCCATGCCATGCCCACAGAACCAGTAGTAAAAATGTTTGAATCCCACCACTGAACAAAATGGCCTGGCTGGATAGAAATTTTCGGAAATTTTCTATACTGCAGTGCCTTAGCTCTAATCTAAACTGCAAAAATCAAGGCAGTTTAGTCATTTGTATCTTTTTGCTGCCATCTAGTAGTCAGTTTAATTTTGCAACCCAAATCTGGTAACCCATCTGTAACCTGGTATATTGTGTGTTGCTTGATTTCTAGGATCTTACCCAATAACTCAAGTACAAAATGCAGTTGAATTAGATTGCTTTTATTGATCAAGTGTTTCTATTACAGGTAACCATCTGGAAGTACATCTGGATCCCTGGGTCACACCTTTTATACCTGGAAGGCGGAGTCAAGGTAAGGAGGGACCAGGGGAGTGTCTAGCTGGGTAGGTGGGAGTAACCCTTGCCATGCCATGGGGAACAATGCTAAGCATTTATATGCAACATTGTGAAGGACTCGGAAGCCAGGACAATAATACAACATAACAATTGTTATGTCTAAGGTTAAAGTTTAATTCTGTTAAATTGATCTATTAGGGTTTCCTGCCTAAGCTGCGGGTTAGACTGGAAGACCTCCAAGGTCCCTTTCAACTCTTATTGTATTCTAATACAGGTTAGTATGTTCAATCCTACACTGCATCATTAAGTATGAAACCAATATGTATGTTTATTAGACCTCAATTTAATTAACGAAATGACTAATGTCACCTATTGATCGTTACTTGTAGAGCAGCAGTGATCATTTTTCAGAGAATGATGGAGTTTGTTCAGAATTTTGGCAGGGCTTCCAAGGTCTGGAAAATTAATAGAATAGAATAGAATAGAATAGAATAGAATAGAATAGAATAGAATAGAATAGAATAGAATAGAATAGAATAGAATAGAATAGAATAGAATAGAATAGAATAACAGAGTTGGAAGGGACCTTGGAGGTCTTCTAATCCAACTCCCTGCCCAGGCAGGAAACCCTATACCACTTCAGGCAAATGGTTATCCAACTGCTTCTTAAAAATTTCCAGTGCTGGAGCATTTACAACTTCTGTAGGCAAGTTGTCCCACTGATTAATTGTTCTGTCAGGAAATTTCTCCTTAGTTCTAAGATGCTTCTTGATTAGTTTCCACCCATTGCTTCTTGTCCTACCCTCAGGTACTTTGAAGAATAATTTGACTCCTTCTTCTTTGTGGCAATCCCTGAGATAGTGGAACACTGCTATCATGTCTCCCCTAATCCTTCTTTTCATTAAACTAGACATACCCAGTTCCTGCAACTGTTCTTCATATGTTTTAGCCTCCAGTCCCCTAATCACCTTTGTTGCTCTTCTCTGCACTCTTTCTAGAGTCTCAACATCTTTTTTACATCCTGGAGACTAAAACTGATTACAATTTCTCCAGCTCCTTCTGATATAACATCTTTTGTACCTTCCAACAATTTTTGAAATTTACAGGCAATAGATCCTTCTCTTGGAGTCCTTGTCACTTTCTTTTTGACAATATGGATTTTCCTACCAATTCTAATTTTCAATTGACCTTTTCTCTCTCTCTCATAATTTGTAATTTTATGTTTGCCCATCCTCTTGGAAATAATCTCTCTCATCATCGATATAGATTTTAAAATGCTTATGTGCCATTTCAATAGAATAGAAACAAGCCACATATGCATAATTAATATAGACATTATGGGAACAATGATCAGTAAGTATCTATGAATTAAAATAAACCAAATACTACACATGCTAATAAGGATGCTGAATATGATTTATTACAACAATTCTGCAGGGATTCCTGAGCATAGGCGATGAACCTTAAATTCACCGCCTAAGGGAAATTTGAAAATTGTTTTTAAAAAAGGATGCGAGGTTTTGAAGCATTTTCTGTAACTGTCCTGTTAACAAAAACCTTCGGTAGCGATGAGTTTGGTCCCAGGCCACACCATACTTAATCTGCTGATTTTTTACCCATGAAAGCTTTTCAAAGACATGTAGGCACGGACCAAGCTTTATAGTTCTGGTTAGTTGTTTTAAGTTAGCTTTAAGTTAGTTAGCTTTAAGCAAGATTATTGTGACTACATTTGTCACGTGGCTTGAGGGGGGAAAGATCTCCTGTTTAAAACGTGTTGAAATTAATCTTCATAACCCATCCTGCATGGCCTCTAACAATTCTCGGCTTAACACCTGACTGAAGAACGCTGAAGGTGTCACCTTCCTAATCTTCCATTTGAGCAACTACATAAGCCTCTTGTTTGTAGCACAATCCCAAATGTATTTACTCAGTAGTAAGGCCAAAGTGGGTTTAAATGGCATTTTATTCCTTGTAAATATGTTTAGGACTGCAGTCTAAAAAGATTTAACAAATCACAATTGATCCTTTTGTAACTCTTTCATTGTTATGAATCATGAGCTAAAACTGATTCATTTTACATAGCTGGATTTTGAGAGGAGTTGCTGGAAGCATGTTTGGGGCAGTCAGCTGTTAAACAACTGACATGTTCAACAATTTCATACCTGAGGAACATGCTGGAAAATTGCTGTATTTATCTGCAAGGAAATCTATTTTCTTTCTTACAGATTTTCTTCCCAAATCATTTACCACTGAATGGGAAGGGGTCCCCTAGATTTATTGAAAATGTGGAAGTCAGGTTTTATCTGCCCAGCTTATTTTGGAACAGGATCATCTTCTTACATTGAGGGTTCATGCAGTGCCATTGCTGGTATCTATCATAATGAATGTAAGAGCCACAAACTAGAGTGATTGTGGAAGTTTCCACTAATCCTTCTTTCTTTCTTTATAGACTTGTTACCAATATGTGTTGGTCCTTGTAATCTTGCATTAGACCAAAGCAAACTATAGTGCAGGGAACTTGGTGACCCTTCAGCTTGTGTTGAATGATACTAAACAGCAAATTACCCAACGAACTGAATAATTTCCTCTTTTAAAACTAATCTAGATTGTTGTTTTGTTTCCTGAATGCCTAGCAGGAAGCTTCAGTGGTCATCTCTGAATCTCTTGTTAAAACCTTTTAAATTGGTGAGTTGTGGTAGCCTGTTCTTCCATTTAACTACATGACATATGGGAACTAATACATCCATTCACCCACCTTGTAACTCCTCACCATTCCTGACCTTGGGGGTTGAGTGATGTGAGGAAAGGAGGAACACCATGCATGAAAAGACAATGTATGTCTTTTCATACATTGCAATTAGCAACCTTCAGAGTTGGCCTACTAAGTACTATTGTGTAATGGGAATGGGGTAAAGAAAACCCACCAGGACAGACACTTCAGTAATGACAATCCCAAAAGTTATTTGTGTTTTTGGCTAAGCCCTTATTAGGTGATGGCATCTGACTGGTTGTTTCTGATTTCAGAAACTAAATGGAGTCAGCTCTGAGGAATTTAGATTTAGAATTTAAATTTAGATGAGGAATCACCTGGGCATTCCATGAAGTGGATAAAACATCCCTGAGGAAGCCAAGGAAAAGGTCTTCTTAATTTTATCCCTCCCTCCCCACCCAAATTATAAATGTTTGCTGAAAGGTATCTTTTTGTTTATATTCCTCTTTTAGTGACGGCCTCATTTAGCAACCGTTCAGTTACGACAGTGATGAAAAGGCAGCTTTGTGATCGGTCCTCACATTTATGACTTTTGCAGGTTGGTAAAGCAAATGAAAGGTGAAATAACATCATAAGCACAGTCATGGTTTCACTTAACGACTGCTTCACTTTAACAGCCAAGTTGCCAGTTTGGATTGTGGCTGCTAAAACAAGTACCATCTCTATTTGTTTTAAGGCTCTACAAAAGTTCCAAGGAAAAACTTAGGCAAGGGTAGTCAAATGTCCATCTATTCTCTGCCTCCCAAGTCCCATCTGATCGGGAGGAAATGGGGATTTTGCAGTAACCTACCCCTGGATGGGGAAGGAATGGAGCAGCAGTGGGTTTCAAAAATTTTTACTACTGGTTCTGTGGGTGTGGCTTGCTGGGAGTGGCATGGCTTGCTGGGGGTGGCAGTGGAAGGATACTGTAAAATCTCCATTCCCACTCCACTCCAGGGGAAGGATACTGCAAAATCCCCATTTCCTCCCGATCAGCTGGGACTTGGGAGGCAGAGACTAGATGGGGGTAGGGCCAGTCGTAATTTTTACTACCAGTTCTCCGAACTACTCAAAATTTCCGCTACCGGTTCTCAAGAACTGGTCAGAATCTGCTGAAACCCACCTCTGGAATGGAGATTTTACAGTATCCTTCCCCTGCCACATCCACCATGCTACGCCCACCAAGCCACCCACACAGAAATGGTAGTAAAAAAGTTTGAAACCCACCACTGGTCCAAACCCTTGTCTAATCCTAGCTTGTTGGTTGAACCTTATTTCTACTTTCTTCACAATGTTTGAGTCATTGAGCAGATGATGAAATAATGTTAAGTAAGAGGCAAATGTTTCTACGTACCACGTTGCTGCTGTTAAAAACACAGCTACAGAAAATGATTACAATTTCCCCATCCCCAATGAGTTCTTCCTCTATTAAATCCTCACAGAAGAACTAGTTTGCTGATTATTTAATTTTGTTAAACAAATTGACCTCTTAATGAAACATGGTTATTAGGGAGAAAACAAACCAAACCAAAAAGGTAGTCCTCAACTTACAACCACAACGGAGCCCAAAATTTCTGTTGTTGAGTGAGACATTTGTTAAGTGAGTTTTGCCCCATTTTACGGCTTTTCTTGCCACAATTGTTAAGCAAATCATTGCAGTTAATAAGTTAGGAACACGGTTGTTCAGTGAATCTGGCTTCCCCCTTGACTTTGTTGATCAAAAGTTCGCAAAAGGGGCTCACGTGACCTTGGGACAGCAAAGGTCGTAAGTATGAATCAGTGGCCAAGCATCTGAATTTTGATCACATGATTGTGGGGAAGCTGCAAAGGTCGTAACTATTGGCTGATGATGTTGCTGGGTTGTGGGTTGATGGATAAGTTATGTTGGAAATCACATTTTATGCTAGAATTTATATTTGTTAGATTTTTATGAGTTTTTATAAATTCTGTATTTGATTAGGGGTCTAAAAGATGTCATGAGTTTAGTTTAATTTTTTTACTATTTAAGCTCAAAGTGGTTATTTTATTTAATGCTTTTTTTCCTATCTTGTCTGATGTTGATTGTTATATTTGACCGGTTAAGAAACACTATTAAGATTGAATATTGGGAATTATTTTAATCTAAAATTTAAGATGCTCAAAGTTATTTTATTACTTTTTTTAAAGATAACTGTTATATTTATGTTTATATTTAGTTTGCGAGATTTTTATGAGTTTTCATAAATGATTTATGTTGTTATATATTTGGTTAGGGGGGTAATAGATGTTATAAGTTTGGAATATTTTTTTTATTACTTAAGGTTAAATTTGTTATATTTTTAGCTAGATCTCACCTAAAAAGTTGTTAGTTGTTGATTGTTATATATGATTGATTAACAGTGGAAGTCAGGGGGGGGGGAAGGGGGAGGGAGAGGGGGGTTGTTGGGGTGTGGGGTTGGGGGGGAAGGGATATTAAAAACTGTATTGTAAAACTTTTTCAATTAAAAAAAAAAGTTATGTTGGAAATGGTGGCAACACAGGCTTTTTGATGAACCACCATCAATCAATGAATCACTGTGTTGCCACCATTTCCAGCATAACTTATCCATCAACCCACAACCCAACAACAGTGCTTCCACCCAATCAAAATACAACTACATCATCAGCCAATCAGAATAAAACAACACTGTCAACCAATCAGAATACACCTTTGCCTCTTTTCATAGAAAAACGTCAGTTAAGATCACACAGTTTGCCCATAAGGACCAAACCGAGAACATCAGCCAGAAGATGATGAATGTGATTTCATCGAAACATCGCTACTATCCTTCTAAAGATATGTTTACAATTACACAGGAAGAAACCCGAGATATTACCTGTACACACATATATACCCGTGAAAACTTACATAGACAAATATATACATACATACATACATACATACATACATACATACATACATACATATATTAGTAGTACTACTATACTTCTAAACAGTAGTAGCCAAAATTGCAGAAACCTTTTGAGAAAAGTGTATTTTCTAAAACTAGTAATAACACCACTTTCTTTTGGAGTAGTACCATAAAATTATATATCAATGGAAAGATAATTTAATCAAGAATGTAATGCAATAACTTTTATGAGGGATTTGCTATTAGAATAGCAGTTACAGTAAAAAGTAGAAAAGTGAAACAGGTAGAAAAAAACAAAAATTATCGCCATAGAAAAAAAATGAGATATACAAAAATTATCACGTCAGTTAATACTTAGTTGGGTAACCTTTAGCATGAATTATGCCCTCACAACATCTTCCCATGGAGTGAACCAAGTTTTCTAGTTCCGCAGCTGTTCTAATGTGAATCCAAGATTGAATGATTGCTTCTATTAACTGGATTTTATTGGTGGGTCCCTTCTGACTAACAAGTTCCTTTAGCTGGCTCCATAGATTTTCAATTGGGTTAAGGTCTGGGCTATTCCCAGACCATTCCAGTAGTGGAATATGTTTATCTTGAAACACCCCCCCCCAAAAAGTGGTGTTATTAGCCATCAAACCTCAAAAATACACTTTTCCCAAAAGGTTTCCACAATTTTGGCCGCTACTGTATATACTTGGGGTGCTGATAAATTTAAAGAAGAAATATTAATATTTCAGTAGTATGAGTTTGCCTCAAAAGCCTTATATACACAGAAATAAGCTCTTAGGAAAGATTATGTTAATAAAGACCCACATGTTGTGCTTTGATAGTTGCCAAAATTTTTAGGCAGCAGCAGGTTGGAAAAAGGTCTCTTATATTTAATAATGACTACAATAAACCTGAGTTGCAGACTTGATTATCTGGATGGAGAAAATGTTTCTATTAAGAAGAAAACAAATCCTTTTTTACAGAACATCACCAGGAAAAAGAATTCAAGCCTAGTCCTCCTGCTGACATACTCATTTTCTATAGAGAATGAATCCATTTTATTTATATTTCTGTCCTGCAGCAGTGAGGAACTGTGTCTTCTTATTGGGCAGTGAGGGAACAACGGGATGGAAGCGATTTGTTCTACATTTGCTATAACAACTAAATAACAGGGAAGGGAACTGAAGGTATTCTTTTATTGCAATTTTAACAGCATGTTTCAATAAACAGAGACAACAAATATGCCAAGCAAAATGTGAACTCCGTCCATAAGGATTCGTAGCTCGGTTCGGAGAAAATGAGTTTGTGCCAGCCTGGCCTGAAGATAAGTCAACTGGCTTAGACAACTTAATAGCTGGGTGTAGTGGTGAAGGCTCTGGCCTAGAAACTAGGAGATGGTGAGTTCTAGTCCTCCATTAGGCACGAAGAATGGCTGGGGGCGCTTTGGGCTTTCTGATCGACAAGCTCAGCATCTTGACCACTGAGCCCCCTCTCTCTCTCTCTCTCTCTCTCTCTCTCACTCTCCCTCTCCCTCCCCCCTCCCTCCGTCCCTCCGTACCCCCCCCCCTGTTGAGCCCATCTCACAGATAGTTGTTGTGAGGAAAATAGGAGGCGGGACTTGGGAGTATTAGATATGTTCAGGGTCTTGAGTTACATATAAAAAAGACAGGATTAAAATATAGTAGTGATGATGA
This sequence comes from Masticophis lateralis, assembly GCA_030761175.1. NCBI lineage: Eukaryota > Metazoa > Chordata > Lepidosauria > Squamata > Colubridae > Masticophis > Masticophis lateralis. The sequence goes on from JAUDYJ010000002.1 coordinate 148,639,410, forward strand.
TGATAATAGTAATACTGTGTTTTCCCAAAAATAAGACCCTGTCTTATATTTTTTTGAACCCTGAAATAAGCACTTGGCCTTATCGTCATGCACTCAAAAGCCCGATTGGGCTTATTATCAGGGGATGTCTTATTTTGGGGGAAACAGGGTAGTAATAATAACGATGATGATTACAATGACAGAGCTTCAAGGCCTTTAGTCATCTTCATTTGAGGACACCCTTTGCCCCCTTCACATGCTTTTTTTTTTATCAATTTCTATAATTTCTAGAAATGTGAGCACTTGAAAAATAACATGTCCGGACATAGACACAAATCCAAAACCTACTTATTTCAAAGGAAAACTCCATTAAAGAATAGAGATCATACCTGCTAAATCAAGACCTGAAAATTATTGCTATCTTTGGGCAAACTTTCCTGCCTGAAGTCCAAGGTGGTGTGTTTTATCTCAGGGTCAAAATAACCTTTCTATTTAATTAAATGGTACCCTTGCCATTCAGGTGATTTAAAAACAAAACAAAGCCAAACAACAAATGGAGTCCTTTAGCCTTATGAGACTGCCCTGACAGGAAGAGACGGGCATTAACCAGCCTGGTTCCTAATGAAGGCTCCCTCCCCTGCAACTATTACTGGGGTGGAAGAGAAAAAGGACCCTGTCAGGAAGCAATTCTAGGAGAGGCTTGAAACAGAATGATGGCATGGAAGGAAGGGGGAAGGGCAAAAATCCCTATTACTATTCAGATGTTAATGCCACCAATGACTGAATTCCATATTTAATATTACACAGGGAACTTGTGAGTTGGGGATAGTCTTGCAGTTCGGTACATTGTCCGCTGGCAGCAGAAAGACAATTTCCTCTTGCCTGGATGGTTTTGGCTCCTAGGGGACTGGGCTGTTTTTTAAAATGGAGGCAGAACAAACATTAAGCTTAATTCTGATTATGTGCTATCAAGTCAGTGTCCATTCTTAGTGACAACACCGCGGGATTTTCTCCAGGATGATCTTTATACCCATCCTCGTCAAGGCTTCCAATGGTGCACCATCACCACTGTAAACTGAATCCAGCCACCTTGCTCCTGGCCTCTTCTTCATCTCCTTCCTTCTACCTTTCCCAGAATTAATTAATAAATAATAAGCATAAATTCAAAAATAAATAAATATAATAATCTTCTCCAGAGAGCTAGCTCTTCACATATTGTTTCCAAAGTAGGATAATTTGATCCTGGTTATTTATGCCTTGACTGAGAAATCTGGCTTGATTTGTTCAATGAAACATGGTTTATTTTCCTGGTTACCCACAGTATTCAATCAATCAATCAATCAATCAATAAGACTAGAGCTGGAAGGGGCCTCGGAGGTCTTCTAAATCTCCTGCTCAAGCAGACCACAAGCGAACCTGTGGTATGGGTGCCACAGGTGACACGCAGAGCAATATCGGTAGGCACGCGAGCTCAGCTCTGGCACGCATGTGTGCACCAGCCAGCTGATTTTTGGGCCTTCTGGGCCCACCAGAAGTCAGGAAACACACTGTTTCCAGCCTCTGGAGGGCCTCTGGGGGAGGTGGGGAAGGTCATTTTTGCCCTCCCCAGGTCCCTAGAAAGGCTCTGGAGCCTGGAGAGAGCAAAAAACGGGCCTACCAGGCCCACTGTGTCATCACGTGCCAAAAGCAGGGGGAGCATAGGGGGGCAGGGCACATAGAATTATGGATATGGGCACACATGCATGTGATCCCACCGCGCTCCCCCCACTTTTGGCACACAATGGCAAAAAGGTTATCCATCACTTTCCTATACCATTTCAGACAAATGGCTGTCCAATCTCTTCTTAAACATCTTCAGTGATGAAGCACCCACAACTTCTGAAGGCAAGTTGTCCCACTGGTTCCAAAACCATAACTCAAAAGTGTCCATACTCTTTCTATACTGCTTGTTCCAAGTCCAACCTTCATTTCCATAGAGTCTCACACTGAAGGTCATTGCCTGTATTCTTCTGATCTTTGTAGATATAGACACATTCTGGCTTCTGAATCTTTTCCAAGCCCTTCATAGCTACTCTGTCAAGAGCTAGTCTGCAGTATAAACTTAAAAGTTATTGCATGGGAATTGCTGTTTGGTGGAAGGAGGACTCAAGGAGCCAATAAGCTGAGATAGATGAAGGTAGGGGTTAAGGGCTGTCCTTGCTGGCAGGATAGAGAGGTGAGAGGATGTGGCAGTTGATTTGGGAGAGACAAATAACACTGACAGTGGAGAAAAAGAGGATGAAACTGAAGGGGGAGGGAGTATGATAGGGGGTACATTGAAAAACATGGTTGGTCACCTCTAATCTTTTGGGTACAAGTTGTGTGCCAGTGCTCTAGGAAGAAGACTAGCTGGTGAGTTTCTCCACCATATTTGTTTATCTATTTTCATTACCGCTCCAGGCAAGTAGAAGTTACTTGAAGAATAAACATGGGCAACCTCTTCCAGTAAACATGAACCAAAGATAAACTTTGGACTGACCCACATGAGCTCAGGAGATGGTCAGACAGCCAATCACAGAACTAGGACTTACTGTGGATATCAGTTGGTGAGTCCAGAAGCTGCCTATTGGACAGCATTAAATCAGTCAATGGTCCCTTCCACTTTAGTGCTGCTTGAGCATTGCCTTGTCCACAATCATCCCTTCCTACACTGCATTTTTGTGATAAGGTCCAGATTTGAGCTACTGCCCTGTAGGCTTCTCTTCTTCACCCAAGAACATCCTGGGCAAAAGTGCTGTCTAGTGTTTTTGATCAGCAAAAGTGAGAGAATTAAAATACATCAAAAAGTTGTTCAAACTTTGTAAAAAGGAGTGAAAAAAATAGCAAGACAAAGAAACCAGAGAGAAAGATCAATACTAGTTTAAAATAACTATAACCTTAATTCCTTGTCAGTCATGTCCTCTAGGGCAAGGTGCTCATCTCTGTTTCTTGGCTAAGGGAGTCAGCCATTATCCAAAGACAATGCCAAAATTGTATAGATTATATCAGCCGTCTCCAACCGCTGATTTATGGCTTGGTGGCAAGGGAGGGAGGGGGGGAAGAGGGGAGAGGGGAACCAGCCTGCGCAAGTGGCAGGCTGCCCTACACAGGTGGGCGTGCAGCCCACCACTTATGTGACTTGAACTGTGTGCATGTGCTGGCCTGCCACTCATTTGACTCAAGCTGCACCTGCGCACATGGCCCCATAGTGGGCTGCAGTCTGGGGTATGGGGACTCCTGGATTGTACTATATTTCTCTACAATAGTTATAACCATACCAGTGACAAGTCCTAACCATGATGATAGTTCCATTCAGGCCTGGCACATTTTGGACAGTATTCCAGAAACACAACCCAAACCTAGTTTTGTCCCAAGCAGCTCACACTATTTTGTACAAACTAGATCTTCAGCCCAGAGGTCTGAAGATCTAGTTCAGAAGGTCAAAATCCTGTTGACTGCATCTCACCAATCAGGAAGGATATGTAGCATACTAATACAGGCTCAGGATGCTAATTTCCTTCCTGGGAATGCCAACTCATCATTAACCATAGCAAGAAGGCTGGAATGTTTTCTTTGGCATCTAATTTTATATTTTCAAACAGTATTTTGTTTTCAGCTCAGCATTCAAGCACATGATCCTCTAACAACCTAAATTCCAAGAGTTTTGTCAAGCGAAGTGTTACATGTTTAAAGAGTCTCTTGGCTTACTCATGAAAAGAACAGGATATTGACAATTTCCAGCTGCTTTTGGTGGTGGCTTGAACATGCAGCATAAATTGAAGCCCAAATCAGCAAACATGAACCTAAACTTTACCCAATCCCAGTAGTATCTTCTTCTGAACTCGCAACTCAGCCTTGCTTGAAGTACAATTCCATATGCTGTTTGGAAATAGAGGAGCTGTATTCCAGCATATCAAGAAGGTCTTAGGTTGGAGAAGTCTTACTTAACCAAAGAAATTGCTCCAACACCCACTGAGTTGTTATTTGTATCTTTAGGAAAGACCTATGCCCATATCTTGATAGTTTCCCTAATGTACTATTTACTGACTTAAGGCAGCAGATGAAGTCAGTTAGATGGGAAAAGACCCTGGAAAATCCCATAATTTTGGGACAGAAATTTGATGTGGGACCACGCATGTCTTTTCTTCATTGCTGTTGCCTGTTAAATATAAAAACAGCCTGCTTTACGAAGATATGATCAAGTCCTAGGTTACTATGCAACTGGCAGCCAGAGTTACCCTTTGGAACCATGGTCTTTTTAGACTGTTTGAGTTTTGTATTTCTCCAAACTCAACTAAAGTTGTTTTCCTGGGAGGCCCACTGAGTTCACAAGAAAAAAGGGTCCATTCATTGACAGATTAAGAATGTGGATCTTGAATTGGACCCATTCCACTAAAAAGAAAGAAAGACCAGTGTTTCCAGCACTGCTGATGCCTCTTCATTGGAGCAATATTTGAATGCTTCCCTTAATTCAACTTTCTCCTACCAAAAATCTGTGCCCCTTTATTTTCTCTCCCCCACCCCATTGGCTGACACAGTTAATTGGTTTATTCCATCAAAAAAGCTCAGCTCAGTTGACCGCCTGGCAGAGAACCCTCCTTGAATTTTTTTTAAAATTAAAAGGTCGGGGAGGAGATATTTTCTTTTCTGCAGGGGCATTTGAGAAGAAACACTCTTCTCTCATTTCACCCTCTTCCCTTGGCTGCTTGGGCACTACAACTCTGAACACAGCTGCAGGTCTGCTGGCTGCCAAGGGAGCTTAGATTTCTTTCTTTCTTTTTCTTTACCTTTAGAGGTTTTGTTAATTCCTGTGCATCAGTTTAAGAGAACAGCACTCGGAGGGATCACCTTATTCATTAATTAAGGAGCAAGGAGAGGGAAGTTTCTTAAGGTACATCAGCAATCCCCAGCATTGTACCCATTAGATGGCTTGGATTACAGCTATAATCAGCCTCAGCTGGCATGACCTATGGATGGAGCCTGAAATATGTAGGGGACCTGGCTGAAGGCAGGCCTATTTCTAAAAATATACAAACTGTAGACCTCCCCCAAATCCTGCAAAGTGTAAGAGAGGGGAAAGGGTTATGTTTAACCCACTCTCTGTGGCTGCTTTCTCTTATCTTAGCTGTTGGCTTATCATCAGGTTTCATGTGCCGAAAGGTCATAGCCTTCAACACTATCACAACCTTAAATGGCTGGGTTCTGAAGTTATTTGAACGATTGTGCATTCCTATATCAATCTATCCCTAGTTCAAGATTTGTATTAGGTGTTCTTCCCTGGGCAACTATGCCATGTAAAATGTTGCCAGTGTTGGGAGAAATATCCATCTGGTTCAGTTCCAAGCTGGGAGAAAGACGCTGGAAACATGGAGGCTGATTGGAAAGAGAGTTTAATGGTGAACAGGACCACCAAGCACATGGTCCTGATGCAGCTGACCATATGGAGTTGCGAGTGAGGGCTATTTATACCTCCTCTTGGGCTTTGAACTTGAGTTTCCTGTTCCTGTGCAAGAACATGTATTCTATTGGCTGCTGTCAGACTCCCATGAGGCTCTGCAGGGGTCATAGTCTGAGCTCCAAGGTTTGGTTGAAGCTTCCTGGGTGATGCAATGTCCTTAGATTGTGCCATGGGGTGAGCTCTGCTGCTAGATGGATTAATCCTATTATGTCCTGGTGGTTGTGTCTTAATCTCATCACCCTGGAACTGGAGGTCTTTTGTCTTGTAGCTAGGCTGGCCCAGTCTTCTTAATGGGCACCAAGTATCTGCTGAGGACAGGGAGCTGGAACTCTGAATTTCTGTCTCCCTTAGGATTTTTTATTTCTCTTTTAGGGGAAATATTTTATCCTGCCTTTTTAATATTTCTCAAAATATTTCATTCTTCTAGGAGAGGAATGGGTGCTAATTTTCTACACTAGGATAATTGGTAAGAAGCAGCGTAAAGCATAAAAGGATGAAAACATTCTAAAAATGTAAGCTTAATTATTTTATAAGTATCAACATTAATATTTACAGCATTTTCCTCATGGAAAACCGAATAGAGTTCATGAAATGATACTGCTGACAGAACACCGAGAAACAGATTGCCTCCAGGATGGCAAAGACACAAGACAAGGTTTGTATATTCTCCCCTTATTTATCCAGTCTATATGCGAAAAATCTGTTAAAGGAAGCTGGATTGGATGAAAACATGTGATTTTAAAACAGGAGGAAGAAACACCAGTCACCTGCGCTATACTGATGCCACTACCCTGATAGGCAAAAATGCAAAGTATCTGCAAGCATCTAGCATTAAAAGTCAGAGAACACAGTGACAAAAAATAGGACAAAGAGTAAATATAAAGAAGGCTTAACTAATGACTATAGGTACAACAACCAGGATTAGAACTGAATAAAGATATCAAAGTGGCAGAATGTTTCTGTGTTTTAAGATCAACTATCAGCAATAAAGGACCTAGTAACCAAGAAATAGGCCACAGGCTAGAACTTGGCAGAGGAGCCACATAGGCCTTAGAAAAGATATTCAAAAGCAGGGGTGAAGTCCAGCAGGTTCTGACAGGTTCTGGAGAACCGGTAGCGGAAGTTTTGAGTAGTTCGGAGAACCGGCAGAGGCCACCTCTGGCTGGCCCCAGAGTGGGGGGAGGGGAATAGAGATTTTGCAATATCCTTCCCCCAGGAGTGGGGAGGAAATGGAGATTTTGCAGTATCCTTGTCCACACCCAAGCCACGCCCACCAAGCCACATCATGCCCACCAAGCCACGCCCACAGAACCGGTAGTAAAAAAATTTGGATTTAACCACTGTTCAAAATCCACAGTACGACTATGCCACCAAAGAATAGACTTGTTCAAGCCATAGTCTTGTGGTTTTGATGAATAGAAAAAAATAGACTAGAAAAAAGTGACCTTTTTTAAAAAAAAAAAATCATAGAGTAAGAGATAACTTTGTAATCATGCTCGCTGCCAAGGAACTTGGAAGGTCCTTCTTTTCATTTCTTTTTATTCTTTCTTTTCTGCACTTTTTCCTTTTTCTCCTTCTTTCTTCCCCTTATTCTGTATTTGTATTGATTAGAATTTATGAGGGGTTTTTCCCCCTGCAGTTAGGCAAATCATGTGACCATTAGGAAAATCCAGTTTCCCCAGTTGACTTAGTTTGTTGAAAACATCTGGGAAGATCACAAATGGTGATCACGTGAGCCTGGGATTCTGCAACTATCATGAATACACGCTGACTGCCAAGAATCTGAATTCTGATCTATGTGACCATGTGAATGCTGCAACTGTCGTAAGTGTGAGGACCAGTTGTAAATCTTTTTTTTTTCAGCACCATCATAATTTCAAATGGCTATTAAATGAAATAGTTATAAATGGAGGACTTCCTGTAATTAGTTCTTTCAGTTGTACTCTTCAGTATGAACAAAGATAGGATATAGTGTGTTAATAGAAAAGAAGATCTAAGGGGGAAAAAATCCCCAGGATATTCAGGGGATGCTTGTGAAAAATTGATTACCTCAAATAAAAATATTTTAATAAAAAGCAACTGAAGCAGAAATAGGATGGGAATTTTTGCTTGTAGGAAAACAAAATGGGAACATTATTTTTCAAATTAAGAAACTTTCTGAGGATTTAGTTAATTTTATAAAACTATTAATAGGATTTTTAAAATGATATTTCCTTCACACAGAAAAAAAATTCTCTAATAGCTTAGATATCTCCCTTTTTTGGGTGGGTGTGGGAGATTGCAAATTCCTAAAGACGTGGTTGAAAACAATAAAGAATTAATTGCACCCATTTTTCTTCAGAAGAACCCCCCTCCCCCCAGATTTTAAGTCTCTAAAAAAGAATGTGATTTCTGGCATCAGTGGTTGCATAACATTGGTATGTTTTCTCTTCGGGGGAGAGGGTGTGGTGCTCACATTCATACGAATAAATACTGGCACTTATCTTCATAAGTCCGCATTGCCTTGATCAAAGAGTCCAATTCTTTTGCCAAATTCCATCACTCAATTGCAGATAATAAAATATCGGTGTGGTTTTTGCCAGCCAGTGTAATAATAATGTTTCAGATATAATAAATATAATAATTCAAATGAAGGACATTTTTGTAACTTTCTGAAGGGCAGAATTTGGGGAACAACAGCCAGAAGGATAAATACCAGTAAGATTTCAAGATCTCTGGTACTGGTGGTTCTGATAGCTGTACCCATCCAAGTCAGAGCCTAGCAGCCATTTAACATTTATGTAACATTACAAAATTATAACTCAGATTTTAAAATTGATTCCCTCATACAGAAAAATTCTCTAGTAGCTCAGATATCTTCCTCTCTCTCTCTCTCTCTCTCTCTCTCTCTCTCTCTCTCTGTGTGTGTGTGTGTGTGTGTGTGTGTGTGTGTGTGTGTAAGAACTGAAGAAGTTTCTTGGATGAGAAGCGAAACATTTTCAAAGGAAAAAACCAAGAAAGCCCATTAGCCTCTTGAAACGCACCTTTACGACAACCATCGCTTGGATGATTGAGAATCTCCATAGACATTCGACCTTTTAAGTTATGCTAGATTCAGTTGCAACCCTTCCACCTCCCAAATAACAGTTGATTCTGTCTAGGGACATTGAGAGTTCAAGGGATGAGGCAGAAATATCTTCTCCATCTGATGGTTGCCTTTGAGATTGGAATCCTTTTTTTAAAAATTACCTTTTCTCTGCTTTGCACTTGGCCGTAGCACAAAAATGCGGTAACATCTTTCTTTGACCCAGTTCTTTAGGGTTGGTCACAGGCTTCCTCACACACGCACGCACGCGCACGCACACACACACACACACACTCGCGAGTCTTAATCAATGAAGCATTGAAAGTTAAAAATAGTATTTTCCTACTTTGTTCCACCACTTCTAAAAGAAAACTCAAGGTGAGTAAATTCTGCTAGGAGGCAGGAGAGGGAGCAGAGGTTTTTATGCCAGCAGTTTTCTGCTTACTCAGGGATGAGTTGAGGGCACTACAACTCAACAGTGGGAAGCAGCCTCATTGTGCTTCACTTTCTTATCCTGTTAAAATCTACAGATAGGGAGGATGACCATCTGTACATGGGATACTATATCCTGTTATTGATGGCGTCAGTGGTGGGTTTCAAATTTTTTTACTACCGGTTCTGTGGGAGTGGTTTGGTGGGCATAGCTTGGGAAGGATACTGTAAAATCTCCATTCCCTCCCCACTCCAGTGGAAGGTTACTGCAAAATCCCCATTTCCTCCTGATAAACTGGGACTTGGGAGGCAGAGAATAGATGGGGGCGGGGCCAGTCAAAATTTTTACTACCGGTTCTCTGAACTACTCAAAAGTTCCACTACCGGTTCTCCAGAACTGGTCAGAACCTGCTGAAACTCACCTCTGGATGGCATCTTAAAGGCTATACAATGCTGTAGATATCCTCCTCCGTGGGTAGAGAGCACGGTTTACCTAAAGTATTCTTTTTTAACTGCTGGTGGAAAACTCTAGTGCTGCTACTCAAATTGTGAGGAATGAAAATAGCTTTCTTGGGCTAGAGTGCCCTGTGGGGATTGTCTCAATATGGCTGTGAGCAAAATGGATCAGTACTGCTGTTCATATCTTTTTTTTCTCCTATCTATTGGAGCCTGACAGAGAGGAATCTGGTAAGAAATTCTGGTTATTTGGTGGTTTATCAATATAATAGCTGATTTAAAACACACAAACCGGGGGTGGGGGGGAGGCAAGAATATGAGTGAGAGAGAAAAGAAAGCCACTCCCAGCTGAGGCATGGATTCCCTCTTCCTGTAAGATTATTTTTTTTCACAGTTAATAAAATGGTCATATTTTAAATTAAAAGTACCTTGGGGAGAGATGTGTGTTTTGTGTTTGTGTTATTGTTACCATGAAAAAGTAGCACTGATTATACCTCTTGTGGTCCATTAAGATAACTGGAACGGAAAGAGCTGTTCTGTAAAAATTTCTGTTCCCATTTTTATTATTGTTTTACTGAAGAATTGAGAGATGAGGATGAACTACTCAGTGGAAAGCTCGAGTTACTATTTCACCCCGCAAAGTGTGTATTTTAAAAAGTGGTCCTGTCTTTTCCGATCATTCTATAAATGGGTTCAGTTTATGAATGTTTTTGAATAAAGCAGATTTTTACCCTCAGTTGAAAAAAATAACTTTAGTATCTATTTCTTTACAGGGGATATGTGTGAAGCATTATGCATTTCCTAAATTTTAGGCAACAGTTAATAACACTGATATATTTAAAGCCTGGGAAAAATATAGAAATAAGTGAAGATAAGTATTTATCCAGGATAATTTTGAATCATGGTATAGATGTTAGGAAATCAGTGGTTGTTATTCAATGGAGAAGTTTACTGCAGTATGAAGAGCTATTTGTTAAATGGGAAAAAGGAAATCAAGATATACAAGAAACTATACAAGATGATTTCAGACATATAAAATGATGGAAAATTCTTATAAACTTATTTGGCACTGAGATCTAAGCATAATATATGTCAGAGCATTTTAGGAGGAAATGCATACGTTATTCAGCTTTTATTGTGTGTCTTTCTGAATGGCAATTCATCTTTATGAGAAGCTCTGCATAATTTAGATTCAGAACATTGCTGATGTAAGTGACACTTGCAAAATTAAATATCCAGGTTTGCCTGCAATCATAAACAAGAAATGCAAAGCATTCTTGATTCCCAGGGAATTGAGAAAGTCCTGCTGCCTTCTCCTGAGTGGTTGTAATCTGCTTCTCCAACCAACAGGCATGGTTGAACCAACTTGAATGGCTTTGTTGATGGGTGGGTGATTGACATAAGACCAGGTGTGTATTCTTGAAGCAAGTAGAATTAGCAACCAATAATAAGCAATGACTTCTGACTTTGCTTCTTAAGAGAGGAATAAGAGTGCTGAACATACCCTTGATGGAATTATGGAATTGCTCAGACTTACCTGAGGCATTCACTTCCCCAAAAGGCCAGCATGTGTTAAGATGACGTAACCTTTGACCGAAGCTATTGTGTATAAATAGTTTGAAAGGCAGAAAAATGCTCCTGGCAACATGCCAACTTGAATTTCTACCTAAAGTTATATTGGCCCTCCAGCTGGAGGACACTGGCAGGGAGTGGCATCAGGAACAAATTGTACTGCAAATGGTGGTATGGTCTTAAATGTTCTAGCAAAAGATGATTTATTTAAAGGGCAGATATATATTTTGTTGTAAGAGATTGGGGTTGCTATGTTAATTGTTTTGGCAGTATCATTGGAAAGTCTTTCCAGCTCAGACAATAATGAAACAATTAATCCAGGCCTTTAAAAGAACAGAGATGGATATGTTGGATGGTAAACTATAACAAAGAAATAGATATATTTCTGTACAGCTGATGGAATTCCTTTGGATTGTGTTAGAACAGAGCTGTCAAACTCGATTTCATTGAGGGCTGCATCAGGGTTGTGTTTAACCTCGAGGAGCCAGGATAGGCATGGCCAGGGTGGGAGTGTCCAGCTCAATGTAACTCATATCAGGGCAGGGGTGCAATCCAGCAGGTTCTGACAGGTTCTGGAGAACCGGTAGCAGAAATTTTGAGCAGTTCGGAGAACTGGTAGTGGAAATTTTGAGTAGTTTGGAGAATCGGCAAATACCACCTCTGGCTGGCCCCAGAGTGGGTGGGAATGGGGATTTTGCAGTATCCTTCCCCTGGAGTGGGGTGGGAATGGAGATTTTGCAGTATCCTTCCCCTGCTACGCCCACCAAGCCACGCCCACCAAGCCATACCACGCCCATCAAGCTACGCCCACAGAACTGGTAGTAAAAAAAATTGGATTTCACCACTGTGTCAGGGGCGCCTGTGGTGCCTGAGTGCTCTGCCAGCAAAAAAGGGCTTCTGAGCTCCATTTCCAGCTGCAACAGCCTCATGCAACCCTCTGCCAGTGAAAACGGAGCTTGGGAGGGCCACGTGCAGCCCTCAGAGCTCCATTTTCACTGGCAGAGGCACCCAAGCCAATCTTCCACTGTCTCCAGGGTGGTCTTGCGGGCCAGATCTAAGCACCCCGCAGGCGTGATGCAGCTGTGGGCCTTGAGTTTGACACCCGTGTTAGAGCATCTTCTCTAATCTTAGAAGGTTAGAAATACACCTGCTATAGTATAACATGGAATGCTTCTCAAAAGTTATAAAACTTGCTTTTTTAAGGTAAAGCTGCGTGGATACTCGAACGTGCTCTATTCTAGTTTAAGTACCAAATATTAAACCAAGTAAAGATGAATTGGGGAGGATATTTTCCCTGCAAGCATTGCTATGACCCGGGGCCAGAAAGAATAGATCAAATTATCATTTAGAGAGCTGACAAGGCCATGCAATCCCACTCAACGGGAGATGAACAATGGGAGAACTTGTTTGACAGAACCCCAATCCTTAGTACAAGAATGACTGAAGAATTGGTTGGGTTTATGACCAGGCAGCCCCAGACTCTCACTGGAATGCAAGTGAGCCACACTGCTTTTCTTTTTGGTGTTGAGATTGCCATGTGAAAGGTCTAGGTTCCCACGGTTTTGGACAGATGTAGCCTTGGTAGGAACACAAGGTGCTATGAAGGAAAAATTCTCCTCTCCCCTAAATTCTTTATTACGCTGTCCAACCTGCCAGGCTTGGGGTACAGGTTATGTAACCTTTAGGCTTGATTGGGCTCTTCAATGCCATCCTGGATTTAAACCCTAAATGTAGGACATTGTTTCATATTGGTCAGGTATTGTCTGTTTTCTCCAGCTGAAAAATATACCCTGAGCAGCTAAGAGCTCAAGAAACATTGTGTAGTTCCACAGCCATCTGATTTGTTCCATGGAGCTGCCAAAAAGGTAATTATTGCTCTTGAGTTACCTTTCCTTTATAATGAGGGTGTATTTCAAGTTACGTCAAATGAAAGGTCTATCTTTTACATGGAAATGCCTATACACCATTTCCTAATCTGTGGGTAGAGATAAATAATTTGAAGAGTTCCTGGTGGCAATTCCATTTTGCCTCTAGTAAAGCGACTTTCAGGCTTTCAGCTAATATAGACAGAAATAGAAAGCATTAAGGCTGGGCTCTTGTCTCAATTTCCTAAACTTTTGACATCCTTGAGAAGAAAAAAAATGAGTCCATTGTTCAGAAATGAACTACAGTATTATATATTTGAGGGATGATTCTGAGGGAAAATAGTAGGCAACCCTGGCCACCAACCCAAGTTTTTTCTGCTCCTGACCCCAGCCTCTCATACTGTTTTGTTAAAATGTAATTCTCGATGATGTCACTGGATTCCTATGTAATTATAACATGCACCATCCCTACATCAGTGGTCTATAATGGACAAGCAAAAGTGACATCAATAGGAAACAAAGAATATGTTTCATGAGGCAAAATGTTTTGAAAATGACTTTAGAAGCCCTATAGACACAAAAGTAATGTTTTTACATGTTGATGTTGAGAGTCACTAGTGAGTCCATTTAATAAATCCATTTCACGATGATAGAATAAAATCATCATGATTTTGCCCACATACACATTATAAGTGGAGCTTCAAAACACAAGGGAAGTACAGCTGAACAATTTAGAACAGCTGGTTTATAGCAACAAGTCATTAAAACAGCCACATCTTTCAAAAGACTCCTTAAAACCACTGCATCTGCTTTTGGCTTTGTTGCAGAAGCCAAAAAATGATTGATTTAAAAACTGCTCTGCTGGCATTCCCATGTTCCAAAGCAGCTTGAATCATTTTTTAAAAATATGTATAAGCTGCATGTATAGGCTGACTGTACCATGTGCATCCATGACATTGCACTGGTGTCTTATTTTACTACATGTAGACATCTGTGAGAGCTTACAGCCAGCTGAAGCTTCATGTTAAATGTATGTAATTAACATTTGTGCCAGGACCATAGCATATTCAAAAGTGATGTCAGAGAAAAGAAAGTTGAAATATTCCACAATAAAGCAATGACATGGACCTCTGCCTAATTCAGAAATGTAGTTTTGGAACCACATTGTTTAAAAATTTCCAAAAAAGAGTTGAAGAGAAGGACTGTGAGCAAATAAAGCAAACATTTTATAATCTAGATCGAAGTGGTATAGAAACCTGAGTAGATAAATAAAATAAAACAAATGTAACTTGGGTGAAAAGCCTGAGGGCTGCCTCTCTGAATTGGCTGAGATATTTGGAAAAAGAGAATTAAATTAGTTCCTTTGTGCTCCAGTGTATTGTAAAGCTGAGGGGTAGCTGCCATGATCAGCATCAGTGCCAGGCTAGGCTAGTGACTTGGAAAATAAACAAAGGGTGGTATATGTGTGTGTGTAATTTAACTCTATACAGGCAGGTGTCCAGGAGTACTGCCTAGAGTTATAACTTGGCAACTTTTAAAAGCATTTTTGGCCAGTCAGCTCAGAATTCTGACAAGGAAATTGTAGGCAGTTGTTTTGGGGAGAGGAAAGATGTTATGTTTATGGGGTAACTTGCCCAAAATTCTCAGCAGGAAGATCATCTCTTTAAGGGACGGGCAATTAAGAAATAGAAAACATAAATAAATATAAAATAAATAATTTTATATTATTTATATAATATATATAAATATATATGGGAGGGGCATATGGGAGGGGACAGAAAAAGGCCAGGATTAACTGGTACTGTATCAAAGATACTTTAGTCTAGTCAGTTTATTTTCTTACATAATGAACTCACCGGCACTCCTTCTTATTGGGAAACGTTAGCAAGCTGAGGATACAATGCTGAATCAATATATTTTAAAAGAAATCAATGTTATAATATCATGATTTTTAATGACAGCAGGCTTTAGGCGTGTCCCATCACTATGACTACCCTACTTGGCTTTCAAAAATCCCAATGGTACTAGATGGCAGGAAAAAACCTACAGAAAACATGTTGTCATTTCATTGTTATTTGGATTTTGGCAACCCAAGGTATGATATCCCTAATTTTTGCCAGGGAAATGGGACAGAATTCGAACATGGCAGCTCATATATAGAGCGGCTGTTAGACCTACTGCTTCTCTCCAACGGATATGATATTGTGGATGGAGAGACATTGGAAAACAATAAACAGGAGAGTTGTCTCTTGAACACAGATCTAAAAATCCACATTGGGGGAAAAATTATACCTAATTATGTCTCCATAATTGCTTGTATTTCTTTTTTTATTTTTAAAATTTTACTATGAGATGATAAAACTACTTAGAGGAATTTCACATCTGGCATCCTTGCTGGAAAAGTATTTGGAGTTCCACTTATTTCCCATGTTTTGGGGACTTCTGCTTGTGTGCTGAGGCATCAAGAATCTCACATATAACTTTACGAATATCCAAGCAACATTAACAGCCTAATGGTTAGAGGTGCCCATAACACCTCATGATATCAAAATAATGGCATATCATGACACAATCTCACAAAAAGGTAACTTAAAACTGAATCATATCATTGGACCCAAATCCCATCCTGTGCTTCATGATCTGTGTATACTTTGCCACCTGTTGATGCCAACATCTCTAGCCCTTTGGAATTAAGAACCAGACACTTCCGTAACAATGATTGAATTGCACAATCATTTTCAGGGAATCTTCCTGTTTTGATTGACCAGAAGTTTTGTTATGTAGCTATAGATAATCCTCCTTTAGTGACTCCAATTGATTCTGATGACTCGACTGAAATAGTTGCTAAGTGAATATGTGAGTGAGAGTGATGTTGTGAAGAGCACTACTTGCTGCCACCTCATTCAGATAAATTTTGGGCTTTAATAACATTCTGTTGAGCATCCTTTTCAGAAAGCTGATTGACTTGGATTTTCCCTCTTCCATCTGTGACTGGATCGAAGACTTTCTGAGGGACCGGCCACAAACAGTGAGGGTTGGGTCTGTCATATCCACCTCCCTGAAGCTTAGCACTGGCTCCCCACAAGGCTGTGTGCTCAGTCCTTACCTGTACTCACTGTACACACGATTGTGTATTGTCTGACCCATCCACTGTGATTAAGTTCACAGATGATACCACTGTACTGAGTCTTATTACAGGTGGAGACAAAACAGCGGTTCAAAACTAATCCACATGGTGCTTAGAAAACAACCTGCACCTGAACATCAGCAAGACCAAGGAGATGGTTGTTGGACTTCTGGAGGAAGAGAGAGGAACTTGCCTCACTTTACATTGAGGGGGGCTGTGCGGAGTTTCCTCCTTTAAATTCCTGGGAGTCTATCTCAGTGAAGATCTTACCTGGAAGATCAACATGACCCAGGTGGCCAGAAAGGCCCAACAGAGACTCCACTTCCTTAGAGTCTTGTGAAAAAACAAAGTGGAACAACAACCGATGACCCCCTTTTTCCAAATAGAAAGCATCCTCTCTCAGTGCATTACGGTGTGGTATGCTGGCTTGATAGCTGCAGATAGAAAAATATTACAGAGGGTGGTGAGCACAGCACAAAACATTGTGGGCTGTCCCCTGATACCACTAGATGACATTGCTAGGGCTCACTGCCTTAGAAGAGTGAGGAAAACCCTCAGGGACGACTCACATCCTGGCCAGCACTACAACAACATAGTACAATTGACTTGTGGGGCTGGTGCAGTGTGCAGTAAGGTCACATGGTGCAATAGGATTGGGTGTTTGTTACCAGGATTCACCGGGATAGGGATTTTTTTTTTCCTTTTGTCTTTCACTGAGTCGTATTGTGTATGGAGGGGGGTGCACGAAGGGAGACTCAGCCAATCTCATAGTACACATGTTGTACTCTGACAATAAAGGATTGAATTGAATTGAATTGAAGTTCTGTAGTGTTCTATGTCTGGCCTGTTTTTCCTTCTTTCTTTACCCCTTTACAGAGTGGAGAGATTGCTTAAGCAAGTTGTCTCTACCTGAGCTGCTTTTCTCTGAGGCACAGGCTAATTGCAAGATAACAAACTCAAGTCAGTGACATTAATTAGTTAATTAGAACCTTCCCCTGGCTGGCAGCTGACCAGACCTTAAGTTTCACACGGAAGGATTATATTGTTTGTTTTAACCTAAATGCTACATTGGCTGGGAAATGTTTTTTTAAAAAATTATCATATTTGCAAATAGAAATTATCTGAGACAGTTGCTAAACAAGGACTACCTGTTTATCTTTATACCTGATCTTCTTGAGACTTTTGGCCCATGGTATGAAGTTTCATTGTTGGAAAGCAACAACAGCAAATTTCTAATAACTCCTACCCATCTGCCCCAAGAATCCTTTCGGCTTCCTATCAATCCAGCCCTTTCCGAGTTCAAAACTACACGGACAGTTTCCAAGTTAGCAATCCTATTCCCAGATTGTCCATTTGATTCGGGATCAAAGTCGGCCTTGATCATTTTTCAGTTCATCAGATCTTTGTAACCATGAATGGCTAGTTCACTCGTAAGGACTCTGACTCATGGCTAATTGACATACCAGTATGTATCCCTTTCCAAAGCAATTGGATTCCTCATAGATCAGTGTGGTCTTCTGCCCCCTACTGGCAGGAGTCAGCACAACACACTGCATGAATAAAGGACACTGGAGTAGCCAGAGAGGCCATTACAGTAGAGTATAGTGGACAGACAGGAGACCAAGAATTTATCAGAGAAATGATTTAGGCCTGTATGCAAAGTCAAAGTCACATAAACAGGACCCTCTCTAATCCATCCTTCCTTCCCTCCCTCCCTCATCTTTTTATCTATTTTTTTTTTTGAGGCAGACTCACTTACCCTCTGCTACTACAAGAAATACTGAAATGAGTCTGAACAAGCAGGTGATGGTCTGGCTCAGATTTGGAAGGCATGTGCAAGTCACAGTGGTTTCAACTCGGTGGATGACAATGAGATTCCCACCAAAGTGCTTCAAAACTTGCCTTATCTTGCCTCGGGAGGCAGTCAATGTCCACTGAGAAATCTATTAAATTTCCCTGGAGGCCATTTCAACATTACAGCTTTAATGGAGGCATGTTACAGATCAGTGAAGCGCACCGTTTAAAACGGCAATGTTTCAAGTATCAAGGTTGCTGCTGACACATGCCAGGATGTGAATAGGGACAGCATTAATATAATTCAGAATGGAATGAGCCTAACAAGAGAATCCTTATATTCAATTTTTGTCCCCCCCCTCCCCAAAATATGGTGCCTGGTGTTCTCTGATTTGGCGATAACAGCCATAAAAGCTTTGCAGAAGCTCAGCTGAACAGATCAACAAGTTTGCAATTTGGCAGCTTTCTAAGCTAAATAAGTTGCCCATTTTCCTTGCTGGATGAGTCGCAAATTGGCAAATAAGAGCTGAGGCTGAAGGAAGAAAGCTTCCCACCCCCCCAAATGTTCCCCTCCTTTCTCCAAGGGAGACAATTCTCTGGGTCACCGGGTCTGCCTGTGGCTGTACCCCTAAAGAAAGAGTTCACCCCAAAACAAATGCAGAATAGATTTGTCTGTTGGGCCGGAAAAGTAGAAAAGGCAGTAATTTATTGCAACAGACCAAGCCCAGGGCTTTATTCTACAGGTAGTCCTTGACTTGAGACTGCAATTGAGGCCCAAATTTTTGTTGCTGAGTGAGACAGTCGTTAAGTGAGTTTTTACCCCATTTTGCGACCTTTCTTGCCACAGCTGTGAAGCGAATCACTGCACTTGTTAAGTTGGCAATGCGGTTGTAAAGTGAATCTGGCTTCACCATTGATTTTGCTTGTCAGAAGGTCGCAGAAGCTGATCATATGACCCTGGGACACTGCAACCGTCATAAATATGAGCCAGTTGCCAAGCATCCAAATTTTGAACACATGATTATGGGGATGCTGCAAGGGTTGTGTGGAAAATGGTCACAGTTTTCATTTTGAATGGTCACTAAACAAATGGTTGTAATTTGTGGACTACCTGTATTGAATGCTCCTCTGCTCCTTTCCCCACTGGGCTTTGGGCTCTGAGCGTGGAGGAAGGAAGGAAGTCCATAATAGTTTATTAGGATTGATCCCAGCCTGAAATCTTGGCTTCCCCAGTCCCTGACAGTCAGGAAGACAGACCGAGTGCAGGCATAAATGAGCCTTATCATTTCTTTTATTGTTATCAAGGAGCAAGGAAGGGAGGGAGAAAAGGTGCTATGTGGGGCGAAGCAGACAGTCCTTGGTGTCAGCAAGAAAGAGAGGGTGAGAGTCTAGCATGGTCGGACAAATGGTGGACAAGGGTCAGACTCGGAGGAGCGGAGGGCATCTGCGGATGGAGGGGGGGCAGGGCGTTGCCCTGTGGGTCATGCCAGTCGGGGGAAGGTGGGTCCTGTTCCCCTCCCATGCCGGTGTCTCTATTGCTCGGAACTTCGCTCACAGTTTGGAGAGAGGCAGGGAAGAATAGCAGGGTCACAACATGGAAGAACATCTCCCTCCCTCCTTCCCCAGGCTACGGGGGTTTTGTTTTGAGCTGGGCCTTTCTTCTTCCGCTTGACAAAATGGGAACCAGCCAATGGCAATGTCTGTTTCTGCATGTACAAGTTTGCAAGAGAAAGAAACAACCCTGACCCTTTGATTGTTCTTCCAAACCCAAGTGCCCATGCTTCTACGGTACACACCCTACGGCACAGGCCGTCCCACAAGAGACACCGACTAGGGTGCGTGCCAAGGGATTTACAAGCATCTGGATTTTTTTGTGCTGTTGGGTGGGGCTGGCTTGGAGGTTGGGGTTGCTTAATCCCCAGGAAAAGAACAACCTGACCTCTTGGCTAATGTCCAGTTCAGTCGGGTAGAGGTGGGGACCCAACTCTGTAGAAATAGCAAAGGGAAGGGGAAGGAGGGGGGAGTGGTCACATTACCATGGCAACGGCACAGATAACCCAAAGGATGGTCTACAGGCAGAAGGAGATGCCAGCCACTCCTCCCCCCTCCCAACCCCGATGCTCTCGCTCTCTTAGCCAACGTGCCATTTCCAGGCCAGCTGATGGGGGTCGCGTTTTTCTTCGCTCAGAGGACAGAAAGTTCTGCAGATTGGGAAAACATGACCAAACAAGGGTTGGATCTGTCTGTCTGCTGCTGCTGCTCAACGCAAGAGGAATTGGAGGACATGGAAAAATGGGGCACAGTACTTGCTCTGCCAGTCTCTTATTGAGGTGCCGTGGTGAGGAGCCCAAGGGGAGCCCCGTTGCATGGAAGCGCAGTAAGGAGAAGGGCCAGCACTGGGGACGGGGAGAGAGGGGGTGCTGACGGGGGCGGGGGGGGGACGGGACCTTAGGGGATATGTACATGGAGGTGCTGGCCAGCATTATTGCAGTAGGGACTCTTTCAGGAGGCCCCGTCTTCTGTCCCGCACACACATATACACCCCCCACTTCTCAGTGCAAGTGGACAATGGCTTGTATGAGTAAGGGGGGCAACAGCCCCCTTAGCTCTGGGATGAAGGAGATTGCTTGCTGATCAGTCCCTGAGGTACCAGAACTGCCTCCCTTGCCAACGCGCCACAGAGTCCTGGGGAGGCACTTCCACTCCCCAACCTTTCGTACCTCGGAAGATGAGACCGACACGCACATGCACGCACAGGCACACCCCAAGGTGCACGCCCCCATCCAGCCCCCTGCAGGAGCCCAGCACTTGTGCAGATTTGGCTGGGGTCCCGAGAGGGTGGAGAGCAGGCGCGCCGATGTGCGGGGATGCAGAAGGGTGGGCTTCTCCCCTTTCTCTTCTCAGAAAAATAATTCCATTTCCTGTCACAAAGAAAAAGGATGGGGAGGAAGAGTAAAATGCTCCCTTCAATGGGCCTGGGCGCCTTGTGAGATTGCCGGGACTGGTTGCTAGTTGCCGGGGGGAGGGCGGTGTGGTTCTGGTGGAGCCAGGAGTCCCGGGATTGTGGCAGGCAGGTGAGTGGAAGGGCAGCATCAGTATGGTGAGAAGAGGATGGGTCCATGTGCAGTTCGGATGGGTCCCGGAGCTGGGCGCAGGAGTGGGTGTGTCAGAGGTGGGCCCTGCAGCAGGGATGGCGTTGGGGCTGGCCGCAGCGTCAGGGGTGTGGAAGCTGCTGCTGCTAAGGCAGCTGCTACAGCCAGGGGATTTGGTAGCAATCCAGCTGCCAGGGACTTGGGCAGCTCCTTGGAAAAGGCCAGGGAGCCCTGCGGAGACAAAGAGAAAAAGAAAAAGAGAGAGATTCAATTTGGTTACCCGATTAAGGGGGTGCCAACTATTTTGGCCTATTAAAGAAACAATACCAGAGCCCATATTGGAAAATGCCCGTTATGTACTCACTGGCAGCTCTGCCATGCCACGCTGCTTCTTGTGCCGACTCAACAAAGGATTAGGCTTCCCAGCAACTCCATCCCGGTGCCGCCGGCTGGAAATATGCTAGAAAACGAAAGAGGAAGAAAGAGAGATCAAGGTAATTAGCAAATAAAGAATCCTGATTCCTTGACCAAATGTTGCCTCTTACCATGCCAATCCAGCCATGTACAAAAGGCTGATGAACTATCATCAGACAGACCAGACAGGAAACATAATCATCATCATCTTTTAATGACTCCATTATCCCTTGCGGGATGGCGTTTGGGCAACTGAATGGAGTTGAGTGTTTACTGGCTGGATGCCCTTCCTGTCGCCAATGCGGAGTTATATTTAGCAGATATAGTCTCATCATTCCCAGAAAGAGAAATAGCTGCCACTATCTAGGATTGAACTCACAGCTTCTTGAATGTGAGATGAGAGCTCCACCTCTAGGCCACTGCACCACTCAGACAGGAAGCACAATGGCCAGATAAATTAATTTGCGTATATGAAAGTTAAACTCTATCGCTATCTCTTTTACAGCCTGAGAACTTAAGAAGGGTCCCTTCTGAGCCTTTTACTCTACCCACTATGCAATTGTGGGCTATGCTGCCTCTTATCTGACTATTACCTGGAAGTGGAGAGGGTTGGTGGTTTTAAATTTCTGGGCATTTATATCTTGAAGGACCTCTCATGGACTATGAATGTTAAAATGCTTGTGAAGAGGCACAGAAGAGGCTGTACTTCCTGAGAATGCTCAGGAAGATAAATCTATCTCAGCATCTACTTCTGCCCTACTATCGCAGCACCATTGAGAGTGTCCTGACATACGGCATTCTTGTATGGTATGGGAGCAGCTCTGTAGCGGACAAAAGGGCTCTACAGAGAATCATTAAAACTGCCCAGAATATCATTGGGCTCCAGCTGCCAGCCCTGGATGACATCTTCGAATCTCGCTGTTTGAGGAAGTTGCATAACATTCTCAGAGACTCTTCCCATCATGCTTACAATCTTTTTGGACTGTTGTCTTCTAGCAGAAGATACAGAACAATTAAAACTCGGACTACACGTTTTCTGAATAGTTTTTATCCCAGAGCTATAATTGCACTCAACAATGAACAAAAGGGCCACCATCAGTGAGCTGTTGGACAGCATTACTTGGTCTGTTGTGTGGATATTTCGGAGGTTTAGGGGCGGGGAATTGTGGTGGGTGGGAGTGTGTTTGGGGATTGTTATGTGTGTTGGACCTGGTCTTGGGGTGTTAAGTGAATTCGTTGTATGGGTATACTGTGTATAAACGTACAATGACAATAAAGTAATTATTATTATTATTATTGACAGTATACACAGCAAACGAGATGACCATGCTGGATTTCGTATCCCAAATCACTAGTCGAACACTTCCCAAGCGTTTAAGACTGTGTGATGTATCGGCGGATTATGCGAGCAGATCCCAGTAAGGTGGCCTTCTGCAGCTGACCAATGATGATCTTGTCAGCGCCAATTGTTTTTAAGTGCTTGCCTAGATCTTTAGGCAAAGCAGCCAGTGTGCCAAGTACCACTGGAACCACCTACAGTGGTTTATGCCAGAGTCTCTGCAGTTCAATTCTCAAATCCTGATATCTGGTGACTTTTTCAAGTTGTTTCTCATTGATTCTGCTGTCACCAGGTACGACGATCCACACTCTTTTCTTCTCCACAATCGTGATATCCGGGGTATTGTGTTCCAAAACTTTGTCCGTCTGTATTCGGAACTCCCACAGTAGTTTTGCATGCTCATTTTCAACCACTTTTTCAGGCTTATGATCCCACCAGTTCTTTGTTACAGGCAGATGGTAGTTGTGACCCAAGTTCCAGTGGACCATCTGAGTGACTGTGTTATGGCGTTGTTTGTAGTCAGTCTGAGCTATTGTCTTGCAACCGCTCAGTATATGATCAATGGTTTCATCCGCTTCTTTGAAAAATCTGCATTTGGGGTCATCAGCATATTCTTCTATTCTGGCTTTGATTACATTCGTTCTGATGGCTTGTTCCTGGGCTGCAAGAATCAAGCCTTCTGTCTCTTTCTTCAGTGTTCTGTTGGTCAGCCATAACCAAGTCTTTTCCTTATCTACTTTTCCCTGGATCTTCTTAAGGAACTGTCCATGCAGTGCTTTGTTGCACCAGCTGTCAGCCCGAGTGTGCATCGCTGTTTTCCTATATTGAGTCTTGGTTTGCTGCACTTTGAGCAGCTTCCTCTTGCTGACCTCCAGCAGAGCTGGTTCAACACTGTCTTTCACATAATCTGCAATTAATATTATTGTTATTGTTGTTGCCTATGCAGCACCTGTATACCCATTTCCCAAGGACTTTCTCACCTGTCTTTACATGAACTCAGATTCCAAGGTGTTCATTAGAAATCCTTTTGGTGATAAAATTTGTAGTTTTAAGGCTTCTTTGAGGATGGATTTATGAGAGAGGCCATGCATAGGAGCACATGCACACTTTATCACTACCCTCAATAGCAGCCCATAGTCTCTATGCAGGATTAGCTCTTGGCCTCAATCAGGTAATTCCAGGAGATCCTCCCATCTTCCACATGGATAGAAGAGCAATTTAGGTCAATCTACATTTAATAAGCAGGTCCTGAGCAAGAACATCATCATAGCACCCTCATGATTTAGAGTTAAAGAAAGCCTATTCAATTACTGAAATCAAATCCTGATCTTGAGATTCAAAATTGGAAGCTATGAACTTTGACATGAAACCTCCCATCGTCCAAATCCCAGGCATGTGAGGGATGACTACCATTATATAGGAAGCAGTTCTCAATTTACAACTACTATTTAGTGACCATTCAAAGTCACAACAGCATTAAAAAAAAGTGACTTATGACCATTTTTCCACACTTTGCAGCATCCCCCATGGTCCCATGATCAGAATTCGGGTGCCTGGCAACCGGCTCATATTTATGTGACCCGTGGTCATATGATCAGCTGTTGTGAACTTCTGTGACAAGCAAAGTCAATGGGGAAGCCAGATTCACTTAACAACCTGTGCTACTAATTTAACAACTGCAGTGATTCATTTAACAACTATGGCAAGAAGGGTCGTAAAATGGGACAAAACTCACTGAGCAACTGTCTTGCTTACCAATGGAAATTTTGGGTTCCACTGTGATCATAAGTCACGGACTAACTGCATTTAGTAGGGAGAGAAATATACTTTGGGTACTTATGTTCAGAGACATTGCATCCTTTCACATGGTACTTTTTTAAAAAAATCTGAGCCTTAATAAAAGTGAGAAAACATTTTTAGGGCTGAAGTTTTACTATTAATTTAAAACATTCCTGTTGAGTTCCACCAACTGTTCTTCCTTAGAAAGAGAAAATTCTCTTCTGGTAAGATGTATCGAGAAAGTGTCATAACTGCATTTCACACCTGTTTGAGCTGGATCTCCGAGTTAACTTTGACATTGCAGATTTCACAGTGGAAGGTTCTCTCCTGAGCACTGGGGTCTTGGTTGCCTGGTTCCCCTCCAGTTGTGGGACTAAGACGTGGATACGCTTTGATAGGCCCCAGTCCGCTGCGCGCTTCCAGGATAGTCTTGTGCTTTGTACCTAGGAGAGCACAACACAATACTGAAACTTCAAAGGCTCAAGAGAAATGTCCCCCAATCGTTTCTTGCAGCACTTTCTCTTGTATGTTTCCTTCCAAGGAAACGCTGTTTGCAAAATTGGTAGAGACAGTCTAGCCCTCTACGAATATATACTTTATCTACAGTTCTTTTTCTTTTTAATCTTAGGAGTTCTATAGTTACAGGAATTTAGCCTATAATTCCGTCTGTCTTGTTGACAAACTTAGAAAGGACACATTTAGATTTAGATTAGGTTTTATTTAATTTCTATACCGCCCTTCTCCCAAAGGACTCAGGGCAGTGCACAGCCAACAATAAACAAGTCCAAGTACAAAATTTAATAAACATTTTAAAAGCATATTAAACCATTGGCTTGATCATTAAAAATAAACCCCAATTAAAAATCATGTCACAGACTTTTCAGCTGTGACTTTTTTTTTTAAAATAGAACCGATTCTTTAAACTAGAAAAGCCAATCAGGTTTCCCTCCTGTAGTAACATCTACCTTCTGATAAATGGCTTTTTTTAAAAATTACAACTTATTTGGCTATCAAATCACCACATTTTATAGAAATGCTAAAGTTCCCTTTTTATATTGTTGCATGACAATTATATTTTTAATATACATCTAAGTACTGCTTTTACTTTATCAGACTGTCTCTTTGTATATATATGTGCCTGCATACACACACACTTTTTAGCAGACCTATAGAAATGGTTTTCTTCCTATCTAATTGAGAGGTGCAAGGACTAGGCGGACTGGGAATGAAAAAAGTATTCCCGCTTTTGGTTGAGTTTTTAGCAAGAGTTTCATGGGTACATATTGATATGCAATGCTTTTCTTAGCTTGAAGATAAATATTATCATCTTCTAATATCTGCACATTAACTTGCTGCTAATGATGTATAAATACAAACATGAAAGGGTTTACAAGAAAAGAGAGAAAATGAAGAGGTGAACCCTACAGTATGATTCCAGCTCTCTGTTTAAATATTGCTATCCTAATTTTGAAAAACCTCCTTTTCTTCACAACTGGAAATCCTCTCAAAGAAAGGGAGGACTGTCTCTCAAATCATACTCCAATACTGTGTTTCCCCTAAAATAAGACCCTATCTTATATTTTTTTTGAAATAAGCGCTTGGCCTTATTGCCATGCACTCAAAAGCCCGATTGGGCTTACTATCAGGGGATGTCTTATTTTGTGGGAAACAGGGTAGCTGCTTTTCCTACAGTTGTCTCAGTGTTAGGTTATAATTTAGGAAGGAGGCAAAGACCAAGGGCAAATTGAAATGAACAAATCTATGCCTGAACTATGCCACTGTAGGCTTTGAGCATGGATCAGTAATAGGACACATAAAACACAAATGCCAAACAGGATAATGTGATCATAATAAGATGGAGACATTGATTGCAATGAAAAATTTCAAGGAAAACTTTAATATTTTAAAACAGAGGGTTAATATTACAATCTCAACAGCAAGAAGAGGCTTATGTTTTATTTGTGCCTCACTGCCTGGAATCTGTTTATTCAAGGTAGTAAACAGACTTGGAATATCCAAACTGAAAGGCCAGAAAGTGGTTCCCGTAGGAAATGAAAAGAAAAACAATAGGAGTTAATTCAACCTTATTCTAATCAGAAGCAACAACAAACTCTAAGCCCTAGAAAAGGACCTTAAAGGAAGTGTATTTATCACATAAGATACAAAAATTTGCACCTTGAGTCCATATACTAAGTCAGAATCTACTTCAATAACACAGAACCTCTGTGATATTCTAAATAAACAAGGACTGAATGTACCGTATGTTCTACGTAAATAAAGCAAGAATAAGCAAGGAGCGGTACAATATTCCAAATTATGCTTGACAAAAAGCTAAATTCTGTCTTTTATATGTACTTAATAAAATGGGGTTACAATACATAGTAAACGTCTGCTTTTGTTGATTTATAGAGGAAAAAGATTCCTGGAGGACATTAAACATTTTTCCTCTGTATGCTGTAAATCCCATTGAATCCTGTTTGAAACTATTGCTTTCTAAAGTATTGTACGTATGCAAAAAGATCATGACTTTAACAGAATAACAGAGTTGGAAAGGGACCTTGGAGGTCTTCTAATCCAACCACCTGCTTAGGCAGGAAATCTTGTATCATTTCAGACAAATGATTGTCCAATCTCTTCTTAAAAACCTCCAGAATTGGACCACCCACATCTTCTGCAGGCAAGTTATTCCACTGATTAATTGTTCTCACTGTTAGGAAATTTCTCCTTAGTTCTAGGTTGGTTCTCTCCTTGATTAGTTTCCACCCATTGCTTCTTGTCCTACCCTCAGGTGCTTTGGATAACAGATTGACCCCCTCTTCTTTGTGGCAGCCCCTAAGTGTAAGGATGTAAGCACTCTGGAAGTAAGGATATTTCCCAAAGTTCATTTGCCTCTATTATGAGATTCATTGCTTATCTAAGATGATACCCTTGTGGGTTTTTTTCTGGGGGGGGGGGGAGGGGAGGGGGATTGGGGACATCCAATTATGCATTGATATCCTTCAAATGCTAAATTCTGCACCCAGAATATTGATTTCTGTGTTTGTACAGTG
This sequence comes from Masticophis lateralis, assembly GCA_030761175.1. Classification (NCBI taxonomy): domain Eukaryota; kingdom Metazoa; phylum Chordata; class Lepidosauria; order Squamata; family Colubridae; genus Masticophis; species Masticophis lateralis. The sequence continues at coordinate 148,666,849 of JAUDYJ010000002.1, forward strand.
TGCCTATAGACATACATGTCCCGTCCCTCTATCACCTTCTAAGTTTTATAAAGAGGGTACAGAGACACAAGTAATCTACTGCTCCACAGACTATCTTTTAAAAGCGCCAGTAACTTCGCAGTAAAGAACCTCATTCCTGCACATAGAAAATCTCACTTCCTATCCTTGATATTTCTTTTCAAAAAGGCCAGGCAGGAGGAAAAGATTTCTGCCATGTATCTCAGAATTCCTGCCAATCACAGCAAACAATGTAGGGCTAACTAGTCTGAGCTGCAGGGAAAAATAGTTTCCTATGATTATATAATGCAGGAGTGGGAAATTGTGGCTCCTTTATGATCTGTGGACTTCAAGTCCCAGAATTCCTGGGCCAGCCTCACTGGCTCAGATATTTTGGGAGTTGAATTTCACAAGTTATAAAGGGGTCATAGTTGCCAACCCCTGGTTTAATCTCACTAAAAAACAGAAGTTCATTCTTTCCTGCATGCTCATTGCCTATCCTTAAACAAAATTCAGTGGCGGGTTGCTCCCAGTTCGGTCTGGTTCCTCACACAAGCATGAAGCCGAAGACACCAGCCTGAAGATGACGAGTGGGACCTCGTTGAAACATCACCAAGATACTCTCAATCTTACATGGGAAAAGACCTGAATACACCAAAACTTGCATATATGTATGTATGTATGTATGTATGTATGTATGTATGTATGTATGTATATGCAAGTTTTATATATATACAAGATTTCGCTGATAAAGAAATATAAATTTGGTATAAAATGGTTTGTCCTGGATTGGAGCTGAAAGGCGAAAGGGATGCAGTATGCTTCCTCCCACTGAGATAAGCGAAGGGCTCTGAATAATTTAAGAATGGATTTATTTATTCAATTTATATTGTTTAGCAGTACTAAACCTGGACTACAGAAATCCAAATGACTATTCACTAGCAGCAACGATCGAAAGGAATGATATGACTATCTTAAAAAATGTTGGAGAGACGCTGTAAGGCAGTAGTCCCCAAATTTTATGATAAAAATGAAATCTTAACCATGTTTTATTCCTCATTCTGTTGGGTGCTTAGGATCATTGTCCACTCTTATTCTAATATTCTTTTCCCTTGTCATCAATTCTCAGTGAATTGGTTTTCCAGCAAATGATTTGAAGCAACAGAATATCATTCTACAATGATATTTTTAATAAAGTGGAGACATGGCTTTCATTCAGCACACATCTCTTCATACATTAGTTATGTAGTAATAAAGAGGCATGCACCAAAAAGTGCATACTGACCAAAGTATGAGAGACATATCTGGACTTTTTTTTTTTGCTTCAAGCCAGTCCTGCTTGCAAACTGCAATGGGAAGATGCCTCACTAATTTTTCTTCAGGACCATTTCCCTAACCCATAGCTGAAGACACTTAACTTCATGTTCATCTCTTCAAACATTTAAATGTTGTTTTTTTCTTTTCTCTCAACAGAAGACTTGCAGTGAATGATGAATCTGGGGTGCTTCAGCAGAGATAGGGGTGACTGGTGGGCTGGGATCTGTCCAGTTCTCCTTGACTGTTTTGGGCTGTGGTGTAGGCATTCCTTCCTTCTTCTGATCAGACTATTTTGCTCCATGGCCACTTTGATCTGGCACTGCCTTTGGTGCAAAGGGCCACTCAGGCATTACGTAGACTTATCCGATCCCCTCTGAGGTAAATAAATGCTTTGACAAATAGTTTGTGCAGCAAAACAGCAGGGAGACTGTAGTGGCAGAGGCCGTGAACTAGCACCTGTCAACAGCCTCCAGGCAGCCATTGTTAAACAAAGCAAGACTCTTATTCTAATATCCTTCTCCCTTGTCACCAATGCTCAGTGACTTAGTTTTTTCAGCAAAGGATTTGAAGCAACAGAATATTTTACGATGATATTTTTTAATAAAGTGGAGACATGGTTTTCTCTTTTTTGTTTCTGCGTAAGCAAGAGTGGGGGGAGAGAATGGTGAGCATACATAAAAGAGGAGCAAGAGGGAGAAAACAAAAATTGTGGCAGACAGAGAAGGGCTAGCAACCAAGTAAGTGATCTGTCCCCCCCCTTCAGAGACCCACAAAAACACAGCCAGCCGAGGGTTAAGACTCACTTGGCACACTCTGCAGTTCTTATCTCAACCTTGGCAGCGATATGCACACCGTCTGCCAAGGACTTTATTGGTTTACACAAACAAGAAAATCACCTACGTAGCTTTGCCGTTCATCCAGCTTCCAAGACTACGAGGTTGCTCCGTTTGTTTAGCTGTGCAGTTAGCTTTGTCCGTCACGAACTTCGTGACCCATTGTACTGTCTTAAATAGATATGCTTCTGGGTGTGGTCCAGTGAGTCATGGATCCTATGACTCCAATCCAATGACTCAGGATTTCCTCATACGCCGCAGCTGCAGTACCCTTTTCTCTTGCCTTCTTTGGCGTGCGTCCAGGAATGACGTCTCTCCCTCACTCTCATCTGAGACACCTGTTTCCCCACTACTTGGCTCTCTTTCAGCTGGCACCTGAGCCGGTGCCAGAGGGGGAGGGCTGGGAGATCTGGCTGGCTCCTCTTCCTCCTGCTCAGAGTTGCCTTCCTCCAAAGGGATAGGCTCAGAGGACGGGGCCACAACACTATCCCCCACCGCAGGGCCCTTCCCCCGGGTCTGACGGTCGGGATGGGGTCGGGACGGGAACTGTTCGTGAAAAGTCCGCACCAGGTCAGGGGCCTGAACGGCAGATGCGTCCACCCAGGTGAAATCCTCGGCCCCGTACCCTTTCCAAGCGATGAGGTATTGGAAGCGCCCCTTCAGCCAACGGGAGTCCCGAATACTGTCCACCTCATACGTCGAGGCGTCGTCCTCGTCGGCTGCGGCTGGGGGGGCAGGCGGCGGCGGGCGGCGGAGACGGCTAGTGGGAGTCTCAGGGACCAGGAGGGACCGATGAAAAACGGGGTGGAGCCGCATGGAGCGGGGTAGAGTCAACCGATAGGCCACCGGGTTGATGACCGCCTCGATGGGGAAGGGACCGATAAAGCGGTGGGCCAGTTTCCTCACCGGCTGGTCCGTGGGGAGGTGTTTCGTGGACAGCCACACCCGATCTCCAACTTCCAGCGGTGGCGTCGCCCGGCGGCCGCGATCGGCGAACCGTTTATAGTCCTCTTTCGCCCGGATCAGCTGCCGCCGCACCAGTTGCTGCACCGCCTGCAGCTCCGAGAGGAAGTCCCGGGTCTCAGGAACAGGGGAGTCCATGATGGTCAACGGAAAAAAACGTGGATGGTACCCGACGTTGGCATGGAACGGTGTCATCTGGGTGGAGGTATGTTGGGAGTTGTTAAAAGCGAACTCCGCCAGGGGAAGGTACTCGGCCCAGTTGTCCTGCTGCTGGTTGACAAAACAGCGGAGGTACTGCTCCAGTATGCCAATGACCTTCTCCGTGCCCCCGTCAGTCTCCGGGTGGTGTGATGACGACAGGCACACCTGCACCTCCAGCGCAGCCATCAGGCTTTTCCAGAAGCGGGCCGTGAACTGGGCCCCGCGATCCGAAACCACCCGGTCCGGCAGGCCGTGGAGGCGGAAGATGTGTTGCAGGAACAGGCGAGCCGTGGTACGAGCTGAGGGCAGGCCGCGGCACGGGATGAAATGTGCCATCTTCGTGAGCGCATCCACCACCACGAGGACGGTCGTGAACGTAGCGGACAGGGGCAGGTCAGTCAGGAAGTCCATGGAGATGGCTCCCCACGGTCTCTCCGGTGTCGGCAGCGGCTGGAGGAGTCCAGGAGGGGGGCCGGACGCGGCTTTGGCCTGTCGGCATGGCACACAGGACGTCACGTAGGCGTGCACGTCGTGCCGTACCCGAGGCCACCAAAAAGTCCGCGTCACTAGGTTCAAGGTCTTAAAGAAGCCGAAGTGCCCCGCCGCGGGGTTGTCATGGCACTGGTTCATGACGAGGGCTCGGAGCGGACTTGTGGGCACGTACAGCCGACCCCGGTGCCTGAGCAAGCCCTCCTCCACGGTCCATGGGGACGCGGGGCCGACGTCCGCTCTCCGCTGCTGCGACCAGTCGTCCCGTCGCTGCGCTTCCAGCACCTGAGTCCGCAGGTCCACCGGTTCCTGGACCGCGGCCAAGGAGTCCGCTGGCAGCACCGTCCGGGGGGAAAGGGAGTCCTTTGGGCAAAAGTATTCCGGCTTACGGGATAGCGCGTCCGCCCTCTGGTTGAGGTGGCTCGGAATGTATGTGACGTGGAAGTTGAACCGGGCGAAAAACAACGACCACCGGATCTGCCGCTGGTTCAAATTCCTGGCCGTGGTGAGGTGCTCCAGGTTCCGATGGTCCGTCCGCACCTCCACCTGGTGTCGGGCCCCCTCGAGGTGATGTCGCCAAGCCTCGAACGCGGCCTTGATAGCCAGCAACTCCTTTTCCCAGATGGTGTAGTTGCGCTCGGAAGGAGTGAGTTTCCGGGAGTAGTAAGCGCAGGGAAAAAGAGTGCCACCATCCACCGGAGCCTGTAGCAGCACCGCTCCAATCGCCACGTTGGACGCGTCTGTCTCAACCACGAACGGACGGTGTGGATCGGGGTGCCTCAGGACCGGCTCCGTGACAAAGGCCTGCTTGAGAACCTTGAAGGCCTGCTGCTGCGGGGGCCCCCACTGGAACGGAACCTTCTTCCGAAGGAGCTGGGTCAACAGCACGGTCAGGGTGGCAAAGCCCGGGATGAAGGTCCGGTAGTAGTTGGCGAATCCCAACAGACGCTGGACGTCCTTCACCCGACGCGGGGGTTCCCAACTGCGCAAGGCCGCCACCTTGTGTGGGTCCATCGCGATGCCCTCGGGGGTGATGATGTGCCCGAGGAACTCTATGGAAGTCTGGAAGAAGTAACATTTCTCCAACTTCGCATAGAGCTGGTGCTCCCGCAGGCGCTGCAGGACCTGGCAGACATGCTGGAGGTGACTCTCCGGGGTCCGGGAATAGATCAAAATATCATCCAGGTAGATCACCACGAACCGATCCAGCATGTCCCGGAACACGTCGTTCATCAAGTGCTGGAAGACCGCGGGGGCGTTGGTCAACCCGAACGGCATGACGGTATATTCAAAGTGTCCGTATCGGGTGCCAAATGCCGTCTTCCACTCGTCCCCCTCTCGCATCCGCACCAGGTTGTAGGCTCCCCGGAGGTCGAGCTTGGTGAAAATCGAGGCCTCCCGCAACCTCTCCATCAGCTCCGGGATCAGCGGCAGGGGATAGCGATTCCGTACCGTGATGGCATTCAAGCGCCGGTAGTCGCAACACAGGCGCAAGTCCCCCGTCTTCTTTTTCACGAAGAGGACTGGGGCCGAGAGCGGGGAGGTCGAAGGCCGGATGAACCCACGGGCCAGGTTCTTGTCCAGAAAGTCCCGTAAGGCGGCCAGCTCGGGCTCCGACATGGAGTACAGGCGTCCCGAGGGCAGGGGCGCGTTGGGCATCAAGTCCACCGCGCAGTCGTAGGGTCGGTGCGGGGGCAAGCGATCCGCCTCCTTCTCGCTGAACACGTCGGCGAAGGATGTCAGCTCCGGAGGCAAGGAGACGTTCGGGGCAGAGACGTCCTGGCCGGCACAGGTGTGGCGAAGGTGGTCGACACACTGCAGGCTGGGGAACGAGATGGCATTTCTCGACCACGCCACCTGAGGGTCGTGCGCCCGAAGCCAGGCCATCCCCAGGACCAAGGGGAAGTGCAGGTCCGCCGTCACATAAAACTGGATCGCCTCCTCATGGTTCCCAATGGCAAGGCGCAAGGGCTGAGTAGCGAAGTTGATGGGCCCCGCCACAAGTTCCCGCCCATCAATAGTTTCGACCCTCAACGGAGGGTCCACTGGAACCAAGGGAACCTTGTAATGGGCCACAAAGGCCTGGTCCATAAAGTTCGTGGTGGCCCCCGAGTCCACCAGCGCGTGCGCCTGGAGCCCCTCCGACCGGTTAGCCAACAACACCCGGGTGTTCAAAATCAGGTGCCGAGGGGGCTCACAGTCCACAGCCGCCGCCTCCGGCGGGGCATGGTCACCTGCCTGACCCAGAGTTTCCCCTAGGCCAGGCCTGACCCGTTTCCCGGCTGGTCACGCCGAGGCTCCGGAACAGGCTTGAGCGATCCACTCCGCTTCCGGGGACACGAGGCGGCGAAATGTCCAGCCTCGCCGCAATAGAGGCACAACCCCCCTTGGCGTCTCCGCATCCGCTCCTGGGCCGTCAGTTGAGGTCTGGCTGCTCCGAGCTCCATGGGCTCCTCAGCCGTCGCCACCAAACGCGGTACGGTCCGGGGCGCTGTTGGTACGAAACGCGGGGGTGCCGGCACTGTCGGTGGTTCCGGAAGAGCCCTACGGGGCCGTCGCCGTTGTAGGCGGGCATCGATGCGCAGGCATTGGGTCACCAGCGTGTCCAGGGTCTGTGGCGCCTCCACCCGAACCAGCTCGTCCTGCATCTCATCGCAGAGGCCGTCCTGGAAGGCATCCATCAGCGCCGCCTCATTCCAGGCCGAATCCTGGCCTAGCAATCGGAACTCCGCAATATAGTCCTGCAGGGGGCGCTTGCCTTGGCGGAGGTCTTTGATGCGCCTCGCTGCCGTCTGCACCCAGAGGGGGTCCTCAAACATGGTGCGCAGGTGTTGCAAAAAGCCCTGATAGTCCAGAAGCAAGGGGCTGTCTTGCAGCAACAGGGGCGTGGCCCATCGGGCGGCAGTGCCAGAGAGGGAGCTGATAATAAAAGCCACCCGAACCCGGTCATCCGGAAAATCCTCCGGCCGCATTGCCATGTACAGCTGGCACTGTCCCAAGAAGGCCGGGAACATTTCCTGCTGTCCAGAAAACTTATCTGGCATGTTCACTGGGCATCTTGGACGGGGAAGGGGAGCAGGTGGAGCTGCTACAGGAGCATTTCCCAAAGCAAGTTGTGCAGTTAGCTGTGCTACTTGCTGTTGCAGAAGTTGATTGGCCTCCAGCATCTGCTGTACCTGCTGCTGCAGCTGTTGGTCCATCGTGGGTTAACGATGGAGTTTTGGGTGACGGACAAGATGATCTGTCCCCCCCCTTCAGAGACCCACAAAAACACAGCCAGCCGAGGGTTAAGACTCACTTGGCACACTCTGCAGTTCTTATCTCAACCTTGGCAGCGATATGCACACCGTCTGCCAAGGACTTTATTGGTTTACACAAACAAGAAAATCACCTACGTAGCTTTGCCGTTCATCCAGCTTCCAAGACTACGAGGTTGCTCCGTTTGTTTAGCTGTGCAGTTAGCTTTGTCCGTCACGAACTTCGTGACCCATTGTACTGTCTTAAATAGATATGCTTCTGGGTGTGGTCCAGTGAGTCATGGATCCTATGACTCCAATCCAATGACTCAGGATTTCCTCATACGCCGCAGCTGCAGTACCCTTTTCTCTCGCCTTCTTTGGTGTGCGTCCAGGAATGACGTCTCTCCCTCACTCTCATCTGAGACACCTGTTTCCCCACTACTTGGCTCTCTTTCAGCTGGCACCTGAGCCGGTGCCAGAGGGGGAGGGCTGGGAGATCTGGCTGGCTCCTCTTCCTCCTGCTCAGAGTTGCCTTCCTCCAAAGGGATAGGCTCAGAGGACGGGGCCACAACAGTAAGAGGCAGTGAAGTGAGCATGGCAAACAGGAGGACCGCCAAAGCAAATCTAGAGTAGGCAGGCCATGGAGCAGACGGGGTAATGCAGCAGGTGCTAAAGAACAGATGGCAAGGATAGAAAGATGAAGGAGAGTGGAGCAAGAGAGAGAGAGAGAGAGAGAGAGACAGGAGATTGAGAGCAAGCAAGAGGGCAAGCGCAGAACAAACAAGCAAGGAAAAGAGACAACTGTGAGCAAAAGAGATCAAGAGAGCGTGGCGGGTGGAGGGGTGAGTGAGAGAGCGAGAGATGCTGGTGGAGGGAGGAGGTGACTGAAAGGAATGGGCAGTGGAGTAAGCAGAAGAAATTAAGAAGACGAACAAAGGGGAAGGATGAGTGAGCAAGAGAACTTCGAAGAGTGAGTAGGCTAGGTGGGTCAGCCAGAGAGATCATCAGCAGGTTGAATTGGGGTCTCTAGGACAAGCAAGAGAAGCAGAAAACCCCACCCCCTGCAAATCAGAATGTGATGGATGGCTAAACCCGAGCTCAAACCAGGGGTGAAATCCAGCAGGTTCTGACAGGTTCTGGAGAACTGGTAGCGGAAATTTTGAGCAGTTCGGAGAACTGGCAAATACCATCTCTGGCTGGCCCGAGAGTGGGGTGGGAATTGAGATTTTGCAATATCTTTCTCCTGCTATGCCCACCAAGCCACGCCCACAGAACCAGTAGTAAAAAAAAACTGGATTTCACCACTGGCTCAAACCATTATTTCTAATCACAGCAACATTAAAAGGGTGGATTTCAGTTCCCAGAATTCCCCAGTCTACACCTCTTAACATTGATGGGATTGAGAAACTCTGGCCTAACTCACTTCCACCCCATTTTATGTTAAGGAGAGTGATTAGTGGATGCTTTCCCATTGGCAGGAAATCCACCAATCACTTTCCTTAGCTTGGACCACACCAAATCTGTCAGGACATGGATACTTGCTTGACTCGTTCCTAAACCGAAACAGAATTCATCTGTCAGGGTAAAGCAAGTGATGCCAGCATACTATTGGGTGCTTCATGGACCAGAAGGAAGCATGTTAAACTGGCCAGCGGGATTTGTGCTGTGATGCAATTGCTCTACAGTTCTGGCCCCTGGGCCCCTGTCTCTTGAGAAACTTCTCCTCTCCTCAGTTGCAGTTCCACAGCTCTAGACTAGGACTGCATGAGAATGGGAAAGATGAACCAGTGGTGGGGAAGAGATGCAGCTGGAAGGAGATCCGTTGAGTTTTATCTGATGCTGATCTCCATCAGGCCTGTAAATTTGGGTGGAAAGCAGAAGAGCTAGTTTTCCAGAGAAGGCTTGAGCTGATGAGGCTGTGAGCTCACTTGGTGAGGAATGTCTGTCTTGTTGCCAAGACATGATCTGCAACCACACCCAGAGTCCTTGCAACAGGGCCAAAGGTGCAAAGTATTTGGTGAAAAGGAGATAAAAATCTTAATTGGATACACCCAGGGGTAAGGTGTGTCAAAAATGAGGGACCTAACCATGGAGTTGCTACGCCTCCTGTCAGGTCTCAGGGGTCTTCCACCGTTATCAAAGACAACCAACCGTTCAATAGGTCACCTCTTCACCTCACTTCAGCTCCTCCATAGGGGAAGGTGCAGGTGTTGGATTTTGTTGTGATGTCTCTGGATCGCTCCTAGCATCCTCTACAGATGCAGCTGGGAAGGGAGTGTGTGTGTATGTGTGTGTGTGTGTGTGTGTGTGTGTGTGTGTGTGTGTGTGTCTTCACTGGCAGAATTTAGGCAAGAAAAGAATTGCAATAATGTTAAGCAGAGAATCAGGAGGAGTCTGGTACGACCTTTTCTGGCTTACAAGTTTTGAAAAAGATTCAACTGAAGAAGTGAACAGCAGCTCATAAAAGCTTATGCCTTTTAATACAAGTTGTTAGTCAGAAAAGGAGCTAGAATGTGTTTCTGATGTTTTGCCACCATAGACTAATATGGCTCTCCTACAGTGAAGAACAGAATAGAAGCACCAGGCTGTTTGTAGCAATGAAATACAAAGCGCTCTTCCCTTCCTCATTTTCTGTTTAGAGGAATGGTGCCAATGTTTTTTGAAGGGTACAAAACCACTTGTGACATCAGAAGGACCACAAATGGGACCGGAAAGCCCCCCTCAAACCCATGCGTTAAGCAGAGGCAGCAGAGCAGCAATGGAAGGAAGATCAATTAGCAATAGCACTGAGACTTATATACCGCTTCAAGTGCTTTACAGACCTCTCTAAACGGTTGACAGAGTCAGCCTAATGCCCCCAACAATCTGGATCCTCATTTTACCCACCTCAGAAGGATGGAAGGCTGAGCCAACCTTGAGCCGGTGAGAATCAAACTGCTGACAAGTGGCAGAATTAGCCTGCAATACTGCATTCTAATCATTGCACCACCATGCCTTAGTTAAGTGGGTTAAAACAAACTGGGGAGCTGATTCCAACTACTGTAGCAATGCAGTGTGTCAGGCCTGGAAGCCATCTTTTGCACTGGGCCTTCAGGCCTGCCACATTTAGTGCTGTGGGAAACTGGGAGGGGGGATTGTATGGGGCAGGGGTGTTATATAGTAATAATAACATTCCTTTCTCAGAGTGTCAAGGACATATTGCCCTGCACCTGGAGGGGTTGTGACTGGGAGGCATCTCCAGTTGGGATAGTGCTTTGATTGGACTATATGATGGACACGTGGGTGCTGGACAGGGACCTGGACTTGGACTTTCCTTTGGGTGGGGAAAACCTGGAAGCTTTCAGATTCAGGTTTTCTCAGATGCGCCAATATGACATCTCTAATAAAATGGAACTTTGAGGAACTTCAAGCCTTAGAGTCTTCTTTCGTTGGGGGTGTTACTTGGAACCCTGACACAGTAGAGCCAGATCTGAGCTTTTCTATTACAGCCATTAGGAAATATACTTTGCTCTCACTTCACTTTAAGGCCTGTTTTTCTTTTATTCTGGTTTGGACTTGTGGAAGAAATAAAATAAAACGCAGCTCCATTTTCAGAGCATTTGCAAGGTCTTTGGGGTCCAATCAGTTAGTACTATGGCTGTGAAGTTATGCTCAAGAGCATGTGAAATTAATATCTGTAAAACTTGAGAACTCAAAAGGGAGTCTGGAAAATAGGGTTTCTTGCCTTATCTCTCTGTATCTGTAAGAAAAGTAGAATTTGGAGGGAAAGCTCTGCAGATTTGCACAGACTTCATCATCATGGACAGATAACAGAATTCTGTTGTCTTGAAAGACTGAGGTAGAAAAATTAAGGTTTCGTCTTTCTTTTAGGTGTGGAGTAGAATATGCCACCTCTACACTTAAGTCTTTGCACTAGTCCAAAGTCAACATTTATAAAATCCCACTTTATGAGTCTGTTTCACAGCTAAACTGCTTTTTTTCTGATTCAGGCCCATTTCATCCATCATCAGATTGAAGTAATGCCCTATTAAAATTGATTTTATTTAAAAATAAATAAAAATAAAAATGTTGAAACCTTGAAGATCTTGTGGGGAAGCCATGTTTTCCAACTCCCTTGGTTCAAATTGGTGTTTCTTCCCTCCCAATTAAGATCCAACTCTACTTTCCAGCACACTCTTTAAATACAGCAGAGGATATAACAATCTCCACAATGGAAGAATGGATGGAAAAAGTTAGCAGAGATGGCCAAGTTAACTGTTTTAATTAAAGAATAGAATATATACAGTTTTGTTTCTACATGAAAACTGCTTGTGGGTTTTGTGCTCGAGACAGAAAAAAAAAAGGCTGCATTTTATTATTTTTATTCTACCATGCTGACAAAAGTTAGGAATTCAGTGGTTTTCCCCTTCTTTTTTCCCCTTATTCCACAGTTCTCTTTCCCTCTTTTTTCCTCCCCCGTTTCCCTATTATCTTTCTTTTCATTTATATTTCATATTATGGTAATTTCAATAAAATTACATATATATATATACACACACACACACACATACACATACATACATACACACATACACACATACATACATACAGAGAAGTAGTGCAGGGAAGTAATTTGACAACCCAGCACCAGAAAATGGATCAGGACTGGGACTGGATCAGGGCTGGGACTCTGAATGCCATTTCAATAAAATTACACACACACACATATATATATATGTATATGTATATGTATATGTATATGTATATACACATACATACATACATACATACATACATACATACATACATACATACAGAGAAGTAGTGCAGGGAAGTAATTTGACAACCCAGCACCAGAAAATGGATCAGGGCTGGGACTCTGAATGCCATTCTTTGCATTCCTGTATTGGGCAGGTGGGAAGGGGGGCACCAACAGAGTCTCATTGCTCAGCAGCAGGGAAAACAATTACTGGTTGGTTTTAAATTGCCTTAAGAAGTTAGTTAGTGGGAATGCCAAAGCATGGCTCTGGTTATATGTATCTGGAACAACTAATTCCTGAATTAGTTTAATTTTAACTGTTACATGCCATCCCACAAGCTTCTCTTGTAAACATGTGCCTAGAAGGCTGGAGGGGTGAATTCATGGTTCTCCACAGCTTCTGTTCCGGAAAGTACTGTTTGCACAGAAATATTGCTGAACTAACAGCAGCAGGACGAGGGGCTATTTTGTTTGACCTACCTCCTCAACAGTCCCTCTCACCAAAACGTACCTCTCAAAACTCTCCACAAATACCTTTGTTATGCGCCTCAAGCTGAGACAGCGAGTTCACGGCCACTTTGCAGAGGGCACAATAGAGCAGCTTCTTGGCCTTCTCTTCATCAGGCTTGGGACTGCTGTTACTATGGGGTGCTGCCCCTGAAACGGCTGGGATTGCAGAGGTGGTTGAGATTTCTCCCAACTTGGTCCCCCAGGCTGGCCCACTCTTGGAACTCTGGCTTGGCTCTGGGCAAGCGGCCAGGTGGGGTGCTATTGCTGCCACTGGAGAACCCAGGCAGGGCTGTTTCTCTGGCGAGGAAGGAGCTGGCACGGGGGGCACCGTCACTGATGCTCCTATGCCGTTCAGTTGCTCGGCTGCGTAAGAAAATCAAGAAGGGAAAGAAAGAAAGAGAAGGCATCAGGAATGGGGCAGAAGCAGAGAAGCCACACACAAACCTGAGCAGAGGGTATAATTAGGAAACCAAAGGTTGCAGGGGGGTTAATTATAGCCAAAGCTCATCCTCAGTATTTCTTTTCAATTCCAGGCTTAAGCAAAGTGCTAGAGTGGCAATAATAGATAACCACTGCACAGTGCGCTCATCTATCTTTCCCAACCCAAATACCAAATTAGGCATCCAGCAAACCAGATCTGGGGTTCAGAGTGCCTCTCAATTTAAAAATTAATCACTAGGCCAGTGACGACAAATCTATGACATGCAGTGTCCAGGTTTTATGTTTTATTTGATTTATATATCGCCTTACTCCCGAAGGACTCAGGGCAGTGGACACCCGGAAGATAAAACACATAAATACAAAATTTAAAAGCAAAATAAAACTGAATTAAACAATTTGGTCCAAGGCAGATTTAAAACACCCCAATAGATTAAGAACAGATTTAAAATTTACATTTTAAAAAGGGAAAAAGGGAAAAAAAAATTAGGCCAGGCCAGCCTGATGGAATAAAAAGGTTTTGGGAGCGCGACGGAAGGTGCGTAGATCCGGGATAACACGCCAAGTCTCTGGAAGTCACACGAAAGGGCCCTGCTCTTGCACAACTTCTGGAACCTCCAAAATACACACGAGAACGAGATGTGCTTTGTTTGGGAAACTGCAAGGCCACCCAAGAGCATTCTCCTGAAGTTTCCAAGCTTCATGTGACACGGAGCTGCCTTGGATAGGCATGTTTTTCTGAGAGACCACGTGAAAAATATTTACAATTATATAACCTTTTATTTATTTATTTATTTGATTGAATTTAGATGTTGCCCATTTCACTATCCAAAGGGACTCTCTGTTATGAATTGTTTCTCATTTGTCTGTTTGTGTGTGTGTGTGTGTGTGTGTGTGTGTGTGTGTGTGTGTGTGAGAGAGAGAGAGAGAGAGAGAGAGAGAGAGAGAGAGAGGGAGGGAGAGAGACGCCAGCAGAATCAAGTTTAGGCGTTTTCTGAATTTCTGACATGCTGAGCCCAAATGGTTCGCCATCACTGCACCAGGTTCAAGGACCCCTGTAGCCTTGAACCAGCAATCCCCAATTAATTGCATACCAAATGTGCTGGGCATCCAGAATTTCAAGAGAAATACATCTGTTTTCTAAAAGTATTATCCAACCTTTTAAAAAAATAACTTACATTAGAGAGAAACAACATTTGACAGTATAGACCAGTGACGGCGAATCTTCTCAGCACCAAGTGCCGAAACTGGAACGTGCGTGCATGCACATTTGTGTGGGCCTGCCAGAGCCTGGAAATCGGAAGACCAGCTGGTCAGTGCGAATGCACGTGCCAGAAACCGGAAACGCTGCTGGCAATGGCCCACGTGCCCACAGAGAGGGCTCTGCGTGCCACCTCTGGCAAGCGTGCCATAGGTTCGCCATCACGGGTATAGACTATCAGTTTATAGTCACATGCTCAGAAACTATAACTTCAGCGTGCATATAAACAGATTATCACAGAAATTCAGTACTTTCTTACTGTCATCCATAGCACTCTCTAGGGCTTGGATTATCAAAGGCATATTTATATCTGGAAATTATAATTTGTTGAAATCTAGCTGCTGCTCCTGTCAGTTCTTTGACATAAAGGCTATAGGCAATCAGTTTTGCATTCTATTTTATCCCCATAGAATAGGCAGCCTTGAAGAAATGAGGTAGGCAGGCCTTTGTAAACTCTGGGTCCTATGCTTAAGATGTCAAGAATAAAGCATCAATACATCATTTGGCATGTTTTAAATCTGAGCCCTGACATTTAAAATAGGTTCTGTGGTTTAAAATTAAATCCTGTTTTTAAATTAAATCTTGCCTTTGGGGCAAGATTATGGAGACTTTCTCTTTATGAAAAGAAAACAAGCAAGGCTGAGATAAAGCCTACTAATATGCTGTTGTTATTACAAGAATCATACCCAGGAGACCTCTGTTCTACAGTCAGAATACACTGCACATGCATTAGCTTGGCATAATTAATTCCACTGTCAAGACTCTGCAGCATTAAAATATTTGTTTGTTAAACAGGCATAAATGCAAAGACTTAGATCATAAACTGCAGAAACTTCAAAAATTCCCTATTTTTTTTAAAAAAGGAAAAATAAACTGTATTTAATCCGTTCTTTCTTCCCCTCCAACTCAATCCGTGTCAAAATAGCTAAGCAAATAAATCAAATGGGACTGAATCGGGCATGCTTAAAAGCCACAATTCTACCAATCGATATTCGCTTACCATAATTTTAATCCTTTAATGTTTTGGTTCGTTAGCCTATTGATTAACTGGATTAAATTTTATTGTGTGGGGCAGCACAATGTGTGATCCCTGGGAAATTCTTCCCAAACTTTTCTGTATTCTTAAAAGGATTTTGCTGCGTCAAAGTAGAGAAAGGTACTTTGGAGGGCAAATTTCTCAAGTTGGCAAGTTATGCAGATATTTTGAATGTCAACATTCAACAGCCAACTGAATTTATAAGTGAATTGATAAATTAAAAAGAGTTTCAGTCATATCTGCACAAGTTAAGGTGAAGTACGGGGAACAGTTTTCAGATATGTACGCTGGATCTTTATAACATCAAAACTGCACCAAGGATCACCAAGGATTTTCCAAAGCTAACTAGAAAGAAAAAAGCAAATACTTGTTTACCTGAGAGGAAAATGTCCCCGACATTAAGATGGCATGCCCACCAAGGCAGATGGATAATAGAAGTTTGCCATCCAGAGTCCTTAGGAGTCAGGGTCCCTCAAATAGTGCAAATGAATTAATTCATTTTAAAAAGCTTGATTGCTTATGTAACATGTTTCACCTAAGACATCTTTCCCATTGAAAAAGTACATCATTCTTCCTAAGTTACTTTTTCAGGTAAATACAGCAGTAATTTAACTTACTTTCTTAAGGAGCCTATACTAAACGCAAGTACTTATCAGGCATTATAGAGGACCATCTTCATAAAGTAATATCTAATTGTTAAGCCAAGCTTGTTTCACTCGACAAATGTCTTGGCAAGCAGGAAACAGAGAAGTCAACTAATCCATTGTTAGATTTACAAAAGGGCTATTCATATGATGCAGGTGCAGATGTCAGTTGTATGTGACCTACAGAAGGACAAAGATTTGGGGCAGGCAAGCCCACAGAATATAATCCTGTGTTTTTCTAGCTCAGAAGTGGGCAATCCTCTGGTGAACAGGGGAACTGAAGGGCCGCAGTGGATAAGGCAATAATAAGTTTTTAAGAAGCGATTGATTGATTGATTGATTTGTTCATTCATTCATTCAATTTATAAGCCGCCCCTCTTTGAAGACCCAGGGCGGCTCACAATACACTCAAAAAATCACTATAAAAACACTTAAAAATTAAAAACATTAAAGACATTAAAACCCATTCACACCATTCATGACCATCAGGTTGCAAAGTGAGATCAACGGCCCCAGGGGGTTGGACTAGAAGATCTCCAAAGTCTCTTCTCAGTCTGTTATTCTATTCTATTCTATTCTATTCTATTCTATTCTATTCTATTCTATTCTATTCTATTCTATTCTATTCTATTCTATTCTATTCCATTCCATTCCATTCCATTCCATTCCACTCCACTCCACTCCACTCCACTCCACTCCACTCCACTCCACTCCACTCCACTCCACTCTAAGATTTGGACTATTTCTTCCCTTTGTTTGTGGGGAATCAGGGTGGAAGAACACCATGTTTAAAAAGCCATATTATTCTGTTACCAGGCTACCATTAAAACGTTCATGCCCTCTAAATTGTAGGAAACTGTGCCCCCTAGTTTTGCAGTAGTGATCACCTGTGAACTGGGAGAGGTCATCTACTGACCACTCCATTAATTGGAAGGAATTAATAAAGGATTCAGGACAATCTTGGCAGTGAATGTAATTATTGTTAGTTGGGAGACTCTGAATGGTATTGCTCAAAATGTGAACTGGGCAGCCCAAGAGAGAGATAGGCAAGACCTCACTCCCAACTTGATAGAGTGGATATGTGTGTGTGTAGAGGGGGGGGGGTGTCTTTCCTTTTGTTTTGACCTAGGTTTCCTTAGAAATTAAACAGCACAAACTTAGTCCCAGCAAACCTCTTCAATTCATGCAGCTGTAAATTACTTTCATTTACAGTCAGCAAGGCTTGATAAAGAGTCTTTCAGAAGAAAGTTATCAACACCCACCTATCTCACCTGGAACACTGCCAAAGAGCTAATTTACAGACGCAGGGCAAGGCCAAACTTGACACAGAGTCACAAACAGAATTTTCAATTCTTGAATTGGCCAGATGAACTAATTGCTTCCTGCAAAAGCTCACATCCTGTTCGCTTCTCTTGTATTTCTTATGGGAGGGGCCAATCATCTCCAAGCCTTACTCCGAAATTGACCCTGTTTCCTTAATTGTTCCTATCTCCTGGCAGCTCTGCACATGCACACACTGGGAACAGGCTCACGCTGTTCTTCTGCCTCGCTGATGTCAGACTCCGGAGGCAGCAAAGAATCACCAGACGGCCTTGGCCCCCTCAGTGCCTCCGACTCAGAGCCATCATCCGAGCCTTTCCCAGACTCCAGAACTGGCCCAAGTTCCTCCCCAACCTCCTCACTGTCCAAATCTGCTGCCAACCCTACTGGCTGCTGGCGGGCCACAACAGTTTTACCTGGGTATATGATGTTTAAGTAAGGAGAATCTTCTTGCAGCATAGCACTCTGGAAATAGCTACCTCCTGCCGTAGGAAGAAGGCAGCTGTGTGGGCAAGGACAGGGACAAGGACAAGGCCGAGTGAATTGGAGATCTGAAGCCTTCACTGTTCAGCTGATTTCGACAGACCTAGCATATGTCAACCCTTATAATTGTGCTTGGAGTTCTTTCCTATCCCTTCGTAGCCAAACATGCTATTTGGATGGAGAAGCAGGCAATGATGGTAATAATTAATCATCATCTCTTGTGCTCTAAACAGGTCCAAAAGAGACATCAGGAAGTTTGTATGGTGTGCCTGTTTTCTATCATTTCTTCCTTAGCATGTCACATCCCAGGCATGGACCACACCTACCTCAGTTGAAAATGCCCTACTCCAGTTTCAAACCAGAGGTTCCAATTGACTCACGTCAACTTCTAGAGGACAGAATGAACAGTTCTTTTTTCCATGCTTTTCTGGTATTTTTAAAAAATGGAAATTGATCAGCTTGATTCCATGCTATACTATATGAATACAGTATAGAATATACTATGTGAAATTCTTCAGAAAGAGGGATTGCCTTAATGGACTATGGCCATTTGATCTGGCAACCATTTTCTTCTTTATCAAAGCTCAAGGAGCACATGATCCCTGTATTACTATTATAGAATACTACCTGATGAATGGTGAGGGGCAAGACAACAGACTACCCATAAATTTTTAATTAATCTAATTTTTAATTTGTCATATTCATAATAGTTTGAATATGTCTATATTGTTTGTATATTTATACATTTGATCTTATTGTAAGCCCCTCAGAGTCACTTTGAACTGTGAGATGGCCTGCAAATAAATTTGATAATAATAACAACAATAGCTGCTCACACAACTATTCACAGCAGTTAAGAGTCTTTGGACAGGAGTGTAGCACCAGGCTCTAACTCCACCTAATATTTTGATCATGTTGTTGGACAAAAAATATTTTTGCTACCAGAGAAGCATCAAAACAACAAAAAGAAGGTTTAGAACTGAAAGGTGATAGCAAAAGATATGTGTATATGAAACAATGAAAATGAAATGTAATAACTAGGAGTTTATTGTGTTTATTGTACTGAAATGTATGATACCCAGATACCACATTACTCACGCATTGAGATGTATAAACAATATAAAATAAAAAACTTGAATTAAAAAAAACAGCATCAACCTAAGCCATATAGTTATATTAGAGTTGTAGGGAGGTATGTGTATTGTTCCCTGACTACTCGTCTTGTGTGCCATTTTTTGCACACACAACAAGATAACATATCGTAAGTTTAAGTCAAATCCCAGTGAGTTCATAAATATGCCTATGCTGTTTTCTTGCCAACATCCCTTTTTCTATGATGAATTTATGGACTGACTGATTGATTTATACCTTGCCTGATTATTCACAAATAACTCAAGGCATGAACATATCCAATGCCCCTTCCTCCTCTTATTTTCTCTACAACCCTGTAAGGTAAGTTGGGCTGAGAGAGAATCATCGGCCCAGAGTCACCCAGCTGGCTTTCATGGCTAAGGTGGGAATAGAATCCACATTCTTCTGCTTCCTAGTCAGGTGCCTTAATCATTACACCAAACTGGCTCTCATTATTGTATTGGGAATGACATTGGTATGCTGTTATTAAGTTATGTTGGGAATGAGAACATGGAAAGGTTCAAAATTTATATTATCAATCCTTTTCATCCTTGAGAAGGCTTGTCTTTTATTCCACCCATTTGTAACTACCATTCCTCCATTTTTTTCCCCTGATGAAAATTGTTAGGCTTTCTTTTTCTTCTTGTTCAGAATCAGCTGATCAGGGAAATATGATGACATCATAGCCAAATTTAGCTATGCGATGATGATGTTGAGAATAATCAAACCAACTGCGCCTGAGGACAACATTTCCTGCACAAGTTACTTGTGATCTCAGCCAGCGGGCTCACTAATTTCATGCTGAACCATCAAACATTTTCACCGTCTTTTACCAGAGCCCATTTCTTGCTGCTTAAAGCATTTATATAAAGCAAATCTCTGTGCTTCTTGGCTTAGTCCCAATTAAAGCACACATTTTTATCCTGAGCAGCTGCATGGTTAATTCAACCAACAAATCCCTGCAAGGTTACAAACTGCAATTGACCCTTTGTCTGGGATTATGCAGCAAATAATCAGCATTAGGTCATTTGCTTTGATATAAGGCTGGATCTTCGGTACAGGCACAATCTCTTCTCAGCTCCTTCCTGGAGAGTGTATCGTTTATTTATTTATTGGTTCGATTTATATGCCGCCCTTCTCCAGAGACTCAGGGCGGCTTACAATGCGTTAAGCAATAGCCTTCATACTTTTGTATATACCTGCTTAGTAGGGCTTTCGCCCCCCCCCAAGCGGTATTCTTTTCTTTTAATACAAAGTCATCTTATTGCCCCCACAATCCGGGTCCTAATTTTACCTACCTCGAAAGGATGGAAGGCTGAGTCAACCTTGAGCCTGGTGAGATTCGAACTTGCAATAATTGCAGGCAGCTGGTGCTATGTAACAGTACTTTAGTCTGCTGCGCCACCAAGGCTCTTTTACCACTCATCCAAACAACTACAGCTCTCATCGTTCTCTATGCAAAGAGAAACCTCCTTAATCCAGACCCCCCCCACCCCCTTGTGTTGTAGGTATATATCTGGATACTTAAATTTACAAAATTGCTCAATCTTTGCCAGTTTCATCCCTCCTTTCCCCAAATAGCAGAGAATCATATTCCTCTTTCCATGTGTCCTCCTCTCTAGCTGTCTCATCTCCAGCATGAAATAGCTCAACAAAGAAGTGATATTAGTGTTGTTTCAGCAACAGCAGGTTGAGGAGGAGGCACCTTCTGTCACCTTGGTATGGCTTAGCAAACTCTTCTAGAGCAAAGGATGGTGACAAAAATGGGCTGAGCCATCAGCAGCCTGCTAGAATTGAGTTAGCACTCACCCACCCCCTCTTTTCTGTTTCCCAATGCTAGATTATGACCCACTAAGACATCCCACTTTTATTCCACTCCTCTCTCTAAAATAAAACTGGCACCTGTCAGGTATATTTGCAAACCAATTTTGTGTTTTGACCTCATGCTCAGTAATTGACATTTTGTTTAATACAGCAGCTATTTTGGAATGGAGGAGGGAAGGCATTTAACACCGCGTAATGGGGTGAGCTCCCATTACTTGTCCCAGCTTCTGCCAACCTAGCAGTTCGAAAGCATGTAAAAAATGCAAGTAGAAAAATAGGGATCATCTTTGGTGGGAAGGTAACAGCATTCCGTGCGCCTTTGGCGTTTAGTCATGCCGGCCACATGACCACGGAGATGTCTTTGGACAGCGCTGGCCCTTTGGCTTTGAAATGGAAATGAGCACCATCCCCTAGAGTCAGGAACGACTAGCATATATGTGTGTGGGGCACCTTTACCTTTACTATGTATGTATAATACAGAACGTAATGATGTCTTTTTGATTTGTAAGGTGCCCAGAGTTATAAAGAATCAGTCTTCAATTTGAATTAAAGAAACAATAAATGTTTCCTATGATCCTGACTCAGATAAACCTATTCTCGCTGATCTATCCAAACCAAGCAGCACTACATTCCAGCCAAATGTTGCTCTTGGCTCTACGCTATTGACTTATCAAAATGATCTGATTCTTCCTTCTAAAAAAGATTCAAAAGTATCAACAACATTGATTTGGACAGTACTTTGATAAGAGCTATAACTAGCAACTGCTCCTGAAGTATGAAAACCTTAATTTTGATACGCATGACGGTGCCCTTTAAGCAAAATTAAGTCTGTGCCAAGGGGCCCGAACAGGCAAAATTCACATTTTGTTCCCCAAGAGTTTCTTCCATAGAATCGTATTTATGTAAAACCAGATCATGCCTTGACAATGTCATCAAAGGTCATGAGGAAGATGGATTAAATCCCTAGATCGTTTCTGATTTGCTGGCAGGATTGAGGACATAATTGCTGGAGTATTGTCCTTGACTGAGCCAAGCAGCAATAAATTTTCTCAAAGAAGCTGGACTTCAATTAGCCCCCCTTTTCTGTATTCTGGAGATAAGTACTCAAGAGAAAAGTAGGCCTGCTTATAAACATCCATGCCCAAAACTCAAAAGGGTTTTCTCCAGCTTTCCTTTTTGTAAGACCTCGTTTAAGGAGGCATGGTATAAATGCTATAGTTAGACTGACCCTTCTGCTTTTATTTGTGTGTGTGTGTGTGTGTGTGTGTGTGTGTGTGTGTGTGTGTGAGAGAGAGAGAGAGAGAGAGAGAGAGAGAGAGAGAGAGATTATTGTCTTGTTTTTCCTACATCTCTTTGCTCATTATATTATTTTTATATCTAATCTACATAATTAGCTTAACTAATTATGCTTAACTACTTTTAGAAAGGAATTTCTCATTAAATCTTCTCCATGCACAAAACTGCATAACCCCTCAGCCGCTGCTTGTCCTTCAGGATTGGTACGTGATCTGTTAAATTCTTTATTCTGGGCTTTTGGTAGGAAAGGAGAAAGCACCTTCTTTTCTCTCTTCTTAGAGCTAGACTGAAGTGAGAAATCCTGGATAGAAAGACCAAGAAGTCCCCAGCTAGATAGATGGAGGGTGGGAGGGTCTAGGGGGCTTATCCTGACTCTTTTCTTTTTTCTTTTTTTGCTGGGAACACTAGCAGATAGGAATAGGCCAGGCTGGTTTTTAAGTCTCCCCGTCCCCATTAGCAATACTGAATTTATTTTTTTCCTCTTTTCTCCCCACACTTTTTTTTACATCTGTGTTGTATCCGAGAATATAATTCTCGGGAAAGATGGATGAGCTTTTAACACTGAATATATGTGAGTTCTTTGGGGAGCCTTTATTTTGGCTAAAATACGGGCTAAGAATGCCTGAGATCAATAAATCTGCCACACTTCTGACATGTCACGGCTTAGCCAGTTGTGACAGCCAGCTGTGGAAACTGCATGAAAACATGTCCTAATTTCAAAGCCGGAAGTGAGGTTTCATCTTTACCGAGCGAATTATTCCCCTAAATTCAATTCTACAACATAAAAACTGCTGAGTGGGCAGGATTAACAAGATCCAGGGCTACAGCAAGTACCCATTTTGCTTGCTCCAAAGGGGTACCATTTCTTGCTTTCAGTCACTCCCTACAGAGTGAGTACAGAGAAACTAATTTGATGAGAGAGCTGCACAACAGGATATGACTTTGAAGGGAAAGGGAGATCTTTTGATCATTTTGGCATTAAAAGAAAAGGGGGAGGAAAAAAATGGATTGGCAAGCCACCAAAACTCAAAACTTCTGTCCAAGCCATGCAGAGCAAATTAGACCGCCTCATGGACTTTTGATGAGTCACCTGGCACCTCTAATAGTCTTATTGTATGCCGCCCAGATTCACTTTTTCATGAGGGCAGCCATATGAATAAATATATAAATAAATACATAAATATTAAGACTAGACAGACAGGGGTTTCAACCTTATGGAAATGAAGAGCTATCTTACATCTATTATTGTTGTTGTTGTTAGTTGCAAAGTTGTGTCCGACCCATCACAAACCCATGGACAACATTACTCTAGGCCTCCCTGTCCTCTACCATCCTCTGGAGTCCATTTAAGCACCTACTGCTTCAGTGACTCCATCCAGCCACCTAATTGTCTGTCATCCCCTTCTTCTTTTGCCCTCAATCTTTCCCAGCATTAGGCTCTTCTCCAGTGAGTCTACATCTATTAATAAATCCTAATTCTTTTATTGATGCAAAGTACTTGAAAGTAACATAGCTATAAAACTGAACCATGTCCCAAAGTTGCTTTTTCAAGAGGCAACAGGACTTTGTTTTTCTTTGAAGACATTTCGCTTCTCATCCAAGAAGCTTCTTCAGCTCTGACTGGATGGTGGGGAATGGAAAGATGTATACTCCTTTTGTCTTCAAAGAAAAATAAGAAAGTCCAGTTGCCTCTCAAAAAAGCACCTTTGGGACAATTGTGACCTAGATGACTGAGAATCTCCATAGATATAAAGCTGAACCCTGTTTTCTATTCATAAAAATATAATTTGGATCATAAATAAAGTTCCCCTAGTCCCATATGCTTTCATCAAGGGGTTTACTATGCTTCTGGAACACTCAAAAGCTGTGTATGGACAAAGAATTTTCTCACTGCAATTTACATCTTTTTTTTTAACCCCATTCTGCAGTACTATTTAATTTAATAAACTAAACTAAACTATTTATTGTATTTATTTATTTATTGGTTCAATTTATATGCCGCCCTTCTCCGGAGACTCAGGGCGGCTTGCAATGCGTTAAGCAATAGCCTTCATACTTTTGTATATACCTGCTTAGTAGGACTTTTGGCCCCCCTTAAGTAGTGTTCCTTTTTATACAAAGTCAGCGTTTTGCCCCCACAGTCAGGTCCTCATTTTACCTACCTCGAAAGGATGGAAGATTGAGTCAACCTTGAGCCTGGTGAGATTCAAACTTGCAGTAATTGCAGGCAACTGGTGCTACTTTAACAGCACTTTAGTCTGCTGTGCCACCAAGGCTCTTTGGGCCTCCAGTGAAATTGACTGAAGATCCCCAGTACATTAATTGCTACTAGTTGTTACCACAGTACCCACAGCTTTAAAAACGAATGAGGTCCACTTTGCCCCCAGAGGATGTTTTTTTATGGTATTGGAAGAAAGAAGATGTTCCACATGCATTCCAAGTGAGCCTGCACAGGACATTGATAGATACTGCTTCTTTTTGCTAGGTCACTCCTGGTATCTACAACATCTGAGGATGGGATGTTAGAGGAGACTGTGCTTCAACTGCTCAGAAGATTGCCTTCTTTTATTTTTTAAATTGTATACCAGTATTTTCCTAAGGACAAAGCTGAGAACTGAGCCTCCCTCTTATTCTAACTCATGTAAATGGTGCTGAGCCACCCACTAGCAGGCTAATTTGGTAGGGAAAGCTACTTTCTAAGATTGAGGTAAATATGATGAGCTCTTATGGTGGTATAAGAATGGGGAAAAGAGTACCAATGATGGGGATTGCTTATTTCTCTCATGCCTATTTGTGGACTCCACAAAGATATCTGGCTGACCATCCCTGAAGCAGAGTAAATGAATGTTCAATTTAACCAATTATGGCTTTTCCTATGTTCTTCTCAACTTAACCAATTAAGGCTTCTCCTATGTTCTTCTAATTCTACAGGTCCAGGCAATCAAGGCAAAGCAGGGATATTATTTAAATCAAGTGATGATGGTTCTGATCATTTGTTATGCTAGCCTGTTTAAATGAGAAATATTAAAGTAGTCAATAATCAGGATATACTAACTGCAGAATAAAATATGAACTGTGCTATTTCAAGAAAGATAAAATATGCCCAAAATAATCTGTCCAGCGTGAAGGCCTTCTTGCTTAGTCTCATGTTTCCCTTCTTCCAAGGATGGCTGGGCTCCTTCTTAACACTGTCTTTGTGATGAAGTGTCCTCCTGCGAGAAAGCAAGAGGCCCAATGCTCTGGTTGCCTGGAGTGGGCAGGCAGGCTCAGTGCTGAGTCCCAATGCCCAAAGAAGAGCTGAAAGAGCTTAACAACTGTTTTTCACAAGCTAGAATTAATTAGCCAGACAAGCACCCTTTTAGTTATGTTGGAATCCTCAGGCTTGTGGAATTCTACATTGATACTACTTCCAGAATCCCAAGGTCCATTGAAGCAAGTCAACTTCAAAATAGTAACAAGACAGAGAAGCTATGATTGCCAAACTGTCAATCTGTGCAGATTTTTGTCGAAAGTAAGGAAGATGACCTTGATGGAGATATGCAAGTCCGTAACAGCTAGATAACATTTGGAAACAATTCAGGTAGATATCTCCCTAATTCACTGAACTATAAGGAGGAGGAGGAGGAGGAGGAAGAACATAAATAGACTTTCAAGATTGACATCAGCCCCACTAGGTAGACCAGGTCAAGAAATCAGCTTCTCAGGAAGGTCAACACTATTTTTATTGAGATTGGCTAAAATAACAGAATCTTAATATTTTCGTCAAGGTCCTTACTCTACAGATTTAGCCTAGTTCTAGATATGTCACAGGCCATCATTGATCTGACAAACTGTCTCAGATTTCTGCTTTTTTCCCCCCTTTAGAATAAATACTGTGACTTTCATTTTTTTATTCTATTTCTGTAGCTCATGTTGGAAGGAAGCTGGCCCTATCTTTCAAAGATTTTTTTTTAAAAAAAAATCAGTGAAGCTGCATTTATAAGTGACATTTAAGGTGCTGTAGAGGTCTGAACCACACATTCCATGCACCAACACTCTGACTCATTTTAAATCAATACATGTTGTTTTCCTTCATGGAAAGTGTAAGTACTGCTGTTAAAAAATAATAGATAAATCTATAATTTTAATCTAGTTGTGATTAGAAAGTGGCATATCCAGAACAAAACAAAATATAAGGTATGACTGTGCTGATGCAAAGGAAATTCACTGCTATTAAATCCAAACTGTATTTGTGTGTGTGTGTGTGTGTGTGTGTGTGTGTATGTATGTATGTATGTATGTATGTATGTATCTTTGTGTAAAAGCTACACTGTGACCATGACAGTATAGATCATTGGTCCCCAACCTTTCTAGCTTGGTGCCCTGGGGGGGGGGGGGGGGGGCTGTTGCCAGCTCTTGGGAAAACTGTTTGTATAGGGAAATTCAGCCAGACAAAAACCATTAAGTCAGCAATGGAGAAGTGCTTAAGAAAGGTGAAAAAGAGCAAAATTGTAAGAATCACTTTCTTGCCCAAAAGGAAAAAAAGAGGGAACAGGTATGGATAATTTTGATTACAGGTAGTCCTCATTTAGTGACTAAGTGCAGTTACAACAGTGATGAAAAAGTAACTTTGCAACCAATCCTTATGTTTACAACGCTTGTGGATCTGCAAAGCAAAGGAAAGCTGTAGTAAGATCACAGGCACAGTTGCTGTTGGAGAGAAACTAACTTATCCAGGAGGAGAGAGTGAAGTCAGTGATTAGTCTGGAATCTTTACATAGGTACAAGAAGGAACATTCCGACCCCATTTGAATCCTATTGAACCTTAACTAGCCTCACCCAGATGCTACCCGCAAGTCTGGGAAGATTCAGTGAAAGAGGCATGAGCAATAAAGTAGCTAATTAAACTTTTTTGCATTTGGATCTGATTATTTGTGCTTGACAGTTGCAGTTTCACTTAGCAGCCCCTTCGCTTAAAAACCTGCATTGTGGTTACAATTGTGGTTGCTAAATGAAGACTACTAGTACAAATTTAGCTAGAAAGTAAAGGATTAATACCATTTGCCAACCATTTGCCACTTTACAGGCAGCTTGCTGTCCCTCCCCACCAACATTTTTTCTTAAAAAAGTAAAAACAAAATCTAAACCACTCATATAGTTTGACGTATTGTAGGTGGTTAGGGATAATGAGTTCAATCCTATGTATCTGCTGGGCAAAGCTAGGGAAAGTTACTACAGCAGTAGATACTAACACATCTCTCTTATCCCATCTGGGGCTTTTACTTCTTCTAAAGGCAGGTTTGGTTTTTCAGGCAAAAATGCTCTCAGCCACCCATTTGCCACCATTTCCCTATTGGACATACCCTCTCATTCAACTGTTTTGATAAATTTTGTGTGCTGTTAAAATCAAAATATAGCTTTTAATTTAAGCACTGCCCTATTGTCCATGAGAATACCATTTAAATGTCTACCTTTAAACTTTGCAAAGTGTTTTTTGTTTTGTTTTTCTTCCATCTCTGGAGGGTTGATTCGATTTACATTAATCAAAGAATGTAGAAATGGAACAGGCAAAATTTCAAGCAAATCTTTCCAAGAGCAAAAATGCTTATCAAAGATGGGCTTCTTCCTTGCCTAAATTCTAAAGCAGCTCCTATGAATGCAACAATTGTAGACAGCCTAGTTTCTTCCTGAGGTTTTCAACTTCCACTTCAGCAACATCTAGCCAATGGCAAGGAATTGTGAGAGGGATGTAATACAAGAATTGGCTAACACCAAAGTACTGTACCTATTTCTGATCTACCTGAAATAAATGATTATGATCTCTTATGAGACTGCACACTGCTCTACCCTTTCAGATGCCTGAAATAAGGATCTGATTATCAATTCAACACTTTCTCTCTCTTTCAATCTCGGATTCCATCTGGCTCATCATCCTAATCTCTTAGCCCTATTTACCCTCCCCTTTAATCTCAGATTCTTCACTCATCTTTTATCTCTCTATCCTGGATTATGTGGATATGACAGAATAAATATATTAGGTTCCTTTAAACAGGCAAAAGAAAACTTTGCCTATAATTTAGAAAAAAAATGTTATTTTTCTAGTGCTGTCAAAGATAAAACTATTACCAGGAAGCAGTGAAAAAAGCACCAAAATACATCCCGAGAGAAATTAATAAGGAACTTCCATCAGTACAAAAAATAGAGAGATCAAGAAGGATAGTACAAATTTGCATGCGAGCTGCATTAGACAAACAGAGCAAATCTACGGTATATATCATTATTCAGAAGGAAATCTCTTTGAGTTCAAAGGGATTTCTTCCTACAAAAAACATGCATATGATTGCAGCCTGGAGGCTTTTGATAATACACATCAGAGCAATCTTGCAGCTGTGGGAGAGGGGGGACTCGGTGGCAGATGTCACTAAGCCGTACTCTTGCCAGCCAGAAAGAGATGGGCAGATTGTATGTTTGTTTGCATGTGCATGTATGTGTGTGCATGTGTGCCTGTGGCTTTTTTCTTTTACTGTTGCTACTTTTTTCTTCCGAGAATCCTGAAACTCCCTGTATTTCGTTTCAGTTGCTGAACAGAATTTAGAATAGTGTAAAAGATGGAGAAAATCTTCTCTTGATCCATTGTACCAAACATTGTTTTATATATCTCTATTTTGTCTCTTTTTATCTTCACTCCAATTGATGTAGATTTAATCACAGGGGAGTTGCCTCCAAAACCTAACCCTTTGGGATGCTTTTTCTACCTCTAAGGTGTGGTGATCAGAACCATAATACCAGCTCTCTTCTGAGTGTGATCTCTCCATAGATTTGTATGAGACATTATTATATCAGAACTTCTATTTCAGTTGTCATTGCAACATTTCCAAGCATAGAATTTGACTCTAATGCAGCAGCTGTCCAATCTGACCTCAAGGCTAGTCCCTGCTGACATTAATACATAGTTGCAGATGGACATCATCATCACTGTTTACATTAATTTCTTTTTGCAGTTTTCAATATTACGTTATAAACAAATGCTCAAAAGGCAAACAACTTCCTGAACTTATCTGGCTCCTTGCCTTACCTGATGCTAATTTTCCTAAAATCATTTAATAAGAAATACATCAATGATAAGCTAATAAACTGCAAAGAGCCCAGCACAATCTTTATTCGGCAAAGGCAGTTTTATAAAAAGAAATAGAGATGATGGCAGCTGTAACCCATTGCTCTGGTTGAATCATCTTGACAACTTCCTTGTTAGTCTCCTACTACTAAATGGCTCTTTTGCCTTTGGCTCCATCCATCATCACAGGCATTTTGTGAATAGCAACTCCCTCCCATGGCAACCATTTTATAAGCATGCCCATGACAAACTCCCATCATCCCAGATGTGATTATTACCTCCAAAAGGTTTCCTGTATTTGACTCATTGGATTCCTTACCTATGAAACATATTATATGAGAACCTAGCAGGCAAATTACTCTTTTACATGTAAATAAATAAAGCTTTTATCTTGACATGTAGCATGTGGAGCCCTAGAAGAAGATGAAAGATGAGAGATGAAAAATTGTGATGTGTGAAAACAAGGATAGCTAGCAAAATACTAACTACATATACAGAGGATAATCAGGGATTCTAAAGGCCTCTTTTCAAGAAGAAAGTATTTTCATTGTGGCACCTAACTGTTAAAACTCAGGGAATTTTAAAGTGTCTTCTCGATTACAAGTAGATCCATGATGTTTTCTGCTCACTTGTCATCTAGATGAGTTAAAACAAAGACCTTCTGTTTGGTCAATTTTTTCTTAACACTTCTGCTTTCACGAAAACATACTTTTCTAGAAATAAATTCCACCAGACTTAATAGGACTCATTTTTGGCTTACTTTGCAAATGGTACTGCACTTTTAATTTGTCTTTTTAATTTCTACAGCAGATTTGATTCCCGCCCCCTTTTTTTCCTGATTGATCTGAAGTCATGAATTGGTTAAAAAAAAAAAAGTTGCAGCAAAAGTTCTGCGTGTTTGGTGCAGAATGAACGGGTCACTTATTTAATTATCAGCTAGTATGTATGGCCCTTGTAATAAATACATTCGTAAACTAAAAATTTTATAGGACAGTTAATCCCATCAAATTCAAAACCAATTTATTTATTAT
Source organism: Masticophis lateralis (assembly GCA_030761175.1). Classification (NCBI taxonomy): domain Eukaryota; kingdom Metazoa; phylum Chordata; class Lepidosauria; order Squamata; family Colubridae; genus Masticophis; species Masticophis lateralis. The sequence continues at coordinate 148,696,693 of JAUDYJ010000002.1, forward strand.
TGTGAAGTCTATGTTTGTTTCCAATTATAGCAGCAGAGTTTCCAATGAAAACTGCTGGCTGATGTGGCAGTTTCTTCCACAATTATGTGATCTGTGACACACAGTTTATTTTAATTAATGATCCTTATATGAATAATTCTTATGACATACTGTAACACGTTACATAATAAAGGTTTCAAAACAGCAGCCATAAATTGGGCATGGCTCTGGAAATGATAAACTTGCCCACTGAGTCCCCTTCACTCCAGTTTTGCTATTATTAGCACATCAAACAGTGCAAAAGCCCAATTGTAAGGCAACTAGATCCAGGGTTCATAAATTTGAATGACCACTAACTGACAGCAAAGGATTCTGTAGTGATTATTCAGAATTTTGTAACCTAGATATACTAGCTTTAATACAGTCATCAAAATGTTGAAGTTCAACACTGAGAGGTCCAATTCAGCTCTGAAACATATGATGTTCCTAATTGTTGCCATTTCTCATCCTAGGTGCACTGGCTGAAATGTTTTTACCCTTTTGAAAGAGATAGAAATCCGTGTGTGTGTGTGTGTAAAAAACAGCCTGATAAATATTTAATTAAGGCATCCTTTCATGTGCTGTGAATGCACTAGAAGTTATTTTTGAATAAACATCCACAGAATTGCCTTGAACATTTCCTGGGATTAAATTCTACTGAACACAAAGTGAGTTCTTTAGATAGATATTGTGCTGCTAAATCTCCTCTGATTAGGTAAGCATGAAACAAAGAGCATACAGTAGTTGAGAATCGATTGCCCTAAACCCAGTAGTAAAGTATCACAAAGATAGTTAGGTATTTAGCTTAACCTATATGCAATGCTTACCATTCCTGTAGGTACCATAAGTAATTCTTATGCTCAAGCAATATATAGCCTCCGCAACTTAAAATTAAATTAAGTTTAAGTTTAAAATTAAGTTTTAAACTTAAAATTAAACTTAATTTTAACTTTAATTTCAAGGCGCAACTTAAAATTAAATTAGATCTAATTCTGTTTTCCTCTGGACAGAAAAGCATATTTTTATTTACAGCTACATACATGCACAAATAGTCCTTGATTTACAACCACAATTGAGCTCAAAATTTATGTCGTTAAGTGAGACATTTGTTGAGTGAGTTTTGACCCATTTTATGACCTTTTTTGCCATAGTTGTTAAGTGAATCACTGCAGTTGTTAAGTCAGTAACACGGTTGTTATGTGAATCTGGCTTCCCCATTGACTTTGCTTGTCAGAAGGTCACAAAAATCGATCCATGACATGACCCTGGGACACCGCAACCGTCATAAACACGAATCAGTTGCCAAGCTTTTGAATTTTGATCACATGATCCTGGGGATGCTGCAATAGTCATAAGTGTGAAAAACGGTCATAAGTTACTTTTTTCGATGCCACTGTAACTTCAAACGATCACTAAATGAACTGTTGTAAGTCGAGGACTACATGTATATACATAATACACTCTCCAAAAGTTCAAGGTGGACAGGCAATATATTAATTTCATGTAATATCTATGGGGCTGGACCCTGTTTTTTGTAATTCCTACTCCTATTCCCAAATCTAGGCTTCTATGAAATCCTGGTCCTTTTCTTGGCCAGATGCCAACTAGGAAATCAGAAACACTTTCTAGATGCAGCAGATTTATTCTTTGTAGCTAAGCTACTACTTCTACTATACCTGTTATAATTGCGGAAGGAGGAGATTTTCTCTTTGGCAACACAGAAAAGTCTTTTACTGTTGACATTAAGAAGAAGCACCAGGGGTGGGCTTCAAAAATTTTAGCAAGGGGTTCTCTGTCCGGTTACTGGGTGGGCGTGGCCATGGTGGGCGTGGCCTAGTCGGTCTCCTGCACCATGGCAGGTGGTGGTGGCGTTTTTGCCCTCCCCGGGCTCCAGAGGCTTTTCTCAAGCCTCCGGGGGGGGGGGGGGGAGAAAACAGCCTCCCCAGGCTCTGGAGGCTCGTTTTTCACCCTCCCTGAGCCTCTGTGCGTGTCCTGCACTTACCTGCATCCAAAATGGGCCGCATGGGGACTCCTGGGAGGGGTGGGGCAGGGTGGGTGGGGCCAGCCAGGAGTGGGATTTGGGGGTTCTTGGAACTGCACAGAATCTTAGCTAAAAGTTCTCCCAAACTCTTGTGAACCCCCAGCAGCCCACTCCTGAGAAGCACCCCAAATAATGCCTGGGCTTAGCTATTACACCCATGAAACAAAGAATGAGCCTGGTTTCTTCATCAAATTTATACTCTTACTATCCTTTTCCTCATTGAGAGGAAATCGTTGAACAGCTCTCCCTAAAGGGAACTGCTCCTTAATCCTACACCCCTTCCAGCACCAGTTTTGCTCTCCATCCCTCTTTCTGCCAAGAAGGAGGAATTTAGCTCATTAATGTAACGGAACATGTCAACATCCATTCTGCACAGTGACCCTGCGGAGCACAATTTATTTACAGTCTCACACTCACTCCCACACAAACAGAGCACACTTCCTGGATATCCAGGAAACTAAATCGCCTCCTTCAACATGCAATCCCAACGCTCCTGGGGTTTGGGGTTTGTTTTTTTTTTTGCATCAGGAGAATGGAACCTGAGAAGGACTAACTAGACTACAAAGCAAAATCCAGCATCCTGTTTTCCATAATAGTCAGAGAAACCCATGAGTTAAGAGGCCTCATGAAGGAAAGGGGGAAAAAAAAAGAATAGGAGAGTGGGTGGGGAGGAGAATCCAAGATCTGGAAACCTTTATAGCTAACAACTCCTGACAGAATTATGGGCACCACAACCAGTATATAAAAAACAAGGGAATTCTTATCCAGCACCTTTTAAACCCATCTAAACCAAGTAGCCATCAGGGTAGCTTGCAGCAACTCATGTAACCTCACGAATGAAGGTGAATATATGTGTCCCAGGATAATGTTGCAGGATCCAATCTGAGTCAATCACCGGGACCAGAGGTTTTGTCTTTCAAGCGTTCAGACTCGTGCTGGATTGCAGGAAACTTCTCTTTCACTCAGAAGACAAAACCTTTGGACCAGGTGATCAGTGGTGGGTTTCAAAATTTGTTATTACCGGTTCTGTGGGCATGGCTTGGTGGGTGTGGCTTGGTGGGCATAACAGGGGAAGGATACTGTAAAATCTCCATTCCCTCCCCATTCCAGGGGAAGGATACTGTAAAATCTGCATTTCCTCCCGATCAGCTGAGACTCAGGAGGCAGAGAATAGATGGGGGCAGAGCCAGTCAGAGGTGGTATTTACCGGTTCTCCAAACTACTCAAAATTTCCGCTACCGGTTCTCCAGAACTGGTCAGAACCTGCTGAATAGCACCTCTGCTGGTGACCAACCCAGCTTAGATCCTGCAACATGTAACCTCCTTGTGTGGAACACTATCTCTTCTGTCTGCCTTGAATCTCTAGGAAGCCAATGAATTTTATTGATGACTCCAGGTATTCCTTGCATGAAGCTGCAGGAAAAAAACCTTGCCATTGTGCGTTTTCTCCACAATAAGCACCATCAGTTTATAAACCCTGAGGAGCCACGGTGGCGCAGTGGTTAGAGTGCAGTACTGCAGGCTAATGCTGCTGCCTGCTGGCTGCCTGCAATTTGGCAGTTTGAATCTTACCAGGCTCAAGGTTGACTCAGCCTTCCATCCTTCCGAGGTGGTAAAATGAGGACTCAGGCTTTTGGGGGCAGTAGGCTGACTCTGTAAACTGCTTAGAGAAGCGGTATATAAATCTAAATGCTACTGCTATTGCTAGTTTCTCCTAGACAACTTTTTAAAACTAGGGAAAAGCTCCCTTTATACAGATCTAAGACCAAAATTCCGTTGGACCCTTTGCATGGACAGGATATGACTTTTAGGGTCTGAAGCATAAGCTTTTCCCAGTCCAGGCAAAGTTGGAAAGTTTCAGATAAATTTGGTTAAAGTTTCAGATTTTACTTTCAAGGCCTCAGCCATTTTAGTTTCCTACTACTACTGGTCAGGTTTTTTTGGGGGGGGGCATCCTTTGAAGATATGGTGATTGGGAATGCCTGCAGTATTGTCAGTGGTGCTGTGCTATAGACTTGGCTAAAGGCAGTCTGATATTCCTTTAATCTCCTTCCTCGCAATTCCTCATGCAGAGGTAGTCACTGATCTACCCATCAGGTCTCAAGACCATTTTCCAAATAACTTATAAATTCAAATGCTGTCAACGTATATACAAAGTGAGCATTTTTGTTCCAACATACCGATCACATCCTCCTTTTGCTTAGACTGTGCAACCTTTAGCATTTGATTGGGTTTGGCCCCATATAGGACTTATTTCAGATTAAGGTGGTATTGGCAACCTTTGTTTACATCTGGAGGAAGCAATATTTTGAGTAAAATCAATATTGCACAATAGTTTCAAGTTGGTAGCTCAGCTGCAGAGACTTGGGTCCTTTTGTCCTCTAGATCCATGCTAGAAGTGTTCTTTTTTCTAAATGGCAACAGAGAGAGAGAGAGATAGACAGATCCCAGTGAGATGAGACGTCTGCCTGGCCCCAAAGAATAAACAGAATTTGCAAATAGACTTAGCCAAAAATGTTCTTTCAAAGTATTTCCATCTTGTTCCCCTTGATTATGGCCCTGTGTTCTGGTGTTTTAAGATTGCAGAGACTCATGGTACCCATTTTACTTTCAAATCTCACCTCCCAGGAGAGCAATACGATCACTGTGGGTCACAAGAACTCAAGAAGTGAAATGGAAGCTTTAACCCTCTACAAAATCTAAACCTATTTTGTCCCAAGTATTTCCCCAAAGTAAAAAAAAAAAAATCTCAATACAATCCTGCAGAATGCAAGTGGCCCAACTTCAATTGTTGTTTAGACTGCATCTCACCCTGTCTTCTCCGAAGCCAGCTGGGTTCTATCAGCTGGCAGAGAATGAATCCAGTATCTCCTGATGCTTTCTAATTCCAGCTTCCACTGGGATCCAAGCCTCATTTGTTGTGTCTCCAAGTTGAATGGCCACGGAGCTTATGAACCATGAAAAAAACAGAACTCTGTTTCTGAGAGGATAACTTTTAGGGCAAATCTGCTCTGTTCCAAATCAGTGCATGAGGCAGCATTTGTTCTCCACAACATAGCAACTCACTAGCCTGAAGCCAAAGGAGATGAGAAGTCAGATCTATAAACAAGGATATTTCTGTAGAATTCTGCGGCGGCAGCACAACAGCTGGATCCCAGTTTCAAATATTAAACACCATCTCAAGATCCCATTTCCCTTCCAACTTCTCTTCATCTTTTTTTTTTTTAATTTGATTTATATGCCGCCTTTCTCCGGAGACTCAGGGAGGCTTACAGTGCGTTAAGCAATAGCCTTCATACTTTTGTATATTTATACAAAGTCAGCTTATTGCCCCCACAAACTGGGTCCTCATCTTGGTTTCATCTATTATGTTACCCTTTTATTGGTGTTCAAGAGCTGAGCAAAAAAGGGAGTTTAAAATTCTCATGCCACACCATTCATATTGTGACCTACACTTCGCCCTGGACTGTAATCTTCCCCAATTCTGGGAATGCAAGACCAAGAGAATGGCTTGGAAGCTGCCCTGAAACTCTTGTGTGTGGACTGGCCGTGAGCTCTAAACCACACTTTTACATGTTACTCTGTGCATGCTCTGTGACCGAGCTTTGTCAGCAAAAACATCCCAGGTGTTCAACTCAAGGACTGAACCAAAATTAAGACTTCAGGTGATTAATCACTTTTTTTTTTAAACAAATCACATAACTGAACGTTGTGCTATGACACATGTGGATGGCCAATGATGTATATAACTTGAGAAGAAGATTAAATAAAATATAGAAAGCAGACTGCTCTTTAGGTATCAAAAGAGAGGAATTTCCAAGGTAAAATTTGGGGTAGAGGAGATTTTGTGTCAGTCCTTTTCAAATAGGTGATAGTCTTGTTTGAATGGCCAAGAGCAAACCAAGATGGGAACAATTTTCCATCCAATCCTTCCCTTGGTACTTCTCTTATCTTAGCCCCCCCCCCCCCTCCAATTCCTAACTCTGAGAAAGGAGAAATACTGCCTGGTCCAAATTTGCAGTGAAAATCTTTTCTGTGAAATCTGGACCTACAAGTCTCTCTCTGAACAAAGATGTCCTAACTTTGTTTCCACTTGGAAGCCACTTTTAGACTTTGTGCTTGAAGTGGAAAAAAATGAAACTGACTTTGGGTTTTACTGATTAGATAGATTTGTTGTTATAGAAATGTTTCGTATATTATTATTATGTAGGAGGAAAAAGTTGAGACTGTATGTTATTATCTTATTCTAGTGCAATAAAAGGAGTCAGATTTCTTTATTTTGCCCCTTTTCATGTACACTTTTTTCCCCTTCCGCTTCTCCTCCCTTTCCTTCCCATTATTTTTCTTTTTCTTTGCATTTTATATTTTAACCAGCTAATAATTTTTTTAAAAATTCACGAACAAATAATGTCCTCCATTCATTATCTGTGTCATGAAACCCTTCTGGGCATACTAGAGAAGGAGATGTGCTAGCAATTCTTCTACACGTGGGAGCTGCCCCACTATTAGCAACACCGACCCAGAGCATCTCCTGCATCATGAAACGCTGCCTCCTACTCCTTTCCTTGAGCTGTGCCCCCATTCGCTATAATGCTACCAGTTCATGGTTGTTGCTCTCATTTGCCTGAAAGCAGGGAGTTATTATTAGACCCAGTTTGGAACAATTAGAATCGGGCTTTGCTATTGATGGATTCTGGGCTTTGGTAGATGCCTGCTTGGTTTGTCCAGATCAGCTCAATCCAGATCATCAGGATAAAAAGTGGCCTGGCATAGGAGCTAGGTATCTGCTCCAAATTACTCCCATCCTGCTCCAATTATGTCATTAATGTAGCCACAAAATAAAAGAAAAAATCCTTGGAGCTTGGCACATAGGGCTGGCAGCGCTGGAAGATAAGTACACTAGTGAGTACGGTGCCTTTTTGGGCCCATCTTCACAGGGCAGGTGAGTCACTGGTACCCAACCACCTCAGCTGTTGAGTTTATGGACCACTTCTTCCATTAGAATCATAACTCTGGTTTCACCCTGCTAAAGCTACAACCAATAAATGAGATGAGGGAGTATGTTGTAGTCCAGGGAATAAATAAGTTAAACATTTAAAAGGAAAGAGACAGGGATTAAAACTAGTAAGGAGGTGACTTGCTATTAAAAAGTATCTGCTATTAAACTACTGAGAAGAGGGAATGCCAGCACAGTTTCCAGATTCATCTTCCATCTCTCAGCAGCACAAGATCACCTGATAAAATTCTTCTTTCTACATACCTGTTAAAAATATGCATTTTTTTTTTTTTGCAACTATGCATCCTGGTTTAGAATTTAAGTGGATGTTGAAACTAGTTCTAGGACTCTGCAAGGATTGCTGTTTTTTTTTTTTAATTTTAATTTTTAAACTAGCTCTGCTCCTTTATCTTAACAGCAACTTGAAACTGTGGGTGCTCCATCACTGGAGGATTTTAAGAAGAGATTGGACAGCCATTTGTCCAGAATGACATAGGATCTCCTGGTTGGGCAGGGGGTTGGATTAGAAGACCTTTCCAAGGTCAGAATTTAAAAAACTAGAATAAACTCTGGCAACTCTTTTTGCTGTATCTGTGCAAAGGTTATAAAGTTACTATCCTGGAAGGGGTACTTCAGCAATAAATGGAGGATCAGATTCCCCAATCTCTACCTTAGTTTCCTCTCCATTCCTTGAAACTTAACTTCATAGCTGTGATTGTAACGGAAAACAAAGAGTTTGACTTGGTACAGCTTCTAGATTCCTGACATTCCACAGCATTAATTTATTTTAATTAGTCTCTCATCATGTATACATTAGAAGGGATGTGTATGTATATTAAAGAGAGGGATATGATTGTGTGTATATGTGTACATTTGTGCATGTGACTGCAGAGCACAAACTCCCTGCATATCCATAGGCAGAATTGGCAAGCCTGCCAATTTACATATGGTTTTAATTTATACACAAGCAGAAAAACTCCTACCTTACTAATCCCTGGCTGCCCATTTTCTCCAAAAAGGGAAAAACGTGGGAGAAATGAACAAAAGTTGAAATGCAAGACTTCCGGTCCCAACCATGGCCTTTTCTTGCACAATCTCTCTCTCTCTCTTAAAGTCATTATACTGACTTTATATTCAATTCAGGATTTGACGATTAAGAAGAAGAAAAACAGCATTGGAAAAATATCTGAGACTAATTCAATCTCCGGAGAACCCCAACTTTCAGTTAAAAAAAAAAAAGATTTTATTTCGGGCCCTTGATAATTTAAAGGGAGTTCTCAGTCTTAATTCTAAAAAACAGAAGGAAATATGATCAGGATTTCTTGTAGCTGGACCACTGAGTTACAGTATTCCACTCTACCCCTTCCTTCCTTGTGGATCTAGCACTAAAGACAGAAATTCAAACCTTTTACTATAAACACATTTATGCGATTTATTTAGCAATGTGCTGTTCTGGACATAGGCTGAGGAAATATAAACTGGTATGACTGTTTTCAGTTAAATGCTTCCATAACAATATTAATGTTCAAGCGTGCCTGCACAATCCTAATTGTGTGTGTGTGTGTGTGTGTGTGTGTGTGTCTGGTCACAACCACACTATTGGCTAAGTAAATCACAACAATTCTTTTCTGATAGACTAGAGGAACCCAAATAATATTGTGCAATTTTTTACTCTGGTAGAAGTCCGATTTTTTAAATTTCTTTAACTTCATTTTACTTTTAACTTTTTGATGTAATCCTGTGCCCCTGAACCTGCTTCAGGATAGGCCAAACTTTAATAGAGGAAGTTTTTTCATCACTTTATACCAGAAAAGTTTCAGAAATACTATCAGTTATCCACACCACAAAAACTGGCTCACCAAGGAACCTGGCCTTAAATTTATCAAGCTCAGTACTTGGCCTTTGCTTTTTAATGGCATTTGAAATTAGTCAGGTGAATTTGGTCCAGCACAGCAATAAAATCAAGAGAAAATATTTATCTTCTTGATTATTATGCAATAAATAAGCAAACCTTAGAATTGGTGGCTGGAGACACTATCTAAACTTATATGTTAGCAAACACTCAATACCGTTTAAGCTAGTTGCAAGCTCATTTCACTGCTTTCAATTCATGGAAAGTGCAATCCTAGGCATATTTATTCACTCACAGAATCACTGAGTTGGAAAGGCCTTTTAAAAGGAGTCCAACCTCCTGCCTAACACAAGAATACTAAATAAAACATGGCAAGCACAATGTCATATGACCTCTGTTAGAACGCATTTAATGGAGCACAGTCTGCCACAACTGTGAATAATTGGTTTCACTGTCAAACTGCCATAGTTGGGATTTCCCCCCCCCCCCCAATGTTCAATTGGAATCTGCCTTCCTATAATATAAAATCATTATATAACGTTCTGTGCTCTGGAACATGCCTACTTCTTCACAATTGACAACAGGTGTCAAATACTTTCAGTTATCTAATGAGTGCTATCATATTCCTTCATGGAGGAAAACTATCTAATGGTCGCTAGGAGCCAAAAAGGACTCTATGTCATGTATAGCACTTAGCAATAGCACTTAGACTTATATACCGCTTCACAGTGTTTTACAGCCCTCTAAGCGGTTTACAGAGTCAGCACATTGCCCCCAACAATCTGGGTCCTCATTTTACTGACCTTGGAAGGACGGAAGACTGAGTCAATCTTGAGCTGGTGAGGATCGAACTGTTGGCAGTCAACAGAATTAGCCTGCAGTACTGCATTCTAAGCACTGCGCCACCATGGCTCTTATAATCAATAAATGAATTATATTTCCATTCAGTATTCTCAAGGCTAAACATTCCTTCCATCTTTCTTCATAGGCTTTATTTTGGAGTCTCTTGATCACTTCTGTCACACTTTCTGAACCTTTTTAAGTTTGTGTGAACCTTTTTTAACCTTTGAGGTTCCTACAATAATTCCCAATCTGATCCCACACATTTTTGAAGCATCTCTTCTCCACGCACACCAAACCTAGTCCCACCATGCTCAGTTTTTACAGACTTACGCTGCTGATTGATAAGAGAGATGGACAGAGTCGCCCAAGCTCCTTCATGTCTTTGGCTGGACTGGGGAAAAAAATTGGTTGGACTGGGGGAAAAAAATCTAAATTCCTTCCTGTAATCAGTGCATTTGATTTTTGTTCCCTGCATGAATGCTTTGCAACAGTCCCTGATAAACTGCATCCCATTTTGTCTAACCTTTCAAGAAAGCTTTTCATTTTTGTGTGTGCATGTTCCATGGTACTAGCTATCCAACCCAATTTTGCGTCATTTGCAAATTGGATAAACATTTGCTCCACCTCTTCTTCCAAGTCATTAATAACAACAATATGGATGACGATCCCAGATCTAAGCTTCAGTGATAGTCAGTGGCTTTTTTTAGGAAAGCATGCGTAAGACAGCAGCTCGCTTAATCATCTAGTTCCCTTTTATCTCTGTAAGCACACAGGCTTCAGGCTCTCACTAAACCTTTCTCCCTTTCTTAGTACGCCAAGATCATACGTAACTCACTGTCAGAGTTTCATGGCCATCCTAACATAAGAGGTTCTCTTTATTTTTAGGTAAGAGTGGATGATATGTAAATTGGGGATAGGAAAAGGGGAATTACTGATGTTTAGCAGAGAATGACTAGCTTTATGAACTTGTGACACTTCACCAGAAATGGAAAGGCAAATCCTACACCCCAACCTAAAAACCATACAAATACAGTAAGACCCCAGCAGAGTGGCAGGAGACAGCTACTGGCAATAAAAGGGCTAGAGATTGCAGTTGCATGGACTTAATTACAGGTAGTCCTTGACTTACGACCACAATTGAGCCCAACATTTCTGTTCTTAAGTAAAACATTTGTTAAGTGAGTTTTGCCCCGTTTTGCAACCTTTCTCGCCACAATTATTAAGTGAATCCCTCAGTTGATCAGTTAGCAACCTGGTTGTTAAGTGAATCTGGCTTTCCTGTTGACTTTCCTTGTCAGAAGGTTGCAACAGGTGATCACATGACCTTGGGACACAGCAACGGTCATATGTATGAACCAATTGCCAAGCATCTGACTTTTGATCATGTGGATGCCGCAATAGTCATAAGTGTGAAAAATGGCCATAAGTGTATATTGGAGGTGATCACGCTTTGAGAGCTATATGCAACAAAATTTCATTTTAATGTATGCTGATTAGTGTACATGCAAAGTGACAATAAAGTTATTCTAAGTCTACGTTACTTTTTCAGTGCCGAAAAAAGTGACTTCGAATGGTCACTAAACAAACTGTTGTAAGTCGAGGACAAACCTGTGCAGTGTGGATCCAGCAGTGAAAGAAATGGGCTAATGGCTTCTTAGAAAGTTTTAAAGCAGAGTAGCCAATGAATTAAGACAGGAGTTGTGCACGTATGTACTAGAGGGCTACATGCATAGAATGTCACATTTGTGTTTATTGGGTGCAGTCCTTGGGGTGTGTGTGTATCCAAAAACACAGTGTGTGACAGGTCTCAAGCAAAAGAAAGAACACAGATTTCCTGCCTGGAATTGTTATGACATGACCCCCAGCCCAGCCTCACCAGAGAAGACACGAGAACACTTGTGAGGAGTGTTGGGGCTTTCTGGGTAAGATATGCCCTTTTATTCTGCATCACTCTTCTCATTGGTCTTGGTGCCCCCACCCCCACCCCCTGAGTCTGAATCCTCAATGAAAAACACAGGGTCTCTTGCATAACGAAGGGAGGGAGGGAAGGAGGAAGGGAAAAGCCCATCAAACTCTGAGGTCATTGGTGGCTGGGAACCAGCAACCCTGAGTAACTCTCCCTTCAAATTCTTCATCTCCAGACAACTGCATCTCTGCCAAGTGTTTCCTAGAATTTATCATTCCAGTGAGGCACAGACTGCCGCCTTGAACTCCACGCAGATGTAAGAAGCGCCTTACACAGAGGAAAAAACAAGCACAATTCACCCACGAAATGGTTGCCCTACAGCTATTTTAAACATGGGTTTAAGGTGGATCTGAGCCTACCTTCAACTACTTCAAAATACCTATTGGGAGATGGAAGAAACAAAAAAGCACTCTCCAATGCAAATAAGGTCTCTTCTGTGCATACCAGTAACGTTCAATGAACTCATTATGTGTTTATTTACTAGAAATAAGGCTCCCCCCTCTCCCTCCCCCAATAATCTAAGAAGGTCACAAACTAGAACAATGGCAATGTATCTCAACAGTCAGTTGTACCCTTGTCATTCTCACATATGAATGCAATGCAATTTGCACGGGGTTGTCATTGAGGATCACTTAGAAGTTACAGCTGGTTCAGGATGCAGCAGCACGAGTCATTAAGGGCATCCTCAGTAGGCCAGGTAACAACTGTGCCATTTGAGTTGCAGAGGTTAGAAGTGAACTTCCTGGCTCAATTCAAAATTCTGCTCATCACCTACAAACCTTGCATGGCATAGAACTTGGATATTTGAGGGACTTTCTCTAATTGTTTCTGCTTCTCCTATACCCGTGATGGCGGACCTATGGCACGCATGCCACAGGTGGCACACGAAGCCATATCTGTGGGCAGGCGAGTGTTGCCCAAACTCAGCTCCAGCGCGCATGCGCACACCGGCCAGCTGATTTTCGGGCCTTCTTGGCCCACTGGAAGTCGGGAAACGAACCGTTTCCGGCCTCCGGAGGGCCTCCGGGGTAGTGGTGGGGAAGGCCATTTTCGTCCTCCCCAGGCTCGAAGAAAGCCTCTGGAGCCTGGGGAGGGCGAAAAATGGGCCTACCGTGCCACCACGTGGATTAGATTAACCCTGCTGAGTTTGATGGTCAGGTAAGGGTTTGCATCAAGGCTCCCAATCCAAATCTGATCCTCAAATCCAGCTTTCCCTGAACGGTTGCTAACTAGCTGAGAGGGACTACATCCCCCATTGTTATCAAACACTATGGTCATTGGCGTTTTATCAGTGTATCACTTCTAAAACATACAAAATTGAAAACGAGGAGACCTTTGCTGAACCAAACAGCAGGAGGGAGCTTTCCTTAATTCTCAGCAAAATTTCACCAGGGAAACAGCCATGCATAAGAGACAACTGGCACTCTTATACAAGAGTGATGCTGGACTTACAAGACTGGATCCCTGGACTAAACAAGTATCGGATTCCTTCCTTGTGCTCAAAATAGGAAACAGGTCACAGAGGCAGATTAGGTTAGTCTGATGTCACCAAACGACCCCCACGCTCCTCAACAGAGCTGGGCAACTTGTGGAAATGTAGGAGCAACCTGGTAAAATTGTTTGTTTTTTCCCCTGCTGTTTTCTAGTGAAAACAGCAGGGGAAAAAAATAAGTTGTATGGATAATGTTGACCAGATGAAATGCTCCAGAACTTTCTTGTTTCTCTGATATTAGGACATTGCCACCTATTTTATTCTATTAATAGTAACAAAGCAACTCTTCCTAGGATATGGTTGCCTGTTATAGTTCTAGAGATATAGATAGAAGCATCTGCTGCTTACAATACAGGATTCAGATGTCCTCACTGACACAAACTCAAACAATGATACACAAGCTGAATGCCTTCATCCTGAAGAGCAATTGTTTCGATACAGGAAGAGCTCGATGTTGACACCAAGGCCTTACACTTGGAAAGAAACAGAAATAAGTCTTCTGTTTAATGAACTCCATTCATAACATTCTTTATCTATAAGACAGATTCACCCTGAAATATTTGAAATATCACAGTCCTTGAGTTCTCCATTGGGATTACTTCAAGAGATGGACACAACCATGCAGGGCATTCAATCCATCCAGAACTCTTGACTATTGTGTTTCAGCCTGCGGTCATTTCTAGCTCATATGCATAGCTGGAGAGTTAGCAGACGACGTATCACACTTCCAGTTCTCTCAGAAGGAAAGACATGCATTTTATAAGAAGCTACCTTATGACAGATCAGATTACTGATTGATTTAGCCCAGGATCATCTGTTCTGATTGACAGGAACCTTCAACATCTCTGGGAGAAGACTTGTCTAAACTTTTTTCAATTAAAAGAGGCTGGGACAGAACCTTTTCAAAATTAGGATTCCTCCCCTCAAATATCTGAGGGACATCTCATGCATTTTATGTTGCCCACTATAAACACAATCTTGCTGTATCAGTGAAACAGAATTGCACTCAAAGGCAAAATCCAACCATCATTTACAAATCTGGATGATGAAACTCTACTTTTAATTTTTTTATAAGCAAAAGTCTTGGAGTTTTGAATACAAGAAATGTTGGAAAACCAATTCTTCATAGAAAGAAAAATCTTAAGAAAGCTTTGCTATGTTTATTCACTGGTAGTGTTCAGGCATTTGGGAGAAGGGAAAACTTTTTTTAGGCAGCCATGAATTACTGCTGTTGTTTCATTAGTTATTTCATGTGGTTCCAATATTCTGGTTCTATTTTGCATATTTTAACTAGTTTTGTAAACCACTGGAGAAAACAACATATACACATAAAGAGGGAAGAATGTGGACTAACATGAGGTATCACGTACCATGGTAGTTACTTAAATTAAAAAAGCTCCTTTGTCTTGATAGTTTTGCTCCAGACATCTGGAGGCTGCCACTGATTGCATGGTAACCTGGGACATGCTCTCTGACAGAACTTTAGGATTGGAAGAGATTTTAGAGCATGGGTGTCAAACTTGCTGTGTCACGTCGCCGTCATGTGACATTTCGTGATGTTTCCCCCATTCACAGAGCTGGGGTGGGCACGGCCTGCATATGATGCATCCGGCCCACAGGCCGCATGTTTGACACCTCTGCTTTGGAGAGTATCTAGATCAGCCTTCCCCAATCTAGGTGATTTTTCCAAGTTGCAAACTTCAACTCTGAAAATCCTCAGCAAAGGCCATAAAAACCTGGGAATTCTGGGAGCTGAAATCCTTTCATTTGGGAAGGAGCCAAAGTTGGAGATTGGTGATTTAATCTAGTCCAGTTTAGGACAGGATCCACAACTGCAGTAACCCACATAGTTGATTAGCTTCAAATATATAGCTTTCGCAATGGACAATCTGTTTAACTGTCAGAAATCCCTCTCCAGTAGGATATTTCTCCTGGTGTCTCTTGTTTTCTATATATTTTCAGGGGCACAGTTGTTATAATTTGCCGGTCACTTATTCTAAGCCTACCTTTCACCATTCACAATTGTTTGGGGACAAATCCTCTAATCTTTGTCCTGTTTCTGGGCTAAAGACCATAATAAAACGTGCTTTTAAAATTTGCTTTTAAAAGTGCTTCCCCAGCAAAGGAAGAATGGACAAATTTACCCATAATTTCCTCACCAAGATATGGTGGTAAATTGGGATGCAGATTAAACTTCTATTTAAAATAGTTCTACATTTGCAAGACTATTGACTTCTGGATATGTTTATTTTTAACTCCTGTGTTGTTTTTACTTTTAAGTTTGTCTTTTAAAGTAAGAGCATATTGGTAAGTACACATACATACATACATACAGACAGACAGACAGACAGACAGACAGACAGACAGACACACTTGCCAATATGCTCTTACTTTATATATATATTTCATAAAGCTGGACCAAATCCCTGAGAAATACCCCAAAAGCCACACAAAAGGGAGCAATCCTATCTTCCTTTTTAAAGCAACTTCTCCTGAATCACCTTCTGGTCAGTTTTACTGGATGATCTCAGTTTCTTATATGATGAGAAAAAAAACACTCCTTTTCCCACTGTAGTCCCATCATGCATAATTTTACAATACTCCCTCAAAGCTTCTCTTCAACTGTGTTTTCTTGAATGAAAACGCTCCAAATTTAGAACTTCCCTTGCAGATGCGCTCTAATGCCTTGATTATTTTGGTTCTACTTTTCTTCATCTTAATTATGTGCCATCAAGTTTGCATTGACTCTTAGCGACCACATTTCTTGCCTCAATGCACACACACAAAAAATCCTTTTTGTGATGCAATGTCAGAAACTATTGAAATTTGTATAAAGTGTTGCCACACAAGACAGTTCAGTTTTGAAATCTTTCTCTGATAATTCTCAATATGGAATTTGCCATTTTTTGCAGTTGTGATTCTCAGACTGCTTCAAGCGATGCCTCAGATTTTGCCTATTAATTCAGTGATTTTTTTTACAGTACTGAAATCGTATGTAGCTTTTCACAGGATAATATAGGTAGGTCTCGTTTAGTGACTGTTTGCACTAACTTGATGACCAATCCTTGCCTTTATGACCTTTGCAGGTCTCTAAAGAAAGGAAAGCTGAAGTAAGATCAAAAGCACAGTCACAGTTTCACTTAGCAACCCTTTTCACTTAACAACTGAGTTGCTGGTCCTAATTGTGGCTGCCAAACAAGGATTCCTTGTATACAATAGAGAAAGGGCATACAATCTCACTCCATCCTTTGAAAAGGCTCTGATATTTTAAAAAGCCTCTATGTGGAATGACACACTTCCTCTAATCCTCTGCTGTCCGCAAAAACAGCTTGCCTCATATTTATAAAAGCAGCTGTTAGTCCTAACAAGTTGGGTCTCCCGCTCACCCCTTTTCCCTTGTCTTCCCTTTTCCTTCATCCCCTGCCCCCAAACCTAGGAGATTGGCTATGCTGCTTAGCTGCAATCCTGTGGAGGCTATAGCATCAGAAATGTTATAGATGAGGCTAGTCACTCTCTTGCAAGTCCCCAAAATCCCCCTCTTCTGAAGCTGGGAGGCAGAGTTCCCCAGGCAAGTAGGCTGGCTGCAGCCCCAGCTCCATTTCCACCAGCCATTGGAGCCGTAATCAATGTTTAATTAGATGCGATTTAATTACCCGCTTGCTCAGCGGTCACTTGGACCAAGAAGGCAGCTCAAGTTCCCATCATCAGAAGGACAGGCACAACGTCAACGACAGGATGTAAGATCTAACCTCCCCCTCCCTCCCTTTAGCACAAAGGTTTCACCCTCAACCCTGTAATTGATGCAAAATACAGCTAAGGTCTTATTGAACTCTGTAATTGAAGCAGAATGTGGGTAGTGCCCAGAGCCCTGTATTTCTTTCCTAGCCAACATTATCAATGTTTGTTTTAGTTTCCCCAGAACTGGCTCTACAGCAGAAGGAGAAAAGGCTCATTCACCCTTCTGGCAGAAGAGAACCAGCACCTAGGACTGGTCTGAAAACTCTACCTTTCCTATGCTCTGTCTTGGGAATACCTCTTCATTTTCCTAAAGTCCCAAACAAACCAGTCTGGAACTTGGAAGTTCTAGAGTACATTCTGGTGCAACAGATTCACAGAGAAGTCTTGAAAATCAGCTCAACATGTTTGGAGAATACATGAACCCTCTCTCTCAAACACACACACATGCACCCCACACAATGTTCTTCAGGAAACCTTTGGATTTTAGGGAGCACTTGTAATGAAAGAAGAAGTTTAGAACCTGTGCGGTCAGAATCACTCTCCCCAGTGCTGGAGGATGGACTGCCTGCAGATCCTGGCTTGTCTCCCTCCCGAGGTCCCGATTCCTTCTGCCGCGTTCTGGCTGCTTCAATTCCCTTTACTCGCCGGGCGTGACGGTTCCCCTTGTAGTGTGCTTCAGCCTGGCTCTATACAAGGAAAAAAGGAGAAAGCAATAGGAGATCCAAAAACCCATAACATTACGAGTGCTGGTTGATGAGAATGGCACATATTTATAACCTTTCTGAAACTTATTTACAATCCTGTATCAGGCTAGGCCAGGATATTTTTTTAATTTTATTTATTTATATCCCAGTTTTATTATTTTTACAAATAACTCAAGGTGGTGAACATAGCTAGTACTTCCTCCTCCTCCTATTTTCCTCATAACAAGAACCTTGTAAGGTAAGTAGGGTTGAGAGAGTGTGATTGGTCCACCCAGCTAGCTTTCATGACTTAGGCGGGACTTGAGCTCACAATTTCCTGCGTTCTAGTCTGGGGCCTAACGCTTAGACCAAACTGATCTAAGATATCTAAGCTGAACACCCAAATAAATTTCTAGGAATGCTTTCAGACTAGTTTGGGTTTTTTCCCCTTCTGGCACTAACATCTTTTGTTCTCTTTCCTTTTAAGGAATATTATGACAAGGAAAAACACACTAATTTAAACCTGAACCTATGAATTATCTACACTAATAATGTTCTTCTAATAGATTACTTTCATCTATAAAAGTGTCATCTTGGATAGAAGTTTTAAATATAGATGCTTACAATATTTATATTTCTCCTCAAGTTCATGAATACAGCAGAAGATGGTAGCACTTAGGCATCCTTGGCTGATCACCAAAAAACTAAGCAGGGTTAGATCTGGCTAATGCTTTGATGGGAGATCACTAGGAAATCCCAAAGTAAATTAAGAGGAAGAAATAAACAAACAAACAGACAGACCCAATTTTCAAAGAAGAAAATCGCAAACCATTTTTTTGTGATTGATGCCAAAACAATATTCTGTAGTCACCATGTAATTTGCCCTTTTCTATACATAACTTCATGCTGAATATTATTATTCATTTTTCTATTTTAATTTGCTTTTGTACTTGTACTTAGGTTGTATATTGGGTGCTTTCTTTAATAAAGATGCAAAATCCCCTTCCCAATATGTTGTTAATTTCCCCCGTTTCTTCCAGACCTGATTTGTGGCTATTTTCGGAAGTGAAACAACATGATTATAGCAATAGCTTGTCTAATACGGATAAGCAAAAAAATGAAGCCTTTCCAGATTTATCTTGAATGAAAAAAATCCCATTTACAGTCTTGGTACCAAGTGATAAACACCTTTTAATAGCCTTTTGTCTTCAGGAGAAGAAAGGTTTTAATTACAATTTCATCTTTCGTTCTTTTTCTTTTTGCATATTTTAATAATATTTAGCAGCTCTCTTCTCTTAGAACTCAGTTTCTAAACAGAACATTTTTAATAGTACCAAACATCAGAACAAGAAGATTTCACTAAATGCCTTCTAAGGTCAATTCCAATTCTATGATTCAGTAATTGTGTTAGAGGGCATCTAGTCCAACCTCTTGGTCAGTACAAGAGCCACTTACAGATAAGTAAATACAGTCTTGTTTGAAGACCTACGGCATGTCATGTGGCGGCTTGACTTCCGCTAACGGACAACTCTTACAGTCAGGGAAGTCTGAACCTGATTTCTAGTGATTTTAATCTACTAATATTATTCCTATTTTTTGAGTCAATAAAGAATATGTCTAGTCTCTCTTCTATGTAAAACGCCTTTAGATATTTGACGACTATAATCATATCTCCCCACATTCATCTTTTCTGCAGGCTAAATGTATCCAGATCCTTTAACCATTCCTCAAAAGACTTGGTTTCCAAACCACAATCCATTTCAGTGGTCATCTTCTGAACTTGCTTCTATTGATCATCATCCTATTTGAACTATTGTGCCCAGAATTGGACATAATCATCCACATGGGTTCTGACCAAAGCAGAGTAGGACAATTATGACTGTGATCTGCAGGTTCTACTTCTATTAAAGCTTCCTAAAATAGGCTTTGCCATTTTAGCAACTGCTTTGTTACATTCAGTTCTTGAAAGAAGTAAGAGAATGTCAACTTGCTCCTTCTCTGGAACAGAAGAACCCAGCAACTCAAAGGTTACTCATCTTCACTTGTCTTCTAAACTTAACAATGCCTACCAATTCTAACTTTAATAACCTTATCATGAGATAGATAGGCTGGAAATAAGCATTACCAAAACATGCAAGCTGAATCTTTTACTGTTTTTCTTTTCTTTCTTTCTGATATTTACAACAGTAAAAAAATTAAATTATGATGACAATGTCATCATCTTCAGCATTTTCCCCATAACTACATCACATCATGATCTGAAAAATCAGGTTAAGGACAGATCGTAATAGAGAAAATCACATCATGATCTGAAAAATCAGATTAAGGACAGATCATAGTAGAGAAAATCTATCTATGTAGATTTTCAACTGTTGTCAATTCTATCTTTTAGAATTGACAACAACTTGATGGCACATAATCAATCAATCAATATCACATCACAGCCTATTGAAGGAAGGGAAGTGCACAGTGTGATAAGCACATTGTATTTGTGTAGTACTACATTAGAGAAAGAAAACTGGCCTCCTTCGAGATGGTGTTTGACCACAATTCAATCATTCCTCTAACATTTGGAGGGCTACCCAGCCTCAAGTCATAATGTAAACTTTACTGGAATAAGATAAAAAAAAAAGTAATTATAAGATCTTTGTTTTTCGTTCCGTCTCTGAGAATCTTAATATATTTCTTTAGACCAGACATCTTACATGGATCTTGAAAGAATACAATCTGCTGTGATTCTGAAATCATATCTGAGATCAAGACTAAATGATTTCATTGCTTTGCTTTTTTATTCAGTACCTTCACTAGCTTTCTCATATCTTGTATGGTAGTAACATGTGCGACAACTAAGGTTTAATGATGTGCCTAATGAAAAAAGAAGACTGAGCAGAAAGTTGCTCATACAATGTCTCTGGGGTATCTAGGCATCTCCATCAAAACCTCATTTTGGTCTCAGACCAAGGAATTTCCCATCATTGAAAGAACATAGAGACCTATATTCTGTCTCAGCTCTCTATTGGATCATAGGCTAATCTGCAGATCTGGCACATATTTTTGTTTTCTTTATATTTGTTTTATATTACAATCAGGACTATGTTGTTTATTCAAATGTATCAAAAAGTATGTCTTGTGACATAAGCTGGACAATGATCAAACCCACTTTACAATTTACAATATAATCATCATCTAATCCGTGGTGGCTCAGTTGTTAGAATGCAGTAGTGCAGGCTAATTCTGCTGACTGCTAGCTGTCAGCAGATCGGCAGTTCGAGTCTCACCGGCTAAAGGTTGACTCAGCCTTCCATCCTTCCAAGGTCGGTAAAATGAGGAGCCAAGATTGTTGGGGGCAAGATGCTGCCCTGGTAAACTGCTTAGAGAGGGCTGCAAAAGCACGATGAAGCAGTATATATGTCTTACGTGCTATTGCTATTGCTAATCCAACATGAGAAAATTCACCCATTCTCCAAATAGTTATATACATTCAGTTCCCCTAAAGAAATGAACCTGGGCAAATAAAAGGCATGTGATCTCAGCCATATAAAGATAGTCCTTGACTTACAACCACGATTGAGCCTAAATTTCCAATTGCTAAACAAGACAGTTGTTAAGTGAATTTTGCCCCATTTTATGACCTTTTTTTTTTTGGCCACAGTTGTCAAGTGAATCCTGCAAATGTTAAGTTAGTAACAAAGTTGTCCAATGAATCTGGCTTCCCCATGGACTTTGCTTGTCAGAATGTGCAAAAGATGATCTCGTGACCCTTGGAATGCTACAACAGTTTTAAGTATGAAAGCCGGTCATAAGTCCCTTTTTTCAGTGCTGCTGTATCCCTGAACGGTCACTAAACAAATGGTTGTAAGTCGAGGACTGCCTGTATTTATATATCATTTATCCTTTATATGCCTGTTACGGTCAGCTGCATCTCTGCCACCGAAAAACACAGCAACGTGTCAGGACTTACTAAAAACTTACCTCAGAATTGAAGCGGATCTGGCAGACGTTGCAAGAGATAATGGGGCGTTTGGCCTTGGTTACAGGGACCCCAAACGTATGGTTGATCACTGCTTTCTGCACCGGGTCCATCTGCCAGGGGAAAATAAGTTAGAATTGTGGTGAGTGACTATATTGTACCTGCACTTATAAGGCCTACTTTTCACAATAATGATAAACTGGAAGCCTAACCACATAATCCTGTTGGCCCACAGCACAACAAGTATTTGCATGCCTCCAACACCAACAATGCCCCAACCCTGTTCTTACTTCATCCTTTAATGCTAAAGTAAGCGTAAGAAAACTTGCGGTGAGTTTACTCTCTGGCAGCTCTGGTTAATTTATTGTAAGGTTGATTCCAAGGAGAGAGGTTGTGCCTATATTAGGCTGGGTGAGATGGCCTTCTCAGGTGTTAAGGCTTCAAAATATTCCTGAAAGGTAGCTATTTTACAAATTAATACCCTTTATTTGTTGTTATCCCCAGTGATGAGGAACGTCTGTGACACTAAAAGCTCTCAGACTAGCTTCAGTTGTTGGGCAAATTATGCAAATTGTTTCCTATGCACTTTTTTTTTAATCCAGCAATCCAGCTAGATGCTAATCATCCCAAATACATGCTATTCATCCCAAAATGATGATCTGCAGAGGTGTTGGAAATTATAGGATATACCAATAGGGATTGCGTAACTCATAAACCTGAGCATGCTTGTAGGCAAGAGAACAGAATGCTACAAAAGGGACCGGAGGTCAAGAGAATGGTGAAAGAGAGGAATGAGGCACACTTAGGAAGGCTGTACAATAGTTACAAGCATGAAATGGGAAGTTCCTAATTTTGCTCTCACCTCAACCATAAACTTGCTAGGTAGCCTTAGACAAGGCACTTTTTCTCAGTCCTGGCTCTCCTCTGTATTACAGGAGTAGGAGGAAGGATAAACAAAACAAAACAAAAAAACACATATTCATATTGTTTTATCTGCAAGATGCTTTGAGTAACTCTGATGGAACAAGCTTGCAGAAGAGTCAAGTGACACAGTCTTCTTACTCTCTAAGACCCCACTCCATTTATTACATCCCAGTTGACTTCCATCCAATGCCAGCTCGCTTCTTGTATAGCTTACTGAGCTAATGTGTACGGTGAGTTGTGAAGTTTCTAACACATGTTACAAATGTAAAGTACTGTTATTTGAGCATGCCACCATGTTTGGGCTGGGGATATTGTGAGATGTATGGTACTTTTGTTCTTTCACTATAAAACGCTCACTTGGGTTAACATGGGTCAGAAAGGAAAACAAAGAGAGCATGGCAAACATTTAGTTTGGCATTTCTTTTGTCTTCTTCTAGGGCAGGGGTTAGCAACCTATGGCTCTGGGGCTACATGTGGCTCTTTCACCCCTCTGCTGCATCTCCCTGTCACTCAAAATATGCATCACAACTGCCAATGTGTGACACCTGCCGGCACATGATTTATTGAGCTTTTCAACCCCCAGTAGGCTAACTATGGATAAATCCAAGAAAAGAAAAGTTTCAGAAGAAAACAGAATGTTTAATTCAACTACATATGCTAGTTTTGTGGCCGCTCAAGAAATAGTCAGGCATGGGAAGTTTTTGTGGCTCCCAGTGTTTTCTTTTCTGTGGGAAACAGGTCCAAATGGCTGTTTGAGTGTTTAAGGTTGCAGACCCCTGTTCTATGGGGACGTATTTATCCATATTCTGTAACCAAGGGCAAGAGCACAGGGCTAGGTTCTCCTCCTATATTCCTCTGTTGTCTCTGGCAGGAGCCTAAACTAAACTGGATGTCAGACTGAATAATTAGCCAGGCAGCCAAAGATACTAGGCGTTTCCTGGGCTACTGCTCTGGCCATTCTATATACAAGCTCTTTTCTTGGGAAAACCAACAGTCTAGTCTCTCTGCTATTCCCACATGTCTCTCCTTGGACTCTTTCTACCTCAGTGATTCACATTTGGGTTGGATGTCTCCATATTGAGACAAGGTCTTCCATATGGAATGTGCACTCTTGTTAGGAACTTGGAGAGCCCTGCGTCTCGCCTACTTTCCATCAGAGTGGCGAATTTGGCCCTCAAATGTGACAGAATTACAACTCCCAGTAGTCCCACTGCAGTTGGCCAACACTGAAAGATGCTGGAAGTTAGCTATCTGCAAGGCCATTCGTTCCCACTCCAACCTTATGACATCTCCAACTATTATCACAAACACAGTGTTTTCATTGGCTTGTTACAACTCAGTGCTGAAATGCAACTGGATGGGAAGAAGCAACTTCATGGCTAGATGTGTCCTCTTGAAAATTCTGGCAGCCCAGAATATAGTTAATAAATATATTCTTGGCACAAACCTGGAACAGGGCCCGGGCTGGGTTAGCTCTCTGGCCCTTACGTCTGTGATTATAATATAAATTGACAACAGGCAGCTGCCGAAAGGCAGAAGCCAAATCTGTCACCAATTGCCTGATGAGAGAGAGAGACTTAATTTATGAGAGACTTAAAAATTGGGGATAGAAGACCATGGAGAGACCCTCAGAGTACCTTAGGAGAGTTCCAAGTATCCTATTAAGGAAACAGCATCCTTTCTCCTTTGGGTGATTTTAAACTATCTCTACCCCAGTTGGATTTGTAGTACAAATAGAAAACTTTAAATTAGCCAAAATGCTCTTCTGCACTTCAAATGCTTCTTTTCCACATTTTTTTCCACTTGAATAATTACCATGGGATTAGCATCAAAAGCCTGAGTGAGGCTCAAAGGCACTTTATAAAAATGGCTACTGATTCACCCAAGAGGGGTGTGCTTCCTGTATCTCATTTTGTCTCTGTTACAGCAGAGAGATTCATATGCAAAAAAAGCTTTTCTGTTATTAAAAAGGTACACAAGCTTTCAGATGATTAAGTCCAAACAAATATCTTGTGCTCTCCTTATTTAATCATGGATCCTGTCTTGTCTCTCCCCTCTCTGAGGGTTGTTTCTCATTGAACAAAAATATTAATTTAGCCTACGCATGTTTTCCCGGGGAAACTAAAATTGGCTATCTGTAAAAACAGTCCAGTTGTTCTGCAGTGCTATTTCAAGCCCCACCCACTCTTTTCTGACAAACTGGGTCAGATTTATTGAATGCTGTAGGTGTTATGTAGGAAATAATCACGTGAATTCATTTTTACAACAGTTAGGAAAGTAGAAAAGAGAAGCAGCACAATAACCGAAAGTGCATTAGTCCAGAAAAAAAACCTACAAGTGTGTTAAAAGCAGAGAAAGACTTAATCTGGGATAGAGGGACTAAATCAAAATTAAACAAGAATGCAGTAGAAGAGATCCTTGGAATATTTTCCCCCTTGTCCACAATTTCTAAATAATGTTTGGATGTGTATGATAACATCTGAAACATCAGATTCCTGAGATACGACTCTATATTCCTGAAGATCTTACTCTGCCTACTCCTCTAATTATGGTAAAAAGGTTAACTAATGAATACTGTAGGGAAACCTTATGTTTATTTGAAGATTCCCCAATTCCTGTGAGAAAGTATTTTTGTTTTTCCAGCAGATTTCTGAGTTCACCTTTCTATTCAAGGTGTGGGGAAAGAAGATAGCAATAATGTGAATCTCTAAGCACCAGGTAACTTCCAAATAGCCACAAAGAGGTAGCTTTCATTTATTTATTTTTTTAATTGTCAGCACTTCTAAAGTTAATCCATCAAGAAAGATACAGTCTTCTTCCATTTGAGGGAAACAGAAGTTACTAGGTAAGCTATAATAATAGTAATAATAGTAATAATAGTAATAGGTACCTTGGGTGCAATTCCAAAACAATCCCTTGAAGATATTCAGCATTGACAAATTCACCATCAGTCAATTGCAAAAGACATCTTTTCTTAGAACAGCTTATATCCTGCAATGGTATTATAACACCATCAAACATCCACATTTGCCTATCCCAGGTCCTTGGGAACAACTTCATAGGCAGACAAAAATGCCAAATCCAGTCTGAATATCTGCCTGACTATGCAACGAGCAATAATAATTATTATTATTATAGGTTGATATTTAGGATGTTCGCAGCAACCCATATCAGCCATTAGCACCAGTCAATGTATTTGTGACACATTTTTAAATGTCCAGTTGACTGAGTTTCATGTATAATGAATAAAAGAGATAATAATAATAGTATTATTAATAATAATAATAATATCATAATCATCATAAAATGATGATGATGCAACAAGTGGAGAAAATTCTGTTGTTCAAAAAAAAAAGCACTATATCAAATAAGACTTAACAGCTTTGTTTGGCATTTTAAATATCTGAAGAAACACTTTTTTAATATGTGAATGTTCATATATTTGTGTAGGGTACTACAGTGTGCTAAATTATTGTTATATAGTGGTCTCAGTTTACAATCATTTATTATTGTAAACTGCATTTACAAGCATTTATTATTGAATAGATTAAGAATATAAAAAATAAATCTTCCACTGCAATGGAATCTTCTATCAAGGTGGCTTTGCAAGAAACTTCCTTTGATTTCATCTTGCCATATAACAACAGCAACTGAGAAATAAATCTCCATGGTCTCCATGATGACTGGAGAGATGCACAACATGACTGGATTCAATCAATAACCAGTTAAAAGACTGGCTATGATTCTACACTTTCTTCCCTTAATTATTTTTAGCAGAATGAAAGCAAGTTCACTATTGGTTAAATCCAAATCATCTGTCATTTTAAGATATACGCTGCATGCTTGAGGTATTTCTGCAACTTTGCTGATCCACAATGAATTTGCCTAGCACAGAATTAGGAAGAAAAGTCCAGGCTTGGCAGAGAATAACTTTGTCCCAGATGACAGCACAGAGACCCTGTACATCCCCGTCTCTCTTGCCCACTGTGCCTGAGCAGGATAGGCCACCGTCTCTCCAGATTTTTGCTCTACATTTAAGGAAGAACGTTCAAATTCTTCTAAGAGCTGCCCTGCTCTATGGACATATATCAGAAATGAACCAAAAGGGAGGGGATACTCTTCCCACTTCTTTACCAGTAATAGAGCCTCTGTCAAAACAGCAGGCTATAAAATGGAACCGCCTCACATGTCTCCACAGGGAAAGGGAGGTTAGTAAGAGCGGGCAACAGCTGTTTAAATAGCTTCATCCCAGGTTTGGCCAGGATATCCAAGTTCATCCCCCGCACTAAGATAGTATCTTCCAGATACTTAGATTGGAGATGTACAAGAGTAAAATACTAAGATATTATGCAGCCCATGTTGGGTAGAACCATTTAGGCTGCAAATGAAGTCTCTGCCACCCTGAAAACTGAAATTTCTGGGACAAGATTTAAGCCTAAATCTAATAGACTGTGGTGATTTTTTGTTTGATAATCTAGTCTCAAACAAACATTTTGATGTGACAGCATACAGTTCTGCCAGAACAGCATCATGTAATTTTTGTGATGATGTAGCCGGGCCCTTTCACCACCAGCTAGAGGCTCATTGCTTTAACACAGGTTCTTGTTACCTACACTTACAGATGAGTCAGTTACAAATGATGATAATGTAATAAGATCATCTTTCATTGAAACTCTTTGTAAAACTCTGTGCATATGTATGTGTACACACACACACACACACACACACACACAGAGTATACATATACATACACAAACTTTATACACATATATACATGCATGACTTATATGTACCTATCTCATGCATGTATGTATGTAATATATATAAACCATATCTATTTATACCTATCTATAAAATATATTATACACATATACACATGTATATATACTTTTTTCTGTTTAATTAAAGGCATATAACTTTTTTCCTTTCCTTTTCTGCCAGATGAAGGCTACACTCAAGGTGAAGAATTAGGTAGAAATAAAAAATGAAACAAACAAACAAAACCCAAACCAAAAAAATCCAAACCCTCCCCGGAAGAGAATAGAAAAATGATGACAAGAAGAGGTTTTTTTTTAAAGCACCTAAAATTAAAAGTGTTTCTTATATACTCTTTTAATAAGTCTTTTAGGTACAGTACTTCAAAAATAAGTCAGAGGACAATGGGTCACAGCACAGGAAGGGACAGGTAGACAATCCACATTACCTATCCATGTTTTTATTACTTGATTGCAAACCATGACTTTCCCGGGTCTGAGGCAAAGAACTCTAAGATCACAGGAATCGTTCAGTACATCTCTTTCGCCTGCAGCTCAACAATGTCTACCCACTGATATTGCCAGCTCCCAGCCCTGCCGACACAAATTCATCTGACAAGCTGTTGCTCCTGCTTATTCAATGCCTTCTAAAAGGCAATTACTTAAGCATGCATGCTGCCTCTAGCTCTCTCATTTTGGAGTTTCACTGCTGCTACCCAAAAATGGGAGAATACGAGCCGAGCTTGCAAGAATAGTAGGTCACAGAAGCTGCAGTGGAATAGTAAAATGGCAACAGAATGCAATTACTATGATGGGCTGAATCTGGAAAGAATGGCTATTCTGGAAGAAGAAATGTCTATGCAGGGTACCCTTGAGGATACATAACTGTTGCAAAGACAAACTGGTGATACCTGAGCAAGTATAAGAGTACAATTTGGAATGGAGAAGCACAAAGAAAAATACACTTCAAGTACTGTTTAAGAGTAGGACTGCAAATTGAGGTTGAGGAAAGCTGACTTCAAAACTATAATAATAGTTTGAGACAATGGCCAGATCTTCATGTGAGGACTTATCCCTTCAATCCATCTTCACAATAAATTGTCTGCAACTGGATGCTATTAAAGTTATGCAGAGTTTAAAGTTGGCTAAATTAAATTCACCTTTTTGTGACCAGAGTAGAAACAGCTGGGAAGTAACAAAAGCATGCCTTGTTATCTAGATGTAAAGGCTCTTCTTCATTTTCTGACTTGCTTAGTTTGATGCTTTGCCTTGATTCCAAATAAGAACAAACAGCCATGATTTGAAGAAGACATAGTTGCTTACTCAAAGGGGACTTCATGGAAAAACAGGGATGGGGTGAGTCAAAAAAAAACATTCCTAATGGCCAAGTTGTCACTAGGAGAACTGAACCTTAACTAACTTTCCAGAATCTTGAATATTTTTTTCCTCCTTTCTCTACTCAACTATTCTCAAGCTCATGCAAAATTTTAGACCACATAACCAAGTACTCTTCTAGCCTCAGCATGTTCCTAAATTAAATGTTTCCATCTTGCCCCACTCCAGCTATACCAGTCAGGAGGAGATTAAATAGAGGCTGTTTCAAGTATGTACCAGGCCCAAATTATCCTACTTTGGACACATTATGTGAAGATCTAACTCTCTGGAGAAGGCTGTAATATTGAGAAAGGTGGAAAGAAAAAGAAGAACAGGATAATCAGCAGCAAGTTGGATGGATTCATTTTCAGTCGTGAAATGGATGCACCATTAGAACAGCAGGAGGACCAGTTAGTGATAGATTGTCACAGAGAAAATCTATCCATATGGTCGCTAAGAGTTGAAAATGACTTGATTGTAGGAGATGACCAGGCTGAGCCTGAGGGAAGGGTCAAATGTGTCATCAGTCATCAGTCCCTTCGCACCCACAAGAGATCTAAGTCCAGCCTGCCTTGAATGCCTTTGAGTCCTATCTACTACCAATTTGTTTTGGCTATTAGTAGTACAGATTCTTGTAGAGAGCTTAGCTTAGCTTGCAATAAATCTTTATACCCATTACTGCCTGAGTCCTCTGATTTCCCTGGTGCTTGATATTGATGGTGCATAATTTTTTTAAAAAAGATATGTATATAATATATTTATACAACTTGCTTTTCCCATCAAATCAGTTTGTAGGGTCTGGTTTCTAATATTACATGTAAAGTCATATTCCACACATATTTCATACAGTGTCATAACTTAAATACTCTAGATATCTACATATTTCCCTGAGTTTGCCACAAGAACAAACATGAAAGAGGTTTTTAAAATTGCAAGGAAAAACAGAATTGCTTACCTTTTGCCTCACACATTATTAATTCAAGATTATCAAATGAAACTGGTACAAAATTCAGGATGAGCAAAGAACCCACTTTATATAACAAATATTTCATATATATACGCTGCCTAGGCCTGTTTTGATTTCTGTAAATTTTAGATCAAATTATATTTAGAAATGAATTAAACTTTCCATTCACTGATCAGTGGGATTAGGCATAAAGGGCCCATATGGTGTTTTATAATTATTTTTGATTCTGGAGTGATACTGAGATACGGAATGAAACAGGGAAAAAATGGCATTTTTTTTCAACAATGGGTGACTGCGTTTGCTTGTCTGCTCACAGTGAAACAAATGAATAGGGAACAATGGATCAAATGTTCAAAGTTGTTTTAATTAAAAAATACCTTAGAAAGATTATGGGGATATGCACGTTAAGTTAAATTTAAACCAGTTAAACAATATATTACCAACTGAAGTGGCTTTTTTTTCCTCTTATTGTCTCCAGACTCACGGACAAACGTGCGTTTTAAAAAAGAGTTAGATTTCATTCCCAAGAGGGTCTCTGCCACTGAATTAACGTGATTGCTCTGAAATCAGCTTCCATAGTCAGTTAGCATACCACTCATTATTAAAGATTGAGAACAGATGACCATCATCCTTGTCCAATTCAGATAATTTTGCCTTGCCCAACTGATTGGCAAACCCTGATGACAAAGGTCTGGACTGAATGAATCTTCAATTTGTCCAAAATAACTTGCGTTGCAGTCTTACATATTCAGCGATCTCTTTTCCAAGAGACAAAGAGTCTGCATAGACTCTTCCCATTCTTTGGGGGAAAGAACCACAAAACAGCTGGAATGGGGAAGAACAAAAAAAAAGGGTAAGGGAGGCCACAGCTATTTTAAGAAAACTCCTTTCCAAAAATAAAAATTAAAAAGTGTTTAAAAATTACTTTTGAAAAGAAAAGTCACCACAACAGTACAAAATCCAAGAAGGGCAAGAAGTGATGGAAGATGAGAAGGGAACTAAAGCCAGCTGAGCGAGAGAAGAAGGCTCCAGGGAGGGGAGAGTTACTGCAGTCAGCAGTGATCTGGGAAAGGTGACTTTGGAGGCTGTTATTGATCCTTCTGCAGGACTGACCTTGTGAAATCACCTCCATGGAAAAAGAGAGGGAAGGGAGCTATTGTGAGGATTAAAGGAGTGAGGGTGGGGGATTAATGCAACCTGCTTGTCACAGGATTCAGTCCACCAGTCCTGCTAGATGCTTTGCACAAAAAAGAGAAGGGTCAGGAGGACTCTCTGCTCAGAAAGCACTTTTATTTGAAATATACAAGGAAAAGATGAAAAGGAAAAGAAGAGCCAGCTCCAGGCATTTGGGGAACCCAAATGAGAGCCCCCATCCTTTCTATAAATAGTGAAATATGCACTCTTCTGTATCTCGACCTATGAGCTTCAAGTGATGTGCACTAGAGAAACCTCCTGAAAAAAATTCAGTCTCATCAATCTGCGATCCACGTGAAGTAGAAACCCTAATTTTGCTTGGAATCTGGGTATTTTCCCCATTTTCCTTCCTGTGTTGCTTTAAGAAGATGGGATCCTTCTTGTATAATGTCTGGTCTCTATGGTACTGCCTGAGGCCTTGTCTTCCTTTTAAGACTTCCCTTAGTAAGACAAGGGTGTTGCTGCCAGACAAGGCATTTTTGTGCACGCGCTATTGACAGCCTTGTTCACAAATGATGTCATCTTCCACTTATAACCTCCAATGCTGTCCCACTGCTCTCACTTTTGCTTTCAACCAATGTCTGAATGGATACAAGTTGTGCATTCCTGATTACTTAGAATCTTCGACACACTTAAGTGTGAATGAATCCCAACAAATTCAATAAGACTTGAGTGTACCAGTAAAATTAAGGCAGAAGTTGGGGTCCTGTGACTCTTCCAAAAAAGTGCTATTCTATGACTTCCAATGATGCTATACTATAACATCAGACCAAATAGCCACGATGAGGAATATCAGGAGCTGTTCTGCAACAGCATTTGGGATTACAGGCTCTTAACAGCATTTCTCCTCTGCCTTCCCACACTAAATTAGCTTTTAGGGTGAAGATAGAAAGAATCTTTTGCAGATGAGGTGGTTGTAATGAATTTTTTTAATTGGATATTTTTTTTTCCCTTTAAGGTGAGTTTGAGGTGATTAACAGCCGAAGTTTGGTTTTAATCAACCCTTGGAAATGTGGAAATGGAAAGGATTCCCACACAATTCT
Organism: Masticophis lateralis; assembly: GCA_030761175.1. Classification (NCBI taxonomy): domain Eukaryota; kingdom Metazoa; phylum Chordata; class Lepidosauria; order Squamata; family Colubridae; genus Masticophis; species Masticophis lateralis. The sequence continues at coordinate 148,728,548 of JAUDYJ010000002.1, forward strand.
TCAGGCTTTCATCACGGTTTCAAATTGTGGATATGAAATTGATAAAGGATCAATATATATACAGCCACCCAACAAATGAACATTTGGGAAAGGAGATTCATGCTCCAATCCAATGTCTGGTTTGTTGAAAAGGAAGTTTGCACTGCTGGTTGCAAAATTTGGTTGATACTGCAAGTTAGGGAAGTTTATCATAATAATGTCTGCCTGCCTGCCTGCCTGCCTTCCTTCCAACCAACCAACCAACCAACCAACCAACCACCAACCAACCAACCAACCAACCAACCAACCAACCAACCAACCAACCAATACTGATGATATGAATTCTAACAGCAGTACAAATCAATACTTTGATAATTCCTTCAACTATCGTTTTAGGTGCTTATCTTTGAGAATATTCCCAAAATAATATGGGACAGGAATCCAGAATCAGCTCTCCCAATTTTTTTTAAAGTCTGAAAATAATCACAAGGAGTTCAGATGTTGATTGCCTAATGATTTTTATAGACATTTTTTCTAGTGCTTTTTTTTCTTTCTTGTGTTCCTTTTTTGTCCATTCTACCCAATGCCCCCCCCATGCCCCCCATACAAAGCAGAAAATAATTTGGATACTTGAATTCCCCACCCACCCAAGAATAGCAATTTCAAGAAAAAGAATTTAGTCTGAAGAGACAATATGGAAGAAAAAGGCTGAATACATACAAAGAGTGGAGCCATTCTGAGCCAAATTAGGCTTTTTTTGGTGGCAATTCTGAACGATTTTTAAACACTTGGGATATCAGATATCCAGTTACTTTCTGTCTTGAACCAGATAGATTGCAACCTATAAGTCACAAGGCAACAAGCCAAGCTACTGGTTATACAAGGTCACCAAAATTTAGGGCATCAGCATTACAGTCCCCTATCTCAGCCACAGATCCCTTCTTCTCCTGCAGCAAAGGAGAGAAAGAACCCAAGAGCCCTAGATGTTTGTGTGTGTGAGTGTGCGCGCGCTTCCCCACAGGAGACCCTGGCAACTTCCCAGGCCCTGTCACTCTACCTGTTAACATTTCCATTGACTTTGCCCAACGTAATAGATATCACCGTCACTCAAGGCCAAGGAGAATGTCATCAGCAAGAACTCATTTTAGACGTGCTCCTCCTCTAATTAAGTGTAAGCTGTTGCTATTTCCCTGGAATAGCCAGAAGATATAAAAGGTTCAGGCCGAAAGAGAAAACAATGTGTCTTGCATGCATATCTCCAAATATATAATATCCAGTAATGAGTTAAAAACTCATTTCTAGCTTTATGGATGAGCATCAAGCCTTTCATATGAACAATACCCTGTTTTCCCCCCAAAATAAGACATCCCCTGATAATGAGCCTAATCCAGCTTTTGAGCGCATGGCAATAAGGCAAGCGCTTATTTCAGGGTTCAAAAAAATATAAGACAGGGTCTTATTTTCGGGAAAACACGGTATGTTGCTAGAGAACAGTTGAAAAAATTCCTCTAGTATGTCAACAGTTAAGAAAGGAGGGAATCAACCCCCTCTTTTATTTTTCATTTTTTTGCAGCAGACTAATCATAAAGCAAAGGAGCCAAACTCAGTTGATCAAGTTTTAGCTCCATTTAATCCAACGGATATGATTAAGCCCTGCTGGAATCTATATGATTGGAAAGTGCTTTGTTCATGTTTTATTTAATTAGGAATTTAAAACTTAGCCAATTTACAGTAATCTACACAACGCACAAAACCATCCACTCAAACTATTGCTAAATATGTCAAATATTAATTAAAATAGTAATAGAGACCCCTATCAATTGCAGTGACAACAATTGTTCCAAAACTGCCAAATGTCAGTTTCCCCATCTCTGTTATTGCTTTTCCTGACGTTGCTATAAGAACTTAAATGAATATGAATGACCAAGGAATTCCAATAATTCCCTTTGGCTTTTATCCTAGAACCCCAGAGAAGCACAAACAGTTACAAAATATTTTTTACTGTAAACTGTCTGCTCACACCAATGGCAAGGCCTTGCCCAAGAGTCTCATGACAAAGGATAGTGGTTACTTTAGGGGTGAAATCCAATTTTTTTCCCTACCGGTTCTGTGGGTGTGGCTTGGTGGGTGTGGCAGGGGAAGGATATTGCAAGATCTCCATTCCCACCCAACTCCAGGGGAAGGATACTGAAAAATCTCCATTCCCTCCCCTCCTGGGAGAAGGATATTGCAAAATCTCCATTCCCACTCCATTCTGGGGCCAGCCAGAGCTGGTATTTGCCACTTTACCAAACTACTCAAAATTTCTGCTACCGATTCTCCGGAACCTGTTAGAACCTGTTGGATTTCATCCCTGGGTTACTGCTGGAACATTTTACGTATGCATTTTCAGATGGAAACTGCCCTCTCTTTCAGATTCTTCAAGAGAGCTATCTAACCCGCTCCCCTAATTTCTTCCTTTCGCAAACCTAAACCTATCAATTGGTCTCCATCTTTCCATCTCCCAATCTTCCTTGTTTCTCCCATGAACTCATTTCAAATCGTGTTCTCGTTAAAATACATCGCCCAGCTACTTATGGGATTTGGCCAAGTGTAAACTACTGCCTTGCTTTCCATGATTCGGAAACTTCTATGGATACGGTGTAGTGCTTCATTTGAGTCTATATAATAATAATAAATAATAATAATCTAACATTATTAATGATCTAAAAAATAAATAAAAAGAAAACCCAAAATGTTGCTAAATTCTGAAAATCTCCACCTCTGTGTCACTGCACCGATTTCAGAGTAAATCTGAAATTATTTGACTGAACTCAGGCACCATTTCACCTCTCAAACACATGATGATCCAGTCATGAGTTAGACTGAAGGAAAGACCCACTCTCTTGCTGTAGAATAATAATGCTGCTCCATTCAGAGCTACTTCCCTTCCCTTGGGATCTACTATGATAAAAAACTGACAGAAATGTATGACATCATTTGGTGGGGGTTGTCATAACAGTTCCTCTTAGATTCCTTAGTTACTGCACAGACTAAGCAAGAGAGTGGCAAATTCCATAGGCTGCCTAGCCTTTATGTTTTTCGGCTTAGTGCAAGTACAAAGGAACAATGCAACTGACTGTACTCATAGAAACATCTTCCCAAGTGACTAGAACCCTTTTCCTGATAAACAACTGTATTAAAAAGTAGGGCTCTCCTAGTAGGATCAATGTAAACACTCAACCACCTATCAGGAGAGAAGATGACCATGAAATCATGCTCCATGCTTTCAAGATGAAATAATGCCATCTAAACCCACACAGTTCAATATCTCTGAATTTCTACTCTATTATGTCATCCTTCCACATAGGATCTAGATAAAAGAACATTATTTTGGCTCAGTATCTTTCTGCAAGACTTGGCCTCTGTTCATATGAAGATACCTAACTATGAACCTTTTAGACTCCTCAGAAAGAATCTACATATTCACAATAGATGGCAGAATACCATTAATACATAGTATTTTATGTATCAATATTTATTGAGCTGCAATCTTTCAAGAGGAGAAATACAAAACAAGACTGAAGATCATACCACAAAATGCAAAGTATGAAGGAAACATGAACAGGAAATTATTTAGATCAGAGCAGGATTGAATAATCCCACTGAACAAAGCAGAACATGTTAATTAATTCATTCAAAAGGTTGTGTGCGTTCTATTCATACAGATAATAAATTCATTTGATATAAATAATAAAATGGGAGAAGCAGAATTCTGTGACTTGCATATAAAGTATGAAAATTTGTATTATTGTTTTACTTTTGATGCAACTTTTTATTTGTGTTTGTACTGTATATACTTTTGTTATTTTTTTATCTGCTTTTATTATCATTGGCTGGGACAGAAGTATTGAAATGCCACTTTCAGCACAATCTTGCCAGAACATAGAGGTACAACAAGAAGTAGAAACCTGCTCTTGAAAACAAGCAAAAGTCACTAAATGAAATTCTTAAGGGTTCAGTTCTGAACTCCCTACCACTTTTCCATGTTCTTGTTCATGTTGTTGTTTTCTTCATCCCTTCTGTGAAATTGCAACTTTCAGTTGAGGAGTATAGAAGAAAAGAGTTCCTTTAACACAGACTTCAGAAGGATAGCCGTGTAAAATTTCTATGGTGGTAACACAAAACTTCTATGTTTAACGTAACAGCCATCAGTGATTGCCACACAACTGTATTATTTATGAAACTAGTGCATTCACAACTGATATAAAGTTGTGACATATCCCCAAAGTTAGCATGCTTTCACTGTTCTACAACACAGTACAGGTAGTTTTCGACTTTTGGCCACAATTGGGTCTGGAATCTTAGTCACTGAGTGAAATGGTCACTAAACGAGTTGCCCAAATGAAAGCTTCATTCAAAAGCCACAATTCTGGCACTCCTGGTTGTAATTGTTAAGCAATCTTCTAGGTCGTTAAGCCGATGGAGTAAAAGAGCTGCCTGCTGAGTTCAGCTCCCCTCTCTTCTTTAGGATCTCAGCTCTGTTTCTGTAGCCCCACTCAAGAAATTGCCCTTCCCATAGCAGGCAGCTCTTTTGCTTTAAAGAGTTGCCTGCAGGATGGGGGGATCATAGCTTCACGCAGAGCTGAGATTCCTTTGCACCAGGTAGCCATTTTGTACTCAAATTGCCTGCTAGGAGGGAAGTGGCAACAGGTTACAACCTTCCCTGACAGCTTCCTCATTGACTTTCTGGGAAAGCCAGCAGAGAAGACTGCAAATGAAGATCACATAATTACTGAGTATTTGGTAACCAGTCATAAATGTGAGCAGGTTCCCAAGCACCCAGGCTGCGATTATATAACCATGGGGGTGGTTTGAAGTCCAGCAGCTGGAATTCCATGTTGTCTGAATGCATTTCAATTTGCTACATACAGTCCCTTACAACCTGGAAATTGCCAGAAACCCTTGTTTCCAAGAAAAGAAAAATGCAACAGAGAATAATTAATATGCTAGAAACTGGTTCCAAATCTACCTACAATTTTTCCTAGCAATCTCCTTAAAAACTAAATAAGATGGGAGCAAGCAAAACTTACAGGAACTTCCAGCACAATTACCAAAACACTGAGCAGATAACTTCCATTTATGGTGGGAAGTGGTATCAAAAGTTGCTGAGATTCAAGGCTATCAATAGAGATGCATTCCCCATCATTCTCTAAGTACAGTTCATCTATCAGGGTGATCAAAACTATTATTGCTAAATCCAAACATGACTGGAAGGAATCTAAATAATTTGAATCCCCTAAGAAATCCTGGAATTGTGGCACAAATATCTTCTCCACAATTATTATGGAATATTGGATCTTTCCCCAATAGCTGCTAAAAAGAGTTGCTTTTTAAGCAGTGGCTTCACTTCCTTTAAAATGGCACAAAACTCTGCCACAGAAGCATGTTAATAATGTCAAAGATCAATGGCAGAATAGACTTCATAGTGTATGAGAGATTTGCTAGGGCCCCCAAGAGCCAAGTAATTTACACAATAGCCCTGGAGATTTTCTCTAGCTGGGAGGAAAAGAATCAAAGAGTCTTTTTCCTAATCAGAATAGGCACTCATCCTGGATCTGGAACCTAACTCTAGACCTCTAACTCAGTCTACCCATATGCTTTCAGGCTCACAATTTTTCAGTTTAACATGTGTGTTAAGGGGACTAACATGTGATAGTGGCAAGTAAGTATCTCTAAAAGAACAATACAACAAACTGAGAAGCCATTCCCCAAAGTCTCCTGGAATCCAAATGGATGCATGTATCTCTGAATATAAACCAAACTAATTCGATAAATTTGCTGCATCTGTCAGGCCTTTACCAGCTAATGATCAATGCATGGTAAGTACAACATTTCCAAGATCCCATACTTATTAGCCCCCTTCAGGATGAAAGTTAAAGTAAGAGTATGGCCTATCTGTTTAATAAAATCCATGAAATCATGAAGGCTATACGGTTTTGAAATAGCTTTGACCAAATCTGTCAAGATAGCCTTGACGTGAATGTTCAAGTCCTCCAAGACCAAAAGTCTTTGAATTTCCAATGCTATTTTCAAGACAGCTCAGTTATGGATTCATTTAGGCAGTAGGGCAGCCTAAATAGCAGCAGGGCAGCCATTTTCACCAATAAAACCTTTGTATTTGTTTGACAGTTCTTGGACTACATCTCTTCAGAAGGAGAGGGGATGTGGAAAAAGAGATAGAGATCATAGAATCAAGAAATACCCCTTCCTTGACCATTAGTTTGGCACCACGCCTGTTCAGGGGACCTCATCTGGCAAGGACTCCATGATACACCCTTGATAGCAATTGCAATAGCACTTATTATATACTGCTTCATAGTGCCCACTCTAAGTGGTTTACAGAGTCAGCATATTGCCCTCAACAATCTGGGTCCTCATTTTACAAACCTCAAAAGGACGGAAGGCTGAGTCAACCTTGAGCCGGTCAGGATTGAACTCCTGGCAGTGGGCAGAGTTAACCTGCAATACTGCATTCTAACCACCGCGCCACTACGGCTCTTAATATTCCCTATATAAGATGCTAGATAAGATATAAGAAGTTGACACCTTTACTATCTCCTCAGACATATCTTGGTAAAATAAAAGAGGCAGCAGCAGGAAGTATTCTGAATGTAACCTTCCTTCTTGGATGCTTTTGCTTTTTCCCCCATATAGTACGTCTGCACAAATGTGTAGAGGGGGAAAGGCAATTAATTAATCATTGAAGGCCATGAATGAAGAGCTGGCATGCTGATGTTCACCTGTATGGTGGCTAGAAGAGCTGGCAGCTGTGATGAGACCTGAAGGGATTGGAAGCACTTAGCAGCCCATCTTTCAGAGCGATGCCGGTGAATTTGTTGACTTAAAAAAAAAAAAAACTCTAGTGGACCGCACAAGGCTGCTTAGCAGGCTGCATGCAGCTCACAGACCATATGTTGCGCGGGCGTGCCCTACATAATTTAGATATGAGCAACAATGCCCCTGAAGAAAGCTGAGAAATGCATAGCTGGGTGCCAAAAGTCTCTGCCCACTACTAAAAAAAAATCGGTATCTCAAAAAGTCAGGATATAAAATGCACTGCTCCCCTCCCAAAAAGAGTAAGAGAAGTCAATAGAGAAAGAAATGAGGTCACAAAAAGAGTTAATTCTCTATCCTCGGTCCTGCTAACAATTTTAAACAATTTATAACATTTCTTCATTGTGGCAGTCCCCATGTTATGGAATGCTGCCCATCTGAATCTACAAACAGCCCCTGCCTTTTAATATTCTTAGGCTGTATTATTTCCGAGAGCCTTCAACCTCCAGTGGGGTCTTCGTATTCTACATGTAAAATTTATAATGATGTATTTTTTAATTTTGTATCTTACCATAAGCTGCCCAAAGCATGCCTAGAAAATAGGTTGGCAAATAAACACTGATTCTAAAATATTCCCACGCAATACAGGTGGTTCTTGATTTACAAGAACAGTCTTCATTTAGTGACTGTTCAAAGTTACAGCGGCACTGAAAAAAAGTGACTTATGACCAGTTTTCACATTTACAACCATTGCAGCATCCCTATGATCACATGATCAAACGCCTGGCAACTGGTTCACATCTATGACGGTTGCAGTGTCCTGGGGTTCTGTGATCAACTTTTGCGACCTTTTGACAAGCAAAGTCAAATCCAGATTCACTCAACAATCGTGTTACTAACTTAACAAATGCAATGTTTCACTTAACATCTGTGGCAAGGACGGTCATAAAATGGAGCAAACACATTTAATAAATGTTTCACTTAGCAACATAAATTTTGGGCTCAATTACGATCGTCACATGAGGACCACCTGTACTTTCTCCTGCAAATGCCTTCTCCTTGTTTCTAGCCTGCTAAATGCTGACATTTCCGCTGCTTTCTTGTTGTTATTGGGGTACGATTGGCTCTCTAAGGCTTTGAAGAGGGAAGTTTTATTGTTGTTGGGGAAGCATTGGCTTATCCCATGCTCTGAAGTTAAGTCAGCAAGCCCCATCTTGTTTCCTGCAGCTATTGTGACCATCACCAAGAATAACTCCAAATGGAAACGAGCGTTTCTAAATGCCTTCTGACCAAATTGGAAGAGAAGGAAACGGACTGTGAATCCAGGGAAGAAAATGGACTTGCCAACCTTCGAACATACTTGTGAGTTTAAACAATCAAAGCGTCTTCAGACTTGAAGATCCTTAAATATTTGCTCTTATAATAATCTTTCAGACAGTTAGATTTTAATGGAACATCTTTTATTTAATCAGCTGGGAAAAAGGCGTAAGTGGCGTTCTTTGACAAATGGTAAAAATCTGCAGCATCTTAACAACTAACAAATTAAACTTTCCATGGATCATAATCTGCTTCATGGAGTACAGAAGAGCAGAGTCCTGTGAGAGAAGTAATATATTTAGACAGTTGTTGTTGGGGAGGGAGAATAACAGAAAGGAAAACAGGAAGATGAAAGGGGTGGGAGAAAGAATTGGTTCAGGTAGTGATCTAAAATAAGACCACAGTTTAGGCCTCTGATGAAGGGGCCTGTGATCCATGAAAGCTTATGCAATGATATAAACATTAGTTGTTAAGATGCCAAAAGACATTGTGTTGTTTTTGCTGGAAAAGTCTAATGGAAAAAAAAATGCAAAGTAACTTAGATTGACTCCAGTAAGGTAAGACTTTCAATTGTGGGCCCATTAACAAAAGATAGGCTGAGATATATGACTTGTCAGAGCAACAGTGTCAGGCTGTAGTCAGGTTTTTAGGGAAGTTTTGATTGAAAACAAGCAATTGCTATATAAAGAGAATTCCTGGATTTTATCATCTCTTCCAGCACTTGCCTTGAAAGGGCTCAACTCTCTAACTCAAGCTGTTTCTCTGGTGATAAATACACAATGTTTGCCATTATGGACAACTGCAGTACAACATTGGACAAGTCTACAAAGGTAATCCAAATCAATTATTTTCCACTGTAGAAATCTTTGCTGTAACAGCTCTGCTATATGGCTTTAGTTTTTAGAGAGTTCCTGATTGCAGCTTGGCTCAGTCTCTAAATGTGCTAGAGAATAAACTCTACTGAACATAATAGGTCGTATTTCCAGATAAACATGCAAAAGATTGCACCGTGAGTCAACAGACAACACCAGCCTCTCAAGCTTTTCACTGAAATATTATTACTATTATTAATTTTAATTTTACACTGCTTTTCTTCCAGCGGTGATGGGGGGAGGGGAAGGGGGGAAGAATATAAGTCATCTGAAATGAAACCATCAAGAATTGAAATCAGCAATTCTAAGACAATTAAAATACAAAAATTAAAGGTGAATGGAGAAAATAAGGAACCCAAAAGACCATCAGGCATTCCAGTCCCAAAATAAAAGCAACAGTCATTCTAGACCTGTAAAGTAGGAAAGGGTCAAATCTATAAAAACGACTTGCCTGTGTTTTCTTGCTTACCGTATATAAAATGTGTTTTTATTCTTATCTATTAAACAGATAAACACTTTAACTGTCTCAAATGCATTTTAAGGTACCACCACCAAAATGCTACCTTGCTCAGCTGTGTAACTGGGATGAAAATGCTATTTTTCACCCATTCTTCCAGGATGTAAGCTAAGCAAAGCATTCTCAAGTGCAAGAAGCAGCAGCATTTCAGTGTTTATCCTGCTTTTCTGTCAAGCGGGAACATAGCCTTGGAGGCAAACTAGTACTAATCTGAAATGAAAACAAACACGCCTTAGAGCCCTTCCTTGACATACATATTTGTTATGGCTCAAATTTTCATGTATTCCAGCTCCCCCTTCATAATTCTGCTTCTTTTGATGGTCACAAAAGCTGATGCCGTATTGCAACTCCACTTTCCCCTGCCATAATGTAACAATGCCACCTTCCTGGAAACCGATGTAAAGAAAATTTGAGAAATTGAAAGAATTGTCATATTTTTAAGTGCAGTGTTGGAGGTTTATAAAATGATAAGTTGGAATAATATGAATAAATTTAATTGAGGGAATTGTAAAAAATTGGAATATTTTAAACTATATATTTGAAATGTAATCAAAAAAGGGAAAGAAGGCAAAGTAAGATTAAAATAAGTACTAATTAGATTGGGGGCAATTAGAAATGATTAGGATGTGAATTATAAATATATATTGTTAACAATTAAAAAGATAAGAATTTTGAGAAAGATATTTAATAAATGAAAGAAAGGTCGGGATTGCCTGGACACCATAGTGAAAATATTAAATTGAAAATTTATACAGCAATAGCGAGAGATGGAAGAAGAAGAAGTAGAGAGATGGGAGAGAAGGGAAGGAGAGAGAGGGATAGAAGAGAGGGGAGGAAGGAAGGGAGGGGAAATCAGAATAGGAGAGAGGGTTAGTCAGGGAGGAAGAAAGGAGGAGAAGGAGAAAAGAAGGGGAAGTAGTAAGGAGCAGGAGAAGAGGGAAAGAAAGTAAGAAGGAAGGAGGAGAGGGAAGAGACTGAGAAGAAAGACTGCTATATAACAAAAAAAAAAAAAAAAAGGAAATGGAAATGGAAGAAAGGCAACCCCGAACACACATACGAATATATGAAGATAAAGAAGAAATTGTTAAAAAATAAAAGAGAATAAATGTGAACAAACAGGAAAATTAGAATTTGAGAGTGAATGAAGATGTTGTTTATATAAATAAATATAGAAATATTGATATGAATTAAAGAAAAAATAGGGAAAAAAAGGAAGATTTTGGCAAAAATTGTAATTGAGTAAAATGTATTTGAACTTGAAAAATTGTATAAGATAAAAAATGGCCAATACTCTGTTCAAAAAAAGATGCGGGTGAATGTGGGGGGAAAAAAATCAATAAAACTTGATTCAAAAAAAGAAGAAGAAAAAAACCGATGTAAAGACAAAATATTAGCTCAAATCCTTTTTAGACTAGTTTTTTTTTTTTAACCAGACATCAAAATAAGAGACTGCAAAGCCTTGTATTTTTAAAGAATCCTCATATACAGCTAGGTATCAGGTTCTTGGTTTAACCAGGAAGTTCTTTTCCATGTAGACTATAAGAAGAGGATTGACCAATAATTAAGACAAGACAGCGTAGGCCACTGGGAAGGCTCCTTTGCCCACAGAAGCTCCACATTTTGAGAAAGTGAAATGGTTGTGCGTGCACATGTATGTGGGGGGAAAGCCAGAAGTGGCTTCTGTAGCAGCTAATGAGCCTTGCAAACCACATGGCTGTTTTAAACAATTTAAAAAGAGGTGTGTTGATTCATGCTTGAACCCACATGCAGCAAAGCACGTCTTTCAAGGACTTGCCCAGCCCTGACAGCTAGTGAGTGAGCCACAGAGAAGAAAAGTGGAAAAAAATCTTCCTTCTGGTCTAATCTTTTCTACAAGGACAGGACAGGAGTTAAGAATATTTGCAATAGCACTTTCTTTTTCTTTTTTTAACTGAACTGAGTTGACAGACTGAAGGACTCACTAGCAGGAGCCAAGAAGGTCAGAGAGCTGGAACTCTACACCACATCCCAGAAGCAAGTCTTCTGGATTTGGTTAGGCTCAGTTCTTAACCTTTCTTAATGCAGCCTCAACTCCAGCCACCAACTCCAGTTCTCTGCAAGCCTTACGTCTTCCCTATGCTATATCTGCATCAGTGCGGAAACTGTGGCTCGGGGCCCTTCTGTGATTCCACCCAGGAACAAAGAACATAATCCCCTGATTTTATTTAGCATCCCGTTGTTCAGAAACACTAGCTAATGTTTCAGGTCAAACAACAGCCAAGATGCAAAGATACTGCATTTCCCAAATTAGTAAGCAGTAAGAAATTCAAAAAAGGAGACTCAGAAGGTAGGGTGCCCCCAAATCCCAGGCCTTCACCCCAAATACATGGCCTGCTTTTCAATGCATTACTGCAACTACTATTGCCTTTTCCACCCCTAAATTCTCAATCTGTATATGAGTGTTGAGGGGAGGCCAATATCAGCTCTCCCAAGGGAGAAGAACTGTTGTAATGTGGAGACCGAAGAGATGAACTTGAAAAAAGGAGGCAAAGGCAACGGTTGCAAAAATAAACTTTCAGTCCCTGACATAGAGGAAGAACGAGAAAGAAACTCAGGCTGACATCTCCCTAATTCACTAGACTAATTCACTGTCTCTGCTTGTTTTTTTCAAGGTAATATTTTTGGTTCTCTACATTCAGGAACTATCAGTTGCCAACATTTATTCAAGGTATTAATACTGTGCAGAGAGGGGATCTCTTGTTCACTGGATACTATTGTGCTACCTTTCCCATTATTCCTGATTACTGTTCCAATTTGTTATGGCTAATTCATAGATTTTCCAGCTCTGGTTGAATATTTCCTAGTTTATTAGAATGTTAGAATGGGATTACCTATTAGATAGATAGCTTCATTGATTAGCCTATAGGTCATATCAAAGCACAAGGTTCAAATACATATCACCAATAAAATCCTATACAAACAATTTAAAATAAGAGTAGGGTAATATACAATAGTTATAGGATAAGATACAATATAATTTAATACATAAATATGTAAAATAGAATGAAATGACATAAAATTATATTTCAGTGTCACCCTTACAACAGGATTACCTATTAGTTATCACCACCAACAGCAAAATCCTATTAATTGGGCACGCATTTCTTTATTCTCCTGAAAAAGATTACTATAGACAACATAGCCCAAAGCATGCTTCTATTCTTTTCAAACTAACAATTCAAGGAGCGTAGTCTTTAATGTTCCTGTCATTCATTTTCTTTTCCACATTCAATTTCCTATTCAATTTTCTATACTGAATATATATTATATATTGAATTCTCTATTCAACTTTCTATTCTAAATGGAAAGCCATTTATCTGGAATGGTATAACCCTCATATTCTATTCTCCTAAAAACACAACTTAAATAGAACATAGGCCTAATGCTGTATGCTAACTGGGTAACCCTAATTGTTCTGGACTATACAACTTTCACAATCCAAAATATTTGGAAAGTATTAGACTGCCTCTGTAGTAACCCACTGGAATAGTTACTCACTGGCTCCTTACTCACTATGCTCAAGCAATGAAAGATGAGGAAATCAACATAAGGAGAAATACAACCAGGAATCCTGGCCCCTAGTCTAGAATATCCTACCAAATAAACAATGGTCCTTAGTTGTCTTGAAGAGAGAACCGGTAATAAAAAAAAATTGAATTTCATCAGTGGCTTAGAGATAAACATCTATTTTTCTATACCTATATAATTCCTCAAAATACCTAAAAATGGAACCACATGTCCTGACCTTCTATCTGAATATTGCTCTTCTTGGAGTAAGAGGGGAACTGGGGTTTTAAAACAATTTCTCTATCCTAACTCCAAATGTTGCTCAATCTCCTTTTTCCACATCATTGTCTCAGGAAGTAGTAATTCACACACCATTATCACACTTGAGACCAACAAATTAGAAGATACCAGGATCTCCTCCTACTTCCTATCCATGCGCTTTATCTCAGAATGCACATTCTCCATGTAAATTTATTAAGTTGAACAACAACAAGAACAACAAAAAGGAGCTGCAGCACTTTCCTGACATCCACCACTGCATCTAAAGTGGCCCCATAACCATTTAGTGAGGCAGACCCCCATGGCCATGATTCAATTGCTGCATGAGACAAGAGAAATTGGAAACTTCTGAAAATTTGGGATTTTAATGCCAGAGGAAGTTCGGTAAGAGAGAGGCATCATATTCTCTCTACAAGGCCTGAGTATGCTCAAGCCATGAGCAATGGAAGATACCAAGAGGCATTCCTAGGATTTCCCAACTTGCTTCATTTTGATTCTCTGCTCTGTTGTACACAAAGGCCATCTCCTTTCGCTAAATTCACACACCAGACGTGAAGTGGGGTCTCCCACAGAGACAATCTCAAAGGCTTCTTATGCTGAAAGACTTCTGAGCAGGCCTTATTATTTACCGCTCCTGTGGCTCCTGAAGCACCACTTGGACTAGGAAAGTTAGAAGCTCAACCATTCCTGCTTCACTTTCTAACAAGCCACAAAGTCAAGCAGTAGGGCAGCTACAATCTCAGGCTGCCTGCGTTCAACGAGAGGGCAGAGGCAGTTTGCAGCAGCGTCTTCTCCGGTGTACCAAGCTGCGAGACGCCAGGTGGTAATGTAACTACATCTTGTCATGACATCTAATGAGCAGAAACCCCATGTTCAGCAGATAACAGCTCAAAATAATATCTGTGCCATAAATAGCTGCCCTGGTCATGGTGTTTGACCCTAGTAAACTCAGGACGGATCTAAGGACTTTTGCCTTTGTTTATTTTCCTAGATTGAAGATTGAAGTGGGAGGAGGGGAGAGATGTTTTTGGCTGGATGTAGGTTTCTCTGTTATGTAACTGCATGTTTCTCCCTCCTCCCCTCAAAAAAATAAAAATAAAAATAAATCCTTGCTCACCCTAACACTGTACATATGTCAGAGAGTAGGTTGAATCTTGAATCTTATTCCCCACAGCATCATAGTGTTCTTTTACTTGGGTATTTTATTGCTTGACAGACCACTGGGCTGCAAAAGGGTCATTTTGCTTCTTTGGGGATTGACAACCCAGCCACAGATACACAATTCACTGCAATTAGCCTTTGATCTGCAGCAATAAACAAAAGTTTCCCCCCCCTCTTTTTCCAGTTATTTGCACTCTTGTTGCCCCACCATGTAGTCTCCTCCACAAATTCCAGATACAGGGGAAAAAAGGTTCTTTCCCGTTCTGCACAATACAGCCTCCGCCTCCTCTTCCCGCAACTGCTTTAAGCATTCTTACATGCCTATTCACAATCTCACTCATGTGAACAGAAAACGCCCTTTGATGTTTCTCTCAAAATAGGAACTCGCAACATTGCATGCTTGCAGCTTGAGGACCCCGTTTTTGCCCTATCAACCAGTGGTGGGTTCCTCCTGGTTCCGCCGAGCTGGTAGCGGTGACGATATGATGTCACTGAACCACTTCTGCCCTCCCGCCCCCCGCAATATTCTTACCTTTTATTTGGCCCCACCCCCAATCTATTGCTGCCTCCTGAGTCCCAGTTGATGGGCTATAAGGAAAAAAACTGTTTAAACTCTTGCCGTGGAGCTTCAAGGGGCCGCCCCTGCAGTTGATCAGAAAACAAATCAGTAGACTGGTGCCTGCAAAAATAAATGGGTAGACCAGTGCCGGCAAAAATACATGAGTAGATCAGTGCCTGCAAAAATAAATGGGTAGACCAGTGCCTGCAAAAGTACATGAGTAGATCAGTGCCTGCAAAAATAAATGGGTAGACTGATACAGCTCTGCAAGCAGTTAAAAGCCTGGTAGACCAGTACCTCTGCTAAATCCTAAATAATTGTCACATGACCATCAAGTCATGCCCACAAAATAAGCCACACCCACAGAACCAGTAGTAAAATTTTTTAGAACCCATCCCTGCCTTCAACTCCTCTCTGACGATTGCCGTCGAAAACTGAAAACACAAGACTCTTTCCATTCTAGAGTGGGAAACTGATCACTAACAATAAACGAATAAGTCTATAATAAGCACTTGTCTGTTAAAAACCAAGCGAATGCCCCTTGAAACCTAAATCCAATTAAACCAATCCTTATTATGATCATCCATCAGTATAACTCTTAAAGCCAAATTTCACCCAGCCTCCCGCTTTGTTCTTTTACTCTTACTCTTTTCATGTATTCAAATTATGTTTATACTTTTACCTGTTATCTTATATATGCTTGGCAAACAAACAAACAAACAAACAAACAAATAAATAAATAAATAAATAAATAAATAAATAAAAATAAAAGAAACAAATCTGAGGTATGTTCCCCAGATATTCCTTCAAAAGTTACATTTTCTGCATAACTTTATGGAAATAACGCTTTGGAAGCAAGAGAGACCCACTTAGGGGAACTTTTTAAAAAAGAAAGATAAACAAAGGTTTTTATCCCAGGGATTAGAACTAGCTTGGAAGTGGAATCAGACCTTATGGGTGGCATGACATTTCCAAGGGAAAGGGCTCCCAGTTAAGAAGGAGGAGTTATATTCCAAATATCTGAAGCCTTCTTTGTATATAACCTGTATGCATCAGCATGTACATTTTATTTCCAATGTACATTCTGTTTCCTAAAGTGTTTAAAATTGTCAATGACATGTAAGGTATTTTAATACATAGGGCTGGGAATTGCTGATTCCATGGAGAATCTTGTCCTTTGCATATCTTGACTGTTCTGAGTTGGCCTTCTGGGTGAAAAATGCCAAGTTTGGAGCAGAAACTTCTGCAGAGATGCACTATACATCCTCCCTTGTCAGCAAGAAGTCCAGTTCATGTCATGTCAAGAACAAAAGAAGGATCCAGACAAGCAGCAAAAGAACTGTCGGCACAACACGGATTGAGTGGAGGTAGATAAGGCCATGGATCGTGCAAGGACAGAATAAGCGGTTTTCAGAACTCAGAGCATCCTTTAATTACATTTCTCATGACACATCATGTAGTCTTTTATAACTGAGGGAAGACTCAGAGATCCAGAAAATACATTTAGTCCCAATTGGAAATATAGGAGTGGAAGCCAAGACTCCTGGTTTGTTTCTGAAATGTGACATCTCCTTGTTGGAAGTGCGAGCAAGATTGGAGCCAAATCATAAAAGTTGTTTCGGTTCTGGGAGATGAAAAGTTTTTATCAAATTTTCTGTTTACGATGGTGGACTATGCTATGGAAAATGACCCTTATGCCATATTCCTCCACTTTTCTAGCTACTAGATGAAAGGGACGGGGCGGCAGGGAGCCAGGCTTCTACTCAGTTGCCATCCCTGGATTTAGACAGTTCTGTCTTCTTTCTTCCTCTGTTGCTTGGCTAAAATATTTTGAGTCTGAGCAATTGCAAAGCATTGAGGATGCCAAGCTAAAAAGAAACCGAGAAACAGGGGGAGAGGGATGCACATCAATGAAGAACAGTAACAAGCAAGCCAGTTACCTAGTGAAAGGATGATATGAAACGCAGAGCATGATACATATCATTTGCAGAATATCTCCAGAGATAGGAATGGGAGGATGGCATAAGGTTGTCACATTTGTCCAATGGAGCTGCATGCCTGTGGTCTGAACAACAGGTGAGTTGATCAGCTGACAGATACAGTTCATGGTACAGACTTCCTTCTTGTCCAAGTACAGAAAGCATACTCTGAAGGATGGAAGGATAGTACAAGCAAGCTGTGCCCAATTTAGCATCCTCCAAATGTTTTGATTAGGACACTAGACATCTTAAAAAGTTCAGCAAGACTGGCCTAAACCCATAACGGGGATTGATTAATACAGTCTAGGGCCTATAGATTAATCCTACCCAAGAATTATCAGCTGTCTAGCACAGTTCCTATAAAGATTATTTTAATGGTTCTCACACACTCACGCACTCCAATATATTGTTTAACCAGACTGGAATGTAAATTAGAACACAAAATTTAGAAAATGTTAAAAGAAGATGCTGAAGCCAGCACAACAGGTCTAATGTCAACTCAGGTCAGAGAAATTCACGTGCGTATCCCAAATGCTCTTTGTGTAATAAAACTCAAGCTTTTGCTGTCAAAGCTACAGCGCAGCAGCTGGTAACTGGGGAAGCAAGGGGGAATATATAGTGTTGAACTTCCAGTACCTGACCCGATGATACCAAACGCAACAGATGAGGTTTGTTACAATACGCCTCACATTTCAATCTCTCTAACCTTGCAAAGAAGGAACGTGGTTCTTTCCAAGGGACTGTGAAGGAACACAAAACCCATTATGAAACCAAAATCAACAACAATTCTAAAGCAGAGAGAGAGAGAGAGAGGGAGGGAGGGAGGGAGGGAATGCGGAGGCCCCATGTTTCAGCAAAGGATAAAGAGGAGAATCTAATCAGTTAAACATCCCCTTGGCTGAGACTCTTAAGAAAGGCTCTGACAGAACAGCAGGTAGACCATTCAAATAACCAAGAGGAGCGCCTCTCCCTTGTTCCCTCAGGGGCAGGAAGAGCAGATTCGGAACTGTTGCTGGGTTTAATCCAGAAATCCCTTTCTAACAAAAAACAAACAAACAAAAAGATAGGATAGTTCCACTGAGCATTTCCGGAGGTTAATTTCAGACTTGGTGACAGAAAGAACCTCATGGTAGACAGGTGAGGGAAAACAAGTGCTGCAACCTCCCTATCTCATTATTATAATTACTGGTTCCTGCATCCCGTTTGATAAAGCTGTGGTCCCAAATGGATTAAAAGAGGAAGAGAGAAAGGGAAGCAGAAGCAGAGAGGTGGTTGGCTGCCAAGCACGGGAACGAAACAACTACCCCGAAGTAAACAAGTCTTGCAGGGTTGTACAGGAACAAGATCCAGGGCGGTCACTCAGCAAACCTAGCCGCGCGTGGAACTAAAGGAAGCGGGAGGGTGCGGGGGGTGGGGGGGAGAGAATTGTGGAGGGGTCGCGGCAGCACATCTGCTACCTTACCCTCCCACTTTAAATGCAAACCTCACCCCTCCCAACCCACAGACCAACCCGTTTAATCCGGATCAGCAGAGCGCGCTCCTCTTACCCCGTGCAGCTTCAGTGCGCTGCCCAGACCGGCTGAGCCCCCGCCGGCGCATCCCGGCAGCGAGCGATCAGCGCGCCCTCCCCCTTCTCAGGCCGGGGAGGAGCGAGCCCGAGCCTCCCTCCCACACCGCCCACCTTCGCCTCTCGAGCGGGGGCGAGAGAGGAGCCTCTGCGAATCCTGCCAGCGGCTCCCCAGCGACACCCACCCACGCAAGTTCGCGCCGGAGAACTCTGCCCGCGTTCTCCATCCATCCATCGCCGGCGCCGAGAGATATAATGCGACCGAGAGACCCCGGCCTCTCCGATCCGTAGGCGAGGGATTTATCAAAGCGAAGAGATCGGGCCCCCCAAAATTTCTGCTCCGCAGCTGCCAAACCGGGGAGCAAACAGCGCCTGAGCGTGCAAAGAATACGCGCGTCTTTTTCCAAACTCTTGTGGGTGCAGAGACAAAGAGAGATCTCCTGCTTTTATTATTTTTTTATTACATAACTCAAGGCAGCGAGTATATCTAATACAGGTGTAGTCCTGGAGTTACTACACAATGCAGCCCAAAATTTATGCTGCTGTTTGTTAAATGAGTTTGCCCCCATTTTTTAAAAAAATTAGATTTATATGCCGCCCTTCTCCAGAGACTCAGGGCGGCTTACAATGCGTTAAGCAATAGCCTCCATACTTTTTTGTATATTTTATACAAAGTCAGCTTATTGCCCCCACAAACTGGGTCCTCAATTTACCTACCTTAGAAAGGATGGAAGGCTGAGTCAACCTTGAGCCTTGAACTTGCAATAATTGCAGACAGCTGAATGTTAATAACAGGCTATCTAGCCTGTTGAGCTATCTGAGGCTCTTTTATGTGCTGCAGTTAAGTGAATCATTGCATCTGTTAGTCACATGGCTGTTAACTGAATCTGGCTTCCCTACTGATTTTTTTTTTTTTTTGCTTCTCAGAAGGTCACAAAAGGGGATTCCAGGACCCAGGGACACTGCAACTATCATAAATATGAGTCAGTTGCCAAGCATCTGAATTTCGATTATGTGACCATGGGGATGCTGCAATGGTCGTAAGTGTGAAAAACAATAAGCCACTTTTTTCAGTGCTGTTGTAACTTCTAACGGTCACTAAATGAACTGTTATAAGTCAAGCACTACCTGTACTCTTTCCTCCTGCCACTTTCCTGACAACCACCATCCTGTATGGCTGAGAGAATATAACTAGTTCAAAGTCACCAAGCTGGCTTTCATGTCTAAAGCAGAATTAGAACTCACCATCTCCTGTGAAAACGTTTCGCTTCTCATTCAAGAAGTTTCTTCACCATTTCCTGGTTTCTAGCGTGGTACCTTAACCACTAGGCTAAATTGGCTCTACTTTATGTGGGGTCCTTGGAGATCTCTGAGCCTGGTGGTTTTCTTGCAGATGTTTCATTACCAAACTAGGTAACAGCATCAATGCTAGAAAGGAGTAGGGTTTGCTCATTTTTATACAGTAGTGGTTTGTCCTGTCAGTATTGGCAGGAATGTTCTTGATGGTTCCTTGATTAGGCAGTTGTTATACTGTTAGCCTGTTTGCCTGCATTTGTAGTTCCAAGATTGGGATATTGTTTACTTGATTGTTGGTCTAGTTTAATCTTGGTGTTAAACTCTGCTCATATGGGCACTGATTGCTGGTGAGGAGGTGTTTTCGTCTTTTTGTTTCTCTTGGAGCTTTATATTTTATGTCATTTATGCTGAACTTGTCTATGCACGCACACAGATACCAAATACTGGGACTACTTCATAATGCTGACTTTCTATCACATTCCAAGGCCAGACTTCCTTCTCTAACTTTAAAATCAACACTATAAATGTAGTCAGTATTTTCTGAACAGTTTTTATCCCAGAGCTATAATTGCACTCAACAATGAACTAAAGGGCCACCATCAGTGAGCTTTGGACAGCATTACTTGGTTTGTTGTGTGGATGGTTGGGTGGTTTAGGGGTGGGAAACTGTGGTGGGTGGGAGTGTGTTTGGGGATTGTTATGTGTGTTGGACCTGGTATTTGGGTGTTAAGTGAATTTCGTTGTATGGGTATACTGTGTATACACGTACAATGACAATGAAGTTATTATTATTATTATGAACTAACCCCAATATTTGGGAAGGGGGTAGAATTGAGGATAAGGAAATACCACTTCAAACAGGGCTTGGATAGACTGGTTTGTACCAAACCAGGCTAAAATAGCTAGGCAATCATGGCTCACTATTTGTCAGAAAACAAACAGTGTATTGTGTGAACCAACTCAAGAGTTTGAAAGCTGAAGCTGATGTGTAGAAGCCGATTTTATTTCCGATGCTGGGACCTATGGTATGTTTGGTTAGATAATAGAATAAAAAGAGGACAATGCTAGATTAGACTTTTATTTTCTATCTGTTTATTTAGATTGAACGTTAGGTATTATGTAATGTTCTCACCGTGATCTGTTTGTCAATAAATCTTCTGTTCGTGCTTTTTTTAAAGAAATAAAATTTATAAATAAAATTAAATTTAAAAAGAGAGTTCAAAAGCTGAATAAGTGAGCTCTCATTCTTTGAACTTTTCCATTAATAGTTGGTCTAGAAACTATGTTCAATATCTTCAGCACTGACACAAAGAGCTACTGTGTGCATACTTTCCCATAGCAATAAGAGCTGCACCTGTACATGGGAGGTACTGTAGGAAATTTGATGTCTTCCAGATGTTTTCGACTTCAATTCCTATAATCCAGGCTGTCAAACTCGTAGCCCGTGGGCCGGATGCATCACACCCTGGCCACGCCCATGCTCAGTTTAGTGAAAGGGGGGGAAAGTCCCAATACGTCATGTGACGCCGCCATGACATCGTAAGTTTGACACCCCTGCTATAATCCCTTAGCTATATACTAGAGGCTACAACCAGTAGTGTATAATTAAGAAGTGTGTGTGTGTGTGTGTGTGTGTGTTGTGTATATACACACATTATACATACACACACACATATATACATATTATTAATATACCTGGAACTCGTATTTTTAGAATAGTTTGATGTGTGTGTGTGTGTGGTGTGTGTGTGTGTGTGTGTGTGTATTTCTCCTCAGCCGGGTATTTTCCTACGTAAACCAAGATTTTCAAAATGCAGCCATAGCTCAGTGAAATCACATCCACTAGTTCTAGGCTATTGGTCAACAAGCAAGCAGTTTGCTGCCTTTTGGGAGACTAATATAGATCTATTTCAGACTAATTAGTCCTCATCAGTTAGCCACACCCTCATCACATGTTTCCTCCCCGTAGAGGTCAAGTATTTGTTTTCTTCTCTTATCGTAGGCCCTTTATGTGTATTTCTCCTCAGCCAGGTATTTTCCTACGTAAACCAAGATTTTCAAAACACACATATGTACATATATACACATACATACACACATACACACACACACACATATGGCTCAAACATCTGGAGATCACTAAATTGCCAAACAAACTATATATTTATGTCCATGTATAAAATGACATCATAAGAAACGTCCAGATTAAAACATATGGCTTTTAATAAGCTTCACGCCCAGTCATACTTCACACATTATCCCCTAGATTTATATCTTTACAAATAACTGAGTTTGGAAACTATACAGAAACACCCTGTCATTACTGGACAGCAGTGGCTCCTTACTAGTTTCAACACATTCTGTTACTAATCTTTGTACCTTGGCCAAAACATTAACCCTTCTCACCCCACAGCCAAAGTTCTACTGAACTTCTCATGCACAAAAGGGATCAATATTTTAGCTTTCAATACAACAGATCATTGTTCCCTGACAATGAATGAGTTGACTCTTTGGTATTGCTTAAATATATAGCAAAGCAACACACTTGCCTGCTTTATTAATGCTAGTGACCTCACTGAGGCAGATTAGAAGTCTCAGTGATGTTAACTTGGAAAATGCTTATGACAGTCCCAGCCTCCATATGCTATGAACTGGCCTGGTTTGCATGCTCAATTTTAGGGTCAACAGTTGCAAGAGTAAAGAGCTAATCTGAATATTTAAGAACCAGCTATCTAGAACCACTAATGGGAGAGGAGGGGTGAGATGACAGACACATGCTCTGACCTGCTTTTATGCCTTTAATAGTGAGACTGATGTTCCAAAAAACAGACAATCAAGGGAAGCTTTGAACTGCATAGAGATAAACACCACTGGCTGCTAATATCTGGACATTAAGAGGTTGAGGGGGATTTAACTAAGCCTCTCTTCCCCGATTGCCTGCATGTTCAGGCAGCAAGCTTTGAACCATAGGAGCATCTTTGAAATGATGAGAACAATTAACCAGTGTAACAGATTGCCTTTAGAAGTTGTGGGTGCTCCATCTGTAGAGGCTTTTAAGAAGAGACTGGACAACCATTTGTCTGGAATGGTATATGGAATGGGAAGGAGTGTCAAACTTACATCGTCACGGCAGCGTCACATAATGTATTGGAACTTCCCCGTCTCTAAATCGGGGAGGGGCGAGGCCAGCAGCACGTGACACATTTGGCCTGCGGGCCGTGAGTTTGACACCCCTAATATAGGGTCTCCTGCTTGAGTGTGTAGATGGTGGGGGGGAGTTTGGACTAGAAGACCTCCAAGCTCCCAACTCTGTTAGTCTGTTATTTATTCTGAAAGAGATGAGAAGGTCTGGTAGCATCTCTTCCGACTGACAAATTGTATTAGAAGGGATACCCTTTTGTGAGCTCACTTCATCAGATCCATCACATCCATGGCAGTAGTTGGAGAAGAGGTTGCTTGACTCCCCCCTGGTTTTTGTGCTACCATAAACCAACATGGTTCTCTCTGAAAGGTGTAAATCTTACTTCTATGGACTCTACAAACCAACTGTTTTTGCATGTAAAACCAATCTGGACTTGCTCTGGGAAAGGAAAATTAATCCAGGAAAAAAGACTCTTAAAGTGTCTTCTCACACCTACAATACAAAGGAAAGGCCATTTGCACCGAAGAATGCTGAGGAAGAGTGTATTTTTCACTTGTAAACTTGAAGAGATGTGGCCCAGATGCGGAGAACCTCCTCTTGCACTCCAGATACATTACAGGTTCAAGATGTTTCCCATTTTAAGAGAGAAATTGCTTCTCTGCTTGTTTGAGGAACATCAAAAGACAGGCGTAATGCTTGAGTCCTTCCGGCTAGATGGATACATCATTAATTTTAAAAAGCACTGTTGGCCATCAATGAAAAGAAAACACAAGAGTCCTGGAAAGATTGGGAACAGGGACATCAGTGCAGTCTTCTGGACTGTGATTCACAAGTAGGTTTCAAAAGCTGTAAAGCAGGAGTGTCCATCCTTGGCAACTTGTAAGACTTGTGGACTTCAACTCCTAGAATTCCCCAGCCAGTCACACTGACTGAGGAATTCTGGGAGTTGAGGTCCATGACTCTTAAAGCTGCTAAGCTTGGATACCTCTGCTGTAAAGCCTACCTTCTCCTTTGAAACAGCACTTCGCTGCAAAGTAAGGGACGGGTAGTCCCCTGCCAGACAGGGCTGAAAAGGGAGCCACATGCCGTATTGAATTGCTGCCACTGAGCAGCAACTGCAAACCGAATCCGGTGACAGGCAGAAATCCAGCTCTTCTGGATGACTTTGTGTCCCAGAGAATGTGCCCATCGACGAACACGGCACAAGGAGGAGGGCAGGGGCTTTGCTGGGCCTAAGGAAATAGCTGACCCTAGAAAACTCTGCCTTTCCATCTCCAAAATGCTGGGAGACAAGGTGCCATTCCTCTGGATATGATACTTCAGAGATATGTGGCAAATTCAGCATCTTCTATGCACTGAGATGAGACATTTAATACTCCCGGAACAGTTAATCCAAAACCACATCTGATCTGCATAAAAACACCAAACCACTCCCATAAGATCTAATTACAAAAGGCTTTCACAAGCATCCAAGGCACCCTGGGCCTTTTTCATCAGGGGTGACAGTCACATTACTATCTTGTTCCCCAAACAATGAGAGTTCAAGTAATTCTATCTTTTATTATTATTATTATTATTATTATTATTATTATTATTATTATTATTATTATTATTATTATTATTATTATTATTATTTTCAAAACCATGGATTTCATTCTTCCTGCTTCAGCAGTTAAGAACAAGTCTGGACTAGAAAAATATCTACTTGCTAGCATCTTTATGTTACAGGGGATTGTTAAAGACATAGAACATAGAATAAGAGAATTGGAAGGGGCCTCAGAGGTCTTCTAGTCCAACCCCCTGCTCTAGTAGGAGACCCTTATCATTTCAGACAAATCATTGTCCAGTCTCTCTTTGAAAGCCTCCAATGATGGAGCACCCACAATCTCTGAAGTCAAGCCATTCCGTTGGTTGATTGCTCCCACCATTAGGAAATTTCTCCTTAGTTCTAATTTGCTTCTCTCCTTGGATAGTTTCCAACCATTGTTTCTTCTCTTGCCTTTTGGGGCTTTGGAAAATAGTTTTTGTAGGAGCCCCTCAAATATTGGAACAGTGCTACTATGTCACCCCTAGTCCTTCTATTCATTGAACTAGACATAGCCAAATTCCTTGCTAGGTAAGATGGGGAAGAAACCAAAATAAAGCGATTTCTTTAAATTTGGTCCAGAGCAAGCATGACTGCAGCCAGGGCAATGCGGCAGATGGCAAGAAATACAGGACTTCTATCCTCCCATCCTACCTTGGAACCCCTACTGCAGATATTAGATATTTGCTTGCAGCCTTAGTCAAGCATTTCATCCCTTCTGCAGTACACATTTTTTGGGTGGCTGGGGTGTTAGGAGGCTCTGACACCCTGCAGAGAATTAAGGGCACTCATTTCATCTCCTTAAATCCCACCCACAAAAACCTCCTTTAAAAATGATCAAAAAGTTCAGACCCATGTGTTCTGGGGGTTGTAAAATAGGCTGCTTGCCTCACTCCATAAATGGGGAAACCTTGAGCCAAGCAAGATTTCCTTTCTCCTGAACTCTGCAAGTTTGTGTGTTTGTTTGTTTGTGTGTGTGCATCACAGATCATTACATTTCCAATCTTTCCCCGTTGGATCTTTCTGCACAGTTTGCTGACACGAACCCTATCCTGAACTGAACACACGCTTAGTGACTGCATGCCGCACAAGCCTCTCCAAAAGCTTCAGACAGCACAACTCCCCTCATTCCTCATCTAGCACATTCGAACATTGCCTGGGTTAACAGGAATGCAGTGCGACAGGAGGCTTATTTCTTCTTCACTTATTTATTTCATCTGAAAACCGATACCCCACCTTGTTAGTGGTTATCAGGCTGATTAAAATGCAATAAAACCGCCCTTCTCTCTGTGTGTGTGTGCAATGTAGTGACAGGTGCAGATGATGAAGCAAAGGCATTCAACGCAGACTTCTCCAGCAAAATACATGTCTATAAACAGAAACAATTATTTTATTATCTGATCAAAACGGAGAAGCCCTTTCTCAGGTTAAGAGTTTCATCCTTTAAGTGAGCTACTTTTCCCAAATCCTTTTCAACTGAGCCCTGTCCACAGAGCAAACGGCATGTTTCAGACAGAAAAGGCCAAGGAGGACTTAAGCCACTGAGGGTCTTGAAAAGTTATCAGGCAACGCTGCATGTTCTCTGAAAGAAAAGCAATTAACAGTGTAGATCTTGCAGTGGAGAAGCTGTTGATGTCCTCTAAGCAGCTGGTCGCCGGAATGGGACAACTCGCCAGTCAACTTGTCATGGCCAACTCATCATGACCAACTTGCCACGGAACAACTCACTGTGGGACAATTTAACAGTTCAATTTAATTATTTAAATTTTTTTAAAAAAATTAATTTTTGTCATTCGCATTTTGTTTTGTCCCTCCTTTTGCATCCTTTCTTTTATTCCACCATGTCTTTGACATTAATGCAACTCTTGTCCCGCAGTGAGTTATCTCGTGGCGAGTTGGCCGTGGCAAACTGTCATAGACCCAGTGCTCACCACCCTATCAGCTGCACACTCTGGACAATGGCACTTTCTCCAATTGAATCACAGGTGGTATTCAGCCGGTTTTGACGGGTTCGGGCAAACCGATAGTGGAAATTTTGAGTAGTTCGGAGAACTGGCAAATACCACCTGTGGTTGGCCCCGCCCCTTCTCTCCCCGCCCACTTGCCCTGCCCATACTGCCCTATATATCTTGCCTTTACCACGTGGCCCAGCTAATCTCCGTGCTTCATCTCCATGCCTCGTCCGCTCTGCTCACCAAAGGTAAGCATGCCGCCTGCTCGCCCTTCACCTCGGGTCAGGGCCCAGGGATGCATCATACCCCAGCTCCGGCCTTGCCCTGGAGCCTCCACCCACTCACTATTCGCCTTGGCTGGGTCAGGGAACATGCCAGTCCCTAGCTCTGGCTTTGCCCGGAGCCTCCACCCACTCACCATTCATCTCAGCCGGGTTGGGAAACACGCCATTCCCTGGCTCCGGCCTTGCCCTCGGCCTCTGCCCACATACTGCTGCCCCCCTCTGGCCTCAAACTATGGGCCCCTGGGCTGAAGCAATTTATTCGGCCTGTGGCCTGCCGCACTAGGCTGAAGGGCCACGAGGGGGGGGGGTCATCAGTGTGGGCATAGGAGGGCTGAAGCGGTTTGGGAATGGACCTGATGGTTCTTCTTACCTGTAAGAAGTCCCATCCAGAAAGCGCTGCAGCAGAGATCTTGCAGCCCCTTCTTCCATCCCTCAGTCACTTGCAGAGATGCTCCATGTACTCTCCAGGTTGGTAGCGGCTTCTCTCCAGTGCTGCTCTTGCTGGGAGAGCATCTTGTGCAATTTAGCAGCTGTAAGCCACTGCTTTCCTCTAAACCCCATCTGGAAAGCGCTGCAGCTGAAACAACTGTTTCTCTTAGCTGCAACGCTTTCCGGATGGGACTTAGAGGAAAGCGGAGGCTCACGGCTGCTAAATTGCACAAGATGCTCTCCCAGTGCGCTCTAGCCGCTGCCCTGGAGAGCAGAGATGGAGAGTTGCAGGTTCCAAAAGGCTGCTCGGTTGAGCCTTGCCACGTGGTGGAAGCCATGCGCATATGCACACACGTACTCACATTTTTGGAGAACCAGTGGTGGGATTCAAATAATTGGATGTATTGCATCCAACTGAATTGGATGTATTGCAACAGCGCAATCTAGAAGCAAGAAAAGTATGTGCTAGCAGGTGGAAGGCATGATCTTGTCAGGAACAGAGGCAGAGGCAGTTTGGTCTACTGGTAGAGACACCAGCTAGAAGCCAGGAGTTTGGGAGTTCTAGTCTCACTTTAGGCATGGAAGCCAGTGGGATGACCTTGGACCTGTCTCTCTCAGCACAACAAGGTTGTTGCGAGGAAAATAGGAGGAGGATGAGTGTTGTGTGTGTTCTTTAAGGGTAATCTTATCCAACTCGGAAGGGGGTGGATTCCTCATTTATCACCCATCTATCCTATTCAGTTCCCACATCCAGAGCACCTCTCTCATGACTGGATTATTATTAGCTCCTATATAGATTAATGTGACTCAGTATGGCTTCACTAAATTTTTTCAGAAAATTGAGCTGGAGATAAAAATCTTGAGGAGGTTAATGTCTAAGGGACTTCATGATCCCTAATTAAATCTAATAAATAAATAATAAATAATTCCATGAACAAGACACTAGTCTGGCTGTTATTACAGAAATTCAACTGAGACCCAATGGTTTGGGATAATTACTAATATCTATTCTTCTGTTTTTTAAAAAGTTGAAACATATGGTGATTTCTCAATTCCAGGTAATGATGGATAATGTTATTATTTGGTGATGATTAAAAAAAGGCCCCACGGCTATAAAGTACTCCCAATGCCTTGAGAACAGCCAATCCAGAAATAATGCAAAATTGTCATTTTTTAAAACTGTGAACAAAGGAGAACATTATTAAATACATGGGAAATAATACTGAATATAATATTTTTTAAAATATAGGAAGTAAAGCTATTAATATTACATTATTTTGAATCAAATTAGCAATTAATTAAATCCCTGGGGAATATATAATAAAGTGTATAATATACTTTAAAATATGGGGAGTAATACTATTGATGATATTACATTATTTTCAATTACATTTAATTTTTCTCTTGGCACATGACTTTTTTTTCTGGCCTTGTTTAATTTTTGGAGTGAGCCAAGGTCAACCCTTGGCCTTAAAAAGGTGCTGCCACTGATTCAGATCACTTCAGCTCCGTTTTCTGTTGCTGGTGACTGAACATTATGCAACTACAATGGATCCTCTGGACGTCTCAGTAGCTTCTGATTGTAGACTCTCTTCCTTCCCCCATGTCCTTAGGTGATGACTTTGACTTCTTTAACTAGGTTAATGTGTTTTTTATTAGCTAACAGCTCAATGAAGATTGCAAACCAGCATAGACAATAAGTCTATGCCTAGACTTTATCGAGCCGAAGAGGAAGAAGCTGCTATCTTCCAGTTGCATTGTGGGAAGGAAAGAGATTTAATAGACGAGAACATGGAATTCTACCACATCTAACACTGGCAACTATCTGCTTAATGACAATCATTTGCTTAATCAGTGTGGCAAATTTTGGGAACAGTCAAGAAAAATGTTCCAAAAGTCTTTATTATTTTTTTTTAAAGGACAAAGACAAATGAAGTTTGTGTAGATTGGCATTCCCTGGAACAAGGCAAATTCAGCTCCCAGACAGGCCCAAAAAAGAAAGACGATGTTGGAATAAAAGACTATCTTCTGACATCCACATCTCAGGATGCCTGGCTTTCTCCCTACACCTATCTCAGAATGCGGAAAAAGCTAATTTAAACTGCAATCAGCACCAGTTTACACAGGGCACAAGAAACTCCGTTAATCAATTTCCTGATATTACTGTGTTTCCCCGAAAATAAGACACTGTCTTATATTTTTTTGAACCCTGAAATAAGCGCTTGGCCTTATGGTCATGCGCTCAAATGTCCGATTGGGCTTATTATCAGGCGATGTCTTATTTTGGGGAAAACGGTATTACTCTGGAGAGTCATACTTTCTGGAAAATAATACTCTGGAGACCCAGTTTGGTATTATGGCTAAGCTCTGGTCTAGAAAACTAGGAGACTGTGAGTTCTAGTCCTGCCTTAGGCGTGAAAGCTTGCTGGATGACTTAGGGCCTGTCACTCTCTCTCCACCCCACCCACCTCACAGGGCTGTTGTTGTGGAGAAACTTGGAGGAGAAAGGAGTGTTATGTATGTTTGCCACCTTGAGTTACTTATAAAGTAATAAAGTCATTTAGGTTTTAAACTGCAATTAACATCAAACGGCACAAAGCGCGCGCACACACACATAAGAAACTTGTGTTAATCAGTCTTCGGACAATTACTCTTGCTATAATGCTGTTGTTAGAAGGAAAAATGGACAGAACTTCTGGGTTTTATCCAGTTTAAATCAATCCCCTGCCCTTAAGCTGGCAAGGAAGGAAATGCAGATATTTGTCTCTCTTATCCTGCCCCTTGGGACTAACAGCCACATTGAAAGGAAGATGACTTAGGAAAGTGGGAAAACAGCATATTATTCCACTACCCATCAAATTTAATACGCTCCCCATCCCCTGCCATGAAATGAAATGAATTATAAAGAAACTCTGGGCGATAATGTATTAATAGATATGTTTATCTATTTAGTTATCTATTTAGTAATAGATATATTTTCTATTACTATACTAGTAATATATTTTCTAGTTTTTTCCCATAGGCAGAAAATTCCCTCCTAAAATCTTTAGGGAGGAGAAGAAAGAGCAAAGAGACAAGCAGATGAAAAGTGGTTTTACCAACACTGATGTAATTATCTGCAGAGTCTCAGCCACTCAAATTCAGAATGCCAACAGACAGGCAAATTTCACTCCAGGATTGTCAGAGGCAAGCTAATTCCACCCTCAGGAGTGGAAAAATATATATGCACACACGTATACAGCTCTTCATTGAAATGCCACCCTCATAGTCGAGACATCCCCAAGTGGCTCTTATCAACTGAGAATTTCTGAAGGAGCCCCCAAGGGCTGCCCAACGTATTAAAGAAATGAACAGCCCCTCTATATATCCCAGATGTGAGACACATATTCATGAGTGAGGGAAGCGACATGTGTTACTGCAGAGAGATGAACATTTATCTGCTATTGGAAAAAGACGAGGGAGGGAGAGAGAGGGAGGGAGGGAAAGAGAGAAAGAGAGGGGGACAGAAGGAGAGAGAGTCAGGGAGAGAGAGAGAGAGAGAGAGGAAGAGAGAGAAAGGAAGAGAGGGATGGAAGGGGAGAGGGAGGGAGAGAGAGAGGAAGAGATAGGGAGGGAGAGAAGAGGGACGGAGGGTGCAAGACGGGGGAAGGGAGAGGAAGAGATAGGGAGGGAGAGGAAGACAGAGAGTGAGGGAGAGGGAGGGACAAAGGGAGGGAGGGGAGAGAGAGGGAGGGGGAGGGAGCGAGGAAGAGAGAGGGAGGGAGGGGGCAAAGGAGGAAGACGGAGAGAGGGAGAGAGGAAGAACGAGAGAGGAAGAGATGAGGGAGGGAGAGTGAGAGAGAGAGAGGAAGAGAGAAGGATGGAAGGGGAGAATGAGGGAGAGAGGAAGAGGGAGTGGAAGAGATAGGGAGGGAGGGAGAGAAGATAGGGATGGAGGGCGAGAGAGGGAGAGAGGGAGAGGAAGAGATAGGGAGGAGGGAGAAGAAGAGAGAGGGGGGGAGAGGGAGGGAGAGAGAAGGAGGGAGAGAGAGAGGAAGAGAGGGACGGAGGGAGAGAGAGAGAGGAAGAGAGAGGGACGGAGGGGGAGAGGGAGGGAGAGAGAGTAAGAGATAGAGAAAGAGGGAGAGGGAGAGGGAGGGAGGGAGAGAGTGGGGGGGAATGGCATTTGTGCCATTTGAGGGCCGGGTGGGGCAACACACTATGGGCCAAATTATTACCAACTAACATTCCATGAGCAATAGCAGCAGCAGAAGAAAATGACATAGGGATTAGGGCCAAGGGATTAACTGCGTAAAGTCCAGCTTCACCCACCTCCTCTTGGAACAGCGTCCAGCTGGTCACATAATAATCTGGTAAAAATAATTACCATCAGTCAAGAGACTCTGGACAGTCTTGTTTCTCTGTGCTCGAAGTGTGAACCGAGTAGCTGAAGGGAAAGGTAGACAAGAACTCGGCCCCAACTTGGTGGTGTGTTTGTGGGGTGGGGGGGTTACTGCTCCATGGAGGAATGTGGGGTTTTGGCAAGGAGCTTCTTGCTTGCAGCAATGTATATATTGGAAATGTGAACAACATGAAGAGATGAATGTCTATAGAGATCCAGGTCATGGTTGGTTCCAAAGGTTCTTTTACAAAATGCAACTGGGCTTTCTTGTTTGTTTGTTTTTCTTCGTAAACATTTCGCTTCTCCTCCGAGAAGCTTCTTGGATCAGAACTGTAGAAGCTTCTTGGATGAGAAATGAAATGTTTTCGAAGAATAAAACCAAGAAAGTCCAGTCGCCTTTTGGAAAAGCACCTCTGAAAAGGACAAGGTGAAGGGACATTTTATCATGCTTGGTGAATGTGTAAAACAGCTTAAACATTTTGAATTCAAATACATACATTGATAGGGAGGATCTTAAAGATCAATATTCAACTGAAGCCAGAATTTTTCCTTTTAGGATTAATAGATAAAAGAGTTAGGGAAAAAAAACATGCAAGACTGTTTCAAAGTATGATCACAGCAACGATCTGCACAGAAATTGAAAGATTCAACACTACCCATTATGGAGGAATGGTTGGTGAAGTTGATGGATTTTGCTGAAATAGATAAATTGACTTCTCTGATTAGAGAAAAGACATTATTTATATTTACATGCTGATTAGAAGCCTCTTAGGGACCTTTTGCATAAAAATGAAAAAATATGTTTTTGATGATAAGACAGGATAGGTTATAGAAAGAAGAGCATCACAACTTAACTTTACAGATAGAAGTTAAAATACAATTGTATTATAATTGCTGAGAAGAATATCAAAAGCCATTTCTTGATATCTTTTACCTTTCTTTTCTAATTTTCATCAACTTTTTTTTCTTTTCTTGCACTGCTTGCTTTTCCTTTGATTGCCTTCATTTTTTCTTTCTCTTTACTCTATGTTAGCTTATGTTAGTTTTTAATCTTCCTGTTTAAAAGTTTGTAATAAAAATTATGCACACAACAGTATCTAGCTGGTCATATAATAATCTGACACAAAATTGGGAATTGCTCAATGAGGTTACAGCACTTCAGTTGTGCCAAACCATACTTGAATGGGAGACCACCAGAAATGCCAGAGCTGTAGGCCAGTGGTGGGTTCCTCCCGGTTCCGCCTGGTGCCGCCAAGCTGGTAGCGGTGACAATATGACATCACCAAACCGGTTCTGGCTCCCCATCCCCACCCCCACCCTCCACCCACCCCCCGCGTTATTCTTACCTTTTATTTGGCCCCACCCCCAATCTATTGCTGCCTCCTGAGTCCCTGATCGGCTAGAAGGAAAAAAACTGTTTAAACTCTTGCCTGGGGCTTCAAAGCGCCGCCCTACAGCTGATCAGTGGTAAAAGGCAGTTTGGTGGTAGACCAGTGTCTCCAAAAACAAATGAGTAGACCGGTGCCTGCAAAAATACATGGGTAGACCAGTGCCTCCAAAAAACAAATGAGTAGACCGGTGCCTGAAAAAATACATGGGTAGACCAGTGCCTCCAAAAAACAAATGAGTAGATTGGTACAGCTCTGCAAGCAGTTAAAAGCCTGGTAGACCAGTACGTCTGCTAAATCCTAAAGAATTGTCACATGACCATCAAGCCACGCCCACAAAATAAGCCACGCCCACAAAACTGGTAGTAAAAAAATTTAGACCCCATCCCTGCTGTAGGCCATATTGGGAACCCATACAGAAGAAGGATGCCACCTAGTATGGTTGTTAAGAAAATAACCAAGATGTGTCCATGGATTCACAAAGAAACAGGCTTGCTTTGAAGGAGACTTTTCTTGTTTTGATATAGGAATTAGCTCAGCAAGATGCAGTAGTGAACTGATAGCTAAGGAGGACCAGCCCTGGTTAGCATTTGGATGGGGAGATTGCCTAGAATTCAAGAGAACTTAAACAGAATTTGAAGTACACACACACACACAAATCTGGAAGACAATGGTAAATAGAGGTAGTCCTTGACTTACAACCAAATTATAACAACACTGAGAAAAGTGACTTATGAGCCATCTTCACACTTACTACTGTCGCAGTATCCCTACAGTCACATGATCAAAATTCAGATGCTTGGTAATTAGCATGTATTTTCAGCAGAGGCAGCACCCTGGGATTATGTGATTGGCATTTGCAACCTTCACAGCTGGTTTCTGACAAGCAAAGTCAATGGGGGAAAACCAGATTCGCATAGCAACAGGTAACTTCATGTGGACCTGGCAGAAAATAGATGCTGCTAAGGGCACATTTTGTTCCATGGTTAAATAGAAGTGAGGCTCCAATTTACCAGAGGAGCTTCTTTATTTGCGTTTTTTTTTTTTTTTTTTTTTGCAATTATACAGTGCCAACAAATTTCTTACTGTTACCAGCAGAGGGCACTCCAACACAGCCAAATAAATCAAATAAGTGATCTCCAAGGTGGTGACTTTCAAATGTGTTGGACTACAAGTTCCATCACCTCACTTAGCCCAATTAATGTGTTGGCCAGATTGATGGGAACCATAGTCCAGCATTTCTGGAGAGAGTGTTTGCTTGACTAGACTTATCACATCTCAAATCTCAAATGTCCCTTCTTCCTCCAGAGATCTGAGCATGGAATTGCTAATTAACATTCTTATGCAATCAAAGCTCTCTATGCGACAGCAAATTCTAGCTATGTCTTTTTGGTTCTAACACTGTAGTGATTCAGAAGCACCCATGGACGGATTATAGGATAAGTAGCTGTCAACATGTAAGGGCTGAAGTCATCAGAGGCACTCAAGCTCCACAGCTAATCTCCAAAGCCTGCATATGCTAAGCTTGCTTCAAGCTGGTCCAACATTCACCACCAATGGGTTTTATCATTCTTTCCTAGTGTGGCAAGCAAAACTACATCTCCACCAGGGTCTGAAGAGCCAGGAAGTCCTAAATGAGGCTGGAGAACCCCTTCAGATATTTCTGAATGCCAATTTCATGCAGACCTAACTAGCACACCCAATAGGGAAGGATGATGAGAGCCACAATGCAAATGTTGAGGTTTACTCAAAGCCCACCTCTGATCTAAATGGGAAAAATCTCAACCCTCTTAAGAGCAGAGAGATCGGTGCTAGACTGCAGGTACGATACTTTCAGAAAGCAGTTGCCATCCTGATAAAATGGGTGAAGCATCCTTGAGTCAAGCTGACAGGAGCATGCAATGAAGCATCCAGATGAGGGTTTGTCTAGATGGGTAGGAAGCAGACTAATTCCTATGATTCCTTGCAAGCATAGCTAGAGGCACTAGCTTAAGAAAGGCAAATGAACCAGGAACAACACTCAAGAGGTGAGATAATTGTGTTAAGGACTCCAGGGCTAAGGAACCTCTTTGAACACCAACCCGCCCACAGATGACAGACTCTGGGTGCCTCACCTGGCATTCCCAGGGGCCAGGTATCCAGAGCACCCGGGTGGGGACAGAGGAAGAGAAGGAGAAGAGTAGGAGGAGTTATACAAACAGTCCTACCCGAGCCTGCACCTCCTGGGACGGAAGCAGCCACGGCCTTACCGTGTTGAAACCTGGAAAGAGACCCACGGCTGGCTGCGCCTCCACGGGGAACGAGAGGAAGGGCTTGAGATCCAGGGGTGGCTGCATCATGGCCGGCGGCGGGCGCAGGATTGCAGGAATTGGGCCTGCCCGGCTCAGGCTGCCTAGGCAAAGAGAGACAAGGAGAAGCGTAAGCAGGTTGCCCTCCAGTGGGTGGGTGGGTGGGGGTTGGAAGACAGGTGAGGTGCATAGAACAAGAGATCACGATTTGGAATTTGAGTTACCAGCTGTAACACGATGGAATAATTGCCTATAGTGATAATCATTTCAAACTGACCCCTGGTCCTCAAAACTTCAAATCTGCAGTTAGAAAACCATGTTGAATTCAGAATGATGATCAATTCGGGGAGCTGGTTTGTACACAATTTGTTTTCATTGTTTGGATAATTTATGTTAAACACTTATGTAAATTACCAAACTGAACTTAATGGCATTTAACTGAATAAAATGCAATAGATTTTGAAGTCACTTAGTTTTTAAATGCACCGTGTTAATTTGATTAACTGCGTAGGATTTAAATGTCTTCCTAGTCCCTATGATCACAGTGGGGAAAGGTGGAACTGACACAGGAAGGCCAGTGTGTCTGAATAGCAGTGAAAATTTTCAGTCCATGAATATGGAATACCCGGTTGGAGAAAGCAAGTGGTTTTGCTACTTCTCTTCTTTCAGTGCACAGAAGAGAGATAAATCCATTTACTTTCACAAAAACTTCAATGAAGGCTCACTCAAAAGACAGCAACTGATCTGATTGGGTTTTATGACTCAACAAGGACTGGAATTCTATTTCTGAATACCAACTGCATGTGATCAAGCTCCAGGATCAACCACCACCAGTGATACCACCACCACCTTAGTTACTATATATCTAAGCCAAAAGGCAAAACAATGAGAATTTTAACAAGTATTAAGAAAATGTACATACATCAGTGAGCAAATCCCACAGGAAAGAAGTAACTGTACAAATGCATAAATGTCAATCTACTAGGACAGGAGTTTGCAACCTTAAGCACTCAAAGAGCCATTTGGACCCATTTCCCACAGAAAAGAAAACACCGGGAGCCACAAAATCTGGGTGGGCGTAGCCAACTTGATGTCACTCACTTCCACCAGTCACATGACCCACCCCAGCCACGCCTACCCAGCTGGTCATTAGGGCAGAGAACCAGTTGTTAAAAAACACCGAGAACCACAAAACCCTTTTGTCATCTCTCTCTCTCCCTTCCCTCCCCTCTCTCTGTATCTCTCTGTCTCTGCCCTAACCATTTCTCCATCCCCAGCCGTCACCCTTACCTTCTCAGGCCAGGCGAGAAGTGACTGGGAGGAGAGGGTGAGGGGTGGGGCTGGCCAGTGATGGGATCACCTGACAGGGAGCCACAGCAGAGGGCCCAAAGAGCTGCATATGGCTCCGGAGCCACAGGTTGCTGACCCCTGTACTAGGAGAAGAATAAACATGAGCATGGCACTATGTGCCTTAATCATATCTGGGTTTCTGAGCATAGTCCTTATCATGTCAATGTGTGACTCATGAGGCTCCACGCAGACATTGCTCAATACACAAAAAAATCTTGTGATTCTGGTTTTGTGGGTGCCTGCTTTGACCCTCCCAGAAATCAAAATTGCCTGAAAGCTGCATCACCAAACCCTCAGCACTATATAAGTTACAGTAAGTCTGGGTTTTGGAGAAAGCTGTCTATTGACTAGAATAATAGAACATTTAGTCATTCGGCAATATCAAAAATATTCAACTAATTCAAATATACAGGTAGGTATAAAGAAAGCAATAGGACATGTTTTATAGTAAGACGTCAACCCTACAGTTAAGCCCAATCTGATTTAAGTATTCCATCCTCTTGGAAATTCTTTGGTATAAAGAGTGCAGTCTTACTAGTGATATGCAGGTTTGTTCCCTGCAAAAAGAAAACAGTTTCTCCTAAGCGCCCCAGTATTTTGGGTCTAGGACAATTCACCACAACTAAGTTGCCGCACCCAACTCGCCAAAGCCAACTCGCCATGGGATAACTTGCCACGGGACAAGAGTTACACTAATCTCGAAGAAATGGTGGAATAGAATCATTAAAGAAAGGATGCCCAAGGAGGGACAAAATGAAATGTGAACGACAAAAATTAAAACAATGTTTTAATTATTTCGAATAATTGAATTGAATTGTTGAATTGTCCTGTGGAGAGTTGGCCAAGGCAAGTTGTCCTGAGGTGAATTAGCTGCGGATAGTTGGCCATGATAAATTGACTGTGGCAAGATGTCTGTGGTGTGTTGGCCGCAGTGAATTGTCTGTGGTGAGTTGTCCCATTCAACAGTATTTTTTAGTTTTTAAATATATCTAAATGAGCAGCCCCTTTGGCAGAGTACAATTTGCACTCAAAAAGAGTATGTCTACATGCCTTCAATGGTTGCTGTGCCACAAATGAAGTATTTCTTCAAACAAAACTCCCCAAACCAGGAAAGAAATGAAACTTCTGTCTATTAAGAAGACGTTCTTCTATCAAGAAAAAAGCAGGCCAGCCACAGATGTTTACCATGACATTTTATGCCAGCGAAAAAGCCTATTTCCTATAGCACATGGTGTGCCCCTAATTTCCTCTACGGAACTGGGGAGAATTCAGTATAATGTGCAGTAGCTATTTTCAAACAGCTACTGGAAAAGGGTATTCTTTCTCTCTTTGTTTGCCTAAGTAACTGTTTTTTGGTAATTGCTGGTTATCCAGCTCCCAAGGAAAAGACTGCAAAAGGTGGTGAAATGGGTATGCCCTTTCTCCCATTCTCCACCGCAAACGGGGAAAGCAGGTTCATTAAGAAGTGAAATTGACAAGGATGTTAAGCTGAAGAATGGGGAGGAAGAACTTTACAGCTCCTTAAAAAGCCAATCACTAGTTCTTATGGTTGCTATTATATACTTGATAATAAAAGGAGTATACTTTATAATAAGGAACTAGTCCTTAACGTCTGCGCAGATCTCTTTCTCTTAGATCAGTGATGGCTAACCTTTTTGCTGTCACGTGCCAAAAGCGGGGGTTGCGTGGGGGGTCGCGGGTGCGCGTGCCCACATCCATAATTCAATGCGTGACCCCCCCTTCCGCTTCCCTGCTTTTGGCACGCGATGGCACGGTGGGCCCGGTAGGCTTGTTTTTCCCCCTCCCCAGGCTCCAGAGGCTTTCTAGGAGCCTGGGGAGGGCAAAAACAGCCTTCCCCATCCCCCCAAGGCCTTCTGGATGCAGTTTCCCGACTTCCAGTGGGACCGGAAGGCCTGCAAATAAGTTGGCCAGTGCTCTCATGTGCACTGGAGCTGAGCTAGGGCAACACTCGCATGCCCACCAATATGGCTCCGTGTGCCACCTGTGGCACCCATGCCATAGGTTCGCCATCGCCGTCTTAGATGATCAGACAATTAAAATAAATTAGTTATGCAGGGTAGGATAGATGTATTTCCATGGATTAATTTATTCAACTATAGAATTTAATCTTTCTGGAGTCGGAATTTGGATTACCTCTCTCACCCAAGTTTGTAACTGAAGTTTAAAAAGAAATAAATATCAGTCCCAGACTACTGTGTCCACCAAACTGTAAGAAATATCGATGCATAAAATGTTTAAAACTGAAGCAAAGTGGTGGAAAGGATGAAAATACCAAAGACTCAACATCAGCTGAATAAAATATGCAGGTAAACATTTGCTGCTGTCATGATGCTGATATGGACAATGTAGCTTTAGGTGTGCATGCAAGCCCCCCCCCTCTATCTGTTCCATAAAAAAAGCTTGCTGAATAGCAAAGTGGTAGGGAAAAAAAGAGGGTAGGATATGAAAAAACAAAAGAAAGGGTGAAGAGGAGAGGAGGCCTCCAAGTGCCAGAAAGAACCATCTTTATTGTGTACAGTAAAAACATTTCAGAAAATTCCTTTGTCAAAGGCACTGTGCTTAACCCACTAAAATATTTTGATTGAAGAATGCTGGCTAAACACCACAGAGTTACAGCATCGCTGAACTGTGAACTCTTCTTTTGAGAAGAAGGGATCTTGCAGAGGCTGTACATTTATTTACATCCGTAAAATATATGAATGACAAGCCAGGCGGTGTATCAATTCAAAGTATAACCTCTGTTGGTTGGTTGATATATCACATACATATTAGAGCAATCGCCAAGACTGTGTAGTTGGCAAAGAGAAGTCATAACCTATGGCTTGTAAAGTTCCCCAACTTTACAACTTTAAGAGAGGTAAACTTCAACTCCCGGAATTCCCTAGCCAGCCAATCCTGGGAGATGAAATTTATTTATTTATTTATTAGTCCAATTTATATGCTGCCCTTCTCCGTAGACTCAGGGCAGTTTACAATGCATTATAGCAATAGTCTGCATAGTTTTTTGTATATACCTGCTTATTAGGGCTTTCGGCTCCCTGTAAGCGGTGTTGTTCTATACAAAGTTGGCTTATTGCCCCCACAATCAGGGTCCTCAATTTACCTACCTCGGAAGGATGGAAGGCTGAGTCAACCTTGAGCCTGGTGAGAACTAATTGCAGGCAGCTGGCAGCTAAGTGCTAGCACTTAACAGCACTTAGTCCACTGCTCCACCGAGGCTCCACTTAGTCCACTGCTCCACCGAGACTCCACCTATCTAAGTTACCAAGGTTGGGAAACATTGCTTTTTAAGTTCATGACTACATTGAATCTCTCCTTCCAAGCACTGCCACCTCAATAACTCTCAGTCCATTCCTCGTTCTCTGCTGCCTTCTGAGAATTGGCCCTTTCCTTCTCTTCCTCCTCTGCCTCCACTGCTACTCATTATGTGAAATTGCCACAAATCACTACAGGTGTGAGAGAGAGCTGCCTCAATTACTGAGCAGAGCAAGGTGGCAGCCTCACAGGAGCCATGAAAACATAGAAAATTATTGCTGTTGCTGTTGATGACAATGGTGTCTTTACTATCGGAAAAGGGGACTGCTGTTTGTGAGATCGTTCTGCCCGAGATGCCAAAATAATGTCCTTTGGTCAGAGAAGGTGATGCTTTGGCTCCCAGAAATAATTTATAATTATTTATCTTCCCCTGATTAAGGAGCATTAAAACAAAACCAGAACCATGTGCCATTTTGTGCTTTTCTGCTATTGCCAAGAAATTGCAGCGGACTTGCTAATTTTAGGCACTAGAAACAGGGCAAATTTTAAGTTCTAGAAACAGAGCAAGAACGCTGCAAGGTATGGATTGCCTGGCTCAATAGCTACTGTGCTGAAGCAACTGGAAAGCTGGATCCATTCAAAATCTACAAAAAGGATAACAATATTTTTCACCACTTCCCCCTCCCTATTTAAACTTAGCCACAAGTTGATAGTCTTCATGAGGATTCTAAAGGAGCAAGAGTATTTCTAGGTGGGAAAACTATACTTGGAATCTCAAATGAATCCCAAATAGAGCCTGGATAGCTCAGCAGACTAAAAGCATTGTGATTAACACCAGCTGTCTGCAATTACTGTAAGTTCGAATCTCACCAGGCTCTAGGTTGACTCAGCCTTCCATCCTTTCTAAGGTAGGTCAATTGAGGGCCCAGTTTGTGGGGACAATAAGCTGACTTTGTATAAATATACAAAAGTATGAAGGCTATTGCTTAACGCATTGTAAGCTGCCCTGAGTCTCTGGAGAAGGGCGGCATATAAATCAAATTAAAAAAAAAAAAGGACCACTCAGGTCTAAGCTGCAGTAATACAGGTGAACAATAAATATTAGGAAAGTTGGCTATTTCTTTGTATCTCTGCTGGTCTCATGCCTGTGGTCATGCAGGCTTTTGCAAACTACATTGGTCTCCCTAATCTGGAACATTAGTGGGTTCTCAAGATTTTTGATCACAAACCAGCCTGAAAACACTACATAGCAGAACAGCCTTAAGTCTAAACCACATTTTTCATGCACTGAGTTGACAACCTGGGAGATCAGGTCCTACTTCTTCTGTATCATCTTCCCTAAGAAGACACAAATTTCCTTGTGCTGCCCTGACTACTGAAAGCAAAGCATGCGATATTACATCACTGGGTCTTTTAAGAAACTGAGTACCAGAAGGTTTACAATAAACATTCCAGATGTGAGCCTCCTTGCAACACCATGTTGTTGCTTTTCCTTTTCTTCTTTTTCATGCTGCTGCTTCCACTCATACAACAACTTCTGTCCCTTCTAGATCAATGGTCAGATTATGACAGGATAGGTCGATTTCTACATACTTGTCCTGCCCACTCTAGGCTCTTATTCCATTCTACCACACTTCCAGCAAATGCTGTGATAATTGAGACCACACATGCATGCATTTCATATCACACACACACACACACACACCCTTCTTTTAGGGAAAATACCACCACCACCATCAGGCATTCCAAATATTGAGATTGTTAGTCATTCTCCTATTGTAATATTAATTAACACTCCAGTGTTCTGCACATGAAAAGGCTGGCATTTGCAACAAAACCTTTAATAATAGGATTCCTGACGTCAGTTAAGGCAGATTAATACCTGAAGGAATTGTCCTGAGAGAGCAATGGCTAAGGCATAATCTGCTTGCAGGTCAGGGCTGCCTCACGGATCTTCCTTCCTTCCTTCCTTCCTTCCTTCTTTCCTTCCACCTCTGCATTCCACAAAAAGTTTGAGCAATGTTGTAAAGAATGCTTGTGTGCAAGCAGACAGCTCCTCTTTCTATATCCAAACAGATTTTTCTAAAAATTTAAAACTACAAACTGGAAGCATTATTATTACTATGATTTTTTCCCCCTAATAATTCTATGGAAGTTTACACAAATAAGACTAATACTATCTACATAGTATAGAAATATATTTTAAAATTTTTTTTCAAGAGCAGAAAAATAAAAAAGGGAGAGGAAAGAAAAAGGAGGAAAACAAGCCTCACTCTTCATCCCCCGCAAGTATAATCAATATTAACAACTTACCATTATTTCTTAAAGTAAAACCAAATACCTTTTCATCCTCATAATTTATCCCATTCTCTAAAAACCTCATTTCTTCATATTAATCAGCAAATTTATTATCAGAAATAACAACCTACTGTAACTATTACAAACTGTAGCTAGTAAACCCAATTCAAATCCTCCCTTTTATATTTATATTTACATTTCTATTTAAACATATCCCCTCATTTTCTCTCTTTAAATAAACAAAATCATTGACATCATCAGCCACCTCCAGTAAAAAAACAATTGAACATTATTAGAAATATCACCCCATATTAGCCTTGATCAAATAAACCAGTTTTATACTCATTCTTCTTTCTCCCAAGTATTTTTGGATTCATCAAAAAAGTGGTAACATTTGC
This sequence comes from Masticophis lateralis, assembly GCA_030761175.1. Taxonomy (NCBI): domain Eukaryota; kingdom Metazoa; phylum Chordata; class Lepidosauria; order Squamata; family Colubridae; genus Masticophis; species Masticophis lateralis. Next base: position 148,771,207 of record JAUDYJ010000002.1, read on the forward strand.
TTTTTCAGAGTCTCTTTGTCTCCTCTCTCAGTAATCCTCTTTAGTAACACTTCCTGATTCTTTTGTAAAGGTAAATAATTTTAAAATGTTCTGTGCCCATTTATCAAAATTCTCCTTTAAAATAGCCATGTGGTGCCCTCTAGTGTCCAACCTTCAAAGTCATTTTATCAGTTATTTTGAAATATAAACATTTCCCAAAAGAAAATTTTCTTTCAATTAACCATGTTTTAAATCAAACCCATCTGAGCCCTTAATACATTTAAAACTTTATAAAAAGCAACATTAGTCATACTTTTGCTATATATTCCTTCCCCTCACAATCTTTAATACCAATCTTTAAAATTGTAGCTAAACTTTTTTTAACAGATTGAAGAAAACTTCCCAAGCTAAAGCTTCTCGATCTTTAAGAACAACACAATTAAATCCAAAGTGATTAAGAAAATGAGCCTTAGTCAAACTTAAGAGTCTATACAGATGACAGTAGTGACTATAAGCATGATCTAATCCCACAACTCCCAGTTGATAAACCAGATGCAAAAATGCAGTTCTTGCTGTCTGCTCGTAAACAGCTGTCTGGAGTACATATGGGTAATCTTGCAAACTCTCTTTATTCTGGAGGGATTCCAACAGCCCAAAACCTACATCTGAATGCCATTTTTAACTGCAATGTGTCTCACTATTCTTGAGGTGCATTGGTTTATCATAGGGACTCACTGGAAGCTCTCTGCTATTATTACTATTAATGAAGTTATTTACATGGTCTACCAGATAGTTCTGACTGAATTTTGACAAGGATCTAAAATACCTCAAGATATCATTGTAATGTATATGTGCAATTTTTTGGTCATTAGTATGTGGAGATTTTGTCCATTTCTGTTGTCTCAAAGTGCTTTTCAGATTTTTGGTATGACACCTAATGTGACACCTTATTTGAAAGTCTTCATATTTCCTCATTTTTTTATAATTCATTCTCATTGAAATTTCTTCTATGTCTAATTATACATCGTCAGTTCTCATACTTATATTTGGCTTATTATGATCTAAATATTTATCATATTTCTCCTCAGAGGACACTGGGTCAATATGAATTCCTGTATAAAGAAAAATGTATACAGAAATGGCAGATAGGCATATAGAAATATTTGTATGCCTTTGGGGGAATAAATGAAGAAAAGCACAAGAGGGAAGATTGATGAGTGTTACTACATTTGAAGCTGCCTTCCCACAATACCAACAAAATTAAAGAGGATGACAGGTAAAATCAATCTTTATTTTGGTCCTCGGCCAGCACTGAAGTATAACATAAAACCCACGGAATTGCCATGGAATAACTATCCCTTTGGAGAACCAGTGATATTCTAGGACATTCTGGCTGTGCATTAAAAGACATTAGAATGAACAAGAAGGATTTTTTAAAAAACAACAGCAAAAAAAGGCTGAGAACGGACAAGCCTGTCACTTAGATGTCCACCCAAGTTGTAATACTTGTCTGAAAGCGGCCTGATAGAGGGAGATCAAGGGGAAGAGAGGTCATCAAATTTTCTTCCTCATGCATGTTCTACTGCTGCTAGATTTGATGGCTAGCAAGTGACATCCTCCTCTCCTCCCCCCCGCCCCATCTCCTCACATTCTCACTCAACTATGGGCAAAATGCACTGTTCTCACTTCGGCAGCATGGCTGACCTGGTGCCACTATTTAGGGTCCTTAGAAAGCTTACGAGTAAAGTGGTTTTCTGCCTTCTCTGCAGGAACTGGGGGTGAGGAGACAGAGGGAATGTCTCACCCCTGCAATACCCCCTTTGACACCCCCAAATGACTAGCAACAATGGGAGGTTTTTTTTTTTTAAAAAAAAGCCAGATTTGGGAAGGTGGTTCAATTCAGCATTTTCTATGTCTAAAAATAGTCCCGTCCTCTGGTCATTTTCAATTGAATATAAAAAATTCCAGCTCCATAGAAATTTAACTTCTTCCCCTATTTCATACATACGCATCCAGATTTTATCTGAGTTGAACGGAACTATGATAAAAGAGAACGAAAGGAGCCAACCACGGGGATCTGAAGGCCCATCGTCCACCTGCCTCTTCTGTTGTGTTCTTCATGGGGAAGCAGCAGAGTCAATTAACCTTTCCAGCCAGAGAGTTCTCCCCCTGTAATCATTTGTATTCAGGTAAAAAACAGGATCTTGCCTCTCCAAAATAACACCTGATTACCCTTCTCAATTCTTTCTTCCAAGTCAGCATAGAAAACCTGTTGCCCTGAAGTCTCTCAGTGTCCTTGCTGTGCCTGGCCTGACCCTGGCGTAATTACTTGGGAGGACTAGGATAGTGTGAGGGCTTAATGTGGCTTACCATCCACTTTTAACTAGCAGGAGAATGGCAAGATTCCAGAATGGGAGCTAGGGGATCTCTCTAGAAGAGGAGAGAGAGAGAGAGAGAGAGAGAGAGAGGGAGGGAGGGAGGGAGGGAGAGGGAGAGGGAGAGAGAGAGAGAGAGGGAGAGGGAGAGAGGGAGAGAGGGACATCAAGACCTTTCAAGATTTCAAGCCACCCACATATACACAAATATATCAGCTGAGGGTCCAAAGGCTTGTGCCTAGTGCTTTCAACATTTTATTTTTCAGTGAGCATTGTTAAGAAATGAAGATCAGTTTTCAGAACCATACCTTCCTACTCAGTCTTAATTTTCTGCTTCACACTCTAATTTTCCCCAAATTAAGCCCCCAATGGTCCCATCCATCTTGAATTAAAACTGTTAAAATGATAGGATAATAATGATAGCGTTGAACTTGTCTGTCCTGCCAAATTTTCTGAAGTAGTGAGAAGAATGTATTGCAGGCAGGGTTGCTTCATGTTTCTCCCCAATTCAATGGGCTTTGGGCTCCTCTTTCTCCACTGCTTCCCATAGCATACAGCTATATAAACCTAATAAATTAAATAAAATATAGAACATGGATGTTGGAAGTGAAGGAGAAGGAAGAAATGTCCTATAGTTCTCTGACTGCCACAGGATCTCCAGCTGGATTTGAAATCTCTGATGGGGGAGATTAGGTTTCTAAAAAAACTAAAGCACCCCAAATTATAGTTTCTATAATTATAAACATAGAAATTAACAGCCCAATTTTCTGGATTTACTTTGAAAATTTGAATTATTCCCTATTAAATATTTTTAAATTTGCATTTCAAGCATTGTTTTGAAAGAGATTCAATACATACATGGTAAGATTTCTCAATCCCCAGACAACCATAGCTGATCTTACAAAACTAAGCAAACTGGGATCTGATTAGAAAATCCTAGAGTTGTAAACTAGGCTTAGAAGCCAAACAGGAGTCACTGGGAAAAAAACACAGAGAAAACCAAATTCCATAGCACAAGTCTATTGCATATTTCATGATTTCACCAAGAATATCTCCTCTTTCACCTAGTATGGCCTGGGTATTGCAACTTCAGTTTGGTATATATATATATATGGTCCTGTCACCACAGCATAAATTAATCCTCTGAGTATTTTCCAAATGTAGGGAGATGTTCCCAACAAATCATTTGTGGGTGATCCTCTACAGAGTAGGCCAATGAAGCGTAACTGTAAAAACGAACAGTGAAGTCTGCCGCCCACTATCACAAATGGTTTGGCAAGAAGCTTTGCAAAAGGAATCTCCCTAAATATGAAGGTGGAGGAGTTTGAGATTTGATCCATCATGCCAACCAAAAGCAGAAGGGAAAAAAAACACAGCCATCTGCCTATGTTACTACAAACATGTTTTCCTTTCAACGAAGCCAAGCAGAACATCAATAAAAGATGGCACTCTATGCTGTGTGGGTGTCAACAGCAGGGTGTGTGTGTGTATTTGGGTTTGTGTACAGTCAGGAAAGGCAAAGCAGACCGCTTTTCAACAAGGTTCTGTAATTAGACAACTGCCAGGCAATTTTTGGGTTTTGTCTTTAAGAAATCTGATGCTAGAAATGGGATACTGTTCTCACTCTCAGCAACCAGTGCCTTGAATTTGACATTTTTAAACTTCTCTGTATCTTACAGGACCAGAATTGGTTTATATCATTTTCTTGCTACCTGTTAGGTTGGAATGCCAAACAGGCCTTTCCTATCTACTCACATGCAGAAGAGACAAAAGATTACTTCGCAAAGCCTAAACGAAATCAGTGTTAACGCTCAGGAGATCTTCCACAAAAGAATCTTGCAATCTTATCCTTCTGTAATAGGGCCTTGAATCTGTTGTCTGGGGTAACCAACTCATGGAATGTTGGGAATATTTTCAAACAGGGGATCTTCCCGCCCAATAATGAAAAGAAAGATATGTAGCAATGAAAAAACAGAATAATTGAAATGAAAGCTGATCTTGGCTTCATCACATTCTGAGGGAGGACACTTTATGACTCTTGTTTGGAAGTATTCCAGGATCTGATGAGGATAACTCCCTTTAAGGCATCCTCACACCCACATAGGGTAGCATTTGTTTTACTGGTTTTTGGCATAATTTTATCATTTGGGTAGAGCCTCTAATGCTTGGGCAATCACAAGATGCCAATCTCTTCTAGATACTGAAGCTGGCCAAGACAATCCATCACATCTCACCAGGTTTCTAGTTCTTATATCCAGAATTTCAAAACAATTCACATAGAAATGTTCTCCTTCTTCTTGGAAACTGCCTAAATTTTAAGAAACTGTTATGAGATCATCCCAAAGGTGCTTTTTCAAAAGGCAAGTGGACTTTGTTTTTCCATGAAGACATTTAGCTTCTCATCCAGGAAGCTTCTTCAGTCAGAACTGAAGACTGAGGAAGCTTCTTGAATGGGAAGCAAAACGTCTTCATGGAAAAACAAAGTCCACTTGCCTTTTGAGATCTTTAGGACAACCATGACCTGGATGACTGAGAATCTTCATAGACATGTTACGAGATCAGTTTCAAAATTAAGGCTCCAGGTAATAACTTTCACCTTCTTTAAATTTCACAAAAAAATTAAATTTAAGCAGCGGACAGCTTAAAACTAAATATTTGAAAAGTCTCAAGAATTTGTCACACCTGAAGAAAAACACCAGTGTCCCCACTACTCCAAATGGAGTCAACATTTTAACTATGTTTGCTGTATCACTGATACCAACTCTGATTTTTACATGATTTCCCACCAACCTACATGGCATCACTAGATAAAGATTAGCCTGCCTTGTTGTATAAGATAACCAACTCCAGCCAATTTAGAAGAAGAATGTTGAGAGAGATACAAATTCTGGAACACAAGGAAAGCAGAAAGCACGATGGAAAGTGGCTTTTGATGAAGAGCAACATCTGTCATATCTGTGATTATAGGCAAGAACAAAGAGAGTAGTTTTCAAGGAAGTCTGATGATCAATATATCTTATTTTTAAAATTAGCCACTAAACTCATAGCACTCCACTTCTTGGCCGTGTTCTTTTTAATACTCTTTCTTTTTTGTACTCACTAATACATTTGCTACATTTTTTTCCATGGAGAAAGAAAAAAAAATATTTATGAAATAGAACTGTTTTATAAAAGGAATTAGAAGAATAAGGAATGCTAGATACTATACCAAACTGGATAGTTTCAAAACTTGAAATTAACTCTGTCCCCCAATACTTAAGAAATATGTATCAGTAGCAAAAAATGGAATGTTCAAAGCAAACACAACAAAGCTTTTACTCCACTTATTGTCGTCCCCCCTCCGAACCAACAAAAAGCATAAGAAATGAAAAGCTAGCAAAAAAAAAGGGGGAGTGTGTGTGTGTGTGTGTGTGTGTGTGTGTGTGTGTGTGTGTGTAGAATCTTAAAAGCCATTATAATTTCTGCTCTGACAATGTGAAAACCCAGAGAAAGAAAACTAAAGCAGAAATGTAGGGATGAAAAATATTCACCATTTCTCTCTTTAAATATTAAAGCTAGCAAAAATTCCTATCGGAGGAAAATTATTTGTTTACTTACGGCCCCAGACCAGACCAATAAAATACAAATACAGCATAAGTAGGTATTGGCCGATTCTCAAGAACTTGGCAAATTGCATTCCTATCTATATTTATAGCTATATGTACAATCTATATGTATATCTATATGTATATCTGTATATCTACAGTACATCTTTACATCTCTATGTCTGTTTCTTTATTCTGTGTTTCTTATATTGTTACTTATTTTTAGTGGTTTAATGATTTGTAAACCATTCAGAATTGCTAGGTGTTGGGCAGGATATAAATTTAACAAATTACTGTTATTAACTATACCTCAATAGAGATATTCATTCTTCTAAACATCCCCAAAATAATGCAAGTTTTTTTTTAAAAAAAACACTTAAAATTCCAGAGCTAATTATATCTAGTGAACAATGTATAATGTCTTTATTTCACTTGCCCATAATGTCAAACATCCCAATTCAGATCCCAATCAGTGTAGATATTTTAAAAAGTCCAAAAGCTATCAGGATTTATTTCCCATTGATTTTGACCTGAGAACAACCTGAATTTACGGTCAATGTAGCACCTTCCTTCCTTCTAGAACATGAATTTGTGTGTTAGATCTTTTCACAGTCTTTCGTTTTTATTTCATAAAAATATATATGCAAACTCTTTTAAAAATATGCAAAACTCAAACGAAGCGTCACATGTAGCAGCAGTACAAAGCTATACACACAATTGTGATACATGAGACAAATATCCCACCTCTCTGACAAACAAGCCACCCCAAGCTTTACACAGAGTGGATGCATCTGCCTCAGGCAGCTTTCTGGTTTTCTTCTGAACCTTGTTAATCCGACATAAGAAACTGGCAATCATTAGTGAATCCATTCTTTTCTTTCTTTCTTTCTTTCTTTTTTTTTTTTTTAGAAAAAAAGGGATTTCAAGCTTTGCAGTAGCAGTTCCTAGCAGGAATCACTGAGCTATCTCTATTTTCTTGATCAAACACATGATCAAACGTCAATGTGTGCAATGGATTAGCAATGGGATCCCCCAACATTATTGTACTTATTGTAATGCTGCTAGAGAGCAAAAAAGAGAGGGATCCTTCTCTATCCTACAGTTTCTCCCATGTCATCCTGCCTCCTGCAATTGCTAAACATCTTATGAGAACAGGCAAGGCAGGAGAACCAAAATGCCTTCTTTTCTGTAATATCAGTTTTAAGAATGACCCAAATATTATGAGACTGCTAAATGTTTATGGAGATTCTCAGTCATCCAGGTCATGGTTGTCCCAAAGGTGCGTTTTCAAGAGGTAACTGGACAGAAAGTCCAGTTGCCTCTTGAAAAAGCACCTTGGGGATATGGGACTGCTAGGTAGACTTAAATAAACCTTTCATCGTGTTGACTGGAAATTCTAGGTGATGAATTCCTCAACACCTGTGGATGGATTGTCAGACTAAGGAAGATTGGAATGATACATTTTGTGTCTATCTGGATATTTTTGAGAACTACCTGATAGGGAGATGACTCTCTGACTTCCACAAATATCCTGGTTATGGGAAAGGTAGCTTTTGGGGTAGGGTGGTCTTTGGCCACTTTCAGCCTCCAATGTCATTGCAGGCAAAGGAAATATTTCATAAATTCAGGGGAGGAGATGAAACAACACCCCCACTTTCAAATATTGTGGTCACTGAACCTTGGTGACAACATCTAGGGAGGGTTGAGCAGCTAAGCAGTCAGATACACGGTTACTTCTAACTATCTCAGTTCGTATTGGGCTTGAGGTTTGAGAGAGACAGGGAACAGGTGTACAAGCCGTTTAACTGGTCCAAGAACTGCTCGTGGCCTTTTTTTGGGTGACTTCTCCTCATCCACATACTCCCTTGCATATTCAGAAAAGGAAAGATGCTAGCAACTGACCAGATGCAGCAATGCCCAGCCACCTTCTTCCTCCTTCCCTTCCCAAACAACCCTTCCCCCGCCACGAGCAGGCTGCCCTCCCTTCTCCCAACTATTCATAATAGGCTTCAGAAAGCCCAGCCAATTAAAGATGCTTAAAAGTGGGACAAGCATGCAGAGGAGGAGGAAGGGTGCATGCAGAAAAAGGACAGGTTGGGGGTGGCCTTGCGGGAGAGGGGAAAGCAATACCGCCACCTCAGAATGAAATGATCGCCGAATACATTCCAAAAGAGAAGGAGAGGAATGAGAAACAGAGATAGAAATGAAAACATCCCACAATATGCACACCTACATGCCCTCCCCACCACTTCCCAGTATGCAATTAAAGACCATGCCTCAAAGTGAAATGGGGCAAATCAGACAGAGGAGGAAGGCAGCTGGGGCTACGATTTCCTTGACGAAGGCTGCACCAAGTCTATCTCAACAAGCAGAAATGATTAGCATTCAAACCAGTTCTCTTGAAACTGCTGCTTGTTTTAAGGCGCAGAACTAGGGTGGCCAATTCAAAAGTCAACCCCAGGTACGCCACACAGGTAAAGGAGGCCATATGTCCAGGTTCAAAAGATCTGGAAAAATATTCCCCAATCTGATGCCCACCAAAACTGGAATAACAGCTGGAATAGTAAGCATCAAGTAAGGAGAGGCTGACCAGGAATAAGGAATCTCAGTTAGAGTTTATGGAATAGTCATGGGAACCTGGAATTCTTGGCAACATGGAAGGAAATAATTCCTAGCAATTGACTCGAGGCTGATATATTTAACCCTGGCAATTGGTATTTTTGAGAGCTATCATCACTGCCTCTAACATTAATCCTCTACATTGTCCAACTGCCTCTCCTAACCGTGGATTACCAGACGATGTTAAAGTACAGTTCCCATCATTCCCACCAATGACAAGAAATAAAGGGCTGTTGTCTCTATAATACTGTTCCTTGTATTCTCGCCACCTCTATTGTGCACCTAACCTTCCTGGGGTCTGCCGAGGAAACAAAATGCACTTTATTATTCGAAATTGCAAGCAGGGAGTTACCTTTATAACTGCTCATCTAAGGATATTTTGGAAAGCAAAATCTAAAGTGCAAAAGCTTTAATTTTTTTTTAATCAGAGATTTTAAAAAAATCTAGCTCATCTTATTCTGTGACCTACAAATATTCCAATCATTGGAAGCAGTATGAGAGACTAGGTTCTTTCCCTCTTGCAAATAAACATGACACTTCCAGGCAGCATCTTGTTTCTACTCTATCCCTATACTGATAACTTCAGCTTGTTCCAGACCAGCAATGACACGGTCTTAAATTTAAGCAATGTCCTATGCTAAAGCAGCATTCCCCACCCCCACCCCCCTTATTCCAACACAGTCCAAGGGCAGCTTCAAGGTAAATTGAATCTCTTAAGCTTCCTCACCCTTTACCTTGGAAGGAAGTCATGTGAGCCAAGTGGCTGGGAACAGCGGTAATAGAGAGAGGATAGGGACCAGCGATGGAGGCAGCCCATTTCATCCTGATATTCCGTAGTCTTCTGCCGACTCAGTGACAGATGGAGAGCATTTCAAAGGCCCATTGCTTTATAAGCAGGAACACCAAAAATGTGAGCCACCTCCTCCATCCTTCAGTCTGAAATGGGTCAGCCCAGTTGATCTACTTAGGATTCCACCAGTTAACTCTCCCCTTGCTGCTGATGCCCGTGTAGGGCAAAGCTTATTAAAATACTCTCACTCCCAGCATGCCTCTTAGGCTTCTCCCATCCTCTTCTGTTAATCAGAGTTGATTCTTCCTTCATCCCGCCATATCTGAGAACTATTCTTCTCCTTAGGCAGGTCTCTGCATGAAAAACTGCAGCTGAAATGAAATCCAAGCATAATTGAGTTTGTCCCTGGGCTTGGGTGGGAGTGTTTAGCAAGTCCTGGCTGTGTTTCCAAAGTGGGATGGAGTTTGGCTTGAAACCAGAGAAACAACCTTGATAACAATCACACATAGGATACACATGCAAAATCTCTCTCTCTTTCTCTCTCTCTCTCTCCTCTCTCTCTCTTATTTCTCTCCACCACCGTCCCTCTTGCACCCAATGAAGCATGCCTCTTGCCACACCTACAAGTATATTTATGGAAATATCATACTTTGCCTTTGTTTAGGAACGCACAGACTATTATACCACGTGCACGAATGGAGGTTTTCTAGACAGGAGCCTGAACTATGAGATTTCCAGCAGGTGCAGAGAGATCTAATACATACAACACAAAAGCGTGCACGGCACACACTCTCCTTTGCTATCAACATAACACACCTTCAACTGTCCTAAATGCACATTCTTTTCTGGGCACCCATAATTCACAACTCACAGGCAACATTCACCTCCATGTACAGCACATATAGGCACCACTCTTGTCTCTGTGCACACATCACCCCTTAAGAAAAGTACATATTTCCCAGGATTGCCGGACTAAAATCCTACACAGTGCTCAGGAAAGGAGAAGAGCAACAAATTTGGGCAGTTCTCAAATCTCAGAACAGGAGGGAGTTAAACTCGCTTCTTTCCATTCCACAACCCCAAACAATAACAGCTAAAGTCCCCTATCTCTCTTCCCTCCCCCAACCCACCCCAGATGCAAACCTGGAGGAGTTCTGCTCCTTGTTGCTATTGGCTGGGTCATAAAGTGGTCAAGAAGGAGGGGGAAAGCAGGTGAGACAAAAGGCCTTTGTTTGTGGGAAAGCAGGTGCTGGGAGTGGAGTAGCCAACAAGCCACTCCTCTTGGAGCGAAAGACTGCAAGACGCCTGAAACAAAAAACCCAAAATTAAGCAAAAGTTGCTTTCCTGCTTCCTCTGGCTAATTAAGAAGCAGGAATCTTGGGATAAACTAATCAAAGAGAAAGGCAGATCAGCTCCCCAAACAAGGGGTGATATGTGCATAGAGACAAGAGTCGTGCCTATTTGTGCTGTACATGCAGAGGAATGTTGCCTGTGAGTTTGTGAATTATAGATGCCCAAGGATGAATGTACATTTAGGAGAGTTGAAAGTGTGTTACATTGATACCAAAGGACAGCATGTGCCATGCACCCTTTTGTGTTACATGTATTAAATCTCTCTGTACCTGCTGTAAATCTCATGGTTCAGGCTCCTTCTAGTATATATCTCTGCTCGTGCATGTGGTATAACAGTCTGTGAAAACACAAAGACAGCATTTCCCCCAATTTCATGAGACAATTGAGCACTGAATTAGAAGGGTAAATTTCATAAATAATCAAGAGAGATAAAGGAACGAGACTGAAGTTGTAGCTCATCTCTTATCTTCTGGAATGAGCTACATTTTTCTCAATCCAGAACTTCGAGTGTCGGAGCTTTAGTTTCACAGCTCAAAATGATATTGGTATTTCAGATTTAGAACATCCTTTCCACTGTTGCCAAGACCCAAGAACCTGAGAGGCAGAATAGGCCAGGGCAAGCAGCAATGGAGAGCAAAAGCACCAAATATTCCTTGTTCTCCAGTGAGGCTGTGGCATCGTCCAGACATGGGTTGCTACAGTCTGATATGCCTAGAAACTTCATTTTTTGACCACGCCCCTTGTTCCTTCCTCTCAGGCCCAGTTTTGATTCAGTTGGCCTGAGAAAAACATCTCTAGCAGGTCCGGCTTTCTGTTTTTGTCTGTTCGATTATCTCAGACTGAGTTTTTTGACCAAACAGTTCTTTAGGATTTAGCAGAGGTACTGGTCTACCAGGCTTTTAACTGCTTGCAGGGCTGTACCAGTCTACCCATTTGTTTTTGGAGCACACCAGTCAACCACCACACAGCCTTTTACCACTGATCAGCTGTAGGGCAGCCCTTTGAAGTGCCATGGCAAGAGTTTAAACTGTGTTTTGCCGCTCTACCACCACCGAGAGCATCGGAAACCGCTTTGAGGCAGAGAGACAATTGGCCTCAATTGCCAATCTACCACCACCGAGCGGTTTACAAGGAGCAGATCAGTGCACAGAGTCCTCCTGCACCCTCCAAGTGGCTTGTAAACAGCCTGCCAGTCTAGCCTTGCTTCAACGCTGCAGTTGGCGCTGGGAGCTGGCACGATCTAGGTCTGACCTAGACAAGCCGCCCCTTGAGCAGCATCTGCCCTGCTCACGAGTGTGCTGGCTAGCCCGGTTTTCACTGGCACAGCCACCACCGTTTGTTCTGCCACATGGTGAATTTTGGGCCTTTCTACCTCCAGACCCATCTTGGTCACAGTGAGTACAGCATTTTAAAATGGTGGATCATTCTACAGACAGGGAGGTGGCTGGGACCTCCACTGGCAAGAAGGCTTCTTGCAAGCGGAAGCGTATTTCTAAGGCAGAGGCCAAAGACCTTGAACGGAGACACAAGTCCTTAGAAAGGCAGGTCTCCAAAGCTGCTTTAAACTTGGCTGCAAGAGAACCCTGCACCTATACCAGTACTCATTCTCATCAATGTCAGATCCCAGCTCCATTGCATCAGGCTTGCTCCCCTGAAGGGGCAGGCAAGACTTCCATGGATCCAGCCTTGCTGACCCCTGGAGAACAGGGTCCAGCCCCGAATCCTTTTGCTTGTCAGTTGTCTCCTTCTGTACCAAGCTGACCCTGGCAGTGTATCAGCAGTGAACGCCTCAGCAAGCACGTCGCCCTTAACTGTTAGGCCTATCTCTGACCCTTTTAAAGAACTACCCAAAGGTCTACACATTCTTATTGACCAGGCCATTGTCTCTTGCATGGCAACTGTATTCCAGGATCATCATTCGGGATTTGTTCTGCCTCAGCTACAGATCCCAAAGAAGACAGCACACACAAACTCTGAGCAAAACTTAGCTTACCCAAATAATGCAGTTTTAGCAAATGCCGGCTGTTAATAAGCGTTCTTAACAGCTTTCCAGAATTCCACAGATAAGATAGTCAGAGTTTTACTGGAGTTGGCAGAAAGCCCAGAAGCAAGGTTGCAGAGAAATCCCAACGCGATGATTAGTGAACTAAAGTTATTTCCTGCAGCTTGTTACAAGCTGCGTTCTTTCTTAAATAGGCTAAGGGCGTGACCAATTAGCCCCAAGCCTTACTCTCGAGGAGACTTCCTCCTGAGGAACCACTCCTGCCTTTTAGCAGCTCTGCGTGCCCGGGCATTGAGAAGAGGCTCCTCCTCTTCATCCTCTTCACTTAAAGGAGCCTCTGGAGGTTCTGAAGGCCCTGACTGAATCCCTGCCTCTGGCACCACATCTTCTTCAGCCTCCTCCCTGTCCGATTCAGGCGCCAATTGCACAGGCTGTTGGCAGGCCGCAATAGGATCAGTGGTCTCACAGCAGAATACCCATGTTCAAGGCTCTCCTTCAGCCAGCTTGACCGGCTCTCATTCACCTGATGCTTCCAGAGGCAGTGAGGTTTTTGACTTTGAAGATGAACATCATTCTGATTTTTCAGACAATAAGGAGGTATTCCCAGACACATCCAATTTTACAGGGCTTTTTCCTCCAAACTGGTTCAAATCCTTACTGCATAAGGCATAAAGCACAGCAGCCATAAAGGATGACGACACCCCCAGGGAAGGTCAGGAAGTCCAGCAGCGTCAACCACAAGGCCTTTTTTCTGAGCCTGCCCCAGAGCAGCTCTTTATTCTGGCCCCACAATTATTCATCGATGTGGTGCAAAAACAATGGTCAAGCCCAGTAGCCATCCCCTCAGTGAACGGGGCAGATAGGAGATATTATTCTGCAGCTCCCAAGTTCACCCAAATGTTGCAGATTCCCTCGGTTGACAGCCTTGTTGCAACTCTCTCATCATCTTCCTCTTATATAACTGGAGATACATCAGAAGGCCTCTGCCCTGAGGACAAGAAATTTGATCTTTTATTCAAGAAGAATCACCTGGCCGCGGCCTGGGCCATCCAGGTAGCATCCTCAGCCTCCTTTTTCAACTGCACCACTATTCTGTGGCTTCAGCAGCTGCAAGCCCGGGTAGCCCCTAGCGAGGCTCGTCTTCATCAAGACATTAACAAAATTATCACGGCTACCCCATTTTTTGCTGATGCGACCTTAAATGCTGCCAAGTACGCATCAAGGGCTCTAGTATCTGCAGTTTCGGCCTGCAGATTACTATGGCTCCGTCAGTGTCCAGCAGACCTGAAGGCCAAATGGTGCCTGGCTGCAGCTCTGTACATCGTAGAGAAACTCTTAGGCGAATCACTGGAGCTGTTTCTCATAGAAACCGGTGATAAACACAAAGTTCTCCCTTCATCCACTAGACGGGCTGACAGGAGGTCTTCTCCCCTTTATAGGAAGCAGCCTTTTCATGCCTACTCACAGGGAGGTCCTTCCCAGCAGTTCTATTCTCAAGAACCAACTCGTTCATCTGATTGTCAGTCCTTTTGGGACAGGCCCAAGTAATTCCAGCAATCTAAACGGTCCTTTCGCAGTTCCAGCTACCGCCAATCCCGCAGCCGCAAATGACTCACTGCCCAATCTTCCCATAGGGGGCCGCTTGGCTCTCTTCACAGACAGGTGGGAACTCACAGATCACCTCAGATCATTGGATTCTTACTGGAGTCAAATTCGGACTTCCCCTAGAGTTCCTCTCCCAACCCCTGAACCGCTTCATACAGTGTCGTATCTCAAACAACAGGACCAGGCAAAAGCTTATGGAACAGGCAGTTCTACACCTCCTCCAGACTCAAGCTATAGAGGCAGTTCCAAAAAGCCAGTGGGGACAGCTACTACTCCACTCTATTCGTGGTGACAAAGTGTTCGTGTGTGTGTGGAGAGCGATTCTAGATTTAATGCACACATTGCATACCAAGGTCAGGGTCCCTCTCCAGGTCAGAAAATCTCTATATTGGTGGACATCAGCATCCCTGGACAAGGGATGTCTCTTCTTGGACCACCAATGACTCACTCTTACGGTGGACGCCAGCCTCTTTGGCTGGGGGCTAACCTCAACTCCCAAGTGGCGCAAGGTCACTGGTCATCCAAGGACCTAGGCAACCCGATCAACTGGCTGGAGTTGAAGGCGATTCGCCTGGCCCTCAGTCACTTTCAACCGTTCCTTCAGGATCAATATGTACTGGTCTTGACGGACAACGTTGCCACAATGGCACACATCAACCGCTAAGGGGGAACATGCTCCAGGCGGCTCATGGAAGAGTCCTTTCACCTAGGCAGTGGGCCGAGCAGAATATCCTCTCCCTGCAGGTGGAGCACATCACAGGGACAGCAAACCTCAAAGGAGACTTTTTTCCAATTCTTTTTCTTCGACTCTGGCATCTTCTGGTACCACGATATCAATACATTGTACGTTTCGGTTTTCAACAACTGTGATATCTGGCGTGTTGTGTTCCAAGTACGATCCATCTGTATTCGAAAGTCCCACAAGATCTTCACCTTCTCATTTTCTATAACTTTTTCCCATTATGTTCCCATGATATTTTGGATACAGGAAAGATGTATCTTTTACATAATGACCAGTGGATTAATTTAGCAGTTCGGTCCTGTCTAGCTTTGTAATCAGTTTGTGCGATTTTGCTGCATTCACATATTAAATGTGAAACCGTTTCAACTTTTTGCAAAGTTGGCAGTTTGGATTGTTGTTGTTACATACTTCATTCATTAAACATGAAACTCAGTCAACTGAACATTCAAAAATGCATCACGAATACCATTGACTGGTGCTAATGGTTGATATGGGATGCTGCTAGGTATTAACCAAGTTGTTGTTGTTATTGTTATTTTGTTATTATTATTATTGTTCATCACACAGTCAGATGCTCAGACTGGATTTGGCATTTTTGTCTACTTGTCGAGTCCTTTCCAAGGATCTGGGATAGGCAGATTTTGATGGTATTAGAAGTATCATCACAGGATGTGAGCTATTCCAAGTAAAGCCATCTTTTGTAATTGACTGAAGGTGAATTTGTCAATGCCGGTGATGTGTTCAAGGGGTGCTCCAGTTGTTTTGGGATTGCATCCAAGGGGCTTATTACCATACGTACTACCTTTGTTTTCTTTTGCCACAGTCATTTTATTTCTATTTGCAGGTCTTTGTGTGTTGTTACCTCCTCCAGTTCTTTCTCTTTTCTTCTGCTGCCTCCAGGTGTTGCCACATCCACTATCAAAGCTTTTTTGTCTTTCTTATCGGCAATTGTTAAGTGTGGGGTATTATGTGGCAGGTGCCTGTATGTTTGAATTCTAAAAGCAATTCTATCGGCATAACTATAGATATGCTCTGTGAACTACAAGGAGGAACCATCTTAGCCTTCTTCAAGTTTACCAGAGGAAGTTTACCAGATGAAAGGCCCGGCCTCTCCCCCTTATTCAAGAAAGTAAAGACTCTTGAAACTTGGCATTTCAAAAGGAACCTTTTATTGAATAGAAGTGATAGCGGGGCGAAAAGAAAGCAGGCTCTGAGGGCCCGCAGGCCATGCAGTTAGAATAAAGGAATTAGAAACCCCTACCAACAGTCCAATGTGGATTCAGCCAATCCAGAGGTGCGAAGATGTTATTGTACCAGCTGCTTCAAGAAAATGATAAGGGAACTTTTTTAGGGTCATCCTTCTACCGGCTCTTGAGCGATGAAATCCACAAGGCCCTTCCTCCCCTTACATTCCCTAAAAGGTGAGAAAATGCCAGGCTGCTTAGGCGCCAGGCTACAAGGTAATATAGTACTATACTGTATCCTACAGTAATGCAGGATACAGGATACATCATGGAGAAAGCCATAAATTAGGAATGCAATAATAAATGCAAGGGTCCCACTCTTTCCCCTTGAGAAATGGCAGATTCCATCTTCCGCTGCCTCTTTTATGTTCAGGAAAGCAGTTCTTCCCTTCTCTTTTCAGGGACTCCAGACTACATTCCACCACATTATGAAGCCTTGGACATAATCTCTGTAGTGTAATAAAAATGGTAACAACGGGGGAAGGAACCACATGCAAAGGTTCAGTCCTGGAGCTGAGTGAAAATTGAATTATAGATCCAGGAAAATCCATGATGGAGAAATCATCTTCACTTCCCATCAGAGAAAGGGTGCACTTTCAAGGATCTTCCCAATGGCTCACTTAAATACTCTCCTCTCATTTGTGAGTCAGTTTTGTCTAGTTTTTTATCCGTTTGGATGTCCCTACTGCCACTCCCCTTTGCCTCTGGCCTGGCTGATAGTCAGAAGGCAGTCTCCTCATTTTCTGTTCCTCCTCCACCCTCTTAATATCACCAACCAGGGGAAAAACCATCTGCTAATCACAGCACTGCTATGATGGGTGGTGCTTTTAACCAACAATTAGACCTGGATAGACTTAACTATCTGTCAGAACTCACTTCTTCTGTCACTTCTGGGGAATGGCTACCAAGGCTAAGACAGCTGGCTGGCAAAAGGAGAAAGTAAACACCTTGCCCTCCAGTTCACCAAGTCAATCCCTAGTTCAAAGACTTGGATGAGTCTGAATAACTGACTGTCCAAGCAACATCTGGATGAGCAGTAAATTCCTGTTCAAAAACAATTCATAGAACTGCTGAGAGACACAATGGGAGAGCTTCATAAGTTGGTGCTTCCTTTGTGGCGTCACTGGGCAACCCACCGCTTGTCCGTTGTTTGACTCCCTTGAATCCAGGTTTAGTACAGTAGAGGGAACTATACTATGTAATAGTCAAGAGATTTGACTCTTTTTCTGCCTGGTCACCATGCAACATCCCCTCTTCCCATTGCTCAGAAATTATTTGGGACACTTGACATTACAAAATGCATCAGATTGTACCATTGCTCATTGGATATTTATTTAACGGTCGTTTAATACTATATTTTAAGTTCAAGTATGGACATGGGTATATGTCAGAAAAGAGAGGCCACAAGGGAATGCCTGTGGTGTGGTAGCGGACATAAGAGTGGTTCAAAAGTAGCATAACTAGATAACTCAAGGCACATTCTGGAGGCAAAAATGAAAATGTAGTTGAAGTAAAGTATTAGTCACAAAAGGGATGAAGATTCTGACTGCAAAATAGTTTTCCTTTCAATGATCTTAGGCGGATGGGGTAGGAGAAGGAAAGAACATCTTAAGCAGCACGGATCACTAAAAATTATACCAACTCATTTTCATGTTAAGTTTTGTTTGGGCTGGTCCAACAGTCCCCAAATATTTCCAATACTCAGTCTTGACCCAGCAGTTCACTTAAAAATATAAATACACATATCCATACACAAAGGAAGATGGGGGGGGGAGGGAGGGGAGAATTTGGGAGAGCACGCACATATACTTATATATAAAAGTGAACCAAGGTTACTACCGCTGTGCTATGCATGTTTAGGGTAGAAAAAGTCCTTGATCAGTGCACATGGAATGTCATGGATCTTCAATTCAGTTGTGGAATTTGGATGATTCACTTATGGCCAGGATGGTAAACCTATGGCACACATGCCAGAGGTGGCACGCAGAGCCCTTATCTGTGATCACACATGTCAGCCAACTGGTATTTGGGTTTCTGGCGCTCTGGCATGTGCAAAGACCACCTGGATGCCACGCGCATGGGCACCGGCCAGCTGGTCTTTGGCTACCAGCACTCTGGCAGGCGCGCATACATTCCAGTTTCAGCACTAGGTGCCGAAAAGGTTCGCCATCACCGACTTATGCTCTCCCCTGACTCTCTATGCTGCTTATCTCTTCTGCTTAGTCTTTTGAAATTTTGAAATTTCAACAGCCATTCATCAACTTTCCACTCTTTATCTTTACTGCCTAAAGATATACATCTACAATACATTGATATCCTGATTTAGTTTCTGAAACTTAACATTTGATATTAAACAGGGGAAACAAAGAAATATTCAGCTGCATGGAGATGAGATAACATAAGGTGAGAGGAAAGCAATGCAACATTCATTGCCAACGATGCTGTCCTGCCTCACAGTGAGGCCATCCTGCTGACCAGGGACAAAGCTACAAAGGGACTTAAAAAATGAGTTGCTTCACTATACAATGGGAGGGCAGGCCAGGATAAGTAGGATCCCAGAGTTAAGACAATAACTACAGGATCCAATGGCAAGAGCTATAGAAGGGCCAGCTTCTTCGTAGTGCAATCCCAAATGTTTGAATTTCAATTCTGCAACAGTAGTTTGATCACCATAATACAATAAACAACTTTCTGAATTCCCCTGGATTCATTTTCCAAGACTGGGTGAAAAATGGAAAGAAATATTCAGAAAAGGATAGGAATCATCTTAATCTACGAAATATATATTCCCTCCCCCCTCCTTTGTCTTGACTGTAAACAATCAGGATGGAAAAAGTATTGATGCTTTTGAGCTTTGGTGCTGGAGAAGATTCCTGATTTTTAAAAAAATCCTTGGAGTACTCAATCAAGGCCCAAATAACTTGGCTCAAATTATCCTACTTCAGACACATTATGTGAAGACTTGCCCTCTGTAACACTGGGAAAGATGGAAGGAAAGAGAAGGTGAAGGTGAAAGACCAGGCTGGGGACAGATAGTCCTGGAGAAAATCTACAAGGTTGTAAGAGTCAACAATCATTTTATTATTTATTTATTTAATTAAATTTATATACAATCATAATGGGCAACCAACTAAATATGAGCCAGCAGTGTGCCGCGGCAGCCAAAAAAGCCAATGTAATCCTAAAAAGCATTAACAGAGAGATACAATCAAGATCAAGTGAGGGACCACATCTAGAATACTGCATCCAGTTTGGTCACCACACTATAAAAAAGATGTTGAGATTCTAGAAAAAATACATAGAAGAGCAACCAGGATGATTAGGGGACTGGAGACTAAAACATATGAAGAACGGTTACAGGAACTGCCATGGCTAGTCTAGTGAAGAGAAGGACCAGGGGAAACATGATAGCAGTGTTCCAATATCTGAGGGGCTGCCACAGAGAGGAGAGGTTCAACCTGTTTTCCAAGGCACCTGAAGGCCAGACAAGGAATAATGGATGGAAACTGATCAAGAAGAGATTCAACATAGAAATAAATTTTCTGACAGTGAGAACAATCAACCAATGGAACAGCTTGCCTTTGGAAGTTGTGGGAGCTTCATCACTGGAGGCTTTCAAGAAGAGATTAGACTGCCATTTGTCAGAAATGGTGTAGGATCTCCTGTTTGGGCAGGGGATTGGACTAGAAAACCTACAAGGTCCCTTCCAACTCTCTTAATCTATATCTGTATCAATCAATCAATCAATCAATCTCCACATTTTACTTTAATAGCTTCGAAGAAGGGTATCTCTTTCCACAAAGATTGGATGGTGGGGGCGAGTTATAAACTGAGCACAGCTCAGCTTCTCTAAATTGTCATTATATTTGACAAATTCCAGTGATAGCAAGATTTCTTTTTGCCTTTACATGGCATCTTCCTACATACGTGTGTGAAGCGTGTGCATGATGCAAACCGGTGGTAACACCGGTTGAAACCCACCACTGATCCAGACTCAGAAAGAACTCTTGAATAACGGTTAATAATTTGCTGTATCTTTTTCGGCTTCAATAATGCATTGTGGTAGTTTCTGGATGTCAGGGCCTCTCCCATTGAGTTAAAATCCTATCCACTAATCCTCAAATTGATAGAAAACTGTATTGCAAACATATAAATTTGCTGTCCCACTGTTAATCCTTATCCTGCCTCTATGGCCCTTGTTTTGACATGTTGCTGAATGACGCTGCTTGATAAGCAAACTGATTGAGTCTTCCAGCTTTGCTGTTCTCCCTCTTCTGTAGGACACCAGTCAGGCCAGTGGAGAAAATATCCATCAATCATGATGCAGCAACAGCAAGGAGACATCTCTAGCTCCACTCATCATTTCTAAACTCCAAAGCCTTGAGCCAGGATGAGCTACACCTGCCTTGGTTCTCTTTTCTGTGGCCCCTGGAGGCCTTCCCTAAGATAATTTCACCAAAACGATGAATAAGATATATAATATATACGCTTCCCACTCCAATCTGAAGAAAACATTGCCATTGCTTCTCTGGTTATGTCACTGCCATGTTCCTTCTATGGCCTTCAAAGGTCAAGTTTGTTAACAGCGCAGACTCTGGCTACAAAAAGGTTGCCCATCCTTGAACCAAAGTCTTGGACTTAAGACTAAAGTTCATGTGTGCCCTCAAGGAACACTCTGTGGTTCTAAGACAATTGGATCCTCCCTCCTCCCTTTGGTTGCCAATCTGGGAATTAGAATGCTTCAGCTCACAAAAATGCTACGAGCAATTTAACGAGCATCAAAAAAAACCTCTCTGCACTTTCTTGAAAAGTTAGACATACTATAAATAAGTCATAGCAGAATTTCTTGTTTGAAGAAATGGAAGGAGGAGGTTCACCTTGGAAACAGGTCCCTGTGTTTTTTTCTTCCCTCCCCACTGTGCAGAAAGGAAAGGGTTAGAGTTAGGCACCATCAACAAATAGCCCATTAAAAAAATGAAGTCACACCTGTCTCAAAATAGATTTGGCCCTATACCACAAGGAATTCTGAGGTTTAACACAGATTCCTTTGTGAGAAAACGAAAAAAGAATACTTTCCCCTCAATTCACAGCTGTAAAAGAGTACAGAGTGGGTTCAATCTAGGGCAGATTTTTCTCACATAGAATAACCATAAGACCTAATGAACTTAACATGTACGAGAACAGAGATGATGCTCTCAATTTTCTGAAATGCAGAACAGAAAATGCACACACACAATGCACACATGCACACAAACTACACTTTCCTGGCAGATACAGCATACTATGAGTATTTGCAGTCCAGATTAGGATTGTGTGGGCTTCAAAATTCATTTGAAAAAAGCATTTCAGACTTTGTGTGAGCACTACACCTTTCTATCATTCATTAAAGCAACCTTGCTTTTCTGAGACTCCCCCCCAAAA
Source organism: Masticophis lateralis (assembly GCA_030761175.1). Classification (NCBI taxonomy): domain Eukaryota; kingdom Metazoa; phylum Chordata; class Lepidosauria; order Squamata; family Colubridae; genus Masticophis; species Masticophis lateralis. The sequence goes on from JAUDYJ010000002.1 coordinate 148,792,921, forward strand.
AAAGTCCCTGTTTTAAGAAGTCCACCATTAACGTTATTGCATCTCTTAAAGTATTTTGAAGATTGAAAGAGTAGTTAGGTGTTTTAATGAATAGCAAAGAATAGCTATGTTCATGTGACGTTCAATAAAGTCTTCCAAATTATGTTTAAAGCATTTTGTTGCTAGATGCGAAGTCGTGTCTGACCCATCGTGACCCCATGGACAACTTTCCTCCAGGCCTTCCTGTCCTCTACCATCCCCCAGAATCCATTTAAGCACACGCCAACTGCTTCAGTGACTCCATCCAGCCACCTTGTTCTCTGTCGTCCCCTTCTTCTTTTGCCCTTAATCGTTTCCAGCATTAGGCTCTTCTCCAGTGAGTCCTTCCTTCTCATTAGGTGGCCAAAGTATTTGAGTTTCATCTTCAGGATCTGGCCTTCTAAAGAGCAGTCAGGGTTTATCTCCTCTAGAACAGACTGGTTTGATCACCTTGCAGTCCAAGGGACTCGCAGGAGTCTTCTCCAGCACCACAGTTCAAAGACCGCAATTATTTGGCGCTTAGTTGAAAGCATTCCTAAGGCCTAATATGTTTCTCTCGTCTTCCTCCTCATACAAGTTAGTCCCAGTCAAACAAATAACAAAGATTTAGGCAATCCTCAATTTAAATAAATGTAAAAATTTAACAAAATTGAACTTTACTTACATTTTCAGCTCTTACCCACATTTTACTTCTTGTAAATACTTAAGCAAACATATTGCTGCACAAATTATCCTTGAAAATTTAGAGACCAGTAATATTCAACAGCAGTTCTATTTTATTTCTCCACTTGTTTAACTGTAAAGTATTAGGAGCCATAGACATGGCTGGGTGGGCCAGGAGTGGGTGAATACCAACAAAAGAAGACACTTGGAACCTTAGAGAAAGTCCCACAATGTCTGGAGAACCAAGTTAGCCACCCCTCTGGTCTTTTGTTTCTTTCTCCTTGTTTAGTGAAGAGAATTAGCACCTAACTAACATAAAGGAAATAGAATTGGCAAGATGCTCATCTGATTGCAAAAGTTTGGCAGAACTGGAATTATAATTCAAAAGAGGAATATTTTCTAAAGGAGGAAAATGCTGGTCCTTCTGATCCAACTGTTAAATCAACTAAGCAGAAAATCTTTCCATCTTTATCTGATTTTTGTTGATACAACATCTCTAAATAGTTGTCCCTTGAGCAGTTTTATTTCAAAGCTCCTTCACCCTGGTTCTTGTTTGTCCGTACCTCCAGCTCTGGAGAGGATTCCTAGCTGATGCCTTGACACCAATTAGATGTTTGCTTCAATCTCAACTTGCACAGAATCCAAGATGAGAAAATGACCCCCAATGCGAAAGAGAATTTCCTTTTTTATTGTGGATGTTGGAGACCAGCGGGTCCTGAAATTCTACAGAGAAAAAGATGATAGATGCATGTGATCACCTGAATTTCCTAGGGACTGGAAGATTTCTCTTTCATTCACACTTCAGCTGTGATGGTATGAGGCAGTGGTGAAATCCAATTTTTTTTACTACCAGCTCTGTGGGCGTGGCTTGGTGGACATGGCTTGGTGGGCGTGGCTTGGTGGGCGTGGCAGGGGAAGGATACTGCAAATTTCCACTACCGGTTCTCCAGAACCTGTCAGAATCTGCTGGATTTCACCCCTGGTATGAGGGAATGCACGTTGGCAGGAGCATTTTATTCTATAAAATCAGCACAATTCTACTCCTGTCCTTGAAAGCTAACTTGGCCTGCCCTAGCGTCAAGATGGAACTGTGCCCGTTAGTCCCGATGCCAATAGGCACCACCCCAGTTGGCCTTCCATTCTCTCTAATGGCAGGATCTTGTAAGATGGGCAGGATGTTTCTGCTACAATATTGCTCACATGCATGCACAAGATTCAATCTTTGCAGTTGAATACCTGCCCCCCCACCTTGCCCAAGTTTAAGGAAAAGCCAAAAAAAAAAAAAAAGAGAGAGCGAGAAAAAGAATCAGAATTTTAAAATCTTCAAGCCTAATTGCAACAGAACAAAGATAAATGGCTTGGCGAGCAGTATCCTTCTGTTGTGGTGCCAAAGGGAGAAGTCAAAAGCCAAGCTGATTCAAGTTGGAGGAAATACTTAGATGGAGGGAACACTGAGGCCGGAATATAGGAAAGCCAGGTTTGAATCTCAGCTGAATGCGCCATCTATCCATAGGTCAACCTCTACCTTCTGTCTGTCTTTCATCTATTCTTCCTACAGAAAGAAGCCATTCATTTAATTCAAAATGGCATCATATAACTGAGGTGGTGGTGGTGGGAGAGCAGGGGAGGTTGTAGACTTGTGATTGATTTAGGCATATACTTCCACCTTTAAAAAAAACCATGTATAAAGACAGAGACCAGCTATTGGCTCTAATTAGAGAAATACATGAGTGTAATATGCAAAGTTTCTTCTAAAATTTTGCTCTTGCTAAAAGAGACAGCTGGAGAACACTGCTACACTAATTCATGGTGAATCCAGCAATTTTTAACAAGGAACCTATTTTCAACTTGGATGGGCCAACCAGGGTCTCTTTAACCCTTTTTTTCCCAGTGCAAAGAAGAGCTGGGAACTATGCATCTTGTCTAAAGATCAATTCCTCAAAAATGTTACACTGCAAAAAGTTGTTTACACACCAGTGGAGCTTCCAAGCCAAGCACTGTCAGTAATAAGGACATGACACATCAAAGTCCTAGTGAAGCTGACTCATGTGGTTATCACCGTGTTTAGACTGCCTCAATTTGCTGTAATGGGGCTGCCTTGAAGAGGATTTGGCAACTGTAATTAGTAGAGCAGCCAGGCTATCAGCAGAAAGAAGCCATGTAATACCAATAATCCACGGGCTGTATTGTTTACCAGTAGATTTGTAGGCCAGTTCGAAGTGCTGGAATTAAATTATAAAGCCCACATTGCATATCCCTTGGGTATCTTAGAAACCGGCTACTTCAGATTAAATCGGATTGCCCTGTGCAAAGATCCAGACCCAATAAGCAAAATTCATTTCAATTCAAATTCAGTTCAAACCTTTATTGTCAATGCACATGATGTATACAATGAGATTGGATGAGCCTCCCTTACTGCAGTCCCCCCAACACAAAATACATCTCAATAACCCATAAGTGAAAGAAGGGGGGAAAACCCTAACCCAATAGATCTTACTAAGAGACACACAATCCTTTATACATATATGTGCATAACATTACCTTATATTACACCAGTGTAGACATGTTACATCTTGTGCTGCCCTGCAAATCTATCATATTAAATAGTTATGGTGTTATGTTGCATTCAGAAGTCTGACAGCCCACGATATAGCTGTTTTTAGCCGGTTCGTTCGACTGGCTATGCTTCTATATCTTCCGCCCGATGGATCATCCATCGTGCAAAATCATCCGGAGCGATTTCCCTCACCCTGCTAAGACATCATACTAGCAATTTCATCTAGTGAGATCAGGGGACAGCCCATGGTATTTTGTGCTGTACTTATCACCCTTTGTAATGTCTTTCTATCCACGGCTGTCAAGCCAGCATACCATATTGTAACGCAATATGTGAGGATGCTTTCTATCATAAACTGGTAGAAGGAGGTCATCAGTTGTTGTTCTACCTTGTTTTTCCGCAAGATCCTGACGAAATGGAGTCTCTGTTGAGCCTTCTTGACCACCTGGATCATATCACTTTTCCAGGTGAAATCTGTTGTGGCCCACCAGTGGCCAGCAGAGCTGGCAGCAGAGTCGGACGGTGAGGAGGTTGGGGAGGAACTTGGGCCAGTTCTGGGGGCTGGGGAAAGCTCGGATGAGGGCTCTGCATTGGAGGCAGAGAGGGGGCCAAGGCCATCTAATAGTTCTTCGCTGCCTCCGGAGTCTGACAGCAGCGAGGCAGAAGAACAGCATGAGCCTGTTCCCAGTGTGCGCATGTGCAGAGCTGCCAGGAGATAGGAACAATTAAGAAAACAGGATCGACTTGGGAGTAAGGCTTGGCGATGATTGGCCCCTCCCATAACACATAAAAGAGAAGCAAACAGGATGTGAGCTTTTGCAGGAAGCAATTAGTTCATCTGGTCTGTAAAAGCTGTGGAAAAGTTCTGTCTGACTCTGTGCTAAGTTTGGCCTTGCCCTGTGTGTAGCAATTAGTTCTCTGGCAGCATTCCAAGAGAGATAAGGTGAATGTTTGTAAACACTCCCCCTGCAAGACTGTGTGATAAGCCTTTCAACTGGGAATGACAATAATTCACAGCCATATGAATTAAAGAGGTTTGCCGAGACTAAGTTTGTGCTATATACTTTCTAAGGAAGCCTAGGTCAGAACAAGATCTCCACTAAGATGTACTCCCAGGAATTTGAAAGAGGAGACCCTCTCCACACAGCCCCCCTTGATGTAAAATGGAGCAGGTTCCTCTCTCTTCTTCCGGAAGTCTAGCACTATCTGCTTGGTCTCGCTGATATTTAGGTGCAAGTTGTTTCCTAAGCACCATGTGATTAACTTCTGGACCTCTTCCCTGTATGCTAATTCGTCACCTCTTGTAATAAGACCCAGTACAGTGGTATCATCTGCAAACTTGATAATCACATTAGATGGGTCAGAAGATACACAATCGTATGTGTACAATGAGTACAGGTAGGGACTGAGCACACAGCCCTGAGGAGATCCAGTGCTGAGCTTCAGAGAGGAGGATATAAAAGACCCAGCCCTCACTGTTTGTGGCCGGTCCATCAGAAAGTCTTTAATTCATTCACAGTAATGAACCGAGCTTGGGTGTCAGGCATTATGGAAGTCATTCCACCACAACTGGCAGCCCTTGAAAAAAAAGAGGACCAGGTCCTACTTATTAAAATTTAATAAATAGCCAGTAAACCTCAGTATAATACAAATATATGTACCTACTACAAATGCAATGGAGGAAGACATCACAAAATTCAGTGGCAGCTTGAAAGAAGTGCTAGATTTAAATTAAGGATGTACTATGGATGGTTAGAATGCAAGTTGGAGAAACCCAGAATCAAAGGAACTTCTCAACTGGACAATTGCAACAAAGCAGAAAGTTAGTTTTGAAAATATCATTGTTTGTTTATTGCCGGCTTCTGCTTCGAGCAGCACAAATACAGATTCTGTACCTGGATATCACCACTGATCAAAGCTCAAAGGAAAATGGATAGACTATATATACTGAAACTCTGATAAATAGGATCATACAATGACAGAAGCATTTGTGGAGAAACAAAATATTCAGGAACCAGCTTCACTAGAAAGTGAGGTATCTCAGACAATAAACCATCTGTAAAATAGATAAATAACAGAGGCAGATGAAATAGTGAATAGTTTAAAATTATAGGAAAAAGATAGTTTAACTGTCAATAAATATGGAGAAGATTACAATGACAAAGACCAATGTGCCTGTGCAAGAAATAGGAGATATAAGAACATGTGTAAATTACTGAACCTTTAGACTAATTCCACACATATGCAAAACTTTGCTTACAGTGAAGAATAAATCTAAATGTAAGAGAGAAATGCTAAATGAACAGGCAGGTTCAGAAAAGGCAGTGGGACATGAGGTCAGATAGCTAAAATTAAATGAATAATGGAGAGAACAAGGAAGTACATGAAATAAGTTTACCTTGGCTTCATTTATTACAACAAGAGCTTTGTGTAGATCACAGCAGAACATATTAAGTCTGTTCTAGAATGCCTGATTATTTTTCTCAGGAATTTTTACACTGAAGAAAAAATCGAAGAACTGAAAAAAAACTAAAGCTCTTTAAAATAGGAGATGAAGATGTAGATTATCTTGTAATTTGTTTAATGTACACAACTAAGATGGCTGGAATCAAAATTACAGGTCAAAAAAGTAATAGTTTCATGTAGACAGACAATTCACTTTACTGTTAGTTAAAATTAGGTAACTTAAAAGAGTTCATTACACAAGAAAATGTGGAAAACAAAAATCTGGGTTAATATTATTATATTAATAGGACAGAATATTCCTGCATGCTTAGTGAATTTACAGGCGAAGGTGGACAAAAGTCAAAACAGTAGGAAGTTTTGTCTTCTTGGGCTCAAGTACAAATAAAGATGGACAAAAGGAATCAATCCTATGCACGAAGCCAATGACAAACTTGGGCAGATCATGCCAAATAAAGACATTTTGATGACAGCTAAAGCAAGAACAGCTAAAATAAGCAATGGCCTTTCCAAGATTACGTATATGTGTAAACACTGGACGCTAAAAGGCCAGAGAAAGGGCATTTGAATTATAGATTTGAAAATGACTACAAAGAGTCCTAGGAGCTGCAAGAATAAACTATATCAATTGGTCCAGGGCCAATCATAAGCTGATTGCTCCCCAAGCAATGATCAGCAATTAGAAACTCACATATTTTAGGTATGTCATGCAAATGAAGCATTGACTAGATGATGTTATTATGTTTGGAAGGGATACTAGAAATGGAAGGGGAAAATGACCCAAGAGAGATCACTAGAATGTTCCTTCCCAGTCTCACAGGGAAACTAGCAAGCCCGCCTTTAAACAATCACATAAACAGGAGTATTTGTAAATATTAGGTGCCCACAATTATCAAGGCGAGCACAGAACTTTGCATTCTGAGGATCAAATTCCCCTGCTCCATTTTTTTTAAAGCAAATTTCTAGACTTCATAACTTGCTGGCAGGGGAGAGAAAAGAAATATGCACACACCACTTAAATGGTACTCTCAAGAAGGTACTATTAAGACTTTCAATATCCACAAAATAACACTTCAGTAAATTTGCAAAGTTCTAGTCCCTAAACAAGGTTACCAGAAGAAGAATTCATTATGCAAATGATGGGGGGCAAAAAACCCAACTGAATCTGCTCAATTTATTTAGAATATAGTTAGAATTAGTTAGTTTTTGGAGCGTAATTTTAGTTACCATGGTATAAGTAATCATTTCAAATCATTGAATCATTTCTAGTCATTTTTAGAGAATGGGCATATAGTGTTTGTAGCAAGTTTAGATTTACTAAATAAAACTACTATAAATGCTATATATTGGGCATGCTACCATCTTTTATCTCCTTTGCCTCCCAGGTACCTATACAAGGATGAGGTTCAATAAACTATTATCTTGATTGGAACTGACGATTTGAGAGGTTGGTTGGAGGCTGCCCTGGTTATTCTTTCTTCCATCCTTGGTCTAATAGTAGGAAGGAGAAAGAGGGCTGAACTGTGAGGTGTCCCTTGAGATTCTGCCTCAAAGGTAGACTCTGAGGTAATGAACCGAACTTGGGCGTCAGGCGTTATAGAAGTCATTCCACTACAACTGGCAGCTCTTGAAAAAAAAGAGGCCCAGGTCCTACTTTATTGCTCACTTGCCCACCCATGCAGCATGCTCTCCTGTGCCTTGAAGCTTGGCCACATCTGAGCAATGAGTAATCCCTCGTGGCCTAGCATGCATGCAGCCATCTTCTCACCCCCAATCCAATGTAACCAAAGCTACATGCAGAGAAGGTGAGCACTGAGGCAGAAGAGATTCTGATCTGTCCTGACAGCCTGGCCCAGTTTTCTGCTGCTGCTGCTACAACAGCCAGAGGTAAAGAGGCATCAGTTAAGGGGAACCCAAGGTCAGAGAGAAGAAAAGGGTAGAGAAGAGACGGGACAGGACAGGAAGGGAAGGGAAGGGATGGGACAACAGAGGTAAAGAGATGTCAGCTAAGGGGAACCCAAGATCAGAGACAAGGGGAGGGAAGGGGAGGGAAGAGAAGGACTGGTGAGATGCAGAAGACTATACGAAAAGAAACAAGTACTAAAAACAGCCTCAGCAAATTTCATCATGAACTAAGAATGCAGCTGAGTGCTTAAACAGGGATATTTTGGATTACAATTTTATGACTTGAACTCCAGAAACAAGGCCTAATAGTTGCAGAGGAAGCCAGAAGAATCAGAATCTTAATTTTTTTTTTTTTTTGATTTATATGCTGCCCTTCTCCGGAGACAATGCGTTAAGCAATAGCCTTCATACTTTTGTATATTTTATACAAAGTTAGCTTATTGCCCCCACAAACTGGGTCCTCAATTTACCCACCTTAGAAAGGATGGAAGGCTGAGTCGACCTTGAGCCTGGCTAGGATTGAACTCACAGAAATTACAGGCAGCTGGTGTTAATTGCTGCCTTTAGTAGGAGGCATTAGCCCCCTACGCTACACAGGCTCCTTGTATGTGTGCCTAGGCCATTTCTACAACAATGCAATTGGTTGGTTTTTTCCCCCCATGTACATCAATGCAGGCCACTGCTAGGCAAACATTGGACTGGTGGGTTTGTCTGATTCATGTTGCTGGAGAACAAGGACAAAAATCCTCTAGTGTAGGGCTTAACTATGTAAATAAAATGAAACCTTTACTAATATTGGTTAGATCTCTCAAGTTATTTCTGGTTAGGGGAAGACTGCTTCCAGAGATAAGCACTACTTTTAGATATAGGTAATTTTTGTTCATTAGAGTACAATGGTATTTCTCAACTTGGTAGCTTTTAAGATGAGTGGATTTCAACTCATAGATCTTCTCAGTAACTATGAGTAATTTTTTTATATATATAATTTCTTTCTCTTCAGGACTTTCATCCAGTCTCTTCAGGACTTCAATTCTGCTTTTCTGGGAACCAGCAAAATTTTGTTTTCTTTCCCAGCTCGAAGTAATGGAATATATCAGATTCTTCTGTTCTTCTGGATATCTTTCCCATGTAAAATGACATTTTGGAAGATTAAATGTAGTACATAAGATCCCTTTGTACAGTATAATAGAGTAGTGGTTGGTCTACCCGTAATAGTATTCTGAAATCAGGAAATATCTTTTTACCCAAATCAAAATAGTACCCATCAAGAAACTTTACTTCTTTTCCATGTAAGGTAGATTTGTTTATTTGCTTCAAATTAGCATGTAATTAAAAACCGTATCACCAATTTTCCAAATAGCTTGGAACCATGACTAGTGATAAATTTGAAATTGTGCAAGCAAGGGCTCAGGCAAGTTACAGGCAGGAGAACAAGGACAAGCTGATTTTCCAGTAGTTAGGAGAGTGCAGTGTGTGCTAATTCCTTGCCTCTCAATTTATTTAGAAAATGTTGCGCAAAATAAGTCTTTATAGGCTGATTTCCCTAAATAGCATAATCTATGTAGGTGACAGTATTCACGTGGGGTTTTTTGGCACACAATCTGATAGGTTTTGTATAAAATATCTGCATATCTTAGTACAGTGGGGTCATAAAATAATTCACACCGAAAGGCACCTCCTGTTTTTACGCTGAGCATAGTTAAGAACCTGCCAATTGGCAGAATACAAGAAGGATCAGAATCCTGGGGCTAGATTGGAAAGATGGAGCTTTAAATTCCTGTTCAGTCAGAGAGTACAAGCAGTTTTAGGCAAGTTAGTTTTTCTAGGTCTGGCTTATCATCAAAGCAAGGATGAAGCAGGAATGCCCAGAGCTTGCTGGATGACATTAAAGTACATTAGGAACCGAAGAAACTTGGTCCACATGTAATTCTAAGTTACAACAGGGATATTTTGGTTCTGACTTAGCATGTCATGATAGTCCAGACACTCGCGGAAGAGTATATAACCATGGTAAACACCCCAGGGCCTTAACAAAAGATATGAACTCACCCACTTGTCCAGCTTGTCCAGTACTACCCATGTCAAGAGTAGGGCACTAATTTTGGACCAGGGGACTCATCTGGAATTTTAAGAGGAAGTTTTGCGGCCTCTCCCCCCGCCCTCTCCGCAAAGGGATGGTACATGACAGCCTCCTATTTACAAAATGGCTGCTGTGGTCATCATTTAAGGGAAGACATTGTCATGAAATTACTCTTTACCACCACCAGGGTGTTCGGCACTAAGTGACTTTGGGCCAAAAGTCACCTTGCACAATGCACTTAGCAAAGACTTCAACAAAATATTTACAAGGTTGTCCACAGGCTTCATATGGCCTACTGCTGCTTCACACAATCTGGCAGAGTCCTTCAAGCTCTCAGACAGAGGTTTTTTATATTATTTGATTGATTATGTGCCATTAAGTCAGTGTTGACTCTTAGCAACCACACAGATTGATTTTCTTCATGAAGATCAGACTAGTCCTTCAGGTCTCCCAATGGTGCACTGATTGCCACTATAACTGAGAACATCCACCTTGATCCTGGTTGTCCTGGGTTTTTTTCTTTCCAGCTTTCCCAGCAGTAAAGTCTTTTCCAGAGAACCAAGTTTTCACATTATGTGTTTGAAATAGAATAATTTGACCCTGGTTATTTGTGCCTTGAATGAGAATTCTGGGTTGATTGGTTTATATTATTTACATTTAGCTAAAAATTAAAGCTGCCCCCCCCCCCACAACATTATTGTTCAATGAACACTCATCTCCAAGTATTAAAATATGCATTTTACTTATTTGGTATCTTTTTAAAATGTTTCTGGTGTTACTGGATGACTTGGGGAAACTTTTAAACTGCCATAGATGACTCAGTAAATAGAACCTAATCTCAAGTGACACTATTTTACTGCAAATCTCAATGCTATTACTAGGGAAGCTCAACCCTACCTTCAATATATATTATGCAAATAATGGAGGTGCTACAAATGAAATCATTTGTAATGATTAACTTGAATTAACTGAATTAACTTGAAATTCAGTTAATTCCGATGTCAAAGAATTAATTCTACTTCACAGAAGTGGTCAAGCTATGCAAAACGTCTAATTTTTGTTTTTGTGAAGTCCAAAATATTCCATTCCCCTTTCAGATCAAGCCGTTTCAAGGAAAGTGGATTCAGATATAACCTGGCAGGAGATTCAGCATGGTCTGCTGAGTAAATGGAACACTCCAGAGTTCTCTAGAATGCTCCATGCCCAAAATGCTGAGTTTTGCATATCTGCTGCAATGAGCATTTTGAATTGTGACGGTATCATGCAATCCAGTAAGGATGGTCATGTTCTAATGGCCAAAGAGAGAGGAGGAAGGGACTTTCTGAGATACTGAAAAATACTGGGGCAAAATAAGGACTGTGTTATACATTTAAAAGGGACAGGAAAAAGTTCTTTTGCGGGCATGAAATCTATCAATCAGTTCATGCTGAAAGAAATTGGTGGATGCAGCATTTATTCTTTTTCTGTAATCGTCAGGACTAAAGTGTTGTTCTTTTTTTCCCCTATTCTTTGAAACCTGAAATCTTATTCTTACCCAGAACTTTCCTAGCATTGAACCACCTCTTCTCTCAAATCTCTATCTCGCATATGGATAGAAAATACTTACAGTTAGGAAGAAAATGTTATATTATCAATACCCTCTATACCCGACTGCAACTTTTGCTGATTTTAGGAAGGCTCTCAATCTTGGGTTGGGGGGCTCAGACAGATGATTTCATATCAGATAATTAATAACAAAATAAGAGAGATGGAATGGACCTTGGAGGTCTTCTAACCCAAGCCTCTGCTCAGGCAGGAAACCCTATACCCTTTCAGACAAATGGTTAACCAATCTCTTCTTAAAAACTTTCAGTGTTGGAGCATTCAATTAGCATGACATATTTTGACCCAATTATTATATAACATAGATGGAAATCCCTACCAAATATTTGTCTCGATAGCTCCACGTCTAGGGAAACAATGATGTCTTGTGACCTTGATGGGGAAACACAGACCCACTTCTATGGAATACCAGAGATCAAAAATATGCTGCTGTCCTCATTATAGTGTTTTAAGAATGCCTCATGTTTTGCATTCTGCTTCTCATTCATGCAACAATGCTTGTAAGCATGACTACACAGCAGAAGAGCTGGACCAGCTCTTGCAATATACTCAAAACACAAATTAACTCTTCTTCTTGTCCTCCTTGGTAGCTGAAATCCCTTGCAGGCTGATCCCCTGGACAGCAGGTGTCTGGCAAAGTCCCAAACTCCCCTCCCCAATACAACCATCTCTATTCCCAATATCCTAAGTACATCCAGGGTGTGTCGGAGTCAGCCGACAACTGCAAAGGGCAGCCAAGGCAGCAGATGATGCCACTTGCTCAGTGCAGGATGGAAGGTGACCCCCAGCCTGTTCTATCCATTACATCTGCCCCCAACATGCATGCACAACCATCTGTGACATGACAACCAGCCAGATTTGAACAGTCAATTGAGTATCAAGATGCTTCCCACCCACTCAACTCACATCTTGCTTATTTGGGACATGGATTGTTTTTAAATCATCTCAATTTCAACCAGAACTTTAAATACTTCAAAATATTAACATCAGCTTATAACCTTGTACAAGATGAGCTATTTGGGTTTTGCTCAGCCTGTCAAGTCAAGGCACCAAAGTGGCAATTCTCTTTCTTTTCTGCTAAGTACAAATGTTATGATCCTAACATCTGAATGTACTGCTTAAGATGACAAGGCATAACTTCTATGTAGGTCAGAACACCGCAAGTATTTTATCTTACAAAATTAAACACTGAGGGAATCATTTCCAGAGAAACTATCTGCAATTCTATAGGCTGGTCCCATCTTTAAATTCAGAACTCCTGATACCCACAACTCAGAGACTGCTGCAAATAGCCCTCTGGAACAGTGCTAAACAGCTAGGATAACTTTTAGCCTAACTATAACTCCAAGCACATCTCTTCATAATATGCCAGTATCTCCCTAAATTGGAGCTAGATTTTTTTTTTTGTAACAAGAGGGGAGAAAAAAGAATGGAAAAACAGTTTTTCTAATAAACTTTCTGGGAAAACAGGAAGCATTCCTGATATTCCAGTCATGCTGACATGTTAGTATCCAGTCCATGCATTCCAGTCATGCTGACATGTTAGTATGATAAAAACTTTGTTTATAAATGTGTTTATAAGGTCACATCTGACACAGTACATTTAAAGATGTAATATGAGCAGGTGATTATCCACAAAGTATTAGATTAACAATAATTCAAATATATTAAATTACTGAAAATAAATTTTGTGTCGCTGAAATAGAATGTATACTGAATTCCAAATTCTCCTATTTCAATACAGCATTGACTTTCCATTTTCCCCACCATTGTGTTCTCTCAAGGACAGAAACCAAGATTTTTTCAACCCCCAAAAATCTTCTCCACTCATTTCCTAGTTTCTAATCTAATCTTTATATGAACAAATGGACTGCTGCTCTCTCTACTGCACTTATTTATTGTTTGACCAAAACAACTCAGAAACAGATTTTATTAAAAAAAATAAAAAGTTTCTCTTGGGACAATGATGGTGCTTCTAGAAGCAGGAATGCATGTCTTGGGAAGAAATCTTCCATTATTTAATCTAACAACTCAATGAGAGGTACTAAATTAAAAACAGGGATTAAGCCATGATCTTCTCCATTTCATGGCTGAAGAACTGACTGCAAGTCACCTTTTCATATGCTGTCTGGCAAGCAGAGTTTTGTGAAAGAATATTTGTTTCCTTGGATTCTAAGGAACAAATATTCTTTGTAGTATTCTACTAAATATTTGGTAACTAGTTGAGTCAACATTAGCAGCAATAACTGAAATGAATTCTTCTGTGATTGGTGTTCTCATATGGACGTGAAGCAATTTTGATCCAATCCTCTATGCCAAACTGCTTAAATTCAAGAACTTTGGAGGGTTTCTAGCATGAAGTGCTTGCTTTAGATCCTGCCAAAACACTTTTAGGAAGTTGATGTATGGGTTAGTTTGTAATTTAGTCTCAGATGACAAACAAATTGTGTAGATAATTATTTGATAAAAAACAGAAATCATGTTTCTTTCGATGACGGCAAGTCATCCAGGCCTGAGAGCAAAACAATTCCAATTACTGGTATAATACTATCACTTCCAGAACTAACAGCTAACAACTAATGTACATTTGGTATTATGGAATCAATTTTAGTTTCAATATAGTCATCCATATTTTTTTAAAAAAACATTTATCTGTTCATAGCACATTTCTACAAAAGTCTGGAGGGTTATCCCAGTAATTTATTAACTTCAGATGAGGAACTAAGTTTTTCTCAATAAGCAACACTTTCTCCCTTGCTTCTCTCCAATGGATCTCATTTATATCTAGTGTTTTCTAATGGCAGAGTCATGAACAATTACTTTAGCCTTGATGAAAGAGGCCTATAGATACCTGAACATTATTCTGGGACATTTCTGTGATTTCCTGGACAATTTTATACTGAGCTCTTGGAAAGATTTCGATAGGATAACTAGTCTTGGGAAGACTAACTATTATTCCAAATGTTGTGCCTTTTTCAAGAGGCTACTGGACTTATCTTGTTTTTCTCTGAAGACATTTCGCTTCTTATCCAAGAAGCTTCTGGATGGTGGAGAATGGAAGGATTTGTATTCCTTGCAGACAGCTGGTCATTTCCATCCTTTTAGAGAGTCATTGAGGCCACTTGGAAGTTTATCTGTGTCCTCAGGGTCACCTGAGTAGTGCAAATGAGAATGGAGCCTTCTTGGAATGGCTGAAAGAATTGTGTTGTAGACTGGAGATAGATGATGTCGTATCCCTCCTCCTGTGTTGAGATACCTCTGTTGAGAGAGAACTGTTCAACCATGACCTGGATGACTGAGAATCTCCATAGATATTGTTCCAAATCTCGATTTCAAGACATAAAATAATTCAATGCATTTTTCATTTATTTTATCAACATTATTCTTAATATTAATTGTACAACTTAAGCAATCGTGTGCATTAACATTTTAGAAATCATATTTAACAATGACATAAGCCTTTTTTCATCTACAAAGGTTTAATTCATCTAAATCATCATAGTGTTACCACTTTCCAGTTTCTATTTTATAAATATCACTATAATAGTTATTAACTCTATTCTATAATGAATTATTCACAATTTATAATGCTCTAAAATAACAGAAAAAAACTATAACTGACAATAAGTAAAATTCTGATACTTGTAAGCTCTTTTATACTAATAGGCATCAATGTCTTTAATGGAAATTTTTAAAAAGTATTTTAGCTAGAGCATAGGGGCGTTCTAAAATTTGTGTGGTGAGAATTTTATTGTAATGAGAATGTTATATAATGTTAGAATAGAGTAGTTAAGAGTCATCCCAAGGCGAGATGGGTGACAAACAAATTTAATTAATAAATAAGTAAATATAGAGCAGGGCTACCCAAATCAACCCTAATAGTTTAATGAAGTAGTCCGACAACTTAATTCTTCTTTTAACTGAATTAGGATTTTTTTTCACAGTAGCATTCTGCATGTTGAGTGACTTTCTTTATGAAGAAAATGAAAGATGACTTCCTTTTATGTAGCAGTAAGACCCTCATGAAGCTCTAACAAGATTTAGTGGCCAATGTATGTAAAAATATTCCATGAATGATATATGTAAAAATATAAGAATGTAGAGTGTTTAGCCAAGAACTAAAAATTATTGAGTTCTAGAGGAAACATCAAGAGCCAGTATGGTGTAGTGGTTAAGGCACAAGGCTAGAACTCCAGCAGATTTTGAGTTCCAATCCCATGTTGGACATGAAGCCAGCTGGTTGGCCTTGCGCCAGTTATCCTCTCTCAGTCCTACGTAGGAGGTCATGGCAAACCATTTCGCCAAAACCTTGTCAAAAAGCTGCAAGGACTTGTCTATGTGTACTGTGTTTTCCCGAAAATAAGATCCTGTCTTATTTTTATTTTTTTTGCCACCAAAAAAAGACACCAGGTCCTATTTTCAGGGAGGGGGGATGTCGTCCACTGACTCACCTCACTTATGCGCATTGCCCCTGGCCTCTTTTTCATTATCAGAGGCCTCCAGGAACTTCTTTGTCCAGCAAGGTTTTCCTGAAGGCCTCTGCAGCCCATAACAGAGCTCCGTCCAGATCGATCCAGGTAAGGTAAGTAGTAGGGCAGCTCACCCATCCCAACCCTAGCTTAATTTTTACCTGTGCACCCTGGAGTGGGCGGGGTCTTAATTAAGGCTTATTTTGGGGGATAGGGCTTATTTTTGGCACACATGTAAAAATCAAGTTGGACTTACTTTCTAAGTAGGTCGTATTTTCAGGGAAACACAGTAGATAACATAAGTCAAACACTCTCTCTCACACATACCCACACACTCACACACACACAAACATCACCTCACTTGAGGTGAATTGCCCATCTCTGAGTAGCAAAATCTGGGTGTTGCACATGTCTTACCCTTGGAACAGTGGTGAAATCCAATTTTTTTACTACCGGTTCTGTGAGCGTGGCTTGGTGGGTATGGTGTGGCTTGGTGGGCATGGCTTGGTGGGCATGACAGGGGAAGGATACTGCAAAATCTCCATTCTCTCCCCACTCCAGGGGAAGGATACTGCAAAATCCCCATTCCTTCCCCACTCCTGGGGGAAAAATATTGCAAAATCTTCATTCCCACTCCACTCTGGGGCCAGCCAGAGGTGGCATTTGCTGGTTCTCTGAACTACTCAAAATTTCCGCTACCGGTTCTCCAGAACCTGTCAGAACCTGCTGGATTCACCCCTACCTTGGAGGAATGATTATTATTAGCAGTAGAGGTACTTCTGACAAGATTTGTTCCAGGGAACTGTAGTACTTTAGTAAAATAAAATCTTAAAGGTATTATATGTAAGAGCAGCTATAAACCTTTCTAAAAATATCCAGCTGTGTTAGGCTTTAAGGTGGTTTGACGGCTGCAAAACCACCTTAAAGCCTAATAAAATTGGTATAGCTAAAAAAAAAGTATTTTTGTTCATACAAGCTTTACCTTAGATGCATAGAACGATATCCAGAACTGGCAGATACATAAGCACACAGGTGTAGAGAGAAGAATATAAAAGCATTAGTGGAGGCTCCTCTTTCGAAACTGAAAATCCACATCTATTTATAATGCTTCTCGATGGGCAAGCGGGCTTACTGGGCCTTATCATACAAACACACAATTTAATTGAAGAAAGCAAGAAGAGGCATCATGGCTAGTTGGATGGCATGCTGTTTGGGCCATCAATCAGCACCTTCCAATTAAAGGGAAATTTAATTGTTATAGGAAATAATAGTCGTGATACAATGGGATTTACTAACTTGATGGCCTCCAGATCAGACTATGTATGTTTACATATGTAAGAACATCTACAAAGTCAGTCAGTCAGCAGCTGACCCTCATCCTATTCTCCTCCTTTTTTTCTCTGCCTTTTACCTTTTCTTATCCTAGAATAGGGAGGGGGAGAAAATTTTAAATTCTGTGAGCTGCATGACTAGCTTAGGGATTTGTGCATCCACACGCATATGTTTACATAGACACATACTATTGTCAAACTATAATATATAGTTGTCAATAAATCATAATGCACAAAATGACCCTGATACTTCTAATCTTTACCAAGAGCAGATACTGTTCCTTCTTAAAATGATACCAATTTGAAAAAGGGAACTTAGTTCTTTTTGTACTATCAAACCACACTGATCATTACAAAGTCACAAAAGTAAGTCATAAACATGGATTATGGCTCTTGCATTTTTTCACTTCTTCTCTGATACTCTGCTAAATTTGGGAAACGGAGGTGGAAGAAAGCTTTACTGAGAACTGCTTAGGAGTTTCCTGCCCTGTTGACTGGTTGGCAGTGTTGGAAATAATCCTCTAGTCCCCTATAAAAGTCACAAAAAAGGTAATAATATGCTGCTTATAGCCCATTTGTTTCTATTTACACTGACCGCATTGCCTAAGCATTGCCTGGACTTTGCTAGCCTTACATGTGTCTAAAAATGTACATTTTTTCCACATTGAGGACAGTTTATGAAAATTTACACGTAAAACATCTATCAATGACATGCTTATTCTACAGTGCTGTCCAAAAAAGGCATCATTTAAAAACTTTTCTTTATTGCTTTCTTTAATTTTTTCCCTTTGACATATTTATGCCATTAAACAGTACTTCTTTACTACATTTTATATCCCATTGTTTTCTTTAAACAACATTGACACTGGCTTACAGCACATAAAAATACCAATTAAAAATGTAAGAAAGCCAGTGAAATTAGAATCATTTGCATTAAAATCAAAATCAATTCAATTAACAATTAAAAGCTTGATGAAAATAGGATTTTTTTTGTCATTTTCCTAAATAGTGGGAAAATAGGGGTCAAACATATTGCCTTGGGGAATGGGACAGAAGGCCATTTGTGACATCAAGGTGAATACTCTTCATAAAAAAAGGCTGGGAAGATTAACAGCAGGAGCAACATTCCCTCAAACAGCCAGATTTTAAGCCAATTAGGGCATTAAAAGTTAAAAAACCCCACAGCATTTCAATGGGAATAGAGCCAGTTTGATCTAGTGGTTAAGGAGCCAGACTAGAAATTGAGAGATCAGGAATTCTAGTCCTGCTACCGTTGTTAAGTAAATCACTGCAGTTGTTAAGTTAGTAATGTGGTTGTTAAATGAGTCTGGCTTCCCCATTGACTTTGCTTGTCAGAAGGTCACAAAAGGACACTGCAACCATCAAAAATACGAACCAGTTGCCAAACCTCTGAATTTTGATCATGTGACCATGGGGATGTTGCAGTGGTCTTAGGTGTGAAAAACGTCGTAAGTCACTTTTTTCAGAGCCACTTAACTTCAAAAGGTCACTAAATAAAGTGTTGTAAATTGAGAACTACCTGTCCAGACTTTTTCCTCCCATCTTTTAATTCAACAGATATTTGGCTGTTCTATGTTGTTACATATCCAAAATTCTATGTGTGAATGTTAGCAGTGAATAATTTTGTCTTCCTTTTTCCTTCCCAGTGCTAACCTGTCATGTTCAATACGATTTTGTACTTTGTTTTTATATACTGCATTTTATTATTGCATTTTAACCATCTGTAGTTTTAGTGTTAACCACTTTGAGACATGACAGTATAAGAAGTGATATAGAAATATATTAAATAAGATGAACAAAGCTAAAATAAAGAGGGCCTATGCCATAACCTGTGTTATTTCAATGTAGGGTTTTTACTACTTAAGATGGTTAAAAAAATAAAAGTTGAAAACAAAAGTGACAAATGAAAGGAATGTATGTTTTGGACAGAACAATCTCATAATGTCACGGTACTAACGATTACTAGCTTATATGGATATAGAATTTAGTATCAGAAAGCATTGAAAACGGTACGAATACCGGATGTATTTATTACATATACAGGAATGTCATTCCCCATTTTTGCAGGAAAAATATCCAGGAAAAAAAATATCATAGTCTACATTTGAGTAGACTATGTCAAAATATTTACATTCCCTTTGTTCTACAAAAAAATAATACTTGACAGAACTCTTTTTTCAGAGTTCCACAGCATCCAAAATTTCTTACAAATAAACAGAAAGGAAAAACACCCTGTCTTCCTGCTTAATTTTTCCAGATTTTTCTTTTCTCAGACTTCAATTCTCTAGAATGGCTTCTGAAGTCCCAAAGATCTTCTGCACATTTGCAGCCAACAATAAAAAAAAAGCTTTCCAGTATCCTGAAGGAATTTTCATAAGTTACATTCAGGATTCAGATCATAATCGAAACTGTTTATAATCTACATTTTAATTTACACTTATGACAGTGCCAATTTCAAAAATCCCACATGCATTACACAAGTGTGCACCGGGTAAACTTACACACATTATATAATTCATATGGAATTACCAACAGAGTCCTGCAGTCCTTTACTTCTTAAATGATGTTCTCTCTCTGATATTTTCCCTCCTACCTAATCTCCTGAAATTACAGCAGTTATTCTCTTCTTTCCAAGCTTGCCCTCAGAGTCTATCATTTTTAAAAACTGACTGAGATTGCTAAATTTTATGCTCAGTACTAAATGCTGCGTAAACACAAAATGGGTCTATTCCAAACCCTGCAATTTTAAATGAACATAATATATTGATTGAAAAACAAGTGTCATGCCTTCAAAAGTCTTTCCTTCCTCTCCCTTCCCCTATATCTTAACTTTTCAAACTTTGGGAATTAGGTTGTCCATTACATATATGAGCCACGATGGCACAGTGGTTAGAGTGCAATACTGCAGGCTATTACTGCTGACTGCCGACTGACTGTAATTAGGCAGTTCAAATCTCACCAGGCTCAAGTTGACTCAGCCTTCCATCCTTCTGAGGTGGGTAAAATGAGGATCCAGATTGTTGGGAGCAATAGGATGACTCTGTAAACTGCTTAGAGAGGGCTGAAAAGCACTGTAAAGCGGTATATATAAGTCTTATTGCTATTACTACATGCAAACTTGGAAACTGACATTTGGCTTTGAACTATAGATCTACAATACCTTGCAGACTACAATATATGATCAGAATATGGTTGCCCAGTTTAGCAATAACAAGCAGCAGCCTTTCATGAGATTCTATTACAGAAGTTGGAAAAATGTAGGCTGGACTATTCTACCATTTGATTGATGAAGTACCATTTGGATAATCATATATCATTGGAAGGAAGTGTTAAGGGGCATACAGAGCCCTGCACTGTTCCAACATATTTATAAATGATTTGAACAAGGGATTGGAAAATATTATCAAATCTGCAGATAGCACAGAGATGGGGAGCTTAGAGAACCGCATCAGAATTCAGAAGGAACTTTACAAATTGGAACAATGGGTAGAAATAGAAATAATAAATAAGTTATGATCATAAGTCGAGGACTTCCTGTGTGTGTGTGTGTGTGTGTGTGTGTGTGTGTGTGTGTATTTATAGTGGGCTATATTTGGGTAAGAAAAGTAAAAGGTGAGAATTATGTGGGAAACCATACTGGGTATTAGTACATGTGAAAAGGATCCAAGTGTCTTGGTGGATCACAAGCTGAACATGAGACAGAAATGTGATGCAGTTGCAAAAAAAAAAGCAAAGGCACTTCTAAACTGAAACAAGGGTAGTGTCAAAAATCAGAAGCTGCCACTGGTCTTTTCTATTCTGCACAGGTAGTCCTCGACTTATTATTGTTTTTCACACTTATGACCATTGCAGCATCCCCATGATGACCTGTTCAAAATTCAGGCACTTGGCAACTGACTCATATTTATGATGGTTACAGTATCCTAGGGTCACAATTCCCTTTTGCGACCTTCTGACAAGCAAACTCAATGGGGAAGCCAGATTCCCTTAACAACCATGTTACTAAGTTAACAACTGCAGTGATTCACTTAACAATGGTGGCAATAAATGTCGTAAAATGAGGCAAAATGCACTTAACAAATGTTTCACTTAGCAACATAAATTTTGGGCTCAGTTATGGTCATAAGTCGAGGACTTCCTGTGTGTGTGGGTGTGTGTGTATTTATAGTTGGGTATATTTATTTATTTATTTATTTGTTCGATTTATATGCCGCCCTTCTCCGGAGACTCAGGGAGGCTTACAATGCATTAAGCAATAGCCTTCATACTTTTGTATATACCTGCTTAGTAGGGCTTTTGGCCCCCACTAAGCGGTGCTCTTTTTTATACAAAGTCAGCTTAATGCCCCCACAATCTGGGTCCTCATTTTACCTACCTCGGAAGGATGGAAGGCTGAGTCAACCTTGAGCCTGGTGAGATTCAAACTTGCAGTAATTGCAGGCAGCTGGCAACTAAGTGATACTTTAACAGCTCTTAGTCCACTGCGCCATCAGGCTCATTATTTAGTGTGAAGAAGATTATGGAGAGACATGTTAGCTCTCTTCAAACATCTGAAGGGCTTTCCTATAGAAGAGGGGACAAATTTGTTCAGAGGAGACAGCTGGACATCAGGAAAAAAATTCTAATGATAAGAGCTGTTCAATAATGAAACGGTCCATCTTTATAACTTCTCCAGCATGTATAAATAAGAGGCTGGAAGGCCATGTATGGGGCATGCAGTATTAGTGGAATCCTACACTGGCCATAAAGATGGGCTAGATTATTCCCAATCCTTACATACTATGACTCTATAAAATCTTGGGATTTTTGTACTCAAGGGGAAAAAAGATCAAATTTTGCGTTCATGGACAAGATAAAAATGGGGAAGATACTTGTAAAATTATTTTCTACAGTGAGATAAACCTACAGAATATCAAACCTTTATATCTAAACTAGAATACCTAACTGTAGTTCAGGCCACTTACTGTAGTGTAACAAAAACTCTGTTGTTTTATACTTGCCCTCCACATATCTGTAACTTTTATTTTGTTTCTCTTACATAAACTGTATTAACATTTTCTTATTGCAGGTTGTTAAGAGACATCATTGTCCAGAATTCTTTCTTAGCTTGTTCCTAGATCTCCAGATGTCAGCCTGGAAGATAAATGAAATTATCTCTATTGCAGGTACAACATTGCACAACCACACAACATGTTTTTAAGAAGTCATGTAGAACACTTCACATGCCAACGAACCTCTGTCTGAAGAATTGGAAGATGCTCCCAAGGCTTTTAAAATCGGATAGGCAGGCTACTATAAGAGGAAATGAAGACAGGATAGGTAGCAGTATGGATGGAAAGAAAAGAGTTGAGAAATAAATCTAAGCATGCGACTTTGATGACTGATGAAGCAATGGGATGGCAATGATAGTACACTCCCACAGAACAGTTACCACAGATCAGCTTACATAACCAGAACGTGGTGAAAGGACGTTTCTCAAGCCATAATTTAGATGAATGAAATGTTTCTGAAATCCGCTAAGAGGTGCTCTCATGAAACATCGAATAATGTTTTGTTGAACATGAGATAAAATGATGAGGAGAAAACTATACCACTTTCAGGTTCAGCAAACAATTCAAAGCATGAAAAAGAGAAGCTCTTCTAAAATATCTCTCATCAATCTCGGCCTCTGCTCTACACTTCTTACTAGAAAGCAAAGGCCCATGGACCTAGCCAAGAAGGCTCTGAACCAGGCCCACTTCATTAAGAGAAGTCTGGCCAGAAACAGTAGCAGCAGCAGAGAATGGTGCCAAGAGGTTGGAGAGCTGGAGGAAGCATAGAAAAACAGGAGTTCAAATCCTCATCATGATAAAAAGCCTATTGTTGACTTTTGTCCAGCTTAATCCACCAGTTTTGAAGATAAAATAAGGAAGGAAAAGCATGTATGTCATGTTCAGGTTCTCACAGGAAAAGTCAGATTATCAGTGAAATAAATTAATATGCACGGCTTTTAATCCGCATACAGACAGGAGGTTGAACAACTAGTCTCGTGGTGCAACCGGAACAATCTGGAACTGAACACACTCAAAACCATAGAAATGGTGGTAGATTTTAGGAGAAACCCTCACATACTACCACTTCTTACTAGACAACGCAGTATCAACAGGAGAGACCTTCAAATTTCTAGATTCTATCGTATCTCAAGACCTAAAATGGATAGCATCAAAAACATCAAAAAAGCACAACAAAGAATGTTCTTTCTGTGCCAACTCAGGAAGCTCAAACTGCCCAAGGAGCTGCTGATACAGTTCTACAGAGGAATTATTGAGTCTGTCATCTGCACCTCTATAACTGTCTGGTTTGGTTCTGCAACCCAACAAGACAGACACAGACTTTAGAGGATAATCAGAACTGCAGAAAAAGCAATTACTACCAAACTGCCTTCCATTGAGGACCTGTATACTGCATGAGTCAAAAAGAGGGCTGTGAAAATATTTACAGACCCCTTGCATCCTGGACATAAACTGTTTCAACTTCTACCCTCAAAACGACGCTATAGAGCACTGCACACCAGAATAACTAGACACAAGAACAGTTTTCCCCCGAAAGCCATCACTCTGCTAAACAAATAATTCCCTCAACACTGTCAAACTATTCACTAAGTCTGCATTACTATTATTATTAATCTTCTCATCATTCCTATCACCCATCTCCTCCCACTTATGACTGTATGACTGTAACTTGTTGCTGTATCCTTACGATTTTTATTGATTGTTTCCTAGTATGATTTGATTGCTTATTTGTACCCTATGACTATCATTAAGTGTTGTACCTTATGATTCTTAATGAATGTATCTTGTCTTTTTATGTATACTGAGAGCATATGCACCAAAGACAAATTCCTTGTGTGTCCAATCACACGTGGCCAATAAAGAATTCTAATCTAATCTAATTCTAATCTTTGCCTTTTTAACTTTCCAATTTAGTGCATCATCTCTCTTCCAACGCACATTTAATCTCCAAAAATCATCAGAGAAAACTATTGTGACGAAGAGAATGTCTCTTCTCTCTAATATGCTCAAGAAAATCAGCTAATATGATTCAAGGAATTAAGATCAGGGAGGATTCAACAAAGGGAGGCCTCCATTACTTATCTCAAGGAGCACAGTCCCAAAGAGAAAGAAACCACTAAAGCTGTACCTCAGCTTTGACTGAGCAAATCATTTTCCTCCAGTAAATGATATAGTGAAGGTACCTAATTCAACTAACTTTGACACGCTGTTTAAAGATATACCACCACTCCATTTTCTCCTCACCCTATAAAAATAGAATGATAAGAAAGGAGTTCAGGATGACACTATATGGGACCAAGTCCAGGTTGCAAAAAAACCCAAAAATGAACAAGCATTCTGATTTAATAACAAAGTGTAACATCAGTACAATGTGGGGAGAATATTTAGGTAGATATTGTTGAAGAATAACATTTTAATTTGTAATGTGTAGGATCATCCAGCTGTCCTGGAGAAACCACAAAATCATCAGGAATAATGAATAGTTATGTTTGATTCTTACCTCTATGTTTGTTCAAAAGGAAAGTGGATTCTCTACTGAGAAGTGCAGAGACTTATCTGCTGTTCGATAATGAAGACAATAAAGGCTCTGAAGATGGACAATATATCTTTCCCTTTTCAATACAAGGCCATAAGTCACCACAGACACTGAGCGATACCCAGACCAAAAGTCAGTGACTCTTTGATCCACAAAGTTACCATTGATTATTTTCATTTTATGTGCAGGGTCTAAAGAATCAAAAACTAGAATTTGTTAACCAAATCTTTGAGATGAAGATAAATCAAGATTTTCCGGGCTATTATTTCTCCCAAACTAAAAGATGCTAATAATTATTTAAAAATGCCATATGTAATCACCATTTTGAACAGAAAGATGTTGGTTTTCTTCCTTGTAAATACAGAAAATATTCCCCAAATACTGAGGATTGAGTGCCAAGCTACTGCAACCAGACTAATTGTCTAAACAGGATCTCGGCAGAGTCAGCCCAACAACTCAAGATCACGAAGGAAGTCAAAGGTGGACATGGGTACCAGTGCTTGGAAGATCTGCTCTCCTATTTTACAAGTGAAAAAAATAGTGCATTGTATCTTGCTATCTCTGGAGGAACATTAAATTTACTGCAGTTAAAAATCTGGGCAATTGATACAAACTAACCCTCAAATGAGATGCTGCTCAGGAGATAAAAATAGCCACTAAAGCTGTGTCTACCTGGTTACATAAAAGCGGCAAAAGCTGTCTGGATGCCTGACTCAGCCTGTGACAGAAAAGGCCTTAAGAAGGAGCAAGTATTGCTCTAGCTGGGATCCTCCATTCAGAGGGATAGTTTGGAGCATCCTGTAAGTGGAAGAACGATCAGGGATTATCATCAGCAAATAAAAAACTTACACAAGACCTTAGACCCTAGGATGTACCCATTTGCAAAATTGGTATTTTCAAGCAAGATCACCAAACAGATGCCTAATCAAAAATCATTATTTGTGTATTACAGATCCAATTAGAATTACGCTAATTCTAACAAGCGTATTCCAATTAGAATTACTTGGTGGCAGATAATTTTCCATTATATTCTTGAGTCAATGACATAGTTATACCTTCATAGATATTTTCCCATTTTAAGTTCCCTAGTTTTCTTTTTAAGAACCCGTTCTTTTCATAACATTTGACAACGTGTGCACACTTATTATCTTAAAGATATAGAGCATTTTCTGCACACGATTATCCATTTTGTTATAAAAGAGCCCAGTCTGGCATCTTGATACCACCTTCGCACGTCAAATTACAAACATTGAAGGAGATTTAGTAGCAGAATTTTTACTAAAGGTAAACAGATTTTCAGGTTGAGTTTGACTCCTAAAGACCGCATCCACATGTTGCAGAACTGATTTCTCTTTGGGATGATTTTTCAACTTTCCTGCCTAGTCAATAGCTCTGGAATTACCTATCTAAATATTATCCAGAACCGACACAGCTTAATTTCTGAACTCAATCAAAGAGCTCTAAATGCTGCCATGTGCTTTCTTTTAAAAAATGAAAGTAGCTAGATTCTCCAGTAACAAAATGAATTCTAGATTTCTTTAATTGTTATGGCTTCATTTTTCAGAATTCTGGGAATTGTCGCTTTTCTGAGTTTCAGGGTTATATTTGAGAAGTTCCTTCCATTGGAAATCAAATAGATCAAACAATTTAAACTACTAGGTTAGCTCTGTCATATCAGGGTCTCCAGATGTTGAAGTCAAATTGCTTCCCTACAGTTGTCTTTTATGAGAAATGTCCCTCAAAGAGAAGTAGGATTTACTGTGGCATTATGGAACTTTCTGAGTTTGATTGTTTGCTTGGAGACATTTCATTACCCAACTAGATAATATCATCAGTGCAAGTAAGTATGGGGTATGTTCCCTGTTTATATACAGTTTATATACAGTTTGCCTTACTAGTGTTGCTGGGGGTGTGGTTCCCCCCCCCCTTGTTACTTCCTTAATTAAGGTGTTTTCTACTTGTTTGTCTGGTGATTAATCCCTGCTTATCTGAGTGTTTGATTTTGTGTGGAAATCACGGCCACAAACACGAAGCCAAACAACAACAACGCAGCTCACCAGCTCAAATCCCCCTGCAACTCAGACTAAGCCGAGCACAACCAAGCCCCCCCCCCAAACAGAACACACCCCCAGCCAATCAGAGCACAACCAATCCCCCATCCAATCAGAGCACAGCCAAGCCCCTAACCAATCAGAACACACCTCCACCCAATCAGAACACAGCCAGGCTCCCACCCCCAGTAGCAGTTAAAAGGAAGAGACAGCTGCGATCTCACATTGCTCCTGGAAGCACGAAGCCGAGAACACCAGCCTGAAGATGACGAATGAGACTTTGTCGAAACGTCACCAAGATACTTCCAATTTTACGCGGGAGAAGACCCGAATAACCAAAGACCTACATACAAACACCCGCGAAAACCTCAGAAAAGGATATATATATATATATCCATCCTGATTTTTCTTCTTGGACTACTGAGCTTTGGATGTTTTGATTTGTATGCCACAGTGATGTTATGTAATTGCAATAGTAAAATAGATAAACCACAGTAACACTCCCTTCAAAACATCTTGTTCAGTGTAAGGATAACCAGCAAATCAAATAGAGAAGATCCAAATTTCATGTAAGGAACTAGGTCAACAAACATTGATAAAATAGATTGTCCAGGAATGTTGGAGATCAAGATTTCAAAGTTTCCTTCCCAGCTTCAGATGCTGCTTGTGGGTGGACAATTAAGGCAACATCATTTTAACACAAAATCCACTTCTCTTCATACAGTAGGTGAGAGAAATATATCCATACAATATCAGTCTCAATATTCTGTCCCCACTACCCCAAAGAAGGAGCCTGTAAAAGAAAAAACTTTTAACTTTAGTTAGTAAAGGAATAGCCCTGGGAAGTTCTTCACATGTATTTTTAAAATGTAATTTTTAAACAAGAGACCAAATCCAACTCATCCAACCAATGCATTTTCTTGATGTAGTTGTTAAGAAAAGAAAAACTCCAAACTGTACAGGATTCTGCTTCAGATAAAGAATTCTGCAAAATCCCTAAACCTGCTACCCTGCTAATATACTGTAACCACAATCGGAGATTTACTCAGAAACATCCGTGTTCCAAATTAGCTTCTTGTGCGTGTCGATGACAAGTAACATGGGAACCTAATTCATTTAACAAACTTGGATGAAGCCTTACAGTAATTGGGGAGGCAAATTTAAGCAACGTACCTCATAATGCAAATACAAACGTGTTCACTTTTGCTACAGGCTGATTAGTAAGGGGAAAGGAATGGCGGGATATCAAACGGAAAGTTTTACAGGTGGGAACCTATTGAACAATGATCTCTCTCTCACACACACACACGCACACACACGTTGGCTCCCTCATTACATCACCATTTGAAAAAAAGGAGGTGAAGAATCAGCAGCCTCTTCCAGTGAACTCAGCAGTTGAGGATTTCCACCATTGATGCCTCTGACCCTTTCATCCACTCCGCTCTCAGTCGGTCTTAACTGCCCCCCAAGGAGTTGCTGCAGCCAAGGCCAGAGATAGCTGTGGCTTTTCTGCCACTCCACTCATCATGCCAGGCATTTCTCAGCAAAACAATCAATGGCACTCAGTAAACCCACATTCAATCGTCAGCACTCTTATATAACATACCCTGCATTTGCTGCTTAGCTTTGAAACAACTGGGAAGAGAGAGAGAGACAGAGAGAGAGAGAAGAGAGACGCACTGAAAAAGCAGCACCAAATGCTTTGGTCCTTACAAACTTTAAGGGAAACTTTCCTAAATTTTGCTGTGAGAAGACTGAAAGGAACAAAAAACATTCCCTGGGAATGAACATGCATACATTACACACACACAGACACATGGAGACATACACCACTTGCTGTGCTATTGCACTCCATTATTTCTGCTGTCTTTTGATATTCCTCTCAATCTGCAGGGGTACCTTCCACATTGGCAGATCTCCTACTTCCTCCCCTCTGAGGAAAGTCTCCCAGGCTCCCCCAACACCTCCTTGACTCCCCCTCCCCAGCCTCCAGCCCCTCTTCTGTCTCTCCCTGCACTGGGTGCTGCATGTTTCTTTATACCTGCAAGGAACAGAGCTTTTTGAAAGATCAACCGGAAAATGACAGGCCTCAATAGTGAAATGAGGCTGGAGATGCTGCTGTACCTAAGATAATCCCTGGAAAATAAAGCATCAACAAGGGAAAGATGCATTCAATGATCCAAAGCCAGCCTGACCACACATTACTGCCCCTCAATATGTTTAGAACTGAAACCTTTTTAATACGTGTTTTTTAAAACATATCCTACACTTTTTCACACGCACCTACTCATGCTTGGGTAAGCAGTATGTTCTTGGCTCCTTAAGCCCCTGTTAAGGAAAAGTTCCTTTCTTTCACTAAATGGCAGTCTCTCTCTCTCTCTCTCTCTCTCTCTCTCTCTCTCTCTCTCTCTCTCTCTCTCTCTCTCTCTCTCTCACACACACACACACACACACACACACACACACACACACACACACACACACAATCCCAATTTTTCACTTCCAAGTTTTCTGCAAGGTAGGTTTTGGAACCATTTGCCTTGTGTATAAATCCCCCATAATCTTGCCCCATATTTTCCTTCTGATAAAGGCTCCTTGGAGATCAGAAGTACAGCTCCTGGACTTGAGATGAAATGAAGCAAATTGACACAGAATGTGCTATATTTAATTCACAACAACAGCCAAGGGCAGTCCAAGGAGCCTGACTCTTCCCTTTCCTTCCTCCAAGCCAGTGCCTGTGATATGTTGGACCTGCAACTCTACCCTGAAGAATTCTGTACATCAGTTCCATGGCACCCTTTTCCCCACTATCACCTGAGGAAAGAGATAAGATAAATGCCAGGAAGAAAAATAACCAAGGCCTTAAAAAGAAAAAGAGGGAAAAAACAGTGATTCCAAGCAGAAGACAACACAGTCTGAAAACATTCAGCTGTGGGCATTATTGACAACAACCACTCAGCCATGCTCAAGGCAGCACAAAGCAGATTTGGCTAAGAAATCAGGCAGGGGAACTAAAGTGCAAGCAATGCCCAGTCCAGTTCCTGCTGCCAGCTTTAGCAAGGAGGACCAAATTCGGTTGGCGCAATGATGGTCTGGTACGGTGTATCCTGGAAGGCATTCAGGAGGGAGAGAATAAGGAGAGGAGTGTAACTCTCTATGAAATAAGACTTCTCAAAAGAAACGGATATTAAATTATTTGAGAGGAAAGGTAACAGGATGGATTGGTTTTAACCTAAACTGTTCATAAGTGCATTTGATAAATTATTTTGGCTGTTCCACTGTATAGGAAGATTTGCTGTACAGTAATTCCCTTGTTCCGTACCCCAACATGGCTCACAAAATTGCACCATATTTTCAAGGTACATTCTAAACTATATTCTGCCCCTACCTCCACCCCACCCCCATTTAGTCACCATCACTGACAATTCCACCATAATCTTTTCCCTGACTGCAACTGTGGCTCCCAGATCCCATTATTACCAAATTGTTCAGTGACTTCTTACTTGGTTTACCAGGTCCACATAATTTTTACTGCTCGCATTGCCACCAGCCGCATCACTCTCTCTGGTTCAGAGAAAGCATATAATTAAACTCCCATAGTTGGACACCCTCTTTGCCCAATGTTCAACTTCACAGGGTTACTTTCCTAGGCTCCAATCCGTGTTTTGTAACGGTGCTTGCATGGATCTTCCCTGGAATGTCATTACTGAAAACTGTCATCACTTAAAATACTGTGTTGCAAATCCCTTCTTATTTATTAGTCATTTCTAAAGCAATATGACTCATTTTCATATCCATCCAGTTCATGATTTTTCCCCCCATTTTACAAATGCAAGCATAATGCTGGTTGGTTGTTGCCCATTTTGTCTGATGAATACATGACAATACACAAATTGTGAATATAAGTAAACAAGCTTGCAACACACTAAGCAAACTGGAAACGTCATTTTACTGTCTCAACTAGACCATGGCATGGTTTGTGTACTCAAAAGAAATAACTACGTCACATCCAGCACAGCCCCACAAAGGGATTAACCCATGGCTCACATGCCAATCTTGATGCTTCCCATCCTAATTCTACGTCAGGAACTTACTTGGGAAACATCAGGATTTCTGGCCCAGTTCCATGTCTCTGACACCAAACTGCTATGCAGCTTGAAACCCAACACTAGATCAGAGAGAGGGAAATGGATAAAGAAAGGCGTATTGCAAAGAGAAACTGGAAAAGCATGGAGATTTAGATAGATGGCAGATTTAGAATGAGGCAAGGAAACCTAAGGGAGGAAGAGGCAAAATAAGGAGGGATGTGAGCAGTGATTAGAGGCAATGAGAGCTTTCTCTACAGAAAGAGCATGTGACCCTTTTTCTTTCCACTCCCGAGCTGTGGTTCCCTTTCTTGTTTAGCAAAATGGGGATAACATTCTAGTTAAGGCAGAGCCTGACATCCTCAAATGTCAATGCTAGGCCTATAGACTCAGGAGGGAGGCAAAGTGAATAGCCACTGTAATCAAGAAGTCAAGCAGGATTAGCAGACAATCCCTAGGATTCAATGGCAGAGATCACAGATCAGAATTGCTTCCCTCCCTGGGCCATTCTTGGATGAGGCTTAGGTATCCAGGAAAGAGGAAGCGGTGGCAACCAGATCTGCAGGGATGGGGGTGAGAGAGAAACACAACATGTTATTTTGACAGAGGGATACAGTGTCAAAGATTGGGGGGACAATAGGGAGGGAAGAAATGTCCGCATGACTAGGACTGATTATCCTGAGCAGAATCTGGCCCTAGGCAAAGCACACAGCTGGTTAAAGAGATTGCAGAAGACAATCTGAAGCGTATGGATTTGTTTGCAAGGTCAAAATAAGCTTCTACAAAACTGGATAAGGAATTTGCAAATGGAAAAATAGATGAAAAAAGTATGACATCAAAATAGCATGAGCTTGGGATGCTGGAGGTATTCCTGCTTATGACCCTTTTGGTTTTTTTGCTGTTTTTGCCTAAGTTCTTCTTTGTGTGATCTGACTCCAGACCCTGACAGCTTTAGGTATTTTGCTCCCACCCCCACCCACCCCCGGCCACCCATCAAACGCGGAGCAACACAAAAGCAGTACTTTTAGTGGTGGAAGAACTGACCAGGATAGTGTGCTCTCATTTTCATTCCCATCCTCTGTTATTTTGAGACTTCCTCTCCTAGGTTTATCCCCCTAGGCAACAGAGATCAGAAGGCTCTCAATTATGTCTCCTGGAATGCAGGGAGATATGAGAAAAGAACAAGCTTTTTCTCTGTACCTCCATCCAAGCTGTGCATTTTTCTATCCCACTCCTCACCCCAAACTAGAAATACTCATAGTTGAGACATGCAGCCAGTTTATTCAAAAGCTGGGCCAGCCCCACAATTCGGATCTGTGGGGACATTTCCTGTGACCAAGTACTCCCCAAAAAGAGTGCAAATCACATACTGTAAACACGGCATTTGTAAAAATTTTGCTATAAATTGAGTAACTCAGAATCACCACCAGAATCTAAGTCAACTCTCACTAGAATCCAACTTTTATCCCTAACAGGCACTACATGGAGAGAAGACTTCAACCTTTCTCCAACACCATGAATGGAAAGTGCCCAACTGTGTATAGTGGGTCAAAAATAAGAAGGGGGAAAATGACCCATGGTCAGTACCCTTGAACCTGCATTCAACTTGAGCCCTTGTTTTGCCCTTTCTAACTAACTCAAAGTAATTCTACTGAAGCATGTAAAGAGAATTATAAGACGGTGTCCCAATCAACATCACTGCCAATTCCAATTAATGGTCAGCTTCACAATCTGATCCCCCCCTCCCCTCACCAAACAGGGAGAGAAAGCCTCTGAAGGTGGGGAAAGAGAAAAAGGAGGAGCATCTGGCTGCATATGGGAGCAACCTTCCTCTCCATGCACAGAGATCTAGGTCAACACTGATGCTTCAAGCGTCAGTTTATCAAACAGTTTATCAGAATAAGGGATTCATCCAGTCAATCAGTCAGCTGCTCTTGCTCTCTCTTTCTCTCTACCCCCCCCCTCCTCTCTCCCCCTCCACATCTCCTGCCTGGCAACCAGCTCTCCTCTCACCCAACAACCCTTGAGTAAAGGGGGGACAACGACGACTTATTCCATAGCCAGGCAATGCTGAAACAGGGTTCCCAAATTGATGCGAGAATCTGGAGGTGCTGTTTTCAGGGGTGCGCAAAGAACGACGATGATCCATGCCTTGAGTTTTTATTATGGTTCCCCCAATGGTCCCGCACGGCCATTCTCTCCTGCTGGGATGTCCTCCTCACTGCATTGTAAAGCTCTCTCTCCCTCACAGTTCAAATCTCATTTCTCCCCACCTCATCCTTCCCTCGGTGCTGCTGTTCAGAACAGTTTAATAACTTCCACCTTGTGACGCAGACCCTCTGTGCCCTGTTTAAAGAGGGGAGGGGGGCAACGCAATGCCATCGGGTTGTGGGCTTCTTTGGAATTCCGATGCCTTAAAACTGCATAGCCATGGGAGAGGGAATATAAGCAGGGATCTTAAGGAAGCATCCTTCACTTACCACCTTTTTTTTTTTTTTTTGATAAGCACAACCGGCTTTCCGACAGCCATCCCTTCCCATCTGAAAAAGAGGTTGCAGGCTATCCTGGTTAAGGCGAGCAGAGGAGATTTTGCTATACTTCCGAGGGCTTGAGGAAAGGGCAAGCTAGAGGATCCATACTGGGATATAAGGAACAGCACGACAGGAGAGCATACGGGCAAAAACAAGTGAAGCGAGAAGGAAAACGGGGAAAGGAATAAGCTACCTAAAAGAGGACGAGGGGAAGAGCGAGGAGACTCAGGAAAAACTGGATGACAGGCGCCAAGGTGCAAAGATGTGGGGAAAAAGTCAGAAGCCCGGAGAAGCCGCCACTCACCTAGGATCATGCCTGTTCAGCTTTCGCTGCGGAGCAGCACCTTGCGTCTGGTCTGGCCGCGGCGCAGCAGGGATGGCAGCTGCCTAGGCAGAGGATCAGCAGCAGCTGCTGCCTCCGCCGCCGCCTCTTCCTCCGCCTCCCCCGTGTCCGCTGCGGCGGCGGCGGCGGTGCTAGGAACGGGCCAGACTACACAGCAGCAGCGGCGGTGGCAGCAGCGATGCAGGGGCCCCCGGAACAGCAGGGCTGGCGACGGAGAGAGCCGGAGCAAAAGGAGGCATCGCCAAAAAAATGTCAGCGCAGCGGAGCACAAGCTTTCGCTCTACCACCCCCGGGCAAGGCGGCTCGCGCACACCCTCCCTGCTTCGCGATTGGTCGCAGCGCCAATTCGGATGCCCAATGAAGAGGGACTAAAGACAACTCGGTTCCCCCCCCCCCCAAAAAAAAGGAAAGAAAAGAAAAAAAAACACCACCTCCAATAGGAAGGGGGGCTTTTTTTTTTTTACTTACCCATCCGCGCGCCCCCCCCCGCCCCCCCGCTGGCGAACGCTCTCCGCAGTTGGCAGCCAAGCAGGTAAAAAAACGCACCTTCGGCGCGTCCAGAACGTCGCCGCTCGCGGCTGAGGCGCGCGTGCTCGAGAAGCGCGCTAACGCCCGCCGGCTGAAAGATCGAATCCGGGCTGGGTTCCAAACCTGGCGGGATCATGGCACAAAAAAAAAAAAAAAAAGGGGGGGGGGAACGACGACGCGTCGAATGCTACAAAACATGTAGACGCAAGACCCGCTTTCGGTCTTCCCAATTAAGTTTGTGGTAGCAGTTCAGGCTTGTCGAATGGAATAGAATAATAACTTCATTTGTCACTTTAAAACTGTACACTAATCGGCGTGCCTCAAAATGAAATTTCGTTGCATACAGCTCTCACCACCTCCAATATACACCGACTGACTGCATAAACACGACTAAATAAATAAATACAAACTGATGTACTATGTATAAAATTATGTACAATACAAAAGTACGTATATACCAAAGACAAAGAGGGCAGTCGGTTGGATTCGTTGTCTATATTGAGTGAATGCGATATTCGAGATATGGGTTGAGGAAGCCTCAAATTGCCTGATGTTAATATAGAGTCTCTAAATCAAAGCCGAAAATACACATCAAAAGTGAGCCTTGAGTGGAGCTGAACTCCCTCCTGCTGACTTTATAAAATAGGCTCCTATAGCTTTTCTTCAAACCGTTGGTCACCTGATTTGCCTGTACCACCTTCTGGCTAGCAAGTTATCCGATTAGTGTGCAACCTTATAATCTCTCATCCAAATCCTGACTGCCTCTGAGCCTACTCAGCTCTTTGGCATCAGCTGTGATCAGTCAAGTATTGCTGCTTTGCTATGACATCACTGACTCTTTTTTTATAAAGCACACAAGATATGTGGGTTCCAAACAAAACATGTTACATCATAACAATGTAGCCACCCAGCCCACCATGATATGGCATGATTGACATGTTGTATAAACACAGCAGTGTAGGATACTGTATTAACCATTTTTTAAAAATCGTATGAATTTTGCAAAAACAATTCCATGAATGGATTTTCTTTCTCACTTATAAGGTATTCTTTTGCTAACGAATGTACAGTGCCATAAATGTAAGCCTGTGGGGTAAAATCTGAGATCCCTCGTCCTCTGAAGTACCTCAAATAGAGCATAAGTAACTTGCGGCTTGAAATGACTTCATGATTCACACGCTTTACCATTTAGAGAGAGCCTCACATAAATAGCTACAAACGTTACATTAGTTTGCAAACTAACATTCTATATTCACAGTTTTCTTTCAGAATATTACACATTGAAGCTACTAGCTATTTGTTATGCATGGCTTTGACAATACATGAATCCAGTCACTGTATTTGTAAACTTTTGACTATACTATTTGTAAACTTTTATACTATATTGGTAAAAATTTGTAAAGGTTTAAATTGGGACATGTGAAGCCAATAAATATAGCAGGGATTAAAAGTTTGTAAACCATTTTGAATTGTCAATACTTCTGCATAAATAAAACCTAAAAGATGATTTGTTCTCTGCACAAATCCTAGAACTAGATAAAGAAAATCCAATTAAACAAATGAGTCAAAAGCATTATACTTGCTCATTTATTCCTTGAGGAAAACGATTCTAAGCTAAATATTTGTGTATGGTAAAAGTATGTGAATCTTTGCTTTCAGAACCGATGTGCCCCCCTTGCCGCAGCAATAATTGCAATTACAGGCAGTCCTCAATTTATGACCATTCTTTTAATCATTGTACAAGGTTGTCCAAAAGGTGCTTTTTCAAAAGGCTACTGGACTTTCTGTTTTTTCTTTGAAGACATTTCATTTCTCATCCAAGAAGCTTCTTCAGTTCTGTCTGGATGATGGGGAGTGGAAGGATTTATACTCCTTGTCGACAGCTGGTCATTTGTGTTCTTTTAGAGAATCATTCAGGCCACTTGGAGGTTTGTCCATGTCCTCAGGATCACCTGAGTAGTGCAAATGGGTATGGAGCCTTCTTGGAACTGTTGAAAGGACTATGTTATGGACTGGAGTAGATGGTGTTGTATCTCTCCCCCTCTGTTGAGAGAGGGCTGTTCAATGATGACACAGATGGCCTCTTTGACCCCTCTTTCAAATCAGCGGTCCTCTCTGTCCAAAATGTGGACTTTGCTGTCTTCAAAAGAGGTTTGTTCTCCTATGCTGTGCCATGCCTTTATGAAACTGATCCTTGAACATACAAGCATCCTAGCATCCCTGTGGTCAGAGGATCACAATTTGGGTGTTTGGTGGCCGGTATGCATTTACAATGGTTGCAAAGTCCCAGGATCATATGATTGCCGTTTGTGACCTTCCCAGGAACTTTCAACAGGCAAAATCAATGGGGGAAACTGGATTTGCTTAAAGATCCTGTCATTTGGGGACAGGATCCCCAAATGACAGGGGGGAAAAAAGGTTGTAAAATTCAGGTACAACTCGTTTAATGACCTCAATGCTTAGTGACAGAATTTCAATACTGAAGTCGGGGGATTTCAACCAAGCTCACAGCAGTAATGCAGGCTGTATGGACATAAGATTAACACAAACCTCACTTTCTTAAATACTTTCGAATGTAATTGATTTACAGCTAAAGAGAGATTTTTTTAGTAATAGGTTAAGAGAATTCCCTTTGGTGGATCAACATTCTTTTGGGTCTAAAAAAGAAAAAAAGTGGGGAGGAGAGGGGGAGTTAAAAATTTAAAAATGTTTGGCAAAAAGCTTAACAAGGAATCGGCATAAGAAAGTTTAAAAGAGATAAAGGGGACAGGGTTTTTCCAGTGAAAGTGATTTTGAGCAAATTAAAATTTGTTCATTTGTTCATTTCATTTGCTAAAATTAAAACAGCAAATGGACAAGCTTTATGAGAAAGCTTCCTGTTTACTATTAAAAAGTGCAAACAGCTGGTGATTTAACAAAGCAAAATATAAAGATAATAATATGAATAGGATTGTGACACTGACTGTAACCGCAGAGTGCCGTTTGAGATTAATGTATTAAGGGCACCAGAAGATAAAACAGTTTTTTTTTTAAAGGAAGCTTGCCTTCTATCTTTTCCCCTTGTAATCAAGACACGTTCACTTTTAGATTACAATACTACAATGACAACCATTAGGGCATTGCATGCCAAAACATCTAGGGACAGTTGCCCTCCCTCCCATCACTCTGCTAAACAACTAATTCGCACAACACTGTCAAACTACCCAGCAGGGCTATATTACTATTGTACTTCTCATCTTTCCTATTACCTACTTCCTTATTTTCTTATGACTATAACTTTGTTGCTTGTATCTTACGATTTATATTAATTTTTTATATGATTGTTATGATTTATGTTGATTGCTTATTTAGTATCCTATGACTATCACTGAGTATTGTATCTTATGATTACGATGAATGTATTTTATGATTATAATCATGATTTATCACTTGTTCCATGTATGTACACTGAGAGCTTAAGCACTGGAGACAAATTCCTTGTGTGTCCAATCACACTTGGCCAATTGAGAATTCTAAGAAAGAATTCCAAAAGTGGCACAAACAGCAGAAGGGAGTTAAGAATTGCTAGAACAACCTGCAGAGAAAGGAATTAAATCAGATTTGCTTCAGGAAATGTTTAAGAAATTGGGAAATAAATTAGCTGAATCATTGATTCTAAATCGACTAAATCACTGGAGGCTACATTGACAACTTTTGAAAAAAAAAATAATTGAGAAAGACTTCTAAAGATAAAAGAAGAGAAGTCGAGAAGTTGGAAAGCTCTGTAAAACAAATGTCTGGAGCTTTAAATCAAATTAATGATAAAGTAGAAATTCTGGAGTGTAAGACAGAAGTTATGAATAGGGAACTGGAAAGAGAATTAAATGATTTGGCACTAATGAAACTAAAGAGAAGGAATTTTGTCTGAGATGTAGAGCAATTCCAGGAGATTGTGGTAATATATTACAGTAAAGTGGCATCAAAGTTTTGGATTGGGATAATGAGAATATAGAAGTAGAAATTGATAAGATATGTAAAATACATACAAATTTTGTGTGAATAAGAACACTTTGTGAGAACACAAGAGATTAAGATTTGCAGCGGCATTTTGGTGCAAGAGTGAAGACTGATAATACAAATGTAATTTTTCTTAAAGAAATTCCTATTAGAATTTTGCCTAAGAGAAGACATTCTTTTTTAATTGATAGATTAAAACAGAAAAAGATTCATTTTGATAGGATAAATCGGAAGATGTGATTTTTTATTTTTAATAAGCAAAAGTTTTGACTGAATTTCATTTCATCCCTAAACCAAGGAAATTTCTAGTAAAAATTAAAGAGAAATTGGAAGAGTCTTAAAAGGAGGTATCAGACAAGACTACCCAAAACTTCAGCAGGCGCCACAGGAAACCAGCTAGGAATAATACTGAACTAGATGCTAGAGATGTCCACTTTTCTAAATTTTTGATGTGATTATGGATTACAGGTATCCTGATTTAGGACCAGAATTGGGATCAAAATTGCCATCACTAAGCAATCTGGTTTTAGAATGACTTATGTTTAAGTGGTCTGTTAGACAGTGGTCATCAAGCAAACGCTGTTCACAGCTGTTAAATAAATCCACCTTTCTCCATTGACTTCGTTTGTTAGAAGCCCCTTGGGAAGATCCTATGACCCCAAGACCCTATGACCCCAAGACACTGTTACTGTCATAAATACATGCTGGTTCCCAAATTATCATCATGTGTTCACAGAGATGTTGCAACAGCCATAAGTCACTTTTTTCAGTACTGTCTTAAAACAAATGGTGATGAGTTGAGGACTACTACAAATGCTTAATGATGTGGAATATAAATGAAGCAAATGTTCCTCAAAGGAAAAAAACAAAATCATAATTTGAAAAAGTTAAAGCAAAATATAATTTGCCCACAAAAGGCACATGTTAGAAAAAGAGAATATGAAATGTTTAATCTATAAAGTGTGGGTATTAAGAACCATAAAAAGAACCATACAAATTTTGGTTTTAGTTGGGAGATTTTATATAAATCTTCCAACTAAAACCAAAATTTGTATTAACGGATAAGCCTTGTAGTAGATTTGTTGGCATTGTAGTTAATTTGTATGGGACTAAGACTCTGATATTGGGAATTTATGACCCAAATGAGGATGTAGGATTGTTCTATAAAGTACTTATGGAGCTACTGATATGTTTCTGTCATTAAAACTGGTATTTGATAGGGATTGGAATGAAGTGATCTGTCCACAACTAGATAGAACTTATGAGAAAAATAGTAAATCATTCACAGAAATCAGCAGTTTTCTTTGATATGATGGAGAATTTAGGGCTTATGATCATATGGAGACAGTAAAATGGTAAATCAAGAGAGTACGCCTACTTTTCTGAAAGACATCGATTCTTTTCAAGAATAGATATGATTTGGATTTTGAAGAATTTTACTACTAAGGTCTCTAAAGCAGAGATACTACCAAATGCTTCTTTTGGATCATAATCCTGTGGTTTATAAAAGGAAATGCAGTTCTTTTAGATGGAGACTAAATGAACAGAAAGAAGCAATAGTGGAGGATTGTAAAAAAAAAAATTAAAGGATTTTTTGAAAATGCTCTATAGCACAAGCTATTTTTTGATGAGATGAAGAGGAAAAAAAAGAATTCAAGAAATTTCAAATATTTCTAAATAAATTAAGCTTTCACAATGACAGTTAGCAATAAGAGAAATATAAATAAAAATGAGCTATGTAAAACAGAAAAACTTTGAGTTTGCAAACAAGCCAGAGAAATTGGTGGCTTGTAAATTATGAGTAGAAAAAGAAAATAATATTGAAATTTCAAGAGAGAGATACTTTATTAAGTGTGGCCATGCAAAAAATATTTCATCAATATTATTTTAACGTATAAAGTAAGTGACATCTCTATTTATAGATGAATATCTAAAGAAACAACATTTACCAAAGATTACACAGGAACAAAAACAGATTATTAAAATTATTATAGATGAGAAATAATAGACATACTCAAGTCAAATGGCTAACTTATTTTGAGAATTTTGTCAAGGGGAATACAAAATAAAATCAAGAGAACTGACGGCAGAGTTCTGGTTATGAATGGTTTTCTTATTTAGTTATTTGATTTAAAACAGACAAAAGAGTTTATGGTTTCAAACATTGTAAGACAGAGTTTGAAATGGAATTATGTACAAATGATGAACGTGTAATTGCTATTATGTATAAACTTTTATTGACATTTGAGACAGAACAAGATTAAATGGGCTAAAATTTTGGGTTCAGATGTTCCAAATATATGGTTGAAAGTACTGAAATGAGAGGATTGAAATTTATGTTATAATCTTAAAGAGAATTTTTACAAAACAATACTGTTGCTATATGTCTCCAGAGAAATTGTTAAGAATATATAAAGACACTTCAAATATGGTAAAAAAATGAAAAGGGAGAAGGGACCTTTTATCTTGCTTGAGGAAGAATTTTTTTATTTAAATGCACACACTGATTCTGAGGACTTAAAAGATTAATGTACAATTGAGACCAGAGGCCTTACTTTTAAGACTGTTAGTCAAACAGTTGGAAAAAAAGCCATGGAACTTTGTTTTTGTTATGTGATGATTGCAACAACATTATTGTATGCACGAAGATGGAAATATGTGCAATGGAGGAATGGTTGGTGAAGATGACAGAATTTGTTGAAATGGTCTTTAAAAAAAAAAAAAGACAATAGCTCCTGTTTTATTAACTGGATACCTCCTCTGGACTTTCTGTGGAAAACAGGGGGGAAAACCCCAAAGTTATGATCTAGGGTTCTGATGGTTAGACAGGATAGATTATGGAAAGTTATGTTATAACTTTAGATAAAGAGGTAAATGTATAATTGTACTTACAACGCTATAAAAAAGATCAGAAGTCACTTCTGTATCTTTTTTCTTTCTTTCTTTATTTTTCTTTGATTCTTATTTTCTTGCACTTTTAACTTTCTATTTGGTTTATTTTTTTTTCTTACTTTTTATTAGTTGTATTAATTTTCTTTTTAAAAACTTTTAATAAAATTATTTGAAAAGATTTGTGGCACAGCTCTATAACTCTCATCAATGGCCTTCTGACTGATGCTTCAGTTATATCCCCATCAGCCTTCCCACTTCTTCATTACCTCTCATGGCTTCACCATTGATGCTTGTTTTAAGTTGGAATAGACTGCATCATTGTGGCTCTTTTCACTGCTTCTACCAATACATATGCTTACATTGCGTGCTGCTGCTTCATGTTTGTCTATTGTGTTGCTGGGTGTTTGCCTGTCATCCGTCTTTGCTGCTGCTTACTATTGCTGCTGACAGTTTTTGATGCAGCTTCTGTCATTGTCATCTGTGACTTCTGACATCTATCACTGTTGGCATTGTGACTCTGTGTTGTTCACATGGGTAGGTTGGTCTCTTCAAGCGTTGCTGCTGTGGCTGTTTTGTTTGACCTTGAGATACATTGGATGAAATGCCAGGCTGATATCTCTGGGACAACTATTGAAACTAATCCCTATAAAAATGGTAAGTTATTGGGTAGGTAATTATCGCTTTTTTGCAGAGAGAGGGTTGTGATATGAGAAAGAAGTATTCGGTAACAGGATTTATTTAGGATGGATGCATTTTTGGGTGGATTGTGGGATGTAACCTGGGTGGGAAGAGTATTTGTTTTTTAGTTCTCAGTTATAGGAAGAAAGACAAAATAATTTAAAGCTTGTGGGGAAAGTGCTATTGTGATGAACCTTCAAGAGACAGACATGAAGTTATACGAAGTCATGGACATATTTCAGCAATCCCACTGTTTCTGCTCTTCTAC
Organism: Masticophis lateralis; assembly: GCA_030761175.1. Classification (NCBI taxonomy): domain Eukaryota; kingdom Metazoa; phylum Chordata; class Lepidosauria; order Squamata; family Colubridae; genus Masticophis; species Masticophis lateralis. The sequence goes on from JAUDYJ010000002.1 coordinate 148,834,989, forward strand.
CAATGGCATGTTGATGATACATAAGACATATTTTCTGCGTGACTAGATCTGGGACAAACAAGTTGACTTAATATGATGGAACCCTGACTTAACTAACTGGGAGATGTCATCTATTCTGAGATTCTCCCAGAATCTAATGTTTCTGTGTACAAGAGCAAAGATATTCCATCTTCATTACATGCATCAGGCTCTCTGGTGGACTCCTGCTGTTACCAGATTGCAGACGGAATGAGAGACAACAGGCTAAAATTGAATCCAGATGGTTTGGTGGTCAGAGGAGGCGTAATCTGTTTGGATGAGACTCTACCTGCTCTAATTGGACTTCTTTTTCTTTTAAGGAATAATCATCCATTCTAGGGATGCTCTTTGATCCTGTGTAGTCCCTGAACCCTCAGGTCAATGCAATAGCAAGGAATTTCTTACTACAAAGAAATTACCAGCTATCTTCCAGCCTGGCTAAGTCTACTGCTCTTGTTCTAAACCAAAGTTGGGTAGCATTTTTTCAATCAACAATTTTATTCAAAGGCATAAGCAGATACACAATCCACATCTTTTCCCCTCCAATCTAAATCCTATATCAGTCCCGCCAATCTATGCATCTGATGAAACAAGCTGCATTTTATGAAAACCTACAGCTTTTAAAAACATTTATTAGTCAGAAAAGATGCTACCAGACTGTAAGGTGGTTTTTTTTTCTATAATAGATTAACATGGCTCTCCTACAATGGTTGTCCAAACTCTCCTTGCCTATTGAAGGCAGCTCAATAATCCAGAATGCAGCAATCAGTTTCCATTGGGTATTTCCTTTCCTCGTGTTCTGGCATTGCTTACCCCTTAAATTCTGAGATTAAATTCAGAGTATTTCAAGAGAGAAACCTCTCAACGGCATGGGCCTTTCTTATCAGAAATAATGGTTTCCTCTGCATATTATAAACCAGGAATTTCAATTATTTTGATGAGTCAAAAGATGTAATGTTGGGACCAGTCTGGAGGGGGACCTAGTTGAGTAGGGCAAAAACCCTTTCAGTAATGTGACTTGCCCTGGGGAATTAATTCCCTGAGAAACCTCCTCCCCCCACCCCCACCTGTTTCAAGAAAAGACTTACTTACTTTTACCTTCAAATTTACTTCCCTTGGGATTTCTGTCTTTTAACATTTTTATATCCTGATATTTTGATGTTTGTATTCAGGTATCGTTTGAATATAGTATTGTTATTTATGAATATTATGTTTGAGGTTTATTACATTGTTGAATGTTGTTTATATTGTTTCTGATTTATGGTATCAACTGCCATAAGTTGGCTTGCTAGGAATATGTGGTTTATAAATATGTCAAACTGATACAGTAGCAAGTGCCATAAATTGGTCAAGGCGATACACATTTATCCAGATTATGTGGCAAACAGCTGAGGAAAGAGATCTGCACAATATTTAACATGTGTTTTCCAGAAGATTGCTCTGCTTGCGAGGAACTTCTGCCTTCTTGGTGAATCTTTAGGCTGATCCAACGAAGGATGAAACAGATGCTAATCTTGTCATGGAGATACTGTTAAAAATGGTAACGTAGAGCAATTGAGTTTTTCCCCCTATCCCCAGTATAGTACTTCAAAGTATGTCTGCACGCATAGAGAGCTATGAAGGAATGTATGCATTCCTGCTCTTATATGTTTCAAAAAGAATCTGGATGGGTAATATTGCACATATAGCAGGGGTGAAATCCAGCAGGTTCTGACAGGTTCTGGAAAACTGTTAGTGGAAATGTTGAGCAGTTCGGAGAACCGGCAAATACCACCTCTGGCTGGCCCCAGAGTGGGGTGGGAATGGAGATTTTGCAATATCCTTCCCCCAGGATAGGGAGGGAATAGGGATTTTGCAATATCCTTCCCCTGGAGTGGGGAGGGAATGGAGATTTTGCAGTATCCTTTCTTTGCCATGTCCAACAAACCACGCCCACCAAGCCACATCACACCCACCAAGCCACAGAACTGGTAGTAAAAAAATTTGAATTTCACCACTGACATATAGTACAGTATGGTTGAGTTTACAGCCATTGTAGAATGAGAAAAAAAGTTCATAGCTACTGCTGCCTATTTTTGAGACAAGGTTTTGTAGCTTTCAACACGACATCATAAGGGACATGCTGTAGGTAGCCAAGAGATTTGTAGATCCACATTCCACATGGCAACCACAGCAGCAATTAATGTAGCATCCAGGGGCAGAAGTATATTTTCCTTCTCTGCAAAGGGCTGCTGTTGGAGTACTAGGAACATTAATTATCTCAGAATAGAAGTAGAGTCCTATGGGAAGACATAAGCAGACTATGCTCAGTAAACGAAGCCTTCATTCACAGACAGCTAACTCGTCAGAAAACGAACTTTGCAACTATGAAATGTATGTATACACATAGAGAGAGAAAAAGTAGTGTTAAGTTGTTTCTGCTGAATGAATTCTTTATATATATATAAATGTCTAAATTAGTCCACGACTACCCTGTTTCCCCCAAAATAAGACATCCCCTGATAATAAGCCCAATTAGGCTTTTGATTGCATGGCAATAAGGCCAAGCACTTATTTCAGGGTTCAAAAAAATATAAGACAGGGTCTTATTTTCAGGGAAACACAATAGCATCAGCAGTGGGTTTCAACATTTTTTACTACCGGTTCTGTGGGTGTGGCATGGCTTGGTGGGCATGGCTTGGTGGGCATGGCAGGGGAAGTAAACTGTAAAATCTCCATTCCCACCCCACTTCAGGGGAAGGATACTGTAAAATCTCCATTCCCTCCCCAATCCAGGGGAAGGTTACTGCAAAATCCCCATTTCCTCCCAATCAGCTGGGACTTGGGAGGCAGAGAATAGATGGAGGCGGGGCCAATCAGAATTTTTACTATCGGTTCTCCGAACTACTCAAAATTTCCACTACCGGTTCTCCAGAACTGGTCAGAACCTGCTAAAACCCACCTCTGGGTACTATGTTTCATTAATGGGTATAAATATGAAAGAATCATACATTGTACTAGGTCAGGATTTCTTTAACTGATAATCTAACAAACCATAGATCTCTAAAAAAAGAATAAGGCACAATTAGTTGGTTTTATCATCATATTAAGATAAATCATGATTAAAAAATAACAGTGACAGAACTTATGCATTAAACATGGCTTATTGGATAAAAAATAATTAGTGGTTTTCCACGGCCTCCTTCCTAAAACTGAAAGGGAGCGCCTGGCCCAGGATCACCTAACTGGCTTTATGCCTTAGGCATAATTAGAACTCATGGTCTCCTGATTTCTAGCCTTAAGCACTACACCAAATTGGCTCTTGATATATCTAGTTAGTTTACAAAATAAATGGCAACGTAACTTTGTACTGATAACCATTTGTCACTTTCCATTCCATGTTAACAAAAAATCAAGCAGTAGACAGTGAAAATTGCATCTACATTTCATACATGTAAATAAAGAAACTCTGGTCTTTAAAAAAACTACGCAACAATGAATTAATTACTCTTTAAGATGTCGAAACAATATGCTGTTTTTCTGGCAATAAGCTAGAATGTATGATTCTAAAGATGAATTTGCATAGAAATGTTCATTACCACTCAATAACAGGGTAGCCAACTTTTGGGCAGGGCAATGCTCCCCTGTTTCAAACAAGCAGAAATTCATCAGATGAAGCTTTTTCAGAATACAGATGAAATGGAAATCTGTTTCAGTTGAACCTCAATTTTGTCATGCATTTGTTAAAGGTATTACAGTGTGGTCAATGAAAAACAGACAAACAAAAGAGTTCAGCAATGTTAGTAGTTTAGCACAATATCTTATTTTGCATGTGTGGAACAGCCAAAAGTAATCCATCACCTCAATCTGGGCTTTTATAAATTTAAATTATAGCACTGGTAATAAAAACTTGCAGCACAGAGTGTTACTGTTCAGATCAATTATACCTATTACAACTTTGCTGTTCTTTTCAGCTAATAATCGACCGACATTCCATATCTGAGGGCATTTAATCCCCATTAGCTTCTGTTTTTAAGGGAGAGTTCTTCATTTTGGAAGGCTCAACCCATCCTCACTGCCAAGTTTCTTGCCAGAAACCTGGCAATAACTCTTTTATGAATACATAAACAATTTCGAAGAATAAGTTTAGTGTTATTATATAACAGACCATTTTTCCTTCAAAAATCTCAGGACAAGCTAATACGGTAGTTCTTCTCACCCATAATGGATGTGTATCTTTATCACAAGCCCATCAACTGGACTAGATTAGACTGGAAGATAGTGGTTGGTGAAAAGTTATCTACTGCTTGAATAGAAATGTAATTCTAGTTTCTCTTATTCTAGTGGGACAGACACATACCTGTACAAATAGAAGAGAATATTTGTAACTCTTTCCTTACCAAACTTGGTAACATCATCTGTGCACAACATCTGCAAGAAAATGACCAAGCACAGAGAGTACCAAGGACCTCTACACAAATACCTGTATTTATTGCTTCTCTTTCTTCAGCTTTTTAGATACTTATCCATATTGCTGATACTTCCTTGGGGTTCTCTTTGTTAGATTTATAACTTGTCTTTTGGGGGAAGTTCAAGGCAATTTTTATGGGGAATCTCCATTTTATCACCCCAAGAACAAGAGGCAGTGACTGTCCCCAATATAATCTTTATGGCTCAGAATGAATTGAACTCCAGCTTTCCAGTCCTAGTTCAACCCTTTAGCCCCTTACTTCACTATTTGTTCTTGTAATCAAATATCTTTCATTAGACCATCTTTGGCTGACAAAGGAGCCTTTCATTTACTCAGACCTCTTCAGATGGAAGAAAGAAGCACCTGGGCTTCTGCGATTCTTTCTGAAATATAATATGGCACACCTCTGTTCTCTTCTGTCACCAGTTTTATCTAACATTAACACTTTGCTTGCCCCATTTTGTTGAGGCATTGTGGTGCCATCTGCATTGTCTATCATCTGTGATATGGGATGAGCTCTGTTAGTAAAAATAGCTCCAGATCAAGCAGGTATAGGGCAGGATATGGAGCTTTTCTGAGGGATAAAGAAACAGGAGTAAGTGGCAGCATGATGGTAACATGGGATGGCTTGCAAGCCAGGAAGCCTCAATGATACTCTGTTTCCCTGAAAATAAGACATAACCTGATAATAAGCCCAACCGGGCTTTTGAGTGCATGCGCTAAAATAAGGCCCCCCTGAAAATACCCCCCCCCCGAGAATAAGTCCTCCGCGAAAATATTTAAATGCATGCGTAGCCAGTCCCTGCCATTTCCTCTAGTTAGGGTTAGGGAGACAGCGCTGGAAATCAAGCAAGACGGCAAAAGGAGCCCCGTGTTGCTCCATGCGCCCTAAAATAATAAGACCTCCCTGAAAATAAAGCTAAGTACTTATTTCGGAGTTCAAAAAAATAGAAGACATGGTCTTATTTTCGGGGAAACACGATAGTTGCAGCATCAATAGCCTTTTCATAACCCTCATAGCCTCTGGCTCTTAGAATCAATTCCCATCTTACTGTTTCTTTTAAACTCTTTTAATTGAAAGCCAAAACAAATACTATTCATCATTTTAGGTTCAATAATAGAGCCCTGATAAAATAACCATGTGTTGGTTATCCTTATAAAATAATACACAGCAAGACTTTAATAACAGAGTTGGAACGGACCTTGGAGGTCTTGTAGTTCAACCCTTGGCTCAAGCAGGAAACGCTAAACCCGTGATGGCGAAACTATAGCACTTGTGCCAGAGGTGGCACACAGAGCCCTCTCTGTGGGCATGCACACCGGCCAGCTGCTCTCTTCTGGGCCAGCTGGTCTTCATGCATGAGTATGCCGGAACCCAGAGGAGAGCAGCTGGCCAGTGCATATGTGTGCTGGCCAGTAGGTCTTCGTGCATGTGCACGATAGAACCCAGAAGACACAGCTGGCTGGTGCGCATGCACGTAACGGAACCTGGAAGAGCAGGTGGCTGTCGTGCACTTGCACATCAGGTTCCGGTGCTCCGACATGCACACGTGTGTGCACACACATACTCCAGTTTTGGCAGTCGGTGCTGAAAAGGTTAACCATCACTGCCGTAAATCATTTCAGATAAATGGTTGTCCAATCTCTTCTTAAAAACCTCCAGTGTTGGAGCATAGAAAAGAGAAATTCTCAACTGGAGAGAGGAGCACAACCTCCCCCCCCCCCACACACAATACAATTCCATTTTAGAAGTAGGCAGTATTATCAGACACTCTCCCCATCAAAAACATATGCTTTCAACATTCCGAGTCAAAGCTGTAATATCTTTATTCAGAAGGTTATTTTTGAATGGTTTTAAAGGGATATCAATAAAGCACATTCCAATCTCAATCCCTAATTTTATTACAGCACAGATGACTAAAATCCAGTTTTAGTCTTCTCAGAAAAACTTCCATTGGGTAAATCAATATAGCTGATCTTTTTTTCCCCTATATCTGCTCCATTACTATTTTTACTATGCAAGCAGACCCAAAATATACATCGTGTAATTTATTTTTTTATTTGTTAAATTTATATGCCACCCATCTCACTGATCACTCTGGGCAGCTTAAAATGTAATAAAAAGTATAATAATAATAATAATAATAATAATAATAATAATAATAATAATAATAATAATAATAATAATAATAATAATATAAGGCAATTAAATTTAGTATAGTAAAATAGGAAGGCTAAAAATCAAGATAATATACAGAAGAGAGGCACCCAGCTTTCCTCTACCTCTGCAAACAGTGTAACAACTGTGGGACAATATTTCAGAATTTTCCTTTTTCAAAAAAACAAACAAACCTTTGTTTGAAATGTCAGTGACTTGATGAATACTCTGTAGTTGTAATATGGAGAACTCACTCCATCTTCTTTAAAGATGGAAGTATAACTGTTAGGGCCAAGCTTGGTGCAATGCTAAGGATATATCATAAAAAGTGAGGTTGTGTGTGGTATAAATTGTAAAGTGTAATAGGGTTGTTGGAAGGAGATCCATTAAGATCATAACACCCAGAATGAAATTGCATTCTTTTCTTCCTGCATTGCAACTCTAGAATCACTATAAGCCCCCAAATGTTTTTTTAAAAACTTCCTATTGTTATCGGAGAGGCATCTTTTTATAGGGCTAATATGATAACAAAGAAGTAGAGAGATGGAGAATTTGTATCAAGATTAGGATGGGAAACAGAAGTGTTTAACCTGCCTATTCAGCCTGCTAGGATCTCAGTTAAATCCACCCTCCCATGCTGGCTATTAATTAAAAAACAGATATCATAATGAAGTGTGTCTCTGTGGCTATATGTCTGACTTTATTGGTCAAGAGATACCTGACATTTAGCATTTAGTATTTTGAAGTAAGTTGCACTAGACTGAAATTTACATTTGATTTAATTTAGTAAAATTACTTTTAATTAATCCCAGTTAACATGTACTTAATCATTTCCTTTGTCCATCATATTAAAAATGACCAACAGTGGCAATTCTTGAAAGATTTCCGAAAGTTTCAGGCTAAGCTTTTGGAAGCCACAATGAGCTGTACAATTTGTACATGTATATTACAAAGGCTCCCCATCACAGCACAATCAGGGCATTTTGAAAAACAATTTTTAACAAGTGCTGAAGTCTGCATTCAAACCACGTGAGAGATTCCCACATTATCATGTGAGTGTTGCAAAATCAAGTTGTTTTTGGGGGTGATTCATCTGCCTCTGGTGTGGTCCTTTGAATGAGCCCACAGTGAGAACAGAAGAATAGGAAGCAAGTTTGCATGCTTAATGTGGGGTCTTTTCAAAGACTGGATCATTCTGAGAAATTTTCTTTTAGGCTATTCGTTGAAGCTTTTTGCAAAAAAGAAAAAAAAAGAGGAAAAAATAACCACAGCAAAATGCTTCAGTCATCTCCATAATGTGAACAGCTGAATGCCATTCGCAACTACTAGCCTGTATATTAACTCATATACAAAGACAGGTGCAGACATGCTTATAAAAAGCCACATTTAATTGCATCACTCACAGCCCATTCCTGGGATAAATACCAACTAATGGCCCTGTTGTCCTTTTCTTATAAAATGCAGCTAAACACATCGATTTTAAAGCCAGGGGACAAAGTAGTCTTTTTATATAATAGCAACACTTAATTATTTTCTTTTTGACACATTGCCTATCTAGTGTTACCAGCACCTAAGGAACTTCTGAATCATTAACAGAGATACAGCAACATCTTCAGTCTGGTCTCTTGCCACAGTCACAAGAACATGAGAATTACTGAATTCTCATAAATTGTTGTATCAGGTCAATGATTGTTGGTCTGGTCCATGACTTTGTATTATCTCTCAAGTGCCCTCTAGAAGTTCACAAGCAAGGCAGTCTTAAGAAGCTGCCCACCCCTGACAACTATAGACACACATCTCTTTAAGCTCTCTCTTCTCTTCCATTCCTAGCTTTTAATGGCTAACATCACCATCCCTACTCCATCCTTGACTTTGCCCAAGGCCATGGTACCTATAGATAAAATTGCTGTGCCGGAGCAGGGTTTTACAATACCAGATCAGGGCCTTCTTGATACAGAAGGCTACCCAAGCACAACAGGGGCAGATTGCCATCTTAGGTATTGAGACAATGCAATTGACTATCCAAGCAAGGTTAAGCCACCTTAACACTCTCAAGTTCAACATGTGAACCTAACTACTGCACACATGTTGAAAATCAGATGACTGTGCTTCAGAACAAAAAAGCAGATTCTAGAAAAAGGACTGAAATGGTGACTCATTGCTGCTCTACTGCAAATTCCCAAACCCAAACCTTGTCCCTCTCATCAGAACCATCATTACGGGATACACCGAGTGTTTTGGGGGAGAGAGGTTTTGCATACAGTATATATGTATACAATGGATGGGTCCCTATCATATTGTGGGTAAAAGTTCTGTCTTACCAATAATGACTTATTTTGGGCCAATCACAAAGCCAAGAAGTTGGCTTCATTCAGGCAGTTTAAAGTTTGATCTAGACACGGAAGAAGAAGCTCAACCTGTAGAAACAAAGCCCCATTTCCAGACAAGAATAATTTTTCCATGCTTAAATGCTGGCAGCTTTTACATCCAACTGGGCCAAACTATGGTAATCACAGTTAATGGCAAGAAACATCAGTAGATGTCAACGCCGGAAAACTTCCAGGCAATTCAGCCAGAACATTCAGATAAATCTGTTTTATACTCTTTGGGTTGGTTTAGGTCAGCATTAGTTTCGGGACAGCTTTTTCATCAACACTGTACTCTCCCCTTGACAGAATTCTGTGCAACTTCTAATCAAGCTTTATCACAAATCAGCACCTGGAGTTCATCTGTAGAAGAAGCCACAGGGACCAGAATGAGTATTAAACTTGTCCAAATGATGACAAGTGAGCAGGGAGAGGGCTGAATTTCTGACATTAGGAGATCCTACAGATGTTTGTTCATCCCTCAATCAGGTTCACCTGGTCTTTCCTAAGATGTATCCAGTCTCCTTACACATTGAACACAACCAGGGAGGAGAGCAAACAATGGCTACATTTTTTGCTCCGGTTTTTATGATGCCTGTTGACTTCATAACTAGTGTAAAATGGATTTTTTTCCTCTCCTCCTGACCTCCCAAGTGAACCCTCAATACAGCAACAGGAGAGGGCCACGTAGGCTGGCAAATCTGGATCAAGAGATAGCACAGCTGAAGAGCACTTACAGAAGATTGGAGTGTAAAGAAGAGAATAAGTGTGCAGTGTAAAGAAGAGAGCATAGAATGGCACAATAAGAATCACATTTTCTTATTGGGGTTGAAAGGGGAGCTTAGCTTACTGCTACAGGTAGTACTCCCCTTACAACTGTTTGTTTAATGACCATTCAAAGTTACAACATCACTGAAAAAAGTGACTTACAATTCTTGCATTTACAACCATTTCAGTGTACCCATGGTCACATGATCAAAAATTCAGGTGTTTGGCAACTGGCTTCAATTTACAACAATTCAAGCACTTAATGCCTATGACAAAAAAAAGAGTGATGAATAGAATAGAATAGAATAGAATAGAATAGAATAGAATAGAATAGAATAGAATAGAATAGAATAGAATAGAATAACTTTATTGTCACTTTGAATGTACACTAATAAAATACAATAAAATGAAATTTCGTTGCATACAGCTCTCAAAGGGTCACCATCTCCAATATATACTACATAACCATGACATTATAAATAAATAAATAAATACAAAATTATACATATACCCACATATATTATATAACACGGAGAAACAACACAGTCTAGTTCAAATGTATACATGTACATGGCAAGAAAAACAAATCTTGAGAGTTTACCAGATGGATGGCATAGGAAATAAAGCTGTTACAGAATCTGGTAATCCTGCTAGAAATACTTTGAAACAATGGTGGATTGCCCCTGGTTCACAAGAACCGGTAGTAAAACTGGCGGGGGGCCCCGCCCACCGCCCTGGATGTTGTCATCGGCCATCTGCGCATGTGCAGAAGTTTCTGCACATGCGCAGAAGCAAAACACGCACTCAAGCAAAACAAGTGTGCGCGCATGATCCCCTTGCAAACTGGTAGTAAAGGTAAGTAGAACCCATCTCTGCTTTGAAACCTCCTCCCAGAGGGGAGCAACAGAAACAGACCAAGGTTGTGCATAGCAGGGGTGAAATTCGCTTACCTTCCCTACCGGTTTGCCAATGTGTGCGTGCCGTCATCTGCGCATGCACAAAGCCTTCTGCACATGCACAGAGGCTTAAAATGTCGCAAAAAAGTGACGTCATGATGTCCGCGTGGGTGGGCGGAGCCTCCCGCAGCTGCCGCTACCGGTTCGCCCGCGCCGGATAGAACCGGCTGAATTTCACCCGTAGTGTATGGGTTCTCTAACAATGCTTTGAGTTCTAAGCACATAGCGCTTATAAGCAATCACAATCCTGAATAAGAGGAAGCGAGCTTCCTATCATCTTCCTATAACATTCAATACAACTCATTTAACAATCACATTGCTTAGTGACAGACATTTCAGTCCCAATTGTGGTCATAAGTAAAGGACTAATGTACTGACTATTCATTTAACATTAACATTTATTTATTTATTTAAAATAAATTTAACCTGTAAAAATCCAGACCCCCACCTGAGGGGCAGCAAGCAGTGCATGAAAATCCCCACTCAATTCCTGCCATCTAATGGTTTTCTTGTTTTCCTGAAGGCTCAGTTTAATATTTGTTTGTTTGTTTGTTTGTTAGATTTATATGCCGCCCTTCTCCGGAGACTCAGGGCGGCTTACAATGTGTTAAGCCTTCATACTTTTGTATATACCTGCTTAGTAGGACTTTCAGCCCCCCCAAGAAGTGTTTTTTTTTATACAAAGTCAGCTTATTGCCCCCACAATGCGGGTCCTCATAGCCCCAATGATTGCAATCCTCCTTTCAGAAATTCTAGGGGCTGACCAAGATGTTTTAGATTTATCCCTTCTGGTTTACAAAGGAAGGAGAAGAGGAAGTACTCAGTTGTAAGAGTTGCACCAGCTGCCACCCACAAAGCTTATTTTCTGCTTCTGGATTTTGAAGCCAGCCAGGTGCACCCCTCCCACCCATCCCTGTGCCCAGACTTTGAGCAGACGGCAGACCCAGAAAGAGCTCATTGCTTTGTTCCAAGGTGAAAGATAGACAAGTGAATGAAATCATTCTTCCAAGTCTTCACCTGTGGTATTGCATTATCTACTCTGTCCCTGTAGGGCATTACACTGCCATCATGAAACAGAAACTCTAGGGAGGGTGGGATGGGGGGGATGGGAAAAGGATCATATTTTTCCATCAACAATACATTCTGTTCCAAAACCTTGTTTCCGTACAGCGTGGTTTTCTTCCTTGAGCAAAGATGCCTAGCTCCTCCTGGCCTGGCCTCCTTATAACACCTGTGTAACAACCATGGATCTGTTTGGTCCCAGGAGTTACTGTACTTCACAGCATCTTGGGTTGCAACACTCCTAAAGTTAAGGAAGGGTTGATGCTTTGAATGACACTAATTCTGGGAGCCTTGTTTTAAATATTTGCCGTGTATTTAAACACACATAATTTTTTAAATTGCCTTTATTATGAAATAGTGCTTAAATGAGATGACTGTCAGGTGTGAGGAGCGGGAAGGGAAGTTAGGCTAAATATCACCAAGTATGACTGACAGAGATTTTTTTTTAAAAAAAAAATTGGAATGCGGCTTGGCTCTGGAGGTTCACTCTTGTCATAGGTCCCAAAATGTAGGCTGATTAAAGCAAAAGGAGAGTCAAGCCCTGTTGCTCCCACCCACTCCAAAGACAATTTTCCAGTAAAATTAAAAACCTAAGAAAAAAGCAAGTAGTGATACCAATCAATAAAGAAGCAACCAAGGAACAGAAGTTCCTGTCAGTGGTGGGTTTCAAAATTTTTTACTACTGGTTCTGTGGGTGTGGCTTGGTGAGCGTGGCATGGCTTGGTGGGCGTGGCTTAGTGGGTGTGGCAGGGGAAGGATACTGCAAAATCCCCATTTCCTTCCAATGAGCTGGGATTTAGGAGGCAGAGAATAGATAGAGGCAGGGCCAGTCAGAATTTTTACTACCGGTTCTCCGAACTACTCAGAATTTCTGCTATCAGTTCTCCAGAACTGGTCAGAACCTGCTGAAACCCACCTCTGCATCTGATGCATGGAACTGGAGAGTTGGATTATGGGAATAATTTTATCACTGCGATTGTTAAAGAAAAAACTTTTAACTTTCCTTTTCATATATTAATTTCCCCCCTTTTCACTTTATGAAATTGTGTTTTTTTTTTTTAAAAAAAAAGTAGAGTAGGAAAATGTTGTGTTGGGTGAGAGAGAATAAGGTTGAAGGCTGGCAATGTTTCAGTCATGGTTTGCTGAACATGCTGGAGGCCAACTTGAGAGAATTAAAGTAATCTCTGTAGTTTGGCAAGATATATGGACAAGAACACAAAATCAGACTAGGAGTAAGCCATCTTGGCAAGCCAGGTGGCAAACAGGTCTAATAAATAAAGCCAACTATAACAATCCATCTTCTTCTATGATTGGGGCCTTGACAAGGTGAAGGGGCTTGTGCAGGTAAATGATCCTGCAGTGGATACACAATGGTTAAAATGATGATGATGACAATCCATAGTTAAAAACAAGTGAAGATATATTAACAGTCAACGCTGTTTTCAAATTGTCATTTGTTGACTGGATATGTTCCAGGATAGATAGTATAGTATAGTATAGTATAGTATAGTATAGTATAGTATAGTATAGTATAGTATAGTATAGTATAGTATAGTATAATATTTATTTATTATTTATTTATTTATTAGACTTATATACCGCCCTTCTCCTTACGGACTCAGGGCAGTGGACAGCCGAGTAAGAAACCAATACATAAAAGTTAAAATATTATAAAACAAATATAAATTTGGCTGAAAATTAAAAACAAATAGATATTAAAATACATCAACTCTAAAAACTCTAAAAATTTTAAAATTCAGCAGGGATCAGGCTAAACCGGCAAGCTGAAAAAGATAAGTTTTCAGGGCCTGACGAAAAGTCCGGAGGTCGGAGATCGTTCTCAGTTCTGGAGGAAGATCGTTCCAGAGGGTAGGGGCTGCCACAGAGAAAGCATTGTCTGGCTGACGGCACCCTGAGGAGGCCCTCTCTATGGGAGCGAACCGGCCGGTGGGAGGCAATTGGCGGCAGAAGGCGGTCCCGTAAGTACCCTGGTCCTAAGCCATGGAGCGCTTTAAAGGTGATTACCAACACCTTGAAATGCACCCGGAAGTCCACCGGCAACCAATGCAGCTCAAGCAGGAGAGGTGTCACATCGGAGCGCCCCGTCGCTCCCATAATCCCCCGCGCGGCCGCATTCTGCACCAGTTGGAGCCTCCGGGTGCACCCCAAGGAGAGCCCCATGTAGAGAGCATTGCAGTAGTCCAGGTGAGACATGACGAGCGCCTGAGTGACTGTGCGTAAGGAGTCCCGATCTAGAAAGGGCCGCAACTGGCATATCAGGTGAACCTGATAGAAAGCCCCCCTGGCCACAGCTGTCGTATGATCCTCTCAAGACAGCCGTGGGTCCAGGAGTACGCCCAAGTTGCGCACCCTTTCCGTGGGGGCCAATGATAATATAATATAATATAATGTAATATAATATAATATAATATAATATAATATAATATAATATAATATAATATAATATAATATAATATAATATAATATAATATAATATAATATAATATAATATAATATAATATTTATATAATTATATAATATTATTTCTCAATAGAAAATAGAAATATTATTTCTCGATAGAAACACACACACACGCACGTGTGTGTGTGTACAGTTAATATCTCGGGTTTCTTCCCGTGTAAATGTAAACATATCCTTATAAGGGTAGTAGCGACGTTTCGACGAAATCGCATTCGTCATCTTCTGGCTGATGTTCTCGGCTCGCTGCTTATGGGCAAACTGTGTGATCGTAACTGACGTTTTTCTATGAAAAGAGGCAAAGATGTATTCTGATTGGTCGACAGTGTTATTGTATTCTGATTGGTTGATGACGTAGCTGTATTTTGATTGGGTGGAAGCGCTGTTGCTTGGTTGTGGGTCAATGGATAAGTTATGCTGGAACTGGTGGCAACACAGGCTTTTTGATGAATCTTTGATCTATGGCTTATATTTTGTGTTAAGATTCGTCTATCTATGAGAGCAGGTTTCCAAATAGTAGGCAGACGGGAAGTGTCATCACGTTTATTCATACAATATGGTCTTTTTTCTATTTCAGTGGCCTCTCTGATTATTCTGCCATTGAGATGTTCTATTTTTGCAATTGTTTTTGTATTATTAAAATTAATTTTATGTCCTGTGGCGTTTATGTGTTGTACTAATGATGATGTGTGTTCTTTCTTTTGTACTGAATTTTTATGTTCCTCGATGCGCACACTCATTCTTCTGATGGTCTGTCCAATATATGTTGAGGGGCAGGAAGCACATGGGATTTCGTATATTTCATATCCCGTGAAAACTTACATAGACTATATATATATATATATTCTATCGAGACACCTGGTCTGCCCCAGCATGTGGGAGAGAGCATACTGCATCCCTTTTGCCTTTCAGCTCCAATCCAGGAGCCCTCAAGCAGTCGCATTCACAACAAACCATTTTATGCCAAATTTATATTTCACTGATAAAGAAATAAAGGGAGACTAGTATAGATCTATTTCAAGCTGTTTAGCTCTCATCAGCTAGCCACACCCTTACTTGGATTCCAACTTGGGCTGCCTGCCTGTTAGGCAGTTGTATTAACCTCTGAGCCACAAGTTGTCCTCCGTTCATCATCTTGAGTCAGGGAAGAGAGTAAGTGTTTTTCTATCAAGACACCTGGTCTACCCCAGCATGTGGGAGGGAGCACCCAATCTGATGAATGGAGGAGAACTTGTGGCTCAGAGCATGTTAGGCAATACAACTGCCTAACACACAGGCAACCCACTCAAGCCAATATCCTTATCTGGGTTATAAGTGATATACTGAAAGTAACGTGAAGACAAACATCACTGCACTTAATGATGTTTCTAAAGTGGTTTGGGCAAGGCTCCAAAAAGCAGAACATGCACTCACAAATTCCGTGAAGCTTGCAGAGAAGAAGGAAGGCAGCTGGTTTGTCTCAGATCATGTAACTAATTTCACACATCAAACTAAACCAGAAGATTTGGTTGAGAATCAGCGAGTGGCCCAATGTCACCCAAGCGGCTTTGTGCCTAAGGCAGGACTAGAACTCACAGTCTCCTGGAGCCTGATGCCTTGACCAATTTACCAGGTTAGGTTCATAGGTTTTTAATTCCTTAAATGTACTGATCATCAGTTTGAGAAGACATGTCAGCGAAAGATGCCTTTTCTAATCTCATAAATACTGAAGGAGAAATCAGTAGATTCTTCCATAACTTACACACTATTTCATAAAGCAGTATTGATAGGATTTTGAGAATACGTTATAGGCACTGTCACAAAATGGCACCTGGGGCATCTTGCATATTCACAAAATGGTTGCCATGCATAAGAAATGGCAAAGCCTCCATTTACTGGAAGGCCAACTGGAAAAAATGCTCTTCATTATTTCTTAAAGTCCTGGGATATTGTCAGCTTATTGCTCTCTCTGTCTGCCTTTTTGTATGGGTGGACACAATTCTAAGGGGAAAAAATGGTTTACCGCCAATATCATTGCTACTTTCCAAGATAGCCTATATGGTATATATGTGCCCCAAAAGCACTCTTGAAATAAACTCTTCCTTTACTCACAAAATTCAAATCAGTGGGATAAGGTAATGTGTGGAGGAAGGATGCCCCTGGACATATTGGTATGCATGGGTATTAGGTTGCCTATACCATCTTATAGTAGCCCTCAACCTAAGACCACAATTGAGCCCAAAATTTCCATTGGGCACGTACAGCTAACGAGCACAGGTGGAAAGTCCACATGCATATATGTATTTCTGGTCCCCCTCTTCTTTGATTCAACGCCAGCCTCTTAAATGATTTTTTCTCCTGTTTTCCTGACATAACCTGTGACTTTGAGGTGTTCTTCATGCCTCCTGTCCCTTTGGCAGTGCAAACGTAGATAATAGTTGCCCAAGTGGAGCAACTATTTCTACTTTCTAGGCTTAGGAGGGAAAGAAACTTCCCAAGGCAACAGGATATCAATTGCAGGTAGTCCTCAACTTACAACAGTTCATTTAGTGACCGTTAAAAGTTACAGTGGCACTGAAAAAAAAGTGCCTTATAACCTTTTCACATGGCCGTTGCAGCATCCCCTTGGTCACGTGAACAAAACTTGAATGCTTGGCAACTATTGGTATTTATGACAGTTGCAGTATCCTGAGGTCATGTGATCAGCTTTTGCAACCTTCTGATGAGCAAAACCACTGGGGAAACCAGATTCACTTAACAACCGTGTTAACTTAGTAACAAGTGTTACTAACTTAACAACTGCAATGATTCATTTAACCACTGTGGCAAGAAAGGTTGTAAAATGGGGCAAAACACATTTCACAAATATCTTACTAAGCCACATTTGGGCTCAATTGTGGTTGTAAGTTGAGGACTACCTGTACCCAGGGGTGAAATCCAGCAGGTTCTGACAGGTTCTGGAAAACTGGTAGCGGAAATTTTGAGTAGTTCGGAGAACCAGCAAATACCACTTCTGGCTGGCCCCAGAGTGGGGTGGGAATGGAGATCTTGCAATATCCTTCCCCCAGGAGTGGAGAGGGAATAGGGATTTTGCGGTATCCTTCCCCTGCCACACCCACCAAGCCACGCCCACAGAACCAGTAGTGAAAAAATTTGGATTTCACCACTGCCTGTACCGCAACACCTTCTCTCTTTGGGAGAAGGATATTCAAGGGGTTGGGTTTTATTTTTTCCTGAGTGAATCCTTCAAATAACCATGGGGGAATGATCCTGCCTATGCGACCCCATTTTAGGTTGTTTGTTTGTTTGTTTGTTTGTTTGTTTGTTTATTTATGCATGCTTATATGCCACCCTATCTCCCAATGGACTCAGGGCGGCTCACAATAATAAAAACACAAGCCAGAATACAAAATTAAAATCTAAAATCTAATAAAATTTAAAATTTAACCCTTAAAACACCATCAGTCCAGATCGGGGAATTTGAAAAGCCAATTTTTTAATTCACAGAGGAAGGTGTGAAGGTTAGGCGCCAATCGGAGCTCCAAGGGGAGTTGATTCCAGAGCGTGGGAGAGTGGGAAATCAGAGCCTGATTTCCCAAATTTGGGGACTAAGCCTGATTATACTAAGAACAAGCATGCCTTCTGGTATAAAAATGTATCACATCAAATGATCTGGAGCGATGGGGAGAGATTACTTATTCCCAGCTACTTCCTACTACACGATGACAACATTTCCTTTTAGCTTTTCAAGAAAGAGAACAGACATTTCTGCTTCATGGCATTAGGAAGTGGTCAATTTAGGAGAAACAGATTTGAAGAAGAATGGCCAGATTGTGGCTGCAGAAATCTGCACTATCACCAGATGACACAAAAGAGGTACAGAAAACAGCACTCATCTGGATTTCTGCGGCCCTAATTTAAAAATATCACATGGATAAATACATACATACCCAAACAGGAGCAAAAGCCTTTTACCACTAGAAACAGTTTTACAAAGTATATGGTGGTTAAATATGGCTCATAATATATATAAAAAAAGAAGCTACCCTAGTGTCTTTGTTTCAGTTCAAGGTTAAGTAATAGTTAATCAGCAGGACTTCATATAGTTGATAATGCAGTCCTTTGCATGCATGTTGAGAGGTAAGATTCAGCCAGCTCACAGCGGCTTAATCCCAGATAATTATGGACAGAATTAAAACCACTCCAAATAGGGCATTTACATTCAAATCCAGTCAAATTCAATGAAGCTTACTGTATGCTTGACTAGAGATGCATAAGGTTGAACTATTTAAAAACGATGATATGGGAAAATAGACAAAAGACTAAATATCCTTCAGATTTGCCACTCTAGCTCAGGAATGCAAAGTTGTAGTGCTCCCCTCAAATATGAGGTGCTTAGTTCAGTTTTCTGCTGGCCATTCACAGGAGGAAATTTATTCCTTTATTTATTTGTATCCCACCATTACCATTTTTACAAACAACCCAAGATGGCGAACATATCCAGCATGTCTTCCTCGTCCTATTTTCCCTATAACAACAACTCTATGAGGTGGTTTGGGCTGAGAGAGAGAATAACTGGCCCAAAGTCACTCAGCTGGCATGAGGCATGTCCAGCCTGCGACCCAGGCAGCCCTGGACAGCGAGAAATGCGGACCCACAAAATCATACTAAAAAATATTAAAAATAAAGGAAGTTTGTTATTTATATACATTATATTACATATTTTATATGTGGCCCAAGACAATTTCTCTTCATTCAGTGTAGCCCAGGCAGGCCAAAAAGCTGGATATGCCTGGTTTAGATAAAAACAGTGGTGAAATCCAATTTTTTTTACTACCAGTTCTGCGGGTGTGGCTTGGTGGGCATGGCAGGGGAAGGATACTGCAAAATCTCCATTCCCACCCACTCCAGGGTGTTGTGGTTCTCTTGTCGGCGTCTTTTGCTTTTGAACTTTTGCCAAGAGAAGCCTTTGGCAGTTTGCCTAATTATACCAAGGTTGGTGATTAGATTGAAGAATTTGTGTTATGAAGAGTTTGTTTTAATTTAGTTTGGACTACTCTGAGAATGAGTTAATTCTCATCCCTCAACAGTGATTATATGTGGCAATTACCCTCCAGTTCAGACTTGAGCTATATTTGAAATCGATAGACTTACACTTTACATAATCGTTCTTATTTTTAGACTCTACCTGCATGAAATCCCCTTCCATTCTCTCTTGGTAAGGTCCCTAAGATCTGTGGAAGAGATTTGGTTTTGAGTCCCCTTTTTAGAAATATTCACTGGATGGGGATATGAGATAAAGAGGCTCGCTTGTTCTGGCACTCCCTTTCTGAAATCCCAAGCCTGCCTAAACTTGTCTCAGCTTCTTGAGGAAACTAAATTCCAGACTCCTTTGTTTCTACTCTGTCTTCCTGAATTTTTGCTTTGTTCAACGTTTTACTGCAGCCGTTTAATTAATTTTAGCGTGCACCATCTTGCAAAATTGGTAGTGGTGGTCGGGTTGTTTTGTGGAAAACTCAGGTGATCGAGGCAGATTGAATAAAATGGGCAGAGCAGACACAAAGCAAAAAGGTAGGTTGTAGGCAGAGTGACTGAATAGCCTCCCCTGTTAAACATAAAGCAAACATGATCTATAACATGAGGAGGGGGTTCTGTAAGGTGACCAATCATCCTCCTTTAGGGAGGACAGTCCTTCTTTTGTAAGTTCTGTCCTCTCTCAAAAAGTGTCCTCCTACATGTCCTCCTTTTCAATATTTGAAGACTAATCTGTAAATCTCCGTATTCGATCGATGCCGATCCGAACTGTTGCGTGTGATATGATGTGATGTATTTGTATTTGACATGACGATTTGTCAAGGCTCAGTACAGTGCGGGGAGACGCGATTATGAGACACATGCGCTCCGCACAGGAGAATTGTTTTGAGAGAGTGCACCGTGGCTTTAAAACAAAATGTTTCTTTCATTTACGATATTTTTCTTCTTCTATTTATTTGTGCCCTCTTTCTCATTGTAAAAAAGTTGTTCACCTTAGGTTCTGCCACATCCACATGACATTGCTCGTATCTCTTACCCAACCCATGAGACAGGCTTCAGACATCGTTGTTATTCCAGTGTTAAAGTAGTATTTGCACCTTTATTCAGACACCATCCAAAGTGACTAGAACGGTAAGCTCTGCTATGCTTCTCTGCCTATTACACAGAATCATGATAAAGTCAAGTAAATTGAATTAAAGCAGTATGTGGTGGCTGTTTGAAGCTGAGGTGGGCATACATTCTCTTTTCCGGTTCCTTGCAAACCTTGCCTGCCACCATTTTGCTCAGCCTAAAGAACTGGATATACCAGTAATATGTTTAGCGTTCTACCCACATTGTGCAATGGTACTAAAGTGTTCAGACAGCAATATATTGTGTTTTGGCTCTAGGACCTGTACTGATTTAGTGCAAAAATGTGTAACAGGCTGAAATAGTGTAATGGTCAACCCTGGAGGCCAACTTTAACTTTGGATCTTCAGGGCTGCCACACTTGGTGGAGGGCATGCTGTGTTGTGGTCCGCCAGCAGCCTGCAGAGCTGGTAGCAGAGTCAGACAGCAATGAGGCTGAGGAAGAACATTGGCCAGTCCTGGAGGCTGGGGAAGGCCCGGATGAGGGCTCTGCGTCCGAGGCAGAGATGGGGCCAGGGCCATCGGGGTGTGATGCACGGACTTTGGAGCCTCCAGAGGCTGACAGTAGAGAGGCAGAGGAACAGGAGGAGCCTGTTCTTAGTGCACGTATGAGAAGAGCTGCCAGAAAGCAGGAGCAGCTAAAGCAGAGAGGACAACATGGGAGTAAGGCCAAGAGGTGATTGGCCCCTCCCATAAGGCTTAAAAGACCAGCAACGGCTCTTGGTCTCGTTGCTGGAATACAACTGTTGAGAGATTTGCTTCATGTTTGGATGTATTTTTTTCTTGTCAGCGTCTTCTGTTCCTGAAATGTTGCCAAGAAAATTTGCCTAATTATCCCAAGGTTAGAGATAAACTGAGAATGGTGTTTTGAGAACTTTGCTTTCATTTAATTTGGAATATGCTGAGAATGAGTTAATTCTTAACTGTTTTAATAAAATCTGTTTTTTGGAACTGTTTTATATTTAATACTAACTACGTGGGCCTGGGTCGCAACATGCTGTGGGAAACGGGAGGGGGGTTGGATGGAGACAGGGTGAGATGTATAGCCATAACAACATTCTTTTCCCTGGGTCTCAAGGACGTTCAGCCTGCACCTGGAGAGGTGTGACTGGGAAACAACTCCAGTTGGGACGGTGACCTGATTGGTCCATGTGATGGACATGTGGGTGCAGGGGAAGGGACTTTGACTTTCCTTTGGGTGGGGAAAAACATAGGGCCTTTCAGATTCAGGTTTTCCCAGATGTGCCAATATGACATCTCTAATAAAATGGAACTTAGAGGAACATGCCTGCCTTAGAGTTTTATTTCTGTTGGGGGTGTTACCTGGAACCCTGACATTAATAGTGAAATGAAAGGATCACTGAGGCAACATGTGCTTGTGTGAGCTGTGCTGGCTGCCAGTTTGCTTCTGGGTTCGATTCACGGTGTTGGTTATTGTCTATATAAGCCTTTATGACATGGGTCCAGGTTATCTGAGGAATTGGCTCACCCCAATGGGATCAGCCCACCCAGCTCAATGCTGCCAACCCTGTCAAGCAAGGAATTTCGGCTGGCAAGATCCAGAGCTTTTTCTGCCGCAGTGCCTGCCTTCCAGAACATCTTGACCTTGATGTGAAAACCTGGCCCTGCCAGTTGGCCTGGGGCCTGTCATCCTGGAGGCAATTATAGTATTATTTAAAATGTCTCACCTCCACTCTATTGCCTACCCTCGCTATTTCTTAGCTCTTTCTTTTTAATGTATTTATTGTTTCATTGTTTTACTGTTCAAATTTTTATAGTAAGTTTTATCTGATTGTAAGGTGGCCAGTGTCATGCGACAGCAAGATGTGCAATGAATAAACTTAATAAATAAATATACCCCCTTCCAATGTCCTCCAATTATAGCACTGAGGAATGTTGAAGTTGGCGATTTATATAAAGAACAGTGTGGAAAAAGAGATAAACTGGAGAAAAAAGCTACTGCTTGTGACTCAGTTCTCTTCTTGGTTCCAATGCATTGTTACTGAGTTTTCTTATTCAATTCAGGTTATAACAGAATAGGGTATAGAAGGAGAGGAGTGCAGGAAACAGCCTAGAGATGTTTGACAGGGTCCTGTAACTGGACTCACCTTATTCCTGCTGGAGCCCCATGACTGACAGATGTTTTTCTCAGCAGCTGATTATATGCTGAAAGGCGAGGGTGACAAAGTCAAAGAATTAACCAATTCCTTTACTTATCATATGCTGCACGTGCAAAATTAGGACAATGTCATTTGTCAGAGAGTCAGAAAAGATACAATACAGGTGGGGGTTCAGGAATAGGGACAGAAGTTTCATGCCTATAGAGTTTGCTGGTGACTTAAGGATGGATGGACAGCCCTAACTAGGTAATAAGGAAAGGTCGTGAGCATCTTCTAGAGCATCAGTCCCCAACCTTTTGGGCACCAGGGACTGGTTATATGGAGAAAGGTTTTTCTGTGGACCGTTGGGGTGGTGGTTGCTGCCTGCATTCTGCAGATGAGTCTTTGCTTGTTTGCATGGCCCAGTTGCTAGCATGCCACGGCCCGGTTCCAGTTCATGGACCAGGGGTTGGGATCCTTGTTCTAGAGTCTTCCTACTTAGGTTGTTAGAACAGTAAAGCAAAGGTGGCTGGGTGATGCTGGACCAGAGATGTCCAACCTTAGCAACTTTAAGACCTGTGGATTGGGGAATTCTGAGAATTGAAGTCTTAAAATTGCCAATAGCAATAGCAATAGCACTTAGACTTATATACCTCTTCACAGTGCTTTACAGCCCTCTCTAAGTGGTTTACAGAGTCATCATATTGCCCCCAATAATTTGGGTCCTCATTTTACCCACCTTGGAAGGATGGAAGGCTGAGTCAACCTTTAGCCTGGTGAGATTTGAACTGCCAAATTGCAGGCAGTCAGCAGTCAGCAGAAGTAGCCTGCAGTACTGCACTTTAACCACTGCACCACCATGGCCCATAAGGTTGGACAACCCTGTGCTAGATGATGCTTGTTGAGTACCAAACTTGCGGCATCAAGTTGCCATCACATGACGTTTCGCAACGTTTTCCCCATTCGCAGAGCTGGAGTGGGCATGGCCTGTGCGTGACACAATTGACCTGAGGGCTGCCAGTTTGACATCCCTGCTATAAGTCATTAGTGGGAAACACTATACTAATAATCCAGATGATATACAGTTTGAAACCAGCAATATAACTGGTTGATTGTACACATAAGGTTAATGAGATTTATGGCCAGAGAATAGGCTCTTCCTGATAGACATGGAAGCAGTTGGTAACCAGAATAATCTAAAGCAGTGGTCCTCATTTTTTCCAGCTCCATGAACTCGCAGCGGTGGTGGGAGGGCATGATATCATGTGCCTGTGTATGGCCCAGTTCCAATGGGCCACAACCTGGTAGTGATCCGTAAACCAGAGGTTGGGGACCCCTGAATTAAAACTTGCTGTAACTTAGCCAAATAAGCCACTAACCTGGCAGTCCCTGGTTTGCAGGGTTGCAGTCTACACATGCTGAAGTGATTGTTTGCTACGATGTACAGCTGAACTTGAAGCAGGTGGCAGATTATAATCTAAAATCCATCTTTATATGGCTTCATATACAAAAAAGAGCTTGGTATCTCTTTATACAAAACCACGTACAGTATGTTTTAAAGTTCTCCAGAAAAGGACTGAGGGCATTTAAAGATCAAATGAAGCAACGAGGTGGACAAAAATAGAGAGAAGGGTTCTTACCACAACGGGCAAGTGAAAGTCTAGGTCAGAAGATCGAATTTTAGCATTTTCCGAAGAATGCCAAAAGGTTTGCAACACTCGGTGCTAAAGTGCTGCTAAGCATCCATTATTATATCCTTGGATAAGAAGCTTCACTTTCCACCCCTCTTCTTTGAAAGGCCTGACCCACCAGTAGGTGAGAAGTCACCTATGACTACCATCAAGCAAGCTTCAGCCCCGACCTTCAAGGGAAGCTCACGTTACCCATTCTCTAGTGACATTAATAATGCAAGCTGGGTCATGTTGTGCTCAAGAGTTTACTGCTAATTTGCTGTTCCATCCTTTTGTATGCTGGCTGAACGGGACTTTAATGGATGTAATGATGAGAGGGGGGAAACCTGAGACCTGGATCCCAACCCAGCCATGCTGCCAGCTGCCTGGCTCAGGTGCTGGGCGTGCCACCCCCTCTGCTTTGCCATAAGACGAGCCCTGGGTTTCCACAGGATCAGGGAAATTTGAGGATGTTCCCTCCTCCCACTAAAACATACACCTTTTGGTATCACTTATCCCAAGGACACCTTCTGCTCCACTCAAATGAGTCTTCAGTCTACTAAAGGAGGTCCAAGTGGGAACCAGAATCCACATTGGGAGGGTCTCTGGGGGAAAATTCTGCTTGGCCATATCTGTTTGCAACTCTCAGGAGATGAGAAAAGTCAACTATAAAAGCTGCCTGGCTCAGTTGTAGCAGGTCCTTTCCAGGACTTAGACTGAGACCAGCCTGTTTTTAATGCTAGGATTGTGCCTTAGAAGTTAGCAGATAGTGTTGCATAGTGTAGTGTGTGCAAACGCTTAAGACAGGAAGTGGTCAGTTCAGATTTTAACTGAGTTTTTCATGCGCTGCTAAATAGCCTTAGGCAACTCTCCTCTCAGTTTCAAAGCCTTTTCCCCCTGCTCTACTTGCAAAGAGGTCAGATCGGATATGGCCTCCTTATCTTTTTGGGTAGCTAATAGGAAGGAACTCAATTTAGCTAAATTGCTTAGATTTCTCTAACTTTCCTTACAATTTTCCCATCACTTGAAAGGTACATCTATTTACTCTCACCCCCTAAAAATGAATATTTTACAGATTTGATATGAGGATTACGGAGATGTTTGTGAGTAGAAATACTTTGGATAATTTGAAAAATGCTGCAGCTGCTGAGTCTAATCATTCAGTCCAGTCCAACCTTTGGTGATTCTATCGGCCATGTCTCTCCACATCTCCCGATCTTGCACTACTTCTTTGGGTTTTTCTATGTTCTGGCTGGTGTTACCTTTGATGGTGTCCAGCCACTGTGTTCATTGATGGCCTAGTTTCCTTCTACTGTTAAATCTTCCAAGCATAATTGTTTTCTCCAGTGAATTCCCCTGCATGACTTGGTCAAAATAAGTGAGACACAGTTTCATGATTTTGCCTTCCAGTCAGGAGTGGGATTTAGCCGGTTCAGAACAGTTCAGGTGAACCGGATGCTAATTTTATATCTGGTTCACCCAACCGGTAGTTGCAAGGACTGACTGGCCCTGCCCCGCCCACCCCACCTGCCCCTCCCAGGAGTTTCCATGCAGCCCGTTTTGGATGCCAGGTAAGTGCAGGGCCCGCGCAGAGGCTCTGGGAGAGTGAAAAATGGGCTTCTCCAGAAGTCTGGAAACGGGCTCATTTCTGCCCTCTGGAGGGCCTCTGGCGCCCAGGGGAGACCATTTTAGCCCTCCCAGAAGCTCAAGGAAAGCCTCTGGAGCCTGGGGAGGGCAAAAAATGGGCCCTCCTGGACGTTCTGGAAATCCAGAAATGGGCCTGTTTCTGGCATCCAAAGGGCCTCCAAAGCCCTGGGAAAGCCATTTTTGCCCCCCCAGAAGGTCAAGGTAAGTCTCCGGAGCCTGGGGTGGGTGAAAACGCCCCTCCCACCATGGTGTAGGAGGCCGAGTAAGCCATGCCCACCATGGTCACGCCCACCCAACAACCGGCCAGAGAACCGGTTGCTAAAATTTTTGAATCCCACCCCAGTGTCATGTCTGGTGTTATGCACTCCAATACTTGCTTATGAGTCTTTGTTGTCCAAGGATGAAAAATGCTACTTAGTGTTAAATCATGAGGCTGGTTTTACCCACACACAGTATACATTTCTTTCTTAGTTCCAACCCTCCCATCAAAAACAGAGGATGTAAGGCAGCAATTACAGCAGCCTCTTCTCATTTAGTCCCCTTGGGATATGCTGAGCTACAGCTGTCATCATCCCTCGTCTTCTACTGGCTAAGCTCCTTCTGTTGCCTAGAAAATTTGGAAGAAGCTTGCCATCTACAGTGATGGAAACATTATTCTCAATGTTGTTGTCAGGCCTGGAAGCCATCTTTTTCATTAGATCTTCAGGCTTGCCACATTTACTACTGTGGGAAAATGGGAGGGGGGAATTATGTGGAGCCAGGGTGATATCTAGCTATAATAACATTCTTTTCTCAGAGAGTCAAGGACATCTTGCCCTGCACCTGGAAGGCTGGAACTGGGAGGTATCTCCTGTTGGGACGGTGCTTTGATTGGGCCATGTGATGGACATATGGGTGCTGGGGCAGGGATTTGGACTTTCTTTTGGGTGAGGAAAACCTAGAAACTTTCCGATTCGGGTTTTCCCAGATGTGCCAATATGACATCTCTAATAAAATGGAACTTTGAGGAACTGAATGCCTCAGAGTGTTATTTCGTTGGGGGTATTACTTGGAACCCTGAGAGTTGCACTGGCCACACTTAATGAACTTTGTCTGGCTTGGAAGAAAGAAGTCAGAGTGAATCTGATTGTTACTTGGCACAAGTCCTTTGGGAAACTCTAAGGTAGTAGGCTAGACTAGAAAGTTAGGAAAATATCCCAGAAGAAAGCAATAGAAGCTCAAGTCTCTATTATGGCCTGGAAAACCACATGGATGTTTCCATGAAGTCATCCGCAGTGAAGTGTGACTTGAAAGAGGATTTCCCTTGCCTTTATATTAGTAGAAGTACTGTATAAAAGATTCATCTGTCACATGGAGGAAAATGAAATGGGAGGAAAATCAATTTAGTTTGCCTGAAGACTAAAATCTAGAAATCAGGAACAGGAATCTAAATGAATCATCCAGGTTTGAAGTGATTATTTAGACATCCGTTCTTGTACAGCATCTATACAGTTGTCTACATACATTACCAAGGGAAGCCATTTTAACTGCTATGGCTTCCTCTTAAGAATCTGCGTTCAAAAACATCATCTGGCAAGAGTGGCCAAAATGCAGCTCAGACTTTAAACCAACCCTACTGACTCCTGATCAGTTGGTTAGGCCAATTCAAAAAGTTAATCTTAAAACCTGGACTGAATCTTTCAGACCTAAATTCTGCTTAGTAGATGTCTTTCCAATCATAAAATCAAAAATAGAACCATGGATGTTTTGGGCAGTCAATTTAGTACAGAGCTGTCAAACTCCTAGCCTACGGGCTGGATGCGTGACACACTAGCCACGCCCAAGCCCAGTTTAGCAAGTGGAAAAAAGTCCCAATATGTCACATGACACCGCTGTGATGATGTGAGTTTGACACCCCTGATTTAATAGATACTCAGCCATAATTTCTTTTAACCATAGTCTCTTGAACAGGTCATCATACTTGAATGTACATATAAAGTGAGCCATAAGTCATGGTTTAAAACCTTAGTGGTTCACAAATCACATTAGTAATTAATTAAATAATATTTTATTAAATTTGTATGACCCCTGACTCCCAACATTAAGTCCAAAACAAACATGCCATATTATTACTTGTGAATCCAAACCCAGCCTGTAAAAGATGCTTGACAGATTCTTTAATCTATGGAGTAGGAAGCAAGTCAGTTCTGGAGATATCAATGGGGGATCAGGGGTGGGTTCTACTTACCTTTACTACCGGTTCGAAACAGAATTGCCCGTGTGCTGAGCTTCTGCACATGCGCAGATCACCTATGACAACATCTGGGGCAGTGGGCAGAGCCTCCTGCCAGTTTTACTACCGGTTCTTGTGGACCAGTACAAACCGGGAGCAACCCACCACTGTGGAGGATGTCTCCAATTCTAAATCAGGGATAGAGTACTTAACTCCTTCCAGATGTTGCTGAACTACAATTCCCACTATCCATGTTCCTTGGCTTAGAATGTTGTTTTAGTTCAACATTCAGCATCAGGAGAATCATCTTTAAATCCACAGCTGGAGAAAGTCCATTGTATTCTCATTGTAGGCTGCAATCGCTATTACAACAGCCATAACTCTTATTCATGTACCTAAGTAAGTGTAGATTTACAGTTATTCATTGTTTATTTATTTATTGGTTTGATTTATATGCCACCCTTCTCCGGAGACTCAGGGCAGCTTACAATGCATTAAGCAATAGCCTTCATACTTTTGTATATACCTGCTTAGTAGGGCTTTGCACCCCCCCACCAAGCGGTGGTCTTTTTTATACAATAAGTCAGCTTATTGCCCCCACAATCCGGGTCCTCATTTTACCTACCTCGAAAGGATGGAAGGCTGAGTCAACCTTGAGCATGGTGAGATTTGAACTCGCAGTAATTGCAGGCAGCCGGCAGCTAAGTGCTACTTAACAGCACTTTAGTCTGCTGCACCACCAAGGCTCCTATAACTTTAAAAAAAAAATTTTTTTTTTATAATAGCAGCTTATTACCTGTTAGCTTTGGTTGTAAACATGGTTCATTCTTAAGAGCTATATCTTGCAATGTTTGCCTTAGATATATTATTATATTTAGAGAGGAAGTGACTGCATGATGATAAGGGAAGAACGATCTTTAAAAACTGAGTGCCAAACTATAATTTCTCAGATGGAATGCAAAGGAATATTTACAATAAGCAGGAAGCAAACCCTCCATTTTCTCAGAAAGCGGACTATAGTCTACAAAGGCTTATGCCCAGCGGTGGATGGAACATTATGTTGCTACTGGTTCACCACACCTGTGCACGCTCATTTCGTGCACACGTGTGCCAGATTTGCACATGCACCTGCCTTCTGCATATGTGCTTTGCTCACGCACGTGCCTTCCGCTCGTGCACCCGTCCTCAAAAACATCCCTAAATAGGACGACGTAGAGCCCGGGCAGCTGGGCGGTTTCTGCTACCAATTTGGGTGAACCAATCTGAACCAGCTGAATACCCCCTTTGCTTATGCCATGACTGTCTTTAAATTTGTCTGCAACAAACTGATCAAGCTGTAACTGTCTCGCAATGAATCATTTGATCTGCTGTCACAGAACCTATGAAGCAACACTTAAACTTTCATTTAGGACTGACCCCAGTAAACAGCCTGGATTAGTTTATTAGGTATTCCGGACTCTTACTAGTTCCTGTAAGCCAGGGGTTCTCATCCTGTGGGTCGCGACCCCTTTGGGGGCTCGAACAACCCTTTCACAGGGGTCGCCTAAGACAGTGGTCACCAACCGGTGGTCCCACTGGTGGTCCGCGGAGAAATTTTCATATTTTTGCATTTTTGCACGTGGTGCAATACGGAAAAAGGAGCGCAGCCCTTGCCGTCCGGAATATATGGCGCTGTTGTGGCAGTGGGGGAGGGGGCAGCACAAGCGGGAAGAAGCGGCGTTTGCGATGGCTGCAAGCTGTGGGAGCAAAGCACTACTTTTATTTGCACGGCAACAGCATTCCGCCTCGGTATATTTGCGCCAGCCAGTAGCGCAAGGCAGCCCTCCTCTCCTGCCACTTGGGACTCGGAGAGGTAAATGGCGTCTTGTCCAGGGAGCAGCTGGATTGTGCTCTCCATTGTGGATGCCAGATCGGCCCCCTGCAAGCTCTCGTCTCTTGAGGAGCGCTCCCTGAAGCGGCGCTGGAAACTTTGGTCAGGCTCCTCGAGAAACGAGAGCTTACTGGGGGCCGATCTGGCATCCGCAATGGAGAGCAAAATCCAGATGCTCACCGAACCAGACGCTGCTTACCACTCCAAGTCCCAAGTGGCAGGAGATGAGGGCTGCCTTGGCCACTGGCTGGCACAAATATACCAAGGCAAATGCTCATGCCGCACAAGTTCAAGTAGTGCTTCGCTTCCACACTTCTTCAGGCCCCTGTTGGTGCTCCATGCATCTCAGTCTCTCAGGGAGATGCTTGACTTCCTCTTAGCCCCAAGACACTGGCTGGCCCATGAGATGAGAGAGAATGAGAGAGAGAGAGAGAGAATCTGAATGAGAGAGAGGGGGGAGAGAGAAAGAGTGGGGAGCGAGAGAGAAAGAGGGAGAGAGAATAAGAGAATAAGAGAGTGGGGAAGAGAGAAAGAGAGAATGAGAGAGTGGGGGAGAGGGAGAGAAAGGAGGGAGAAAGGGGGGGAGAGAAAGTGGGAGAGAGAGAAAAAGAGAGAATGAGAAAGGGGAGAGGGAAAGAAAGAGAGAGTGGGGGAGAGAGAGAGAAAGGGGGAGAGAGAAAGAATGAGAAAGAGAGTGGGGGAGAGAGAGAGAGAGGAGGGAGAGTGCCTGAAGGACCCCATCCCATCACTGGGGGTGCTTCAGTAAGCGGCATGCTGGATTTGTATTAGTGGTCCACAAAATTTAAAATTATGAACTTGGTGATCCCTGAGGTCCAAAAGGTTGGTGACCCTTGGCCTAAGACAATCGGAAAACACGTATTTTCGATGGTTTTAGGAATAATTTTATAGTGGGGGGTCACCACAACATGATGAACTGTATTAAAGGGTCACAGCATTAGGAAGGTTGAGAACCACTGCTGTAATCTATTACACCTGAATACAATTAATGATCAAGTGAAGCACTGTATGACTAGTCCAGGGGTCTGCAACCTTAAACACTAAAAGAGCCATTTGGACCCATTTCCCACAGAAAAGAAAACACCGGGACCCACAAAACTCTTCCCATGCCTGACTCTTTCTTGAGCAGCCACAAACCTAACATATGTAGTTGAATTAAACATTCTGTTTTCTTCGGAAACTTTTCTTTTCTTGGATTTATCCATGGTTGGCCTACCAGGGGTTGAAAAGCTCAATAAATTGTGTGCCGGCAGGTGTTGCACATTGGTGGTTGTGACGCATATTTTGAGTGACAGGGAGCTGCAGAAGAGGGGTGAAAGAGCCACATGCAGCTCCAGAGCCGCAGGTTGCTGACCCCTGCATTAGATCAAACCAAGATTTCTCTAGCCCAACGTTATGTTTCAATAGTAGTCAAAGCAAGTATTTGTGAGGAACCCAAAACAGAAGAGTGCAATAGCACCTTTATGATCGTGGTCCCCAAAAATTAGAATCTAGGATTCTATGATTCCTCCAACCCAATTATAGTTTGCACAGCCACCGATAGCTTGATCCCACTTTAATTTTTCAAATTTCCTTTTCAAGACATCCAGATTGGTGACTATTTTATCTCTTATCGGATCTTGTCTTGATTGCATTAAAAGTAGTAGTGATTATTCTCTCTGTTCCAAAAGCTAACAGTGGAAAGTGCACCCAAAGGTGCTTTTTCAAAAGGCAACTGGACATTTTCCCCCCCTTGAAGTGCAGAGTGCTGTTTCTGTCCACTCTTAAAAATGGCTCTTAAATGAATACATTTACTGCCCTCTAGTGTCTAAAAAAGAGAATGCCAGTTTCTTCTCACTTTCTTAAGTGTTTTCTTTCCTAGACCAATTGGGATGGCTCTGCAATTTTGTTTCCTTCCAGATAAGCCTATAATTCCTTAATTGTAGGCTGGAATGTAAAATGTTCAGAAAGTAGCATCTGAGGGAAAGATAGTTACATCTTGCCTGAAATAGAGGAGGAAGAAAATATAAGAGCAGCGTAGTGGTGGGTTGCCCCTGGTTTGGACCGGTTCTATAGAACTGATAGTAAAACCGGCAGGAGGCTCCACCCACTGACCCTGATGTCATCAGAAGCAATCTGTGCATGTGCAGAATCAAGGCGCGTGCGCAAGCGAAGCACGCATGCGTGCACAATCCCGTTGTGAACCAGTAGTAAAGGTAAGTAGAACCCACCCCCGGAGCAGCGGTAGTTCCTCAAGCAGGGTACCTTTCTCCCCTGCTGAGTCCTCTCCAGCTGTCCTCGAGAGAGCAGAAAACTAGATTGGCATTATCTTTGCTTATCCTTAGCCTCCTCCTGTTGCTTCTGTTAAAATCACTGCAGTCATCTCCCTTCCCTCCAAATAGGTACAAAGTCTAACAGATTTCACACTCCATGAGGCTGCTTTTGGATAGTGCCGGAATAAGGGAGAAAATAGTACCGGTACCCATGGTGTCAATAGCACCTGATGACTTCATTCTCCCAAATTATATGTAAGTAGTATACACATACTTCCAAAAAGGGCTTGCAGAGATGGTGAGCCTGGTAAGGATGAACAAAATTTCATAATTCAGGAATGGAATTTCTGAAGAACACTCTATTACCCATCTGCAAGATGCTGATTCTCTGGACTAGGCCATTCCTAGAGTGATGTGTCTGTTTCCAGAAATAAATTTCCAAAATAGGAAGTGCTTCAAGATATTAAGGACATAGCTTTAAAACATTCTGCTTCCAAATTGCAACTCTTTGTATTTATTGGCTTAGCTGCTTCTTAGCTGAACACAGCCGCTGTGATTTCTAAACCATTTTTTATGGCTTGGCATGCTGCACGAATCCAGACAATTGTAGCCTGTTTAAGAAACTGTAACTTAATACAATGTATGGACTCAGGCTACAAAACCATTTTTCTAATTTAACAATATCTAATTCAGCAAAGTATTACTAGATTTAATCTCCAAAGTATGAAAGTGTACTTTTCATTGGGTATACTTCCCCCTTCCCTGTAAATGCCATTTATTTCACAGATAAAATCATAACTGTTTTTGGCTTATTACCATACACAAACAAGAGACAAAATGGCTATTTTAAATGCCTTTGCACCCAGTGGGTGGCCTTTGCACCCAGTGGGTGGTTGAAGAACATATATTTTTAATTAATCTATAACCTTTCATGAATAGCCTATGAACTGTAACTTTGCTAAAGCCCACTTTCTGCTCTCATATGTATATATATATATGTATGTGTATATATATTTATGTATATATTCATATTTTAATCACTCCCCCTTTTCATAACTCTGTTTTACACGTGCCTAGTTCTTGTTCTTTACTCATTTCTACCTCCTGCTCTATAATTAAAGATGTACCACAAGATGCCTTCTTGACTCTTTCTAGTCTCTAATCCAGTATTTTTTAATCTTGGCAACTTTAACCTGTGAGAACTTCAGCTCCCAGAAATCCCCAGTCACCCATGCTGAAGAATTGTGGGAGTTGAAATTTATACATATCACAGTTGCCAGGGTTGAAAAACACTGTCCTACCTTGCATCTGGGGTGAGGAATATGTGGTTCTCCAATGTTGTTGAAATTGTAATTCCCAGCAAACCTAGCCAGTCTGGCCAATAGTAAGAGATGTCCAGGCTGACATTTCAGTAGTAATATGTAACGAAATGCAGCTTGCTTATGCCTGCCTTCCATCACTTATGCCAGCCCTCCAACATGGCTGCCCTTCTTATACCTGGCTGCTTCCCCCTCATTACCATAGACCAGGGCAGATAATAGCTGCTGTGCTAGTAACCTATCCCTTAGCATCCCAATTGTCTGCAAAATTGTGTATATTTTGGAATTTTGAACAGAAAATATCCTAACAATCTAGCTTTTCATTAAAATTAGTATTATGGCAACTGTTCCCATTTTCTGTAACATATATACAAGCAAGTAAATTTGTTTGATCTGCATATCTGGCATTAGGAACATCATTCAATGTACCCCTACAGACATTAGAACTGAAATGGAGCTTTGGGTATTTCATAATTATAAATTGTTCAAGTTCTTAGTTTTAGAAGGTTAAAATGTGATATCAAAAGTCAATTGCTTTTTACTCTTAAATAAGTGGAGCTGCAATAAAATCTCTTTCTGATACTGTCAAATAGAATGTTGTTTCATATTAACTGTCAGATACTGTCATACAATGATTTGTCATAGAGTGTAGAATATTGATGGCTAGTGAAAAATCTTTGAGATAAATGTCTAGGCACCAGGAGACACAATTTCACCCTGAGTAAATATTGCTATCAATGTTCAAAAAACAATACCTTTCAGAATTGGGAAAGTGGATTTGTTCCAATATTTATTCCAATTTGTTCTTCAGGATACGTACCTCATAAAAGCATCTTTCTTTTCACGTGTTCTGGTTGTGAATTTTTTTTTGCGCATATACATATCTAGACAACCTATTGCAGTTATTGCTAACCTTTTCCGAACTCAGTGCCCAAAGTGTGCATGTGCACGCATGAATGCGCATGCCCGAACTCCCGAAATGCAATGTGTGCGGCGGCCTGCTGCATGTGCCCCACCCCGAGTATGCGCAGATGTGCCCTGCATGCACCCTCCCCCATACATGTGCACACACACCCCGCATGTGCCCCACCCGCTGTGCATGCATGCTCCCCAAGTGTGCCCCACACTCCGCGCATGGGCAGCAGAGACCCAAAGACCAGGTGGCCAGCAGGAGGCGTGCACACATGCGCCGCAGAGCTGAGGTGGGGCGACAGCTCATGTGCCCACAGAGAGGGCACTGTATGCCACCTCTGGCACGCATGCCATAGGTTCATCATCACGGACCTATTGGGTCATCCTTTCAGAGATATTTCCCTACATAAACAGAGAAACAGAATGACCATGAAGGGGCAAAAAAGCAGTGGTAGTGGGAATGACTTTTTGCCAGCTTCACCCATTGACATTGCTCCCCCACCCCCAAGAATTGCCTGTCAATCTGTTGAGGAGAAAGAGAACAAACATAGGGAAAACTTCACCCCTGTTCCACATCCTGGCTTGTCCTCATGAACCCTCTCATTCCAGAGAGGAGGAGGGTTCACCTGTTGACTGCCAGTACCCACAGCCAGACCTACCGCACCAGTAAGCATCTGAGTCACCTCCTCATCCTTCCCTCACAGTGTTAAGAGTTTTCAAATTTCAACCTCAGTTTCAAAACCACCAATCACTACTTACCCGTTGGACCTTGACAGCAGCTGATTGGATGTAGGGGTTGGAGGGAGGCGGGAAAGATGAGAGTATGGCCCTCCCATCTTCCCTTGCACCCTGCAACCTACAGAGTTTTGGGAAGTATAGTGAATTAGCTATTTTGGGCAGAATACTCTGTCAATAAATAATTTGTTGATTCATATATTAAATAATTATTGTTGTATACTGAATTTGGATATTTGTAGAGGAATCTAGTCTGGAGTTCCAGGAGGGAGGGACTGCTTCCTAAAGGGCAAAGAGGCAGTGGAGCTTGGAAAATTTGGTAGGCAAGAAGAGGGTAAGACCATCCCCTCGCAGAGAATATCTATTGTTATGCAGATAGTTGTTTAGTCTGGCAAGATTCTGTCTATAGGTGAAGAACAATAAAAGACTCTTACATAACTCCTCCTGTCATTTTTGGTTCTTGCGGTATTGGTACTGACGGTATTCTTGTCCCATGTGACATTTCTCCAACAATATTTTAATAACACTAGTATTTTTCAAAAATTTAAGCTCATTCACAAACTATCTGCAGGGTAAATATGGAAGGAAAAGTGAACATCTTCTCAAATAAAGTCCCTATTTAGTGTGAAAGCCATTGTGACCTCTCTTAATGAGAAGATTCATATTTCATCACCCACTTTTTGGGAAACAAAAGGCATGAAAAAAAAAACCCCTCTATTAGCATGATTTATAAGATTCAGGTGCACCTTGGCTGAATCTCCAGGTTTCATTTCCAGTTTTTTTATTACAGAACTGTCAATGCCTTCTTTACCATGCTATCTAAATATAACATTTCTGATGGATGTTGGAAACATTCCCAGATTTTCTATGTAAACTTTCTCTTGGGAGTCTGCAGTTTTTTATTGGCTTCCCACCACCGGTTCAGTATTCACCTGTGTGATTGGGCATGCAATCTCACCACTGCTGTAAGATAATGATGATATCACTATAGCAGTATTATGATTTCATTGAAATGAGAACCAATGAGAAAAGGAGAGGATATCCCAAGCTGTATACATAAATCAGGTCTTTGAAGGATAATAAAAACTGTACAAAACTCTCCTGCAAAAATGTGCAAATAATGGGAGACATTGAAAGAAAGATGTCTATGCATATTCTTAGTCATCCAGGTCATGGTTTTTCCAAAGGTGCTTTTTTGAAGAGACAACTGAACTTTCTGGGGTTTTTTGAAGCCGTTTCGCTTTTCATCCAAGAAGCTTCTTCAGCTCTTGAAGAGGCTTCTTGGATGAGAAGCGAAATGTATTCAAAGAAAAACCAGGAAGTCTGGTTGCCTCTTGAAAAAAGCCCCTTTGGGATTGAAAGAAAGAGTTTCTAAACCTTGGTGATGATGATGGCTGGGAATTATTCTTACTTAGGAATTTCCAGTCCCTCTAGCTGAGCAGCCACACTTCAGTCAAAACTTTAACTGAAGTGTTAAAATGAATGAGTAAATATTTTGAGCTGCGATATCAAAGGAATGAATTGCAATTGAACTAAAAAATAAATATGTGAAGGAAGACACAGATTGGTCCAGGGAAAATTATAGCTGATGACATTAATGAGATCTTCAAATGGAGAGGGAAAAGTCTGAAGGAAAAAAAGGTAAGAAACGAGTCACTGTATAGATGAGGTGGAAAGGAGGATGGTTTTGTACACTAAATGGTGTTGGCAATTTCACTGTATTTTTGCTGGGCGACTTTGGACCAGACATTCTCTCTCAGCCCAACCCACCTCACAGGGTGGTTGTTGTGGGGAAAATAGAAGCATTAGATATATTCATAGCCTCGAGGTACTTATAAAAATAATAAAGGTGTTACAGAAATGAATAAATACAATTTCTCCTTTCTTATCTCATGCCTCTATTTATTTGGTTTACCATAGCTTACTCCTTTTCTGAACCCACACAGTGTTGTTTGTCCTACAGGGAATGATGAAATGGGTAGGTATTTAAATATCTATGTTTCTTAGGATTACTCCCAGGCAAATGAGATGTATCTTACTTGCTACAGCAGCTAAGCAGCTTACTAAAGGACACAGCCTTGAAAGGGTGGGGAAGGTATTCAGAATGCACACCTAAAGCAGGCAACGTTGTTTTGTACCCAATGTGATTGCCCTCACTACATCATGTTGTAGTTCCTTAAAGGAGCCGTAGCTTTTCTTGGCTCACATGGAAGCTGCCTAGTCCCAGGAAAATGAGGTAACAACAGAGTGATGATACATGGTCACAATCTATTGTTACCTCTTTAATTCAATATACATTTTCCAAGGCCCGCGTCATAATGATTGATTTCAAGAAAAGACCCATCTTCTTTAAAGTGCAGCAGCTTTGCCCATTTTTTAAATCCAAATACTGTGTTTTTGTTATTAGTTGCAATATCGTGTCCAACCCATCGTGACCCAATGGACAACGTTCCTCCAGGCCTTCCTGTCCTCTACCATCCCCGAGAGTCCATTTAAGCTCACACCTACTACTTCAATGACTCCATCCAGCCACCTCATTCTCTGCTGTCCCCTTCTTCTTTTGCCCTCAATCGTTCCCAGCATTAGGGTCTTTTCCAGTGAGTCCGTCCTTCTCATTAGGTGGCCAAAGTATTTAAGTTTCATCTTCAGGATCTGGCTTTTTAAAGAGCAGTCTTTAGAAATACTATACCCATCTAAAAAGAATCCTTCTGTTTCTGCTGTTTCATAGGAGGTTTAGGGTGCAAGGTTAATCTTCCACTTTACTCAATAGGGCCAACTTCCTGATAATTTTTTTTTTAGAAGTTCTAGTTCTAGATTGACTGTATCTGGAATTATGGATAGCAAACAGAAACTAAAGGCAATTTTTTGGGGAGAGCCACTAATAAGAAATCAAAAAAATGTATTACAGATGTCAAAATGTTAGCCCTGATGCTAGAATAATGGATTTGCTAAAATGGATTCTGCTGCGGCATAGATGATTTCCAGTAAACATGAGTCTATCATTATTTTTCCCCAAAGAAAAAAAATCTACACTTCAAAATTTTAGGGTTTTCTTTTAAGATGCATCTGAGAAAATGATACATGCTTTTGACAAAATAAGAAGGAAATAGGCATGTTCATAATCAGGAAAACGTGTTAGAAAAAAATGGCACCCAAGAAAAACAGGGTGGAAAAGTTTTGGTATGATTACCCAATTTGCTACTCTAACCTTAACTTTACTCCCAATTTAGCTCAATATTTGCAATATTCCAATACTCGGGTCATGAAAATGACACCAAAATAGTTTCCAGCAAGTTGCCCTATTCTTATAATAAAATGGCAACCTTATTCTCTAGAACTGTGATGGTGAACCTATGACATGCATGCCACAGATGGCACACAGCACCCTCTCTGTGGGCATGCGAGCCATTGCCCCAGTTCAGCCCTGCCACGCATGCACGGGAGGCAGGACATGTGCAGGGGCCCACGTGTGCATGCTCAGGGGATGGGCCATGTGCCAGGGGCCACGTGCACATGTGCAGAGTGGGGTGCATGTGGGGATGGGGCACATGCACAGAGGGCACATGTGCCAAGGCAGGGCACATGCACAGGGGCTGCATGCACATAGCATTTTGGGGGTTGAGCATGCTTTGGGCACTTGGTCTGGAAAAGGTTAACCATCACTGCTCTAGAAGGAGGTTAGCAAGGAAGTCTGGGTGCCTTGATTAAGGAACTTAAACTATGGAGGTTCCTTACAGCCCTATCTGTGACATTCTTGCTCAGCTGGGAGTATTAGGAAATAAACGTTAGAGTATTTAGGTAATTTTCCCAAACAGCTATCACTCTCCAAAGGTGTGCAGAATTGATATGTTCTGACAAAAGTCAAAGCCATAGCAGAAGGTATTTACATTGGAATGTTTCCAGATCATGAATTCTCTTTGAACAAGAACCATGGATCTTCACAAACTTGAACCCTGGGCCGTATCTAACAAAATGAAATTTAATGTAGAGAAAAGTAAGGTTTTACACTTAAGCAAGAAAAATCAAATGTACAGGTACAGATTAGGTGAAACTGGCTCAATAGCAATAACTGTGAGAGGGATCTTGGAGTCTTAGTGGACAATCACTTAAATATGTTTCAGCATTGTGCAGCAACAGCCAAAAAAGCCAACACAATCCTAGGTTGCATTACTAGAGGGATAGATTCAAGATCACATAATGTGTTAATACCACTTTATAACGCCTTAGTAAGACCACCCATAGAATAACTGCATCCAGCTTTGGTCACCATATTATAAAAATATGTAGAGACTTTGGAAAGAGTGCAGAAAAGGCAACAAAGATGATTAGGGATCTGAAAAAACATGAAGTACGGTTGCAGGAATTGGGTTTGCTTAAGTCTAGTGAGAAGAAGGACTTGGGGTGACATGATAGCAGTGTTCCAGTATCTCAGGGGCTGCCACAAAGAAGAGGGAGTCAAGCTATTCTCCAAAGCACCTGAGGACAAGAAAGAACGGATGGAAACTAATCAAGGAGAGAAACAACCTAGAAGTAAGGAGAGATTTCCCAACAGTGAGAACAATTAACCAGTGGAACAACTTGTCTCCAGAAGTTGTGGTTGCTCCATCACTGGAGGTCTTTCAGAAAAGACTGGTCTACTATTTTTTTTGAAATGATATAGGGTCTCCTGCTTGAGCAGGGGTTTGGAATAGAAGACCTCCAAGGTCCCTTCCAACTCTTGTTATTCTATTAAATCATTGTGAAGAAGCCAGAACTTTTGCAATTATTTGGTCCTGCAAGAAGTAAAACAATTGAGCCTCCAGGCAATATCCACCCCTTTCTGTTTTATTTCGTTTCTAGTCGAAATAAACACATTCTAGAGAATGTGTTTGCCACATTCTCTTCCCCATATTTTTCTTTGGTCAAGTTGTAACACTTGTACCTCAGGGGAAAAATTATCTACAAAAAGAGTAGAATGTTGTATTTCTGAATGATCTTTCCCTCTTTCTTATCCTCTTTGTTTCTTTAAGGCCATTTTTCTCCTGTAAATCAGTGTAGCAACATTCCCAACATATCCCTCCTTTACTTTTTTTCTTGAGACACATTGTGTGTGTGTGTGTGTGTGTGTGTGTGTCTGTCTGTCTGTCTGTCTGTCTGTCTGTCTGTCTGTCTATCTATCTATCTATCTATCTATCTATCTATCTATCTATCTATCTATCGTATCTCAGGGGTGTCAAACTTGCGGCCCACAGGCCAGATGTGACATGTGCTGGCCATGCCCACCACCGTTTTAGCGAAGGGGGATAAAATCGCGATACATCACATGACGACGTGATGCCGCAAGTTTGACAGCCCTGATTATATCTTCTGCCTTTTTTAAAAATAAAAAGTCAGTGAACATATCTAATACTCCTTCTTCCTCCTGTTTTCTCCATAACAACAGCCCTGTGAGGTGAATTGAGCTGAGAAAAAGTGATTGCCCCAAGGGCACTCACCTAGCTTTCATGGCCTGGACAGGACTAAAATTCATAGTCTCTGGGTTCTAGCCTGGTACCTTAACCGGAAGACCAAATGGTTCTGATCTGAAAGTGGCAAAGGACATTCAGGCCTGTGTTAAATACTGTATCTCATTTTTAATAAGACAGCTCTGAGTCAAAGAAACTGTGGTGAATATATTGAGTCAGAGAAACTGTGGTGAATATATTTTTCTTGAGTCAGAGAAACTGTGGTGAATATATTTTTCTTGAGTCAGAGAAACTGTGGTGAATATATTTTTCTGAACCAAAACACACGCTTAGTCTTTGAAGAGCCTTTCTGGCTCACATCCAGGCAGTCATGACAAAATTTGATTTGTTCTCTTCTACATTTAATTAAAATTAATTATAGCATCCCCCCCCCCCCCCATGCCACACAGTTACTATTCTCTGGTTATTTGTTCAGACATGTTACAAATTAATAGCAACTTTCACCAGTCTCTAAAGGCTTCCACCTTTGGCCTCAGGCCCCGCACCTCTGCTTTAGCAGAACAGTTGCTAATCAGTCTAACAGTGATAAAGCGACCAATGAGGAAATGTATCCTAAAATATACCTTAGTTTCTAACTTGAGCTGACATTTGCCATGCTACTACAGGTAGTCCTTGCTTAGCATTCATTAACTCAGTGGCCATTTGAATTTACGATGGTGCTGAACAAAGGGGCAAAAGACTTGTGCTTGTGGTCACATAAATAAATTCCCAGCCCACTCAGGGCCACCCATATTTTATGATTGCCTTTTAACTGACCACTTAACCACTTCCACCAGCTCCCCACCACCACCTGGCCCTGCCCATAGTCACCCCAACTGCTACACTGTGCAGCACCACTGTACCAGCCAGAGTGTTAGGATATGTAGCTGAAACAGTAATGCGCACAAGAGTGTTGGCTCCTGCATAAGGCAGGTAATCTGCGCTATCATTGGTTCCTGTGGGTGTAAAGCAAGGGTCCTCAAACTACAGCCTGCAGGCCATATGCGGCCCGCCAAAGCTATTAATCTGGTCCATGCAGGACCACGAGGCTGCCCCGCCCACTTTGCCCCGCCCACCCTTCGGCCAAGCACAGGACTTACCATCATGAGCCCTGCGAGCTGGAACTGAAAGGTAAGGCCAACAATTTTGGCCTGCAGAGAGGTTCTGGAAGCAGGGGAGGTGAAAAATGGGGCACACAGATGCCCCAGGAGGCCAAAAGAATGGGTATAAGGGCCCATTTTTGGCCTGCAGAATACTTCTGGAGGTGGGGGAGGTGAAAAACAGGGTGCGTGGATGCCCTTGGAGGCCAAAAGTGGGCCTGTTTTTCACCTCCCCCGCCTCTAGAAGATAGAGAAAGAGAGAGAGAGAGAGATTTCTGAAGCTCTTTGGGGCTGAGAAGAATTGCTGCAAAACTGAGTTTCCTGAAATGGACTACTAGACTCCTAAACAACTGAAAAAACGATCTAGTAAAAAGAAAAGTCAACCAAAAGAGCAACATGCAAGCAAAAGCAAACGAGGAGCAAAATAAATTAAAGTTTAATTTGTATGCATTGTTTAAAGGTAAAGGTTCCCCTTGCACATATGTGCTAGTCGTTCCCCACTCTAGGGGGTGGTGCTCATCTCTGTTTCAAAGCTGAAGAGCCAGTGCTGTCCAAAGACATCTCTGTGGTCATGTGGCTGGCCAAAGGCACACGGAACACTGTTACCTTCCCACCAAAGGTGGTCCCTATTTTTCTACTTGCATTTTTATGTGCTTTCAAACTGCTAGGTTGGCAGAAGCTGAGACAAGTAAAAGGAGCTCACCCCGTTACGCAGCACTAGGGATTCGAACCGCTGAACTGCCAACCTTTCGATTGACAAGCTCAGCGTCTTAGCCACTGAGCCACCACATCCCTTATGCAGTTTAATGGGACTGTTAAATTGGCCATGCTCACCTAGTCACATGACATAGCCACACCCACCCAGTCACATGATCACCTAGCCACGCCCACACCCCAGTCCACCCCCCCCCCCACATGAATTAAGGGACCATGAATTGGCTCCGTTTAAAAGGTTTGAGGACCCCTGATGAAAAGGGGGAGTTTCCCTTTTCCCCATTTTCTTCTGCATGTTCTGTACACTGTCTGATGCTTTACCTCATGATGTTCCTGCGTTCTTAACTATCTTGTCTGATGTAAATTTACAGTGCCTTCAGAAAGTATTCAGACCTCCTTCACTTTTGCCAATATTGTTATGCTGCAGCCTGATTCTGCAGTTGTTGGAATTCATTTCCCCCCCTCATTAATCTACACTCAGTACCCTATAATGACAAAGTGAAAACAGAATTTTAGAAACATCTGTAAATTTATTAAAAAGAGGGGGAAA
Organism: Masticophis lateralis; assembly: GCA_030761175.1. Taxonomy (NCBI): domain Eukaryota; kingdom Metazoa; phylum Chordata; class Lepidosauria; order Squamata; family Colubridae; genus Masticophis; species Masticophis lateralis. Next base: position 148,877,967 of record JAUDYJ010000002.1, read on the forward strand.
AAACCCTGAAATAAGTATTGGCATAAGTATTCAGAGCCTTCACTCAGTACTTTGTTGAAGCACTTTTGGCAGCAATTACAGCCTCGAGTTGTTTTGGGTATGACACCACAAGCTTTGCAAACCTGGATTTTCGATCGCGCGCAAAGCGCGTACGCGATGCAAACCGGTGGTAAAACTGGCTAGAACCCACCACTGGTCTGAATACTTTCTGAATGTACTGTAAATGTAAAATATATTTATGTCTGTAAATGTAAAATATATTTATGTCTTTATATTTATATAAAGCTGCAGGTTCATGTTAGTGTCTCTGACTTCATTTGGACATTTGCTACACAATTCCCTAACACAGGGCCTTTTTTCACACTCCACCTAAGGCCTTCTTTCGTACTTTTTAGCCAGGGATCTCTTTCATGAATGGAGCCCTGGCTGCACGCAAGAGAAGCACCAGCTGCACCAGTGCAAAAGAAGACTCTGATCAGTGCCATAGTAATTTGCGGTGCAATGGGCTTGCTGACAGAGGGTCAAAAATGGACGTGATGACATCCGGGTGGGTGGGCGAAACCTCCCATAGCCGGCGCTACTGGTTCGCTCGAGCCAGATAGAACTGGCTGCATTTCACCACTGATCTTGTCCCAGCATATGTTTTAGTATTTCGGTTGAAAATTAAGATCATATCAAATGATTATGAGATGTGAGCAGCAATAAATGCACCCATTTTAATTTTTAAAGTGGTAAATATCAATACATATAACCCATGTGGAGGAGGCGCGCACGCTCACATTTGCAAACTAGTAGCGAAGGTGAATGGATTTCACCCCTGGACAAGATTCTGGGTTGAATTTGATGCTTAAAAATGGTGGTGGTTACTTTTTTAAAAATAAACCACATTTGGTGTTCTGGCAAAGAAAATTCAGGGACACGAGGCTCCAAGAGGTCATTTTTTTTCCAACTCAAATGCTAAAACGGACCCTGGGTCCAAAACAGTACCTCTAAAGCATGGGTATCTAACCTTTTGACTTTCCTGAGCTGTATTGAGTGAAGAGGAATTGTCTTCAGCCACATATAAAGTATGGTATTATGGTACCATAAAGTTTACATATAGATTCATTGTTAAAGTTTACAATCTTGTAGGGCCACATTATTAGCTGTCTGGGACTGAATGATGCCTGCAGGCTGCATGTTGGACTTCCTGCTTCAAAACTTGCTTTTCAGAGGACTGACACAGATTTTCACCCTGTTTTTCTTCAACTTCCTGCCAATGGTGCTTTAATATCAGAATGTCCAACCGTAGTTAAAAGCATAGAAAGAGGTCTCAAGTGCTATTAATCTTAGACTTGAATGGGATTAATATTAATGAGTACAAGAAAGAAAAAGAAGTTTGCTTTCAGAACAATCAATGAGTAGAGAGAATATTTAGAACTTTTTAACAAATATTTCTGATGAATTTTTCTACAGGCAATTCATCATCTAAAACTGAACCTCTCCAACAGCTTTCTCGGTACCTGATGTCCTCTAAATACATTGGGACTACAGTTCCCGGAATTCCCAACCAATATGGTAACTTCTGAGTTGTGTATTCCAACTCATCTGAAAAGTTATGGGTTCAAGGCTGCCCTCTATTATTAGAGTTACATTAAATGCTGAATCCACAATTGTATCCTTCTAGTAAGTGGTTCTCAGAGAAATCTAGCATTAAAATTAAAAAGCTGAATAACGAGGTTATGCAGCCAATTTTACTAAAGCAGTTCTTTGTTTTTTTGAATCTGAGCAAAGAGCCAATTTTTCTTATCTGTTTGAATCTTAATCCTTTAATAACAGCAAGGGCCACAGGCCTTAGCAACCAACCATCTTCATACTCTAATGAAAAACAACAGTTCCTTCATTTATTGAATCCCGAGTTGGTAATAGCATATCTGGAGATCCAGCTATTTTTCTACCTTATAAAAGTGCATTTGTTCTCTTTGGACACATTTCTCAACAAAGAGTTGCAATCACTTTCCATTTTTCTGGAGGACCTCAGAATGGGTTATACGTATTGATATTTACCACTTTAAAAATTAAAATGGGTGCATTTATTGCTGCTCACACCTCATAATCATTTGATAAGATCTTAATTTTCAACATATTGTGTGCTGGCAAACCATTTTGATTTTGACAGTCCTGAGAGGGTCTTGGATGATTCCCCCCCTCAGGGATCCTAAGACCATACTTTGAGAAACCCTGGTCTAGGGAACCAAAATTATGACCAGAATGCCAATCTAGAGCACATTCCAGCTATTTCTTCTATGTGTGCAGCCATTTGAGATGTGCCAGGTCAAGAAACAGACAATGCAGGAATACAATGTAATATGTTACATTGACAAAAATTGCTCCCAAACATTCACAGCCTCTTTTTAAGGACAATAGATGTTTGGAATCTCTTTCTCAACCATTTCACTTCTCCCACCCACTTCTCAAGGCGAGTCCAAATTCCTTTACAGCCTGGTAAACTATCACTTCTTTGGTTAATGTTTAGACGTATTGATGATAATGTTGATGTTGTGGTGGTCTGATTGGGATCAATGCTTCATTTCACCAAAGTGCGTCCACCTAGAGAAAGAAATGAAAAAGACACACAGAGGAAGTATGACTAGAACAACTCCAGTATATATATTTGGTGTAGTTAATTCCAGCTACTTCTCTCTTCCCCCCACTTCCTCCCTCTCTACTTCCCTCTCTACTTCTCTCTCTCCCCCTCCCGCTCTACTTCTCTCTCTCTCTCTTCCCCTCCCTCCTTCCCTTCCTCTCTCTCTCCAGAGAACTGTGCTTCTTGGTAGTTGACAAGCAATACATGACAAAACTTGAGCTACCACAGCACAGTTTATTGCACACTAGCTTGCTACCCTTTTGTCTATAGAGTTATGCAAACTCAGTGGTTATAGTAAATTTACAATACATTGTGTTATACAAATGCAAGGAAGTTGGATCAATTCAGTCAATCCATAGATAGCTGTCTTTGAAAACAAAGACATAGATTTAATGAAGTCCTAATATCGATATGCATTGGAATTTTGTCCACTGATAAATTTTATTAAAAGGTATGAATTGCAACCTACTCCATCAGAGACATAGAGTGACTAGAAGAGTGTTTCCCAGCCATAGCAGCTTGAAGTTGTGTGGACTTCAATTCTCAGAATTCCCAAGCCAACACTGGGCTAGACTGGATGCAGGGTTAAATTGGGATGACACAGGAAGACTGGTTATATTGATGCAAGATACATGTGAAAGAAATTTCAAGTACTGTCTTTTATCAGTTAAACAATTGTGATGTGCTAGAATCCATTTGTTTGTTGAGTCTTGTTCAAATTACATGAAATCTTTTGAAATATCTGAATTCAGCAGTCTCTCACCCAGTTACAGAATTACGGAGTTGGAACGGATCTTGAAAGTCTTCTAATCTAGAGGCCCCCAACCTTTTGGGCACTAGGGACCAGTTCTATGGATGGGGCTAATTTGTGTGGCCTAGTTTCTGGCATGCCGTAGCCCGGTGCTGGTCCACAATCCAGAGGTTGGGGACCCCTGTTCTAATCCAACCCCTGCTCAAGGAAGAGACCCTATCATTCTGAATCAGTGGTGGGATTCTACCAGTTCTACCTGGTTTGGGCAAATCGGTAGCAGCGGGAGGCTCCACCCACCTGCCCGGATGTCATCACAGACGCTCTGCGCTTGTGCAGAAGGCTCTGTGCATGCGCAGAGGTGGCATTTGTGCTCACATCTGCAAACTGGTAGCGGAGGTAAGTGAATACCACTACTGTTCTGGACCAACAGTTGTCCAATCTCTTCTTAAAAACCTCCAGTGATGGAGCACTCACAGCTTCTGAAGGCGTTTTCACTGACAGGAAATTTCTGCTTAATTCTAGGTTGGAATTAGTTGTGCTGTTAAAGTCTCCTGTTCCCAAGGTGGTCACTTTGAAGTCTGCAGCAGAGTATCCTGGGAGGTTGAAATATCCTGACATTACTTTGTCCTTCTTAGGAGCCTTAATGTCAAACGTCTGTCCATTAATTCTTTTATGCAAATTTTGTTCCATTTGTCTTATGTAGAATCCACAGGAGTATTCCTAGCAGGTGGTGGCATATATTACATGGGAGGAAAAGTATGTGAAGGCACTTCTGATTTTGTGTGTTTACTTGTTTAGGCCTGTGATGGTGCTGAACTTGTAAGTGTGTGTGTGGGTACGTATTTAGTTTGTTGTAAAGTTGGTTCCCAAGTTAACATCGTTGCCTTGATTACTTGCTTCTGAAAATCTGGTTCAGGTTGGATTGCTGCCTGGGTACAAGAATGGGCTTGCCACTCAATGCTTAAGGAAGTACAGTATCATGGTGAACTATGGGGTGTAGTTTATTAATAATGCATTTGATTGGTTTGCACCATGAGCTACAGGTGGCAATTATTGAGATTTCCCCTTCTACTATACATACTATTTCTGATAAAACCTGTTTTCCTATAGATCTGCTGCCATCTAGAGATCTTTCAGATCCTGGGAGATCTCTAGTCCCATCAGAGAAATAGAAGAGTGATATCTTATGCTGAACAACCAAGACATTACCACCACCACAGCCCAACTGCCAAAACCAGATGCCTGACTGATCAGAAAAGCTGATTAGAATACAAGGCAGATAAATCTCTATCAGAACATTCTCAGTGCCATTCTGTCTCTGAATATTTCTTTCCTATTCCTTCCTGAAAACCATTTCCCAAGAGAATCATTTTTGGTTGAGTCAACAAACTCTTCTACTCCAATTGCTCATATGTGTGTGTGTTTATGTGACAGAGAGGGAGGGAGGTGTAGGAAGTTAGCATCCACCCTTCTCCTAGGAAAATGAGATATTTTAGGAAATATTAAAAAGGGCAGAATATTTTCCCTAAAAGGGAAGCATAAACTCAGCCCACCCTCCCACCCCCCCCCCCCCCGTCCCACTTTGTCAATGGGCCATTAAGGCCTGAGCCAGTCTATTCTACATAACAAAGATCTACCTCCTTCAGGTAGAATCATAATAGGAATCCCAAAGTCCTTTCATTACATCATCACCCAGCAAGAGTCAACCAAGCTTGGGACTCAGGACAGCCTACAGAGTTGCTCCATGGGAGTCTGACAACCAATCAGAATACAAGCTCAAATTCAAAAGCCCAGAGAGGGCATAAAACCCAGGCACTCTCGGTATCTCTTCCCTTTTTTTCTTCACCCAAGATCTTCAAGCCATGTGATCCTGCCCACTATTAAAACCATCTTTCCAAGCAGCCACCATGTTTCCAGTGTCTTTTTCCCCACTTGGAACTGAACCCAGAAGGATATTTCTTCCAAGAGAGGGAGAGAGAGTGGGAGAGAGAGAGATCATTTTTCCTACTTCATTGTCTCCCAGCACATATATGCCTGCCCAGACAAGCATAATATATGCTTGTCTGGGTCCTTGATATTCCTTGCTTTCTTTTCTTATGGTTCACCCATGAGGAGAGGAAGGGAAAGTCTGTAGTTCTCAGTTTGTCTGTAGGAGATCCCTGAGAATATAAGAAAAACTGGAAAAACACAGGTCAAAGGAACCTGTGACCTCCTAGTGGCTGTGCGCATCTCATCCCAGCACAGATTTCAAAGTCCTGCATGCATTTCACATTTTAAGATGTGCCGGGCTCCTATTCTAACATTAGTTTAGTTTAGTTTTATTGCATTTATATACCGCCCTTCTGCCCGAGGGGACTCAGGGCGGTTTACAGCCATATTAAAACAATCACGTATAAAAATTAAAACTAATAAAATAATTAAACTATTTGGCCGTAAAATTTAAAACCCCTAAAAACCCCTATTAAAATTAACACAAATTTAAGTCAGACCGGCTTGATGAAATAGTAGGGTCTTCAGGGCTCGTCGGAAGGCACGGAGGTCAGGAATCTTTCTTATATCCGGGGGTAGTTCATTCCATAGGGCTGGGGCTCCCACAGAGAATGCTCTCCCCCTGGGGGCCGCCCGTCGGCATTGTCTGACAGACGGCACTCTGAGGAAGCCCTCTCTGTGAGAGCGTATCGGGCGGTGGAAGGTATTCATTGGCAGAAGACGGTCCTGTAAATATCCCGGTCAAAAGTAAATGGAGCTTTCCTGTGCAACACAACTTATTTTGGGGATATCAGCTATTGGTCACTGTTTACCAAGGCTCATTTCTTTGCTTATGAGAAGTTGCAGCAGATCTGCTGGGCATCTCCTCTCCCCACTATGCACAAGTGCTTGTTTGGGTTTCTAAACCAGTGAAAGTGGAGATGCCAATACATTATTGCTTCCCTGCCCATTCATCTACTTTTGACACTTTTTGAACTTGGGATGGAAATGTACTTTCTCTGATCATCTGTAGGAAATGACCAGGCTGAGCCAAAGGGTGGAGTCAAATGCATCATCAATTTGGACTCCCTATGTCCCTGGGTCTGGATGGGGAGAAACAGGCTTCGACTCAACCCCTCCAAGACCGAGTGGCTGTGGCTGCCGGCGTCCCGATATAGCCAGCTGACTCCATTGCTGGTTATTGGGGGCTCCATCGCTGGTTATTGGGGGCGAGTCATTGGCCCCCACGGAAAGGGTCCGCAACTTGGGCGTCCTCCTGGACTCACGGCTGTCTTTAGAGGATCATACGACAGCCATGGCCAGGGGGGCTTATCAGGTCCGCCTGATACGCCAGGTGCGGCCCTTTCTAGATCGGGACTCCCTACGCACGGTCACTCACGCTCTTGCCACCTCCTGTCTGGACTACTGCAATGCTCTCTACATGGGGCTCCCCTTGGGGTGCACCCGGAGGCTCCAACTGGTGCAGAATGCGGCCGCGCGGGGGATCATGGGAGCGACGGGACGCTCCCACGTGACACCTCTCCTGCGCGAGCTGCATTGGTTGCCGGTGGACTTTCGGGTGCGTTTCAAGGTGTTGGTAATCACCTTTAAAGCGCTCCATGGCTTAGGGCCAGGGTACTTATGGGACCGCCTTCTGCCGCCAATTGCCTCCCACCGGCCGGTTCGCTCCCACAGAGAGGGCCTCCTCAGGGTGCCGTCAGCCAGACAATGCCGGCTGGCGACCCCCAGGGGGAGAGCCTTCTCTGTGGCAGCACCCACCCTCTGGAATGATCTGCCTCCAGAGTTAAGAACAATCTCTGACCTCCCGACCTTCCAGCGGGCTTTAAAAACCCATCTTTTTCAGCTTGCCGGCTTAGCCTGATTCCTACAAATATTTTATCATTTTAGAGTTTTATTTTAAATGAATCTAGTTTTAATCTATGGCCATTTGTATTGTTATTTTATGAAATTTTAACTTTTGTATGCTTGTTTTTTAATTGGCTGTGCACCGCCCTGAGTCCGTAAGGAGAAGGGCGGTATATAAATCTAAATAAAGATAAAGAAAGAAAGTAAGCGACCTAAGTACAACCCCCCTTGAAGTCCATTGACTCTTATCTCGTACCAATTTACCTTGCTACTCATTACCCTGAAGCAGTTTCCTTAAGAAAAATTTCATCTAAGAAAATAGCAGCCACTGTTTTCAGTAGAAGGAGGATACCACATGAGATCCAAATGGATCAAGGTATAGACTTGCAGTCAGGTTTTTTTAAAGATACATATCTGTCCTTTCAGAGATTATAGGAATAAGAACCAATTCTAATCACCCCCTTATCATATTGATTATTTGATTTGTTGGATGAACCTGTCACAAGAAGCAAATGGGACAGGAAGGATCTTAAACAGTCAATCCCAAATTTGTTATTTTGCATATAGCAAGGTGGTTGTTTTGAAGCTACTTAGTAGACAGCCAAGAAGAGTATCAGAAACTGTAAAAGAACAAATTTGATAGATAAATGAGAAGGACTAAAGAATGCGATAGTGGCAGGCAAAATGGCAGGCTCCATATAGGATAGTGAAATAGATCCAATATGCTAATAATCATGGGAAGATGAAGATGTACATCTTCAAGCAGCATGGCAAGAAGGAATTATTGCCATTGTTTATACAGAAAAAGCAAAGGACATTTATCCAACATACCACCTTCTTCCTATTTTTCCCAAAACAACAACTTTGTGACAGAGGTGGGTTGCAGCAGATTCTGACCAGTTCTGGAGAACTGGTAGCGGAAATTTTGAGTAGTTCGGAGGACTGGTAGTAAAAATTCTGACTGGCCCCATCCCCATCTATTCTCTGCCTCCCAAGTCCCAGTTGATCGGGAGGAAATGGGGATTTTGCTGTAACCTTCCCCTGGAGTGGGGAGGGAATGGAGATTTTACAGTATCTTTCCCCTGCCACGCCCACCAAGCCACACCCACAGAACCAGTAGTAAAAAAATCTGAAACCCACCACTGCCCTGTGAGATTACAATCCTCTATGACTTTATTAATTGGCCCAAAGTCACCCAGCTGCTTTCATGGCTAAGGCAGGACTAGAACTCATAGTCTCCCACTTTCTGGTCTAGTACCTTAACTGTACTAGACTAGAACAAACGGGCTCTTAGTTGTTAGACATCGCTGCTAGAGCAAGTCTATGAGTTTTCAGATGAAGGTCTGATCACCCCTTCTATTACCTGCTCAAAAGGATATAGCAAAGTGCTTGGATAAGTTTAAAAAGGCATGTACAGATTAATCTGGAACTACAGGTAGTCCTCAATTTACAACAGTTCATTTAGTGACGGTTCAAAGTTACAAAGGCACTGAGAAAATGACTTATGACCATTTTGTACTGTTACAATGCTGTGGTCATGTGATCATCTTTTGCAACCTTTTGACAAGCAAAATCCATGGGGAAGCCAGATCCACTTAATGACCGGGTTACTAACTTATCAACTGTGGTGATTACTTAACAAATGTCTCACTTAGCAGCAGAAATATTGGGCTCAATTGTGGTCATAAGTCAAGGACTACCTGTGTTATTCTTCCAATGCATCCTAAATTTACTGGATCTTTTTTCTACTATTGAAGGGATTAAGTCTTTCAAATGGAGCTCAACTGAGATTAACCTTTACCTTACTAAAAGCATACATTGTTTGAAAGTCTTCCTGTTTATACTCCTCAAGTCTTTTGTTAAGTGGCTGTAACTCAATAAGGACTGTGAATTGTTGTGTCTAGCATTGCTCTTAATTGCTGTTCAACCTCATGACCCCTAAATCCTATTAGGATGTGCCCTCTGCCATTGTTTCTATAGTTTCCTTTGTTTATGTTAACTTTAAGGATTACCTATACGGAAGAATTCTATTTAAAGCTGTTTCAAAAATGTGAGCAGGGGAAAAAAATGGTTTTTCTTAGTAAAATTCTTAGTAAAATTCAGTTACCGTTGCTTTCTCCCATGCAGCAGAAAATTATGCGTTTGTCATAATCAGCCATCTCCAGCATCTTCCTATATCTTCCTATCTAATATATGTGGCTGCTTATTTATATGAATATACTATGACATACCTCTTGTTGTGTATTTCCAGTGGTGGGTTGCCCCCAGTTTGGACCAGTTCGCAAGAACCAGTAGTAAAATCGGCGGGAGGCTCCACCCACTAACCTTGACGTCATCAGGAAGCTTCTGCGCAAATTGCGAACTAGTAGTAAAGGTAAGTAGAACCCCAGCCCTGCGTCTTTCGTGTAATACTTTTAAAAAAGGAACTTTCTTGACTGCAGGTTTGTGCAAATCTTGACTGTACAGTTTATGCTTTGAGATGAATGTAATCGTTTCTCAATCTTTTCCAGCCATAGTTTGTTACTGATGTACATAGAAAAGAAGAGTTCACATCAGTGGTGAAATGTAAAATTTGTTACTACCGGTTCTGTGGGCGTGGCTTGGTGGTGGTGGGGTAATATGACTGAGTGGGCGTGGCCAATTTTTTTTTTTTACTTTTAAAACCATTTTTTCTGCAAACTCTTCGGCTGAAGAGGTTGTAAAAAAATGCTTTTAAAGCCTCTGACGATCCCAGCTGACTTGCCTGATTGGCAGAGGCTTTCTTTTTTTTAAAAAAAAGCCTCTGACGATCCCAGTTGACTTGCATGATTGGCAGAGGTTTTTTTTCCTTTTAAAAACATTTTTTCTATAACCTCTTCGACAATGAGGTTATAGAAAAAATACTTTCAAAAATATAAAAAAAAGCCTCTGATGACTGCGCGGCTCAGTTGGGCAATGGGGTGGGTGGGTGGGTGGGCAGGGATTTTTGCTACCGGTTCTCCGAACCACCCGCCTTCATCGCTACCGGATCAGGTGATCTGGTCCGAACCGGGAGCATTTCACCCCTGGTTCACATCTTCCAAATCTTTCCCCCTGGATACCTGGGCATCAACAGACAAAGCACACATAAATCAAATGGATTGTATAATTTGTGCAAGGAAATTAAGAGCTCAGTTGTAATGGAAGATTGATCCCAGGACAGACTGGAACAAATCATACTGTTCTTGCGCAGGTTCCAATGTAAGCTAAAGAACAAAACCAACCGGTTATATAATTTTGCACATATAGACACACATTTTATAGAAGAACATCCCTTTGAAATCCTGAACCAGAGGAACCCGAGGAACTGCAGAATGAAATCAAATAAATTAAAATCACCACATAAAAAAAAAGAAGAAGATGTTGAGTCTTTGGAAAAAGTGCAGAGCAGAGCAAATGAGATGATTAAAGACCTGGAGACTAAAATGTATGGAGAATGATTACAGGAACTGGATATGGTTAACCTAAACTCTAGAGAAAAGAAAGATTGAAGTGACATTTTAGCAGCATTTGAGGTCAACTTATTTTCCAAACCACCAGAAAGCAAAAGAAGAAATAATAGATGGAAACTAATCAAGGAGACAAGCAACCTGGAATTAAGGAGAAATTCAGAAGTTGTGGGTGCTTCATCACTGGAGGTTTTTAAGAAGAGACTGGACAGCCACCCGCCTCAAATTGTAAAGGAACTCCTGCTTCAGCAGGAGGTTGGACTAGAAGACCTCCAAGGTCCCTTTCAGCTGTATTCTGGTTGAAATTTTTAAGAATGAATGTGAAGAGAGACTTCCAAAGACCAAGCAACCACACTGGATGTCAAAACAACTAGAAGCCAAAGCCAAGAAAAACAAGAATCTCAGGAAAGAACTTCAGGCACCTGTTAGAGGAGACAAGAAGCATCTATTGATTCCCTGTGATATAAAGAGGAAGTTTCTAATAATGAATAATGACCAATACTATCAGTTAAGCAAGCCACATTATCGGAACATAACATCTTTGTTTCTCTCACTTATTAGATCATTTTGCTTTGCAACACAGCCATTTTCTTTCAGTTTAATTACTTTTAGATTAAAGCCAAGTTAAACAAGGAGCCTGGGGAAAGGGTGTTCCTGGACCAAGCTTTCAGGAACAGGAAAAGTGAGCCTAATGGGACTTGTAACTCTATTCAGTAAGAATAAGGCAACCTAAATAATAGCTGTAAGAATTGCAACTACTATGAATCTCCAGCCACGGATGTAAAGCTCAATCTTGTCACATATTGTATCACAATGATTTTTGCCTTTGCGGAGCTGGGATGGGCATAGTCTGCGCATGATGCATCTGGCCCGCAGTCGCCAGTTCGACACCCTGAAGTACATTAATCAGACACCCATTTTCTTTTAACATGTATCAGAATTCTCTTTTTTTCTTTGTCTACCTGGTTAAAACTATAGTAACTGGTAAGGAACTTTTTGTTCTAACAGCTGCTTCCATGTCTTTTCCTGTGAAAAACTTAATATCACTGGCAGCATTTCAGCTGCTATTGTTTGATAGAGGTAGGCAAAACTGGAGATTTGCCTTTAAAAGATTTATCTTTTTTCTTGGATCAATACAAGTTGAAGCTTAAAATGAAGATAGGAGCATGAGCCACATCCACTTCTGCACTGCCTGCTAGAAATTGCAATCTTGCAGCTGTTGGGAGAAGAAAGGTTACAGAATCAGGACACAATCTGCTTGTTTGGGATGTAACAAAGTCTCCCACAGCCCAGAGGACCTTTGTGTTGTAAATCTGGGAAGGGATTAGCCACTGTATCCTTCTACAGCTACCAGAGAATAAATTGTCCACTTTAAGATTGCAAACAGACCACGTTTTGTTAGCTAACTGGTAGCTTTTTGCCCCTCTGTATATAACCTCTGGAAGGAAAATGCTTTGGGTATCCAAAAGTTGCCAGTTCATATTTTGAGTCAAGTGTAAAAGAAAGGGTAGGGTAGGGTAGGACAGGACAGGACAGGACAGGACAGGACAGGACAGGACAGGACAGGACAGGACAGGATTTGGTCTTCTAGTCCAACCCCATCCTCAGGCAGGAAACCCTATAACATTTCAGACAAATGGTTGTCCAATTTCTCCTTAAAAAGTCCAGTGTTGGAGCACCCACAACTTCTGAAGGCAAGCTGTTCCACTGATTAATTGTTCTAATTGTTAGGAAATTTCTTAGTTCTAGGTTGCTTCTCTCCTTGACTAGTTTCCATCCATTGCTGGTATGGTATGGTATGGTATGGTATGGTATGGTATGGTATGGTATGGTATGGTATGGTATGGCATGGCATGGCATGGCATGGCATGGCATGGCATTGTATTTTTTAGAGGGTGTGGTGGCTCAGTGGTTAAAGACACTGAGCTGTCATTGGAAAGCTGACATCCTGGGTTTGAGACCTGAGTGCTGCTCAATGGGGTGAGCAGCACTCACCCAGCTCCTGCTCACATAGAAGTTCGAAAGCATGCAAATGCGAGTAGATAAATAAGTACCACTTTGGTAAGAAAGTAACACCATTCCATATGCCTCGCATATAATCATGCTGTCCCCTGGTCACGGAAAGTGCCTTTGAACAATGCTGGCTCCCTCAACTAAGAAACAGAAATGAGCATCACCCCCTAAAGTAAGAATCAACTGGACATGGGAAACCTTTACCTTTATTGTATTTTAAAAAATGTTTTTCCATATGAGTCACCCAGAATTGTTGGGAATTGAGCAGCGTACAGATATAATAAACAAAATAAAAATAAATACATTTTACTGTGGACCACTATGTGATCATAGGACTGGAAAAGATTCAATAAATCAATTTCCCACCCTGCTCTGATATGAAGTGTTCTTCTCCAAGGTTTTCCAAGAAAGATGCCACCATATCAAATCTTTTAAACGTTCAATTAGTTCAGACAAGAAAGTTCTGCTCTCTATGTGTCCCAGTTTGTTTTACACACAAATTTAGCTACATAGAAGATAGAGTTGTCACTGGGAAAAAAAGCCAATGGTATTTAAGTGTTAAAGGCTTACTTTGCTACTTGAACAACTATAAGTAGAATAGAATAGAATTCTTTATTGGCCAAGTGCGATTGGACACACAAGGAATTTGTCTTGGTGCATACACTCTCAGTGGGCATAAAAGAAAAGATACATTTGTCAAGAATCATAAGGTACAGCACTTAATGATAAGCATAGGAAACAAATAATCAATCAAATCATATTAGGAAACAGTCAATATAAATCGTAAAGATACCAGCAACAAGGTTACAGTCATACAGTCGTAAGGGGAGGAAATGGGTGATAGGAAGTAGTCATCGACTTATGACCACAACTGAGGCCAACATTTCTGTTCCTAAGCAAGACAGTCATTAAGTGAAATCTGGCCCGTTTTACAACCTTTCTTGCCACAATTGTTAAGTGAATCACTATAGCTGTTAAGCTAATAACATGGTGGTTAGTGTATCTGACTTCCACATTGACTTTAGTTGTTAGAAGGTCGCAAAAGGTGACCACATGACCCTGAGATATTGCAACCGTCATATATACATGCCAGTTGCCATGGTCGTGCTACAATGGTCGTGAACAACGGGCATAAGTCCCTTTTTACAATGCTGTTGTAACTTCTAATGATAACTAAATAAATGGTTGTAAGTCAAGGACTCCCTGTAAAACACTAAGATGGGGGTAAAGTCAGAAATCATTTGCCCTACTTTGTACTGCAAAATTCCCTCTGTATGTGCATAACAGCTACAAAAAGCAATACTGAAATAAGTAAGAATGCATGTTCTGTCTGGGTTCATTAAAATCATACTGGGCCTTCATATAGCCCCCAGGGCATCTGCTACAATGGATATTATACAACAATAAAATTGCATAGCCAAGCCCCATCATATTCATTTTTTTCTTCTGCTGTATCTTTGGCTGCCATCCAATCATTACATCAGTTAAATCTGATGACTGCCCAGATAGCGATCTAACTTTTTTCAATGAATAAACAAGGTTTGTTTCAGTCCCATTAATGGATAGACTTTCTAACTGCCTCATCTCTAACATGGTATACACATAATCCTTGACCTATGACAACAATTGGATTAGAATTTCCATTGCTAAGTGATGTGGTCATAAAGAATGATGATGTTGCTTAGCGATGGAAATCTTGCCATCCCAGCTGTTATCAATAATCGAATCTCACTGTCAGGGTTCCAAGTAACACCTCCAACGAAAGAAGACTCCGAGGCTAGAAGTTCCTCAAAGTTCCATTTTATTAGAGATGTCATATTGGCACATCTGGAAAAACCCGAATATATATGCTAGTCATTCCCGACTCTAGGGGGTGATGCTCATCTCTGTTTCAAAGCCGAAGAGCCAACGCTGTCCAAAGACATCTCCATGGTCATGTGGCCAGCATGACTAAACGCCAAAGGTGCACGGAACACTGTTACCTTCCCACCAAAGGTGGTTCCTATTTTTCTATTTGCATTTTTTACCTGCTTTCGAAGTGCTAGGTTGGCAGAAGCTGGGACAAGTAATGGGAGCTCATCCAGTTGCACGGCACTAGGGATTCGAACGGTTGAACTGCCGACCTTTCAATCGACAAGCTCAGCGTCTTAGGCACTGAGCCATCGCGTCCCTGGCAGTCCTCAAAGCAAAGACAAAAAGGCATGAGTCAAAGCCGGGGAGGGGGGGAGCGTAATGCAAAACAAACAATTGTTCCTGGCAAAGACTAACTCCCCACAGCTTCTCCTTAAGTCACTCTACTCCAGGTGTTCCTTGTGAGAATGGGCGGTGTGGCCTTCTCCCAAGTAGCATTGCAGCCCTTCTCTATGCTTGCCTACACTCCGCTCTCTGTGCCCTTGGATTGAGGGAGGGAGGCAGCTGTTCCTCGTCAGAGGGGATCTGCTGCCTATCAGCATCATTACCTGTCAGCAGCCGATCCTACCCTGTGTTTGTGAGAGCAGGCAGCTCTCCATCCAATCGATCACCTCCCCCAATGCCTGAGGGGCATGGGACCCTCAGGGCCCTGAGGGGCATCCTCAGCCCCTGGCTTCTCCAAACATGCCAAGGGAGGTGTGCAATCCCTGCCGGACAGTCCCAGTTCCAACTCCTCCTCCTCCTCATGTGGAGCAGAAAAATTCCAAAGAGAGAGATAGACTTGCCTGCTCAAACTTTGAAGTGTACCATAAAGCAAGTTACCTAGTTTCGTAACAAAACTTCTGCAAGAAAACCACCAAGTTCAGAAAGCACTAACACACACACACACACACACACACACACACACACACACACACACACACAATCTATACAGCAATGGAAAAGGATATGAGCTGTTAGGCAATCAAAGAGAATTAGCATGACCCAGTGGTGAAATCCAAATTTTTTTTACTACTGGTTCTGTGGGGTGTGGCTTGGTGGGTATGGTTTGGCTTGGTGGGTACGGCTTGGTGGGCATGGCAGGGAAAGGATATTGCAAAATCTCCATTCTCACCCCACTTTGGGGCCAGCCAGAGGTGGTATTTGCTGGTTCTCCAAACTGCTCAAAATTTCCGCTACCAGTTCTCCAGAACCTGCTGGATTTCACCCCTGACATGACTCTACCACACTCTGCTTTCTCTCAGCCAAGGCCATCCTTCATACTAGCCAAAGCAATTTGTTTCCTACAACCCATCAGGAAGCCTGGCTGACATACAGTTACAAGAAAACTATGTGAACCCCTTGGGATTACGTGGAGTTTTGCATGAATTGGTCATAAAATGTGTTCTGAACTTCATCTAAATCACAATAGAAAAACACAATCTGCTTAAAATAAAACTACACAAACATTAGATGTTGCCATGGTTTAATTGAACATAACATTACACATTCACAGTGCGGGGAGGAAAAAGTATGTGAATCTTTGGACTTAATAACTGGTTGACCCTCTTTTGGCAACAATAACCTCAACCAAATGTTTCCTGTAGTTGCAGATCAGACCTTCACAACGATCTGGAGTAATTTTGGACCATTCCTCTTCACAAAACTGTTTCAATGTAGCAATATTCTTGGGATGTTTGGTGTGAATCGCTCTCTTAAGGTCATGCCACAGCATTTCAATCAGGTTAAGGTCAGGACTCTGACTGGGCCACTCCAGAAGGTGTATTCTGTGCTGTTGAAGCCATTTTTTTGTTGAATTACTTGTATGCTTTGGGTCATTGTCCTGTTGCATCATCCATCCTCTGCGGAGCTTCAGTTGGTGGACAGATGGTCGTACGTTGTCCTGCAAAATGTCTTGATAAACTCTGGAATTTATTTTCCCATCAATGACAACAATCCGTCCAGGCCCTGAGGCAGCAAAAAGCCCCAAACCATGATGCTCCCTCTGCCATGTTTTACAGTGGGGATGAGGTTTTGATGTTGGTGTGCTGTGCCTTTTTTTCTCCACACTTAGTGTTGTGTGTTCTTCCCAAACAATTCAATTTTGGTTTCATCTGTCCACAGTATATTTTGCCAGTAATGCTGTGGAACATCCAGGTACTCTTTCGCAAACTTCAAGTGTGCTGCAATATTTTTTTTGGACAGCAATGGCTTCCTCCATGGTGTCCTCCCATGTACTCCATTCTTGTTTAATGTTTTCCTTATTGTAGATGTGTCAACAAAAATGTTAGCATGTGCCAGAGATTTCTGTGGGTCTTTAGCTGAACTCTAGGATTCTTCTTTACCTCATGAAGCATTCTGCACTGTGCTCTTGTAATCATTTTTACAGGACGACCACACCTAAGGAGAATAGCAACAGTGCTAAACTTTCTCCATTTGTAGACAGTCTGTCTTACCGTGGACACATGAACATCAAGGCTTTTGGAGATACTTTTGTAACCCTTTCCAGCTTCATGCAAGTCAACAATTCTTGATCGTAGGTCTTCTGAGAACTCTTTTCTGTGAGGCATGGTTCACATCAGACAGTGCTTCTTGAAACCAGTACACCCAAAACAGGTGTGTGTTTTTAAAGGGCAGGGCAGCTGTCAGCAACACATCCAATATCATCACACTGACTGGAGTCAAGATTGGCTCACTCCTGGCTCCAATTAGCTCTTGGAGAAGTCATTAGGCTAGGGGCTCACATACTTTTTCCTCCCTGCACTGTGAATGTTTACATGTTATGTTCAATTAAACCATGGCAACATCTAATGTTTGTATAGTATTATTTTAAGCAGACTGTGTTTTTCTATTGTTGTGACTTAGATGAAGTTCAGAGCACATTTTAGGACCAATTCATGCAAAACTCCACGTAATCCCAAGGGGTTCACATACTTTTTCTTGCAACTGTAGATCTAAACAATTGATAGAATACAATAGTGTTGGAAGGGAACGTGGAGGTCTTCTAGTCCAACCCCCTGCCAATAACAGGAGATCCTATATCATTTCCAACAAATGATTGTCCAGTCTCTTCTTGAAAACCTCTAGTGATGGAGCACCCACAACTCCTGGAGGCAAGTTATTCCAGTGACTCTCATTGTCAGGAAATTTCTCTTAAATCTAGATTGAATCTCTCTTTGATATGATTCCATCTGTTCCTTCTTATCCTGCCTTCAAGTGCTTTGGAGAATAAACTGATTTCCTCTTCTCTATGACAGTCGAAGTACTGAAAGACTGCTATCTTATCAACCTTAGCAGTGGTGGGTTGCCCCCAATTTGCACCGGTTCTATAGAACCGGTAGTAAAACTAGTGGGAGGCCCCACACACTGACCCTGACGTCATGAAAATGCTTCTGTGCATGCGGGCACGCGCATGGCCCCATTGCGAACCGGTAGTAAAGGTTATGTAGAACCCACCCCTGAATCAGGGGTGAACCTTCAGTCATTCATCATATGGGTTAGTAGAATCTCAAAATTTTTTTTTGTATCTTGGTCACCAGAATTGGATGCAGTTCTGTGGCATTTATATGCAATATACTGTAGATCCTTGCTACCCATAACCTCCTTGGCTCATCTTTTCTCATTAGAGGATCAATATTTCCTTGGCTTTTTTCTTGTTTCTTACATGTTGAAAAAAAACTTTTTTTTTATTGTTGGCATTTATTGCAAGTCTTACTAAATTCTGAGACTTAGCTTTCCTGACTTTCTAGATTCGGGCTGTTTTACTGGTATTCTGCTTTAGTTATATATTTTAGTTTATATCAATTGCATTCAGTTTATAAATCTACATAAATATAAATTACAATTATAATTAAAATTATATAAACTGTAAATTATTTTATATTTATAAAATTAAAATTATATAAATATAAATACAAATTCAGTCCAGCCTTATCAAAACTTAATCTTTTACTTATCTACTGTTGGCCATTCGGCACAATGGCTTCATTAGTCTTGCAGCCACATGTTTTGTTCTAGCGTCTCTCCTCCTATTGTAATGAATATAGTTTGTACCAGGGCTGGCCAACTGGGGCCCTTTTACAACCTGTGGACTTCAACTCCCAGAATTCTGGGAGCCAAGCTGTCTCAGGAATTCTGGGAATTGAAGTCCAAAGGTTGTAAAAGGGCCACAGTTGTGGAACTTTAAACAATTACTGGAGGCAACAGGCTACACACAAGACGTTAGTGACAGAATCCCCCATTCAGATCTCTGCCTGCCTTTCCAGTCATGTGGGCGGGCCCTGAGGGAAGTAAACTCCACCCAGTTTCAGTTTTTCAAGGCAAAGAAATCGGCAAAAACAAGTCAGACGATCGCAGTTCAAGGAGCGCTTGTCGTGGCTTCAGCTAAGCAAGGGGACGTTTGAACAGGTATGTTCTTTTATGGGGTTTACGGTTATTTAAACGGTGCGGTATTGCTGGGTGTATGCCGGCTCCCCTCTTTTTAGCCAAAAAGAAATGGCGAAAAGTGCTCAGTTTGTGTAAAATTGAACAGGGCGGCTTATTTGCAAAGTAGAGTAAACCTGAAACGGTTTATGAAATATTGAATCCACTCTGGTCTCTTTCGTCTCCCCTTTAACTGCTTCTCCCCCAAAACCCCAGTACTGCTAAGGTTAGCTGAGCTCACTTTGGAAAAATGGGAAGAATGCTTTAACTTCAAGTCAGCGTTTTATTAATTTCTTAAAACTCTAATTAAAGTGTCTCATATAGAAGTCTTTTAGCTCCTAGGGTTTTTTTTTCTCCATTTACTTGTTCTCTTCACCTGATTTATTTCTCATAGCACAAAACTTTCATCTCAGCTGGTGAAGGTAAAATAGGAATGGTGATAACCACCATATACCACCTTGAACTCCCCTTGGCTTTGTTTTGTTCAGGGATTGCCAGACCTTGTAAATACTTTTTAACTGCTGAGACAATGAATCTGGGAATGCCTGTTGCATGTCACTTTAAACCAGCCTTCAGTCATTCCAGTAAGATTTGACGTTCGATGCCCCTTGAGGAGATTCAGTTAACAAAAGGTTATGTTTATTTAATATTATTTATTATCCCAGCTTTGTTATTTTTTACAACTGACTCGATGTGGCCGATATGCCTAATTCTCTTCAACAACAAGCCTGTGAGGTAGGTTGGGCTGTAATAGAATGAGTGGCTCTAACTCACTTTGGCAGCTTTCACACCTTAAAGTGGGATTAAAGGTAAAGGTTCCCCTCGCATGTATGTGCTAGTCATAAGGCACACAGAACACTGTTACCTGCTCACCAAAAGTGGCCCCTATTTTTTCTACTTGCATTTTTTATGTGCTTTCGAACTGCTAGGTTGGCAGAAGCTGGGACAAGTTACGGGAGCTCACCCCATTACATGGCGCTAGGGATTCGAACCGCTGAACTGCCGACCTTTCCATCGACAAGCTCAGCGTCTTAGCCACTGTGCCACCACGTCCCATTTTTGTGGGATTAGAACTCACCATCTCCTGGTTTTTATCCTGATGCCTTCACCAAAGTAACCCCCCCCCCCTCTAGCTTTTTAATTGTCTATGGGTTTTAAATTTTAAATTGTTTATGGGTTTTTAAATTTTCTGGGCCAAAAACTGTTTAATTCTTTTACAAATTTTAAATTTTGTATTGAAGTGTTTTTTATTCCTGGCTGTGCACCGCCCTGAGTCCACTAGGACAAGGGCAGTATACAAATTTAATAAACTAACTAACTAACTAACCAGTAGACCCAACTGGCTCTCATATCAAACTGATTCTGAGATTATGAACCCTGTCAGTGTCTTGCAGGCCCTGTGATCCTTTGAATTGGTGGAGTAGTTAAAAGCACCAGGCTAAAAACTGGGAGGCTGCGATTTAGTTCCACCTTAGTTCATGAAGTTTGCTTTGGGACCTTGGGACATTCACTCTTTCTCAGCCCTAAGAAAGAGGCAAGGGCAATTCACTTCTGAAAATCTTGCCAAGATAACTGCAGTTTTTCTTGTTCAGGCAGTTGCCAGGTGTCCACAACTGCCTCAACAGCAACAATAATGCCCCCCTTCCAAAAAGTGTGATTACCAGCTGTCCTATTTAAGCATTTGGGGGCAGGGAAATGTGTCCTTTCCTAGAATAGCATTTGCTGGTTCCTTGGTCAGTGAACTGAGATATAGTATTGGCTGAAAATGGCTGAACATCTGGTGCTGTGGTTTTCAAAGATAGTATTGTTGTTTGCTCAGAATTTCAAAGGGAATAAAACAAGATGTTACACGATTATGGCTGACCCATTTACAAATGAATGGTGGAGTTCAGCTAGGATGTGAATTACAACCATAATTGTGTCCTACTTCTCCCTTGGAGTGAAAAGGGCTATTAACTCCAGCGCCAATATTTGTCATTAAATGGCCGCTGTTATATGGTAGATTTATACAGAATGCCAGACAAGGTGATTAAATGACAGCTGTCTCTTGGTTTGGGCAGTAATTGGGATCCACCAGAAGAGCAAAGCCTGCTGAGGTTTCCTGCATCCTGAAGAACTTCTCAGCTATGCTTTTTATTAATATTATATTTACTATATTACAATAAAAGTAGAATTATATCAAGAGTTTAAATCAAAAAAACCAGTGCTGGACCTCAATTGAGAAGACCTGAGTTCAAAGTCCCCTTTTAGCCCTGAGCCTGATTGAATGGCTCTGGGACGATCATCTTTCTTAGCTTCACTGATTTTACAGAACAGCCACAGGGATAAAGTGGTGATGATGGGTGTGTGGATGTGTTGGGGTGTGTAGGCATGCAGGCATGCATGTGTGGGTGAGAGAGAAGAGATTCATGCATCATCTCAAGGTTTTTTTTTAAAGTAGGAAACTAATATAATAGCATTTTTGGGGGTGGTCTTTACTGTACTCTGTAACAGAAAGCAATGTAATTCAGCAAGGGAGGAGTCCTTTGCTGAAGTCGACTTGGCCAAATGTCACCTTTCAGCTGGAGATTTTGAAGTTATGGCTCACCCTCTTTGCTGCTCGTCCATGCAAGGTCAGATTAGCAGAGAAAATCTCTCTCTCTCTCTACCTACCTACCTATGTCTATCACCATCATCTATTTATCTATCTCTATCTATCATTATTATCTCTATCTATCTATCTCTATCATCGTCTATCTGTCTGTCTATCTGTTTTATTTGCTACCAGTCTCCTATCCAACAACTCTGGGCAACTTACAATATAACAACACTGAAAACATTAAAATCATTCATGATAAAAACACAGCAGATAAAAAACCTCTGAAACATAATGACATTACCAGCCGCTTGGCTTGTGGTAGAGTGGGAACTCTTAACCACTCTGGTTTGTAAAACTTGAGTTATAGTAAAACTTGTGTGAATCCAAGCGTTTGGTTTATTCAATAAATAATTGTTTATGGATTATTCTCTCCTCCTCTCCCTCTGCTCGGTTGATAATTTGACATTCCAGTAATGTTCTTCTCTTCCAGCCACAGAAGTATTAGAAGATCATGTGGTTTTATGTGGTGCCCTTGCTGGGGTTCTATTTCCTGTTCCGTTGGTACCGTGAAAAACAGATTTTGCCAAACCTGACAGAGAAATATGTCTTCATAACTGGCTGTGACTCTGGATTTGGCAATCTCCTGGCTCGGCAGTTGGATGCAAAAGGCATTCGGGTCTTGGCAGGCTGTCTGACCCAGCAGGGTGCAGAAAAGCTGAAAGAAGGCACTTCAGAACGGTTGCAGACCACCCTCATAGACGTCAACAGCACAGAAAGTTTGGACAAAGCAACGGAATGGGTGAAAAGCCAAGTAGGAGACAAAGGTTGGCACAGAATTCAGGCTGTCTTGAGTTTTCTTTAGGGTTTGACTAAAAATGGAATAATATTCTTCTTGTGTAAATTTGGGTGAATTTTTACAAGGTTTAGCCTCACTTTTCGTAACAACAGGCCTCTGAAACTGATGAATTAAAAAAAAAAAGATACTAAGCAGGAGCTTTTGATCTTAGTTTCTCTAGGTCTGAAGTCCATTTTTTAAAATTTCATCTCTACACATTGCCGCTCTGTATATATTGGGCAATGTGACTGTTGTGCAACCCTCTTCATTACTACAGTATGTACCGGAGATAAGTTTTACCGGTACTAACCTGGACAGAACTGTTGCCTTAATATACTCCAGGTGTTTTAGACTCGCATCAGCCTGAGTACAGACGATGGCAAACATTTACGGGAGTTGTCCATAACCCCACTGCAAGTTGCTTGCCCTGCACTACATATAATTTTGTTCTTGCTTATTGTGTCTTCTGAGGTTGCGACTGATGTTTCTTCTCACAAGCGATTTCAGGAAATGGTGATTGTACATTGCAATTGATAATAAAGATATAAATGCCTGACCCCAGGTTGAATCAGGTTGTGGTGGCCATGCAGATGTTGAGTAAATTCTATGCAGCTCCAACCAACACAGCCATATGTTAGCCACATCTGGAAAGCTCAATTTTTCCCTTGCCTCACTAATCTTGAAATATAACCCATACATCCCATAAGATTTCCCTTCACTTTTTATTAACATTTGCTGGCTTCAGTACTAAATGCAGCCAGCATTTCCTGTCTCGATTCATGGTAATCGTATAACAGTTAATTGTTTTGTCATGGCATTATTTGGCCAAGGTGGCCTTCCAATTTCAAAAATTATACATAGAAATCCATTAACATAAAGTAAACTGGCTTTTGATATGGCCAGCTTTGTTTTATCCAGAATACACCAGAAAAGAATACACCATCTTAAATACTGAAGTGATTTTGCTTGACTATCCAGATTCAACGCTAGCTGTTTACCCATCAATTAGTATTTTTATTATCAATAGTAGCGATTGCCTTGGAATAGCAACCATTTGCAGTTATAATGATAGAGCCTGTGTAGCGTAGGGGGCTAATGCCTCCTACTAAAGGCAGCAATTAACACCAGCTGCCTGTAATTTCTCTGAGTTCAATCCTAGCCAGGCTCAAGGTCGACTCAGCCTTCCATCCTTTCTAAGGTGGGTAAATTGAGGACCCAGTTTGTGGGGGCAATAAGCTGACTTTGTATAAATATACAAAAGTATGAAGGCTATTGCTTAACGCATTGTAAGCCGCCCTGAGTCTCCGGAGAAGGGCGGCATATAAATCAAATTAAAAAAAAAATGATGATGAAAAAGTAATTTTGTAGCCTGTATTTGCAACTTTCACAAGTTTGTAAAGCAAAGGAAAGTTGAAGTAAGAACATAAGCGCAGTGGTGATCTCACTTAGTGACTGCTTCACTTAACAATCAACTTGTCCATCTCAATTTTTTTCAAGGTCTCCTCCTGCCTTCATTATTTTTTATAAATGACTGAAGACACTGAACATACTGTACCTAATGTTCCTACCTGTTCTGCTTTTCCCCACACAACCCTGTGAGGTGAATTGACCTCAGAGACAACTGAGTGATCCAGCTGGTTTCCATACCTAAATCAAGAACTTGAATTCACAACTTGTGGTTTCTAATATGGTGCCATAACCACTAAACCAGTTTTATAGCTATTCATTGGTTGCTAAACAAGGACTAACTATACTACTACTACTTTCAGTAGTAGTGGGTATTTGTCATGCCAGGCATATGTCAGATTGACAGATTGGACAATATTTGGACACTGTCCCAATTTGCATGGACTTGCAAGGTTTAGTACATTTCTTCCCCTTGGCTTTACTTTCCAAGAGCTTAGAGAGGGTCTCTTCTAAGATATGTCCCACATCTCCATTCTCCTGAGGTCTGAGGTGTCTCTTACCTGACTATTGTCAACTCGCAAATCATCCATGGCTCAAGGCTCATTATTTAATTAGGGCATTTGTTGGAATTGTGACAACTACTGTCCTGGCAGTAGCAGCTCCTCCTCCTCCTGTCTCTCAAGGATATTTCCCCAGACCATTGCAAATAATGACCACAAGTACTGGGAAGCTTTCGTTATTAACTATCAGATGCCAAGGCAAATAAAAACATGTTCATCATATTTGGTTGCTGCATGAAATCATAACAGAGACGTGTGTGAACCAGTGCTGTACTGAATAGTGATTAAAATGTAAGATTAAGAGTAGGGAGGCCCAGATTCTAGATTATTCTCATTTTGTGACTTCAGGCCAGTCACTTTCCTCTAATCTTTGTCAAGGGTTATTCTTGTAGGTAAAATGAAAGCAAGCTCAAGAGTACTCCACCTTCAGTTACAGAACAGGTTTTAATGAGAACATTGCACTTTGGAAGGAAAATACATGGCCAAAACCAAAATGCTGTTAATCCTTTTTAGGAAAACATAACTTTAAAAGAAGTGTCCAAGATCGCAATGTATTTTATTGTTTACTAGGAAGAGGTGTCAAAAATACTACTTAACCTTCCCTAGTCTGTGAATTGAGATTAGGCTTCCATAAATCCCAGCTCTTGAGAGCTGAATTGGACCCTACATACCTAAACTCAGTTTATTAACATGGGCCTCCGAGTTCTTCACCCAACACCTTAACTGTTTGACCCCTGAGATAGTATTAGTTAGATTTGTTTGAGCTGTCCTTTTCCCCCTTACTTTAATGAACTCCAATGTTTTGATATAACAAAGAGGAGGATGTTAGAGGAGAAAGAAATATTTATCAGTTACTTAATTTTGTTCTGTTTTCATGGGATACTGTTTGGATGTCTTAGAGCTGTGGTGGCGCAGTGGTTAGAATGCAGTACTGCAGGCTACTTCTGCTGACTGCCGGCTGCCATCAATTCGGCAGTTTGATCCTCACTGGCTCAAGGTTGACTCAGCCTTCCACCCTTCCGAGGTCAGTAAAATGACCCAGATTGTTGGGGGGGCAATATGCCGACTCTGTAAACCGCTTAAGAGATGGCTGTAAAGCACTGTGAAGCGGTATATAAGTCTTAAGTGCTATTGCAGTTAGATATCTAAGCTGTCTTCTTCACATGTTTCAAGAACAAGATTGGCTTGCCTAACGTATAACAAGAGAAGGTATTCCAGAGGGATGCTGCTGTAGAGACCTCTTATCACATAGTTGATGTCCCCTGTTTTTCTTCTTCTCATTAGGACTTTGGGGATTGGTAAACAATGCCGGTGTTTCTATCCCGACTGCCCCAAATGAGTGGCTAACCAAGGAGGATTTCAAGAAAATCATAGATATCAATCTACTTGGGGTGATTGATGTGACTTTACACATGCTGCCATTGTTGAGAAAAGCCAAGGGACGTATTGTCAACGTTGCCAGCATAATGGGCCGATTAAGTCTTTTTGGCGGAGGCTACTGTCCTTCAAAATATGGGGTGGAATCTTTCTCTGATAGTCTCAGGTAAGTGCTGTTTTCTGTTAACAGTATTAGCAAAAATTCAAGTGTTTCTGGGACGGTGGGGTGAATTCTTTCATACAACAGGTGCATTTCAGAATACAAAAGCCACTGTCACACTAATAAGTGTTAGTTTACAGAAGTGTTGCAGGATACAACACTAGGGTAACTGCAGACCGATCAATTTTCTTATTTAGCACCAAAGTTAAATACAGTATCTACAATCCAAACTTGGACCCTACTTTTATAAGTACCAACATTCCAAACTGCTGAACAAACTTTTATGTTCCAACCAGGGATTTTGATACCCCACTCCTGACACATCCCGCATGTCCCAATTGCTTTATTTTTTTTAAAAAAACCGTTACAGTAAGAGAAAAATTGGTGCATAAACAGATGATGGATGATTATTAATTACTGTAATAAGAATGTTTGGCCATCGCCATGTTGAAACTCCTCTGCTAATAGTAACAGAGAGTGTGACTCATGGCTGTTTGGCTCAGGCTGAAAGAAGAAAAAGTCAGTTTTGAACTGTAATCCAACAGAAAATTAAATTGAGCTAAACCTTTGCAAGTGCAGGGAGACTGATTTGTAAGTAAAACTGAGTGAGCTGTCCTTTAAAAGAACTGACAGTTAGATCCAGGTACATGAGAGAGGCATAACAAATATAAAACATCAGTGTAAATCTTACTGGCTGAAAAGCAAAGTAGAATAAAGGTAGAACCCTTTTGATTTATAACCTGTCGCTTACAACCCGTTCAAAATTATGGCAGTCCTGTCCAAGGTTACTTACAACCTGGATTTGAAGTTCTGATGGCGCGCGCGCGCGCACAGACACATAGACACACTTCACATAACTGCATTCAGCAACTGGCCTGCATCTACAGCTGTTTCCATTGTCCTGCAGTCACATGACCGCAATTTATGGCTTTTTTGCTGGAAAGCAGTACTTACTTCTGGTTTCTGGCAGAAAAAAACAACCCATTGCAGACAATGCATTCACTGAACAAATGGTGTCTTCACTTAGTAACTATGGTGACATAATGACCACGACAAAAATGGTTGTAGAATTGGGTTCAGTCATGTGGTGACCCGTTTAACGACCAACACAATTTACAGCCATAATCCCAGACTCAATTATGGCTGCACATTGAGTACTACCTGTGCCCGCAGGTAAAACTTTATTAAATATACACAAATGCATACATTCTGAAAAATGACGTTAACACAGCATCGTAAATGTCGATTTCTCCCAAAAGTTCTGGGTTCCAGCGCCAACAACTTATTCCCATTGAAACAGATACCTGTCACCCATTTCTATCCAAAATATAGAAATAGTTCGCACAGAATACCCCTGCTTTTCTCTCCAGCTTTCCACCTGCTTCAAGCACATGCTTTTCTGAAAACCGAGTAATTCCCCAGCATAGATGGTTTTTGATTTGCAAAACCATATTTGTAGTATTTGCAATCTTGTCCATTCTGGTCACTATAAAATGTTTGTTGCAATGCCACAGCCCTTGTTTTACAAGCCAAGATGGGAGCTGCTCACTGGAGTGCTTAATTGATTAGCAATTGCCTTACTTGTCATA
Source organism: Masticophis lateralis (assembly GCA_030761175.1). Lineage (NCBI taxonomy): Eukaryota > Metazoa > Chordata > Lepidosauria > Squamata > Colubridae > Masticophis > Masticophis lateralis. Next base: position 148,905,476 of record JAUDYJ010000002.1, read on the forward strand.
ACTATGACAGGGCAGATTTTGTGTGTGTGTGCCATTGTTAAAAATGCAATTGGAGGGCTACATTAAAAAAAAAAAAGACCCCCTCCATCAAGGCTCCCAGACATGACATTACAACCTACAGGGACTGAATACATGCCTCACAATGAGTTCCAGACAAAACACCTTATGGTTAGCACAGTGTGAATAACTAATCCTTTGTGAGATTTTAAATTTGCACAGCTTGAATTGGTTCGGTCTTTCCCAGTCTGATTTCCTTCAGATGCATTTGCCTTCGCTTCCCAGAATTCTATACCCAAGTCCGTGCTAGTCAGATTTATAAGAGATAAAGCCCTATGCATGGGGGGGAACCAGGTTGGAGAAGTCTGGGCTAGTGGTGGGGTTCAATTTCTTTTTACTACCGGTTCTGTGGGCATGGCTTGGTGGGCATGGCAGGGGAAGGATACTGCAAAATCCCTATTCCCTCCCCATTCCAGGGGAAGGTTACTGCAAAATCCCCATTTCCTCCCCACTCCAGGGGAAGGATACTGTAAAATCTCCATTTCCTCCCCACTCCAGGGGTAGGATACTGTAAAATCTCCATTCCATTCCCTCCCCACTCCAGGGGAAGGTTACTGCAAAATCCCCATTTCCTCCCCACTCCAGGGGAAAGATACTGTAAAATCCCCATTTCCTCCCCACTCCAGGGGAAGGATACTGTAAAATCTCCATTCCATTCCCTCCCCACTCCAGGGGAAGGTTACTGCAAAATCCCCATTTCCTCCCCACTCCAGGGGAAAGATACTGTAAAATCCCCATTTCCTCCCCACTCCTGGGGAAGGATACTGTAAAATCTCCATTCCTTCCCCACTCCAGGGGAAGGGTACCATAAAATCTCCATTCCCTCCCCACTCCAGGGGAAGGTTACTGCAAAATCCCCATTCCCTCCCCACTCCAGGGGAAGGTTACTGCAAAATCCCCATTCCCTCCCCACTCCAGGGGAAGGATACTGTAAAATCTCCATTCCCCCTCCCTCCCCAATCAGCTGGGACTCGGGAGGAAGAGAATAGATGGAGGCGTGGCCAGTCAGAGGTGGTATTTACCGGTTCTCCTAACTACTCAAAATTCCCGCTACCGGTTCTCCAGAACTGGTCAGAACCTGCTGAATACCACCTCTGGTCTGGGCCCTTGGCTGGGGGGAGGGGAAAGAAAAAAAAGACAGACCTGGCCAATTTAAATTCTAGAGTTATCCCACTATTGTAGCCTCAAACTCACAGATTACCTCCTGGGAACATGCAGACAAGCAAGACAAGCAAGAACCATTTAGACAATACCCCCAAGGGAATCAGGCAGATGAACAAGATTCCTCACCCTTGCTCTAAATTTGCATTACAAATTTTGGAGGTGAATTAGTTCACCTCCAAAATATCTGGAGGTCTGTTAACTGTCTGCTGCATTTAAACAAGGAAGAGATGAGGAAATACTTTAGTACAAGGTGTAATAATCACCGGCTTGAACAACTTTTAGAAAAAAATAGATGAATACATGGCTACTAGCTCTGGCGGTTCAGTGTTGCCACCAGTATCTAAGGTGAGATATTTTGAAAGAACAGCTGTTGTGCAACACAAGCATAAGGGTGCAAAATTCATTTCTGGTTTTGGTCTGTTTTGAGGCATCAGGCTGTTTAGGTGGAAACAGAAAATAGAAAACCTTTGCACTGATCTTGCTTCAGAGTCCTTCTTGGACTTTTATTGAATGTTTAGTTATTAATTATTAACGAGTTAACTTATTATTCAGCCTACCTGAAACAAGCAGAGTGTAAATTAAAAAGAAGAATCAGAGAATGGAAAATCTGCAGTCTGCAGACTTTTTCAGTCTGCAGTCTGCAAACCACTGAAGGGGGGAAAAAATACATTCAGACCTGCCATTTTAAGCCTGTAGCCTGAATTCTAAGAGACATATAAGTTTTAAAAATAAATAAAAAATAAACTAAACACCAAGAATAATGAAACGAACTAAAAAGGGAAGAGTTCTGTATAAATAATTTCCCTCTCTTTGATGAATGTTGTTTTCAGCCAAAAGAATAAGATATATTCATTCATATAGCTATTGTTTTTAACTGGAAACTAAATATTGGATCTTGGGTGAGCTCAAAATCTAACCAGGACAAACTTGGATAATATTTGAATAGAGACTTGTCAAGAAATCCCAGAACTGTAAGCAAGACTGTTAAAAAAATCTTCATGATAGAAAGTCATCTTCATATGATCAAGCTATCTCAGTGTACTTGTTTCATACTGCTCACTCTTTTTATCCATATGCATTCAATACTCATTCATAGAAATATGTGCAAAGAGAGCCTTTGCACTGTGTATCTTGTGCGCCCTTTCCTGGAGTGGGAGCCTCTTCAGGTAGTCACTCTTGCCTTAGTCACTGTACAAATGGACACATGAAATGCACTTCATGTGGGCTTCTCTTGATGATCACCTGGAAGCACCAGTTGGTGCGGAAGGGACCAACATGGGCAGTGATGAGCGTGGTTCATTATGCCCACATGACACCGTCACTCCAGTAACTGCACTGGTTAACATTTGACTTCCAGGTACAATTCACAATCCTGATCAGTCTGTTGATCGGTCTTATCTATCTATGTGTCTATCTATCTATCTACCTACCTATCCATCCATCCATCCATCCATCCATCCATTTATCTTCTATCCATCCATCCATCCATCCATCCATCCATTCATCCATTCATTTATCTTCTATCTATCCATCTATCCATCCATCCATCCATCCATCCATTTATCTTCTATCTATCTATCTATCTATCTATCTATCTATCTATCTATCTATCTATCCATCCACCCACCCACCCACCCACCCACCCACCCACCCACCCATCTATCTATCTATCTATCTATCTATCTATCTATCTCCCTATGTCTATCTGTCTGCCTGTGTCTATCATCTATCAAACTTGTATGTTGCCCGTCTCTCCAAAGACGGCTGTAGGCAACTTATAGATATTCAATGAAATGCAGTGTAAAACATTAAAACAATCAAGATCTTAGTTTCATTTTAATTGAAATAAAATTTCAATTAAAATAAAACTAAGCAGGATGGAGAGGGAGGGAGCAAAGTGCACATAGGAGGAGGTGTAACATTCTCTACTTCATTAGACACCTCCAACTTGCTACACTCCCACTGGGCCCCAGGCTAGTTGGCATAGCCACATCTTCAAGGACTTTCAGAAGGCCAAAAGGGTGGGAGCAGATCTGACCTTGGGGGGCATGATGTTCTAGACTGGGCAGAAACCATGGCAGAAAAGACTCTTCTGAATCCACCAGCCAAAATTTCTTGGCTGATGGAGCTCACAGCATGCTCCTTCTGTCTGGAGAGCTCGGGCAAGCTAATGCCATTGGGGTGAGCCAGTTTCTCAAGATAGCTTGGACCCATGCCATAAAGGGCTTTAAAGATGATAAGCAACACCTTGAATTGGATGCGGAAGCAAACTGACCATCAGTGTATCTCATGGAATAGTGGTGTAACTTGAGCCAAGCTAGGGGCCCCAATAATTGCTCATGTAGCTGTGTTCTGCGGTAGCAGAAGTTTTTGGATATTCTCCAAGGGTAGCCTCATAAAGAATTCAGTGCAGTAGTCCAAGTGTGAAATGACCAGGGCTTGAGGGACTGGGCACAGGAACCTCAAATTCAGGAAAAGGCACAACTGGTGCATAACACAGAATTGTACAAAGGCTCTTCTAGCCACAACTGCCACCAATTCATAGTTATCACCCATAAAGCCTACCATGGTATAGGGCTGAGGTGGGTTTCAGCAGGTTCTGACCAGTTCTGGAGAACCAGTAGTGGAAATTTTAAGTAGTTTGGAGAACCGGTAAATATCACCTCTGACTGGCTGTGCCCCCATCTATTCTCTCCCTGCCGAGTCCCAGCTGATTGTTAGCAAATGGGGATTTTGCAGTATCCTTCCCTGGAGTGGGGACGGAATGGAGATTTTACAGTATCCTTCCCCTGCCATGCCCACCAAGCCACGCCCACAGAACTGGTAGTAAAAAAATTTGAAACCCAGCACTGACGTAAGGCCTAGTTATTCGAGTCACCACCTGTCTCTGGTTTTCTTCTGCCCATTTGATGAGATTGGCCAGAGGGAACATGGTATGGATGCCATTAATCTAGTAGTGTCATATTGCAGGAAGCAGGCCTTCTTTGTTAAGGTGGCACAGGTGCCTGAATTTTCTTAAGCAATCTGTTCTTTCACAATGGGTCATGCCTCCCCTCTGGATTTATATCCCCTTAGAGATCTAGATGGTTCCCACCTGGGGGATGTTCAAGAAGTTATTAAAGGCCTGGCTATTCTCCCAGGCTGGGCAAAGTGAAACTTAAGTTTTATATTGTTTTTGGGCTGTTCATTATTTTTTTTTCTTTTGTAATTTTTTTTTTAAAGTTTCAATTGTAAGTTGCTTAGAGATAGGAGTCAGGCAGCCTATAAACTGTATAAATAAGATAAAAATAGTTTTTTAAAAAAAAAGTTTCAATTGTAAGTTGCTTAGAGATAGGAGTCAGGCAGCTTATAAACTGTATAAATAAGATAAAAATAGTTGTTGTTTTTTTTTAAAAAAGGGCCCTCTCTTCTTGACATACCCATGCATGCATACATACCAAGATACAATAGTAGGGATGATGTATTTAAGATCATTTCCTCCCGCATTTTTACATTTTTATGTATTATATTATATCCAATTCTCACTTCCATATAATAGAGTTGACAGAAGAACAGTAAATATTCTAGCACGGCACCTAAATAATTGATGTGTTCTAGTTTCTTTCTGTGTAGATATAACTTCCCTTTTCCCCATCACACCTAACTTTTGCTATTCACTTTTCAGATTTGTATTTGTTGCATCCTATCCTTTCTTCACCTACTTCCACAACATTTTTTTATATCTATCATCATTCTGCATTTTCTCTACCTCTCTTATCCTGGGCTATTCCTAACTCCTATAGTATATTGTCATATTTTTTTTTCTTTTGTCCTCCATTTTTTTCTCCCCATCCCTCATTCACAGTCACTTTTGTTTCATCATTTCACCAAGCATCCTTTTTCATACTTCCAATTCATCTAACACCACATATAGGTTGTCCTCAACTTATGACCACAATTGAACCCAAAATATCTCTTGTTAAGTGAGATATTTGTTAAGTGAGTTTTGCCCCCATTTACAACCTTTCTTGGCACACTTGTTAAGTGAATCACTACAGTTGGTAAGTTAGTAACCTAGTTGTTAAGTGAATCTAGCTTCCCCATTGACTTTGCTTGTTAGAAGGTTGCAAAAGGGGATCCCATGATCTTGGGACATAGTAACTGTCATAAATATGAACCAGTTGCCAAGCATCTGAATTTTGATCATGAGAATGCTTCAAAAGTCCAAACTGTGAAAAACTGTCATAAATCATTTTTTTAGTGCCATTGTAACTTTGAATGGTCACTAAATGAATTGTTGTAAGTAGAAGACTACCTGTACTTCTATATCATAGATATTTTACTTTCAAGTACAAAGAATTATATTATGTGCTGTAGAAGCATAGTGTATAGAATTAAGAGCCTTAACATTCCTTTTTGTATTTTGCCCCTTCCACTTTCTTTTACTCCCCGTTCTTTCCTTTTGTCCATGCTCCCACATTTTTTCAAGATGTCACAGCCATAATTATCTTCCAGAACCTGTGGTAGGTAATATTAATTTTTTTTCAGGCTTGAACTTTCCCCCTTTGGAGTGAAAGTCTGCATAATAGAGCCAGGTTACTTCCAAACTGCAGTCACCAATGATAAAATCTTGCACCAGAACTTCAAGAACCTCTGGGAGCGTCTTCCAGAAGAAACCAAGGAAGCGTATGGAGAGAATTATTATAAGTCACGTGAGTGAGATTCTCCTATTTTCTCAAATCTAATGTCAGGGAGGGATGGATATATATATAAATATTGTATATTTATAGAAAATATATATATATATTTTAAATAAAATATAAATATATAAATATATATATATAAATATATAAATATATAAATATATATATATATATATTTAATATTTTTGCTGATAATACTATAAATATAAATATTTATATTTATATAAATATTCTATAAATATTGTATATTTATAGAAAATATATATATATATTTTAAATAAAATATAAATATATAAATATATATATATATTTAATATTTTTGCTGATAATACTATAAATAAAATAAAGTATTATCAGCAAAAATATTAAAAACATAGAAAAATAGCTTGTCGGCTATATGATACTGTTTGGATGGCCCATGAGATTGGGCTGAAAGGCAAAAATTGGAGATTTGTGATATCTCCTCCATTCGTGGTAATATATATATATATATATATATATATATATATATATATATATATATATATATATATATATATATATATATATATATATATATATATATTTTCATTCATTCTACAGAAAACACCAGGAGCCACAAAACCTGGGTGGCCGTGGCTTGGGGGTTCGTGTGACTGTGTGGCAGTTACGTTGAGTTGGCCAAGTTCACCCAGGTTTTGTGGCTCCCAGTGTTTTGTTTTCTTTGGGAAATGGGTCTAAATGGCTCTCTGAGTGTTTAAGGTTACAGATCCCTGCCTTAGCACTACTCACTACTTGTTCTATACAGTAGTATGTAGGTTTATGTACGGGTAGTCCTTGACGTACGGACCAAAATTTCAGTGGCTAAGTGGAGCACATGGTAAGTAAGTTTTGCCCCATTTTACAAACTTTTGCCACAGCTGTTAAGTGAATAACTTCAGTTGTTAAGTGAGCCAAGAGGTCGTTAAGGGAATCAGTTCCCTCCCCCCCCTTGACATTGCTTGTCAGAAGCTGGCTGGGGAGATTATACATGGCGATAGCAATAGCATAGTGCTTTAAAGCTCTCTCTAAGCGGTGTACAGAGTCAGCATACTGCTCTCAATAGCCTGGGACCTCATTTTACCCACCTCAGAAGGATGGAAGGCTGAATCAATCTTGAGCCGGTGAAACTCAAACTGCCGAACTACAGTCAGCTGCAGTCAGCAGAAGTAGCCTGCAGTACTGCATTCTAACCACTGTGCCACCCCGGCGATCACATCACCCTGAGACAGTACAACTGTCATAAATATGCCAGTTGCCAAGTGCCTAAATTTGATCATGTGGATGCTGCAGCAGCTATAAAAAGTGAAAAGAGGTCATAAGTCACTTTGGATGTAAATCGAGGACTATCTTTATACGTAGGCTTCAAAAACCCTGTTGGAAACCACTTGAAGAATGTCATCCCTATCCTTGCAATGATAAGGGCCAGAAACTTGAATAAAATATTGTAATAATCAGAACAATGGGTGCAAACATTAACTTTGTTCAGCTTCCAAAATAAATATGTTTTCCCAGTGGTGGGTTCCTCCTGGTTCGGTCCGGCTCGGCTGAACTGGTAGCAGTAACAATATGACATCACCGAACAGGTTCTACCCCTACCCGCCCACCCCACTCCCACCCGCGTTATTCTTACCTTTTATTTGGCCCCACTCCCAATCTATTGCTGCCTCCTGAGTCCCAGCTATCGGCTAGAGGGAAAAAAACTGTTTAAACTCTTGCCGGGGGGCTTCAAAGGACCGCCCTACAGCTGATCAGTGGTAAAAGAAAACAAATGAGTAGACCAGTGCCTGTAAAAATAAATGGATAGACCAGTGCCTCCAAAAACAAAATGAATAGACTGGTGTAGCTCTGCAAGCAGTTAAAAGCCTGTAGACCAGTACCTCTGCCAAATCCTAAAGAATTGTCACATGATCATCAAGCCACGCCCACAAAATAAGCCATGCCCACAGAACCGGTAGTAAAAAAATTTAGAACCCACCCGTGTTGTCCTTCCTGTCCATAATATTAGGGGAAAATTGTAAGAAAGAAAGAAGGACATAATAACTATATGACTCATATAAGGAGCATATGAAGCTGAATCAAATTAGTTCCATGGAAAATGTTTTGCTGGTATAGATGTCTGTCTCTGCTTGCCCTCTGTGTCGAGATTCTGCCTTATGTGTCAAAAATTACAAACAGTTTTGAAATGTTTGATATTTGTTTTCTAATAACTAGCTTACATGAACTATCCTAGTTTTCTGAAGTATCCTAGCTTTCTTTGGGAACTCCTGGAGGTTGGGAACACACCAATTACTAAGCTGCTGTGGCCATGATGTATGCCTGGGTGTGAGTTACTTTGTTAGAACTTCCCCTGTTTATTGGATGAAAGAGAGCAATCTTCTTGGGGCCAATGCATTTGGTACAATGAGCCACATATCTACAGAAAGTCTTTTACATATTCGAATTACACTGTAACCCTTAGCATTATTTCTGGCTGAATGCATTCTTACCACATTGACTATTTTATAAACGAAACCCACGCTTCTCAGGATATTAATTTCAGGCACCTAAATTTGTAATGAGCAAAAGTTATAGTTGGAAAGAATAGGTATGGCCTGGACCATTTGTATACAGGATTGTTAAATGAGAGCTTAGGGTGGTTCTAATTTATATTTTGTGAAGAACAAGTGTATTCTTATTTCATTTATCCCCATCTCTCTTTCTGTAGTGATGGAAGGAACCTCTAAGTTGCAAGCCAACTGCAATCCTAAACTTTATCAGGTTACCAACTGCATGGAACATGCATTGACTGCTGTGCATCCTCGCTTTCGCTACTCAGCTGGTTGGGATGCCAAACTCTTTTACCTCCCTGTAAGCTACTTGCCAACTAGGCTAACAGATCAACTGTTTTTGTGGTCTTACCCTCAACCAAAAGAGAGCATTTAGGGTGGAGAGATGTTAGTTTTCAAGAGGAAAATTTGACACTGGTGGATTGGGCTTGGAAACATATTCTTTTTAGAATCTTTCATTCTTGGGTGGGTTTTTATAGGCTATCCTTTTATTATATGATGCTTGTTTCCAGAATACTGTATATCCTAAATTATCTTTCATTACATCAGGCCAGTTTCCTTGTTACATAGTTATTGTGGGTATGGGTATTCCCACCATCCACCTGTTCTATCTTTTGTAGGAGTGATGCTCATCTAGATTTTGACTCTAAAGTCTTATCAGGGCAAGAGCATACAAAATTTCCCTAAATCAAACAGGACCATTGATTTGTCCAACTTAGTGTGTAACCTTGGATCTTTGAGATCCTGATAACTGGTGGCAGGAAGGATGAACCTCCAAATGTCTGTCAGTAAACTATGTTTGGGAACTGCAATCTTCTTTTTGTACCATATCCGTCATTGGATGTTGGTGATCCTGTTTTTATCCACAGCCGCACGAAAAAGTGCTGTTGAGTTTTGTCCAAACTATTCCTCAGATTTTGAAGCCATGATGTTCTTCTTCTGCCTGGACCTCATTTGCCTTCAGTCTTTCTTTGGAGGTTAAGTGAAGTATGCCATATTTTTCTGGGTGTCACATCACATGTCCAACTTTATAGCTTTTTTATGGTTTTGATGATTTCCCTTGTCTTTCCCAGGAGGCTTATCACCTCCTCATTTCTGATTTTGTCAACCCAATTTATACGTAACAGCCACCTGGAACTGCCATAGCTGTGCAATAATATGACATAGATCCTGTTGTTCAGAATGGGTTCAAAGACTGCAGAGGATTCCAGCCAGATAATCCCAACAGTTTGTAGGTAGATGATCCTCCTGACTGCATTCTATTAATTTGAGAACTAATCTACAAGGAAAACTTGCTCTGAGACTATGATTTCAGGCACCCTTAGGAAATTCTTACACTTCTGTACATTTTTTACTCACTTGGTTTTCTACTACAGGGTTACTCCCAGACTCTCCATCTGCCAAAGCCCTTGTGAAAGCCAGCTTTACTATTTGTTGTTTAGCCTATTCGCAGCTCTTTTAGAATTACTTTTTAATGCTGATCATCATAAATCCTAACCAAGTTAATCTTGTTGGAGCGATTTCACAATTTGCCTTTTGTCTATATTGTTTAAATCACAATATTAACCATTTGTGTCTTAGCTTCATTTTTAAACGATAATTTTAAATAACATGGTAACCTCATTGTGGAATAAAACAGAATAATTAAGTTGATGTGGCACGTGTGAACTTTTCTTCTTTTGAAAGTGAAGCAATCTGAAAACTTAAAGAATTGTAATGATCCAGGAAAAAAAGGGAGGGGAGGAAAATACAGAGCTGGTTTTTAAGCCATGCTGATAGTAGAGTATAGCTGTGAATGCAGTATGATGGCTATCTGAAAACATACAAAATGGCACTAACTTGCAACAAGGACTTTCCAAAACCACCTGGGAAGAAGGCAAAGGGCACATCATTGTTCCACATTTTTTAAACTCTAAAATCTATCCAAAGCATGAGGGTTGGAAGAGAACAGAAATCTGTAATTGTTTGATATCTATTAAACAGGTAAATGACAGTGATTTAATAGCCAGCTTCACTCAACCGGAGATCTTATTCTTAGCATTGTCAATTGATAGGTGACCAAGTGGACTAGTAATAATGAGAGTTTTGGTCCAAAAGATTTAGCAGGCACCAGGATAGATTAACATTGTAGTTTTTGTATTTGAAACATGTATATGCAACCATAGGTTTTAACAAAATACGTATAAAATTACAGCTATGTTTCAAGGATGGCAATAAAATTTGTGTATTTGGAAATCTAAAAGCATATGATAAAATCTCACACTAAAGAATCCAACAATCCTTAGAAATATTTGCACATGTAGGATAAGGAGGCAGCATATCAACTAAAGCAAAAACAAATGACACAAATGAGACAATTATGTCAGGGGTGAAATCCCACAGGTTCTGACAGGTTCTGGAGAACTGGTAGCGGGAATTTTGAGCAGTTCAGAGAACCGGCAAATACCACCTCTGGCTGGCCCCAGAGTGGGGTGGGAATGGAGATTTTGCAATATCTTTCCCCTGGAGTGGAGTGGGAATGTAGATTTTGCAGGATCCTTCCCCCAGGAGTGGGGATGGAATGGGGATTTTGCAGTATCCTTCCCCTGCCACACCCACCATGCCCACCAAGCCACGCCCACAGACCCAGTAGTAAAAAAAATTGGATTTCACCATTGAATTATGTCCTGAAAGAGCTGTAGAAGCTAAGCCTTCTTCAATTATCTTACAGAACTTGTGAAATCAATTGAGGGTTGCGGAAAAGCAGTCTCAGGCGGTAGGAACAATGGTGAAAAGTGTTGAGAACTGCAGTTTAGAAACATCTGGAAAGCTAATATAGGTAGTCCTTGACTTATAACTGGTTGCTTAGCAACCATTCGAAGTTACAACCAATCTGAAAAGGGGGGGGGACCTACGATGCAGATCTGAAGTTCTGAATGTCGCCATCCCTTTGTGGTCATGTGACCTGACTTTGGGTGTTTGGCAACAGGGCCATATTTAGAGCTGTTTGCAATTTCCCACAGTCATGTGACTTCATTTTAAGGTTTCCAGCAAAACTGCACCGCAATGGGTATGCACTTATGACCACTGTGTTCACACAATGACCACCACCCAAAAAAAATAACAAAATCAGATCGGTAATGTTTTACAACCATTACAGCTTACCATCATGATAGGCAGGCTCCATTACAGTCATATCTCAAGGACTACCTGCAATCCCCATCCTTTCGGTAAAACCTTCTTTGTCAATGCTAATCCCTGTCTTGTGTGCCCCGATGGAGAAGGGGAGCTAAAGCATTCAGTTCCTGAGGGGACCATAAGTTGCCAAAGACATTGATGCTTTTTATCATTTTCTTTCATTCTTAGTTTGTTAAAAACGTTAAGTCATTGTGAATGGATAAATAAAACTATGGATTTCCTTATGACTCTTTTTTTTTTTTAAATTAATGGGAAGGTTGCAAGAATGCTGAGCATGCTGTCACAAAGTGGCCATTGCTAATATTGACTATCAAAACAGACATAGAATTAGAAAACAAGATGATGCCACATTAGATGCAGCTTATTTCAGCCATGGTTTTAGCCATCTCTCATTTTTATTTTATAAAAGTGCCGTTGGGTCCTATACAAAGATAAAGGACTTTATTTTGAAGCTTATCTGTTTCTTAAAAGAATTAAAGAATTTCCAAAATAACCTGGGAATGAGTCCTGGCAGAGGCCAAGAGAAATACATGTGGACAAACTAATACCCAAGATTATCTTGTTGCCTACACTTAATATATAATTTATCATCTTTCATGCCATTTACCTTGTCCTCTTTTGTCAGGAGGCAACTGGACTTTCTTGTTTGTTTGTTTGTTTCGAAGATGTTTCATTTTTCATCCAAGAAACTTCTTCAACTGACAAGCGAAACGTCCTCAGAAGAAAAAACAAGCTGAGATGTGAAACATCTTCAAAAGAAAATAAACAAGAAAGTCCAACTGCCTCCTGAAAAAACTCCTTTGGAGGGCAGAAAACAGGGCAGAAAACATCCTGCAGCCAAGAAGGCTCCATACCCATTTGCACTACTCGGGTGACCCTGAGGACACAGATAAACCTCCAAGTGGCCTCAATGACTCTCTAAAAAGAATACAAGTGACCAGCTGTCTGCAAGGAATATAAATCCTTCCATTCCCCATCATCCAGTCAGAGCTGAAGAAGCTTCTTCGATGAAAAGCGAAATGTCTTTTTTAAAAAACAAAAAACAAAGTCCAGTTGCCTCCTGAAAAAGCATTTTTGGGACAACCATGACTTGGATGACTGAGAATCTTCATAGACCTGTCCTCTTTTGGCATTTATGACACATATGGTATGCCTTGGGATTCAGGAAAACTTCAAATCATGTTGAACTATTTGTGGCCTTATGGAAAATACCTGCTGTGGCTCCGTTGCCTGAGCCTGGGCTATTGACAGATGCAGACTCTGAGAGTGAGGGAGAGGAGTTGGCAAGGCCTCCCTCTCCAGGACCCTCCTCTCTGGCAATGCCTCCAGAGGACACCAAAGGCCAAGAGATAGGCCCAGAGCCAAGCATGTCCCCACAGCCACAGGTGGACAGCAACAAAGGAGATAAGTGCTGGCTGGATCCTCGACAGCAGTGCAGGGAGAAGCGTGCGCAGCAGAGGAGAAGGCGTGCCAGAGATTAGCTGAGTCACTGGACCACACCCCACAGGGTATAAATGTGGGCACCGTAGGAGATAGCAGCTATCTATCACCTTTGCCCTGTAGACTTTTATTGCTGAGGGGATGTGATGAGCTCCCTCGGTATGAAAAAAGTGCAAGAGGGCATGGGTGGAAATCTTAGCCTTATTACAGAGACACTTAACCTGTGCAGGTCACTTGGTATTGGATTGAAAAAGGATACCTAGATATTGAAATCTGTGGACCTGTTCCACTGGGATGCCCTCAAGGTTCCAATGATAAATATTCCTGCTTCTTGTAAAAACCATGATTTTATATTTAGAATGGTTTATATGCAGTTGGTTAGCAGAACAATAAGCAGAAAGAATTTTTAAGGCTCTGCATAGGCCCACTCGGGAAAATGAAAGTATTGCGGCATCGTCAGCGTAGAGCAGGAGCGGACATCTATAATCAGCTAATCTAGGGGCATGGATGTAGACCATGTGATCCGAAAATGCCTTTCTCCAATCACTGATATATAAGTTAAAGAGAAAGGGTGCCAGTATACACCCCTGCCTAACCTCCTTGTTAATGGGGATAGCTTTAGAGAGATCCCCCTGCGGGGTAAGGCACAGTTTTGCTTCTGTTCCATCGTGCAGTTGGGAGATAAGCCAGAGTAATCTTTTGTCGATACCCCAGGCGGAACGTTTGGCCCACAGCTTAGCTCTAGGGATGCTGTCGATCACAATTTGGGACCTTCCCAGCCAGCTTCTGCCAAGCAAAGTCAATGGGAGATGTTCGATTCACTTGACAAGCACAATAAAAATTATAAACATTGGGGCCAATCGTATGATGGCTTGCTTAATGGCTGTATCCCTTAGTGACCAAAATTCCAACTGTAGTTGTAAATCAAGGACTACCTGTACATCTATAATCCCTTGGCCCCTTCAGTCACAATGGGAGATTGGGGGTTATGTATAGAAAATGCTAGATTGTGAAAGACTGTCAAAAGTGCACGTAAGAGATCCATTTAGCAATTTCAACTCAATAGTTTTTTTGTTTTTTTTTAATTTGATTTATATGCCGCCCTTCTCTGGAGACTCAGGGTGGCTTACAATGCGCTAAGCAATAGCCTTCATACTTTTGTATAGTTATATTTATACAAAGTCAGCTTATTGCCCCCAACAAACTGGGTCCTCAATTTACCCACCTTATAAAGGATGGAAGGCTGAGTTGACCTTGAGCCTGCCTGGGATTGAACTCGCCAGTAATTGCAGCAGCTGGATCTTAAAAGCTGCCTTGTAGGAGGCATTACTCCCCTACGCTACTCAGGCTCCTAGTTACTGGATACAGCCTATTTGCACAGTAAAGAAGGGAATGGGAATAGGAATAGGAATAGGAATAGGAATAGGAATAGGAATAGGAATAGGAATAGGAATAGGAATAGCATAGCATAGCATAGCATAGCATAGCATAGCATAGCATAGCATAGCATAGCATAGCATAGCATAGCATAGCACAGCACAGCACAGCACAGCACAGCACAGCATAGCATAGCAGAATTGGAAAGGACCTTGGAGGTCTTCTAGTCCAACCCACTGCTCAGGCAGGAAACCCTATACCACTTCAGACAAATGGTTGTCCAACCTCTTCTTAAAAACGTCCAGGGTTGGATCATTCACAACTTCTAGAGGCAAGTTGTTCCACCGCAATGAATAATAATAATTTTATTGTCATTGTACGTGTATACACAGTATACCCACAGTATACCCAAATTCATTTAACACCCAAAGACCAGGTCCAACACACATAACAATCCCCAAACACACTCCCACCCACCACAGTTCCCCACCCCTAAACCACCCAAACATCCACACAACAGACCAAGTAATGCTGTCCAACAGCTCACTGATGGTGGCCCTTTAGTTCATTGTTGAGTGCAGTTATAGCTCTGGGATAAAAACTATTCAGAAAATGTGTGGTCCAAGCTTTCATTGTTCTGTATCTTCTGCCTGAAGGCAACAGTCCAAAAAGATTGTAAGCAGGATGGGAAGAGTCTCTGAGAATGTTATGCAACTTCCGCAAACAGCGAGATTCAAAGATGTCATCCAGGGCTGGTACCTGGAGTCCAATGATATTCTGGGCAGTTTTAATGATTCTCTGTAGAGCATTTTTGTCCGCTACAGAGCTGCTCCCATACCATACAAGAATGCTGTATGTCAGGACACTTTCAATGGTGCTGCGATAGTAGGACAGAAGTAGATGCTGAGATAGATTTATCTTCCTGAGCATTCTCAGGAAGTATAACCTCTTCTGTGCCTTCTTCATAAGCATGTTAACATTCATAGTCCATGAGAGATCCTTTGAGATATAAATGCCCAGAAATTTAAAACTACCAACCTTCTCCACCTCCTCACCATTTATGTACAATGGTAAATGTACATCTCTCTTCCTCCTGAAGTAAATTATAAGTTGTTTAGTTTTTTTGGTGTTAAATGTAAGATTATTTTCTTTACACCACAATGTCAGCCCTTGTACTTCCTTCCTGTAAGCCGACTCATTGTTCTTATTAATGAGTCCCACCACTGTTGTGTCATCCACAAATTTAATAATTGCATTGGTATTATACAATGGGATGCAGTCATGTGTACAAGGAATAAAGGAAAGGGCTTAGCACACAACCCTGGTGGGCTCCTGTGCTTAGTATCAGAGTAGAGGAATGGTGAGATCCCATCCTTACTGACTGTGGCTTATCTGTCAGTATAGGAATAAGTATGCATAGAATGGAGAATCCCATTGTTTGCAAGCCTTCTCCCTGATGATTGCTGTTACTATTAAACTAAAGTTGCTCCCATGGACACACCAGAAAAGATAAGAAGGCCCATCTGCCTGATATGTTAAATTAAAAGACCTGTAACAAACTATTAATTTTAAAAAGTATTACTTCAGAGAAAGAGTAGTAGAAGCTTGGAACCAAATTCCAGTGTTGGTTAGAAATTACTGATGGGTTATCAGTAACCCATCAATATGGGTTTAAATATGCTTGAGACAAACATATGTCCAACTTTCGATTAAAAAAACAACAACCCTCAAAGGCCAGACTTGATGGACCACTAGGTCTTTTTCTGCCATAGGTTTCCGTTTCTATGGTTCAGTTCAGTTCTGAAGCATTATTACCCTCAAGACATCAGCTGGTCATAATGGTAACTTTGCACCCTTTCCTCAATCCTAAATTTGCCTGTCATCTATTTCCTATGGCACCCTTTTTTGCAAACTGGTCTGTGGCAGTCAAACAGTCCAGGGCCTCCCTGGAGATTCCCTTCATTTTCCAGAGCAGATTATTAATCTTGAGATAGGGATCAGATTGATAGGGATCAATGCAGAGGTGGGTTTCAGCAGGTTCTGAACAATTCTGGAGAACCAGTAGCGGAAATTTTGAGTAGTTCGGAGAACCGGTAGTAAAAATTATGACTGGCTTCGCCCCCATCTATTCTCTGCCTCCCAAATCCCAGCTGAAATGGGGATTTTGCACTAACCCTCCACTGGATTGGAGTGGGAATGGAGATTTCATAGTATCCTTCCCCTGGAGTGGGGTGGGAATGGAGATTTTATAGTATCCTCCTGCCACGCCCACCAAGCCACACCACACCCACCAAGCCATGCCCACAGAACCGGTAGTAAAAAAAATTGAAACCCACCACTGGATCAATGTGTCCTGCTCCCTGTGGTATAAAGATGATAAAGAACTTCTAACTGAACAAGGGAGAGGTTCAACCTGGAAATAAGGAGAAATTTTCTGACAGTGAGAGCAATCAATCAATGGAACAGGTTGCCTTCAGAAGTTGTGGGAGCTTCATCACTGGAAGCTTTCAAGAAGGGACTGATAATTTCGCATTTTTATCATATTTTATGTAAGTGAATTTATAATTTTAATATTTAGACTTATTTCTAGAGAGAAATGTATTATGAAATGTATTGAATTTGATAATTTTAGATTTTTATCATATTTTATGTAATTGAATTTATAAGTTTAATATTTAGACTAAATTTTAAAGAGAAATGTACTAGGTATTGTTTGATTTTGATTTTGATATATGGAATGTTGGGAATTATAGTCAATGTTATATATTATATTACATATGATAATTCAATTTAAATCTTATGATGCTCAAATTATTTTACTAGGTTTTTTTTTAAACAGATTGTTAAGAGTTAAGTGTTTTTTTTACATTTGATTGTTGTCATATATTGGTTTAAAAGAAAAACTTTTTTATTACTCAAGGTTAAAAAGGGTTTTAAAACAAGGTTATAGTTTTTTTTTTAGAGGGATCTCACCTTCAAAAAATGTTAAATATGTTAATGTTGATGTTTGTTTAATAGCGGAAGTCATGGGGGGGGATTGGGGAGGGATAGGGGGGATAGGGTGGGGTTGGTAGGGGGGTGGGATGGGGAAGGGGTTTTAAAAATAAAATGTAATGTAAAACTTTTTCAATAAAAAAAAAAAAAAAGAAGGGACTGGACTGCCATGTGTCAGAAATGGGGAGGGACTAGATGACCTGCAAAGTCTCTCCCAACCAGGGGTGAAATCCAGCATGTTCTGACAGGTTCTGGAGAACTGGTAGTGGAAATTTTGAGCAGTTCGGAGAATCGGCAGCGGAAATTTTGAGTACTCCAGAGAACCAGCAAATACAACCTCTGGCTAGCCCCAGAATGGGGTGGGAATGGAGATTTTGCAGTATCCTTCCCCTGGAGTGAGGTGGGAATGGAGATTTTGCAGCATCCTTCCCCTGCCACGCCCACCAAGCCACACCCATAGAACCGGTAGTAAAAAAAATTTGGATTTCACCACTGCTCCCAAATCTGTTAATCTGTTAAATGACATATTTAGAAACCCTGTAATCTTCCATGGTGTACTATGCTGTGAATTTCCCTTTTTGTTCCAGGCAACCCATTTTATAAAAGGGAGATCAGCTTGCCGTACAATAAACACTTCCGCCTTTTCAAATTAAAAGGTGGGCAAATGCTATTTGCCATTTAGTGGAGCTATTTCTTCAGTGTTTCTTGCTTAATACATATGTGTCCTAAATGTATCGAAGAGGCCAAGTCAAACCTTATGAAAGCAAAGTTATATCATACTCTTTCAAAATGGCTATTTGGAAAGCCACACATCTTATTAGACTTTTGTAATATGACTCTAACAGCTCCTACAATCTTATTCTCAAGGAGAAAGGTTGTGTTGTGGCTCTGTTGCCAAGGGGTATGGGCTATCGACAGATGCAGACTCTGAGAGTGAGAGAGAGGAGTTGGCAAGGCCTCCCTCTCCAGGACCCTCCCCTCTGGCAATGCCTCTGGAGGACCCCGAAGGCCAAGAGATAGGCCCAGAGCCAAGCATATCCCCGCAAGTGGACAGCGACAAAGGAGATGAGTGCTGGCTGGATCCTCGACAGCGGCGCAGGGAGAAGCGTGCGCAGCAGAGGAAGAGGCGTGCCAGAGGTTAGCTGGTAGCAAAACATTTTGAAACCCACCACTGTTCTGGCCTCTGGACAGGCTCGTAAACCTAGTTTGGCTCTCTGAAATCTGGATTGAATCTTGGCTACTTTTCTACAGACTCCTATGAGAAGCAAAATGACTCAGGGAACCCTTTGCTTCAGAAACTCTGACTGATATCCCTTTGCTTTTCTGCTGTTGATCTGCTCAACTTTGAGTAAATTAGTTACCACGAATAGGATAAGTATGCAAGTGCTACAGAACCACTTAATATGCTGATCAGTGGTGGGTTCCAACCAGCTTTACTACCGGCTCTCTTCGTGTACACGCTTCGTGCGCGATCGCTGCACGCAT
This sequence comes from Masticophis lateralis, assembly GCA_030761175.1. Lineage (NCBI taxonomy): Eukaryota > Metazoa > Chordata > Lepidosauria > Squamata > Colubridae > Masticophis > Masticophis lateralis. Next base: position 148,924,419 of record JAUDYJ010000002.1, read on the forward strand.
GCTTGCTTCACTCACATGCGCACCAAACTAACACACCGCGCAAGCGCATTAGGTATCTGCCCACCTGAGATGCACCAATCCATTCTGCCACACCTATCAGCTGGGCTAAAAAAGAAGAAATAAAGGTAGGAATAACACGGGGGCAGGAAGGCCCAGCTCCCGGACAAAGAGAACTGGTTCGGTGATGTCACATCATCACCGCTACCGGCTCGGCTGAACCAGGCTGAGCCGGGCTGAACTGGGAGGAACTCACCACTGATGTTGATGTGATGAAATAAACCACAATATGTTGATGTGATGAAATAGTTAAAATATCCCCACTTGACCATTGAACTCACTGAATGACTTTGAATCAGTCCCTTTCCTTCAACTTAAATGATTTCACAGAATTATTTTAAGAATAAATCAGGGATGACCCTAAGCTTATGATGGTGAACCAATGGCATGCGTGCCAGAGATGGCACGCAGCACCCTCTCTGTGGGCACAGGAGCCATTGCCCAGCTCAGCTCTGCCACGCATGATTGCATGTCTCCCGCTAGTCAGCTGGTCTTCAGGTCTCTGCCATGCATGCACAGCAGGGTGCACAGGGGACACGTGTGCATACATGGGGCGGGGAGCATGCATGGGGCCTGTGCACACATGAGGGCCCACACACATCTGCAGGGGGAGGGTGCATGCAGGGGAGTCACATGTTTATGCACAGGGGGTGCATGCAGGGGGGTCATGCACATACGTTGGGGCAGGGGCATGCATGGGGGGGCATGCACATTACATTTTGGGGGTTCGGGCACCCCCCTCCCCTGCTTTGGGTTAGCCATCACTATCCTAGGGCTTCTTAGTGGAAAGGCTGGCTATGTATGAAAAAGCCAGGAACCCACCCAAAGCATTTTGACCAATTCTACATGTGAAATTTTGAGATGTGTCATGGGAACTGCTGATCAGAAATTACCCTTAAGGGAAGCAAAGCGTTGTCCCAGCTCCTGCCAACATGCTTGCTTGAAAGCATGCAAATGCGAGTACATAAATAGGCACCACTTCTGTGGGAAGGTAACAGCCTTCTGTGTGCCTTTGTGCCATACTGGCCACAGGACCACGGAAGTGTCTTCATTCAGCTAAGAAATGGAAATGACCAGAGCCGGATTTGACCGGGCAGGGGAAACCTTTATCTTTATTTTTACCTCTGCACCATTTCACTTTCTAAAACTGTTTCTGGTCTATGTAGCCCATAATGTATGTGTGCAATTAGTGATTTGCTTTTCAGTATGCTAGTTTCCCGTTCATTTTAAAATTAAATTCGAGCAGAGACCTAGTGTGACCAAAGAATAAATCAATGAGACTTTGCCACTTGCCCTGTCGGATATCTCTGGAGAAAAGCTAAATAAATAAATAAATAAATAAATAAATAAATAAATAAATAAATAAATAAATAAATAAATAAATAAATAAATAAATAAATAAATAAATAAATAAATAATAAATAAATAAATAAATAAATAAATAAATAAATAAATAAATAAACAAACAAATATTCAAAATTCAAAATTCAAAATTCAAAATTCAAAATTCAAAAAATAATAAATAAATAAATAAATAAAATTCAAAATTCAAAATTCAAAATGTGATGGAGGGACCGTGTCCCTCCTGGTTGGTGCTGGCCTCCCAGGAGGTTACACGAGGCTGGCTCCAGAGGATTATTAATGCTTCTTTGAGTGAGGGTGTCTTGCCAGTTGCCTTGAAAGAGGCGGTGGTGAGGCCCCTCCTCAAGAAGCCTTCTCTGGACCCAGCTATTTTGGCTAATTATCGTCCAGTCTCCAACCTTCCCTTCTTGGCGAAGGTTGTTGAGAGTGTGGTGGCGCATCAGCTTCCTGGGTATCTGGATGAAGCTGTCTATCTGGATCCGCTCCAGTCCGGCTTCAGGCCCGGGTACAGCACGGAAACGGCATTGGTCGCGTTGGTGGATGATCTCTGGAGGGCTCGGGATAGGGGTTGCTCCTCTATCCTGGTCCTGTTAGATCTCGCAGCGGCTTTTGATACCATCGACCATGGTATCATGCTGCGCCGGCTGGAGGGGTTGGGAGTGGGGGGCACCGTTTTGCGGTGGTTCTCCTCCTATCTCTCCGACCGGTCGCAGACTGTGTTGGCAGGGGGGCAGAGGTCGACCCCGAGGCGTCTCTCTTGTGGAGTGCCGCAAGGGTCGGTCCTTTCGCCCCTTCTGTTCAACATCTATGTGAAGCCGCTGGGCGAGATCATCCGTGGCTTTGGGGTGAAGTTCCATCAGTACGCTGATGACACTCAGCTGTACTTCTCCACCCCAGGCCACCCCAACGATGCCGTGGAAGTGATGTCCCGATGCCTGGAGGCCGTGCGGATCTGGATGGGGGGCAACAGGCTCCAACTCAACCCCTCCAAGACCGAGTGGCTGTGGCTTCCGGCATCCCGATATGGCCAGTTGACTCCATCACTGACCATTGGGGGCGAGTCATTGGCCCCCACGGATAGGGCTCGCAACTTGGGCATCCTCCTGGATGCACGGCTGTCTTTGGAGGAGCATGTGACGGCCGTGGCCAGGGGGGCTTTTTATCAGGCTCGCCTGATACGCCAGTTGCGTCCCTATCTAGATCGGGATTCCGTACGCACAGTCACTCAGGCACTCGTCATTTCCCGCCTGGACTACTGCAATGCTCTCTACATGGGGCTCCCCTTGAGGTGCACCCGGAGGCTCCAACTGGTGCAGAATGCGGCCGCGCGGGGGATTATGGGAGCAAGGGGGCGCTCCCATGTGACACCTCTCCTGCGTGAGCTGCATTGGCTTCCGGTGGTCTTCCGGGTGCGCTTCAAGGTGTTAGTGACCACCTTTAAAGCGCTCCATGGCATAGGGCCTGGGTACTTGCGGGACCGCCTTCTGCCACCAATAGCCTCCCACCGGCCAGTTCGCTCCCACAGAGAGGGACTCCTCGGGGTGCCGTCGGCCAGACAATGTCGGCTGGCGACACCCAGGGGGAGAGCCTTCTCTGTGGCAGCACCAGCCCTCTGGAACGATTTGCCCCCGGAGATCCGTACGATACCCGATCTCCGGGCTTTCCGCCGTGCCCTAAAAACTTTTTTATTTCGTCAAGCTGGGCTGGCGTAACCCCCCCCCCTCTTTTTAAGCTTAAAGTTTTATGGGTTTTAAATTTTAATTGCCTATTGGGTTTTTAAATTTATTGGGCCAAAATTATTTAATTCTTTTATTAATATTTTAAATTTTGTATTGGAGTGTTTTTTATTCTTGGCTGTACACCGCCCTGAGTCCACTAGGAGAAGGGCGGTATATAAATTTAAATAAATAAATAAAAAATAAATTATTCAGGTAGCTTCAAATAAAGTTGTACTCTGTAGCCAAATTCGAGCTTTGGATTCTTTGGTGTCCCCAAAGATAGTACAGCCTTGCGAAGCAGCTTAAATGAAAACAGAGTTAACATTTCATTCCATTTGTTTGTTTTTAATTGACATTCTCCCCAAATTCCCCACTTAAAGCATTTATAGAAAGAAGCCATTTCTGAAGATATTGACAAGACAGTGGAAGGTGCCATTTACACTTTCTGCAAATGTATTGTTTGGCCTTGGAATGTATGCAATTCACGGTGCTCCATGCTGTAGACATTCTGATGGGAAACCTAGAAGGCACCAATGCCTGGAGTGGGTCAAGTCTAAATCATATTCTCAATACTTTGTGATCCACTGTCCAAGGTAGCTGCCTTTGAATCAGCAATAACTTCACTTTAATGGACCAACACCTCCATCCTGTGGCTGCCTTTCTTCCTGCAAACAGGAGCTGTGCCTTGTGTCTCATCTGTCTTCACAAGTTTGACAGTGATGTTGCTTTGTTTAAACTTTACCAGAAATCTGTAGGAGATCAAATCAAAGGTCAGCTGAACAAAACAACAAAACACAACTCTTGTTTTAAATTTGCATCACAATTTGTCTGTCTTGTGGAGGCTTCCATGCCATGTTGGATCAAAACCTTATATACAAGTGTGGGGAGTACAACTCTAAGCAGGGGTGGGGTGTTGGGGGTTCACAGGGGTTTGGGAGAACCTCTAGTTCCAGGCTGGCCCCGCCCAGCCCATCTTTCCCTTTCCAAGAGTCCCCATGCGGGCCATTTTGGATGCAGTTAAGTGCAGGGCGCTCAGGGAGGTCTAAAACCTAGTATCCTGGAAATTTAGGAAGGCTGAAAACAGGCCTAGAGGGCCTCCGGAACCTGTGGAGGCTATTTTCGCCCTCCTGGAGGCTCGAGGAAAGCCTCTAGAGTCCAGGGAGGGCAAAAATGCCCCACCCACCCACCATGGTGCAGGAGGCCGACTAGGCCACACCCACCATGACCATGCCCACCCAGCAGCCAGGCAAAAAACCCCTTGCTAAAATTTTTGAAGCCCACCCCTGACTATAAGGCAGGCTTCATTTTAGGATTAGAGCCAGTTTGGTTTAATGTTTAAGGCACCAGGCTAGAAACAGAGAGATTATGAGTTCTAATTCTGCCTTGGGCACAACGACAGCTGGGTAACCTTGAGCCAGTCAAATTCTCTGAGCCCTAAGAAGCAGACAAGGGTAAACCTTATCAAGTAAACTATGGATTTCAAAGAAGGGTGGGGGGAGATTAACTCTGCAAACATATTTAACTCCAATGTGAGGTCACTGCTGGACAATTTGGGAACTGTCCTGTCCCTAATAAAGAAATACAGTAGTAGGTTTGCAGTGTACTATTTTCAGTCAAATAGGGTATAATATTCAATAGTCTGTGGGGATGATCAAATTTACAATTATATTTACAAGCTCTTGAAGCTAAAATGTTTCATCATTTAATTATTAGTTACTGTAATTGGAAAAGAGATGTGAAGTATATTAATTGCTGCTGCTAAACAACCTGAATACAATGAAACAAACCACACAAACTATAATTAGGGGTGTACAAACTCCAGATGTACAGGCCATAATATATAATTTACATAAGCTTGTTATTACCAAAATGGGAATTTGGTGGCAAATTTTATCTGCGTATTCAGATAGCTCCTGACATCAAGGCCTGCTTCCTTAAACCCAGTAAGGCGAAAGGCAGACCCCTTTTCCTTTTCTGAGACACCAGAGCTTTTTAACTGTGGAGGGAGGGGAGGAAAGATTTGGCAAAATTGGATCCAAAATCTTCTTTGTCCCCTTGAAAGTCAGAGGTCTCCAATGGAATGATTCCGTCATGGAGGCTCCAAGAAAGGATGAAAAGGACTTTCAATGTCTGGATTTTCAGAACCCTTTCAGCTTAAATCCTGCTAGGATTTCAACACCAAAACAAGAGAACCAAGGTACAAAAAATCTAAATAAAAGCTCTCATCCAAACCCTTCCCTTTCCCCACCCGTAGCCAACTCCGTCCTTACTCATCAGCCACTTGGAGTTTCAGTTTTTGCTTCGTAGCCTCTAGCATGGTCTGGTGAAGCCGGGTAACCAGTTCAATCACGTGGTCACTAATAAGGAGGAAGTCCCCTTTGGTGTCCGCTGTGGAAGACTATAAGAGAACAATAGTCACATGTGTTGGAGATACTCAATATCTTTACAGAAGGTAGGGTAAGGTACAGAACACTGGGCACTATCTAACAAAATGAAATCCAATGGTGACAAAAGTAAGGTTCTATGTTTAGGCAAGAAAAACAAAATGCACAGTATATGTGGTACCTTGCTCAATAGTAGTAACTGTGAGAGAGAACTTGGGAGTCCTAGTGGACAGTCATTTAAATATGAGCCAGGAGTGTGCTGCAGCTGCCAAAAAAGCCAACACAGTTCTAGGCTGCATAAAGAGGGATGGAATTAAGATCACATGAAGTGGGACTTCCAGTTTGATGTCGCGGTGAGACAGTCAGGTAAATAGTGGGCTCTAATGAGCCCCGTGAAAACTGCCAAACTACCGCTAATGGATCTTCGGACCGGAACCATCCTGCAGGGACAGGGATGGAAGAGAGGCGCCTCAGACAACCAAGAGGAACAGGCAAGTTCCTCAGAGGTCAGAGGGAACTCTCTGAAAGTTGGCGGTGGGGGGTGGCAGCCATGGGGCTGCCACAAAGCTGGGACAAACTGGGCAAGTGATGTGTAGGAGGAAAGCAGAAAAGAGCGATGCCTTTCAAAGCTGGGTGAGTGACAACCAACCCAGGCTTGAAACAACGTTTGGAGTAATGGCTTTTATTTGTAAGACCCCTAGCCTTAAAACTATGGCTGAGGAGCTATGGGGCATAGAAGATTTTAAGACTTTTAAAAGAAAAGAAAAAGACCCGATTGAAAATTGATATTTGAATAGACTAAATTGGAAAAATAAACATTGAGACTTGGTTCAAAATTGAACAACTTTAAATTTGAATTGGGTTTTTAAAGAAAAGAAGATAAAGAAGAATTATTACTGTTAAAATATAGAAGAAGGAGTGAATTAAACTGGAATGTTACATAATTGAAACAAAATGGCCATTTACATGTCTAAAGGAAATTGTGGATTGCAGAGGGACACCTGTTTAAAAAGAAACATTGTAACTTGCTTCTTGTTTTGGAACATTGTGAATGCTACAGATAATAACAGTGGGATTTTGGTGGTGGAGCTGTTTTTTCTTTATCTGCAGGTGATTTGACTTTGCAGGTGAGAAAAGAGAAAGTATGATGGAACTCTTATAATTGGACTAATTGGTGCAGGAACAAAGGAAGTCAAATGGCGCAGGAATAAAAGAAGAAAATTGATGTGATTTGCTTGAAATAGAAGTAAGAAAAATAACTAAATTGATATATGGAGAATTAAATTGTGAACACTGAAACTGAAATGAAATATATGCTAACAGACAAGGAAATGAGGAACGACATATACATGGCTGGAAAAAAGAAGATAGAAACAATGTGATTAAAAATAATGTAATGCATAGATGGACAATAATATTAAAAAGGAGGTTTCTATAGATGAAATAAAAATGAATATGAATATGAGAAGAATTTGATATAATATATAAAAAATTAAAATAAAGAAGAAAGTTAGAATGTAAGAGGAATGGAATATATTAATAGAATTTTATTGATTTATATAAGGATGTGTTTGGAGTAAGAACTAAGACTCAATGTTAAATTGTTATAAAGATGATAATGACAATGTGGTTGAATATTAATAAGCAATGTATAGATGGATGGTAAAATTTTAAAAAAGGTGATTATACTGGGATAAACAGCAAACTAAGGGGATTATGCTGGGATAGACAGCAAAACATAGATGATATACTGGGTATAACAGTAAAAATAAAGACAATTATGCTGGGTTTGACAGCAAAACAAGAGGATTATATTGGGTATAACATTAAAGATAAAAATAATTATGCTGGGATTGAAAGTAAAAATGATTATACTGGGTATAACAGTAAAATTTAAGAAGATTATGCTGCGATTAACAGCCAAAAGAGGAGGATTAAAATGAAGATTATATACTAGGATAAACTTTTAGAAATAAAAGATGACCATACTGGAATTAATACTAACAATGAAATGATTATGTTGTGACTGCGTAAATACTTTGATGATTTGTATTTTCAAGATAATATCCATTCATATTAAAAGGAAAAGAAATTGAAATGATATTGAAATAAGGACTTTAAGATTAATGTAATGGGTTTTAAGGATTTTTTTTTGTTAGATAGAATCTATGGCAATAATGTTAGAGAATATTAAGTTGTGTCTTTTGAAAATTAAGATTTGTGGTGAAATAATAGAGGGTAATTGATTTGTGTAAAATGATATAAATTAGATAATCTTTTTTTTTTTTTTTTTGCTTTTTTTAAAAACAAAAGTGGGGATTTTGGAAAAGCTTTTGTTAAAGAGGAATTAGTAATTGTACCTACTTATGACCAGATCAATGGCTCGTTCTGAAAAGATTTTTGTATGTTTATGTGTTTTAAAAAAAAAATTGTTCACACACACACACACAAAAGATCACACGATCACAAGTGTTAATACCACTTTATAATGCCTTGGTAAGGCCACACTTGGAATACTGCATCCAATTTTGGTCACCACGATGTAAAAAAATATGTTGAGACTCTAGAAAGAGTGCAGAGAAGAGCAACAAAGATGATTAGGGACTGGAGGCTAAAACATTTAAAGAACGGTTGCTGGAATTGGGTATGTTTAGTTTAATAAAAAGAAGGATTAGGAGTGACATGATAGCAGTGTTCCAATATCTCAGGGGCTGCCCCAAAGAAGAGAGAGTCAAGCTATTCTCCAAAGCACATGAAGGTAGGACAAGAAGCAATGGATGGAAACTAATCAAGGAGAGAAGCAACCTAGAACTAAGAAGAAATTTCCTGACAGTTAGAACAATTAATAACTTGCCTGCAGAAGTTGTGAATGCTCCAACACTGGAACTTTTAAAGAAGAGATTGAGCAATCACTCCTCTGAAATGGTATGGGGTTTCCTGCCTAAGCAGGGAGTTGGATTAGAAGATCTCCAAGGTCTCTTCCAAATCTGATTCTGTTCTGTTCTGTTCTTTTTTATTCTATTGTATTGTATTGTATTGTATTGTATTGTATTGTATTGTATTGTATTGTATTGTATTGTATTGTATTGTATTGCATTGCATTGCATTGCATTGCATTGCATTGCATTGCATTGCATTGCATTGCATTGCATTGCATTGCATTGCATTGCATTGCATTGCGTTCTGTTCTGTTATTCTGTTCTATTCTATTCTATTCTATTCTATTCTATTCTATTCTATTCTATTCTATTCTATTCTATTCTATTCTATTCTATTCTATTCTATTCTATTCTATTCTATTCCCTTCCTCTCTTTTGTACTTAAACACACTTCAACATTTACGAGGAAAACAGTGAGATACTTGGCAGTTCAATGATAAATTTCCTAGGAAAAAAATGTGATTTAATTAATTAAAAACATACCCTAAGATATTTACCCAGCCGTAGAGTCCCACACTTTAAAACCATATCTTAAAAACGGACTTCCTTGACTTATGACCATAACTAGTCTGTAATTTCAGTTGTAAATCATGACAGCTGTAAGCAGGTCACCCCATGACTGCACCAATTATACTTTTTGTGTGGTCTTCATTAGCCACAGAGCCATGGTGGCGCAGTGGTTAGACTGTAGTATTGCAGGCTAATTCTGCTGACTCCCAGCAGTTCGATCCTGACCGGTTTAAGGTTGACTCAGCCCTTCACCCTTCTGAGGGGGATAAAATAAGGACCCAGACTGTTAGGGGCAATAGGCTGATTGTAAACTGCTCAGAGAGTCCTAAGTGCTATATAAGTGCCTATAAGTCTAAGTGCTAAGTGCTATTGCTATTAAGTGAAAGTGACTATCATAAAGGGAACACCACAGTCGTTAAGTGAACCCATTGTCTGCTACATGGTGTTTTTTCCCGGAAACTCGAAGTATATGTCAGTTGCTGCTAAAAATGTCATAAATTGCAATCATATGACCCTAGGATGCTGCAAATGGCCCAAAATGCAGGGCATTTGCTAAGTGCCCAAAATATGGCCACATGACTGGGGGTGGTGATGGCAAACAGTGAATGTGGATCATAAGATCCTTTTTTCGGGATGTGTCATAATTTTGAACGGTCACCAAGTGACCAGTCGTAAGTCAAGGACTACCTATATATGTAGGACTGCTCCTTAAGTCCCTTCAGTCAGTTGATAGCCTTGTTGATGTACACCCAGCTTTTTCTTTCAAAAAGGTATATCAGATTTAGCTTTTCAAACTCAAGTGAGTTTTTATTTCAACTGTGGCATTATAAATATGCTCTTCCCCAAACCCTAAACTTGATGCAACTTCACATTTTGAATGGGGACAGCTATGCTATTCCAAAACAAATAGCTATAAGCAAAATAAAATTGTCTATAGGGAGCTTTCTATAGCAGGGATCACCAACCCTGGGGCTATAGCCCATTATTGGGCCATGGCCTATTTGCAACTCGCACGTGGGCACAGGTTGACTTGCACAAGAAATGGGCCGGTGAACATGCACACGCAGGCACAACTTGACTTGCACAAGTTGAGCTGTGCATGCATGCCAGTCTGCTGCTCGCGTGACCCATTTTCCCCTCCCCCCTCTGCTGGGCTGCCAAGCTGTAAAGGTTGGGGACCACTGTTCTATGTACAGGTAATCCTGAATGTACAATCAAATTGTGCCCCAAAATTACGTTGCTAATTGAACATAAATAGGGGAGGTGTCAGGCTCCAAAACCAAGAAAGACATGTTGAATTTCACATTGTTCCTCAGCTATAGACAGAAATCTTGCCAAACTAAAACTGTCATTAAAACCATATCTGAGAACTCATAGCAGGATCTGACTTGGTCCTTTTTCTCCCAATTAAACTATCCAAACTTTTGCTGTCTCTTGCTTCTCTGGAATGCAGCCCCTACCTCCCCGGACTCCAGACTATATTCCACCACAGCAGCAGGGTCCCATTTAACCAGATTCCTCCTCTTTAACGCAGGTAGTCCTCAACTTACGACCAAAATTGAGCCCCAAATTTCCATTGCTAAGTGAAGCAGCTTTTAAGTGAGTTTTGCCCCATTTTACAATCTTTCTTGCCACAGTTGTTAAGTGAATCTAGCTTCCCCATTGAGTTTGCTCGTCTGAAGTTCGTAAAAGGTCATCTCATAGCCAAGGGACACTACAACCATCATAAATATGAGTCAGTTTTCAAGCATCTGAGTTTTAATCACAGGACCAGATGGATGTGGCAATGGTTATAAGTGTGAAAATAGCAATAGCATGTAGACATATATATTGTTTCCGATTTCAGAATCATAAGGCAAAACCCCTTAAGTGGGGAATGGCCGAGAGCCCACAATGCAACTGTGGTGCACTGGAACAAACTATAGCAATAGCATTTAGACTTATATACGGGAGCGACTGGGCACTCCCATGTGACACCTCTCCTGCGCGAGCTGCACTGGCTACCGGTGGACTACCGGGTGCGTTTCAAGGTGTTGGTAATCACCTTTAAAGCGCTCCATGGCTTAGGACCAGGGTACTTACGGGACCGCCTTCTGCCACCAATTGCCTCCCACCGGCCGGTTCGCTCCCACAGAGAGGGCCTCCTCAGGGTGCCGTCAGCCAGACAATGCCGGCTGGTGACCCCCAGGGGGAGAGCCTTCTCTGTGGCAGCTCCTATCCTCTGGAACGATCTGCCTCCAGAGTTAAGAACAATTTCTGACCTCCCGACTTTCCGGCGGGCTTTAAAAACACATCTTTTTCAGCTTGCCGGGTTAGCCTGATTCCTGTCAAATATTTTATTACTCTTAGAGTTTTTATTATTTTTTAAATTAATTTGTTTTAATCTACGGCTATTTATATTTGTTCTTTTTATGAAATTTTAACTTTTGTGTATTTGCTTTTTAATTTGGCTGTGCACTGCCCTGAGTCCATAAGGAGAAGGGCGGTATATAAATCTAATAAAACTTAAACTTAAACTTCACAATGCTTTTACAGCCCTCTCTAAGCAGTTTACAGAGTCAGTATATTTCCCCCCAACAATCTGGGTCCCTTATTTTACCCACCTCAGAAGGATGGAAGGATGGGCCAATCTTGAGCTGGTGAGAATCCTAACTGCTGGCAGCCGGCAGAATATTGTAATATTGCAATAAGCCTGTGATATTGCATTCTAACCATTGCACCATCAGAGCTCTTGTTGTGTGTTGTGATCATAAATCACTTTTTCCAATGTCATTTTAACTTTGAACAGCCCATAATGACCTGTTGTATGTCAAGGACTACCTGTCATCCCTACCAATCTTGAAAGAGGAAGGTTTTTTCTCTTCTCCCTCATGTTCCCCCTCCACTTACCTCTCTAATGTGCAGAACAAGAAGCCCATCTGAATAGCAACTGACAGAAACACTCTCAATGTCATTCAATGTGATGACTGTTTTAGGTTGAGCAGCCTTGAGATCAGCCAGGATAATGTGACTCTTCGTGAGAAGGAGTATCCGAGAAGAAGTCTGAAACGAAAAGAGGAAAAGCTCCTATTCCATGTACTATATCTGCTTGTCTGAACTGAAAATCTATGGAGATTCTCAGTCATCCAGGTCATGGTTGTCCCAAAGGTGCTCCCCCCATCCCCAAGAGGCAACTGGACTTTCTTGTTTTCTTTGAAGATGTATCACTTCTCATCCAAGAAGCTTCTTCAGCTCTGACTGGATGGTGGGGAATAGAAGGATTACTACTAGGAGTATAAATCCTTCCAGAAAGTCCAATTGCCTTTTGAAAAAACACTTTTGGGTCTGAGCTGAAAGTTTACTTCCTCTGTATTTGTAAGGATTATGGGTTATTTCCAAGCAAGAAAACAATTCTCTGACATCATTGTTAAACATGAGGCTGATAAAACAGAAGGAGCTATTATGTGTTCATTCATCCAATGCGCTTAACCCGATTCCTAAATTAACCATTATTTCCATGTGCATTATATATTGCCCCATAAACCTTGCATGACATGTTATGCAACTCGAAAACATCTCTTCCCTCAAGATTAATACAAACCAAGTGTAGTAGGTTGTCCAAATGCTTCTGTTAGATATGCATGACCTGGATGACCATAGAGTTCCGCCAGACTGCCTGCCAAAATGGCTATAATAGTGCGATGAGTGTTTGCAAATGCCCCAAAACGATCCCCTGATAAGAACCTTCTTATAGATGGGGCTCTAGCAGCTGTATTTTATTTTAGCCTCAGCGATGGCAGACGTAAGTTAAGAAAAAGATGAGGTGGAGAAAAAATTAGTTTTAACTGCAAGGAAACCTGTCCTGATAATGGATTATTATCAGATAATTATTATCTTGATCGTTGAGGAGATCAACTGAGTGTGAAATCTGTGTAGGTGTAGCTTCCCAAATATTACTGCCAGGGCCGAATTTAGATGAAAAGAGGCCCTAGGCTATTCCACTTATGAGGCCCTTTCACCTCCCATTTTTTTCAGTTCAGTGTTTTAGTGTTCACTGTTTTCAGAATAGTGTAATTTTAATTTTGCTAACAATTTGAATGTAGGCCCCTCTTGATCTTGAGGCCCTAGGCTGAAGCCTAGTTAGCCTATAGGAAAAGCCAGCCCTGGTTACTGCAAAACATGTTGCAAAGTATTTGCTCATTCCAGGATCTCTTCCAGTGGTGGGATTCATACTTTTTTACTACTGATTCTGTGGGCGTGGCTCGGTGGGTGTGGCTTGGTGGGCATGGCAGGCAGGTAAAATCTCCATTTCCATCTCACTCCAGGGGAAGGTTACTGCAAAATCTCCATTTCCTCCCGATCAGCTGGGAGTCGGGAGGCAGAGAATAGATGGGGGCGGGGCCAGTCAAAGGTGGTATTTACGGTTCTCTGAACTACTCAAAATTTCCGCTACCAGTTCTCCAGAACTGTTCAGAACCTGCTGAATACCACCTCTGATCTCTTCCCTTTACAGGAGCAAAGTGAGAGAAACTGTGCATGTTCTTGTTGTAGTTCCTGGTCTCCTCCCATTGAAAGTGAAAGCAAGTTAAAGAGACATGTCCCACCTTTCCATCACCTCGGTTGACTTTCTTCACATGGTCGGCCATCACTAGCTTGTCGTTGGCAGTGGTTTGGAGCTTGCGGTATTTGGGGTTCTCTTTCAACCCAAGGTATTCCCCTCGGAAAGGCTGGGGGAGGCTGAAAAAGCATAAAATCTGGATTGTGATCTGTCCCATTCCTGGGAAGGACAAGGCCTCTTGGCCTGGGTGGTTTAGGTTCATGCTTTGCACTCACCTCTTAGGATACAAACTTTTCTTCCCCTTAAAAAGTTCACTGGCACACAACTTGTCCTGCAAGGCTTCTTTATCCTTTGGGGAAAACTGTTCTCGATACTTCTTACACTGTACCAGAAAGGCATAGAGCAAACAAGGGAGGGGACAAAATGCGACATTCCTTCTTTTAAAGTACAGAGACCCCACCCAAAAGGTTTAAAGTGGTTTGAGAACATTAGATACTGCATATTTATATATTCTGCGAGCTCCAGAACTTAAAATTTTAAAATAATTAAAAATTTTAATTATTTTAAAATTTTAAGTTCTGGAACTTGCAGAATGTCTGCTGCTTTCTTTACTAATATACCTGGAACTCGTATTTTTAGAATAGTTTGATATATATATATATATATATATATATATATATATATATATATATGTATATGTATATGTATATGTATATGTATATGTATATGTATATGTATATGTATATGTATATGTATATGTATGTATATTCATTCATTCAGCTATGCTACCTTTACACATGCATGTGCGCAACCACAGACAAAGTTTCAAATTTTGGGTACCTGACACTTATAGCAGTATTCAGGGTCTTGAGGAAGTGGGGAAGGAGAGAGGTAAACACCTGCCTACACTATGGAAGCGATCAGGAAAGGAATGCAGCTGATAAGAACAATCTGGTTCAGTCCAGTAATAAGTGAACCCTTACAATGTCTGCAATGTATCGCAACTTTTCCCCCTATTGCTAAACCGGGGGTGGGCATGGCCAGCACGTGATGCATCTGGCCCATGGGCTGCATGTTTGACATCCATTTTACATCCTTTGCTTCATTATAATTTTAAAAGACTCACCCCTTAATATTACAATGTGGGTAACTTGTTATATGATAAGAATATTATACATTAGACAAAGCTTGTGTGCAAGTGCTAGATTGATGAGTTTGTGTTAATCAATGGAATTATATTTTTTTGTTATAATTTTCCATGTTTTAAGAAGGCATAAAAGTTATGTGGAGATAATACTCAACTGTCCCTCTTGAGAGATCAGTGAGGTACCCTCTTTGCTCCTGTGCAGAAATAAAGAGCTTTTAAGCACCTTCCCTCACTCTATGCATCTTTTAGCTGTTGCACGCTGAGGTGAACAAATCAGCCAGGCATTCCAACTAACAGTTTTCCTGGTGTAGCGAGCCAGGAGGCTGTTTGGTTGTGCTTCACAGCAGTGTTGGCACTGGGGTGGTAAGACTTGGTGAAATGCTCCCTGAACCTTTTGCATTCTGTGTCCCTCGATGCTGTGGGGGATGGAGCAGAGTTAATGGTGCAATTTGCTTTGCCTCAAAGACGGGAACACGTCCACGAAGGAGGAAACCCACTCCATCTATGCCATGCATCGCAGGACATCGGTAAGAAATCCTTCTTTCTTACTGTAGTAGTAGGAATTGCTCCCTGCCCAATTCAATCTTTTGTAATATGGATGAAATAAATCTGTGCAGAAATACAGATTTTTTTTTAAAGCATCATTCCTGAGTATTGCACCCTGGATCAAAGAAATCAGCCAAGCGTTCCCTTTGACAGCTGACATGAGAAGATCCATGATCAGAGCAACGATTAAGCTCATTCCAAGAGAAAATGCCTGGCACTTGCCACTGTTTAGTGTTTAGTTCATAGAAAGATAGAAAGATAAAATGAGGGAGGTGTGAAGCATTTTCAGATTTGGTCTTGCAATACTATCTCTTTTCAACACAGAGCTTTCAGAAGAATGCATTGCAGCATGTTAAGATTAAGCAAAGTGAGAAGCAAGCTTTCATCCTCCCAGCCCATCCATCATATCACTATTAAATACAAGCCTAAGAAACATATGAACTTGCTTCTGAACCTCTTAAAGGAACAAACCCCAAGAGCCTGTTTTAGATTGAAAGAGCAATGAATAGAATGAGTCAAAATTAGTGCCTAACCCTCCAGTGGTGAAATATGTTCTTCAATTCTTGATTGGCATTTGTGAGAAATTTGTATGGGGCTGGGGGCCAATTTTGATTGATCACTGACATAGAAGGGAGGTTGTCCTTCAGGCCCAAGAAGAAATTTTGTACCTAGAAGCAGAACAGAAGCAGAAATTGTGAGACTTGTGTTAGAAGGTTACAGGTAGTCCTTGACTTAAGACAGCTCATTTAGTGGCCATTCAAAGTTACAACGGCACTGAAAAAATGCGACATGACCATTTTGCACAGTACAACCGTTGCAGCATCCTCATGGTTATGTGGTCAAAATTCAGATTTATGACCATTGCTGGGTCCCAAGGTCATGTGATCTCCTTTTGTGACCTTCTGACAAGCAAAGTCAATGGGGAAGCCAGATTCACTGGACAGTTGGGTTACTCACTTATCAACTGCAGTGACTGACTTAATAACGGTGACTTAATAAAGGTTGTAAAATGGGCCGAGCCCCACTGAACAAGTGTCTCGCTTAACAACAGATAGGTTGGGCTCAATTGTGGCCATAAGTTGAGGACTACCTGTAGTTACATTACATTATGTTTATAAATTCACCACTGCTATTGAACCTAAACTGAAAGAAACTGCATACATAGCTTCCTTCTAGCATCTTGAATTACAGCATGCAATCCTTAGCCAAGAAGCAGCTACTGCTTCCTTCACTGACTGTTTTGGGGCTGTGAGGATATAGTTTTGGGGCTGTGTGCAAACCACGGCAAGACGGCCTTCTTGGGTTTAAGCACATATGCTAAAATTGCTCCTTCTTCTTAAATTAGGCAACTTGTAATCAGCCATCGATGTCTTGCTGGCAGTTTTCGAAGCTGCAGTACATCACGTACTACTAGTGACAGCAAATGAGTTTTCATAGGTTCTTTAAGGTGCATGGAAATACTTTAAGCCAGCGGTCACCAACTGGTAATCCGTGGACCACTGGTGGTCCGCGAGAAAATTTTGGTGGTCCGCAGAAAAATTATTTGCATTTTTTATATTGCACTAAATACTATTTATCTTTTTTAAAAAATTCATATTAGTGGTCCGCGGGATTTAAAATTATGAATTTAGTGGTCTCTGAGGTCCAAAAGGTTAGTGATCCCTGCTTTAAGCCAAATGTCTCTGAGTTTGCAAAACAAGATAAACATTAAGTAAGATGGCTTGTGAGAAAGAATAACTGCACACATGCAGGTATTTTCACTGATAAGATTATTTAACAAATTGAACCTGTTTACTGAAAATGGTGCAGTTAACAAAGGTTAGGTCAGAGCCCTTTTACTATGCCTGTAGGTTCCAAAGACCGAATCTCCTAAGTTCTTATCCTGAGCTATAGACTGTTCCTTGGCTATCCACTGGACCTCATGTATGGGAAACTGTATACATGCAGCTACATCTGGACTTGCATCCTCTTATAAAGGCAAAAGTTGTTATTCTAAGTCAGTGATAGTGAACATCAAAGTTGCCACACCACATTCTGAGTGGCATATCAACTTAAATCAACACTAGGAGCAAACATTCCCAAAAGCACACCCTGTTGCACAAAAGTTGGAAGCCATGGAAGATGTATGGGAATTGGGTAATTTAATTAATCATATTTCTATGCCGCCCAACTCCCAAGGGACTTCGCGTAGCCTCGAAAACAACTGAAAGACACGTGAGAATGGGGCATGGTTTCGTGTGGACTTTGGATCCGACAGAGGACATATAAGAGCACTCCACAAAGCTGTTTTGAGAACAAAGGTGAGACCTAGAACAGCCTCGGACAGGCAGCAAGGGCCTGTCACCAGAAAGAGAACACTGCTCGAAGGTAAGCAGCACATGCTACATCCCTGAGGGTGCTGGGCCATGGAGACAATCGTGCTGTTTCCCCAAGGCCCAAATATTTTGGAGGATGATGTGAGGTGCTCTTTTTGAGTGTGGCGGCGGTGGTGTTAGGCCTGAGTTGCGGACCAAGATTCTACTTCAGGCCCAGCCTGAATGCTGCTGCCAAGGGCCGCTGTTTAAGCTGGCCTAGATCTTTTGTTTGTGGGTGAGGGGGTATGACAAACTGAGCATCAAATTAGACATGTTCTAAATTTTTGATATGCTGAGCCCCAAAGGTTCTAGGTATTCAATTCCTAGAGGGTTTTTTTTTTTTTTTTGCTAATTATGGTTCAATAGACTTTTTTTTTTTTTTTTGCTAGTTATGGTTCAATGGATTTTTTTCAATAGACTTCTTTTTACTAGTTATAGGTTCGATAGACTTTTTTTTTTTTTTTTTTGCTAGTTATTTTCCACTTTGAAGTCATTCTGGGAGACACTTACCAGTCTTCGGTAAACAAAATTGGCAATACGGTCAGAGGCTCCAGAGCGGAAATATTTCTTATACTCCTTCCTTGTCTGTGAGGAGGAAGAATAGGTGTTAGCAACATATTACAGGAATACCGTGGACAGGGTTTTTATTCATATATTCTGATATTATCTGCTGTCTGATCTTTATCTGCTAACATTTGTTATTAGGTAATGCACCAGGTAGTCAATCTGTGACTTTGTGCATACAATTCAGAACTGAACGATTGTTTCTTCCTTATGACTCTTGTATATAATATTTACATCTGTTCTTATTTTTATATTCTTGTATTTTTAAGGTTACATTCCTGCACAGTTCTAAAGTTCAGCAAGTAGCTACCTAGTCACCTTGTTTCCATTCTCTGGGTCATTGTGGGAATTGTACTATATAGTCCTCAATTTACAAACACAGTTGGGGCCAGAACTTTGGTTGCTAAGTGGTGCAGTCATTTAGTGAGTGGTCCCTGATTTTACCACCTTTTTTGGTATGGTCATTAAGTGCATCACAGTCATTAAGTGAATCCAGCTTCCCCCATTGACTTTGCTTGTTGGAAGGCCCCTGGGAAGGTTACCAATGATAATTGTATGACTCCAGGATGCTGCAAACTTTGTATGTACATGCCTGTTGCCAAGGGTCCAAATTTTGGTCACGTTGTGCAAGGATGTTATGATGGTCATACGTGCAAAGACTGGTTCTTAGTCACTTTTTTTTAGCACCACTGTAACTTTGAATGGTTATTAAACAAATGGTTGTAACTTGAGGACTACATGAATATATGAGGGGGGACAGGAAGGAAGATAGGATCTCTAAAGAAAAGAATACCCTCCACCAAGCTAGAACACCAGAGAACAAAAAAAGGAATGACTATTAATCTGCACTGAACTAATATAAATATATGTGGATGCAGGGGTGGGTTCTAATTTTTTTACTACCGGTTCTGTGGGTGTGGCTTATTTTGTAGGTGTGGCTTGATGATCATGTGACAATTCTTTAGGATTTAGCAGAGATACTGGTCTATCAGTCTTTTAACTGCTTGCAGAGCTGTACCGATCTACTCATTTTGCTTTTGGAGGCACTGGTCTACCCATTTATTTTTGCAGGCACCGGTCTACTCATTTGTTTTCTTTTACCACTGATCAGCTGTAGGGCGGTCCTTTGAAGCCCTGCGGCAAGAGTTTAAACAGTTTTTTTCCCTCTAGCCAATAGCTGGGATTCAGGAGGCAGCAACAGATTGGGGTTTGGGCCAAATAAAAGGTAAGAATAATGCAGGGGGGCTGGGGGGGCAGAACCGGTTCAGTGACGTCATATCGTCACCGCTACTGGCTCGGCTGAACTGGCCCGAACAGGAAGAAACCCACCACTGTGTGGATGTCACTTTTGCCTCTTCTTTCAGAAAACTGGGAAAAAGGTTTTGTGAATGTAGAAGCAACTTCTCCTGCAAAGTTATATCTTTTAATATACTGCAGAGATTCCCATAAGGGGAGAAATTCTTGGGAAAGTCAATTGGTACTCATTTTATATTACTACCATAGGTAATGTTCAGTATAACTGTGTTACAAAGGCAAGAGTTAATTCTAATTCGTGCCGATTCTTCTGCATTCCATAAAGAAGAGTAGCTTAGGTTTTAAGCTGAACATCCTGAAAACAGAGAATTAACTAACAGCGGGGGTGAAATCCAGCAGGTTCTAACAGGTTCTGGAGAACCGGTAGGGAAACTTTGAGCAGTTCAGAGAATCGGCAAATGCTACCTCTGGCTGGCCCCAAAATGGGGTGGGAATGGAGATTTTGCAATATCCTTCCCCCAGGAGTGGGGAAGGAATGGGGATTTTGCAGTATCCTTCCCCTGCCACGTCCACCAAGCCACGCCCACAGAACCAGTAGGGAAAAATTTTGGATTTCACCCCTGACTAAAGATGTATGAATAAGGCAGGGCAAATCATGGCTACTGTGCTTAGATCTAGGCATGTTCTCCAACCATACCTGATAACCTTTCCAGTAAGCAGAAATGGTGGTGGCAGCCTGAGCTTGACATTTCTGTTGCCTTAACTCTCGCAGGAGTTTACGAGACTGTAGAGGAAAGGAAAGGATAGATAAGAAACCCAAAGGAGCCCATAGAAAAAGGGAGACAGTGAGCAGATTCCATTTTCATAGTTTGTCTTGAGGTTGCTGTTATAGTACTCAGTCTATAAGGTGCCACAGGACTCCTTGTTGTGTAAACTGTGGCACAGTAGACCTGTCATCTAGTCCTTCTTTTCTCTAGACTAGCCATACCCAATTCCTGCAACCATTCTTCATATGTTTATTAAATTAACATAATTAAGACATCCCCTGATAATAAACGCAATTGGGCTTTTGAGTGCATGGCAATAAGGCCAAGCGCTTATTTCAGGGTTCAAAAAGATATAAGACAGGGTCTTATTTTGGGGGAATATGTGTGTGTGTGTGTGTGTGTGCTGGCTGCCAGAAGAAAAAAAGCCTAGAAACTGGTGGATTGTGATTTCACTGAGCTAGGGCTGAAGAAAAATCTTGGTTACGTAGGAAAAACCTGGCTAAAAGATATATGTGTGTGTGTGTGTGTGTGTGTGTGTGTGTGTGTAGGTCTTTGGTTATTCAGGTTTTCTCCCGCGTAAAATTGGAAGTTTCTTGGCGACGTTTCGACGAAATCTCATTCGTCATCTTCAGGCTGGTGTTTTCGGCTTCGTGCTTCTAGAAGCAATTGATTGCAATTGATTGCTGCTAGAAGCGTGAAGCCGAAAATACCAGCCTGAAGATGACAAATGAGACTTCGTCGAAATGTCGCCAAGACACTTCCAATTTTACACAGGAGAAAACCCGAATAACCGAAGACCTACAAACAAACACCCGCGAAAACCTCAGAATATATATATTATGTTAACTATACACATATATATAATATTATATATAATAAAATCTTGTAAAATATGTATTATAAATATAAATATATATTATGAATATGATAAGTATAAATTATTTATTAACATAACTAGAAACATAATTAATGAAACATAATATGTTAACCACTTGAAAAATTGACAATTTGCTAATTGAAAAGAAAATGAATTAGCTGGCACACAACATAACATATGATAAGACTCTTCTCCATTATGGAGCAAACTACATCCTTCAGATGGGACATTTGCAAGTATAGCATTGTGTGATGTAACCTTTATTGCCACTTTTTCTGAATTCACAGATGAAGATGTGTACAGGAGCAACTAAGTATTATAGAAATCAAGTTTCAGGAAAAAAAAAAGGACTTTTCATAAGATGTGGGTATCATAGTATAGCTGGAATCCTGTCATTAAGTATATTGAGCCAGTAGATGAAGCAGTGGTTTTGTTTTCCTTACCTCATGTTTGGCATTTTGCAATTTCTTCTTTTTTTTTTATTGAAAAAGTTTTACAATACAAAATGTTTGCATTTCCCCCCCAAGCCCCCCCTTCCCCCCATACCTCCCCCATCCTCCCAATTCCCCCCCACCCCCCCTTGACTTCCACTACAAGTTAAAAAAAAACAAAAAAACAAGTACATATAACAAAGTAATATAACAAATAAACCTATAAGTAATAAAATTTTCCTAAAATTAACAATATTGTAATAAGAGACTAATAATAATAAGATTTACCTCATTAATTAACCATCAACCATCAATATTCATTTATCAATCAATACCATACTTATATTTAAACCCAATTAAAAGAAATCATACCTTTCTGTAATCCATTGGTATTAACATTACTAATTATATACCAAAATCAATCCCCCTAATAATAAAATATAATAGATTGCATCCATATCCATATCCATATCAAATAATTTAATCCCAACTACACCCATCAACTAAAAAACAGATTATCAATCAGTACCATACTTATAATATTTAAACCCAATTAAAAGATATCATGCCTTTCTCTAATCCATTGATATTAATATTACTAATTATATACCAAAATCGATCCCCTAATAAAATATAATAAATCACATCCATATCCATATCAACTAATTTTATCCCAGCTAGGCCCATCAACTATTAAACAAAAACATAAAACATTTTTCTATTCTAATAAAATATCATATATGATTATACATATATAATTATAATTATACAATTATATCCAAAAATTTTCTATCTCAATAATCCATGTTTCAATCTTCTCTTCATCTTGTTTAAAGTTTATCCAACATAGTTCTAATAAGCTTCGTATTCCTGCTGCCTCCATCAGCAAAAAACATTTCTCCATATAGAAATCCCCCCGAGTGACTTTATCAAATAAATTTTCTATCTCAATAACCAGATTTTCATCTTCTCTTCATCTTGATCTTGATTAAAGTTGGACAACTATCTTCTGACACAATATTTATAAACTAGTTCTTATTCTTATTCAAGCTGCCCCCATCATCAACAAACATCTCTTCATGTATAAATCCCCCCGAGTGACTTAGTATTTGTAAAATCCAACTACGAAGGTATCTTGTAATCCTCTAGGTAGATCATTCAACCTGACTCCTAATGTATCCGTTAAAAGAAAAACAAATGCAGCTTATACAAGCTGCACTCCTAGACGTTCCTTTAAAACTCTTTCAAATCCTGCCAACCTTTCCACCTCCTTCCTTCGGGTTTCCAAGATGTTTTCATCTTTCAATTTCCTCATCTAGATAATTAATTCCAATGAAATTATAATAGGGTAATCACAGATCCTCTGCATATTTTGCAATGATCTGTTTAACTTTCTCAAGATGTCAAATCCAAATCAGGATGAGTTTTGTAACAAATTTTAAGTCCAATATCATATAAAAATTAAATATAACAATGGTTATCTTCCAAACTATTTCCAATAATCCTTTATGTAATGGATTCCATCTATTCAGAATTAACCTTTAGGATTCACCATGCGATTCCATCAAAAGACACATGTTCAGCTGCAGTTCAGTTTCAGTGGTTTTCAATTTCTTTCCTCCCTTGACTTGTAGTATCTGTTGCTTCTCCTCATCATACTTTTCCACTTGTGGGATACTGGGCCTCTGCTGTCTCAGTAATATTTGTTTTCCATCTTGCTTCAACAGTTCAAGGCCTGGTACCACTTCTCTTAAATCTCTGGAATGCTTTGTTTTCAAATCTGAATATTCCATAATATGATCATCTAGAAAACCACCTAACGCCCCTTTTACTTCTAACACACTTTGATTATTTTGATTTTGTAATTCCATCTGCACACATTGTTCCTCAGACTCTTTATCTTGCTTATCTTCTATAAGTAAATTCTTTTGATAGTATGATCCTACTGTGACATTTGGAACTGGTTCAAGGTCTCTGAAAACCGTTTTCATTCATCATTAACCATTTCTGTGTCCTGCTCTACTGATCAGATCGTACCAAAACCAGGAATAACCAAAATTTTCTATACAGTCAACAAAATCCTGCTTATCTAGCACAAAATATTATGCCCTAGATAAGCAGGATTTTGTTGACTGTATAGAAAATTTTGGTTATTCCTGGTTTTCCAGTGATATCTTCAGTTGCATTTTCATAATTTGAAGGGCCTTAGAATCCTATTTCCCATTGCCTATT
The DNA here is from genome assembly GCA_030761175.1 of Masticophis lateralis. Lineage (NCBI taxonomy): Eukaryota > Metazoa > Chordata > Lepidosauria > Squamata > Colubridae > Masticophis > Masticophis lateralis. The sequence continues at coordinate 148,948,098 of JAUDYJ010000002.1, forward strand.
ATATTTGAATTGGTGCGATCTGATCAGTAGAGCAGGACACAGAAATGGTTAATGATGAATGAAAACGGTTTTCAGAGACCTTGAACCAGTTCCAAATGTCACAGTAGGATCATACTATCAAAAGAATTTACCTTCTGCTATGTTGTCATCTATGGAAGAAGATAAGCAAGATAAAGAGTCTGAGGAACAATGTGTGCAGATGGAATTACAAAATCAAAATAATCAAAGTGTGTTAGAAGTAAAAGGGGCGTTAGGTGGTTTTCTAGATGATCATTGTGCTAGATAAAATAGCACAATAATCACATTAGCTTCAGTCCTGCACCAATTGTGATATCTATTTCTCATATCATGTCTTGTATATGGAACAGACCTTGGGGGGGGGGGGAGGATTGAGTTGTTTGTTCATTCTGCAAAGTCATTTACTGTACATCTGTGGTTTGCATGCGTATTTCAAAAGCATAAGTTATCAATATCCAGGAAATTGTATGAAAATTCATTTATTCATCCTTCTGTTTAGCATCCTGGTAAAAAACTAGAAAATTAAATTTAGGATATTTAAAAGGCAACAGGATTCAGAAGACTGTCCTATGTTGACTGTGCTCAAAAGAACAGACTGCTATGATTGCACATTTTGTTCTGTAATGGTTTGAATATGAAATAAGGCAAATAAGATAAATTTAGCAACACATCTCCAATATCTTAATTACAAATGTTAACTTTGCATTTACTCCAGAATCTCTAAGTGCCTGACTATATCCATTACACATAATTCCTTACCTTCCAACTTCGGATATAGGCCTGAATAAGAATAGCTGATGTTTTGATTTTTAAATATTTCTTCCTTTCCTGCAAAACAAAATGTCTACTTTACTAGAGAGATGCAGAAAGAAAGATAGTAGGATAGTAATTTTTGTTTGATCTGCACGCATAGCAGCCAAGGATATTGTGCACACCAACATTTACTTAGTTTCATCCTGGCAGAAGTTCTATCCCACGTGTGTGATCGTCAGCCTATGGATATCATGTGGTTACTGAATCCCACCCCCACCCCTGCCTTGAAGACCCAAGAGACAGGGTTGTACAAGAAGTGCAATTTTATATGGTTTTTCATATAAATGGAGAGGAAAAGCACACACTATCTTCAGTACAAGTGATATCCTGCCATTGTAGTCCTGTTACTGAAATTAATTGCATTAATAGAATATGGTCAGGAGCCCCTAAAATGTTGCCCTTTCCTGTTCTGTCCCCACGATACAGTGGGAGTTGGATGCATACTCTCCATATCTTGCCACTAAGCAAACTCAATAATTTCTGAAGGCTGCTCTCAGCACAGAAGGCAAATCCTGATAGAGATACGCACCCAAGAAAGTACAGTGTAGTTGGGTGGATCTGGCATTGGTCACTATGGGCACAGGCTACACAAAGATTTAAAGTTGAGCTGCCATAGAGACCTTTGCAAAACCAGAATAACAGAATTGGAGGTCTTCTAGCTGAACTCCCTGCTCAGGCAGGAAACCCTATGACGTTTCAGACAAATGACCAGTTCAATCTCTTCTTAAAAACTTCCAGTGTTGGAGTATTCACAACTTCTGGAGGCAAGCTGTTCCACTGATTAATTGTTCTCATTGTCAGGAAATTTCCACGTAGTTGTAGATTGCTTCACTCCTTGATTAGTTCCCATCCATTGCTTCTTGTCCTGCCTTCAGGTGCTTTGGAGAATAGCTTGACTCCCTCTTCTTTGCGGCAGCCCCTGAGATATTGGAACACTGCTATCATGTCACCCCTAGTCCTTCCTTTCATTAAACTAGACATGCCCAATTCCAGCTACTATTCTTCATATGTTTTAGCTTCCAGTCCCCTAATCATCCTTGTTGCTCTTCTCTGCACGTTCTGCACCAAAATCACTAGACTTTGCTTGTTAAAAGCAGCTAAACATATACAATGCAGTATCTGTTTGCTTCTTACTTTTTGGCCCCGAAACCAAGCCGAAATAAGGATCTGGCTCCTGCGGATCTCTTGGTAATGCTTACGACACTTCCATGCTCGGAAAGCTGCTTGGATTAAGGCAGCCAACTCATGTACTCGCTGCTGGCGTCTCCTCTCCAAATCAAAAAGCTGTAAAGAAGGTTGGAAAGTCATCAAGATGAGATTTGACTACAGGTAGTATTTTACATAGGTAGTTCTTGACCTACAACCACAATCGGGACCAGAACTTCCGTCACCAAGCAATGTGGTCATTAAGTGAGCTGTGCCTGATTTTATGACTATATTTGACACAGAATCAACACCATCATTAAATAAATCCATGTTTCCCCAATGACTTTGCTTATTGGAACCACCCTGGGAAGGTAATAAATGCGAATCATGCGAACTGGGATGCTGCAACCAGCATAAATACAATGCCGGTTGCCACATACCCCACATGACTGTGGGGATGTTGTAAGGGTTGTAAGTCTTAGGACCTGTTGTAAGTTACTTTTTTCAGTACCATCGTAACTTCGAACATTGTTAAACAAATAATCATAAGTCAAGGGCTCTCTGTACTTCTTTAACCTAAGTCTAATTCAGTGATGGCTAACCTTTTTCTCTTTGTGTGCCAAAAGTGCACGTGCGCAGGTGCGACAGTGCATGTGTGTGCCGGCACCCATAATGCAATGTCCCCATGCATGCACGCACGACCGCTCCACAATCCTCCGCCCCCTTACGTATGCAAAAATTTTAGCAATCAGTCCTCTACCTGGTTGCTGGCTGGCCATGGCCATGGTGGGTTTGGCCTACTTTGACGCCTGCACCACAGCAGGGGGGGGACGTTTTCACTCTCCCCAAGCTCTGGAGGCTCTGCTCAAGCCTCTGGGAGGGCAAAAATGGCTGCCCTGGGCTCCGGAGGCCCTCCAGGGCCAGAAATGGGCCCGTTTCTTGTCTTCCGGAACTTCTGTTTTTCACCCTCCCCAGGCTCCGTGTGGGCCCTGCACTTACCTGGCATCCAAAACAGGCTGCGTGGAGACTCCTGGGAGCCTCCTGGGCCAAAAAATGGGCTTTGGAGGGGGTCCACCACATCCCCCATGCTCTCCCTGCCTCCAGTGCATGCGGGCACAACCCCCCGCACATGTGCATGGGTCTCCCGCATGCGCCCTGCCTCCTGCACATCCCAAAAATCAGCTGGCCAGTGGGAGGCGCATGCACCCATGTGCAATAGAGCTGAGCTGGGTGACAGCTCGTGTGCCCGCAGAGAGGGTTCTGCGTGCCAGCTGTGGCATGTGTGCCATAGGTTCGTCATCATAGGCCTAATTGGTTAAATGTCAGTAGGTCCTATTCTTTGTGGGTTTTGCCTCGAGAATCACCTGAACATTGTGAGGTTTGGAAGATTATTTCCTGCAAAATTTCACCTTTCTCATTGTTTAGGAATATGTCCCTCTTCTCTCCTCAACACAGTCTTTTTTTCTCCTTTTTTCAAGGAAACATCTCCAGTATGGCTACCAAATACAGGAGGTCCTCGACTTACAACCACAATTGAACCCGAAATGTATGTTGCTAAGTGAAACAATTGTTAGGTGACTTTTGCCCTTTTACGACCTTTCTTGACACAGTTGTTAAGTGAATCGTTGCAGTTGTTAAAGTTAGTAACATGGGTTGTAAAGTGAATCTGGCTTTCCTATGGACTTTGCTTGTCACAAAAGGGAATCACACGAGCCCGGGACATGGCAACTGTCATAAATGTGAGTCAGTTGTCAAGTATCTGAAATGGCAATGATCATATGACCGAGGGGATGCTGCAATAGTCCTAAAGTGTGAAAAACGGTCATAAAGTCACTTCTTTCAGTACCGTCGTAATGGTCATTAAATGAACTGTTGTAAGTTGAGGGCTACCTGTAATATCTCCTTCAACACCTTCACATAGTTTTCTTGGCATGGCCTGGAAGGGATTTTGCCATTGCTTTCTTATGAAATGCTTTTTTGATTTCCCTGTCTTGCCTGCAGCACTGGGATTTCTTGATGGTTCCAACCCAGCTAATCTGATCCTGCTTGTCGCTCTAGGCCAGTCAAGATTCATTAGGTTTCATTACTCCTTTCAGTAGCTCAGTTTTGGGTTAGTTAATGTAAACTTTAGAAAACTACAATACATTCCTAAGGAAATGGAAGAGCAGTGGGATTGCCATTTTTTCCCCCTTTTGTTTTAGATAAGGGATTGATAAGACTCAGCAGGAAGCAGTGATATACTTTAGATTTATTCATATCACACTATATAAACATGAGCAGTTGCAGCTAAGTGGTAATTATTCTAACAGTGCTGGCGGGGTTGACAATATTTTGTATGTTATTTCAGCACTTCTTTCCAAAACATTTGTTTCAATTGCTCTTTCTTGTTCTCCGTATGTAATTAAACAGCCAAATCTGGTTGAGCGCATCATATTATAATGAGCAAATCTTTCCCTGTGTAATCAATACACCATGCAATCAAAAGAAAGAGGAAGCAACAGCGGCAAGGGTCTGGTATCACTGAAGCGAGAGAATATAAAGGAAAAAATGGATTAGCTGCACAGGCATATTTTTAGGAAAAATCCCTGCTTTCAGCTAGGAAATTCAAAGCGAGGAGTTATCCAGCAGAGTTCTACAAGCAAAATCTTATTTTCCTTTTAACTAGCATAGCGATCGTGATCTCTTCAGCCTCTGTTGCCCTGAAGTACCATTAGCTCACCGTGGATGGGCTTCGGATGAAAATCTTGGTGTGTCCATATGCCAGTTCTTTGGGGTCAATAGGCAAACTGGTCAAGATACTTTGAACACCATCCCTGTACCAGAAAGGAGAAGAGATCAGATATTGCTTAAGTAGGCAAATAAGTGCTGTGGTTGTAAGTTTGGAAAATAACAGTGTGTCCACAGTTCCTTGGCCAAACATCAAGACGTATTGATTACGCCACCACCAACTAAATTCCCCAGATAGTGTCTCAATTTTATAGAGACTCATGCCTAGAATACATGTAGTCCTCGACTTATGATCACAATTGACCCCCCCCCAAATTTCTGTTTTTAAGTGAGACCTTTGTTGAGTAAGTTTTGCCCCATTTCTTGCCAAGGTTGTTAAGTGAATCACTGCAGTTGATAAGTTAGTACCATGGTTGTTAAGTGAATGCCCATTTCCCTATTGACGGCTTCTCAGAAGACCAAATGGATCTCACGTAACCTTGGGACACAGCAATCATCATAAGTATGAACCAGTTGCCAAGCGCTTGAATTTAGATCACATGAACACGGGGTTGCTACAAAGGTTGTGCGAAAAACAGTCATAAGTCACTTTTTTTCAGTGCCTTCGGACGGTCACTAAATGAATTGTTCTAAGTTGAGGACTACCTGTAGTTATGGGTCCCTGTCATGTTCTCTGCAACTTTATCTGTTTATCACAACTTTTCAAAATTCCTTTGAAGCACATTATACTGTGTTAAACCATTGGCTTTCACCATCTGGTGAATACTGAAGGTTATCATAAGCCCTGCCAACAACAACTCTAGCACAGGACTTTGGCCTACCTTCCACTTCCTTTCCAATGTGGCCAGGTCTCCTTGCAGAGTATCTTATAACGTTCCAGACATGGCTCATAAGCCTGCCTAAAGGCATAGCCAGCCCGCCGGACCTGCACATTTTCCAACAGCCCAAGGTAGCGCACCTGTGCTCGGACCAGGCCATCAGTGAATACAGCCGGCTTCTTGTTATCGTTAGGCTTGATACACCTGACAGCAGAGGGAATATGAGCAGAGCCTTGTTGAGACAGAATAAACTAATCCATACGTTTAGCTAAAGCCCAATGCAATTCAATCCTAAATTGGAGTTCCTCACATCATTACCTGATATAATTGGGGTTCTTGGAATAGAGGTTTTTCATGAGGGTGAACACAGAGGATTTGAACTGAGAACCAGCTGTAGGTGGGCGCTTGAGTGAGGCTTTTTGGGGATCCCCTTCAGGGAAGAGGCTGCGTAATAGGACATGCTTGGCCTTCCACATAGCTTGTGACAGATCTCGAAAAAGCAGATCATTGTTCTTCTCAATGAATCCAGTCACATTGTAAGTTACCTGTGGGAGAGACTGGCTTTAGTCATATCCTTTGGCAGGCACAGTGCTTCATCTATCATTGTGGTTAGGAAACTCACGGAAAGGAAACATCATGTTCACCATTAAATGGTTACTAAATATTCTGGCCTATGTCCACAACTCTGTTCATCATTTTTCCTAAAGGAACTTCGCAACGTATTTCTCTGTGCTGCAATTTAATCTGCTTTTAGCATCATATTTATTAGCATTTATTTATTATTTGTTATTATGCCTTGGAACCCCACTAAGGAGTCCAGGAGGTGGAAAACATCCTGGGCATCTATTTTACTTTCTGGTAAATAGGAAGCTTCGTGTCTGACTTACCATGTCATAAATTTTACCAGTTTGCAAGGTACCCATAGCAGCCAATTTATGAAAGTGCTCTCAGATTTCTAAATTTGTTCCTGCTCCCCAAACTGTGTCTTTTTCTGTTTGTTATGATAAACTAGCCCTTATCTAGTTTCCATGACTATGAATTTGTTCCTGGTACATAATTCCTGTGTCTTCTTTCCAGAGGTGGGATTCCAGTAATTTAACAACCGGTTCTCTATCCTAATGATTTCTTCCAAAAACCAATTTGCCAAACTGCTCAGAAAGTTAACAACTGGTTCTTCCGGTGGTGTGAACTGGCTGAATCCCACCACTGCTTCTTTCCCATTTTTAATAACACTAGAGATAATAAAGTTTGTGTCACATTTCCCTTTTCTATACTACCAAAACCATATACTCCTGGTTTCATTTGATTCAAATCCCTTCTTTATTATCTCTTGCCTTTAATGTATTTGTTCAGCACTCTTCACTCTTATTCTGCATGTTGCATAGTATTATTTACTCCCAAAGAGAAATATTTTAATGTATATTATATATACATATACATATACATATACATATACATATACATATACATATACATACATACATACACACACACACACACACACACACACATTCATGTATGTATCTACATATGTATGAGTTCTCACTCATTCTACATCATTACATCATACATTTTGTTATCTATCCTTGAAAGATTCCTGCCTGGCTTACATTTCAGTCCAGACACAAAATACTCATCTAACTTCCCTGACTGAACTCTTATAATTAGTTTTATAGTGCTAGGGACCAGATCACTAATAATATTGAGAACCTCTCCAAAGAGACCCAAGATCACCAAGTTTAGAAAACTGGGCTTATGTGCCCCGGGTCCCCACATACAGTGATCTTCCTATTCTCTTCCTTCTTTGCTTCCAAGAACTGAGAATGACCCCCAACATTACTTGCCTTTCCAGCATAGTGTTGGATTCGAAAGCAGTTGACAGGTAAGCTGGCATCCATGATGCGCTTGGCATTCTGGGTAACTCTGCTCTCATAGCGCTCATGTTTTGCAAAGACCTGGTTAAGTTTGTTCAGGAATGTTTCTTCATTCACTTTCCCAGGACGAAGGCACTCTTCATCCAACATCGCTAGAATTCCGCTTTTGTTCTGTTAAAAGAGGTACCAATTACAATGCTGTTCTCCCTGTATTTTTTCACTCCAGACCTTGCACAGTTTGAACAATTGTCCAAAAGATCAGGGAAAAAAAAGGCAGTGGTGATCTTTTAAAAAAAATCTATATACCCTGAAGCTCTCCAGACAACACCACATCTTGCTGATAGGGTCTCCTTGAAGCTATGGACAGATTTGGAGTGGAGTGGGGGCTCACAGACAGCTAGAAAATCTTCCCCATCAATTTTCAAAGTTATTTTGGCATAGATTCTAAGTCAGTATCCCCCAACCTGGACATAGAACTATGCCGCCTTTGGTATGACCTAAGTGTAGCTCATAAAATTATCTGCTACAATGTTCTATCTGTCAATGACTTAATTCAGCTTCAACCACAACAATACCGAGCACACAATAGATACAAACTTAAAGTGAATAGCTCCAAACTCGATTGCAGAAAATACGACTTCAGCAACAGAGTGGTCAATGTCTGGAATGCACTACCTGACTCTGTGGTTTCATTCCAAAACCCCCCAAATTTTAACCTAAGACTGTCTACTGTTGACCTCACCCCATTCCTAAGAGGTCTGTAAGCAGTGTGCATAAGCACACCAGCATGCCTAACATCCCTGTCCTAATGTTTCCTCGATTTGTAATCATTTTATGTACTCAAATCATGTTTATATTTATATATATTATCTAATACGTGCTTGACAAAATAAATAAATAAATAAATATTCTAGGTATCCAAACCTCCCCAACCAGCATGACTATTTCTGGAAGTTAATATGCCCGTATCTGCAGGATGCTAAGGTTGGGGAATAATGGTCTACTCTAAGCTATCAAATTCCCAACAATTTATGCAGATTTGCATCCAGGTTTCTTTAGTCAGACTGCCAACACTGCAATACATTGCAAAGACTCTGGACACTCTACAGGCATTAACAAAAAGAATAGATTTGGCTGGTACTGACATCTCCCCTGCTTCACCCTCCCTTGTTTTGAAAGCAACTTACATCTTCTATCAAGTTACAAATGATGCTATTATCAAAATAATCCACATGGGTCCAGGTAATGCCCTGAGAGGGAGGAAAAAAGAAAGTTACATCAGCAATAGAAGGAAGTCTTAAGATACTGCTTATTACAATGTGTGTGTGGAAAACCCTTATGACACCTGACCAAGACAGAGAAGTGGCAGGGAGAAACTCTTGAGACCAACTCCTGGTTGATCAATGGCCTAGATCTGATTCATTTTTCTCTGGAGGAAGGAGAAATCAGGAGATTACCCACCGGTGCTCCAGATTTGCCCAGAAATTTAGTTTCTTGTGGTTGATTGTGGGTTGAATGCGTTGGGAACCAAGAAATTAACAGTTAAATTTACAAGGTGCCCTTAATTTTTGTGCAGGATTCAGAGACATTTGACTGATAAAAAGCTTTACATTTTAAAACACTTTATGATTTTTAATTACTTTACATCCTAAAAGAGATATTCTGAGCAACAGTGAAGGTCAAAGACTCTCGGTGAGTGCCTTCTTTTTGAAATTAGGAAGAGGAAACCCGCCCTCACTATTTTAAAGTGTTTCAATTTAAAAGCAAAAAAATTAACAAGATCATGATCTAACTAAGTTTTAAATGGACAAAGGAGACATGGATTTTTTTTGTAATTTAAAGTACCTTTGAAAATAGAATTAATCGAATTAATTTGAAAAATTAATTCGATTAATAGACCAGAATGGCATAGGACTGTTGATTGTTTGTTTTTAAGGATAGTAGTAATTGGGTTATTAAAAAAAAGAAGGATAATATGAGCTAAATTGTGGGGCTGCAACTACAGAGTTGGAACAAAAGTGTTCAAGATAGAAAAATGCAAAATGGGGGGCAGGGGGGGCTGCTGGGGGTTCGCAGGGGTTTGGGAGAACCTCTAGCTAAGATTCTGTGCAGTTCGGAGAACCCTCAAATCCCACTCCTGGTTGGCCCCATCACCCCACCACCACCCTCCCAGGAGTCCCCATGTGGGCCGTTTTTGGTTGCAGGTAAGTGCAGGGCATGCGCAGAGGCTCGGGGAGGGCGAAAAATGGGCATACCAGAAGTTTGGGAACTCCACAGGGCCTCCAGAACCTGGGGAGGCTGATATCGCCCTCCTGGAGGCTCGGAAAAAGCCACCGGAGCCTGGGGAGAGCAAAAACACCACCCTCCCCCCATGGTGCAGGAGGCCAACTAGGCTACGCCCACCATGGCCACTCCCAACCAGCAACCGGGCAGAGAACCCCTTGCTAACATTTTTGAAGCCCACCCCTGGGGGAGTGGAGAGAAGTCTGCTTTTACTTTCACAGTAGTTGACATACTTTCTCTCCATAACAACCAAGCAAAGCTGCCAAATTGGCAGAAAACACAAGAGTTCTCTAGAAGAACTTACAGACAAAGAGCATTTCATCAAATTTATTGCAGAAAATGTTTGAAGAGTTTGGCAAAGAGATGACTGCAACATTTAAAAAGGTGGTTCAAATATATGTTGGAAATATTATCATGCTTGATGAACATATAACAAACTAAAGAAATTGGATTTAAATACATATTTTGATACCAAAGATTTTAAGGATCAGTCTACAATGGAGACCAGAGGCCTTTCTTTTGGGAATGATTGCCACCGGGACAGGAACCTGATGGACAAACAGTTGAAAAAAAGCAATGGAGCTTCGTTTTTGTATATGATAACTACAGCAAGATTATTAAACACACAAAGACTTGGCAATACTTATACTGGAAGAATGATTGGTGAAGATGGTGGAATTTGCTGAGATGGCCAAATTAACTTCTTTGATTAGAGAAAAAACAATATCTACATTTATTGCTGACTGGAAACCCTTATAGACTTCTTGTGGAAAACAGAAAAAAAATGAACTTACGATTTATGGTTTTGATGATTAGACAGGAAAGATTATAGAAAGAAGAGAGTTATGTTGCAAACATGGAGTAAGAGATGAATTTATAGTTATACTGATAACTGCTGAAAGAAGATTGGAAGCTATTTCTTTGTATCTTTTTTCTTTCTTTTCTTTTCTTTAACTTTTCCTTTCTTGCACTTTTAGATTTCTCCTTAATTTCTTTTTTCTTTCTTTCTTACATTTACTAGTCCGTATGGGTTTTTTATCTTCTTTTAAAAAACTTTTAATAAAACTGTTTTTTAAAAAATAAAAGGATTGTTCATACCTTTTCATCACGGTGCCGCTGTGGTTAGAGTGCAGTACTGCAGGCTACTTCTGCTAACTGCCGGCTGTCTGCAATTTAGCAGTTCAAATCTCACTAGGCTCAAGGCTTAGTGACTCAGCTTTCCATCTTTCCGAGGTGGGTAAAATGAGGACCCAAATTGTTGGGGGCAATATCCTGATTGTGTAAACCGCTTAGAGAGGCTGTAAAGCACTATGAAGTGGTATATAAGTCTAAGTGCTATTGCTATCATCGTTGTAATTGGGAACAGTCACTAAATGAGGCAATCGTTAAATGAGGATTATCTGTAGAACAAACTGGCTCATCATGATGGACTACAGTACACTGAAACGTATTCGTCCTGCAGTTATCACTTCATTTTGTATCACCGATTCAGCCAAATCTGCCATTTCCTCCCTTGTGTAAAATCTATCAGAACCCCAGTTTATTTTTTTTTAAAAAAATACTCCATTTAACCTTGAGTTTAAGGTAGACGTCAGCACATTTGGATTACTTGGTCAATTTTTTTTGGCACAGAATATGAATATTTCTATCAATGAACCCAACCCAGATACAAAATAATTGGCTACCTCACGAATGTATTCCTCTTGTTCCTCCTTTAAGGTGAGCAGGATGAAGATCTGCTGCAGCTTCTCATTACAGTAATTGATAATGAACTGTTCAAAACTGTTATCCTGGGAAGAAGAGACAAGACAAATATCAAAAACCAAAGACAATAGGCTAAAGAATGTGTGTAGCTAGGAGGTCTTATAACACATATAAAGTTCTACTTAGTTCAACAAGCCTGATTATCTGTGTTGCCAAATAATTTTATTAGAAAAGGAACTCTCAAGCATGGGGAAAGTCCAGGCCCTTCAAATGAATACAACCGTTTATGCACTCTACAAGAATCTGAACTCCTAAGAGTCAAAGCTAATTAATGGTAGATAAGAGTTAATGGGATTTAAGGTGGGCTGGACTCAATCTCTTGTGGGAATGAAGGGATTCAAGATTTATAATGCATTTGACTTGGGCTCAGCCTAGTCATCTCCTACAGGCACTCGACACTTGCTGAGAATATTTTAACAGAATAACAGAGTTGGAAGGGACTTTCGAGGTCTTCCATTTGAACCTTATCTACTATCAGTTAGCTCAGGCAGGAAATCATATACCATTCCGGACAAATAGTTCTCCAATCTCTTCTTAAAAACCTCCAGTGTTGGAGCATCCACAACTTCTAGTGGCAAGTTGTTCCACTGATTAACTGTTCTTACTGTCAGGAAATTTCTCCTTAGTTCTAGGTTGATTATCTCCTTGATGAGTTTCCATCCCATTGCTTCTTATCCTGCCTTCAGGTGCTTTGGCGAATAGGTTGGCTTCCTCTTCTTTCTTGTACTTGCCATGGCTTATTTGTACTGCTCTGCTAGAAGCAAGCCTCAGGCATGTGTACTTCAGGAGTGAACTACTACAGAGGTGTTAAGGCTATTATATTAATGTTACAACTGTTTATTATGGAAGGGACCAGGGGTGGGTTCTAAAATTTTTTACTACCGGTTTTGTGGGCGTGGCTTATTTTGTGGATGTGGCTTGGAGGCCATGTGACTGGGTGGGCGTGGCTAGCTGGTCATGTGACCGGGCGGCCATTGCTATGTGTATAGGGACTACTCAGAGGGCTGGAAAAAGTCATTTCTGACAGGTCCTCCCACTTATGACTGGTCCTCACACTTATGACCATCCTCACATTTATGCCCGTGCAGCATTCTTAACAACCATGTCACTCATTTCACAACTGCTGCTCTTCACCATGGTGATAAGATAGGGCAAAAAAAGTAAAATGTGAGGACAGTCGTAAGTTTGAGGACTGGTCAAAAATGCGAGGACCAGTCAAAAATAACTTTTTCAGCCCTCTGAGTAGTCCATATGCATAAAAGGATACAGCAATAGAGAGAGGGATGAAGGAAGGGAAGGGAAATTAGAGTAGGACTGAGGGTAAGAGAGGGAGGAAGAGAGGCGGAGAAGGAGAAAGGAAGAGGAAGTAGGGAGGAGAAGAAGAGTGGGGGGAAGAGAAAGTAAGAAGGAAAGAAAAGAGAGAGGTGGTAGGTTTGAGGAGAAAGATTGCTGTACAATAAAAAAGATGAAAGCCAACCCCAAACAAATATAAAGATATTAAGATAAAGAATGAATTGTTAAACTTTAAAGAATAAAAGAGAACAAATATGAATAAATAGCAATAATTAGAAACACACATACAAACATACAACGTATTTTCTTTGAACAGCGTATTTGGCCGGTTCACAAATTTAAACAGTGTTTAGTCATTTCAATTAAATTTACAATTTCTATATTTCCTTTTTGCCATATTTATTCCTCATCTATTTTTTTAAAAAACCAATATTACCCTCCATCCTCATCTCTAATCTTAATCAAATTCAATTTTTCCCTTCTATTCTATATTATACCCCTTCCCATTGTCATCTATTTTTATATCCATTCTCACATTGGTTAATTATGTAATATTACAGTTGTTTAATACAAATTCAACATTTTAATATAAATCAATTAGTTATATAACTATCTTTTTTGTATATTAATCAATATGAACATGAATATTCCAATTATTTCCATGCAATCCAATTTTTTACAAATCAATTAATTATATTTACCAATAATAATAAACCAAATAATTTCCTCCATATATTCCTCCAAACCACAACTTACCATTTCTGCTTTCAACACAATATACAATTAATAGTATCTCAATGATTACAATTCCCTAGTTAAATAGAGCTTTTTTTCTTTTGTGTTTTAAAACCTTGAACTCTCCTCTTTTGCCCTAAATTTCCCATTGTTTGCAGTTTTGCACCTACCTTTTTTGGTGAGGAAAAAGAAAAAGAAATCTCTCTCTGCCTCATTTTGTCATGTTGGAGCAAAGACCCTGCTTTACTTTCAGTTTTGCTTTTTCAGCATAGCTAGGGGGAAAAATCTCCTCCAGCACTCTTTGCAGCTACAGAGCCCTGAGCAAAACAGCTGAGAGCAAAGCAGCTGAGAGTCGGGAGGCCGATCTAATCAACTTGTGGTAATTAACCTATGCTGAAGCTGAAAGGGGCTTTTTTTTCTATTTTTGCAGGCACCAGTCTACTCATTTGTTTTCTTTTAACACTGATCAGCTATAGGGCGGCCCTTTGAAGCCCTGTGGCAAGAGTTTAAACAGTTTTTTTCCCTCTAGCCATCAGCTGGGACTCAGGAGGCAGCAATAGATTGGGAGTGGGCGGCGTAAGCAAACGGCAACTGGGCTGGGAACTGGTTTAGGGGCGTGGCCAGTCAATCATATTACTGGTTCTCCGAACTATTAAATTTTTTTACTACCGAACCTGTGTGAACCGGGAGTAACCCACCACTGGAAGGGACTGCTAGTAATCAGTTCAATCACAGGAACACTATGTTTTGACAACTGCTTTCTGTCTCTCTCTCTAATGATAAATTGGCAGGCAAAATACTCTATGTTATGAAAGCATTCCCCTGGGGAATTACTCTTCAGATCTGGCAAGGACATACCTGTGTCTCATTTATTTATTATCTATTCATTTACATTATAAAATTTCTATACTGCACATCTCACCTACTTTTGAGCAGTTTACTGCATAGTAATAAAACTATAAATACACAAAGAAAAGCATAAAGGAAGAACAGAACTAAAAACAGGTTAAAAACTACCAAGTAAAGATTTTAAAAAATCAAGGTACAAAATTCAAGAGGCTAGGAGGTTAATAAGGCAGTAGAAGTGTCCTTAGGCCACCAGCTATTACTAGGGTTGCATCATATTTTTAGACCTCCATGCTTATTGCCAAAGATCTTAACATTCTTTAAGTAGGGGACTCATCTTGCTTCTATGAGTAAAGTACTCCCTAGGGCTGAGAAGGTAACAGATGTAACAGTAACGGAGTTGGAAGGGACCTTGGAGGTCATCTAGTCCAACCCGCTGCTCATGCAGGAGAACTATACTAGGGATTCGCACCGCCAACCTGCCGACATTTCTGATCAACGAGCTCAGTGTCTTAGCCACTGAGCCACCTGGACAGGTTCCTCCTAGATCCCACCAGTCAAAACATCTTGACTGACAGGATATGCAGCATGTCTTCCCTACTTGATGGGACGGGTTGATGTAATTGGGGAAAAATGGTTCCTCGAGTATTCTGGTTCCATGCCATGAAGGGTTTTAAAGGTAAACCAACACCGTGAATTGGATCTGGAAGTAAACTGGCACTCAATGCAGCTTGCATAGCAGAGGTGTTATATGTACCACCATATTTCTCAGGTGTTCTTTTTTTGTCTTTTTGTCAACAAGATATAATGGACATCAGGTTTTAAACCAAGTTATTAGCATTTTGCAGGCTCAATAACCCATTTCTCACCACATGACCAAGTTTGGAGTTAATAATGTTTTTATAAAGAACATTGATCATATCCTGAAGAATGAGGGACAATCAGTTGGAAATCTTCTATCTTTGGTAGTTCCAAAATGGATAGAGAACAGCTTCCTCTCTTGATTACGGATGAATGAATCTGTCTGTGTTGGTTTCTCTTCCATGTAAATCTGTCAAGTTCAGTTCTTACTATTTTTGCAGATTGTCAATTTCATTTTTTCAAATTTCTTTTTTGAAAGAAATGGGTGTCTTTTTTTTAAGGTCACACTAAATGAGCTGTAATTTGGTGCACAAATTATGAAAACATGCACGTGTCTTAAAGCAGTCACATCTTTTCAAAGCCTTACAGTATATAGCTTTGAAAACTGACTCACTCCTCTGTTCATGTCAGGAAGTGCCTTGCATGTATAGGTAGAAGCTTCTCTGAAGGTAGGAAACCCCTTCAGAGAAGCTGCACCAACCTTTCTGGAGGAAAGCTGCTTCGGTGCTTTGAAGTGGGATATTCTTCTCACACCAGTGCACTTTGCAAAGGCCCCTTTTACAAATGCTTTCTACAGTTCAAATTATCACATCAGTTAATATTTAGTTGGGTAACCTCTAGCATGATTTACGGCCATACAACATCTTCCCATGGAGTGAGCCAAGTCTTTTAGTTCTGCATCTGTTATAATGTGAAACCAAGATTGAATGATTGCTTCTATTAACTGGGTTTTATTGCTGGGTCACTTCTGACTAACAGGTTTCTTTATTTGGCTCTATATATTTTTGATTGGGTTAAGGTTTGGGCTATTCCCAGGCCATTCCAGCAGTGGAATATGATTATTTTGAAAATCCCCCCCAAAAAAGGTGGTGTTATTAACCATCAAACCTCAAAAATACATTTTTCCCAAAAGATTTTCACAATTTTGGCTACTACTATATAGGGGAATATTGATTCAAAAGAAGCTAGCATGTAGGATGTATGATTGCAGATTGCACTATTGATAAAATTGACAGGTTCTCATGGCAAGTATACATTAGAACATGACCTAAATTAGTTTGGAATATTTGAATCCCTTGTGATGTTTTTCAGATACACACACACATATGGACCCACAGACACAGACCCACACCCTTTAAAGCACTAGTAAACCTCAGTTAATTCTAAAACCAATGTGAAGTTCTTTATTAAATCCATGTGTTCAGGAAGATAATTCCAGGAATATCCAACACTTACCTGAAAAATCTCAAAACCATATATATCCAGAACACCCATCACTTTCTTCCGCTCAGTTGTTTTCACCTAAGAGGAAGTGTGTGTGGAAATGAGGATTAATTTCAAAGAATCCCAATGTTCTGAAGGTATCCCCAATTTTCTCTTTTAACCAGGGCATTGCTTGTTAACGTATTGCCTGGCTGGGTCCCTACAGTTTGGATGTGCTATTGCTCCCATCATACACTGACAGCATAAGCAATGTGCAAGGATCATAGGCAGTGGTGGGATTCAGCCAGTTCGGACCTATTCGGGAGAACCAGTTGTTAACTTTCTAAGCAGTTCAGAAAACCAGTTGTTGGAAGAAATCTTATTTTGTTTTGTTTTTTCCACTTTACAGGGCTAATCCTGTAAGGAAGGCAGATAGGAAACATTCTGGTGTTATTTCTAGCCTAATCTGTATTGCCCTGCTTACAGAAACTGCCTCTCTGGTTAACCCTTATTACATTGTAACAGCTAAGGTGAAGCACCCATCAATGTGAGTGACATTGAGTTGGCCACACCTACATGATCACATGACCACCGAGCCATGCTTACCCAGCTGGTCATTAGGGCAGAGAACTGGTTGTTAAATTATTTGAATCCCAGCACTGATCATAGGATGTTTGAAACCACAGCATCCACCCTATGGAACATCATCCTTATTGAGGTTAGATTGGCCCCCAACTTTCTTGGCCTTTTGGGAAACCCTGAAGACAGAGTTCTGTCCCCAAGCCTGGGGATTTCATGGCTGTATGGAGCTGGTGAGATGGCTATATTGTTCCTAAGGTGTTGGTTGGTACTCTTCTGCATTTTTAATTTCATGTTTTACGTTTTATGGGTAATGGTTCCTTGTTTTTAATTGCTTTGATTTGTTTTTTGCTGGTTTTTTGTTACTGTTGGTTTTTATATTTTGTTTCAACTTTGTGAGCCAAGTATTAGTATATGGCACATTCATTTCAGGGATTCAGAGACTAAATTCGGCACTGAAATGCAATTTCTAGCCAATTGTGAAAGGGATTTGAATATTGAAGGATGGTTTAATTCTTGCAATTCACACAATTAAAACAAGGAAAAATAAGAACCGGGCCTAAAATTAGAAGACCCTATGACAGTGATGGAGAACCTTTTAGACACCAAGTGCCCAAACTGCATGCACATGCATGCCCAAACCGAAAGGCGCGTGTGCAAATGTACACATGCATAAATGTGCGTGCACATGCACACATGCACAGCAGAGACCTGAAGACAAGCTGGCCGGCGGGAGGCAGGGCATCCCAACACCGGCAGTGAGGCAAGAGGTAAGGTCTTTTTCTTTCGTGAGCTTCTGTGTCGTCATTTGCAGGGAAACAGAAGCTCACAAAAGAAACACCATGGAGATCTGACCTGGGGCAAAGGCGTGGTGCCAGCAGAGAGGGTGCCATAGGTTCGCCATCACGGCCTTATCGAAAGCAGGAACAATTAAAGTGTTGTTTTCCAAGTTTTATCTTCTCAATAAGCTTAAGAAGAAGGGGAGGTTGAAAGAAAGCATCTCGCCCGAAGACCCTTAGTGACATAACAGCAAAATGTCTGTTTCTACTTGTTAGGAACTTCCAAATCCTTAATGGGAATCCTTAATGTAGCTTCTTCTCCATCTAGTGAACTAAGGCTGCAAGAGGCAGTGTTACTGTCTTCAAAATAGTCCAGGTCAGCAGATCTCGCAAGAAACACTCAGAAGGAATCAGATAACACCTTTTCTAATCAACAAATGGAATTAAAAGTCATAAGGCTTTGTGAGCTGCCGTTCACTTCATCAAATGCTGCCCTGTACATCTGATCAAGTGAGCTGCAATTCACAAAAGCGTGTGGCTTTTATTAAAATGTGTTAATTGGAAAAGATTCTGTTAGATTTCTCCTGATTTTTTTTGCACTATAATCTGATATGGCTCTTCTACAATGTCATCAAGAAATCTATTCTATCATCACATGGAATTGAAACCAAATCTTGAAGTTGTCGCTCTCTTTCCCTCTTATACCAAAAAGAACTAAAGAATGGCAATTTTTAGTTTCTTCCTCACCGCTCCCATCTTTCCAGACTAAGCTGCTGTTTTCATAATAGCTGTTGCATACCTTTTAAAAAGCTATCTTTGTATAACTGGAACATCTTTGTGTTCTTTTCCATGGCTAAAGCTTTAATTTCTATACACCTCCTGCCTTTTCAACAAAGACTGAAAACTAATACAATACTCTAGCCAAGCTTATCCAACACAGTGCCTCCAGGTGTCCTAGATTACAATTTGACTTAAAAAGCAATGGCCATACAGTATTAGTTAGAAATTCCAAGAAAAGCTCTCTCAAAAGATCTCATTCAATTATTGTGAATGGAATCTAACTATGAAGCAGGGGTGAGGCATACTCACTTTGATGCTTTCGTTGATCCTGTTAATAAGCCAATTAAAGAGACGATTATAAATGTTCTTTGCTAAGGCATCCCGCACATAGTAGCCCTAGGAGCAAAGACAGTGGTGGTTAGTCATTCAGAAGCTAAGAAAGACTAAAAATTGTGTGTGTGTGTGTGGTGGTGGTGGGGAGATTGGGTTAGAATCATTCCAGATTTTAACGTTCACTGCGCATGTCTATTGTTCAGGTTTAAACAACATTTAAAGCCATTTTAGTTCCATCAGTTACTCTCTGCATACCAGGGGTGGGTTCTACTTACCTTTACTACCGGTTTGCAATAGGGCTGCATGTGCAGAAGCATTCTGATGACATCGTGGTCGGTGGGTGGAGCCTCCCTCCAGTTTTACTACCGGTTCTATAGAACCGGTCCGAATGGGGGGCAACCCACCAGTGCTTTATGGCAACCATAAAACTTGTAGAATCTTGATATTCATTTTAGTATACAGAACTAATATTCTCTAATACACACACACACAGAATGGATACAAACAACTGGCGTTTGGTGAGTAGAGGCAGATAAATTGATTGGTTTCCTATTTTTTCTTTGTTTGCTTATACTGTACAGCTGTTTCTATGCTGCTGTCTCTCTGAATTAAGCCTGTTTACAGTTATAATGCTGTAACAAACATCCCACTTAAAACAATGTCTCAAAATCCCCTAATGCCATTGTCCATCTAATTGGGGTTCTTCTCGCCAAAAGCCCTAACAAAAATCATAGTTTTCACTGCCTTCCAGGTTGTAAAAACAGGATGAGACCATGCTGACTGCAGTCGGCTAGCTGCTCCAGAGTGAAGGGGCTGGCTGTGGTAGCTAGACTGGAAATTAAGAACAAGAAACAAACAAAAAAAAAAACCTTGGAAGATGACCATGGCAAAGTCCTTCATGTGTGTTTGTCTAGAAAGCTATGTGGACATGTACTCTCTAGGAGTTGAGCTCAACTTTAAAGAATTGTGTTTTTTCCCCAAAGAAATCATATTCATGCTGAATTGCTATTTCAGTATAGATCTGTCTCTGCTCCGTTTTCTTCCTTCATGCTCTTCAACTTACCGGTAGCTTGTCCAGCATCTAATTAATTCAACAGTTCCTGTCCCGCTAAATCAAATTCACATCATTCAGGCTGTATTTTTCCTAAGGTCAGCTAACAAAACACTCACCATACAGTGACCCATATTAAAACAAGATAAAGCATATTTCAAGAGCAACATAGTAATGAAAGCTGACTGGGCTCTCTCTTTTCAAAAACTCCCTGGAATAAGTTACCAATCAACTTATGTTAGCCTGATGGATCTTCTGGAGAAGAAAACTAAATCCAGATATAGTGTTATCTGAAAACATCTGAGTAACTTCAAATGCCTGGCACCCTGTTGTTTTTATATTTGAACCGATGAACCTGTGCTTGAAATATATGTTATGCTGAATATCCTGTACACTTTTCAGCATGGAACAGAATGATCACAACCAGTGGTGGGATTCAGCTGGTTCAGTCCAGTTTGGGAGAACTGGCTGTTAAATTGCTGGAATTAGAGGAAATGCACACTGAGGTCACTGGCGGACTTGTTAAGGCATGGAATATGCTGCCGCTAAGTTCCAGGGTTCCTTGCATGAGCGCTGGAAGGAGTCCAATTGCGAGGGCAGGCTTTTCCAAGGCCAGTCTGGAAGGCAGTGGCAGCACATACGGCTGCCTTTTCTCTTTGAGGCAGTTCCCTAAAGGTAATGGTGCTGTGGTGGCAAGTGGGGGCAGCGGGGGTGGGTAGCGAATGCCAAAGCCTAACTGTGCAGAGTGCAACTTGCCTTTGTGCTGCCCATTCCGGGGAGCAGGGGCTTCGTCACGGTACATTTGCACCAGCTGGTGGCACCCAAGGGGTAGTCTGGGCCCATCGGCAAAAGCAGAGAAACGGGCGCAGAGTAGGCCCCTTGTTTGCCCACCCACCGGCCAGGCTGGCCTGAAAGTGCATTCCCCTTTGCGAGCAGCAGGATCCGAGGGAGAGGGGAGGACAAATGGGTGGCAGCCACCTGGAGCGCCAGCAGAAGCTGAGAGCTGAGCTGCCCATAACTTTGATGGCGACCTGCACCCAGTGCATCCCCTTGGCCTAGGACAAAGTATAAAGGCCACGTAGAGGGAGAGGGAGAAGGGGGCAGCGGTGGCCGCTATCATTTTCTGTGGAGCTAGCAAGAGCAGCAGCACACAGGAATGCCGCCGCCTTCTCCCTCTCCCTTCCAGCTGCTGGGCGATCCCATGTGAAGAACGGAATGGCAGCTTTCGCAAAGGAATAAAAACTGATTTTGTTGCTTCCCCTTCGCTAATGCCCAGCGAGGGAGAAGTTGCTCTGTCAAGAATTGGCAGAGATGGGCGGTGAGGAGCATGCCCGAGCGATGTTCCTGCGCCGATAAAACTTTCCCTTCCCCTGTGGAAAGATCTGGCTCTGCCAGTTGGCCTTGGGGTCCCTGGGGGGTGGGAATATCAAGCAACTTCTCCCTCATTGGGCATTAGGCAAAGGGAAGCAGCAAAATCCGTTTTTATTCCTTTGCTAAAGCTGCCATTCCCTTCTTTACACGGGATCGCCCAGCAGCCGGGAAGGAGAGGGAGAAAGTGGCAGCATTTCTGTGTGCTGCTCCTCTTGTTAGCTCCACAGACAATGCTAAAGGCCGCCGCTGCCCCTTTCTCCCTCTCCCTCTCTATTGTTTGGCGATCCCAAGCAACAGCAGCTTTAGCAAAGGAATAAAAACTGATTTTGCTGCTTCCCCTTGGCTAACGCCCAGTGAGGGAGAAGTTGCTCTGCCACAAATGGGCAGAGACAGGCGGTGAGGGGCATGCCCGAGTGACGCTCCTGCACTGATAAAAATTTCCCTTTCCCTGTGGAAAAATTGCACACACACACATTGGATCTTTCTTTCCTCCCACTCCTGCCCCCACTGGAGACCTCTGGATTGCCTCACCAACCCTGCCGATCCCATAGAGGCACCACCCATGTGATGTAGAGTTGGTCACGCCCACTCAGTCACATGACACCCATCCAGCCACACCCACCCAGCAGCCATGCCCACCCAGTCACCTGACCATCTAGCCATGCTCATCCAGTCACATGACCAGCTAGCCATGCCCACAGAACTATTTGAATCCCACCACTGATCACAACTAACAGAATTATCCCAACTAACACTTCTGCTTGGGAACCAGCCATATTTCAGAGATCTCATGTACACAAACCTGCCCAACACTTACTTGTGAGACATTCAGGGATTTCACCACCTTATCTTGATGGGCTTCCACTGTTCGAGAAGACAAAGCTTGTTCCAGTACCATTTCATCCAGTTGGATCAGCTGACAGATCTCTTGTACCACTGTAGAAGTAGAATATGGAGGAAACAATGCATGCAATAGTGAGCAAGGAAGGTTTGAAATGTTGTGAGCATGGCTTGGGTTTGTGATGGGTATGACCAGGTTAGGATCATTTTCCAACTAAATGGGGTGGGTATATCACAGTATCCCAAGCCATATAGCTAATTTCTAAGGACAGTTAAAACTAACCGAGCTTATAGTATGTCATCTTAGTGTGTCTACTGGATCAGTAACTGACTTGGTTAAATGCACTGTGGAAACCCAGATATTGTCAAACGCTGGGGAAATCAGGAAATTCAGGAAGTTCAAATGAATATAAAGATTTCTTCCAAGGTTAAGCTCTCTACAAGAATCTGACCAACGAACAAGCAAGGGAAATGAGCGGGAAATCAGAAAGGCATTCAAGGAGGACTGGACTTAGATCTCTTGCAGGCACGCAGGGATTCATGACTTATGATGCGTTTGACCCCTCCCTTGGGCTCAGCCTGGTCATCTCCTACAGACATTGTCTGATATAACAACAGCAAACTATTGCAAGTTTCTCTGACTTCATCTCTATTTTACTGACTGCTGGAGGCAAGGCTGGAGAAACTCAAAAATAGATGGCATGTATTGCTTAGTCCGATATTAAAGGAGGGGCAGCAGATGTAGCTCTTTGTCTTTGAGTAGAAGAAGAAGTTCCTCTTTGATCAACCTCCCTAACAGCCTTACATTATTGGCTGTTTTCCACACAGCAGCCGATGTTATGTGCAACTTCTAATACAAAGCTATTTTCAAGGTGATGAAAATCTGGCTTCTCTGTGTAATGTGCCAAGGGCGTCAGCTTTGGAAGCCATATTAGGCCATAAGCTTCCAAGTTGCCACCTTCTCATGTGTGGGAAAGTAGGAGGGGAGATTTATTTGACGGTGTTGTATTTAGACAAAATAGCATTCTTCCCATAGGTCAAGGTCAGGACGAGCCTGCATCTGGAGAAGGAGTGGTTGGAGTGCTATCTTGAGATGGATCGGATGGTGATTGGAGCATGTGATCAGCTGAGGAGTGAGGGGATGGTTTTGGGGTTTTGATTTACTGAGGGAAAACCCAGAACTCTCAGATTCGGTTTTCCCAAGGTGTGCTAGTACACCTACTCTAATAAATGGAACTCTGAGGCAAGCACAGAGATGAGGTTGTTAAGGCAACAGAACACTGAAGGCAAAAGATTGCAAAATAACTCTTTTCATATAATGCCATTACGTTCCTATGTAACCCTGGAAAGGATTCCTTCTCTCCTACTTACCTTTGTCACTCTGAATAACACAAGCTTGCGTCCCACCAGCTTGAAATTGCTCTCCAAATTGCACATTGCCGAGTTTGAGGATGACCGCCGTCACCTCCAGCACCTCTGTCATCTCTGAGGGTGTGAACCCAATGGCTCGCATGGCATCCTGCATGAAAGAAGTTCCAGGGAAGAGCGTGAACCTCAGAAAGAGTACGACTCAACTCTTTCCGCATCCAAGGAAAGCCGTGTGTGCCTAACAGCACTGAGATAGAAAGGAAAGTGGAGTGGTATTTTCAGAGAACACCCAGTGAAAATAACACTTTTAGATTGCTCAGCTACATAGCGTTCAAAAGGTCTCGAGCAGAGGTGAGTTTCAGCAGGTTCTGACCAGTTCTGGAGAACCGGTAGTGGAAATTTTGAGTAGTTCGGAGAACCGGTAGTAAAAATTCTGATTGGCCCCGCCCCCATCTATTCTCTGCCTCCCGAGTCCCAGTTGATCAGGAGGAAATGGGGATTTTGCAGTAACCTTCCCCTGGATTGGGAAGGGAATGGAGATTTTACAGTATCCTTCCCCTGCCATGCCCACCAAGCCACGCCCACCAAGCAATGCCCCACCCACCAAGCCACACCCACAGAACTGGTAGTAAAAAAATGTTGCAATGTACCAGAATGGCTTCTGTTTAAGAAGCTCTGGTTCAGAACAGTGAATTCTCCTTCTACCCATTTTCTCTGACCATGGGGCATGGTCAGTTTCCCATTAAAATTTTGTTTTATTTTTTGGGGGGTTATTTCTCCCTTTGTTTTCTTTCTTTCAGGCTGTTTCATAGATCACTAATTTCACCACTCCCTCTTTTGGTTACAGTGGTTTTGGCAATGCAGGAGTCAATCTTTGGATATTTATTAACTGCTAGTATGCGTAGCATTTCTTTTGTTCTAGGGCTAGGCCATTATAATTTATATTGTATCTTGTACAAAGAGTATAATATACAGGGGTGAAATGTAAAATGTGTTACTACCGGTTCTGTGGGCGTGGCTTAGTGGTGGGGGTATGTGACTGGGTGGGCGTGGCCAACTTAAAAAAAAAAACTTTTCAAAGCATTTTTTCAAATGCTTTGAAAAGCCTCTGCCGATCAGGCAACTTAGCTGGGATCGTCAGAGAAGCTTTTTAAAAAATGCTTTGAAAAGCCTCTCTGCTGATCAGGCAACTCAGCTGGGATTGTCAGAGACTTTTCAAAGCATTTTTTGACCACCTCTTCGGCCAAGAGGTTGCAGAAAAAAATGATTTGAAAAGCCTCTGAGGATCCCAGCTGAGCCACATGATCATCAGAGGCTTTTTTCTTTTACTTTTAAAAGCATTTTTTCGTCGGAAGAGGTTGTAGAAAAAATGCTTTTAAAAGTAAAAAAAAAAAGCCTCTGATGACCATACGACTCAGCTGAGCATTGGGGGGGGGGGGGGAGGAATTTTTGGTACCGGTTCTCCAAACCACCCGCCGCCATCACTACCGGATCAGGCGATCCAGTCCGAATCAGGAGCATTTCACCCCTGATAATATAACACATACCTGAACACCTTTGAAGTTGGCTGCATCATCAATGCCCTGCAGGCTTGCAGCCTCCTTGTTGAGGTAGTTATAAAGGCTGAATTTTCTTTCAAGTTTCAGCTGTTCTGTTGAAGAGAAGGAATTGTGGAAACAGGATCCTGAGTAGCGCCTCCTTCAGTCAAGATTTTTTTTCAGATGCTATACAGGTAGTCCTCAACTTACAACAGTTCATTTAGTGACTGTCCAAAGTTACTTTAAAAAAAGGCACTTAAAAAAGTGACTTATGACCGCTTTCACCCTTACAACCATTGCAGCATCCCCATGGTTATATGGTCAAAATTCAGACACTTGGCAATGGATATTTATGATGGTTGCAGTGTCCTGGGGTTATGTGATGACCTCTTGTGACCTTCTGAGAAGCAAAGTCAAGGGGGAAGCCAGATTCACTGAACAATCATGTTACTAATTTAACAACTGCAGTGGTTCACTTAACAACTGTGGCAAGAAAGGTCATAAAATGGGGCAAAACTCACTTAACAAATCTCTCACTTAGCAACAGAAAATTTAGGCTCAATTGCGGTTGTAAGTAGAGGATTACCTAAATTGTATTTTCAGTTCTCATGTGCCAAAATCAGTTTCAACCTAATGCAGAGATTCCATATCTTGCCTTTAATATGACTTGGTATTTTTGGCCAAAAGTACTGACTTGAATAACTCCATTTATCATAATCTGATATCTTCTAGATGCATTAGTCTATAACTACCATGGCCAGTTTAGCATGCTGGTGGGGAAATATGATGGAGATTTTTATACAATGTACCTGGATGGGAATGACGCTCTGGTTCCTGCTATTGTATGGCTTCCCAGCCGCTGGGAAGAAATGGTTTCGCATGGGAATGGGACAACTTTCTCACAGCCAACTTACTGCGGCCAACCCACCATGGCCAACTTGCAACAGCCAACTCATCACAGCAAACTCACTGTGGGAAAACTTGCTGCGGGATAATTTACCAATTCAATTTAATTATTTAAAATAAATAGTTATTTAATTTTTTGCCATTCACATTTCATTCTGTCCTTCCTTTTGCATCCTTTCTTTAATGATTCTGTTCCACCAGTTCTTTAATATTAGTGTAACTCTTATCCCACAACGAGTTGTCCTACAGCAAGTTGGCCATGGCGAGTTGTCATAGATCCAGTTAGCACAGTGGGTCTCCATTTGTGATCCGCAGACTTGAAGAAGTGTTATGATTTAAGTCTTTGGGGATCCGTGGCTATAATCTATGGCCATTTAAAGAGGGTCCATGGTGAGGAAAAGTTTGAGAACCATTGCTTTAGCATCTTTGGCTAGACACGCCTCAAATGAGTTGAGAAGATTCAACATTTCCTGAAACAAGTTTTCCAAATTCCAGAAAATAGATTGTTCCAGCATTCCCCTTATTTCAACCTCCCCCCATCTCATGTCCTTTTCTCTCTTTTTTGGGGAGGAGGGAGTATGGGGACTAATAATCCCACCCAAGTCAAGTGTGAAGGACATACTGAGCAACTGGTCTGAGCCTCCAGATAGGAGTTGGTAGAAGATGTGGAAGTTTCTCTCGCCCTTCACATGATGCACCACTCGGGATTTCTCCAGCAGGTCTACAAATAAATGCAGGACAAGAATGAAAAAAAAAATGAAAACACATAGGCATCGGTGGGGAGAATTTAAGGCCAAATTGTTCCCTCTGCAGATGTGGATGGCTAGAACATGTTCTCTATCAGCCAAGGAACAGCCAAAGAGGCAAGGTGGTGCAGTGGTTAGAGTGCTGTACTGCAGCTACTTTAGCTGACTGCTAGTTCAGCAGATCAGCAGATCAAATCTCACCGGCTCAAGGTTGACTCATCCTTCCATCCTTCCGAGGTGGATAAAATGAGGACCCAGATTGTTGGGGGCAATATGCTATATAGTATACTGTCTTTGGTGTTAGCCGCCAGAGTCCTCGGAGAGTGGATGGCATAGAAATATGATTAATTAAAAAAAAAAAAAGAACACCATGGCACTCTCAAGTTCCAATAAAGAAGAATATTTGTAGCTCAGGGTTGAAATGAGGGGTCTTTTGTGCTCTCTGGGCTTGCTTGCTCTAAAGTTCATTATCTAGTTTACCCACTTTTCCTGTTTGATCCATCCATGCTGTTATTACTATGTGATCACTGCAATATAGGCACCTGGGCCAGGAGTTTAAGTAGACTCTGCTGTTGTTGGTGTGCTTTCTTTTTTTGATTACCGTATTTTTCGGAGTATAAGACACTCTGGACTATAAGACGCAGTTACCTTTTTGGGGAGGAAAAGAAGAAAAAAAAAATCTGCTTCTGCCTCCCAGCAATTTGCCTCCTTGCAGCAAACAGCGAAGGCTGAAAATGAGGCGTGTGGAGGTGGCAATAGGCAATGGCAATCCCTGCAGCCTGAAACAGCTGATGGTTGAGAGGCCGATCCCACCGACAATGAGCTGCTTGTGCTAATCAGGCTGTGCCGAAATTGAAACAGGCTGTTTGCTGTTTGCTGCAAGGAGGCAAATTGCTGGGAGGCAGAGGCTGAAGGGTGGGGGGCAGCGAATGGGCGGGGCTACATTCAGTGTATAAGACACACCCAAATTTTCATCCACTTTTAGAGGGGGAATAAGTGTGTCTTATACTCTGAAAAATACAATAATTAAGATTTACTGTTTTAGTTCTGGACGCTACCGATTTTGTGCTGTGTTTTATATTTTAATCTCTGTATGCTATTTAGACGTGCGACATGATAGCAGTGTTCCAATATTTGAGGGGCTGGCAAAAAGACTTAGAACTTAGCGACAACTTTATTGTCACTTTGAATCTACACTAATTGGCATATATTAAAATGAAATTTCATTGCATACAGCTCTCAAAAGGTCCCCGCCTCTAATATGCACTTTATAAACATGACAAGATAAATAAATAAATGCAAAATTATGCATGTATCCCAATATACAATATGACATGGAGAAACAACACTGTCCAATTTGGATGTATATATACAAGTGCATGGTGAGAGAAACAAATCTTGTGAGTTTACCAGACGGATGGCATAGGGAACAAAGCTGTTATAGAATCTGGAAGTCATGCTAGAAATACGTCGAAACCTCCTTCCAGAGGGGGGAAGACGAGGGGGGTCAACCTATTTTCTAAAGCACCAGAAGGGAAGACAAGAAACAATGGATGGAAACGAATGAAGGAGAGCAGCAACCTAGAACTAAGAAGAAATCTCCTGATGGTGAGAACAATAAACCAGTGGAATGGCTTGCCTTCAAAAGTTGTGGGTGCTCTATCACTGGAGGCTTTTAAAGAGTCTGGGCATCTGTCTGAAATGGTATAGAGTCTCCTGCTTGAACAGAGGGTTGGACTAGAAGACCTCCAAGGTCCCTTCCAACTGTGTTATTCTGCTTCTGTGAGATAGGCAGACATATAAATTATTTAAATAAGGAAATAAGCACAGGACTAGAAAAGTTTTGGACCTCCAGATATTGCTGAACTTTAATCCTACATTTCCAGCTTTTGGACCAGTGGTGAGGAATGTTGCAAATTGCCACTTAGCAAATCTGGAGGTCAGCCTCTCCTGGAATGACACAGAATTTTTGTTACTGGCTGGCAATCAAATATATGCCCCATTGGATAATTCTGTAGCTCCTGTTCCATCTTAGCTCATCTCAAAAAGCTAAGGAGAGCCAGACCTGCCAGTATTTGGATGGGAGGTAAATCAAGAATATCCACTGGTTTGAAAACAGATTCCCCATAAGCCCTCCAAAGCTACAGAATTGCAAAGGAAAAAAAAAAGCAACTTTGCTCCGGCAGAATGAGCAGAATGAGTGCAGAAACAATAATTAGGTCTGAAGCTAGTTCGGCACAAAATCTTCATGTAAAAGTGGCTGCTGTTAATTTAGAAAGTACAGGTAGTCCTTGATTTACAACAGTTCATTTAGTGACCGTTCAAAGCTACAACGGCATTGAAAGATGTGACATGACCATTTTTCTCAGTTATGACCTTTGCAGTATCCCCATGGTCATGTGATTAAAATTCAGATGCTTGGCAACTGGTTTATACTTGAGATCTTTGCTGTGTCCCACACACTTTGCTGTGTGATCCCCTTTTGCGGCCTTCTGGCAAGCAAAGTCAACGGGGAAGCCAGATTCACTTAACCATGTTACTAACCTATCAACTGCAATGATTCTGTGACAAGAAAGGTTGTAACATGGGGCAAAACTCACTTAACGACTGCCTCACTTAACCACAGAAATGTTGGGCTCGATCGTGGTCATAAGTCGAGGACTACCTGTGCATATATGTATCATTAATCATTTATATCCTCATTCTCTGCTCGCAAAGAGTTCCTCTGGTACAAGAAGTCCTCGACTTATGACCTCAGTTGGAGCCGAAACCTCTGTCGCTAAGGGATGCAGTTGTTAATCGAGTCAGGACTGATTTTACAAACCTTTTTTCCTCAGTTGTTAAACGAGTCACGTGGCTGTTAAGTGAATCCGGCTTCCCCATTGACTTTGCTTGTCAGAATCCCCTCTGGGATGCTTCAAGCATTGTAAACGCTTGATGGTTGTCGAGCAACCACCATATTCTGATCATGTGACTACAGGTATGCCGTGATAATCATAAGTGCAAGAACCAGTTGTACGTTACTTTTTTCGCAGCATTGTTTATCGAATGGTTGATAAACGAATGGCCATAAGTCAAAGGCTACCCGTATGGTAAATAGCACACATCTGATGATGACTCCAATTTTAGCAGATGTTCCCCTCCTATTGAAAAGATCTGGAAGACCATACTTACAATTATTAATGACACCACCTAGAGGATCGCCTTTGAAGTCAAACTCAATATCCATGTATTTTCCCTGGAGAGAAAAAGAAACAGAGGGGAACATTTGGATTCGAATGAGAAACCTTGAATCCCTCATGGATGTGAAGGCTTTCCTGCCGACACATCCAAAAAAAAGGGGGGGGGGTTGTGTTTTTGTTTTGTTTTTTGTTTTGCTTTGGGCTAGTTTAAGGTATTGCATAGACATGTAGCTGGGTGCGTTTGAAGCTTAACGCTATGAAAACAGAGGAGTGGTATTTGAAAAACTAATCTACTTATTGTGATGTGAACAATAAATGCCTCAGCAGGTGGCAGCACTTGAATGATCTTGTTTGAAGTTGGAAGCCAAGCTTAGTCTGCTTGCATGGGAGATAACCACAGCTCTAGGTTAAACCATATTCAGTCTAGCATTCTGCAAAAGACAATAGCGGCCCATTTCTGTGTTGTAGCCTGGCTGTATCCCTGAACTCATCAGGAGTTGATCTTGATTGAAAGAAGAATTTCCTATTGTAAAGCTCTATACAGATTAGCATTTCAGGTGACACAAAACAATCGGTTGGTTTTGTTGCAATGGTTTGACTTATTTATTCTTCTGGAAATTGTCCGAAGGCAGTAACTAAGGATCAAATTACTTTTGATGTGTATACATTTCCCAGTGCACAAGTAAAAGTTACATATGGGATCTAGATAATTCTCCTTTCCTTCTTTGCTCTAAATTCTCATTACTGCAACGTGAAAGATCTTGAGACACATCTTTTATTGTTAACGCACTTTCATGAGCTACAACATGTCCAGTTAGAAATGCATTTAAATTATGTCGGGTTTTTTTTTTTTCTATAGCAATTGCTTCACAGCACAATTTCATTATGTTCTATATGGGGGAACTGACTGTAGAACACAAAAATGAAATGTTGCGCTACACAAGAATTGTTTTGGTAGATTCCAGGAAGGGCTTACATCATTCACTCTGCTCTTCTGAAGTCAGGGTGAATGTTAAATGTGATTTAATTGTACAAGTTCGGTCACAATTCTGTTTCTAATCTTCTTAAAAACATGTTAACCTTCAAAATAGCAAAAATAGAATTGTGTACCTGGAAAAGTCCAAGTAAGTTTGTGTGTTAGACAGAGGGAAAAAAAGAGAGAATAAAGAAGCACTCCCACTGTTTCTAAAAGTAAAAAGATAAATTTACTTGCCTCTATGACTAGCAGAAGCAGAATAAATTATGCAGAATGTTTAATTGACCCTTATCATTTATGCAGGTCAGATCATCCCATTTTTCTTTCTGCACCACTTGAGTTGTAGAATTGGATGCAGGACCCAGGACTGAAAAAAACTGTAAATCTAGATTTGCTCCCAAGTCTAGATCTATAACGCATATCTTCTATGAAATATTAGAAGTTGTGCTAGATCCACTCAGTAGTAATTCTCCATCAAATACTTACAAATCGGGAGGAGTTGTCATTGCGGATGGTTTTGGCATTCCCAAAGGCTGAAAGAAGAGGGGGAAAATGCTCATTTCCCTAGGATTAATTTTGTAGGCAAGTCTAGCTGTTGGCAGCACAGCATTATAAAGCCTTGAGGCAAAATTAGGGAGGCAATATACCAGTAAATATAGACCAGGGGTCCCCAAAGTGCTCATTCATTGACCACCTTCATGAAGTTTCAGATTATTCATTGACCCCCAAACATTCATTATATGAAAACAATTTAATAAATATTGCTTTAATTAATAGTACTATGAATAACAACAATAACAACAATGAATAATCCCATGGATAGTTGGTGGTCAATACTGACCACTTTGGAGAACCCTGGTGCAATATAGACCAACAATAAAGAAAAACAACTGTCAGTGCATCAGTTTCCCCCCAATTTGATGCCTTCTAATATATTAGCCAACCAGTATAGCCAATAAGCATAGGGGAGAATTCCAACCAACATGTTGAGGATACTTCTGGAAAAGTTGGAAAAGGTGACTTTGCCACAGCCAACTTGCCACGGCCATCTTGCTGCAGAACAACTCTCTACAGCCAATTCCATGCAGTGTGATAAATGTTATCCACCACTGTTTCTTTGACATTATATCCATTGACAAAAATGGAAATAATGTTGAGGAAACAGTGGCAAGTAACATTTATTGTGTTGAGTTATCCCATGTGGAATTTTCCATGGTGAGTTGGCCTACTATGAGTTGGACATTGTGAGCTGTCCTGCGGCGAGATGGCTGCGGCAAGTTGGCTGCGGTAAACTGACCTTTTCCAACTTTTCCAGAAGTATCCTTAACATGTTCGCTGGTGGCAGCAAGATGGCCACAGTGAGTTGGCTGAGGCAAATTGTCCCATTCCAGAAGGAGGGGGGAGGGAAGGTCTTTCAGTCTTTCTTATTGTAAAGGAACTATATAAATATCCCAGTGCTCCCAGGATTGCAAAAACAAAAAAAAGTAAAGGAATTTCTTTTAAACTTGGTTTTAATCCTTGTTAGCCCAGAGCCTTCTATGAGTGAGCACTTTAGAAATTGAAATTATAAATAAATAAATGCATTTCCTCCCTCATGTCCCAAAACGTATGATTATTTGATGTTTTCTTGCTAACTGGTAATGTTTGGCAGGAGCACAAGGAAAACAGAGCAGGGACTCTACCAGTGCCCATGCTCTATTAATCCCATTGTCCTATAAATTTTATATATTTATTTAGCATACGGCATCTATAGAGATCACGCAATCACTGATATACAAATTTAGTTTAAATAAAGTGTATGTATGTATATATGTATATATATATGTATTTTCTGAAGTTTTCGCGGGCGTTTGTATATAGGTCTTTGCTTATTCAGATCTTCTCCTGCGTAAAATTGGAAGTGTCTTGGCGACGTTTCGACGAAGTCTCATTCGTCATCTTCAGGCTGGTGTTCTCGGCTTCGTACTTCCAGGAGCAACTTCCAATTTTACGCGGGAGAAGACCTGAATAACCAAAGACCTACATATACATGTATATATATACATACATACATACATATACATATACATATACATATACATATACATATACATATACATATACATATACATATACATATACAATATACATATACAATATACATATACATATACATATACATATACATATACACACACCAGAGGTGGTTTTCAGCAGTTTCTGACCAATTTTGGAGAACTGGTAGTGGAACTTTTGAGAAGCTCAGAGAACCAGTAGTCAGAATTCTGACTGGTCCCGCCCCCATCTATTCTCTGCCTCCTGAGTCCCAGCTGATCAAGAGGAGATGGGGATTTTGCAGTAATCTTCCCCCTGGATTGGTAAGGGAATTGAGATTTTACAATATCTTTCCCCTGCAACGCTCACCAAGCCATGCCCACCAAGCCATGCCACGCCCACCAAGCCATGCCCACCAAGCCATGCCACGCCCACCAAGCCACGCCCACAGAAATGGTAGTAAAAAAAATTGAAACTCACCACTGATACACAGATACACATACAGTATACACACACACACATACACATGTACACATACATATACATACATACATACATACATACATATATATACACACATACATATATGTTTGTGTGTGTATCTATGTATGTATGTATATAGATGGTATTATTTCCTATATTGTATTGTCCAAAATGGGATAGATGTTATAATTCAATATCTAAAGAAGTTAACCATTTCTAACTGCTTCTGGTGCAGCTGCCATGAGATGATCCCAGTTGCCCTTAAATTTCCTGAGAAGAAATTCTTGAACTATATGTGTTATAGTTGTTTCGGTGCATCACAGTTGCATTGCGGACTCTCGGCCATTCCCCATTTATAAGGGGCTGTGCCTTATAAATCATGCCAGTGGTAAGTTAGGGATTGCCATTACAGACAGCAAATTTTATACAGTACTGGTATTATTTTTTTCTTTGTCAATTCAAGAGCTGGAGAACAGATCTTTGACTCAGCTGTGAAGAAAAACTCCAACAACCACTCCTTATAACCGCTGCAAATGCAGTGTAAGTGCCCAATTGGAAGATGTGCACTTTCTCTTCAACAAAATACTGTTTTTGTATTACGGGGAAATGTGATAATAGGTAATTGCCCAGTGAATGCCTATATGTACTGGTCAGCTCCTATAGAATTGATCCCTCCCTTACAAAGGCTGCAAATACATACCTTCCAGGACAGGATTGGACTGTAGAAGCTGTTCCTTGACACGATTCACCTCCTCCCCTTTTCCACATACAGCTGCCACATAGGACATTACTAACTTGCTGGCCTCTAATGAAGAAAAGGTGTGAGCAGCAAAGAATCAGTGAGAGAATATATGACGTGGTACTAGGGATATTTAAAAAGACCCAGTTTTGGTGAGGTGAATAGGACACAAGGCTAAAAATCAGAAGGCAATGCGATCAAGTCCTTCCCTAGGCCAGCTGGGTCACCTTGGGCCAGTCTTTCTCTCTTAGTCCCTAAAAAGGAGACAAGGACATGTCAAAGAGGAGAAAGGGTGGGATTCAGCCGGTTCGGACCAGTTCAGGCGAATTGGATGTTAATTTTAATCTGCTTCGTTGAACCGGTTGTTCCAAGGACTGGTTGACCCTGCCCACCCCTCCCCTCCGAGGAGTCTCCATGTGGCCAGGTAAATGCAAGGCATGCGCAGAGGCTCTGGGAGGGAAAAAATGGGCCAACAAAATTACCAGAAGTCCGGAAATGCACCCATTCTGGCCTCTGGAGGACCTCTGCTGCCCAGGAGAGGCCATTTTCACCCTCCTGGAGGCTCAAAAAAAGCCTCCGGAGCCTGGGGAGGGTGAAAATGGTCCCGCCCGGGTGTGGTGCAGGAGGCCAAGTAGGCCACGCCTCCATGGCCATGCCCATCCAGCAACTAGGCAGTGAACCAGTTGCTGAAATTTTTCAAATCCACCCTTGAGCATACACTATCCTGTCTTGTTCCCTATTCAGAAAAAAATCCTTAGTAGGAATCCACTACTAAACAATCCCTAATGCAGGTGGCTATCCAGTCCCAGATAATTCTTTTTATTTCTCTGCAAAGAGACCCACAGTTTGAGACAGGCTGTGCCACTGCTTAAGCCCTCTTAAATCATGAGGAAATTCCTCCTTGTGATCCTAGAAAGCATTTAGAACTTCAGTCTGAATTGTTTGTAGGCATCTGGTTTACATTATTTAGGAAGGAGAGAGGGCACATCTATTATGCCCCACCCCAACGATGCCATTGAAGTGATGTCCTGGTGCCTGGAAGCTGTGCGGGTCTGGATGGGGAGAAACAGGCTCTGACTAAACCCCTCCAAGACCGAGTGGCTGTGGCTGCCAGCGTCCTGATATAGCCAGCTGACGCCATCACTGACTATTGGGGGCGAGACATTGGCCCCCACGGAGAGGGTTCACAACTTGGGCGTGGACGCACGGCTGTCTTTAGAAGAACACATGACAGCCGTGCCAGGGGGGCTTTTTATCAGGTTCGCCTGACACACCAGTTGCGTCCCTTTCTAGATCGGGACTCCCTACGCATGGTCACTCATGCTCTTGTGACTTCCCGCCTGGACTACTGCAATGCTCTCTACATGGGGCTCCCCTTGAGGTGCACCTGGAGGCTCCAACTGGTCCAGAATGCGGCCGCATGGGGAATTATGGGAGCGATGTGGCGCTTCCATGTGACACCTCTCCTGCGCGAGCTGCACTGGCTCCCGGTGGTCTTCCGGGTGCGCTTCAAGGTGTTGGTGACCACCTTTAAAACGTTCCATGGCTTAGGACCTGGGTATTTGCGGGACCACCTTCTGCCGCCAATAGCCTCCCACCGGCCAGTATGCTCGCACAGAGAGGGCCTCCTCCGGGTGCCGTCGGCCAGACAGTGTCGGCTGGCGACCCCCAGGGGGAGAGCCTTCTCTGTGGCGGCGCCTACCCCTGCAGGGGTAGGTCATCTGGAATGACCTACCCCTGGAGATACGCAGGATACCAGACCTCCGGACCTTTCGTCGGGCCCTAAAAACCCATCTGTTCCATCTAGCTGGGCTGGCTTGATCCCATCCTCTGTTTTAAATTGAAATTGATTTTAAATTGGATTGTTTTAATTATCGGCCAAAAATATTTAATATTTTTAATTGCTTTTAATTTTTGTATACCATGTTTTATTCTGGCTGTTCACTGCCCTGAGTCCTCAAGGGGAAGGACAGTTTATAAATTGAAACAAACAAATAAATAAATAAACAAATAAATATTATATCACTCCATGTGAATCAAGAATATATCCCCCATGGAGGAATAATTTCCATGTAACTTGCCACCGAAGCAGTAGCAATTGTAGAAGAACTCTCTCCAACCTGGTAGTCCCAGACTGGTTGCACAGCTACTGCTATCATCCCAAGGAATGGAGCCAATAGCAGAGGTGGGTTTCAGCAGGTTCTGACCAGTTCTGGAGAACTGGTAGTGGAAATTTTGAGTAGTTCGGAGAACTGATAAATACCACCTCTGACTGGCCCCGCCCCCGTCTATTCTCTGCCTCCTGAGTCCCAGCTCATCAGGAGGAAACGGGGATTTTGCAGTATTCTTCCCCTGCCACACCCACAAAGCCACACCCACAGAACTGGTAGTAAAAAAATTTGAAACCCACCACTGGCCAATAGGATTTTCTGACTAGAGATGAGGGGTATTCTAGCCCAATACAACACAGCCTGTGGATGTTTGCTTCAATTGCTTAAATTTGTAGACATCTGGCAGATGTCTAATTCTAATGAACTACTTTGCCCCTGCGTTCCCTCTCCCGCTTCTATATTCTGCTTCATTGATTTGAGAAAGCTCATATTAAAATATATTTATTTAAAGAGAGCCCTTCAAGAGTGGTCTGCTCCCATGCTATTTAGATGACAGTTGAAAAACGTATTGATCTCTGCTCATCTCTGAGTACTTCAGATACGCAGCTCCTAACACTAGCAAGAAAAAGGACAGAAGAAGCAGAATTACAAATGTTAGGCAAAGTTATCAGAATGTCTTCCCCCCACAAAGTTTGAGGATGGGAAGAAGATGATTGCGCAACAAATCCTCTTGCTTTGAAGACTTTCCCATCCCTTTTGGTGTTTTCAGTCACATCCCCTACCTGTCCCTGTAGTAGCCAACTCAATTCATGAGTTATCCCACCCCTGGTTTTCTCCTGCCCTTCCAAGCTCCGCCAAGCTTGGCTAGGAGTTGCCTCTTGCCAATGCTTTCTTTTTTCTCGGCCCATCTTGAGGAACCTAGAAACCCTCACTCACCTGTTTTTCCAGCCCCGCTCTCGCCAGTAATAAGGATGCATTGATCTTTGTCTTGATCCTTCAATGAGCGGTAAGCATCATCAGCAATGGCATAACTGGGCAAACACAGGGAGAAGAATGAAGAGGGCTGTTGCTTTGGATTCCCCTAGGACCTGCCTTCTCCCTCTCGTCCCCTGGAATCCGTTCCCGAGAGTTTTTGGGTATGATAATTCCCACTCCATTCCCATCTCACTTACATGTGAGGCTGGACAGCAAAGAAGTTGCAGTTCCTGTACTCTTCCACTGTTTTTGCCGAGTAAATGGGCAGTGGCTGATATGGGTTCAGTGAGATCAACACATTCCCAATGTAGGTCTGTGAGGCAGAAATAGGTTGTTCTCGTTAACAAGATGGCAGCACTCAGGCTGTAGGAGAAAGAGTCAAAGGTTGGATCTGTCCCTTTGTCCCAAAGGTGCTTTTTCAAGAGGCAACTGGACTTTCTGGTTTTTGTTTTGTTCTTCAGCTCTGAACAAGCTTCTCGGATGAGAAGCGAAGCGTCTTCAAAGAAAAACCAGAAAGTCCAGTTGCCTCTTGAAAAAGCACCTTTGAGATAACCATGACCTGAATGACTGAGAATCTCCATAGACATCTGTTCCTCTGGTTCACCATTGCCATTTGCTTCTATTCCTGTTTCCTACTCGGGCTCAGGAAGACCCGGGGGGAACCAGGAAGCAAAGAGGCCTCATTGCCATGATCTTCTTGCTCATCATTTTTTATCTACTTGGCGGGCAAATAGGCTGGTCCCATTCACCGAGTAGAGCAAGGCAGCTGCTCAGCGACCACTGTCAAAACAAAGGCAACAAGAAAGAGCAATCTGCCAGACCAGACAGTTTTGTATATGGACCAAGGGAAGGCCTCTTCTGGGGTTTAGGATTTGGCAATATAATATCTTGGTCCAGTCTTGCTAATGCTGGTAAAGAAGATCTACCCACTGCAGGTCTCCTATAACATGGAGCCTGATAGATTTAATAAATTCCACTGATAGATAGATAGATAGATAGATAGATAGATAGATAGATAGATAGATAGATAGATATTGTATTAATTTTATTTATTTATTTATTTAGTGAAATTATAAACACAGAAGAAAGTGACTTATGACCGGTTTTCACAGCTACAACCATTGCAGCATCCCTAGGATCACGCAATCAAAATTCAGATGCTTGGCAATTGGTTCAGTGTCCCCGGGTCATGTGATCACTTTTTGTGACCCTCTGACAAGGAAAGTCAATGGCAAAACCAGATTCACTTAACTATCG
Organism: Masticophis lateralis; assembly: GCA_030761175.1. Classification (NCBI taxonomy): domain Eukaryota; kingdom Metazoa; phylum Chordata; class Lepidosauria; order Squamata; family Colubridae; genus Masticophis; species Masticophis lateralis. The sequence continues at coordinate 148,986,527 of JAUDYJ010000002.1, forward strand.
TGTTACTAACTTAATAACTGCAGTGATTCACTTAATAATTGTGACAAGATTGTAAAATGGGGCAAAACTCACTTAAAAGCTGCCTCACTTAGCAAAGGAAATTTGGGGCTTCAATTTTGGTCGTAAGTCGAGGACTACCTGTGTTAAAGAGGAGGAATCTGGTTAAGTGGGACCCTGCTGGTGGAATATAGTCTGGAGTCTGGGGAGGGGGGGGGGCTGCATTCCAGAGAAGCAAGAGACAGCAAAAGTTTGGATAGTTTGACTGGGAGAAAAAGGACCAAGTCAGATCCTGCTATGATATTAACAGTTTGTTTTAGTTTGGCAAGATTTCTGTTTATAGCTCAGGAACAATATGAAATTCAACATGTCTTTCTTGGTTTTGGAGCCTGACACCTGCCCTACTTAACAGGCCTTTCCCTTATTGCCTTTTCCCATGGCTCCTTCACTTCCTCATCTTCCCTCCACTTCATCTCATCGGATAATTGATGATTCTAGAAGAATAAACTCTCATGCTACCGATCAATGGATACTGTGCACTATTCCAAGTTTCGTTGCACCAGGGAAAAAAGAAAACACACAGGAAGACTTCAAAGAGAGGATTATTTCATTTTGTAGAAAGTTAAGACTCCTTTGAACCAAGCTCAGCTCTTTATGATTTCATAGACAATTTTTTTTTTGCTAGGGTATGAAAACTGCTTTGCCAAGGTCCCTTTCTGGGATTTAAAAATCCCCCAATTTCCCAGTCTAATCAGGTATCTCTTATCCAAATATGAGCCAGGTCTCACTCTGCTTACTGTTGTGAAGTTTCTTTTTCTGCTTTTGTTTTGTTTTTTGAGACCAAGAACGCTTGGCAAGGTGCTGCCACCTGCCATGAATGAGACGAGGCAATTAGATTCAGTATTTTTTTCCCACTGATCTTCTGTGCTGGGTACAGTTAAATCTGGATGTAATGGATTTTTTTAAAGGAATAAACTCCTGTGGGTTGGGACCTCTTTATTCCAAATCCCTTATTAAATATTTGTGTACTCTGTATAAATAAATGGCAATGATACAAGGAACAAATTATTAGTACTTAGGAGGTACAAGCAAATTGACTTGAATGTTTCCATTAATTTTTGCATTGCTATTAGTTATTCTCTGCTGACTATGCATTGTATTCTCTTAAAGGCCAGTCCTACCTTGGCTTTTAAAGCAGAATTTATGAATAAAAAGTGACCATGAAAAATACAAATATTATTAGGATGGAACCCCCTTAATGTTTCCTATGGTTGAGCACACAGTGTACTTTTGAATAGACTGTGCACAAAAGTTAATTTGGTGTAATAGTGAAGGTGCTGGCTTGGAAACCAGGAAATGGAGACTTGTAGGCTTCCCTTAGGCATGAAAACTGGTGGAGTGATTTGGGGTTCTCTCTCAGCCCGGGTTGTGGTTGTGAGAAAAATAGGAGACAGGAACATTGGATCTATTCACCACCTTGAGTTATAACTAGAAAAAGCAGGATACAAATATAATAATAATGATCGCCTGGGATGCAATCCCAAGACTTCTGAAGCACTATTTGAACACCATCGGCATTGACAAAATCAACATTGATCAATTGCAAAAGGCAGCTCTATCTGAAGCAGCTTACATCCTGTGATGGTACCTTTAATGCCATCTAATAACAATATTTGTCTGTCTCAAATCTTGGGATGGACTCAATAGATATATAAAAATGCCAAAACCAGTCTGCCAACTGTGTGACCAACAACAACAACAACAGCAACAACAACAATAATAGTTTCAATTTTGAGAAGTGACTGCTCTCAAAATGGAAGGTGACCTCTATCTGAAGAATTGCCTGGTTTAATCAGAGGAAGTCGTCCATCCACAATAAGGAACAGAAGATACATGGATCATCCTCCTATGGAGATGTCCTGCTTTCCTTTTATAGCACTTTTTTTTTCATTTTGCAGCAATGCATAATAAGCAGCACATGAAAATATTTATGAAAACCATTTGGCCCTTTGTGTTGGTTGTATTCTTTTTTTTCCTCCTTTTTAGGATCGTAGCGGTGGTTGTGACACAGTGAAAGTATCTGCTCTGATTGCATACATCCTAGTAGATCTTTGCAGGTTCTAATCTTGTTGACCCTAAACGAACAGACTCCCAGATTTGTTGTTCTCTGTATCCCTCCCCATCTCCACTTACATAGATTTCTTGATGTTCGAAGCGTTTCTTTAAGTTCTGCATCAATGTGTCTTCAGTCAGCGGCTCCAACAGCACCAGGTCTCCTACACCCACAGAGTCAAGCACTGCCATGCTCTCCATGGTGCAAGAATGGCCGGGATTCCAAACACAGAGGAAAGTAACCTGCAAGTGAGTGAGTCATGGGTTAAATCCAGATGTTTTTGCCATACAATCAAGAGCTTTTCACACAATGACTCATGAAAAACAGTTGCAGATTCTTGGTTTCATTCTTGGTACCAATGACAATCCGTAGATAATAAAGTGCAAAAAAAAAAAAAAAAGCATAAAGACCACTGTGTGTTTTACAACAGTAGAAATAATCAAATAATTAAGATGATCTAGGTCACTGCTTGACTAACTGTGCAATTTAGAGAATGGCCCATAAATGGATGTTTTGGAGAAAGATCCCAAGAATACCATGTACAACCAAGAAAACAAACTGATGGACCATTGGACAACTCAGTCCAGAGTTCTCTTGAGGCATAAATGAGCAGACTCAAATTATCCTATTTTGGACAGTATGTGAAGATCTTGGTCTCTGGAAAAGACTGTAATGCTGAGAGAAATGGAAGGAAATAGAAGAAGAGGATGACCAGCAGCATGGTAGATGAACTCAATTACAGTGGTAATGGGTACCATTCAAAGATCTGAAAGATCAGATTAGAGACAGATTGCCATGGAGAAAATCCATATAGCAATAGCGCTTAGACTTATATATCGCTTTACAGTGCTTTACAGCCCTCTCTAACTGGTTTACAGAGTCAGCCTATTGCCCCCAATAATTTGGGTCCTTATTTTACCCACCTCGGAAGGATGGAAGGCTTTGAACCAGTGAGATTTGAACTGTCAAACTGCTGGCAGCCGGGCAGTCAGTAGAAGTAGCCTGCAGTGCTGCATTCTAACCACTGCGCCACCACAGCTATCTATCTTATTGTTAGGAGTCAAAAATGACTTGACATATAATCAATCAGTCAATCATGACTGTATCATGACTTTTTTGCCTTTGCAAAGCCGGAGTGGGTGTGGCCTGCATGTGATGTATCTGACCTGCAGGCTGCCAGTTTGACACCCCTGACATTGCTAGTTTATGGCTTGATATACTGCAGAAATCCTAGTTCATGGTTTAGCATGTGGGTTTGTTCTGTAAACGATTGTAGGAACACTGCTCTATATTCTTTTAATTCAAAAAGAAACAATGCTGTGGCTTTGAGCATCTGGTATTCTCTTTATAGAAGAGGCAAGAACAAGTTAGCAAATATCCTAACAAATGCAGCCTCCTCCATTTTAGAACGTAAGTGGAGAGGTAGAATGTAATGGCCAACTCTGAATTGTCCACCCAAAGGTGCTTTTTCAAGAAGCAACTAGACTTTCTGGTTTTTCTTTGAAGATGTTTTGTTTATCATCCAAGAAACTTCCTCAGCTCTGAATTGTGGATTTCTCTTCCTTCCCTCCCCCTCTCTCTTTGATCAATATAGCTAGGTCGGTTTTCAAGGAAAATATGTATAGGAAGGCCTAAAGACTACCATTTCGGAAATGTTTTGGGTATACCTCCTTCTTTCCTTCCACCCGTCACATATACATCCTGTAGCCCCATTGATTCCTACACCAGCTGACAGCTGTGGATGATGCAACTTCCTGCTCTAGCTCAGTCTTTGCCAGCCCATTACCCCATGCTTCTCGGTGGCATTTAACCTCTTTCCTTCTGGTTCCAAAGCATTGCTCCCTGTAAAAAGTAACACCCTCCCCCCAGAATAGTTTGCTACTGGGGCCTTCTTCAAAAGGAATTGCCATTTTGTAAGCAAATCAAATGAACTGGTCGCCTTGACTTGCAGTCCAAAATCTAGAGACTACCAGCCAGTGGTGGGTTTCTACTGGTTCGGGCAAACTGGTAGTGGTGGAGACAGGAGGCTCCACCCACCTGCCCGGACATCATCACGGATGCACTGTGCATGTGCAGAAGGTTTTGTGCATGCGCAGAAGTGCCCCGCGCTCGCACGCTCATACGAGCACTCCCCGTTCTGAACCAGTAGCGAAGGTAAGTGGAACCCACTACTGCTATCAGCTGTATCCGCAGGATCCTGTTGGCTTCAGTAAAAGATTGAAAGCAGGATTGTGGTATCAATTGGAAGCTCCACCCTTTGGGGGCCTGGATAGGACACAACAATGCATTTGGAAAGCGGCAGGACTTGCATTATAACACTCTGATGCTGCTTTTGACAGCCTGGCTCCCTCTTGCTTGCCCCTCCAAGGATGCTGCAAGGGCCTATCACCAAGGCAGAATAGAAATCTCAAACTCATCCATAGATCTTGAGTCATAACATCCAATTATTTTAAACTAAGCCTATCTGGGAGCCTTGATACACTTTGAACCGCAGAACCCCAAGAAGAGTGATTTCTTTCGGGATATTGCTAAATTATTATATACAATATTTTTATTCCATCATTTGTCCAGTAAGACTTCCCAAAAAAATCACAACATGTGATAAGCCATGTCTATCAAAAAGCTTCAGAATCAAGCCCAACGTTGAGAAACAGCAATTTTAAAATACTTAAGTAAAAATGTTTTCCTACAGTGTCTAAAGGCTACTATAGACATGTTTGGCACACTTTCTTAGCCAAGGATATTTGAGAAGCTGGGGTCCACCACTGAAAAAGCCCTCTGCTTGGCCCTGACAGATACATTTCCAAAGGAAAAAAAACTCTTAGAATTTCAGTAGAAGTACTTAAGTCACTGGACAGCTTGCCTTAAAGAAAAGGATTCCTTTTGCTCTCAAACTATGTGGAGTCTTCAAAGGAAAATACCACCCTACTGTACTGGAGCCAGAAATGAATTAGCAATCAAAGCTGTTTTGTTGTTAAGGCTGAAGTAATGTAGATAAATCAAGTGACAGCCGTTAATGTCTACTATATGCGCAGCTGAAGCTTTTCTCATTGCTGAATCTCCATGCCAGAAATAGTTTCAGCATCACATTTTTGCCCACGATGCAGTTATCAAACATGCAGAGTGTTCCCCCTCTCTCCACCAGAACAATGATTTGATCCTGTAATTATTTTTATCCTGCCTTTTCTCCAAGAAGCCTGGTTCACTTCCCGAATTTTATCTTTGCAAGAAGTTGTAAAAAAAAGTGGGCTGTGCTTGCCAAAATGTATTGCTGCTTCTACAGAATAATAGAGTTGGAAGGGATCCTGGAGGTCTTCTAGTCCAATCCCTGCTCAAGCAGAAACTATTCAGACAAGTGGCTGTCCAGTCTCTTTTTAAAAGCCTCCAGTGATGAAGCATCTACATCTTCTGAAGGCAAGTCGTTCCTTTGGTTAAATGTTCTCACTGTCAGGAAATTTCTCCTTAGTTCTAGGTTGCTTTTCTCCTTGATTAGTTTCCATCCATTGTTTCTTGTCTTGCCTTCTGGTGCTTTGGAGACTAGGATGATCTCCTCTTCTTTGTGGCAGCCCCTCAAATATTAGAACATTGCTATCATGTCACCCTTAGTCCTTCTTTTCTCTAGACTAGCCACAGCCAATTCCTGCAACCGTTCTTCATATACGTTATCTCCAGGATCCTAATTACCTTTGTTGCTCTTCTCTGCATTCTTTCCAAAGTGGTAACATCTTTTTAATAATGTGGTGACCAAAACTGGATGCAGTATTCCAGGTGTGGTCTTACTAGGGTTTTATACAGTGGTACTAATACTTCATGTGATCTTGCCTCTATCCTTCCTTCTTTACCAGCATTAGCAACCAAGAATTGGATTAGTTGTTTTGGCTGCTCCGGCACACTGCTGGTTCATATTTATATGATTGTCCACCAGGACTCCAAGACCCAGGGGTGGGTTCTAAATTTTTTTTACTACCAGTTCTGAGGGAGTGGTTTATTTCATGGGTGTGGCTTGGTAATGTGACTGGGTGGGCATGGCCAACTTTTTTTTTTTTACACTTTTAAAACCATTTTTCTATAACCTTAAGAGATTGCAGAAAAAAAATGATTTTAAGAGCCTCTGACGATCAGGCAAGTCAGCTGGGATCATCAGAGGCTTTTCAAAGCATTTTTTCCCCCTACAACCTCTTTGGCCGATCGATCATCAGAGGCCTTTAAAAAAAAAATTAAAAAGCATTTTTTTGGCTGAAGAGGTTGTAGAAAAAATGCTTTTAAAAGTAAAAAAAAAAAGCCTCTGATGAGGTGGGTGGGGTAAGCGAGTGGGCGACCGGGCCGGGGACCAGTTTGGGGGCATGGTCAGCCAATGTTAGTACTGGTTCTCCGAAATACTATACTTATTTTTACTACCAGTTCTTCTGAACCGGTGTGAACCGGGAGCAACCCACCACTACCAAGATCCCTCTCACAGTTATTGCTTTTGAGCCAGTTTTCACCTAATCTGTCCTTGTACATTTGATTTTTCCTGCCTAAGTGTAAATCCTTACTTTTCTCTACTTTTGGTTCTTCTGAAAGAACCAAAATGCCATCGCTACTATGAACCACTCCTCAAAAAGTCTTGAGCGATCACATTTCTCCCCTGCTTTATTAGATGGAAGTCACAGACCGGAAGGATTCTGCAATAATTCAAAAGCAATACCTTCCAGCTCAGCTAATCCAGCTCCTGCACTGATTCTGCTCTCTGTAATGTTCAGTATCACCAACCCAGGGTTAAAATGCTACTAGTTCGTACTGGTTCGGCTGAACCGGTAGCGATGGCGGTGGCTGGTTCAGAGAACCGGTAGCGACGGCAGCGTGAGGCTCCACTCACCCGTCCGATCATTGTTTGCATATGCACAGAGGGTCCACGTGCACGCATGCACTTCCAAACCGGTAGGGAACGTAAGTAGATTTCACCCCTGCACCAATCCATATTCTGAGGGCTACCAAACAGGTTCTTCAGCAGATAAAGGGATTGGCTTTTTTCACCTGGGAATTGCACAAACTACCACTGGGAAATGGCTGTTTCCAATCTGTTTTCTGGTGATAAAGATCTTTTATGGCTCCCTAATGACCATGTTAAGAGGGACCAGTCAGTTAGTGCTGCTGACAGAGCTTTATCGTACTTTCTTGCTGAATCTTCTCTTGAGTAAATAACCACTGACTCAACTTAGACAAGGGCTAAATGCTTTGCTAAGTGAGATTGCATAAGGATGGTGAAGCCATGCCAGGAAAATGTCTGCCTTGGCTCCCTGCTCTCCCATTTCACCCTCAGTCAGCATCCTAAGGGAAAAAATATACATGCATATATTAACGCACACTGCAATTGCCGGTACCACAGATCCAAACAGAAGGACACCCACATTTTTTATAAATTCTTGAAATTATAATTTTTCTAAAAATTGTATGTCTAGACACACCTGCCAGCTGGAAGAAAAAAAACAGCTGAAATACCTTTTCATTGCAGCCTTCTCATCCACATTATATTAAACAGGCTTAGTGGGTGGGCCTATGATCATACAATTGAATATTTCACATAAAGACTGCCAACAGAATGTCCTCTATGTGTATTGACAGTGTACATTCCAGAAATTTACAGTCAGCCACCAGGATGCCTGGTTAGAGATTGTTGTGCTGCTTAAACGTGAAATAAAACCAAAACAAAGTGGAAGGAGGATTTGAGCAGGTAAATAAATTCAAGGATATGATTCAACAATCTTGTTTTCAAATGCTGACCGTAAAAAAATAATTATGAGATATGCATATAGTAAAATTGAGTTGACCATTCCATTTTACCTCAAGATTCATCAGCCAAGCTTAAGAGTGTTTTTAAATACTGACTCGGAAGCAAATTTAAAATTAAGCATGACATTTTAGAGGCAAGAGGGCAGAATTGTTGAATGTTAGAATCCGATCAAATTCCACTTGACCTTGATATAAAAGATCATATACTAAAAATTGAAATGCTTAGAGCTACCTATTGAACATAATTACATGACTGAAGGAGCCAATAATGTAAGATTAACCCCTGCTGAACTGAACTGAATGCAGACGAACGGAGGATATACTCTATATGTAAGGTTCTACTTTTAGTTACCTTATACTAACAGAATTCATACATTGTACAAAGCTACAATGTGGTTTGTTCATTTTATGGGCTTGTTCATTTTGCATAAGGTTGCCTGCCATACTTGACTTACAAGATCCCCATATAGAACATACAGAATGTTTGTTACATACAGATAATCCTCAATTTAACAATTCATGGCTTAGCAGCCATTCAAAGTTACAATGGACTTCCTCCAAAGTCCATTGAAGTTCTGACTTCCTTTGAAGTTCTGACATCTGTCCACCCCCATGTCATGCGGCATGTATGGTCATTTGCAACATCCCGCAGTTGTGTGATCGTGATTTACAACATTTGTTGCCAGAAACCGGCATTTACTTCCCATTGTACAATATTGTACAAGTGAACATTGGACGTACACTTAATATCCATTGCAATCATATTAAAAAAATCATAAAATCAGTCAAGGTCATGTGGTGACCCGCTTACCCTGCACACTTACAACCAAAATTGTGGGCTCAATTATGATTGTAAGTCGAGGACTATCTGTGTCTATAAATAAATATTGTATAGAGGAAAATCCACCAAAAACCTATCTAGATATTAGTTTTTTTCATCCTGTAGAAATTCCTTTGACTAAACAAGGGAGCTCTCTTTTCACATTCCACTTACCCAAAACCCCCTTTCCATTACGTGTAATGATGAGGTTATCCATTCAGTTGTGTTTGACACTTGGATTATATGCAAATTATAACTAATTCAAAAGAGAACAAATTGAGAGAGGCTACAGTGAGGCATGGAGACAGAGAGACAATTCTTTATGGCTGCTAGGCATCCTTTTCAAGTTGTTTTGTTCATCCTATTTACAATATATCTTCCAATTTCCTCTGACAATTTATCCCATTTCATGCATATTCTTACAGATAGGAAATTAGGCCAGTATGTAATCCTGGTCCTTCCTTTTCCTTTAATTCAAGCTAAGCTTGCTGTGTCTCAATGTTAACAAAAACAAAAAAACAAAAAACAACGAGGCTCTAGAGATTTCTCTTCTGGAGGAAAGTTAACTCCTTCCTTTTCTTCTGCAAATTTCCCGTCTTTTGGATGCCAAACTATTTCTCATCTCACTTGCTCTTCTCTGAAGCGACTAGATTTTTTTGGCGCCTTTGTCAAATTGTTGTAACACAAAGTAGGGTAGAAGTGGAAAAAATTTTCCTTCAGCAAAGCCTAACTGACAAGGAAAGGGACAAACCTGTAATAAGAGAAGGGGAATATGCTGTGTTTAATTTTGTTGTGAGGCAGCTAACCATAGTTTTGAATTACCTTTCCAGTAAAGAAGCTCAGACAATACACTTACACAATCTGGTGCCTCTACCACAAGCAAATACCAGGATGTTCAACAGGATATCAGTAGTATATATGTGTGTAAAACATGAAGGTTATTATACATCAAGTGCATATTTAACAATATGTTTTGGCCCCTACAACGAACTATAGGTAATCCTTGATTTACAACCACAGCTGAGCTCAAAATGTCTCTTGTTAAGCAAGACAGTTGTTACGTAAGTTTTGCCCCATTTTACAAGTTTTCTTGCCATAATTCTTCAACGAATCTGGCTTCCCTATTGATTTTGCTTGTCAAAAGGTCACAGTGACCCCAGGGACATTGCAACCATCCTTAAATACTTGCCAGTTGCCCAGCTCCCCAATTTTGATCATGTGACCATTGCGATGCTGCAGCAACGGTCGTATGAAAAACAGTCATAAGTCACTTTCCTCAGTGCCGTTGTAACTTCAGTCGCTAAATGAGTGGTTGTAAGTCAAGGACTAACTGTTGCACTTCACTTGAAAGCTATTGTAGCTGGGCTACAAAACGTAACCTGACCATTACCTGGGAGCAAAGAGAGTCAGAAAAAGCCAACTTTTTACTGCCTCTTAGTCATGATTTAGGTTACTGAAGTCTTAAGTGTCACTTCCTATCCTTGTGGTTTTCTTGGTAAAAAAAAAAAAAAATCGGAGCAGTTGATTATTGTCTCCTCCAGTGTAGTATGAAGCCTTTGCCATTGTCACCAAGGAGACCAGCCTCGTGTAGAAACTAGGCCTGGTGGCTCAGCAGACTAAAGCATTGTGATTAACTCCAGCTGTCTGCAATTACTGTAAGTTTGAATCTCACCAGGCTCAAGGTTGACTCAGCCTTCCATCCTTTCTAAGGTGGGTAAATTGAGGACCCAGTTTGTGGGGGCAATAAGCTGACTTTGTATAAATATACAAAAGTATGAAGGCTATTGCTTAACGCATTGTAAGCCACCCTGAGTCTCCGGAGAAGGGCGGCATATAAATCAAATTAAAACAAACAAACAAAAAAAAACCCTATGGGGTCACTAGGAGTGCTACGTAACAGCACTTTAGTCCACTGCACCACCAAGAATGCCAAAAGCATTAAATAAACAAGAGTTTAATGCTGGGAAAGGAGAACTTACATGAGAAAGAACCTCAGCATAACTCTGCCTTGATTCTGTTTATATATAATGGAGGAAATGTCTCCTTAGTTCCAGGTGGCTTCTCTCCTTGATTAGTTTCCATCCATTGTCTCTTGTCCTGCCCTCAACTGTTTTGAAAAATAAGTTGACTTCCCTTTTTTTTCCTGAGAGCTATAATCCTAATGCATCAGGAGAAGGCAAGTTGGGGAGATTGGCATCCTCTGACTGGCCACTCTTTTCACATGGGTGCAAAACCTGTGTCTCCTGCTAAACTGCAGGAGTCCTACCCAGCAGCTCCACCAACAGCCCCATCAACATAGGACCTTCCTCTTTGCTCTCGGAGGAGAGGGCAGGGGGGTCTCTCCCACCTTGGCAGCCTGCGATTCTTTGAGCTGAAAAAGCCCCTGAAAAATTGCACGAAAGCCTAGAGATCTCCATTTGCTAGAAAGCAAGAAGCACTCCCACCAGTGATAAATACCTGATTATCTGTACATAATGGTTGCCCTTCCTTCCTTCCTTTTTACATTTCAAAAGCACATAACTTAAATAGAAAAAGCTGGGAGAAAAAAAAAGGAAATGGGGCGGGGGGGAGGGACTACAAAACAAAATTTTGTACAAAATAAAATGTATGAAAAACGTACAAAATTTTTAAAAAAGCAAAAATTCACGAAGTAAAAAAAAACATTTAAGAATAAACAAAAAATGTTAAAAGAAGAAAAGAAACGCACTTATTACAAGTGTTCCAAGATCCACATACCATCAGCTATCTTTTCAGAGCACCACCTACTTTATAGCACTTCATAAAACTGCCAGCCTTCAACTTTGATTTGTCAGGTTATCCTGGACTTCGCACATAGCCATAATACTTCAATAACCTTATCTGGTTTGCCTAAATAAACTTTCCAACTGCAATTAGTAATACTTTACTCCCCTGGCAACAGCCAGGAATGGGGGAAGAGGATGTGATTATCTAGTTTGCAAGAAATCACTTGTGCAACTTACATTACAGGTAGGCCTCAACTTAAAAGCGTCCATTTAGTGACCGTTCAAAGTTACAACGGCCCTGAAAAAAAGTTATTTACGTCTGTTTTTCACACAACCGTTTCAGTATTCCCAAGGTCATGTGATCAAAATTTGGCCGCTTAGTAACTGGCTCATATTTATGATGGTCACAGTGCCTTGGGGGTCACCTTTTGTGACCTTCTGACAAGCAAAAGATTCACTTAACAACCTTGTTACTAACTTAACAAACGGTAATGGTTCACTTATCAACTGTGGCAAGAAAAGTCATAAAATGGGGCAAAACTCACTGAACAACTGCCTTGTTTAACAACACACATTTTGGTCGTAAGTCGAGGACTACCTGTGTAGCATGCAGCATCTTACAGAGCAGAAACTATTTTAGGCCTATTTTTCTCTTGTCATGGATGCAAGCTATGGATCCTCCAGCTTCAGACATATACTGTATGCTTTAAGCTCCTGGTGGAAAGGTGGATGTCTTGCATCCATGAGATTATACAGAGAATAGGTAGATTTATCAGATCTTGGCTGCAAAAGTCCAAATGGCCATTAGATGGTATCAAAGATCTGTCTGTCTGTCTGTCCCTCCCTCCCTCCCTCCCTCCCTTCCTCCCTCCATCTAGATAGATTTATTGGCCACCCATCTTACCATGGAGTAACTCTGGGCAGCTAGATATGTAGAAAATATTAATAATTTGTTGTCCAGATTTTTGCAGCCCAGAATCTATCTTTAAGTCAGAATCAGAGGAAGGATGGACAACAGCTCACTGGACAGGAAAGAGAGATGGAGATGGAGTACAGGTAGATCTCGATTTACAACAGTTCATTTAGTGACCATTCCAAGTTACAACGGCACTGGAAAAAGTGACATGACCATTTTTGATACGATCGTTACAGCATCCTTGTGGTCACGTGATCAAAATTCAGATGCTTGACAACTAATTCATATTCATGGCTGTTGCAATGCCTTGCCCTTTTGTGACCTTCTGACAAGCAAAGTCAATGGGGAAACCAGATTTATTTAACAACCAGGTTACTAACTTATCAACTGCAGTGATTCACTTATCGACTGTGGCAAGAAAGGTTGTAAAATGGGGTAAAATGGTCGCTGATTTGCTTCCGGGTGCAATTCAAGGTGTTGCTTGTCACCTTTAAAGCCCTTCATGGCATGGGACCAGGTTATCTGAGGGACTGTCTTTTGCTGGTCACATCTATCTGACCCACCAGAGTGGGGAGGCAAGGAATGTTGCGGGTCCCATCCCCTAGGGAGATATACCTGGTGGGACCCAGAAAAAGGGTCCCACCAAGTACACCTTCTCTGTGTGGCTCCTTGTCTCTAAAACATCATTCCCCCAGAGATTAGAATGGCCCCCACTCTAACACTCTTCTCAAAGGCGCTGTACACCTGGTTGTGCCAGCAGGCCTGTGGAATGCAGAACGGGATGGAGCCCATTAAAGAGCTCGTGTGACATGTTGTTGATGGGGCGTGGCATTATTTTATTATATTAATTTATTATATGATCATTCTCTTTTATTCTTTTTATTGTTTTATATATGAGGTATTTATATTTCTGTAATCCATCTTGAGTCGCCATGTACGAACAGACAGCAATATAAATTTCCTAAAATAATAAAATAAAATAAAATAAAATAAAATAAAATAAAATAAAATAAAATAAAATAAATTTACTTAACAAATGTTTCATTTAGCAATAGAAACCTTGGGCTCAGTTGTGGTCGTAAGTCGAGGACTACCCGTATAACCTTGGCTTTGCTTCTCGAAAGCCACAGCATTCCACCCTAAGAGGGAGGCCATTCTCACAGAAACAAAGAAGTGCTTCATGCTTACTTTTGGAGAAAGCATGTATGCAGCGTGAAAATAATTAGTCTTCTTAAATCTGATGGGTGATAATGGGAATGAACAAGTCAAAGTTCTCCAGTACAGGCAAAGCTCAATCATGTTCTTATATCCTTATGATTAAAGGGCTCTTTAGGCTAAACATTACAGATTGAAGCCATTAACATAGTTAATTATTGTTGGCTTTGCTGAATTAGGTAATACAAATGAGGTAATACAAATGCCTACAGGTGGTGAACAACTGCTGAACTTCAGGAAGGCACTTTATTGTTCTACTTCTGAGCAGGAGAAAGATGAATGGCTTGGAGTGGAGAGAAATGGCAAGTTCATTGTCCTAGTCATTTAGCTGAAAGAGGCAGAAATAACAGTCTCTTTTTCTCTCTGATGTAAGGAAGTAATACTTGTCCTCATGTGATAGTTTCCCTTTGCTTAGGCTCACCCTGTGTATTGCCACAACATTCTTGTCACAAAACTAAATTAGCACTAGCCCTTGATTGTTTTACTTTCAGTTCCTTTAAGAAGAAAAAATTAAACTAAAGGAAAAGAATAAAATTTGACTAAAGGAAAAGAATACACATAAACATGTATTAAGAACATGCTGCAGCCTCAGGATCAAGGAGAGGAGAGGAGAGGAAAGGGGGAAAAGGAGGAAAGGAAATAGTTTTCCACGTTGAAATTTCTCACTTACAGACTATCATAGCTTTATTTACAACTGCTTTATTTAAAGATTTTAATATTCACTGCAGCTATTGAAAACAGATTCTGGGAAATATTATTTCCAAAATAGTATGCTTTGAGTATTTATGAATGAAAACAGACATCGTAGAATGATTCTAGCTAGTTCAACCCGTTAACCCCAATTAAATAATGAATTTATTCCTTGAATAGGAATAAAAGGCTATATTGGTAGACAAGCATACCTCTACTAGCATTATTCACTTCCACTATTTGTACTTTATTTCTCAGCAGAGAACTCCCTCCAAGCTTCAGGTTCAGCATTTTAAAAACCAAGCTCTGACTTGGTTTAGCAATTTGGCTAATCCACCACAGAATTTCTGTCATACATCTCAGAAAGTTGCTTCCAACCATGCATTGAAATAACACAAGCATATTGCTTTATGCAACCTCTCATCTGCTCTGAGGAAAATGTTGTCTTTTGATGCATTGTGAGTTACTTGAGGTTGTTGATGCTGCTGCCACAGACTTCAGCCTTTTCCTCTGCCTGCAGAGCCCATATTCACATGTTTCTTTTTTGCCACCAACTTATGGCTAACCACACTGGACATGCCCTGATCTCCATCTTTTCTCTCATCCAGAGGCTACATCCTTCTAAATAGATGGCCCTCTGCATATTATTCAACAATTGGGAAACCATGTCATCTAACCGTAACTTACTCAGCTAAGAAACCATTGTCCTAAAAAGTTACATCAGTAAGAAAGAGGAAAAAAAATATTTTTCTTTTTCTGCATTGCCAACTAATCAAAACCTGTGCCTACTATGTATTTAACACCGAAACCAGAATTGTGGTTGCCACCACTGTACACTTGATCTCCACACCTCTTTTATTAAGAAATTAGGTACAATCAAGCTCCAGAGGCAGATTGCTTTCTCCTCGTGCTTTCTTTTTTAATTAGCATGTCCTTGACTATATATAAATAACACACACACACACACATCTGCCTCTCCATTTATGTTTTTTGGCATCACCCCAGGAAGTATTAAGGACGGAGGAAGAGAGAGAATAAGCTTTTAACTCTTCCTCACAAAAGCAGAAACTAGACAAACTTTACACAAGGATTTCCTTCAGACAAAACCTGTCTCCTTTACAGGGAGAGGGTGGTAATAACACAGAGAGTATGTCTGACCAGAAAACCAACAACAACATTTCAAGAATGTAGATTTCCTATGTAACAGAGGTTTAAAAAAATAAGAGGGAGGGGGGTGTTTTGGGCCTGACTGTGAAAAAAATCTGATCTAGCTGCAAAGGGATGAGCTTGGAAGTAAAGATTCCTGAGAAGCAAAGGAGCTAAAAGGAATCCCAAGGCAGGGGCAGACTCACCCTGATAAGGAAGGAGATTCTGAGATTCTATCTCAGAGATTCTTCACTGTCCCAGCCTGGATAGAAGGCAAGAGAAATGACCGACAACTCCAGTTCAGCAGGAGCTGTCCATAGTTTGTGACTTCTGCACCGTCGTCTTGATAGCAGGGCTCTCTCTGCCACACCCACTTCCTTTTTGCGTTGCCAGTCATCCCTGCCCTTCTCCTCCTCCTCTAGGAGCAAAAAGCTGCAAAGTCAACAGGATTAATCATTACTTCCTCATAAAAGTGATCATCAGTATGATAGGTGGATGAATGTACCTGAAGTTTATATAGTGCAAGTATCTTAAAGAGGCTTTTTATGAAGACGCTTCCACCCGCCTGAGGTCAGTAAAATAAGGATCCAGATTGTTGGGGGCAATATGCAAATAATGCTTACATTGTGAACCATCCAGAGAGTGCTGTAGAGCACTATGGGGTGGCATATAAGCGTAAATGTTATGTGTTCTATACACATAGATACACAAGATACTGTAAGTATTTAACATGCCCGAGATCCTTGCCAATGAGTTTATCTAGTATCCAGGTCAGAGAGCAGTGTTAGTGCTACCATAATGGCTTCCTCAAATTGCTGTGGCTTTTTCATTTTCCTCCATGGAGAAAAGTAAAGTCATTTGCTCTTATGGAAGAATCCAGAAAAAAAATTACTTAGAGATACAAGAGAATCTTTCCCTCAGCTTCTATCTGTTCGAGTAATTAAGCAACCAGATTCTTCTTGTTGAATCCTTGATTTGTAGTGTAAGTAGACCTTGACAACCACAACTGAGCCAAAAATTTCTGTTGCTAAGCAAGACAGTTGTTAAGTGAGTTTTGCCCCCATTTTATGACCTTTCTACTGCTAGATGATGCCAAAAAAAAAAAAAACCCACCCACTTTTGGTTATATAAAATAAGAGAAAAATATTGAAGGCAAGTCCAAGAATGCATTCAAGGGATCACTTCTATTCAAATGAGAGAAATGGGGAAATCACAATTGAAGCAAAAAGAAAGGAACTTTTTAATGCATTCCCCACACAACAGATAAAAGGTTCAAAATGATATAAGGTTTACACACCAAGAGCCCTATTTAAGGTTTATGCTGTGTAAGATATGGGGCCAGGAATTTGGCAAGCAACAGGAGATATGAAAAGCAGTTGCCCACTGTCTCCAAAACCTGAATATAAATCCTGCATAAAGCAAACAGGTAGTCCTCAATTTATAACCATTTGTTTAGTAACCATTCCAAGTTACAACAGCACAGAAAAAGTGATTTACAAATCTCATGCTTACAACTGTTGTACCATTCCCAGTTATGTGATCAAAATGTGGGTGCTTGGCAACCAGTATACATTTACAACTCCTGGGGCTCTCTGATTATCATTTGCAACTTTCCTAGCTGGTTTCCAACATGCAGAGTCAATGGGGAAAGCTGCATTTGCTTAACAACTGCATGATCACCTACCAACTGCATAATGAGTGATTTGCTTCAAAAATGTAGCAAAAAAAGTCATAAAATTGGGCATGATTCACTTAACAACTCTCTTGCTTAGCAACAGAAACCTTGGTCATAAATTGTTGTGGTCATAAATTGAGGATTATTTATACTATACTATTATACTATTATTTATACTATAAAGCAATACTGATGCACTAAAATGAGAACTGTATATATACCACTTGTGCTATTGTCTGTATTTGAACTTCAGGTACTTGCTTCTCCTTACACTTATTTTCAGAGAGAGAGAGAAACATGGAAAATAGATCTGAAACAGGATCAGTTGAATGTAATGTTATTACTGGTTAAAAAGGTATAGGTAGTCCTCTTTAGTGACTGCCTCATGCAGCGACCGTTCTCGGTGACAATAGTGATGAAAAAGTAACTTTGTGATCAATCCTCATATGTATGACTTTTGCAGGTCTGTAAACAAATGAAAGATGAAGCAAGATCATAGGCACAGTTGCTGTTTCATTTAGTAACTGCTTCATTTAATGATCCAGAGGATAGTCCCAATTGTGGCTGCTAAATGTGCATTACCTGGATCAGCTATATTACTAAATAATTCCACTAAAGGAAATCTCCCTTCTACTAACACGGATTGAATTGCTCCTTCCAAAATTGAAAAACCTTAAAAGAGGAAACTGACAATTGCTCATTCTGGCTGGAAATGACAGAATAATATCCGGACACCTAATATTGAGAATAACCGGAATAAAATGCCTATACCTTGAGATTTCTCCTTTCAGTGGTGGGATTCAAGTAATTTAACAACCGGTTCTCTGCCCTAATGATTTCTTCCAACAACCAGTTTTCCAAACTGCTCAGAAAGTTAACAACCGGTTCTTCCGAAGTGGTGCAAACTGGATGAATCCCACCACTGCCTCCTTTCCTGTGTGTGGTAGCCAGAGATGAAGTTCCTTCTTTCCAGGTCATCAAGAATCTCTCTTTATCTGTAGCATGGAAACCAACACAAACAAAACTAAGTTAACTTTAAACATAATGAACACAAACACACAGCCTCTATAACAAAGAGAAAAAGAAAAACTGAGCAATGCTGCTCTCATTCCTGCATTTGGTGGAGGAGATGGGAAGCTAAGCTGAATCAGATGTGGAGACATTCAGGGAATTGCAAATCTGTAGTGTAATTGAAAGTTGAAAGTTGAAAAACCATTCAGGAACAAATCCACGGCAATCTATTTCTACATTTTAGCCAAGGAAATTAACAGTTTTAACAAATTAACAGAATTGGAATGGAAGAGACTTTTAGTCCAACTCCACACCCAAGCAGGAGACCCTACACCAGTGATGTCTAACCATTTTTTCCTTCGGTGCCAAAAACATGTGCATGCGCGCAATAGCGTGCACGTGCCCACAGCCATGATGCAATGCCCCACACACATGTCCCACCCCCTGTGTATGCGTGCACAACCCCCCTGCACTGCCCCACCTCCCCCTGCACTGGCTTCACGACCCCTGTGTTCCCCCACCCCTCCACGCAGGCTTGCATGACCCCTCCACGCCAGGGGTGGGTTCTAAAATTTTTTACGACCGGTTCTGTGGGCATGGCTTATTTTGTGGGTGTGGCTTGGAGGTCATATGACCAGGTGGGTGTGGCTAGCTGGTCATGTGACTGGGTGGCCATGGCTATTTGTATAGGGACTACTCAGAGGGCTGGAAAAAGTCATTTCTGACAGGTCCTCGCACTTATGACTGGTCGTCACACTTATGACCATCCTCACATTTATGCCCGTGCAGCATTCTTAACAACCATGTCACTCATTTCACAACTGCTTCTCTTCACCATGGTGATAAGATAGGGCAAAAAACGTAAAATGTGAGGACAGTCGTAAGTTTGAGGACTGGTCAAAAGCGCGAGCACCAGTCAAAAATAACTTTTTCAGCCCTCTGAGTAGTCCATATGCATAAAAGGATACAGCAATAGAGAGGGATGAAGGAAGGAAAGGGAAATTAGAGTAGGAGTGAGGGTAACAGAGGGAGGAAGAGAGGAGGAGAAGGAGAAAGGAAGAGTAAGTAGGGAGGAGAAGAAGGGGGGGGAAGAGAAAGTAAGAAGGAAAGAAAAGAGAGAGGTGGTAGGTTTGAGGAGAAAGATTGCTGTATGATAAAAAAGATGAAAGGGAAGAAAGCCAACCCCAAACAAATATAAAGATATTAAGATAAAGAATGAATTGTTAAACTTTAAAGAATAAAAGAGAACAAATATGAATAAATAGCAATAATTAGAAACACACATACAAACATACAACGTATTTTCTTTGAACAGCGTATTTGGCCGGTTCACAAATTTAAACAGTGTTTAGTCATTTCAATTAAATTTACAATTTCTATATTTCCATTTTGCCATATTTATTCCTCATCTATTTTTGTAAAAAACCAATATTACCCTTCATCCTCATCTCTAATCCTAATCAAATTCAATTTTTCCCTTCTATTCTATATTATACCCCTTCCCATTGTCATCTATTTTTATATCCATTCTCACATTGGTTAATTATGTAGTATTAAAGTTGTTTAATACAAATTCAACATTTTAATATAAATCAATTAGTTATATAACTATCTTTTTTGTATATTAATCAATATGAACATGAATATTCCAATTATTTCCATGCAATCCAATTTCTTACAAATCAATTAATTATATTTACCAATAATAATAAACCAAATAATTTCCCCCATATATTCCTCCAAACCACAACTTAACCATTTCTGCTTTCAACACAATATACAGTTAATAGTATCTCAATTATTACAATTCCCTAGTTAAATAGAGCTTTTTTTCTTTTGTGTTTTAAAATCTTGAATTCTCCTCTTTTGCCCTAAATTTCCCATTATTTGCAGTTTTGCACCTACCTTTTTTGGTGAGGAAAAAGAAAAAGAAATCTCTCTCTGCCTCATTTTGTCACGTTGGAGCAAAGACCCTGCTTTACTTTCAATTTTGCTTTTTCAGCATAGCCAGGGGAAAAAAAATCTCCTCCAGCACTCTTTGCAGCTACAGAGCCCTGAGCAAAACAGCTGAGAGCAAATCAGCTGAGAGTCAGGACTGAGATCTAATCAACTTGTGGTAATTAACCTGAAGCTGAAAGGGGCTGTTTTTTTCTAATTTTGCAGGCACTGGTCTACTCATTTGTTTTCTTTTAACACTGATCAGCTGTAGGGCGGCCCTTTGAAGCCCTCCAGCAAGAGTTTAAACAGTTTTTTTTCCCTCTAGCCATCAGCTTGGACTCAGGAGGCAGCAGTAGATTCGGAGTGGGCGGGGTAAGCGAACGGCGACCGGGCCAGGAACCAGTTCAGGGGCATGGCCAGCCAATCTTATTACCGGTTCTCCGAACTATTAAATTTTTTTACTACCGGTTCTTGCGATCCGGTGCGAACCGAGAGCAACCCACTTCTGCTCCACGCTCTACTTCTGTGAAGCATTCGGAGGTCGGAAATGACCCATTTTCAGACTTCTGGTACTTCCGGGAGGCCTGTTTTTTGCCTCCACAGGCTCCGGAGGCTTTCCTGGAGTCTCCGGGAAGGTGAAAATAGCCTCCCCCAGTCCTCCAGAGGCTGGAAATGGCCTGTTTCCAGACTTCCAGTTGGCCCATTTTTTGCCCTCCCAGAGCCTCCATGCGAGCCCTGTACTTACCTGGCATCCAAAATGGGCTGCGTGGAGACTCCTGGTAAGGGCGGGGCAGCATGGGCATGCACGCATGTGTCCCGCGTATACGGCAGAGATCTGAAAATCAGCTGGCCGGTGGGAGGCTCGTGCACATATGTGGTGGAGCTGACTTAGGGCGATGGCTCGCATGCCCACACAAATACTCCTCGTGCGACCTGTGGCATGTGTGCCATAGGTTTACCATCACAGGTCTAAGAGGTTGTGGGTTTTAAGTCTTCCTACATCTAGATGTTTTCCATCATTAACTCTTGAGGAGGCAATTTTCTTTCAGGTAAAATGGGTGTGCAATCTGCGGGTCCTTCTGGGCTTGCAGTTTCTGCTTGAGGTACAGATGGCTGCTGTGGCCTGGAACTCCTTTGCAACAATCCACCTTGTGCACCAATTGCATCCATTCCTAGTCTGAAAGGCAATGTTCATGGTCACTCATGCCTTAGTGACTTGCTGACTGATCTTTTGCAATGCTTTCTTCATGGGGCTGACCTTCAAAAACTTCAGTTGGTTCAGAATACAGCAGCACTGGCAGTGTTAAGGTACCTCAGTATACTTATTTACTTCTTTTGAAAGCCAAATTGTCTATCAGGTGTATCAGGGCTACTGTAGCTATGGCTCCCTTTTGTGTAAAAGGTGACAGCCAGTGGGAAATGTGCCTTTGCATGACAATTATCCAAGAAAATTGTATCCTCCTGAAGATCCAGAAAACCCCAATCCTGAAAAACCTTGAAGAGGTGGTGATGGGGACAGATTGTCAGTACAGTTTGACACAGAGCGGTGCTTTGATTTTTAGGTTTTAGGGCCTTGGCTTTATAGTGTAATATTTAATTATTTCCTGTTTTATGTGTGCTATTGTGAGCTTCCCAGAGTCACAAGGATTGAGCTGGGCAGCTAGCTACATTAGATGAGATGAGATGAGATGAGATGAGATGAGATGAGATGAGATGAGATGAGATGAGATGAGATGAGATGAGATGGACACACAGACAGATAGACCTTCTCCTAGATTGAGTAAATATAGAAGGGACACAGAGTTATCTTTAGCACAATTTCATAAAGATATAACCAGAGTTTATTATAATGTATAAAACTCAGAAAAGGACAGGAGATAAATCAGGATTCCCTGGTAAACTGACCATCTTCTTCTTCTACCACCACTACCAAATGCAGATGTTTATTAGTAGATTTTTATATGGGAAGAACTATGAGCTCCATTCAATTCTGCTGGTGGGAATAAATTCCCTGAGCTCAGCATATTCCATTTTGCACCAGGTTCACTCACTTGTGCAATTCTTTTGCAGCAAAGGGCAGTTGCTTTGCTCCATGCTTCTTTACCTGCTCTCACTTAAGTAATAAATCACTGAGCCCTATCTTCCTTTTTAAACTTTGCTCATTTTACTCTTGTTTGGTAATCTGGGTTTTGTGTCCATGCACCTACAGTATGTTATTATCAACTTCTTGCCAATTGGTAGGAAAATTATTCTTAACCTAATGGAACACAAAGAAGATTAAGTGCAGATAGTTGTCCTCAGCCTACAATACGTTCAATCATCCTGTGACTATACAGTTAAAGAAAAGGCTGGCTTGTATTATAACATGCTTTGCTTTTAAATCTGGGATGCCCAGTCTGTATATTTTGTGTCTTTGCCACCCTCTAGCGGCTAAATGGTGAGTTTGAAATGCTGAATGAACTCAGAAGACATTTAAAAACATATTATTTGTCACATCTAGAACGTTTCATATCCATTATAGGTATGGAGACCATGTTTTCTTGGAAAAAGTAAAGGGTAAACCTGAAAAAGGGACAACTCAAAGAGGTTTATAAGGCTTAAAAAATAGTTTGCTTATAACTTTGCTTCACAAAGGAAAATTCAAGAGGACAGCCAAGAAAAACAAAAATGCATACACTAATAAAAATATCTTAAAAATCCAACAGTATACTTAGCTGTATGTTCATTTAGCTTAAAAAGACAAGCCAATTTCAGTATTTTTCACATGAATGTGAAAGACCGCGCATCGAGTTGTTTGTTTGTTTGTTTGTTTGTTTGTTTGTTTATTATCAAATTTGGTCACCATCCATCTCATCCACAGAGTGACTGTGGTTCTATTTATATGGTAAAAGTTAAATGACCAAAATAAAGGACAAAAGTGACTTTTGAAAAATAAATATATCTAAAGGACAGCTCCCTGAAACAAAAATCATTGTATTATAGGTGAGGTATGACCATTCTGACATATACTTGAAATCTCTACTACCTGTAGAAGTTGAAGTTCTTTTTTGTGTCTTTTCGCTCCATGTTTTCTCCAATAGATTTAAAACAAGTCTTTTCTTTTATCCTCACAACAACCTTGCTAGGTAGACTTAAGACTGTGACTCTGAGTGACTGAGAGTTGACTGAGATTCTCTGTCATGGGGAGTCAGTTTGTCTACAATCTCATCAGATCCAACCCAACATGCTTCCACACACACACCACACACACCACCAACTCCCCCCTGCTCATTTCATCTACTAGAATTGCAGGATCAGGAGTGATTAAAGGAGTGGTCAATGAAATCTCCCAAAGGCTACTTTTCTTTGCATTATGTAGAGGAGCTTTACAACGAGAGCTGAGCAAAGACATTTCTCTGTATGATTTTTCAGGCAGTCCATGTTTGACTTGAGATTTCATAATTATGCAATGTGGAATCATATAATCCAACAATAAAAGAGAATATTTGTAGCTAAGGTTTGAACTGTGTAGACTTTGATGCTCTCTGAGCTTGGTAATTTTTGCAGATGTTTCATTACCAACTAGCTGACATCACCATCAGTGCACTTTGCTGGGAATGAGCTATATTGATCCTCAATGAAATCAATTGGATTTTTATTAAGGAGAATTACACAGCCTTAGGGCTATATGAGCCCTAAGAATAACAAATGTCCCCCGAAGGTAAAAGACAGTAAAAGACAGTAAAATCATACCTTGATTTGAGCTCAATTCCTGAAAATCATTCATGGTCATGTCCATATTGCTTTCTTGGAAACGATATAGAAATTATTCTATAGAAATTTTTGGGTTTTTTTCCAGAATATTTTTTCAACTTTCCAATTTGCCCACAACGCTGGGGTTATTTGGTGCTTTGTCATATAAATACTAACCAAGTCTGAACCTGCTTAATGTTTTGTGATGACCATGGTCAGATAAGGACTATAATTTTCCTACAGTACACCCTGCAGCTCTCTGCCAGATCAGAATCTTACCAGCTTCACCTACAACAAGAGACAGATTAAGGACTAACGGTTTTCTTCTTCTTTAAATACGGGATATAATCTACTTTGGGTCTGCATTTCCTGCGTCGAATGAGGAGAGCACATCTTTCTCCTTCTGTCCTGGCCACATTTTACAGAGGCATAATTGAGAGTGTTTTAACAAACTGCATCACTGTTTGATTTGGTGGCAACAGTGTCTCAGATAGAAAGTCCATATAGAGAGAAGTAAGAACAGCCAAGAAGAGTATAGGAAACTGTTAGAAGTAAATGCCCTACCTGCTCTGTGTTGTTTCCCTAGCCTGGTTCCCCATGGGTTAACCCCAGAGTACCTGAACCCCTCCCCTTGTCAGGGAAGCCCCTTACCTGAAACCACTCCTCCTGGGTACTTAAGGTCACCACATGTTGATCCAGCAGTCCAGTCCTGAATGTACCTGCAAAGAACAAACAACAAAGAATAAAGATATGATCTGATCAACATCCCACGTGTCTCTGTAAGTTATTGGGCCATCCATCGCATTTCAATATAACAGATTGGTAGCAGAGGATGGTTTGGTCATCTAATAACGAGGAGACACAGCACCTGCAAGAAAACGAAAGAGTCAGCGCCATGATGGAAGATTTCCACTCCACCACTGGTGATTCCCCGGCGGGGACACCACCGCAGCTGAGAGAAGACACAGACCCCGATGTCTACCAGTCAGAAGACGAGGAAGGGGTCGAAAGCCAGGGTGAGGACGAAGAGACGGAACCAGGCCACAGCAGACTCAAACAAAAAATAATGAGCCTGCTGGGATCAACCGAAACAGACGAGGACTTCGCAGCGAAGATCCAGAGCCTCGTCCGCGACTTCAAAAAGGAGCCAGATAGCCGCAACCGCTCACCCGAACCGAGAAGCACCCACCTGGCAAGCAAATCCCATGGTAGGGCATGCTAGAAAAGCCAGGGCCCTCAGCCCCACTCCGATCCTCGGGCGGCAGCCATCTTTGGACACGTGGTCCGAAAAGATAGCCGACCAACAACAACCCAGAAGAGAAGGCCCAAAATGGCCGCCCGCACAAGACTACACCCCCCAAAGCAGCGATGGGGGGGAAAGCTCAGAAGAGGAAGAGGCAGAGACAGAGCCATTGCCCTCCCCAAGCGAAAAAGAGATCGAGAGGGCCATCCGGACCCTCGCCGCCGCCTTTGGGCCCAATCCTGACCCACCCTGAAGGCACAACAAAAAAGGAAGGAGCTCCGGACGAGAGAAGGGAGACCCCCGAGCCACCCAGAGACGAGAGACAGACAGCTGCGACGGAACGAAGACCCAGCGACCCGCGCAGAGGACAAAGCATCGAGCCGCCAAGAAGCCCAGCGCAACCGAGAGCGAGGACTGGAGCAGCTACTCACCGCCGCCGCCGAGAAGCCCAGCATGACCGAGAGCGAGGACTGGAGCAGCTACTCACCGCCGCCGCCTTCGCCGCCGCCGCGACCATGCCGGAGGGATCCAGGTATGCAGTCCGGCTGGGAAGATGACCTTCAAGCCTCCCTGGACCATCGCTGGACCACCAGGGACCTGGCCGAGGCCCAGGAGAGGCCTCTTCGCCAGAGCAGCCAGCAGGAGATCCTTCCACGATGACTCCACAGGCAGAATGGACTTCGCGCATGCGCAGAGCGACCTGTGGAGGGAAGAAGAAAAAAAAATGCATGGAGGGAATTTTAAACTGCCTGACAGCATCCCCATGCCATACTGTGACTTTCCCAACATCCCACACCATGGACAATCTCCAGCTGTAAGTACCAACAGCAACAACTCTGGGAACTTACCAAATGACTTCCCAAAATTAAAATCTGATGGTTTTAACTTGCTGGAGTGGTACCAGCAGTTACAGGTTGTATGTTTAAGGGAGAATGTTTTGTTATTTGTAACTAATCCTCCTAAGAGACCCTGGACCCTAGAGCAAGACTGCCTGCACCACAGGGCTTTTTGCGTTTTGATATCCAGTTTGTCCCCCTCCATATATTACAGCATAGGGCAGGACATGACTGTATCAGAGATAGTACAACTATTGTTCACCCTGTTTTATAGTGAGAATGTAGCCACCATGACTCAAATATCCAAAGACTTTTACTCTACCAGAATGAGACCTGGGATACCAATGGGGGAACACCTGCTAGCACTAAATGCAGTCAGAGCAGACCTAAGACTTAGAGGGGAGACAGTCTCAGAGCGAACGATGAAGAGCGTGATAGTCAATTCCCTAGACCCATCCTGGGAAACATTCATTAACCAGCTAGGGACAGACACCCTAGGTCACATACCCCTAGAAAGGCTTTCCAGTAAACTAATTGCAGAAGACAACTTCAGGAGGAGCCGCCAACACATACGCAGGGAGCCCAGACCCACAAAAAGAGTAGCATTCCAGGACAGGGCGCAGGACCCCGCTGAGTGTTTTGGCTGCGGCTCCAAGGGGCACTACAGGAGGGATTGCCCCAGGACCCACAGTGAAAGAGACAGGCGAGAGCACAGGGACAGGTACCCAGATAGATGCTCCCCCGATGATAGGTACAGGTGCAGGGACTCTCCCACCCCAAGGGACCACGGGGGGAACAGAGAGGGCTCCAGGGACAACAGGCCCGGGTCATCATATGGGGTAGGTGCGCACACACACCCCACCAGGACAGAAAAGGGAGACACCATGTGGCTCATCGACTCCGGAGCCACCAACCACACCACACCCAACAGGGATTTACTCTCATCATTCAAGGAAGAGGACTTCCTCATTAAAGTGGCCAACCAGAACGAGGTACGAGTAACAGGCAGAGGAGATGTCACCCTCCCAGGGATAGGGAAAGTAGAGGGGGTAGTATTGGTCCCAGGGATACCGCACAATATCCTAGCTGCCTTGAAGCTGAGCAACGAACTGGGGGTTGAGGTATCACTCAGGGGGGGCGAAATGCACGTTGGCAAGGGCAACAAGAGCCTAGGGAAAGGAGACATCAGGGAGGGACTCCCATACCTACTCGCAGGAAAGGCTGACACCCCCCACACCAACACCGATGCAGAACCCAACACTAGCGAGGAAAACACAAAACACAAGGAAGGTCAGCATAGGCAGACCCATCCATGATGACTGCGCCCACCTCCTGCAGCGAAAACTAGGGCACACCAGTTTTCCTGTGATACAGAAAATGATGGACTCTACCGAAGGAACCAAAATAAAGAATTATGAGAACTATCTGGACTGTTCAGTGTGCAAATGTTCTAAACTAAAAACAGCACCCAAACTGAAAAAGGCCTCCCGCACCACCAGCCACACCTTTGAGCTAGTGCACATGGACTTGGTAGGGCCCCTAAGGCCATCAATAAAACATGGCAAGAGGTTCTTCCTCACCATAGTGGATGACCACAGCCACTATGGTTACGTATACACATTAAAGCACAAAAATGAAACCTACTTAAGGTTCAAAGAATTCTACAAGAGGGTAGAGGTGCAAAATAACACACACATCAAACAAATAATGACTGACGGGGTCAGAGTTCCTGTCAGGGGAATTCTCATGATGGTTAGGGTCAAAGGGCATCCTTCTCCGTTCTCGCCATTCCAGAACGGCATCGCGGAACGCAGGAACTCCACGCTGCAGACCATCGTGAGGTGCGCCCTAGAGGACTCTGGGTTGGGGCAGCAATTCTGGGCAGAGGCACTGGCCTATTCAAACTATACCCTTAACAGGACCTGGTCCAGTGTAATAGGCAAGACACCCTACGAAATAATGCACGGCAAGAAACCAAAAATATCACACCTGCACGTATTTGGGGTGACCGCGGATGTGCACATCCCAAAACAGTTACACCGGAAAGGGGATAAGGTATCTAAGCGCCTGAAATTCATGGGCTATGAGACAGGGACCAAAGGGTTCAAATTCATAGACAATAACAATCGCTTTGTAGTATCCAGGACAGCTACCTTCCATGAACAGGCCAACTGGTCCAGGATACATCTGAACGAGGTATGCCACCAACGCAAGACACCAGCCGAAGACCCACCCAATGAGGAGGCCGGAGGACCCAGCCACATCAAGGCAAGCAACAACGCACCCAAAAGTGAAACACCGAAACTAAAGGTAGACACACTGACCCAGAAGGAAGCAAGGTTCCTGCGCGACAGTGAGCCACCCCCCATGAGACCAGTCAGATCCACGAGGAACCAGCTACCCAAGCGCTCAGGTACATCCTGCACCTGAGCTCCAGCCCCATCACTCCAACTTCCTACGATGAGGTAACCCGACTCCCCAGGGAAGAAAGGTCCAGGTGGGAGGAGGCCATGGAGAAGGAGATAGAGAGCCTCAGAGGCTTAGATGTGTACAAACCCACCAAAGTACCAGAAGGGAAGACCCCCATAGGGACCAGGTGGGTGTTCAAGATTAAAACTCTAGAAGACGGGCAGACCCTCTACAAGGCGCGACTAGTGGCCCAGGGGTTCGCGCAGAAATACCCTGAAGATTATACGGACACCTATTCCCCAACCGTACGGGCAGAGAGTGTTAAGAGCGCCCTGGTGATCGCAGCAGTCATGGGCCTGGAGGTGCAGCAGTTCGATTTCCAGACCGCCTACCTGCACGCCAGGCTGGACAAGGAGATCTATGCCCGGGCCCCACCCTGCAAGGGCACACCCAGTGGCGAGACCTGGCTTCTCAACAAAAGCTTATATGGACTTAAGCAGTCTGGGAAGCACTGGTACAAGTGCCTAGCCAAGGTACTCGAATCTATAGGATTCAGGGCAACACCAGCAGACAACTGTTTTTTCATCCGGAAGAGCAGAGACCTACCGGAGTACGTGCTCGTCTATGTGGATGACATTCTCTACATAGGCAAGGACAGAAAGGAATGCAACAACTTCGCCGGCAAATTAGATGAGCAGTTCACATTGAAGTCCCTGGGAAACGTGAGCAAGTACCTTGGAGTGCAGGTGAGCAGAACCACCAAAGGCTTCTGGCTGTCACAAGAAGAAAAGATCTCGGAGCTAATTTATAAGTGCAATATGGCCGAGGCGAAACCGTGTGACACCCCAATGCAGGTGGACTTTGTAAAGAATATGTACTCTGAATCGCCAGAATTCCCCGACAACACCCTGTACAGGTCCATCATCGGCTCCCTGCTCTACATTGCCAATTGGACCAGACCTGACATCGCCCTCTCCATAAACCTATTGTCCAGGCATGTGAGTAAACCCACCACCTACCACTGGGAAGCAGTAAAGAGGGTGCTAAGATACCTCAAGCACAGCACAAATGCATGCCTGCTGTTAGAACCCGAACCCTCTGAACAACCAACGCTCTCATGCTACGCTGATGCTGACTGGGCTGGCGATACGAAGAGCCGCAAGAGCACGTCAGGATACATATTCCTCTTAAACGGCAGTCCGGTACATTGGTACACGGGGAAACAGAACCTAGTGGCCATCTCCACCACTGAAGCCGAATACATCTGCTTATCCAAGGCAGCCAACAACCTGGTCTGGTTCAACGACCTGCTATCCAGCATTTGGGCCGACCCCGTCCTCCTCATAACCATCTTCGAAGATAACAAAACCGCAATAGAGATCTCCACATCAGACGCCATAGGTCAGAGGTCTAGACACATAGACATCAAGCACAAACATGTGAGACAGCTGTCCAAGTCAGGGTTCATAAACGCCATTCACTGCGACACCAAGGAACAGGTAGCAGACATACTCACCAAACCACTGCCATCCAAACAACACGATTACCTCACATCCAGACTATGGATACTCATTAATCCCACACCAACCTCGCCAAACATACCCTCACAGGTCGGACATTTAGAGGGGGATTTGTTAGAAGTAAATGCCCTACCTGCTCTGTGTTGTTTCCCTAGCCTGGTTCCCCACGGGTTAACCCCAGAGTACCTGAACCCCTCCCCTTGTCAGGGACGCCCCTTACCTGAAACCACTCCTCCTGGGTACTTAAGGTCACCACATGTTGATCCAGCAGTCCAGTCCTGAATGTACCTGCAAAGAACAAACAACAAAGAATAAAGATATGATCTGATCAACATCTCACGTGTCTCTGTAAGTTATTGGGCCATCCATCGCATTTCAATATAACAGAAACTCACTTCCTGTTATTCAGGATACTGCTTATAAGCATTATGTGCTGAGAACTCAAAGCACTGTTGGAGACTCCACACACCCACTTCACAGTCTGTTTCTGTTGCTCCCCTCTGGGAGGAGGTTTTGAAGTATTTCTAGCAGGACTACCAGATTCTCTAACAGCTTTGTTCCCTCTGCCATCCGTCTGGTAAACTCACAAGACTCTTTTTTCTCTCCATGTACATCCAGACTAGACTGTGTTATTTCTCTGTGTCATATGTACCAGTATGTATGTATGTATGTATGTATGTATGTATGTATGTATGTATGTATTTTGCCATGTATCTGCTTATGTAGTGTATATTGCAGATGGTGAACCTTTGAGAGCTGTATGCAATGAAATTTCATTTTAATGTATGCCACTCAGTGTATGTTCAAAGTGACAATAAAGTTATTCTTCTGATAACATCTGATGAAGTGAGCTGTAGCTTGCAAAATGTATGCCTTTTAATAATATTCATTAATCAAAAAAATATGCTAGCAGATTCCTGGTTTTTTGCCATTATGCAGTCTGTCCTACAATTGATAAAACCTATCACGAATTCATGTGTTCAATCTGGAGATTGGCCATGAGATGCAGATCTTGTGGCTGAAACATCTTGTCACATACTTAAACTTTTTGTGTCTTCCCTAACCCGTGCTTTTAATAATGTTTAGCCTGATGAATTATGTGAAAGTAAAAGTGTTTCACACTCCTTTGTGCCTCTTTAATTGTTCCCCGCAAAATGGTATTATGCTTTATCAGGATTGGATGCACAGTCAGCCAGATATTTAAACTGGATTTAGCATTTTTATCCAGTAATTGAGTCCTTTCTAGGGACTCAGGATAGACGAAAGTTGTTGTTTGATAATGTTAAAGGTAATATCACAGGATGTAAGCTGTTCTAAGTAATTGAAATTGACTGATGGTGATATTTCAAGTGGTGCTCCAGATGTTTTGTGATTGTACCAGTGGTGGGTTGCTCCCGGTTCACACCGGTTCTATAGAACTAATACTGGTGGGAGGTTCCGCCCACTGACCCAAAACGCCATCAAAACACTTCTGCGCTTGGGCAGAAGAGCATGCATGTGGTCCTGCTGCGAACCGGTAGTACAGGTAAGTAGAACTCACCCCTGGATTGCACCCAAGAAGTCTATTATTAATGGCGTTATTTTTTGCTATCTCTTGCCATAATTGTTCTACTTCCATTTATAGGTCTTTATATTTTGTGATTCTTTCTCTTCTGTTCTACTGTCTCAGTTATTGGAAGAAATGTCCATCTGGGTTCAGTTCCAAGTGGGGAGAAAGACATTGGAAACATGGAGGCTATTTGGAAAGATGGTTTAATGGTGGACAGGACCACATGGGTTTTTTGGGTCCTGGGCAAAATAAGCACATGGATGAGAGAGAGAGATTTATACGCTCTCTTGGGCCCTGCCTTGGAGCTTCCTGTTCCTGTATAAGAAATGTATTCTTTTTGGTTGTCAGACTCCCATGAGGCCATGCAGGGGTAACTTTGTAGGTTGTCTTGAGTCCCAGGCTTAGTTGAATCTTGCTGAGTGATGCAATCTCCTCAGGTACCATGTGGTGAGTACTGTTGCTAGATGGGTAGAGGGCTAATCCCATCATGTCCTGAGGGCCATATCTTAATCCCATCACCCTGGAGCTGAATGGGGGGCAGGCAGCTGCAGGGAGCTACTTTATCTTTAAAACATGTTTCTCCTTTTCTCATCCAGGGAAATATAATTTTTTACTTTTTTGATATTTCCTAAAATATTTCATTCTTCTAGGAAGGGAGTGTGTGCTAACTTTCTTCACCAGGTACTGTACTGTCTGCTATCCAATTTTTTTTCTTTCTAATTGACAATTGTTACGTCTGGAGTGTTAAGGGGCAGGTGTTTGTCTGTTTGAATTCTAAAGTGCCAGAGCACTTTAGTTTCTTCTTTTTCTATTACTTTGTCAATTTTGTGCTCCCAGCAGTTCTAGTTTACAGGTAATATATTTCTTGTGATATTCCAATGTGTTATTGTTGCTACTTTGTTATGCCATCGCTTGTTGTCAATCTGTGAGAGCTTCTTGTAGTTCACAATGTGGTCCACCCTTTTCAGCTTCTTTTCAGAGGTGGCATCTGCTTTCTGCTGGTGTCTTCTCAATTCTGGCTTTATATGTGTTGGGGGAAATGCAGCTGAATTCGTGTTTGACCAGGAAAATCCATCCTTGATATATTCTCAAATCATAGCACCTGGGAAATAAATACCTCCTTTGCACTGACTCTGAGATGGAATTGTTTCAGCTGTAAGAAATAAATATTTGCTAATTTGATTCAGAAAATAATATGGTGTGAATAATGGAAGATCTTGGAAACCTGGCTCCATTACAACTCTTCTCTAAGCAAAGTTCAGTTGAAAATGTTTAACTTGATAATCAGGGTGGAGAGGTCAGGCCTCTACTTTTGCTATCTCTACCTGATACCAGTTACCTCATTGGTGCATTAAGGAACTGCAAAGTTCCAATTTCAGAGGCTTTATTTCTTCCCCTGGTGAATTATTTATCTGACTGCTGGGCTAGAGTGTGAAAGTAACCTAAGAAACTCTACTTTCAGAACCATCATGGACCCAAGGGAAATGGGCACTGGAGGCATGAGGCAAAGAAGCTCTCAGGAGCAGACCAGGGGAGAAGAGGAAACACAATTACTCAATGGTAAGGAGGCCTTTAAGGGGAATGGACGATATACTTTGTTGCACAAATGGGGGGGTATCCTTGATGTGGATAAATTATCGGGATTGTCAGTTAGGTCTTGGAATTAGGTAGTACTATGTAGAGATTAGTATTTTGGGACCCACAGCAAACAGCCTTATATTACTTTACTAGAGAGTTACGTAACATCCCCCAAATGTTTGGAGTTCAATCCCAAGAATCTTCTGCCATTCTAAACCCCCACTAAAAAAACTGCAGAACTTGTAGTAAAAGGAATAGTGTATGTAATATGTATTCTCCTTAATACACATTTTCACAAAGTAATTGTAGGGATGGAAGGGATTTTGGAACAGGAGATGATCAAATGTACATTACAGGAAGGGGAAAATAGGGGGAAGTTATACCAAAGGGTTCTACAGAAAGGATGGCAGATGCAATCTTTAATCATTTCCAGACGTGATGGAATGTAGTAAGGAGCTGGATTCCTAGGAGGGAAGGGGTAAGGAGACAGTTCAGTCCAGACATTATGTGTGGGAGAAAAAGGCTGAAGACAGCCCCTCCCTATTGTAGATGTAGATAGTAGAGTCCAGGATTTGGCAAGATTATGTCTGAATCGTGCCAGGTTTGAAATAATAAACTCAGCTGGGAAGAATCATTGCAGGTCATTCTTGGTTTTGGGCCTGACAGCAACCTGTGAAGTGGAGCAGAGAGGCAAGCATCCGATAATGGTTGATTCACACATCAATAAGAAATAATATGGAACATTATGACAAAAAAAGCCAAGAGTTTTGCATGAAGAGCAGGTGTGCCTTTATTTTTTGTTCAGTCTTCAAAGACAAAACAATGAGAGCATTTAGTTGAAGAGAAACAAGGAACACCTTAATTAATTGACTAGTTACAAAGAAAACATTTCACATTTTTCATCAGCTCCTTTTTAATGAACCGATTGTCTTGGGCCCATTCTAAAAGGGTTACTCAGAATTGCACATTTATATACTTAACATTGCATTTGAGAAAAATTGGGTAAGAAGTTTCTCAATTAACAAATAGAGTTTCCTATCATTCTTTGATTTAAGTTAGCATTTTGCTCCGAGCACCTTTTTTTTCTTTTTTTTAAAAAAAGAAATTTATTAAATTTCCAAAGATTAAAATACACAGTACAAAAAGAAACATAATACACACACAAAAAAAGCAAGAAACACACACACACACACACACACACCCAAAAAATATAAACAACCAAAAACAAACATATCAAAATTTCAATACTAATAACAATTCAATCTCATAACAAAAACATCCCTCTCCTTCATTTCCATAGATAATCTGTCGTTCTCTGCACATTCGTATATATTTTTTCTTATGATTTTATCTAGAGGGGTGTCTGGTTGTTTCCAACTTTGTGCCAAGCGCCTTTCCATGCTAGTTTATATACAAGTAGTCTTCAAAGTACGAAAACAATTGGACCAAAAATTTCTATTGCCAAGCAAAGCAGTTGTTAAGTGAGTTTTGCCCCATTTTATGACCTTTCTTGCCAATGTTAAATGAATCACTGCAATTGTTAGTAACACTGTTGTTAGGTGAATCTGCCTTCCCCATTGACTTTGCTTGTCAGAGGGTCGCAAAAGAGGATCTAATGACCTCAGTACACTGCAACCGTTAAATACATGCCAGTTGCTAAATGTCTAAATTTTAATCCCATGTCCATGGGGATGCTGCAATGATTGTAAGTGTGAAAAATGGTCATAGGTCATTTTTTTCAGTCCCATTGTAACAGTCACTAAATGAATGGTTGTAAGTTGAGGACTACCTATACTACACTCAAATATTTGTCAGAAGTACTAGCAATATTCCTTCCTCCATATCTACTAAAATGATATAATGTTTTATGCTGCTTTACTTGGTAATGAAGCAAAATAGACTTGTAGAATAAACACAGACTTCCATATCTGTTGGTTAAAAGAGGTTACTATAATGTGGAAATCTGTTTTTTAAAAAGACTACAAAAGTGAATAAAAACATGCCATATAAAATACTTAAGAAACCTGTTAGAGATAATAATAATACAATAATATAAAACATGATGCATGTATATGATACCCATACAGCTCTTGCAAGAAGCAGAAGTAGAAGCAGAAATCACATGAGTACACAAGCCCAGAATCAATATTGCAAGGACAAACCAACTCTTATACAGGTCCCATTGGCTGACTTCTTGTTATGGCTATTCCAGTTTATAAATTCTTATATACTGACAAAAGATTTCTATCTAAGCCAAGCAATGAACTGACTTCCTCCATTCATCCCATGTCAAAGTATGCTTTTAAAGTAAAGCTGTTTCTAATTCTCTAGGAGAAGCTAAACACCTGGAGAAAATCACTGCCCACATCCAATGGAAGAGACACCTGGAGGTAATAATAGATATTAGAATAGGTAATAATAAAAGCAGGTGGACTAGAGAAACAAATATTCTCCCTAAATGATGAATTATCAAGAATGATGAAAATGGTCAATTCTATGTCTCCACGGTCACATGGTCTCTATCCTTGCCATTAGGTATTAGGTCCTGTATGTTTGTTAGGCTTTCTGGGCAAGGAAGCTTCTGTAACAGAACAAAGAAGGGAAGCAACCAGACAATGAGTAACACACACAGTTCTAGCTAATTGATTGAGGAGAGCTGGCCACTGCATGAGGCAATCTAAGTTGTGATTAGTTGCTGTGAGAGTAAAGGGGGAGTTTCCTTGTGTCCCACCTTTTTCCTCTGGGTGCCCTGTGTACTGTCTGCAATTTACCTCATGATGTTCCTACTGTAAATATATTTGTTTATATAAAACTGCAAGTTCGTGTCAGCATCTCTGACTCCATTTGGACATCATCTGTGCAATTCCCTGACAGTGTCCATCACCTAAATGCATTCTAGGAATCTATCTATGACAGGCCTGGGCATCTTTAAATTCCCTCTGTTTTGCTGGTAGGTAATGAAGGCGAAGGTACTAGAACAGGTACACAGTCAGCTGAGTGACCTCTTGGACAAGACCTTGGAAGAAGCAGCTCATTCCAGACCCCAGCAATTGAGTGTGGTCCCAGCAAAGAAGCAAAGCAGGTGGAAGAGGTTCCTCACAATTGATTTTAGAACAGGGATGGGGAAAATGGAGTCAGCAGACAGTGCTGGCTCAATGGCCTTGAAACAGAGATGAGCACTGCCTCCTATAGTCATCAATGACTGTGGAGTAAAATCCTCAGGGACTCTCACCTTTACCCCTCTTCCCAGAGGTGAGAAGGGTTTTGAGAGATATATTAAATATTACCTGCTTTGAAATCTTATCTTGCAGAGAGAAGGGTCAGCTACTGAAGAAGAAAGTCTTTGTCCCTCAACAGTCCTTGTATGAGTAAGTAGGCCTGGCCATGATATGATAAGACTTAGACAGAGGGACAATGTGCAAAGTAGCCAGATCTCTAAGGCCTCAGACTCCAAAGGCCTCAGGTTCCAACTGATACTCCACAGTTGATGAAAAACAAGAGTTGGAAATAGCCCGATATGAGCATACTCCATAGCAACACAATGCTGAGACTCTTTGGTGACTTCCAGGAGAGTATGAAAAGAATAGATACTGCGGGAAACAAAAAGAAGTATTTTTGAAAGGATTAGGTTGATTAGCTGGCTAGCACGATAGTGTTGTGGTCCGCCAGCAGCCTGCGGAGCTGGCAGTGGAGTTGGACAGCAATGAAGCTGAGATAGAACATGGGCCAGTCCTGGAGGCTGGGGAAGGCCCAGATGAGGGCTTTACGTCAGAGGCAGAGATGGGGCCAGGGCCATCGGGTAGTGTGGTGCGGACTCCAGAGCCTCCCGAGCCTGATAGGAGTGAGGCAGAGCAACAGAAGGAGCCTGTTCCTAATGCATGCATGAGAAGAGCTGCCCGAAGGCAAGAGCAGGTCAAGCAAAGAGGACAACTCAGGAATAGGGCCAAGAGATGATTGGCCCCTCCCATAAGGTTTAAAACAGACCAGCAACGGCGGTTGGGCTTTGCCAGAAAACAACGTTGGTGGCTTCGTCTTCTTCATCATCTATGTCTTGTATTTATTTTTATCTGTGATTTCTGAACGTTTGCCAAGAAAGGCCTTTGGCAGTTTGCCTAATTGGACCAAGGTTTGAGATAGGATTGAGGAATTTGTGTTGGGAGGAATTTGCTTTAATTTAGTTGAACGATGCTGGGAATGAAGTAATTTTCAGCTGTTCAAATAAAGTTTGTTTGTTTTTTCACTGACTGATTTTCCTACTACTTACTTTGGCCTGGGTCACAACAGATAGTACAAAGAGTTATTGCTAGTATATTAAAATAAGGCTGTTTGTAGTCTCAACAGGAGTGAGTTTCCTCTTTGGTCCTAGGGCTCAATTGCGGTCATATGTTTAAGACTACCTATATATCATAAGAGATGGAACATTTTCCGCCCAGCCACTTGAATGTTATTTCTTTTGTACAAATGAAACTACAAGAAGACGAAATGCAAATCTTTGGGTCCCAGGTCTTGTCTAATGATCTCCAGCTGCCCATCTCTATTACTTATTTGCTGGCAACGTGTCTCTCTTTTACAGCACATTGCTGGAGGTGGAACATTTCCGCACAATCCATCACCTATTTGTGGCCATGCTCTGTATCTTTGTCCTCAGACAAATCATCGTGGATTCCATTGATGAAGGACGGTATGATTCAGAAGAGGGGGTGGGGTAGAAGGCCTGTCCTCTGATGTATGCTAGTTCTGGGGATATGATGCTATTTGTTTTGTGCTAAGGGACACAGTAATAATCTAAAAACATATTTACCTAATCTGTGAATTTAGATTCCATCCAAAGTTTAACAACCTTAGACCCCTACCAAGTCCTTTGGCCCCTGCAGGGAGTCTGATCCTTCTGCATCTCCTCCCACTTGTCACTGTTCATCTACCAGCTAAAAAGAAAATGCAATTTGTTCTTCTCTTTGTCTTTGTGTTCCTATTGAGCAGTAACACTTGGGATCCTCCTATGCCCACCTAGAGACTTAGCCTAAGTGAGAAATGCCTCCTTTGGTGCCACCTTTGCTAGGCATCCAAACTCTCTTCTCTATGCTAATCATCTAGTTACACAGATCCATTTCTTGTACCCTCCTTCTGAATGAATCATGTTACCTTTTGGATCTTTCTGGATGTGTTCATGGCTGAGCATATGTATTGTCTCACATAGTATGCATCTGCCATTTGTTGTCATGATTTGTATTTGTACTATATTTCATTCCATTTGACCAGTGGTAAAAACAATAAATTGATTAACTGACTGATTGACTTTAAAGAAAATCAGGCTAAATTTACTATTAATACAGGAATGAAAAAATATAGAAAATAGGAACAGTGAAAAAGATTATGTGAAGGAAACAAATCCTTTCAGAGAGGGTGGTATATACAAAAATCCAAACAACCATGTGATGGTGGCAGGGAGATATAAAAATATTTCTCTGTTTCACCTACCATACTTTTCAGAGTATAAGACACACTTTCTCTCCCCCCCCCCCGCCCAAGGAGGGTGGAAATGTTGGTGCGTCCTATGCACCGAATACAGCCATTTTTGGCCTCCTGAAGCCCCGCCCCACACATCCTGTTTTTGCAAAAAAAACGGGCCCATTTTTCACAAAAATGGCATGCAGAAGCTTTGGGAGGCCTGTAGAGTGCTCCTGGGCGCCGAGAACTTTTTTTTCTTGTTTACCTCTTCAAAATCTTGGTGGGTCTTATAGTTCAAAAAATACGGGCATGTCTCAGATGGATTTTTGCAATCCAGAACTAGTAGCCATAGGAAAGGAAAATATAAAGATCCAATCAGGGTCACCAGGACCAGAGGTTTAGTCTTCCAAACTTTCGGACTCGTGCTGGAGCCCATCTTCCTCAGGGAACTTCTCTCTCACCAGAACATGTGAGCGAGATGCCACCCTAAGAGAATTTATAGCAGCATTAGACTCCATATTCAACAGATCAGGGATAGAAGAGCCAGAAAAAACATGCCATCAGGCAAAAAGTATCGGCAATGCTGATCGCACACAAACCAAACAATGTGCTCAGTCCAACGGAGCGACACACCTTGAAAGACCTGAAAAACAAACAAACCTTCTGGTGAGAGAGAAGTTCCCTGTGGATGGTATCCTGCAGAAGTCTGAAACTTGGAAGATCAAACCTCTGGTCCCAGCGATTGACCCCAATTGAATCCCCCAACATTATCCTGGGATATGTATTTTTGCCTTCATTCATTGGAAAACATGAAATCTTTGAGCCGTCTTCATCTGCCTATGAAAAATCTGGTTCTGGTATTATTCCAGCCTTTTGCCCATTCTACTCATTGTAATGTTTATTTGTTTTTAATGTTGTATGCTGCCATGTGCTATTTTTTAATTGGGAAGCCTTAAGTATGAAATAATTCATCAAAGGAAAAGAAGGAGAAAGAAATGTCCATGATAGGCAAATCCTTGAAATCATCTGCAGTTCTGTTGAAGCTGAAGCATTGTTAGAAATTCTGATTTACTCTGTAGAAATGGTTGCAGAGGATTACTATGTAGCCATACAAATTGTTAGCAGAGGATGGTTATGTACCCATACAGGTCAAATAAAGTGTACAGTGTATAGTCACTATGGACAGAGGTGGGCTTCAGCCAGTTTGGACCGGTTCAGGCAAACCAGTTGTTAAAATTCTGTCCAGTGTGGTGAACTGGCTAATTCCACCACTGTCTGGCCCTGCTCCCTTCCATTTTTTGGCCTGTTTTCAGCTATTTAGGGCCATTTTTGGGGCTGTTTTTGGCTGTTTTCAGGTCTTTTGGGGGGGGGGGCGTTTTGGATGTTCAACAAGGTACAACTTCCCTCTCTATTTATTTACTACTACTGAACATCAAAAGCAGCCCAAGAAATGGCCTGAAAATGGCCAAGAACTGGCCGAAAACTGCCCCAAAAAAACTGCATGGAAAAATGGCCTGAAAATGGCCAAAAATGGCTCAAAAAACTGCCCAAAAATTAAGATTTCAAATCTTCAATTACCTCTCTTGAAGCTGTACAACAATCTGGATTTGAAAGGGCTTGTGTTTTGCCCTCCTCAACCCCCAGGAGCATTCTACAGGCCTCCCAAATCCTCTGCACACCCCACTTTTCCAAAAAAATTAGCCCATTTTTGCAAAAAATGGGCCCAGTTTTAGCCTCCCAAACCCTCCATGTGTCGTGTTTTTGCTCTCCTCAGCCCCCAGGAGCACTCTGTAGGCCTCCTAACCCCTCTGTGCATCCCATTTTTGCAAGAAAAGGCCCTGTTTTTCGCAAAAATGGGACGTGCAGAGGGTTTGGGAGGCCTGCAGAGTGCTCATGGGGGCCAGGGAAGGCAAAAACTTTTTCTTTCTTCTTTACCTCTTCGAAATCTTAGTGCATCTTATACTCCGGTGCATCTTATAGTCCTAAAAATATGGTAAATAAAGACAGAGGAGAATAGTTTTGTGATTGGGAAAACTTTGTGTCAATTTTTAGGGTCCCATACTATAAATAAAGAGAATGGAGGACAATTCTAGTGATTGAGAAAACTTTGTGTCTATTTTTAAGGCCCAAATGATCACAGCTCAATGGCAAAGCATAGATATTGCATATTCAGGCAAAACAGAGCTGAGGAAAACTTCTGTTGAGATCATTGCAAACTTCTTCTCATAAATTATGGTCCATGAAGATGGGGGAATTAGTGATCCTTAGATGCCTTTCTGCATTTTTATACATAAAGCATGTTTCTACTAGAGTCTTCCTTCATTGATATGCTGCTCAGGATAATCTGTAATATGTTTTTTTTTTAAAGGAGACCTAAGGTCCACATGAGCTGTAGACCAACTGAGTAAAAAGCTCAGGGAGATGTATCAAAACACAATTAGACATTATTCTGACAGGAATGTTGAGTAATGTTCTTAATATGACAGACCCCTAAAATACCTTGAAGTCCTCTATTCCTGACCCATTTAAATTGTGCTGGGCACATTTTTGTGGGTCTAATATTTAAAGGTGGGCAATAGTTGAAGGTTATGAAACAAGGATTATGAAACAAAACAAGGTTATGGAACAAAATGAAGGGGACTGATCATAATTTTTTCAGTTCATTCTAACTCTGTTAGGTCTATTTTGAAGAGTTAACAGGAACCTTCATGAATGTACCTTCTCAAAATAGCAGGACCCATCCCCTTCACTTTTCAGCAATTGTGCCACTGAAAATTGGAGACGCCCCAGAGGAAGCTCAAGGGGTTGCAGTAGAGGAGGAGGGGTATAGGTAATCTGGGGTGCCTATTTTAATTTGAAACATCCTTATCTTTTAAGTAGCATCCTTAGAGCTCTTTTTCTTCTTTGTCTCCCACAGTCTTGTTTTGGATTTCGAGCTCTTTATCACTGGCTTTCGGCAGCTGCCCACAGCACTCTTTGCCTGGCTCTGCATGTTCCTCTACACCTTATTTGTGCCCTACCAGGCCCTGCAAATATGGTCAGGCTGCTTGAAGATGACCAGGTTCCCCAACCTCTTGACGGTCACCTTGGTGTTGCTGGTGCTGCTCTGCCATGCTGCAGTGCTGGGCTTCTTCCCCGTCTATATTGCTGTCTATTGTAACTTGGGAATTGCCTCCCGTAAAATTGTCCTCATGGAGCAGGTATGACACTGGGGCAGCACAAAGAAAAAGGGTGTAAGGGAAAGGTGTTTTTAAACAGAAATGGGGGAAGCTAAGGTTGAACTTTGAACTGAGATTGGATTTATAAAGAAATCCTGGTTGCCCCAGGACTTCTCAGTGTGGAAAGTATAGATAGCAGCAAGTGCTAGAAAACAGGGGTGAAATCTAAAACTTTTTACTACCGGTTCTGTGGACGTAGCTTGGTGTGTATGTGAGGGTAATGTGACTGGGTGGGTGTGGCCATTTTTTTTTTTTTACTTTTAAAACCATTTTTTCTACAACCTCTTCGGTGAAGAGGTTATAAAAAAATGCTTTCAGAAGGCTCTGACGATCCCAGCTGAGTTGCCTGATCAGCAGAGACTTTTTTTCTTTTAAATGCCTCTGACAATCAGGCAACTCAGCTAGGATCGTCAGAGGCATTTAAAAGAAAAAAAGGGTTTTTTCCCAGCTGACTTGCGCAATCATCACAGGGTTTTTTTCTTTAACTTTTAAAAGCATTTTTTTGGACGAAGAGGTTCTGGAAAAAATGCTTTTAAAAGTAAAAAAAAAAAAAGCCTCTGATGATCATGCGGCTCAACTGGGCAAGGGGGGGGGCAGCGATTTTGCTATCGGTTCTCCAAACCACCCGCCACCATCGCTACCGGATTGGGTGATCTGGTCTGAACTGGGAGCATTTCACCCCAGAGAAGGGCGGCATATAAATCAAACAATCAATCAAACAAACAAACAAATAGTACATTTTTAAAAATTTTGTGGCAGAAGGTATGGTCGTTAGCAGCCATTGTCATATATGTCATGTACAAATGAGCCATTCTTGCTCATTTCCATCTCTGGCATAGGTCCGGTTCCTGATGAAAAGCTACTCATTTCTGCGAGAATCGATGCCTCCTCTTCTCCATGCCAGGGACCAAGTTGGTGAGTTTGACTTGGAGGCCCTTAGTGATGATTATGATGGCTGTAAGTCACCCCATAGTCCCCAAATTGATTTTTCACCGATTGCAGCATCCTAGTTGTAGCATAATCATGCAACCATTGGCCTCCACATGCTAATTGCTATCACAGACTTTCTCAATGTATGAAACTATTGGATTAGAGTTTCCATTCGCCTGTCAGGGATTGGGTATGGTAGATGTAAGTAGATTTTAAGCATAGCAAAATACTAAGAAAAGTAATACGGATGCAAAGCAAAGGAAACCTCTTGCCTGGGTCAAGTACATTTCCCCATATCCCTCCCCAAATCACAATTTCTCCTATTTGCCAGACTTTATCTTGCATGAAGAGCTGCAGAACATAGGTGCTTTATTTATTTATCTATCTATTTGTCTTTCTTATCAGGATACAAAGCAGTTCAAAAATTAAAGAAAAAATCTGACACATAGTGCAAGATTTTATTGATTACATTTTTTCTTATACATATCCTTTTGAACCCAAGAAAGTGAAGCTTCCTTGCTTGTTGCTTTTGTAGACCAATGGAGACAGATTTTCAAAAAGCTGAATTCTGCATCTTGGTTTTACAGGCACTTTTTGTACATAAGAAGTATCTTAATAAGAAGGGCAATGATGGTACACTAGTTAGAATGCAGTATTGCAAGCTGTAGTTGTCCCTGTGTACTTCCAACTGTTCCTTTGCTTCTTTCCCCCCACACCAGGGAAGATCAGCCCTCCTGAATTCTCCACCTATTTATATTTTCTCTTCTGCCCTACTATGATCTACAGAAAGAGCTATCCAAGGTAATTCATTGCATATTGTCCTTGTCTTTCTGGGCTCCCTGGTATCTCAGCT
This sequence comes from Masticophis lateralis, assembly GCA_030761175.1. NCBI lineage: Eukaryota > Metazoa > Chordata > Lepidosauria > Squamata > Colubridae > Masticophis > Masticophis lateralis. The sequence goes on from JAUDYJ010000002.1 coordinate 149,029,880, forward strand.
CTATCAGAAAAAGAGTGGGCAAAATAGACTTCTGGACACCATGCCCCCAGAACAATGGTGTAACCTTTGTATTTCCCAAAAAAAGGGAACGACTCTGTTATATCTCAACTCAATCCCTACTCCTTTTTTTATAGAGATCCATTCATCCGCTGGAATTATGTCATCCGAAAACTGATTGAGGTGAGTGAAACACATTAAGTTTCCATTGGCTGGTTGGTTTTATCTGGCCTCTCTATGAATTAGAAATTGTGCTTGGGGATTATTGGATTTTCTCTTGAGACTGAGCGGATCTGGAAACCCTAAGGGGTCTTAGCTGGCCAAGGTAGTAAATAGCAATTATTTAACAAGCCTTGAGTGACCAAAGGCCACCATTTAAATTCCCCAGAGTTCTCTAGCTTTGAATGAATGAGTTATAACATTTCTCCTGAGTCATCTTTGATGCACTTCCCTAAGAGATGTTCAATTTAAAACTTCAGATCAATGTATATATTTTCACATATCTCCCACAGGAAAAAAGGGTATGAAAGAGAGCAGAGTTGATGGAACTTAGAGCCACTCAGGAAGTGAGTGGTGCCGAAATCTATGACTGGTTGACTAAAACTAAACAGAAGAGGGGCTGGTGTTGGAGGATAACATTTGAGCATTGTAGGATATTAAAATGGTAGCTAAATCCAGCTTCTCAGATAATAGACCAGAAGAAAGTTGTTCTTTAGTCATAACTGAGAGCTAGGAACCAGTATGCCTTGCCAGAACACTGAGATGTCAATAGATCACTAAGGTAGTTTTTTCTCTCTGTCCCACAGTTTCTGGCCAGTATATATTTTTTGAATTTCCTCCTGAAATACTACTTCATCCCTAACGCCAGCAACATGCTTAAGCAGCCCTTCACCATCAAAATCCTGCTGCTTTCCATCTTTGATTCAGTAATACCCGGTATGTGGAAACAATTATGATTTCATTCGTGCAATGGGATTAAGCAGTAATGCTATGGAACTGGGATGTTGACCTCACCCAGTAGAAGAAACAGGAGACCCTCAAACACAATCAGGCTGATTTATAGTATTTTAGAGAAAGTGAAGAGAGACCTACTACAGGTAGTTCTCAACAAACAACCATTTGTTTACTGACCTTCGAAGTTACAAGAGAACTGAAAAAAGTGACTTATAAATTTTAATTGTAAGTTTTTCACACTTACAATTGTTGCAGCATCCCTGCTCACTCCGGCCGCCATATTCGTCACTGCCATGTTCTTCGTGCACGCGCATCCCATTGCCTTGCAAGTCCAGTGGGATGTGCAAGCGTGAAGAACATGGCGACAACGGCAGCAGCTTTTTCCACCGATACTTTTCGGTGGCCTGTGGAGAAAGTGGCTGGGAAAGAAGCCACTTCAGAGGCTTCTTTGCCAGCCACTTTCCAGCAGCAGCAGCTGGCTGGAGGCCACTGAAAACCCCAGTCAGCTTGCCTTCTGGACTCTGGACCAGCTGCCATGGAAAGTAAGCAGGCAGTGGTGGGGGAGGAAGCAGGGCTAGGGCCAGGACCACTAAAGGAGAGCCAGGTGAAGGGAGGCCGGGTAACCATGCCGCTGTGAAGTGGTCGGCCCCTTCCACTGCTGCTGCCTCCTCTGCCTCTTCCTTCTCTCTGCAAACAGAAGTCAGAGAGAAAACGCAGTTGCTTCGGCGGGTGTTTCTCTGTGTTTCCATCAAGTCAGCCAGAGCCCTTCCATGGTGGTTGCTGAAGCTGGCCTGCCTGCAAGGGAAGCGCATGGGGAATAGCAACCCCAAAGCCCTCCCTGTGTGGTTGCTGAAGCCAACCTACCTGCAACGGAAGCGTGCAGGAGATCACTGGCCGGACTATTGAGGAGGATGGGGGTGGGCAGGCAGAGCGCTGCGCTGAGGTCTGTGTGCTCTGGGGCCTCCCGCCCATTTGTGCTTCTGCAAGGCAGAAAGAAAGCCATAAAAGTCTTTGCCTGCATCCTTCTGGGACCTTGTTCTGCTGCAGCAAAGTCCATTCAAACCTTAGTTTACTGAATAAACCAGTCTTTTATAACAACAGCTGTTAATCAATTGCATTAACAGCCGCCAAGAATTCCAAGAAGAGTAACTGAAAACTTACTATGGTTGGCAGAATGCCCAGAAGCAATTTGCAGAAAGCTGATAAAATAAGACACCAAGATATGTAAACTAAGTTGTTCCCTGCAAATTGCTTCTGTCGGCGTTCCTCCTTAAATAGGCTAAGGGAATGGCCAATTAGCCTTATTCTCGAGAAGACCTCCTCCTGAGGAGCCACTCCTGCCTTTTGGCAGCTCTGCATGCCCATTCATCGAGAAGAGGCTCCTCCTCTTTGTCCCCTTCACTTAAGGGAGCTTCCGGAGATTCGGAAGGCCCTGGCTGAATCCCCGCCTCTGGCATCACATCTTCTCCAGCCTCCTCATTGTCTGACTTGAGTGCCAGCTGCACAAGCTGTTGGCACAGCACCACACCAGCCTCCTCACTGCCTGAATCAGCTACTAGCTGCACAGGCTGCATACAGGCCACAACAGACCCTGGTCTTGGCACCAATTCGAGCGTGTCCTCTGCAGACGGCTAAGAGCCCAAAGCTGGTGGCGCCAAGGCAGCCCATGCCTCCTGCTGCTTTGGGCTCAGAGCTGTAAGCCACATCCAGGCAGCGTGCCAGTGGAGAGAAGCTGCGGAAGTCAGCCCTAGCTAGGAATCTCAAATACAGATGAGAATGAACATTGTGTTTTAGCCAGCGGTAGATCAGCCCCCTGCAAACTCCGTCTCTTGAGGAGCCCAGCCACTCGCCACTCGCCAATCACCAAGTCACCTGGACTCCCAGTGACAGGACGGGGTCCTTCAGGCACTTAGTTTGGCCACCTGTTTAGTAGCTCCAGCCAGTAACTACCACACAAACATTCATTCGCAGTCGTATTTGACATTCCTAGCTGCAGTTTACTTGTGAGCACCATTAGCCGGGAGAGGCAGGGAAAAAGGCCAATGGTGCCCCGTGTGCACATACCTCCTGGGCTTTGCCTGTATACCCTGCCTCTAAAATGGTGAGTTAAAAAAATGAGGCGAGGGGAGGAAAAAAAAGCGATCTATCAGGGCAAGCCAAGCAGTTGCTGCTCCGGGAGGACCTGCACTGTTTGGTCGCTTTTGCTTCCCCTCTGTTAAAGCCCATGCCTCGGGAAAGAGGAGAAAGGAAAGCCTTCAGTCCTTCAGGCGCTGCGAGGGGAACGGCAAGCTTGTGGAGGAGGGGGAAAGAAGAAGAGGGTGAGGTTGCAACAAGAGGTGGGGAAAGAGGAAGGGGCAGTTGTGATGTTGGTGCTCAGGGCCGCAAAGTGGTCTCAAACCCCTTCCTATGCAGGGAAGTGGATGGCTCTATCAGGTTTGCGTGCGCGCACACACATGAATACACACACAAACATGAGAGAAAGAGAGGGGGGAGAAACAGAGCAATGATATAGAGAGAGAGATGGGGAAAGAGAGATGAGAGAGAGAAAGAGTTAGGGAGAAAGAGATGAGAGAGAGAAAGAGGGGGGAGAAAGAGAGAGATGAGAAAGAGAGGGAATAGAATAGAATAGAATAACAGACTTAGAAAGGACCTTGGAGGTCTTCTAGTCTAATCCCCTGCTTAGGCAGGAAACCCTACACCATTTCAGACAAGTGGTTATACAACATCTTCTTAAAAATTTCCAGTGTTGGAGCATTTACAACTTCTGTAGGCAAGTTGTTCCACTGATTAATTGTTCTGTCAGGAAATTTCTCCTTAGTTCTAAGATGCTTCTTGATTAGTTTCCACCCATTGCTTCTTGTCTTACCCTCAGGTACTTTGAAGAATAATTTGACTCCTTCTTCTTTGTGGCCACCCCTGAGATATTGGAACAGTGCTATCATGTCTACCCTAGTCCTTGTCATTAAACTAGACAGACCCAGTTCCTGCAATCGTTCTTCATATGTTTTAGCCTCCAGTCCCCTAATTATCTTTGTTGCTGTTCTCTGCACTCTTTCTAGAATCTCAGCATCTTTTTTACATCGTGGCGACCAAAACTGAATGCAATATCCCAAGCGTGGCCTTACCAAGGCATTATAAAGTGATATTAATACTTCATGTGATCTTGATTCTATCCCTTTGTTTATGCACCCTAGAACTGTTAGATAGGGTGAATGAGGAGACAGGAGACAGGTTGAAGTGAACAACAACTCTTTAATGTACAATGAGAATCCATCAACTTTACAGTCTAACAGCTCTCCTTATATAGCTACCTGCCAAGTGTGTTAGCCAATAATCATCAAGCTTTTTCCCGCTCTAATTTTCCCTCCAAAATTAGATACATAACACTCCTCCCCTTCCAGAAGGCATTTTACCAACTATTTACATACGTAATCACACAAATGACTAGGTGTTCCCTAATTCGACTTGACCTGCACAATTCAGTTTGAGGCAGAGATTTGGGCTGGTCAGAGACACCCTTTGTCTCTCCCAGCCCAGCCAATGGAACCTCCTGGAATTTCTTATGGGCGTCACCCATTTCAGATGGGCCTGGCTTCTCGTGGAGGCGGCCCTGGACACCGAAGTCATCAGGCAAGGCTTCTGGCCACTTCGGGCTTGAGTTAGCTGTTGGATGAATGATTGGTAAGTCAGGGACTGGGTTGTATTTGTTGTACTCTGGTTCGTCAAGCTCTGCCTAGGCAATACGCTTTCTTAGCTGATCAATATGCCTTCACCATACCTTCCCATTACTAACTTCCACAATACTGTATATGACCAGGGCCTGGTGATTTCACGAATATGCCCAGCTACCCAAAGGGGACCCTCCGCATAATTCCTTGCGAATACAGCGGACCCTATGGGGAAACTCCTGGTCCTATTTTTGGCCTCCATATACCCCTCAGGGGAGTAATTGGGATGGAGCCTATCTAGGGTGCAGCAGAGTCGTTGACCCATTAGGAGCTCTGTTGGGCTTCTTCCCATTGCCTTTCACGGTGTAATGTGTTGTGCCACTAGAAAAGTGTCAATCCTGGCCTGCCAATCTCCTGGACCTAGTTTGGCCAAGGCCTCTTTGGCCAATCTGATCATCCTTTCAGCTTGACCATTACTGGCCAGATGGAAAGATGCTGTGAGGGCATGTTGGACCCCTATTTCGGCCAAGTACCCCTCAAATTGCATTGCTGTAAGTTGAGGCCCATTTTCAGAGACCAGGGTGTCTGGTAGGCCATGCATGGCAAATAGCCTCCGGAGTGGTGGAGTGCATCCTTTCAGCTTGACCATTACTGGCTGGATGGAAAGGTGCCATGACAGCATGTTGGACCTCTATTTCGGCCAAGTACCCCTCAAATTGCGTTGCTGTAAGTTGAGGCCCATTGTCAGAGACCAGGGTATCTGGTAGGCTATGCATGGCAAATAGCCACTCCACAGTGGTGGAGTGCATCAGGATGACCTCCAGCCACTTAGAATAAGTGTCCACTACAATCAGAAATGTTTGGCCATGGAATGGTCCCGCAAAGTCAATGTGAATGCGTGACCAGGGTGCTTGGGGCCTTTCCCACTCTTTGGTCTGGGCTACCAGGGGAGCTGGACAAGACTCTTGACAGGGAGTACACTTAGCCACCCACTCAGCAATACAATTGTCCATATGTATACCATATGTATACCATATTATACCATATGCACACCATAAATAGCTTCTCGCCAATCCCTTCATTCTAACAATACCAGGATGGCCAATATGTAATGTAGCCAATACTGTTTGCCTTAGTCAAGGTGGAATTGTGACCTGCCCCTCCTAGTAAACAGCCCCCTTGTGTAGACAGTTTGTGTTGTTTACAGACAAACAGTTTGAATTCCTCACCAACGGGCCATTTGGCCATCCCCTATGCACTCAGCTAATAACAGTTCTAAACATAGAGTCTTTAGCAGAGGCCCTCGTGACTTCAGCAGAAGTGAAAGGGCCAGAGTCCATAGAGTCAATAAGCAAAACAGGGATACTTGGAGTCGGGATCTCCAGCAAATTCGGCAGTAGGCACCTACTGAGAGCATCGGCTCCAGGTCAATGGACAAGTCGGTATGAGTAGGCAACCAGAAAAATAGCCCACTAGTAAGACAGGGGGACATGGCCACTAGGGTGGGGCGATCCCCAGCCAAAAGTCCTAGCAGAGGTTGGTGATCAGTAATGAGTTCAAAAGTCCTTCCAAACAGATACTCATGAAAAAAAAATTCAACAAACTTTATTCAATTTAAAAAGATAAAAACTGTACAAAACATTCTTAACTCTGAAAATGCATTCAATATTACTTACAAATAAAACTAACAAACAGGACTACTTATCTATAATATATAAGCATATAAATATATACATTAACCTTCTCTTTCATCATGATGACTCATGAAATTTTTTAACCCCGGCGACAGCTGCCAGTGCCTCCCTTTCCAGCTGGCTGTAATTTCTCTCAGTGCTGGACAGGGTGCAGGAAAAATAGGCAACAGGGGCTTCCAGTCCAATCGGCAGTCTGTGACTCAAAACAGCCCCAACGCCAAAAGGAGAGGCGTCGCAGACGAGGACAAGGGGAAGCAGTTCATTGTGTTGGATCAGGAGGCTGTCAGCTGAGAGGAGTCTTTTGACAACTGCAAACCCTGTGGCTTCCGCCCTACCCCAAATCCACAAAGACTTTTTGGCCAATAGTTTGTGGAGTGGTTCGGCTACTGTGGCTTTGTCTTTCAAGAAAATAGAATAAAAGTTTAAAAATTCCAGGAATGCTGCAGTTCCGCCCGGTTTGTTGGTATAGGTGCATTGTGAATAGCCTGGACTTTGCTCTCTATAGAGTGGATACCAGTCCCATCGATCTTGTACCATAGAAACTCAACTGTGGGTACAGCAATCTGGCATTTGTCCCTTTTAACTTGTAGTCCCGCATTCCTGAATATAGTCAGCACTCCCCTCAATTGATCCTGCAGCTGTTGCTCATCTGCTGTGGTGACTAAAACATCATCGAAATAGGGTACAATGCCTGTTGCAGTCCTTGAAACAGGCGTTCCATGACACTTTGAAACAGTCCAGGGGCAACGCTAACTCCGAATTGCAGCCTGGTGCACTTGAAGGCACCTCTATGCATTACTATAGTCTGTGCTTCCATGGTAGCATCAACTACCTTCAGTTGCTGGTACACCTGGGCAAGGTCTAACTTAGCAAAAACCTTGCTGGGACCCAGGGAATGGAATAGGTGTTACACAATAGGGACAGGATAGGCACTCTGCTGTAGGGCTTTATTGAAGGTGCACTTATAGTTGGCACATATATGCACAGACCTGTCAGATTCAATTCGGGTGACTATCGGGATCTCCCATTTTACATGGTCGACCAGCACTAGTATACCCTGACTTATGAACTTGTCCAGCTCCTGGTCTATCTTAGGTTTAAGTGCAATGGCACCCTCCTCATTTTCAGCCTAATGGGGGCTATCTGGGGGTCCAGATTAAAAGAAATAGGAGTCCCCACATACTTGCCGAGGCAGTTGTCAAAAACGTCCTGGAATTCGTGGAGCAGGTCATCTGTCAGGCTGCTGGTGATGGAATGGATACCGATCACTTCCATGCCCAGGGCCTTGAACCAATTGAGTCTGAGAAGGCTTGGCAGATGTCCGCTGACCACGGTGATTGGCAATTGCTCGTTGAACTTGCCGAATTTCACCTGGAATGTCCCATAGCCTTCCACAGGGATGCATTTTCCGTGGTAATCATTCAGCCTTAGACTCTGACATTTCAGCTGGTGTTTCTGCAGTTTCGGAATTGCCGCCTTTAGTTCAACCCAGGACATGATTGTGATAGACGAGCCGGTGTCTATCTCCATTTGGCATGGCAATCCCTCAATCTCAACTGTCCCATGCAGCTTCTGCTCTGGGGATGTGGTAGCCTGGCCGATGTGAGTCTGGAACGTCTTGGGGAGTTTAGAATAGGCGCTTCTCCTCTGAAGGTTGTCCCCATCCCTCTTGGGGGGTCATGGTTGGCCAGCCTGGCTGATAGGCATTCGCTGCCTGTGATTGGACGGTTGAGTCGCCCTGCAGACTCATGCCAAATGCCCTTTCTTATTTCAGTGCCTGCAAATAGAATCTTTGAAATGGCATGTCTGTCTCTAGTGAAAAACCCCACTGCTAGCACAGCTCTGCTTCCAGTCATCATTATCATTCTGCCTCATGCTTTCTGTTTTGAATACTTCTTCCTCACTTTCTTCAGTGGTGTCAGGTTGAGCTGATTCACTATGGATGGGGGTAGTTTTTTGTGCTACTTGGAGTGGTGCTTGCCGCTGCAGAGACTCTGCTGCTTTATTCGATGATTCGTGTGCCCTGGCTTCGTCTAGGGCAATGTGGATGGTGAGGTTTGTCTTGGCCAGCAGTAGCCTCTGGAGGCGAATGTCCTTGACCCCACAGATTAGTTGATCTAGGAGAATATCATCTAGATCATGGTACTTGCAATGCGTGGCAGCCTTGCGTGGCAGCCTTGCGTAGCACCACCATGTATATATTTATAGACTCGCTGTCCCTCTGGAGTCTTTGCCGAAACTCATAATGCTGAACGAATTTGGATGGCATCGGGGCATAGTGTGTCCTCAACGTGGTCTGCAGGACCTGCCAGGGTACAGACTGCACTGGTGTTGGCTCTGACAGCAATTTGGCTGTGTCAAACACTTTGTGACCCCAATGGCTCAAGAAGAGGGCTCGCTTCCGATTGTTGGACAGTCCTTGGAGGTTATTTGCTTCGAGGAAGCATTTAAACCACGCCATGTACTATCCCCATTTTTCTTTCCCGGGATCGAACGGCGTTTAGGGTGCGAAGGCAGACATTGCTCTGCTGTGTTCGGCTCGTGCAGATTTTCCTGCCTGACTGGATTCAGCTGTCAGCTTTTTTTTTTTTTGTGCTACTTGTCTACCTCAATCCCACCTTCATCACCAATGTCAGATAGAGCGAATGATGAGCCAGGATCCAGGTCGAAGTGAATAACAACTCTTAATGTACAGTGAGAATCCAGCAACTTTACAGTCTAACAGCTCTCCTTATATAGCTATTTACCAAGTGTGTTAGCCAATGATCATCAAGCTTTTCCCCGCTCTAATTTTCCCTCCAAAATTAGATACGTAACAAGAACTATGTTGCCTTTTTTGGCAGCTGCTGCACACTGCTGGTTCATATTTAAATGAATGTCCACTAGGACTCCAAGATCCCTCTCAGAGTCACCACTATTGAGCAAGGTAGCACCTATACTGCACCTGTGCAGTAAGATGACAAAGAGGTGAGATGAGAAAAAATAAGAGAAAGAGAGAGATGGGAGACAGAGAGGGAGAGAGAAAGAGAGAGATGAGAGACAGAGAGAGAGAGGGAGGGAGAAAGAGAGAGAGAGATGAGAAAGAGAGGGAAGGACAAAGAAAGATGAGACATAAGAGATAAGAGAAAGATGAGAGAGAAAGAGAGAGAGAAAAAGAGAGATGAGAGAGGGAAAGAGGGAAAGAGAGATGAGAAACAGAAAGAGATGATAGAGAAAGAAAGAGAGAGAGAGAGAGAATCCTGTTTAAGTGAACCTTGTGGTCGTTAAGTGAACACTGTGGTTGTTAAACAAGTCCATTTCCCCATGGGCATTTTTAAAGGAAACCAGAAGGAATTGTTGGAAACTGGCAAAAAACATACAAAACCTCAATTACATGACTGTGTGGGATATTGGTGTGTGGTGTGTGTGTGTGTGTGTGTTTATGCATGCATGGCTGTCAAAACTCCAAAAACAGGACAAGTAGCTCTGGGGAGGTCAGTCATAAATTAGAACACTTGCTAAGCAACTGGCCATTAAGTGATATTTAAATTTTATTAGATGGAACAGAGAAGGGTTGGACAATGAGTAAGAACACACAGTTCTAGCTAATTGGTTGAAGAGAACTGGCCATTGCATGAGGGAATCTGAGTTGTAATCGGTTGCTGTGAGAGTAAAGGGGGAGTTTCCTTGTTTCCCGCCTTTTTCCTCTGGGTGCTATGTGTGCTGTCTGAGATTTACCTCATGATGTTTCTGCTGTTTTGATTTACCTGATGGGGCTCCTGTTTTCCTATCTTATTTACTGTAAATATATTTATTTATATAAAACTGGTATATATCAGCCTCTCTGACTCCAGTTGGACACTGACTGCACAATTCCCTGACAAAAAAACATAGGCAAGGCCATTCTGCTCTTCTGCCACTTGGCCATCCCAAAAGTATTTTTCAAAAGGCAATTGGATTTTCTTTAAAAACTTTAATTTTTCATCCAAAAAGCTTCTTCAGTTCATTTTCAGGATGAACTTCTTGGATGAGAAGTGAAACTTCGGAGAACCATGACCTGAATGATTGAGAATCTCTATAGACATTCCATTAGGATACTACTAACCTAAAAGTCTAACTTGAGTTGCAATTGTCTGTCTTAAATTTGTAACAATAATTGAGTTTTTAATCTCTGGGAAGAACTAATGTATTTCTTTACCTCCCTCATTCAGGGGCAACTTTTCTATTCCTTATGTCCTATACCTTCATGGAGTGCTGGCTAAACTTATTTGCTGAGATCCTGCGCTTTGCAGACCGTTCTTTCTACAAGGTGATAACAAGGGGTGGGGGAGGTTGCAAGAAAGATATGGGGAGTCTGGATTTCATTCCTCATGACATACTTGAATGGTCCATTGGCCATGAAGAACAGTTTCAAAAACATCGCAAAGAGTTCTGAGAGGTTATGGCTCTGGAAGAAAAGCATATTTCAACTTGCTAAAACAATTGTACTGAAGAAACTGACACTGAAGTATCCAATTACTTGTAATCAAAGTAATAAATACAGGTGTCCTCATTTAGCAACTGGGTGTAATTGTTTTAATGGGTTTGCAAAACATTTTAATTTTTACTTTTATCATATGGCACCAGAGTCACTTTAGGTGAGATAGGCAGCTATGTAAATTTGACAATAAATAAATTTGGCAAATAAATAACAACTGTTTCACTTAATGACCACTTAAAACTTTGTTGCTGCTCTCAATTGTGCCACCTAAATGAAGACTACCTGTAGAAACATGTATGTTTAGGGACTATAAGAGAGATCAAATAACATGTTCTGAAAGACTTTGCAAGATCCCACATGATGGTTCAATCATGCCCTCCCAATGGTTGAAATCTAACTTTTCATGCCCCCCTTGACCCTCCCTGATCCTTGATCTCACCCCTTCCCTAACACCCTGTGCATCTCCTTGCTCTCCCACACCTGACAGTAGCCACTTACCTGCCTGTTTGGGAGTTGCAATTTCCCACTGGTTTCCCCACTGACTTAGTGATTGAAATTTTAATTCTGACTGCCCTTGTAACTCAAGGACTACCTGTACACAGACAATCTAACGTGGATTGTCTCTTTCCTTGCCAAAATACACTAATGTTCCCGTTTCAAGCCTGACATTTCTGTGGTGTTTCATGCTCTTCGTTTCATTCTCCTTGCCTAGGACTGGTGGAATACCACATCATTCTCTACATTCTTTCGGTCATGGAATGTGGCTGTACACGACTGGCTGTACTGCTATATTTATCAAGATTTTCTGTGGGTAGGTAATACTGTAATGGGCTGAGAGAATAATCTTTAAGGGCAGGAGGAAGAACTGCAGCCAGGGCAATGGTCAAAAGGAGATGTTTCAGCCTACCACAGGAATGAGGGTAGAATAACATCTCAGAAGAGATTTTCCCTTATTGTTTAGAAAATAAAGACAAGATTCTATTTCTGTAACCTTACAATAAGAGTACTATTATTAATTTATTGTCTGGACTACCTGAAAGGACTGACAAGCTTACCAGACCCACCCTATATTACTCCATAAAGTAAACCAGCCATGTGTAATTTCTCGATGCCTATCTTCATTGTTTATTGGTGAACACCAAGATGAGATCTATAATTCACCTATGCTCCTTCTCTTCCAGCTGATTGGAGGGAGAGCCCGAACTGGAGTTATGCTCATCGTCTTCCTTTTGTCAGCGGTTTTCCATGAATACGTAATCACCTTGTCTTTTGGCTTCTTCTATCCTGTCTTGTTTGTGCTTTTTGTCATGCCTGGAGGTTAGTACTGCCTCAGAAAATGGACTAATAAACCATCCCTCAAGAAGGCCCATTAAAAAATAATGCGGCATGGATTGCTCCTGGTGAACCTTCTTTCATTCTGTTCTGCCTTTCTCTGGTTTGCGGTTCCCACACTTCCCAATTGGCACACATTCATGTCCTTTTTGGTACAATTTTTTTTACCACTAGTAGGTGGAGTTGCTCCAAATGTATTGGAAATATCTTAAGTCAGTGGTCAGGGTGTTGTGATCCATCTAACCCCAAATGCTAACTCATCACAAGAGCGTCAACTTATGTGACCCACACCTGACCCATCACACGACCCATCACAAGAACCTGACCTAATGTGACCCTCAGCTGATATGACCTCACCATCACGATGCCTACTGACAACATGGAGACCTTATAAGTAGAACAACACTGACACCGACATCCCCTAAATTCCACTGAAGATGTTACCTAGCCTGGTAATGAAATGTTTGGAAATCAACCCTCAGAGAATGAACTACCACACCCATCTCATGTACTCCAAATTTATTATTATTATAATTGCCAGTATGCTCAGTCATCACAGCCTTCAGACATCCTGGCTACAGAATTTCTGGATACAGAATCCTGGGAACTGCTTGCCTAAATGAGTGGAGCTTCCCAAATTGAGAAACACTAGTTAAGGAAAGATTCAAGGCATTACCCTGTCCACCCCACTCCTCGCCCCCTACCAGTGTTTCTCAGTCTTGGTGACTTTAAGATGTGTGGACTTCAGCTCCCAGAATTCCCCAAGCAGCCATGTGCATTGTATTATTGCCCCAGATGATACCCGGTATGGTTTGGATGGAGGCTGCTTTTTCATGCTTGAGAAAGTAATTTTGGTGTTACATTTTTTCAAATCTTGCTTGTCATTGACTGAGTAGACAGTGGTTCTTCTCTGAGAAAATTAAGACTCTTTATTCCAGCAGGCGGGAAAATATAATCTCAAACATGAACAATTTTACAAATTAAAAAGCAAGAGCAGAAACAAAATTAATAACTGGAAAACAAAATTTTGTTATTTCAGAAGTCCAATCACGTTTCCAAAACAAATGCTTTAGTCACAATCAGGATGCAGATAAAAGAGGAACAGGAAATTAGCCTAGGCCTAGGTTCTAGGAGCAGAGAGTTCCACCTGCAAGGGCATTGTTTTGAGAATTCTATTTCCCAGATTATTATTGTATGTATGTATGTATGTATGTATGTATGTATGTATGTATGTATGTATGTATGTATTTTGTCACCAAGTTAAAGGAAACAAGTATCAGTATAGACATAGACATGGACACATGAAAAAATGGCACAAATAAATGGATATAAATAAGCAAAACATAGTCATAAACACATGAGTGCATATAAATGGGGACAGTAGGACAAGGACGGTAGGCACGCTGGTGCGCTTATGCACGCCCTCTTAGGGACCTCTTAAGAAATGTGTAAGGTCCACGGTAGACAATTTAAGGTAAAAGGTATAGGGGTTAGACAAACTAACAATAGGATCAGGTAGAGTGTTCCAGATATTTACTACTCTATTGCTGAAGTTGTATTTTCTGCAATCAAGATTAGAGCGGATTACATTTAGCTTGTATCTATTGATAGCCCTTGTGTTATAACGGTTGAAGTTAAAGTAGTCATTAACAGGGTTTTACTTCCACGGGAGTAGTGATGGTACATATTGTCTTGTAATTAACATGGACATTGCTGTTATTTTAGATTTCGTAATGGGGAACGTTCCTTTTGTAGATAACAATTATTAGAAATCAATAACTGAGAGATCTCCTTGGCTCAGTGTGGCTGGAATATACACAATTAACCCTTTTTCTGTTTGTCTTCATAGTGTTCTTAACCTTTGTTCTCAATGATAAGAGAAAAGGCCCTTTCTGGAACACCATCATGTGGATATGCCTCTTTTTGGGCACAGCGATCTTCTTCTCCTTATACTGCCAAGAGTACTTTGTCCACTCAAAGAGGTTAGTAGACAGTTTACCTTGTGGAGTTAGCATAAGTCTTGGATTCTCTCTTCATACCATTTTTCATTAATGAAAATATGTCTTCTTCCAAGAAGGTCAAGCCTACTAACTGGTATATATATTCCATCTGCTAAAATTAAGGTAAAGAAGGTGGGAAATTCAGAAATACCAGGAACTTGCAAATGAAATTGTTATAAAGTTAAGAGCTGATTCTAATATAGTCTGTACCCATATATACTTATTAATTAATTTGACAGACTGACTGACCGACCAGTTGATTTGTGCCATTAAGTTGGTTCTGATTCCTAGCTACAACATAAATAGATCTTCTCCATGTTAATCTATGCCTACTTGTTTTTTCAAGTCTCCCAATGGTGCAGTCATAACCAGTATAATTGACTCCATCTACTTTACTGGTCATCCTTCTCTTCTGTTTCCTTCCTTCTTTTCCAACATTCTCTATTCCTAGCCTTATTTACCTGTATCTATGCTAGCTCAAAATAAATATGCATTTGATTTTTATCCTGCTTTTATTTCTGGTTACACATATGTAATGCTCCTGCTTCTTATCTTCTCAACAACAAACCTGTGAGGGAACTGAGGAAAAAATGATCACAAGACTGTATAGCTACTTATTGAAAGTGAAGCTGGAAGAAGAACAAGTGAAAGAAACGATGATAGCATGGGCTAAAATTTTGGCTATACGATTGAGCTAGATAAATGGCAACAACTTTGTGGAAGAAATTATAAATTAACAATGGCCACAGCATACAAAGAGAATTTGTATAAAATGTTTTATAGATGACACATGTCACCAGAGAGATTGGCAAAAATGTTCAAAGATAAATCAGCTAAATGTTGGAAATGTCATCAGATATTGGGATCATATTATCATATGTGAGGGACATGTCCAGAAGCGATAAAATATTGGGCAAGACTTAGAATATGGCTAGAGAAGATGACACAGCAATATATTGATTTAAAACCAGAATTGTTTCTGTTGGGTATTTTTTCAGAAAAGTATAGTAAAGAACATATATATTTAATAATACATATCATAACAGCGGCAAGAATGATATTTGCACAAAAGTGGAGAATAGAAAACATCCCTACAAAAGGAGAGGTAATTAAGAAAATATTGGAATGTGCAGAAATGAATAGGTTGACATTGGCAATTAAAGGGAAAACAGAATCGGAGTATTACAACATTTGGTGGAAATTTTATCAATGGATAGAAAGTGAGTATAGATAATAAACAGGATAAAGACAAGAACTTTGAGATGAATATTTATTTATTTATTTATTTATTATTAGATTTATATACCGCCCTTCTCCTTGCGGATTCAGGGCGGTGAGTATGTTGTAGTATATTAAAATTAAATGAAAGAAGGAAAGATAAATATATATTTTAAGAAATAATGGTAAACTTTGAAGATGGTAGCACAAATGTTATACCCAGATGATACATGGATTGATTAAAAAATGTACAGGAATACTAGAGGAATAATAGTAAAGTAAAAAATGAAATTGGAAATCGAAGACGTATGTAAATAGAAATCGGGTCTGTTCAAATTGAATCGGGTCATCTCAGATTGAATTAAAAAAGGAAACAACAAAGGAATGGAAAAGAGGGGAGAAGTAGAGAAGGGAAAGTAGGGGAGTTGGAAGGTGAGAAGAAGAGAAAGGAAGAATGGAAAAGGAGAGGAAGAAAGAAAGTAGAAGGGGAAAGAAGAGCAGGAGAGAGGGTAAGAAGGGGAGGAAGAAGAGAGGAGAGGGGAAAGAGGAAAGGAAGTAGGAAAGGAAATGAGAGGGGGAATGAGGAAAGAAGAAAGAAAGAAGGAGAAAGAAGGGAAGGGAAAAAGGAAAGGTTGCAGTAAAACAAAAGAAAGAAATGGTAAAAGAGCAGACCCGAACAAATAATTAATTAGTTACCTAATGGAAGTTAAAGAAGAAGATGAACAAACAATGTATAAGGATGGATATAAAACTGTACATTTAAACACGTTGATGAAAAATAAAAATAAAAAACTTTTTTCAAACAACAACAACAACCCTGTGAGGTGGGCTGGGCTGAAAGAGAGTGACTGGTTCCAAGTCACTCAGCTTACTTTCATTCCTAAGGGAGGCCTAGAACTCACAGTCTCCAAAGAGCACACCAAACCAGCTCTTAATATTGGGGAAAACAGAGGCCCGGAATACATATTTGCATGGATGTGAAAACTACAGTAGCTATTGTTAAAAATGAGAGCACAATGGTTTCAACTTTTGTTGCTTTCAGATATAAAGAAAGTGATGAAAAAGGAGAGAGAAAAATCCTCTGTAACCTGGCTGGAACCGTTTAATTAAGGATTGTTTCATTATTCCTTATATTACTTTATTAAGATTACGTCTGAGTCACCTTTTGGCTCTAAAACATTAAAAAGCTCCGATCAATAAAAAAGAAAGAAAAAATATTTCACATTAGCTGTATTTTGGGACATTCAATATGTGGAAAAAGCACCTGACTGTTATTGATATATGAATGTTGCAAAGTTCTTATTTGTTTTATTTTCACTTCATTTCTCTTCATTTTATGGAGACCTAAAGAGGGAAAAAAGACCAAATAAAAGATCCATTGAGAGCAGCAGATATACCCAGCGTGTTGCCAACCATGTATGTTGGCTCTGATTGGGAATCCAGCACATTTTGGGAACACCAGGTTCTGTAACGTTTTATAGCAAGATCCTGTTTTACTGCATAGTTGGAGATGCTCACCTGCAGAGAGTTAAAGCAAATCTTTTTTTTCCTCCTCATATCAGTAGCTGCAAAAGGTGCTCTGCGACATACAGTATTGAAAATACTCTAAGAGCCTTTGACAAGCAGCATCCTTCAAATCTGAGCTACCTCGGGTTGGCTCCCCTCGAGTTGAGGGGCCTGAGAAGCAAAACTGCCAGAGTTATATTCTCCATCCCAGAATAGGCTAAGCCTGCAATTCAAAGTCTCTCCAGTGCTGCCTTCAACATTGCTGAGACTCTGGGAATGTTATTCTGCTGATGGGCTCCTGATTAGGTTGGAACATATATATGGCTGATCTTGCTGACCCAGATCTAAGCACATCATCAGCTGGAATTCTTGTATCATTTTGTCTCGTGACAATTCTTTCCCTTCTAGCTGTTCTTTCTCTCTTGACATAGTCATCATTTTCTTTTTTCAGAAGACCTTCTGGGGACTAGTGACTCCATGTTTCTGGTATTGCCACCCATAAGCAACTATTTCCAGCCTACCTTAGCCTTCTACTTTGCTTCAAAAATGATATATAACAAAGATATACATGACTGCTACTGCGACAACAAGGACTCTCAGCACATCATGTGTTTCCTCCACTTCCTCCATGGAAAGCTGTATTTGGAAATTCCTTACCTAAGGGTGCTAAAATTTGGTTTGTAGGTTCAAAGGCGAGACAAAACATCTACAAAGATCCCTGCTTTGTGAAGTTCATGGGGCTTCTTGGTCCTCCAATTCCAGGGGAAAGGGGCTCAGGAAAATTTATAAATGACAATTTTGGTTGCCGCCAAGATTTATAAAATTATCTCCCTTTCTTAACCTACTTAAAAAAACATGAGAGCTCCATCTTGAAATGTAGGTTATCCTACCTCCCAGAGTTTAATCCAAACTCTATTGTCTTTTAGATCAACATGCAGCTTTCCAGATACATGTGAAATCCAGCTCCCAGCAGATCCATTGATAGGAGTTAGAGTTCAGCAATATCAGAAGTACTGCTTATATTTCCTATTTTTAGACTTTCATTCAACATTTTATCTCCAGCAGTGAAAGAAGGGAAGCTGAATTACCACCAGCAGTATCCATTCAGTGCCTACTTTATTGTGTGAATGGTTTTGGGAACTATATTTGGAAATAAAAACAGTTTATGCCAAATCAATCTTATTTCATTTTTTGAAAAAGTGACTAAATTAGTAGATCAGATAAATTCTGTGGACATAGTTTACCTAGACTTCAGCAAGACATTTGACAAAGTAGACCATGGTCTACTTTTTGGTAAATTAGAAAAATGTGGGATAGACAGCATCACCACCAGATGGATTAGTAATTGGCTGACAAACACTACCCAACAGGTAGTCCTTAATGGCACTACATCTACATGGAGGGCACTATGTCTACATGGAGGGAAGTAAGAAGTGGGGTACCACAAGGTTCCATCTTAAGCCCAGTGCCCTTCAATATCTTCATAAATGGCTTTGAAAAAAATGCAAAGAAGGGTAACTAAGATGATTAAGGGCCTGGAGACAAAAACATGAAGAATGCTTGCAAGAATCAGGTATTGCCAATTTAGAGAAAAGAAGGACTGGGTGACATGATAGCAGTATTGAAGTATTTGAGGCAGGGATGAAATGTAAAATTTGTTACTACCAGTGGAACATCTTGCCTTCAGAAGTTGTAGGTGCTTCATCACAGGAGGTTTTCAAGAAACGACTGGACAACCACTTGTCTGAAATGGTATAGGATCTCCTGTTTGAGGTTGGAGTAAAAGACCTCCAAGGTCCCTTCCAGCTCTACTCTGATTGATTGAACTAAGGGATGCCTCATCCACAATATAACAGACTGCAGTATGAGACAAGGAAAAAGCCACCTGCTCATCATGCCATGTTTCTCAACCACGGAGAAACAAATGGCTCCTGCAGTACAGTATTAAAAAACCCAAATCTTTGGTCACAAACTTTATGGTGCTTCAATTATTTCTCTCGATGAAACAAAGTGACATCTTTCATTTGATTGCAGAGGCTGAAGCTGTTACATGTAAATACCTAGAGTTGTTCCCCCTGGCATAGCAAGGGTTACCCCCACCTACCTAGCCAAACCCTCCCCTGGTCCCTCCTTACCTTGACTCTGCCTCCCATGTATATAAGATGTGGTCCAGAGGTCCAGAGCCACTTCCAGACGTATACCTGTAATAGAAACATTTGATCAATAAAGCAATCTGAATCAACTGCATTTTGTACTGGTGTTATTGGGTAAGATCCTAGAAAACAAGCAACAAATTGGTAGCAGAGGATGGTTTGAGAAGGGATCGCTCCTCAATCCGTAGGGAGAGTAGACCAATAAAAAGGGTCGATTTTCAAACTAGGGACCACAACACACCTGAATGCTTTACCTGTGGCTCTAGAAATCATTATAAGAGAGATTGGCCAAGGAACCAAAGGGACAAGGACTATAGCCACCGCAGGGAAAGGCAAGGCTGGAAGTCAGGGCCCACAGACAGACGCTCACCAGACAACAGGTTCAGGTGCAGGGATTCCCCCAACCCCAGGGACAGGAAGGGATATAGGGATAGCTCCAGGGACAGTCAGCCAGGATCACTGTGTGGCCTTGGGGACCACCAACCCACCACGCACCCAACCAGAAAAAGGAAACACGTGGCTCATTGACTCCGGAGCCACCAATCACACCACCAGCAACAGGCACATACTAACATCGTTCACACCCAAGAGGTACCACATCAAGGTAGCTAATCAAGACAAGGTATTGGTGACAGGAGAAGAGAGCACACACATAGATGGAATAGGGAAGATAGAGGGGTACTACTCATACCTGAGATACCCCACAATATATTGGTTACCCTTAAGCTTAGTAAAGACTTGGGCATTGAGACAACCTTCAAAAAAGGGAAAGCATACATGACAAAAGGAGACAAGAATATAGGCAAAATCATCATAGAAGGGGGACTCCCATACTTACAACCCCAAGACTACCCAGGCACAAACACAACATTGGGAAACAGGGAAAGAAAGTCAAGTACCCCCGGGGAGACTAAGGGAGATGAGGTAGAACACATCACTGAGGGCAAACACACCTTGAGCACAGCACACAAAGGGAAACCTATCCATGACGAGTGCGCCCATCTACTTCATAGGAAGTTGGGCCATGCCAGTTTCCCAATGTCAGGGCCGAGAGTGTAAAGAGCGCCCTAGTGGTAGCAACAATCCTAGGGTTAGAGCTTTACCAATTTGATGTACAGACAGCCTATCTTCACGCAAAACTAGACAAAGAGATTTTTGTCAGGGCATCCCCCTGAAGAAGCAACCAGAAGGGAGATACCTGGCTATTAAACAAGAGTCTATATGGGTTGAAGCAATCCGGTAAGAGGTGGTATGAGTGTCTGGCGAAGATCCTCAAGGACATGGGGTTCACAGCCACCTCCGCCGATCTATGCTTCTTCACCAAAAGGGAGGGCACATCCATTGAATACGTACTTATTTATGTGGATAACATCTTATACTGTGGTCAACACAAACAAAAATGTGATGACTTTGCAGCCAAATTAGGAAGCATTTCGCACTAAAAACTCTGGGGAAGGTGAAGAAGTACTTCGGTGTACAGATCAAAAGAACACAGAAAGGATTCAGGATCTCCCAAAAAGATAAAATACTGGACCTATTAAACAAGTGCAACATGGAGGAGGCCAAGCCTTGTGACACACCCATACAAATTGACTTTTTAAAACACATGAACGAAGAAGGCGAGACTTTCAAGGACAATACCCTATTTAGATCTATTATTGGGTCACTTCTATATATAGCAAACTGGACTAGGCCAGACATCCTCCTAGCAGTCAACCTCTTGTCCAGGCACGTCAGCGATCCAAAAATGTACCACTGGGAAGGTGTAAAACACGTGCTTAGATACCTAAAGAATAGCATGAATGCCTACCTAAGCCTAGAGCCAGAGATATCCAGAGAACCCATTTTAACCTGCTATGCCGATGCTGACTGGGCAGGCGACACCAAGAGCAGGAAAAGCACATCTGGCTACATATTCCTCATCAACGGTTGTCCAGTGCACTGGTACACCAGGAAACAAAACCTGGTGGCCACATCCACGGCAGAGGCAGAATACATCTGCCTCTCCAAGGCAGCCAACAACCTGACCTGGTTCGACAACCTGCTCACCAACATCTGGACTGAACCAGCCTACCTGATAGTAATACACGAGGACAACAAGGCAGCCATAGGCATATCTATGGCAGACGCAGTGGGTCAGAGATCCAGACATATAGACATTAAGCACAAGCATGTCAGACAGTTAACGAACATTGGCTTCATCAAGGCTGTACACTGCGAAACTACTGAACAAATCGCTGACATCCTGACCAAACCTTTACAAAGCAAACAGCACACCTACCTGACCTCAAGGCTATGTGTACATATACAAAATACACACACTGGTCCAACTGCTAGGTATTTAGAGGGGGATTTGTTATATGTAAATACTTAGAGTTGTTCCCCCTGGCATAGCGAAGGTTACCCCATCAACCAAGCCAGACTTCCCCTGGTCCCTCCTTACCTTGACTCTGCCTCCCATGTATATAAGATGTGGTCCAGAGGTCCAGAGCCACTTCCAGACATATACCTGTAATAGAAACATTTGATCAATAAAGCAATCTGAATCAACTGCATTTTGTACTGGTGTTATTGGGTAAGATCCTAGAAAACAAGCAACAGAAGCATTGTCTGCAGAATATCTGAATATGTACACAGCATTCAGTCATGTGAATTTTATTCAAAATGATGCTTAATAGGCAATCAAGAGAACACTCCTATTGATCGAGCAGCATTTGTTTAGCTGTTTCTACAATTATGCTTTTAATATTGGAGGAGAGGGCAGGCACTTTGAATAAATACATTCATAGTGCAACTTGTGTAAATTTTTAACACAGATACCCTTCTATGTTAGTTTTATCAGATCTTTCTGATTTTCTGTCACTCTGCTACCTGGTTTACAACTTATGTTAAGTCAGTTTTGGTTTAAGCATAGCTTAATGAATCAAATGGAATTGATAGCATTTATAAAAGCCACTGAAAGCCAGTTTGTAGCAGTGGTTAAGGCATTGGCTAGAAATGGAGAGTTCATGAATTCTCTCCAGGATTGAGTTAGGTGACCTCTCAATCCTAGGAAGGATGTAATGGCAAACCATTTCTGAAAAATCTTGCCCAGAAAATTGAAGGGACTTCTCCAGGCAGTCTCCAGGAATTGGACATGATTGGAAGAAAAAAAATCTACCAAGGCATAAATTATGGTCCACAAATTATTCTGGCTGCAATCATATAAAATGAAACCACACTGTAGACCAGTGATAGTCAACCTGATCCCTACTGCCCACTAGTGAGCGTTCCAGCTTTAATGGTAGGCGGTAGGGGTTTTGTCCTTACTTTATAAATCACCATCACTGTGGAATCTGTGGCCGGTTAGAAAATTTTACTACTAACAGAGATACAAAGTGGGCAGTAGGTATAAAAAGGTTGACTACCCCTGCTGTAGACATATTCGTATTTCTCAGAAATAACTCCAACCAGAATGATAAAAAAAGTATGTGCAAGCTTTGAGAAGACAATGTAAAACAAAACAAAACAAAAATGAGTGAAGCATAAAATAGCAGAAAAGTCTAAAAATTAGTATCTCATTCACTTTCTAGCCCATCTCAAATGATTATTGTAAAACAAGAGATGGAGAATCAACTATACTATCGGTCACTATGTAGTTGCCCATCTCACATAGAAGAAACATGGCAGCTTCCAACCATGAATCACCTGATGGCTGTCATCATTGCTGGCCATTTCTCATTTTGGCTGGAAATAACAATATTGAAGTTCCCTCTTTCCAGTTCATCATTATCTGTAGCCTGAAAATCAACACAAAAAAACAAAGTTAACTTTTAACCTAATGAACACAATCCTGTAGCTCTATAAACAAAGAGCAAAAGAAAAACTGAGCAATGCTACTCTCACGCCTACATTTGGTGGAGGAGATGAGAGATGGTGACAGTCCTGGACAGCCTTGTCAGAACTGGGAAGCTAAGCTGAATCAGACCAGGTTAGTATGTGGAGACATCCGGGTAATTGCAAATCTGTAGACTAGGAAGTTGAAAAACCATTCAGGAACAAATTCAATCTACTTCTACATTATAGCCAAGGAAATGACATGCACAAGGCTTCCTAGAAAATGATATGTGGTTGGATCCTGAGCTGTGAACGCTTCTTTGAAGGAGGAGATGATTCGGCCTGCTTTGAGCCCTCTTTCCTTAAGAAACAGTTGCTCAATTCCACAGACCTTGAGAATTCCTCTCTGACCTCAAACCTTTTGTTCTGGGGAGAATGTTGAGTTGTACCTAGGCCTACAG
Source organism: Masticophis lateralis (assembly GCA_030761175.1). Classification (NCBI taxonomy): domain Eukaryota; kingdom Metazoa; phylum Chordata; class Lepidosauria; order Squamata; family Colubridae; genus Masticophis; species Masticophis lateralis. Next base: position 149,053,138 of record JAUDYJ010000002.1, read on the forward strand.
CTTCAAAGGTCCCCAGACCTTATCTAGATCTTTTCAGTCAGATTTCAGGCCAGATTACATTACCAAGACTTGATTGTGATTGCACTTCTTGAGGATCCTCTGGCAGATGGTCCTCCTGGGTCTCTTGGTGGCTTTGAATAGCAGTGATCATAGTATCATTTTTGCTTACTATAATTCTAGGAGTTAGGAGTGGAAGACAGTATTTTATGGTGGTTCTTCTCCTTCTTCCAGGGCCTGTTTCAGTCAATTTTGCCAAGCTTTCTCATTGTGGAGTTCCTTATCTTGATTCTCTCCTCATTCCTATTTAGCATCTGTGTGAAACCACTGAGTGAGGTCCTCTATCAGTACAGGTTTAAGTACAATCTATACATTGATGATACTCTGTTATCAATTATAAACCTATACCCCATGCTACACAAATGATAGCTGGAGGCTGTGCAGATCTGAATGGAAAAGAGCAAGCTGTAGCTATAAGTCTATAAGTCTATGTGGTTTCCTACATGTAGATATTTTTCATCATTAACTCTTGAGGAGGCAATTTTCTTCCAGGTAAAATGGGTGTATAATCTGGGTGTCCTTCTGGGCTTGCAATTTCTGCTTGAGGTACAGATGGCTGCTGTGGCCTGGAACTCCTTTGCAACAACCCATCTTGTGCACAAATAGCATTCATTCCTAGTCCAGAAGCCAATGTTCATGTTCACTCATGCCTTAGTGACTTCCTGGCTGGTCTTTTGCAATGCTTTCTTCATGGGGCTGACTTTCAAAAACCTCAACTGGTGCAGATTGCAGTAGTATTGGCAGTGTTAAGGTATCTCAGTGTACCCATTTATTTGTTTTGAAAATCAAAGTGACTCATGGGTTGAAGAGAAGGTGATGAGGCCAGTTGTCAGTAGACTTTGACACACAGTGGTAGTTTGAGTTTTAAGTTTTAGGGACCTTGGCTTTATACTGTAATGTTATTTAATTATTTCCTGTTTTTATGTATAGTATAATGAACTGTCCAGAGTCACAAGAATTGAGTTGGGCTGCTATCTACATTAGATACAGGATGGATGCAGAGGTGGGTTTTTTTTTTAATTTGATTTATATGCCGCCCTCCTCCGGAGACTCAGGGCTGCTTACAATGCGTTAAGCAATAGCCTTCATACTTTTGTATATTTATACAAAGTCAGCTTATTGCCCCCACAATCTGGGTCCTCATTTTACCTACCTTAGAAAGGATGGAAGATATAACCAGAGTTTATTATAATGTATAAAACTCAGAAAAGGACAGGAGATAAATCAGGATTCCCTGGTAAACTGACCATCTTCTTCTTCTACCACCACTACCAAATGCAGATGTTTATTAGTAGATTTTTATATGGGAAGAACTATGAGCTCCATTCAATTCTGCTGGTGGGAATAAATTCCCTGAGCTCAGCATATTCCATTTTGCACCAGGTTCACTCACTTGTGCAATTCTTTTGCAGCAAAGGGCAGTTGCTGTGCTCCATGCTTCTTTAGCTGCTCTCACTTAAGTAATAAATCAGTGAACCCTATCTTCCTTTTTAAACTTTGCTCATTTTACTCTTGTTTGGTAATCTGGGTTTTGTGTCCATGCACCTACAGTATGTTATTATCAACTTCTTGCCAATTGGTAGGAAAATTATTCTTAACCTAATGGAACACAAAGAAGATTAAGTGCAGATAGTTGTCCTCAGCCTACAATACGTTCAATCATCCTGTGACTATACAGTTAAAGAAAAGGCTGGCTTGTATTATAACATGCTTTGCTTTCAAATCTGGGATGCCCAGTCTGTATATTTTGTGCCTTTGCCACCCTCGAGCGGCAAATGGTGAGTTTGAAATGCTGAATGAACTCAGAAGACTTTTAAAAACATATTATTTGTCACATCTAAAACGTTTCATATCCATTATAGGTATGGAGACCATATTTTCTTGTGGAAAAGTAAAGAGTAAACCTGAAAAAGGGACAACTGAAAGAGGTTTATAAGGCTTAAAAAATAGTTTGCTTATAACTTTGCTTCACAGAGGAAAATTCAAGAAGACAGCCAAGAAAAACAAAAATGCATACACTAATAAAAATATCTTAAAAATCCAACAGTATACTTAGCTGTATGTTCATTTAGCTTAAAAAGACAAGCCAATTTCAGTATTTTTCACATGAATGTGAAAGACCGCGCATCGAGTTGTTTGTTTGTTTGTTTGTTTGTTTATTATCAAATTTGGTCACCATCCATCTCTATTGGTTCTATTTATATGGTAAAAGTTAAATGACCAAAATAAAGGACAAAAGTGACTTTTGAAAAATAAATATATCTAAAGGACAGCTTCCTGAAACAAAAATCACTGTATTATAGGTGAGGTATGACCATTCTGACATATACTTGAAATCTCTACTACCTGTAGAAGTAGAAGTTCTTTTTTGTGTCTTTTCTCTCCATGTTTTCTCCAATAGATTTAAAACAAGTCTTTTCTTTTATCCTCACAACAACCTTGCCAGGTAGACTTAAGACTGTGACTCTGAGTGACTGAGAGTTGACTGAGATTCTCTGTCATGGAGAGTCAGTTTGTCTACAATCTCATCAGATCCAACCCAACATGCTTCCACACACACATCCCACACCCCACCAACTCCCCCCTGCTCATTTCATCTACCAGAATTGCAGGATCAGGAGTGATTAAAGGAGTGGTCAATGAAATCTCCCAAAGGTTACTTTTCTTTGCATTATGTAGAGGAGCGTTACAACGAGAGCTGAGCAAAGACATTTCTCTGTATGATTTTTCAGGCAGTCCATGTTTGACTTGAGATTTCATAATTATGCAATGTGGAATCATATAGTCCAACAATAAAAGAGAATATTTGTAGCTAGGGTTTGAACTGTGTAGTCTTTGATGCTCTCTGAACTTAGTAGGTTTTGCAGATGTTTCATTACCAACTAGCTGACATCATCATCAGTGCACTTTGCTGGGAATGAGCTATATTGATCCTCAATGAAATCAATTGGATTTTTATTAAGGAGAATTACACAGCCTTAGGGCTATATGAGCCCTAAGAATAACAAATATCCCCCGAAGGTAAAAGACAGTAAAAACATACCTTGATTTGAGCTCAATTCCTGAAAATCATTCATGGTCATGTCCATATTGCTTTCTTGGAAACGATATAGAAATTATTTGTTTTGGGGTTTTTTTCCAGAATATTTTTTCAACTTTCCAATTTGCCCACAGCGCTGGGGTTATTTGGTGCTTTGTCATAAAAATACTAACCAAGTCTGAACCTGCTTAATGTTTTGTGATGACCATGGTCAGATAAGGACTATAATTTTCCTACAGTACACCCTGTAGCTCTCTGCCAGATCAGAATCTCACCAGCTTCACCTACAACAAGAGACAGATTAAGGACTAACTTAATGGTTTTTGTTAGATCGGCGCAGGAAGAAGATGAGACCAGCAGAGTTCAAGTAACAACGTTTATTAACGAGAACTGAACTAGCGCTGCGCTGCCGGAGCTCTCCTTATATTTGCTCCGGCAGACGCACCGCCCACTGACAGGGATTCAAAACTCCCGCCGAAAGGATCTTCAGCCAATCCCAGGCGGATGTCCTTATAAGGACATAACACTCCTCCCCCCTAGTTCTTAGTCTGTCCATCAAGGGAAAAAGTCACTGAGGTACGCAGGACGTCTGCGTACTCGCCTAGACCTGCGCAGTCCATTCGCTGGCTGAAACCCTTCCTGATCGGAGGGTGCTCTCTTGGCTCCGGGCTTCTTCACTGGAGCCGAGTTGGATCTGGCCGTCGAGGATGCGGGCGATGCTCCCGAACCTCCGGCTGGGTCGTGGACCTCCGCCTGCGGGTGATGCTGGTCTTCTTCGTTCCCGCTCGAGCCATGAAAACGCCGGCGCGGATCCTTGCCCTCGACCGGTCCGGAACTCCTGAGCCACGGTAGGTCCCTGGGTCTCCCTTTGGTTCCCACTGGGTCGGGGTCACACTGGTCCGGACTTGGGTGTGAGTCTGGCGGTGGTTGTTGGGTTAGGCCCCGGGTTCTCCAGTTGAGTCCGATCCACTCCCGGGGCGGCAGGTGGTTCAGGTTGGTGAAGGGCCGGCTTTGCTGGGGTGGTGTAGGCCTCCTTCGCAGGGGTGGTGTAGGCCCTCTCTGCAAGGTTGGCGCCACCGGGGTGGCTGCTGCTTCTCGCGGCCTCCTCTGTAGGGGTGGTGTAAGCCTTCTCTGCAGGGTTGCTGTGGCGGTCGCCGATTCTCGCCGTTGGGGTGTTCGCCCTGGTTGGGCTGGTGCAGGCCTCCCCTGCTGGGGTGGTGGAGGCCTTCCTCGCAGGGTTGGTCTTCTGCGTGGTCTGGCTGTTGCTGGGGTGCCCTCCGGTGTGCTGGATGGAGATCCCCCTCCCTGGAGTGTCGGTCACCTACTTCACAGGGTTGATGTTGGCCTCCCCTGCTCGGTTGTCCCCGGTCTACTCGGCTACTGTCGTCAGGGGGTAGGTCTTGGGCATTGGGGTGTCGACTGCCCTGGCTCAGATCTGGCTTGGCCGGGCATTGGTGCGCCCGCTCCTCCAGGATGTTGTAGGCCTACCTCGTAGCGGGGGTTTAGGCCTACCTCATAGGGGTGGTTTGGGCCTACCTCGTCGGGGTGGTTTGGGCCTACCTCGTCGGGGTGGTTTAGGCCTACCTCGTCGGGGTGGTTTCCGCCCGATTCCCTCCACCTTTTGCAGAGATGGTCGATGTGACGTCTCATGACCTGTCCATCTTCCAGCTCAACCCAGTAGGATTTTGGGCCAGTTGTGCTGTGTACTGTTGCTTTAAGCCATTTTGGCGAGCCGTGAAAATTGAGCGCTAAAATGGCATCGCCGATGGCAAAATGGTGGAGTTGGCAGCTAGCGGTGGCAGGCACCCCAGAATTGTATTGTGGGTGCAGTCTGTCCAGGGGTGACCGGAGTCTTCTGCCCATCAAAAGTTTGGCAGGGCACTTCCTTGTGGTAGAGTGCGGTGTGATGTGCTGAGTGAGCAGAAAGGTGTTGATGCGCTCATGCCAGTCTCCCAGGCCCATCTTGGTGAGTGCCTCTTTGGTGAGCCTCACCATCCATTCAGCCTGTCCATTTCTGGCCGGTCTGTAAGGGGCAGAGAGGGCATGGCGGATGCCCAGGCCTGCCAGGAAAGCTTCCATGGGGATGGACGTAAGTTGGGGACCATTGTCGGAAACCAAAACGTCCGGAAGCCCGTGAGTTGCGAAGAGCTGGCGGAGAGCGCAGATTGTGGCTTCAGTTGTGGTAGATGCCATGGGGATGACCTCGAGCCATTTCGAGAAGGCATCGACCACGATGAGAAGGTGGCGCCCCTGGATCAGACCCGTGAAGTCTATGTGGATCCGAGACCAGGGGGAGCTAGGAGCCTCCCAAGGCGTCGGGTCTGATTGTGGCGGCGCTGCTCTGACTTCTTGGCACGGGCTACACCTGGTGACCCATTGTTCAATGTCTTTGTCCAGTGATGGCCACCAGATGTAGCTCCATGCCAGGGCTTTCATCCGGACAATGCCTGGGTGTCCTTTATGGAGAGCCGCAAGCGTCTTTCGTTGGAGAATGCTGGGAATCAGCACCTTGTCTCCCCATAGCAAGCAGCCGCTCATGGTGGACAGCTCCCCTTGCTTGTGGCTGAACGGGCTGAAGTCGTCGCTATTGATTTGTGCCGGCCATCCCCTCAGGATCCAGGACTGGACTTGGCGGAGGATGGGGTCGTTCTGCGTGTGTGTGGCCACGTTGGCAGATGTGACCGGACAGCTGCTGTCGTTGTCAATGTGCAGCAGCTCAAGTGTGGGAGCCGGGTCTTCAACGGCTTTTGCAGACGGGCATCTGCTTAGTGTGTCGGCGTTTGCAATAGACTTTCCAGGCTGATGGACAAGTCTATACGGATAGCCGGCAAGAAAAATGGCCCAGCGAGTCATTCGAGGTGACATGAAGGCGGGGGAGGAGGCCCAGAAGTGGCTTGTGATCGGTGACAATGGTGAAACAACGTCCATAGAGGTATTCGTGGAAACGCTTCACCCCTGCGACAATAGCCAACGCCTCTTTGTCCAGTTGGCTGTAGTTGCGCTCAGCGCTGGACATAGTCTTGGAGAAATAGGAGATGGGGGCTTCACAGCCGGTAGGCAGTTCATGGCCGAGGACAGCGCCGACTCCGTAAGGTGAAGCGTCGCAGGTGAGCCTGATGGGCAGCGTCTCATTGTATTGAATGAGAACGCTGTTGGATGTCAAAAGTTGTTTGACGGCTCGAAAAGCAGATTCCTCCTCGCGGCCCCACCTCCAGGAAGCCGCCTTTGCCAGTAAGCGATGTAGTGGCTCAGCAACTGTGGCTTTCTGTTGAAGGAAGATTGCATAGAAGTTAAGCAATCCAAGGAAAGCCTGAAGCTCCACTTTATTTTTGGGGCTGGGCACTTCATGGATAGCTTTAACTTTTGATTTGGTGGGGTGGATGCCAGAACTATCTATGAGATAGCCCAGGAACTCGACTTCCTGTACTCCAATGATGCACTTGTCCCGTCTGACTCTCAAGCCCTTCTCTCTGAACCGCTGGAGTACAAGCCTCAGCCGGTCAAAGAGTTGTGCCTTTGAGTCCCCGGAGATGAGTACATCATCGAAGTAAGGCACTACCCCTGGAACGCCTTGGAGAAGGTGTTCCATCATCGATTGGAAAATTCCTGGGGCGGCACTGACTCCAAACTGGAGACAGTTACACTTAAATGCCCCCTTATGGGTGACAATTGTTTGAGCCTCCGCCGTTTGTTGATCAACTGGCAGTTGCTGGTAAGCCTGGGCCAGATCCAGTTTTGCAAAAATTTTGCCCTTGCCGAGTGAGTGCAGCAAATGCTGCACTACTGGCACAGAGTATGCGCTCTGCTGCAACGCCTTGTTGATTGTCACCTTGTAATCAGCGCAGATGCGCACAGATCCATCCTGCTTCATTGGGGTCACAATGGGAGTCTCCCATGAAGCATGATCGATGGGTTCGAGGATGCCTTGGGCAATCAGCTTATCAAGCTGAGCATCTACTTTGGACCACAAGGCGAATGGAACCCGGCGGGGCTTGAGCCGAATAGGGGTCACCCCCTTGTCCAGATTAAAGGAGATGGGTTTCCCTGTGAAGGTCCCTAACTTACCATCGAAGACTTCTTGGAACTCTCCGATGAGTGAGTCGAGTTCGCCTGCACTAATCTGGTAGATGCCTCCAATAGAAAGCCCCAACGGCTGGAACCACTCCACGCTTAGCAGGGTCAGGCGGCTATGCTCCACGACGGTGATTGGGAGCTGGCCCCGGAACTGTTTGAAGGTGATTTGAAGGCTGGTCCTTCCAAGGATGCCGATGGGATTCCCGCCAAAATCCACCAGTCTGGAGTGTAGGGGCTCAAGTTGGCGCCTGGTTAGTGCCGGCTTCAGTCTCTTCACTTGGTGCCAGTCAATGATGGAATAGACGGAGCCAGAGTCTACCTCCATCTTGCATGGCAAGCCTTCGGCCAACAGTGTCACATGGAATTTGGTGGCACTGTTGTTGCAGGTGTGGGCGATAGTCGTTTGATTTACCGCAGCGCCTTGCGAATCATTGCGATCGTCGCATCTGTGCTGGAATGCGGACCGTTTGGATGTCCTCTGGGTATCGTGGCGATTTTCAGGATTCTGGGGCCTGATCTACTCGGGAACCGGATCAGTGGCTCTGCATGCCTCAGCGATGTGCCCCTTCTTCAAACAAGGTCGGCAGGTTGCGTCACGCCAGCGGCAGGATTGGCGGGGATGGTTTCCCTTGCAACTGCCGCACTGATCGTTGCGGCGGCCATCTTTTTGAATTTCCCGCCTTGATGGGCGGGAAACTTTGAAAACCGTCATCTCCCCCTCTGAATCCGATGGAGTGGCGGAGTCTTCGGATGACTCTGGGGTCGACTTGCGGATCCTCGTGCTTGGAGCATTTCGGCGGCTGTTTGTTCTGATGTTTCAGCAACCGTAGCCTCCTTGAGAACGTCTTTCAGGGAAAGTCTTTTCCTGCTTAGAAATTTCTTTTGGAGGCTTGCATCTCTCATCCCGAACACGATTCCGTCGTGCAAGGCATTATCAACGTTTTCAAACTCGCAGTTTGCTGCGAGTTGACGTAATGCCGCCACAAAATCTTTGATAGATTCGCCTTCCTTCTGATTGCGTTGGCGGAAGGTGAACCGATTCGAGATGGGGGTGCCCGTGGGGGCATAGTGGTCTTGCAGGGCAGCCTGTAGATCCACCCAGGACATGACTTCAATGTCCCTGAGTACGACGAGGTTGACGGCGAGCTCCAGGACATCGGTTCCACAGTGAGCTAGGAAGAGAGCCCTCTTCCGCTCGTCGTCCAGATTGTTGTAGCCATTTCCCCGAAGGAATTGGCGGAAACGGATCATATAGGAGCTCCATTTCTCCCGGCCGGGGTTGAATGGAGCAAGCGAGGCGAACGGCGCTTGCGGCGTTGCCATCTCTCAGACCGTGGCGAGTGACTTCAGCTCGGAATGGCGATCGTGCCACGCGGTTGGTTCTTCTCTAGTCCTTCGTCGCCAGTGTTAGATCGGTGCAGGAAGAAGATGAGACCAGCAGAGTTCAAGTAACAACGTTTATTAACGAGAACTGAACTAGCGCTGCACTGCCGGAGCTCTCCTTATATTTGCTCCGGCAGACGCACCGCCCACTGACAGGGATTCAAAACTCCCGCCGAAAGGATCTTCAGCCAATCCCAGGCGGATGTCCTTATAAGGACATAACAGTTTTCTTCTTCCTTAAATACTGGATATAATCTACTTTCGGTCTGCATTTCCTGCGTCGAATGAGGAGAGCACATCTTTCTCCTTCTGTCCTGGCCACATTTTACAGAGGCATAATTGAGAGTGTTTTAACAAACTGCATCACTGTTTGATTTGGTGGCAACAGTGCCTCAGATAGAAAGTCCATATAGAGAGAAGTAAGAACAGCCAAGAAGATTATAGGAAACTCACTTCCTGTTATTCAGGATATTGCTTATAAGCATTATGTGCTGAGAACTCAAAGCACTGTTGGAGACTCCACACACCCACTTCACAGTCTATTTCTGTTGCTCCCCTCTGGGAGGAGGTTTTGAAGTATTTCTAGCAGGACTACCAGATTCTCTAACAGCTTTGTTCCCTCTGCCATCCGTCTGGTAAACTCACAAGACTCTTTTTTCTCTCCATGTACATCCAGACTAGACTGTGTTATTTCTCTGTGTCATATGTACCAGTATGTATGTACGTACGTACGTACGTACGTACGTATGTATGTATGTATGTATGTATGTATGTATGTATGTATTTATTTATTTTGCCATGTATTTGCTTATGTAGTGTATATTGGAGATGGTGAACCTTTGAGAGCTGTATGCAATGAAATTTCATTTTAATGTATGCCACTCAGTGTATGTTCAAAGTGACAATAAAGTTATTCTTCTGATAACATCTGATGAAGTGAGCTATAGCTTGCAAAATGTATGCCTTTTAATAATATTCATTAATCAAAAAAATCCAATTTTTGCTATCCAATTTTTTTTGTCTTTCTAACTGACAATTGTTACGTCTGGAGTGTTAAGGGGCAGGTGCTTGTCTGTTTGAATTCTAAAGTGCCAGAGCACTTTAGCTTCTTTTTCTATTACTTTGTCAATTTTGTGCTCCCAGCAGTTCTAGTTTACAGGCAATATATTTCTTGTGATATTCCAATGTGTTATTGTTGCTACTTTGTTATGCCATCACTTGTTGTCAATCTGTGAGAGCTTCTTGTAGTTCACAATGTGGTCCACCCTTTTCAGCTTCTTTTCAGAGGTGGCATCTGCTTTCTGCTGGTGTCTTCTCAATTCCTGCTTTATATGTGTTGGGGGAAATGCAGCTGAATTCGTGTTTGACCAGGAAAATCCATCCTTGATATATTCTCAAATCATAGCACCTGGGAAATAAATACCTCCTTTGCACTGACTCTGAGATGGAATTGTTTCAGCTGTAAGAAATAAATATTTGCTAATTTGATTCAGAAAATAAAATGGTATGAATATTTAAAGATCTTGGAAACCTGACTCCATTACAACTCTTCTCTAAGCAAAGTTCAGCTGAAAATGTATAACTTGCTAATCAGGGTAGGGAGGTCAGACCTCTACTTTTGCTATGATTACCTGATACCAGTTACCTCATCAGTGCATTAAGGAACTGCAAAGTTCTAACTACAGAGGCTTTATTTCCTCCCGTAGTGAATTAGTTATCTGACTGCTGGGCTAGAGTGGGAAAGTAACCTAAGAAACTCTACTTTCAGAACCATCATGGACCCAAGGGAAATGAGCACTGGAGGCATGAGGCAAAGAAGCTCTCAGGAGCAGACCAGGGGAGAAGAGGAAACACAATTACTCAGTGGTAAGGAGGCCTTTAAGGGGAATGGACGATATACTTTGTTGCACAAATGGGGGGGGTATCCTTGATGTGGATAAATTATTGGGATTGTCAGTTAGGTCTTGGAATTAGGTAGTACTATGTAGAGATTAGCATTTTGGGACCCACAGCAAACAGCCTTATATTACTTTACTAGAGAGTTACGTAACATCCCCCAAATGTTTGGAGTTCAATCCCAAGAATCTTCTGCCATTCTAAACCCCCACTAAAAAAGCTGCAGAACTTGTAGTAAAAGGAATAGTGTATGTAATATTTATTCTCCTTAATACACATTTTCACAAAGTAATTGTAGGGATGGAAGGGATTTTGGAACAGGAGATGATCAAATGTACATTACAGGAAGGGGAAAATAGGGGGAAGTTATACCAAAGGGTTCTACAGAAAGGATGGCAGATGCAATCTTTAATCATTTCCAGATGTGATGGAATGTAGTAAGGAGCTGGATTCCTAGGAGGGAAGGGGTAAGGAGACAGTTCAGTCCAGACATTATATGTGGGAGAAAAAGGCTGAAGACAGCCCCTCCCTAATAGTGTATTGTAGATGTAGATAGTAGAGTCCAGGATTTGGCAAGATTCTGTCTGAAACTTGCCAGGTCTGAAATAATAAACTCAGCTGGGAAGAATCACTGCAGGTCATTCTTGGTTTTGGGCCTGACAGCAACCTGTGAAGTGGAGCAGAGAGGCAAGCATCCGATAATGGTTGATTCACACATCAATAAGAAATAATATGGAACATTATGACAAAAAAAGCCAAGAGTTTTGCATGAAGAGCAGGTGTGCCTTTATTTTTTGTTCAGTCTTCAAAGACAAAACAATGAGAGCATTTAGTTGAAGAGAAACAAGGAACACCTTAATTAATTGACTAGTTACAAAGAAAACATTTCACATTTTTCATCAGCTCCTTTTTAATGAACCGATTGTCTTGGGCCCATTCTAAAAGGGTTACTCAGAATTGCACATTTATATACTTAACATTGCATTTGAGAAAAATTGGGTAAGAAGTTTCTCAATTAACAAATAGAGTTTCCTATCATTCTTTGATTTAAGTTAGCATTTTGCTCCGAGCACCTTTTTTTTCTTTTTTTTAAAAAAAGAAATTTATTAAATTTCCAAAGATTAAAATACACAGTACAAAAAGAAACATAATACACACACAAAAAAAGCAAGAAACACACACACACACACACACACACCCAAAAAATATAAACAACCAAAAACAAACATATCAAAATTTCAATACTAATAACAATTCAATCTCATAACAAAAACATCCCTCTCCTTCATTTCCATAGATAATCTGTCGTTCTCTGCACATTCGTATATATTTTTTCTTATGATTTTATCTAGAGGGGTGTCTGGTTGTTTCCAACTTTGTGCCAAGCGCCTTTCCATGCTAGTTTATATACAAGTAGTCTTCAAAGTACGAAAACAATTGGACCAAAAATTTCTATTGCCAAGCAAAGCAGTTGTTAAGTGAGTTTTGCCCCATTTTATGACCTTTCTTGCCAATGTTAAATGAATCACTGCAATTGTTAGTAACACTGTTGTTAGGTGAATCTGCCTTCCCCATTGACTTTGCTTGTCAGAGGGTCGCAAAAGAGGATCTAATGACCTCAGTACACTGCAACCGTTAAATACATGCCAGTTGCTAAATGTCTAAATTTTAATCCCATGTCCATGGGGATGCTGCAATGATTGTAAGTGTGAAAAATGGTCATAGGTCATTTTTTTCAGTCCCATTGTAACAGTCACTAAATGAATGGTTGTAAGTTGAGGACTACCTATACTACACTCAAATATTTGTCAGAAGTACTAGCAATATTCCTTCCTCCATATCTACTAAAATGATATAATGTTTTATGCTGCTTTACTTGGTAATGAAGCAAAATAGACTTGTAGAATAAACACAGACTTCCATATCTGTTGGTTAAAAGAGGTTACTATAATGTGGAAATCTGTTTTTTAAAAAGACTACAAAAGTGAATAAAAACATGCCATATAAAATACTTAAGAAACCTGTTAGAGATAATAATAATACAATAATATAAAACATGATGCATGTATATGATACCCATACAGCTCTTGCAAGAAGCAGAAGTAGAAGCAGAAATCACATGAGTACACAAGCCCAGAATCAATATTGCAAGGACAAACCAACTCTTATACAGGTCCCATTGGCTGACTTCTTGTTATGGCTATTCCAGTTTATAAATTCTTATATACTGACAAAAGATTTCTATCTAAGCCAAGCAATGAACTGACTTCCTCCATTCATCCCATGTCAAAGTATGCTTTTAAAGTAAAGCTGTTTCTAATTCTCTAGGAGAAGCTAAACACCTGGAGAAAATCACTGCCCACATCCAATGGAAGAGACACCTGGAGGTAATAATAGATATTAGAATAGGTAATAATAAAAGCAGGTGGACTAGAGAAACAAATATTCTCCCTAAATGATGAATTATCAAGAATGATGAAAATGGTCAATTCTATGTCTCCACGGTCACATGGTCTCTATCCTTGCCATTAGGTATTAGGTCCTGTATGTTTGTTAGGCTTTCTGGGCAAGGAAGCTTCTGTAACAGAACAAAGAAGGGAAGCAACCAGACAATGAGTAACACACACAGTTCTAGCTAATTGATTGAGGAGAGCTGGCCACTGCATGAGGCAATCTAAGTTGTGATTAGTTGCTGTGAGAGTAAAGGGGGAGTTTCCTTGTGTCCCACCTTTTTCCTCTGGGTGCCCTGTGTACTGTCTGCAATTTACCTCATGATGTTCCTACTGTAAATATATTTGTTTATATAAAACTGCAAGTTCGTGTCAGCATCTCTGACTCCATTTGGACATCATCTGTGCAATTCCCTGACAGTGTCCATCACCTAAATGCATTCTAGGAATCTATCTATGACAGGCCTGGGCATCTTTAAATTCCCTCTGTTTTGCTGGTAGGTAATGAAGGCGAAGGTACTAGAACAGGTACACAGTCAGCTGAGTGACCTCTTGGACAAGACCTTGGAAGAAGCAGCTCATTCCAGACCCCAGCAATTGAGTGTGGTCCCAGCAAAGAAGCAAAGCAGGTGGAAGAGGTTCCTCACAATTGATTTTAGAACAGGGATGGGGAAAATGGAGTCAGCAGACAGTGCTGGCTCAATGGCCTTGAAACAGAGATGAGCACTGCCTCCTATAGTCATCAATGACTGTGGAGTAAAATCCTCAGGGACTCTCACCTTTACCCCTCTTCCCAGAGGTGAGAAGGGTTTTGAGAGATATATTAAATATTACCTGCTTTGAAATCTTATCTTGCAGAGAGAAGGGTCAGCTACTGAAGAAGAAAGTCTTTGTCCCTCAACAGTCCTTGTATGAGTAAGTAGGCCTGGCCATGATATGATAAGACTTAGACAGAGGGACAATGTGCAAAGTAGCCAGATCTCTAAGGCCTCAGACTCCAAAGGCCTCAGGTTCCAACTGATACTCCACAGTTGATGAAAAACAAGAGTTGGAAATAGCCCGATATGAGCATACTCCATAGCAACACAATGCTGAGACTCTTTGGTGACTTCCAGGAGAGTATGAAAAGAATAGATACTGCGGGAAACAAAAAGAAGTATTTTTGAAAGGATTAGGTTGATTAGCTGGCTAGCACGATAGTGTTGTGGTCCGCCAGCAGCCTGCGGAGCTGGCAGTGGAGTTGGACAGCAATGAAGCTGAGATAGAACATGGGCCAGTCCTGGAGGCTGGGGAAGGCCCAGATGAGGGCTTTACGTCAGAGGCAGAGATGGGGCCAGGGCCATCGGGTAGTGTGGTGCGGACTCCAGAGCCTCCCGAGCCTGATAGGAGTGAGGCAGAGCAACAGAAGGAGCCTGTTCCTAATGCATGCATGAGAAGAGCTGCCCGAAGGCAAGAGCAGGTCAAGCAAAGAGGACAACTCAGGAATAGGGCCAAGAGATGATTGGCCCCTCCCATAAGGTTTAAAACAGACCAGCAACGGCGGTTGGGCTTTGCCAGAAAACAACGTTGGTGGCTTCGTCTTCTTCATCATCTATGTCTTGTATTTATTTTTATCTGTGATTTCTGAACGTTTGCCAAGAAAGGCCTTTGGCAGTTTGCCTAATTGGACCAAGGTTTGAGATAGGATTGAGGAATTTGTGTTGGGAGGAATTTGCTTTAATTTAGTTGAACGATGCTGGGAATGAAGTAATTTTCAGCTGTTCAAATAAAGTTTGTTTGTTTTTTCACTGACTGATTTTCCTACTACTTACTTTGGCCTGGGTCACAACAGATAGTACAAAGAGTTATTGCTAGTATATTAAAATAAGGCTGTTTGTAGTCTCAACAGGAGTGAGTTTCCTCTTTGGTCCTAGGGCTCAATTGCGGTCATATGTTTAAGACTACCTATATATCATAAGAGATGGAACATTTTCCGCCCAGCCACTTGAATGTTATTTCTTTTGTACAAATGAAACTACAAGAAGACGAAATGCAAATCTTTGGGTCCCAGGTCTTGTCTAATGATCTCCAGCTGCCCATCTCTATTACTTATTTGCTGGCAACGTGTCTCTCTTTTACAGCACATTGCTGGAGGTGGAACATTTCCGCACAATCCATCACCTATTTGTGGCCATGCTCTGTATCTTTGTCCTCAGACAAATCATCGTGGATTCCATTGATGAAGGACGGTATGATTCAGAAGAGGGGGTGGGGTAGAAGGCCTGTCCTCTGATGTATGCTAGTTCTGGGGATATGATGCTATTTGTTTTGTGCTAAGGGACACAGTAATAATCTAAAAACATATTTACCTAATCTGTGAATTTAGATTCCATCCAAAGTTTAACAACCTTAGACCCCTACCAAGTCCTTTGGCCCCTGCAGGGAGTCTGATCCTTCTGCATCTCCTCCCACTTGTCACTGTTCATCTACCAGCTAAAAAGAAAATGCAATTTGTTCTTCTCTTTGTCTTTGTGTTCCTATTGAGCAGTAACACTTGGGATCCTCCTATGCCCACCTAGAGACTTAGCCTAAGTGAGAAATGCCTCCTTTGGTGCCACCTTTGCTAGGCATCCAAACTCTCTTCTCTATGCTAATCATCTAGTTACACAGATCCATTTCTTGTACCCTCCTTCTGAATGAATCATGTTACCTTTTGGATCTTTCTGGATGTGTTCATGGCTGAGCATATGTATTGTCTCACATAGTATGCATCTGCCATTTGTTGTCATGATTTGTATTTGTACTATATTTCATTCCATTTGACCAGTGGTAAAAACAATAAATTGATTAACTGACTGATTGACTTTAAAGAAAATCAGGCTAAATTTACTATTAATACAGGAATGAAAAAATATAGAAAATAGGAACAGTGAAAAAGATTATGTGAAGGAAACAAATCCTTTCAGAGAGGGTGGTATATACAAAAATCCAAACAACCATGTGATGGTGGCAGGGAGATATAAAAATATTTCTCTGTTTCACCTACCATACTTTTCAGAGTATAAGACACACTTTCTCTCCCCCCCCCCGCCCAAGGAGGGTGGAAATGTTGGTGCGTCCTATGCACCGAATACAGCCATTTTTGGCCTCCTGAAGCCCCGCCCCACACATCCTGTTTTTGCAAAAAAAACGGGCCCATTTTTCACAAAAATGGCATGCAGAAGCTTTGGGAGGCCTGTAGAGTGCTCCTGGGCGCCGAGAACTTTTTTTTCTTGTTTACCTCTTCAAAATCTTGGTGGGTCTTATAGTTCAAAAAATACGGGCATGTCTCAGATGGATTTTTGCAATCCAGAACTAGTAGCCATAGGAAAGGAAAATATAAAGATCCAATCAGGGTCACCAGGACCAGAGGTTTAGTCTTCCAAACTTTCGGACTCGTGCTGGAGCCCATCTTCCTCAGGGAACTTCTCTCTCACCAGAACATGTGAGCGAGATGCCACCCTAAGAGAATTTATAGCAGCATTAGACTCCATATTCAACAGATCAGGGATAGAAGAGCCAGAAAAAACATGCCATCAGGCAAAAAGTATCGGCAATGCTGATCGCACACAAACCAAACAATGTGCTCAGTCCAACGGAGCGACACACCTTGAAAGACCTGAAAAACAAACAAACCTTCTGGTGAGAGAGAAGTTCCCTGTGGATGGTATCCTGCAGAAGTCTGAAACTTGGAAGATCAAACCTCTGGTCCCAGCGATTGACCCCAATTGAATCCCCCAACATTATCCTGGGATATGTATTTTTGCCTTCATTCATTGGAAAACATGAAATCTTTGAGCCGTCTTCATCTGCCTATGAAAAATCTGGTTCTGGTATTATTCCAGCCTTTTGCCCATTCTACTCATTGTAATGTTTATTTGTTTTTAATGTTGTATGCTGCCATGTGCTATTTTTTAATTGGGAAGCCTTAAGTATGAAATAATTCATCAAAGGAAAAGAAGGAGAAAGAAATGTCCATGATAGGCAAATCCTTGAAATCATCTGCAGTTCTGTTGAAGCTGAAGCATTGTTAGAAATTCTGATTTACTCTGTAGAAATGGTTGCAGAGGATTACTATGTAGCCATACAAATTGTTAGCAGAGGATGGTTATGTACCCATACAGGTCAAATAAAGTGTACAGTGTATAGTCACTATGGACAGAGGTGGGCTTCAGCCAGTTTGGACCGGTTCAGGCAAACCAGTTGTTAAAATTCTGTCCAGTGTGGTGAACTGGCTAATTCCACCACTGTCTGGCCCTGCTCCCTTCCATTTTTTGGCCTGTTTTCAGCTATTTAGGGCCATTTTTGGGGCTGTTTTTGGCTGTTTTCAGGTCTTTTGGGGGGGGGGGGCGTTTTGGATGTTCAACAAGGTACAACTTCCCTCTCTATTTATTTACTACTACTGAACATCAAAAGCAGCCCAAGAAATGGCCTGAAAATGGCCAAGAACTGGCCGAAAACTGCCCCAAAAAAACTGCATGGAAAAATGGCCTGAAAATGGCCAAAAATGGCTCAAAAAACTGCCCAAAAATTAAGATTTCAAATCTTCAATTACCTCTCTTGAAGCTGTACAACAATCTGGATTTGAAAGGGCTTGTGTTTTGCCCTCCTCAACCCCCAGGAGCATTCTACAGGCCTCCCAAATCCTCTGCACACCCCGCTTTTCCAAAAAAATTAGCCCATTTTTGCAAAAAATGGGCCCAGTTTTAGCCTCCCAAACCCTCCATGTGTCGTGTTTTTGCTCTCCTCAGCCCCCAGGAGCACTCTGTAGGCCTCCCAACCCCTCTGTGCATCCCATTTTTGCAAGAAAAGGCCCTGTTTTTCGCAAAAATGGGACGTGCAGAGGGTTTGGGAGGCCTGCAGAGTGCTCATGGGGGCCAGGGAAGGCAAAAACTTTTTCTTTCTTCTTTACCTCTTCGAAATCTTAGTGCATCTTATACTCCGGTGCATCTTATAGTCCTAAAAATATGGTAAATAAAGACAGAGGAGAATAGTTTTGTGATTGGGAAAACTTTGTGTCAATTTTTAGGGTCCCATACTATAAATAAAGAGAATGGAGGACAATTCTAGTGATTGAGAAAACTTTGTGTCTATTTTTAAGGCCCAAATGATCACAGCTCAATGGCAAAGCATAGATATTGCATATTCAGGCAAAACAGAGCTGAGGAAAACTTCTGTTGAGATCATTGCAAACTTCTTCTCATAAATTATGGTCCATGAAGATGGGGGAATTAGTGATCCTTAGATGCCTTTCTGCATTTTTATACATAAAGCATGTTTCTACTAGAGTCTTCCTTCATTGATATGCTGCTCAGGATAATCTGTAATATGTTTTTTTTTTAAAGGAGACCTAAGGTCCACATGAGCTGTAGACCAACTGAGTAAAAAGCTCAGGGAGATGTATCAAAACACAATTAGACATTATTCTGACAGGAATGTTGAGTAATGTTCTTAATATGACAGACCCCTAAAATACCTTGAAGTCCTCTATTCCTGACCCATTTAAATTGTGCTGGGCACATTTTTGTGGGTCTAATATTTAAAGGTGGGCAATAGTTGAAGGTTATGAAACAAGGATTATGAAACAAAACAAGGTTATGGAACAAAATGAAGGGGACTGATCATAATTTTTTCAGTTCATTCTAACTCTGTTAGGTCTATTTTGAAGAGTTAACAGGAACCTTCATGAATGTACCTTCTCAAAATAGCAGGACCCATCCCCTTCACTTTTCAGCAATTGTGCCACTGAAAATTGGAGACGCCCCAGAGGAAGCTCAAGGGGTTGCAGTAGAGGAGGAGGGGTATAGGTAATCTGGGGTGCCTATTTTAATTTGAAACATCCTTATCTTTTAAGTAGCATCCTTAGAGCTCTTTTTCTTCTTTGTCTCCCACAGTCTTGTTTTGGATTTCGAGCTCTTTATCACTGGCTTTCGGCAGCTGCCCACAGCACTCTTTGCCTGGCTCTGCATGTTCCTCTACACCTTATTTGTGCCCTACCAGGCCCTGCAAATATGGTCAGGCTGCTTGAAGATGACCAGGTTCCCCAACCTCTTGACGGTCACCTTGGTGTTGCTGGTGCTGCTCTGCCATGCTGCAGTGCTGGGCTTCTTCCCCGTCTATATTGCTGTCTATTGTAACTTGGGAATTGCCTCCCGTAAAATTGTCCTCATGGAGCAGGTATGACACTGGGGCAGCACAAAGAAAAAGGGTGTAAGGGAAAGGTGTTTTTAAACAGAAATGGGGGAAGCTAAGGTTGAACTTTGAACTGAGATTGGATTTATAAAGAAATCCTGGTTGCCCCAGGACTTCTCAGTGTGGAAAGTATAGATAGCAGCAAGTGCTAGAAAACAGGGGTGAAATCTAAAACTTTTTACTACCGGTTCTGTGGACGTAGCTTGGTGTGTATGTGAGGGTAATGTGACTGGGTGGGTGTGGCCATTTTTTTTTTTTACTTTTAAAACCATTTTTTCTACAACCTCTTCGGTGAAGAGGTTATAAAAAAATGCTTTCAGAAGGCTCTGACGATCCCAGCTGAGTTGCCTGATCAGCAGAGACTTTTTTTCTTTTAAATGCCTCTGACAATCAGGCAACTCAGCTAGGATCGTCAGAGGCATTTAAAAGAAAAAAAGGGTTTTTTTCCCAGCTGACTTGCGCAATCATCACAGGGTTTTTTTCTTTAACTTTTAAAAGCATTTTTTTGGACGAAGAGGTTCTGGAAAAAATGCTTTTAAAAGTAAAAAAAAAAAAAAGCCTCTGATGATCATGCGGCTCAACTGGGCAAGGGGGGGGGCAGCGATTTTGCTATCGGTTCTCCAAACCACCCGCCACCATCGCTACCGGATTGGGTGATCTGGTCTGAACTGGGAGCATTTCACCCCAGAGAAGGGCGGCATATAAATCAAACAATCAATCAAACAAACAAACAAATAGTACATTTTTAAAAATTTTGTGGCAGAAGGTATGGTCGTTAGCAGCCATTGTCATATATGTCATGTACAAATGAGCCATTCTTGCTCATTTCCATCTCTGGCATAGGTCCGGTTCCTGATGAAAAGCTACTCATTTCTGCGAGAATCGATGCCTCCTCTTCTCCATGCCAGGGACCAAGTTGGTGAGTTTGACTTGGAGGCCCTTAGTGATGATTATGATGGCTGTAAGTCACCCCATAGTCCCCAAATTGATTTTTCACCGATTGCAGCATCCTAGTTGTAGCATAATCATGCAACCATTGGCCTCCACATGCTAATTGCTATCACAGACTTTCTCAATGTATGAAACTATTGGATTAGAGTTTCCATTCGCCTGTCAGGGATTGGGTATGGTAGATGTAAGTAGATTTTAAGCATAGCAAAATACTAAGAAAAGTAATACGGATGCAAAGCAAAGGAAACCTCTTGCCTGGGTCAAGTACATTTCCCCATATCCCTCCCCAAATCACAATTTCTCCTATTTGCCAGACTTTATCTTGCATGAAGAGCTGCAGAACATAGGTGCTTTATTTATTTATCTATCTATTTGTCTTTCTTATCAGGATACAAAGCAGTTCAAAAATTAAAGAAAAAATCTGACACATAGTGCAAGATTTTATTGATTACATTTTTTCTTATACATATCCTTTTGAACCCAAGAAAGTGAAGCTTCCTTGCTTGTTGCTTTTGTAGACCAATGGAGACAGATTTTCAAAAAGCTGAATTCTGCATCTTGGTTTTACAGGCACTTTTTGTACATAAGAAGTATCTTAATAAGAAGGGCAATGATGGTACACTAGTTAGAATGCAGTATTGCAAGCTGTAGTTGTCCCTGTGTACTTCCAACTGTTCCTTTGCTTCTTTCCCCCCACACCAGGGAAGATCAGCCCTCCTGAATTCTCCACCTATTTATATTTTCTCTTCTGCCCTACTATGATCTACAGAAAGAGCTATCCAAGGTAATTCATTGCATATTGTCCTTGTCTTTCTGGGCTCCCTGGTATCTCAGCTCTATCAGAAAAAGAGTGGGCAAAATAGACTTCTGGACACCATGCCCCCAGAACAATGGTGTAACCTTTGTATTTCCCAAAAAAAGGGAACGACTCTGTTATATCTCAACTCAATCCCTACTCCTTTTTTTATAGAGATCCATTCATCCGCTGGAATTATGTCATCCGAAAACTGATTGAGGTGAGTGAAACACATTAAGTTTCCATTGGCTGGTTGGTTTTATCTGGCCTCTCTATGAATTAGAAATTGTGCTTGGGGATTATTGGATTTTCTCTTGAGACTGAGCGGATCTGGAAACCCTAAGGGGTCTTAGCTGGCCAAGGTAGTAAATAGCAATTATTTAACAAGCCTTGAGTGACCAAAGGCCACCATTTAAATTCCCCAGAGTTCTCTAGCTTTGAATGAATGAGTTATAACATTTCTCCTGAGTCATCTTTGATGCACTTCCCTAAGAGATGTTCAATTTAAAACTTCAGATCAATGTATATATTTTCACATATCTCCCACAGGAAAAAAGGGTATGAAAGAGAGCAGAGTTGATGGAACTTAGAGCCACTCAGGAAGTGAGTGGTGCCGAAATCTATGACTGGTTGACTAAAACTAAACAGAAGAGGGGCTGGTGTTGGAGGATAACATTTGAGCATTGTAGGATATTAAAATGGTAGCTAAATCCAGCTTCTCAGATAATAGACCAGAAGAAAGTTGTTCTTTAGTCATAACTGAGAGCTAGGAACCAGTATGCCTTGCCAGAACACTGAGATGTCAATAGATCACTAAGGTAGTTTTTTCTCTCTGTCCCACAGTTTCTGGCCAGTATATATTTTTTGAATTTCCTCCTGAAATACTACTTCATCCCTAACGCCAGCAACATGCTTAAGCAGCCCTTCACCATCAAAATCCTGCTGCTTTCCATCTTTGATTCAGTAATACCCGGTATGTGGAAACAATTATGATTTCATTCGTGCAATGGGATTAAGCAGTAATGCTATGGAACTGGGATGTTGACCTCACCCAGTAGAAGAAACAGGAGACCCTCAAACACAATCAGGCTGATTTATAGTATTTTAGAGAAAGTGAAGAGAGACCTACTACAGGTAGTTCTCAACAAACAACCATTTGTTTACTGACCTTCGAAGTTACAAGAGAACTGAAAAAAGTGACTTATAAATTTTAATTGTAAGTTTTTCACACTTACAATTGTTGCAGCATCCCTGCTCACTCCGGCCGCCATATTCGTCACTGCCATGTTCTTCGTGCACGCGCATCCCATTGCCTTGCAAGTCCAGTGGGATGTGCAAGCGTGAAGAACATGGCGACAACGGCAGCAGCTTTTTCCACCGATACTTTTCGGTGGCCTGTGGAGAAAGTGGCTGGGAAAGAAGCCACTTCAGAGGCTTCTTTGCCAGCCACTTTCCAGCAGCAGCAGCTGGCTGGAGGCCACTGAAAACCCCAGTCAGCTTGCCTTCTGGACTCTGGACCAGCTGCCATGGAAAGTAAGCAGGCAGTGGTGGGGGAGGAAGCAGGGCTAGGGCCAGGACCACTAAAGGAGAGCCAGGTGAAGGGAGGCCGGGTAACCATGCCGCTGTGAAGTGGTCGGCCCCTTCCACTGCTGCTGCCTCCTCTGCCTCTTCCTTCTCTCTGCAAACAGAAGTCAGAGAGAAAACGCAGTTGCTTCGGCGGGTGTTTCTCTGTGTTTCCATCAAGTCAGCCAGAGCCCTTCCATGGTGGTTGCTGAAGCTGGCC
This sequence comes from Masticophis lateralis, assembly GCA_030761175.1. Taxonomy (NCBI): domain Eukaryota; kingdom Metazoa; phylum Chordata; class Lepidosauria; order Squamata; family Colubridae; genus Masticophis; species Masticophis lateralis. Next base: position 149,075,778 of record JAUDYJ010000002.1, read on the forward strand.
TGCCTGCAAGGGAAGCGCATGGGGAATAGCAACCCCAAAGCCCTCCCTGTGTGGTTGCTGAAGCCAACCTACCTGCAACGGAAGCGTGCAGGAGATCACTGGCCGGACTATTGAGGAGGATGGGGGTGGGCAGGCAGAGCGCTGCGCTGAGGTCTGTGTGCTCTGGGGCCTCCCGCCCATTTGTGCTTCTGCAAGGCAGAAAGAAAGCCATAAAAGTCTTTGCCTGCATCCTTCTGGGACCTTGTTCTGCTGCAGCAAAGTCCATTCAAACCTTAGTTTACTGAATAAACCAGTCTTTTATAACAACAGCTGTTAATCAATTGCATTAACAGCCGCCAAGAATTCCAAGAAGAGTAACTGAAAACTTACTATGGTTGGCAGAATGCCCAGAAGCAATTTGCAGAAAGCTGATAAAATAAGACACCAAGATATGTAAACTAAGTTGTTCCCTGCAAATTGCTTCTGTCGGCGTTCCTCCTTAAATAGGCTAAGGGAATGGCCAATTAGCCTTATTCTCGAGAAGACCTCCTCCTGAGGAGCCACTCCTGCCTTTTGGCAGCTCTGCATGCCCATTCATCGAGAAGAGGCTCCTCCTCTTTGTCCCCTTCACTTAAGGGAGCTTCCGGAGATTCGGAAGGCCCTGGCTGAATCCCCGCCTCTGGCATCACATCTTCTCCAGCCTCCTCATTGTCTGACTTGAGTGCCAGCTGCACAAGCTGTTGGCACAGCACCACACCAGCCTCCTCACTGCCTGAATCAGCTACTAGCTGCACAGGCTGCATACAGGCCACAACAGACCCTGGTCTTGGCACCAATTCGAGCGTGTCCTCTGCAGACGGCTAAGAGCCCAAAGCTGGTGGCGCCAAGGCAGCCCATGCCTCCTGCTGCTTTGGGCTCAGAGCTGTAAGCCACATCCAGGCAGCGTGCCAGTGGAGAGAAGCTGCGGAAGTCAGCCCTAGCTAGGAATCTCAAATACAGATGAGAATGAACATTGTGTTTTAGCCAGCGGTAGATCAGCCCCCTGCAAACTCCGTCTCTTGAGGAGCCCAGCCACTCGCCACTCGCCAATCACCAAGTCACCTGGACTCCCAGTGACAGGACGGGGTCCTTCAGGCACTTAGTTTGGCCACCTGTTTAGTAGCTCCAGCCAGTAACTACCACACAAACATTCATTCGCAGTCGTATTTGACATTCCTAGCTGCAGTTTACTTGTGAGCACCATTAGCCGGGAGAGGCAGGGGAAAAGGCCAATGGTGCCCCGTGTGCACATACCTCCTGGGCTTTGCCTGTATACCCTGCCTCTAAAATGGTGAGTTAAAAAAATGAGGCGAGGGGAGGAAAAAAAAGCGATCTATCAGGGCAAGCCAAGCAGTTGCTGCTCCGGGAGGACCTGCACTGTTTGGTCGCTTTTGCTTCCCCTCTGTTAAAGCCCATGCCTCGGGAAAGAGGAGAAAGGAAAGCCTTCAGTCCTTCAGGCGCTGCGAGGGGAACGGCAAGCTTGTGGAGGAGGGGGAAAGAAGAAGAGGGTGAGGTTGCAACAAGAGGTGGGGAAAGAGGAAGGGGCAGTTGTGATGTTGGTGCTCAGGGCCGCAAAGTGGTCTCAAACCCCTTCCTATGCAGGGAAGTGGATGGCTCTATCAGGTTTGCGTGCGCGCACACACATGAATACACACACAAACATGAGAGAAAGAGAGGGGGGAGAAACAGAGCAATGATATAGAGAGAGAGATGGGGAAAGAGAGATGAGAGAGAGAAAGAGTTAGGGAGAAAGAGATGAGAGAGAGAAAGAGGGGGGAGAAAGAGAGAGATGAGAAAGAGAGGGAATAGAATAGAATAGAATAACAGACTTAGAAAGGACCTTGGAGGTCTTCTAGTCTAATCCCCTGCTTAGGCAGGAAACCCTACACCATTTCAGACAAGTGGTTATACAACATCTTCTTAAAAATTTCCAGTGTTGGAGCATTTACAACTTCTGTAGGCAAGTTGTTCCACTGATTAATTGTTCTGTCAGGAAATTTCTCCTTAGTTCTAAGATGCTTCTTGATTAGTTTCCACCCATTGCTTCTTGTCTTACCCTCAGGTACTTTGAAGAATAATTTGACTCCTTCTTCTTTGTGGCCACCCCTGAGATATTGGAACAGTGCTATCATGTCTACCCTAGTCCTTGTCATTAAACTAGACAGACCCAGTTCCTGCAATCGTTCTTCATATGTTTTAGCCTCCAGTCCCCTAATTATCTTTGTTGCTGTTCTCTGCACTCTTTCTAGAATCTCAGCATCTTTTTTACATCGTGGCGACCAAAACTGAATGCAATATCCCAAGCGTGGCCTTACCAAGGCATTATAAAGTGATATTAATACTTCATGTGATCTTGATTCTATCCCTTTGTTTATGCACCCTAGAACTGTTAGATAGGGTGAATGAGGAGACAGGAGACAGGTTGAAGTGAACAACAACTCTTTAATGTACAATGAGAATCCATCAACTTTACAGTCTAACAGCTCTCCTTATATAGCTACCTGCCAAGTGTGTTAGCCAATAATCATCAAGCTTTTTCCCGCTCTAATTTTCCCTCCAAAATTAGATACATAACACTCCTCCCCTTCCAGAAGGCATTTTACCAACTATTTACATACGTAATCACACAAATGACTAGGTGTTCCCTAATTCGACTTGACCTGCACAATTCAGTTTGAGGCAGAGATTTGGGCTGGTCAGAGACACCCTTTGTCTCTCCCAGCCCAGCCAATGGAACCTCCTGGAATTTCTTATGGGCGTCACCCATTTCAGATGGGCCTGGCTTCTCGTGGAGGCGGCCCTGGACACCGAAGTCATCAGGCAAGGCTTCTGGCCACTTCGGGCTTGAGTTAGCTGTTGGATGAATGATTGGTAAGTCAGGGACTGGGTTGTATTTGTTGTACTCTGGTTCGTCAAGCTCTGCCTAGGCAATACGCTTTCTTAGCTGATCAATATGCCTTCACCATACCTTCCCATTACTAACTTCCACAATACTGTATATGACCAGGGCCTGGTGATTTCACGAATATGCCCAGCTACCCAAAGGGGACCCTCCGCATAATTCCTTGCGAATACAGCGGACCCTATGGGGAAACTCCTGGTCCTATTTTTGGCCTCCATATACCCCTCAGGGGAGTAATTGGGATGGAGCCTATCTAGGGTGCAGCAGAGTCGTTGACCCATTAGGAGCTCTGTTGGGCTTCTTCCCATTGCCTTTCACGGTGTAATGTGTTGTGCCACTAGAAAAGTGTCAATCCTGGCCTGCCAATCTCCTGGACCTAGTTTGGCCAAGGCCTCTTTGGCCAATCTGATCATCCTTTCAGCTTGACCATTACTGGCCAGATGGAAAGATGCTGTGAGGGCATGTTGGACCCCTATTTCGGCCAAGTACCCCTCAAATTGCATTGCTGTAAGTTGAGGCCCATTTTCAGAGACCAGGGTGTCTGGTAGGCCATGCATGGCAAATAGCCTCCGGAGTGGTGGAGTGCATCCTTTCAGCTTGACCATTACTGGCTGGATGGAAAGGTGCCATGACAGCATGTTGGACCTCTATTTCGGCCAAGTACCCCTCAAATTGCGTTGCTGTAAGTTGAGGCCCATTGTCAGAGACCAGGGTATCTGGTAGGCTATGCATGGCAAATAGCCACTCCACAGTGGTGGAGTGCATCAGGATGACCTCCAGCCACTTAGAATAAGTGTCCACTACAATCAGAAATGTTTGGCCATGGAATGGTCCCGCAAAGTCAATGTGAATGCGTGACCAGGGTGCTTGGGGCCTTTCCCACTCTTTGGTCTGGGCTACCAGGGGAGCTGGACAAGACTCTTGACAGGGAGTACACTTAGCCACCCACTCAGCAATACAATTGTCCATATGTATACCATATGTATACCATATTATACCATATGCACACCATAAATAGCTTCTCGCCAATCCCTTCATTCTAACAATACCAGGATGGCCAATATGTAATGTAGCCAATACTGTTTGCCTTAGTCAAGGTGGAATTGTGACCTGCCCCTCCTAGTAAACAGCCCCCTTGTGTAGACAGTTTGTGTTGTTTACAGACAAACAGTTTGAATTCCTCACCAACGGGCCATTTGGCCATCCCCTATGCACTCAGCTAATAACAGTTCTAAACATAGAGTCTTTAGCAGAGGCCCTCGTGACTTCAGCAGAAGTGAAAGGGCCAGAGTCCATAGAGTCAATAAGCAAAACAGGGATACTTGGAGTCGGGATCTCCAGCAAATTCGGCAGTAGGCACCTACTGAGAGCATCGGCTCCAGGTCAATGGACAAGTCGGTATGAGTAGGCAACCAGAAAAATAGCCCACTAGTAAGACAGGGGGACATGGCCACTAGGGTGGGGCGATCCCCAGCCAAAAGTCCTAGCAGAGGTTGGTGATCAGTAATGAGTTCAAAAGTCCTTCCAAACAGATACTCATGAAAAAAAAATTCAACAAACTTTATTCAATTTAAAAAGATAAAAACTGTACAAAACATTCTTAACTCTGAAAATGCATTCAATATTACTTACAAATAAAACTAACAAACAGGACTACTTATCTATAATATATAAGCATATAAATATATACATTAACCTTCTCTTTCATCATGATGACTCATGAAATTTTTTAACCCCGGCGACAGCTGCCAGTGCCTCCCTTTCCAGCTGGCTGTAATTTCTCTCAGTGCTGGACAGGGTGCAGGAAAAATAGGCAACAGGGGCTTCCAGTCCAATCGGCAGTCTGTGACTCAAAACAGCCCCAACGCCAAAAGGAGAGGCGTCGCAGACGAGGACAAGGGGAAGCAGTTCATTGTGTTGGATCAGGAGGCTGTCAGCTGAGAGGAGTCTTTTGACAACTGCAAACCCTGTGGCTTCCGCCCTACCCCAAATCCACAAAGACTTTTTGGCCAATAGTTTGTGGAGTGGTTCGGCTACTGTGGCTTTGTCTTTCAAGAAAATAGAATAAAAGTTTAAAAATTCCAGGAATGCTGCAGTTCCGCCCGGTTTGTTGGTATAGGTGCATTGTGAATAGCCTGGACTTTGCTCTCTATAGAGTGGATACCAGTCCCATCGATCTTGTACCATAGAAACTCAACTGTGGGTACAGCAATCTGGCATTTGTCCCTTTTAACTTGTAGTCCCGCATTCCTGAATATAGTCAGCACTCCCCTCAATTGATCCTGCAGCTGTTGCTCATCTGCTGTGGTGACTAAAACATCATCGAAATAGGGTACAATGCCTGTTGCAGTCCTTGAAACAGGCGTTCCATGACACTTTGAAACAGTCCAGGGGCAACGCTAACTCCGAATTGCAGCCTGGTGCACTTGAAGGCACCTCTATGCATTACTATAGTCTGTGCTTCCATGGTAGCATCAACTACCTTCAGTTGCTGGTACACCTGGGCAAGGTCTAACTTAGCAAAAACCTTGCTGGGACCCAGGGAATGGAATAGGTGTTACACAATAGGGACAGGATAGGCACTCTGCTGTAGGGCTTTATTGAAGGTGCACTTATAGTTGGCACATATATGCACAGACCTGTCAGATTCAATTCGGGTGACTATCGGGATCTCCCATTTTACATGGTCGACCAGCACTAGTATACCCTGACTTATGAACTTGTCCAGCTCCTGGTCTATCTTAGGTTTAAGTGCAATGGCACCCTCCTCATTTTCAGCCTAATGGGGGCTATCTGGGGGTCCAGATTAAAAGAAATAGGAGTCCCCACATACTTGCCGAGGCAGTTGTCAAAAACGTCCTGGAATTCGTGGAGCAGGTCATCTGTCAGGCTGCTGGTGATGGAATGGATACCGATCACTTCCATGCCCAGGGCCTTGAACCAATTGAGTCTGAGAAGGCTTGGCAGATGTCCGCTGACCACGGTGATTGGCAATTGCTCGTTGAACTTGCCGAATTTCACCTGGAATGTCCCATAGCCTTCCACAGGGATGCATTTTCCGTGGTAATCATTCAGCCTTAGACTCTGACATTTCAGCTGGTGTTTCTGCAGTTTCGGAATTGCCGCCTTTAGTTCAACCCAGGACATGATTGTGATAGACGAGCCGGTGTCTATCTCCATTTGGCATGGCAATCCCTCAATCTCAACTGTCCCATGCAGCTTCTGCTCTGGGGATGTGGTAGCCTGGCCGATGTGAGTCTGGAACGTCTTGGGGAGTTTAGAATAGGCGCTTCTCCTCTGAAGGTTGTCCCCATCCCTCTTGGGGGGTCATGGTTGGCCAGCCTGGCTGATAGGCATTCGCTGCCTGTGATTGGACGGTTGAGTCGCCCTGCAGACTCATGCCAAATGCCCTTTCTTATTTCAGTGCCTGCAAATAGAATCTTTGAAATGGCATGTCTGTCTCTAGTGAAAAACCCCACTGCTAGCACAGCTCTGCTTCCAGTCATCATTATCATTCTGCCTCATGCTTTCTGTTTTGAATACTTCTTCCTCACTTTCTTCAGTGGTGTCAGGTTGAGCTGATTCACTATGGATGGGGGTAGTTTTTTGTGCTACTTGGAGTGGTGCTTGCCGCTGCAGAGACTCTGCTGCTTTATTCGATGATTCGTGTGCCCTGGCTTCGTCTAGGGCAATGTGGATGGTGAGGTTTGTCTTGGCCAGCAGTCGCCTCTGGAGGCGAATGTCCTTGACCCCACAGATTAGTTGATCTAGGAGAATATCATCTAGATCATGGTACTTGCAATGCGTGGCAGCCTTGCGTGGCAGCCTTGCGTAGCACCACCATGTATATATTTATAGACTCGCTGTCCCTCTGGAGTCTTTGCCGAAACTCATAATGCTGAACGAATTTGGATGGCATCGGGGCATAGTGTGTCCTCAACGTGGTCTGCAGGACCTGCCAGGGTACAGACTGCACTGGTGTTGGCTCTGACAGCAATTTGGCTGTGTCAAACACTTTGTGACCCCAATGGCTCAAGAAGAGGGCTCGCTTCCGATTGTTGGACAGTCCTTGGAGGTTATTTGCTTCGAGGAAGCATTTAAACCACGCCATGTACTATCCCCATTTTTCTTTCCCGGGATCGAACGGCGTTTAGGGTGCGAAGGCAGACATTGCTCTGCTGTGTTCGGCTCGTGCAGATTTTCCTGCCTGACTGGATTCAGCTGTCAGCTTTTTTTTTTTTTGTGCTACTTGTCTACCTCAATCCCACCTTCATCACCAATGTCAGATAGAGCGAATGATGAGCCAGGATCCAGGTCGAAGTGAATAACAACTCTTAATGTACAGTGAGAATCCAGCAACTTTACAGTCTAACAGCTCTCCTTATATAGCTATTTACCAAGTGTGTTAGCCAATGATCATCAAGCTTTTCCCCGCTCTAATTTTCCCTCCAAAATTAGATACGTAACAAGAACTATGTTGCCTTTTTTGGCAGCTGCTGCACACTGCTGGTTCATATTTAAATGAATGTCCACTAGGACTCCAAGATCCCTCTCAGAGTCACCACTATTGAGCAAGGTAGCACCTATACTGCACCTGTGCAGTAAGATGACAAAGAGGTGAGATGAGAAAAAATAAGAGAAAGAGAGAGATGGGAGACAGAGAGGGAGAGAGAAAGAGAGAGATGAGAGACAGAGAGAGAGAGGGAGGGAGAAAGAGAGAGAGAGATGAGAAAGAGAGGGAAGGACAAAGAAAGATGAGACATAAGAGATAAGAGAAAGATGAGAGAGAAAGAGAGAGAGAAAAAGAGAGATGAGAGAGGGAAAGAGGGAAAGAGAGATGAGAAACAGAAAGAGATGATAGAGAAAGAAAGAGAGAGAGAGAGAGAATCCTGTTTAAGTGAACCTTGTGGTCGTTAAGTGAACACTGTGGTTGTTAAACAAGTCCATTTCCCCATGGGCATTTTTAAAGGAAACCAGAAGGAATTGTTGGAAACTGGCAAAAAACATACAAAACCTCAATTACATGACTGTGTGGGATATTGGTGTGTGGTGTGTGTGTGTGTGTGTGTGTTTATGCATGCATGGCTGTCAAAACTCCAAAAACAGGACAAGTAGCTCTGGGGAGGTCAGTCATAAATTAGAACACTTGCTAAGCAACTGGCCATTAAGTGATATTTAAATTTTATTAGATGGAACAGAGAAGGGTTGGACAATGAGTAAGAACACACAGTTCTAGCTAATTGGTTGAAGAGAACTGGCCATTGCATGAGGGAATCTGAGTTGTAATCGGTTGCTGTGAGAGTAAAGGGGGAGTTTCCTTGTTTCCCGCCTTTTTCCTCTGGGTGCTATGTGTGCTGTCTGAGATTTACCTCATGATGTTTCTGCTGTTTTGATTTACCTGATGGGGCTCCTGTTTTCCTATCTTATTTACTGTAAATATATTTATTTATATAAAACTGGTATATATCAGCCTCTCTGACTCCAGTTGGACACTGACTGCACAATTCCCTGACAAAAAAACATAGGCAAGGCCATTCTGCTCTTCTGCCACTTGGCCATCCCAAAAGTATTTTTCAAAAGGCAATTGGATTTTCTTTAAAAACTTTAATTTTTCATCCAAAAAGCTTCTTCAGTTCATTTTCAGGATGAACTTCTTGGATGAGAAGTGAAACTTCGGAGAACCATGACCTGAATGATTGAGAATCTCTATAGACATTCCATTAGGATACTACTAACCTAAAAGTCTAACTTGAGTTGCAATTGTCTGTCTTAAATTTGTAACAATAATTGAGTTTTTAATCTCTGGGAAGAACTAATGTATTTCTTTACCTCCCTCATTCAGGGGCAACTTTTCTATTCCTTATGTCCTATACCTTCATGGAGTGCTGGCTAAACTTATTTGCTGAGATCCTGCGCTTTGCAGACCGTTCTTTCTACAAGGTGATAACAAGGGGTGGGGGAGGTTGCAAGAAAGATATGGGGAGTCTGGATTTCATTCCTCATGACATACTTGAATGGTCCATTGGCCATGAAGAACAGTTTCAAAAACATCGCAAAGAGTTCTGAGAGGTTATGGCTCTGGAAGAAAAGCATATTTCAACTTGCTAAAACAATTGTACTGAAGAAACTGACACTGAAGTATCCAATTACTTGTAATCAAAGTAATAAATACAGGTGTCCTCATTTAGCAACTGGGTGTAATTGTTTTAATGGGTTTGCAAAACATTTTAATTTTTACTTTTATCATATGGCACCAGAGTCACTTTAGGTGAGATAGGCAGCTATGTAAATTTGACAATAAATAAATTTGGCAAATAAATAACAACTGTTTCACTTAATGACCACTTAAAACTTTGTTGCTGCTCTCAATTGTGCCACCTAAATGAAGACTACCTGTAGAAACATGTATGTTTAGGGACTATAAGAGAGATCAAATAACATGTTCTGAAAGACTTTGCAAGATCCCACATGATGGTTCAATCATGCCCTCCCAATGGTTGAAATCTAACTTTTCATGCCCCCCTTGACCCTCCCTGATCCTTGATCTCACCCCTTCCCTAACACCCTGTGCATCTCCTTGCTCTCCCACACCTGACAGTAGCCACTTACCTGCCTGTTTGGGAGTTGCAATTTCCCACTGGTTTCCCCACTGACTTAGTGATTGAAATTTTAATTCTGACTGCCCTTGTAACTCAAGGACTACCTGTACACAGACAATCTAACGTGGATTGTCTCTTTCCTTGCCAAAATACACTAATGTTCCCGTTTCAAGCCTGACATTTCTGTGGTGTTTCATGCTCTTCGTTTCATTCTCCTTGCCTAGGACTGGTGGAATACCACATCATTCTCTACATTCTTTCGGTCATGGAATGTGGCTGTACACGACTGGCTGTACTGCTATATTTATCAAGATTTTCTGTGGGTAGGTAATACTGTAATGGGCTGAGAGAATAATCTTTAAGGGCAGGAGGAAGAACTGCAGCCAGGGCAATGGTCAAAAGGAGATGTTTCAGCCTACCACAGGAATGAGGGTAGAATAACATCTCAGAAGAGATTTTCCCTTATTGTTTAGAAAATAAAGACAAGATTCTATTTCTGTAACCTTACAATAAGAGTACTATTATTAATTTATTGTCTGGACTACCTGAAAGGACTGACAAGCTTACCAGACCCACCCTATATTACTCCATAAAGTAAACCAGCCATGTGTAATTTCTCGATGCCTATCTTCATTGTTTATTGGTGAACACCAAGATGAGATCTATAATTCACCTATGCTCCTTCTCTTCCAGCTGATTGGAGGGAGAGCCCGAACTGGAGTTATGCTCATCGTCTTCCTTTTGTCAGCGGTTTTCCATGAATACGTAATCACCTTGTCTTTTGGCTTCTTCTATCCTGTCTTGTTTGTGCTTTTTGTCATGCCTGGAGGTTAGTACTGCCTCAGAAAATGGACTAATAAACCATCCCTCAAGAAGGCCCATTAAAAAATAATGCGGCATGGATTGCTCCTGGTGAACCTTCTTTCATTCTGTTCTGCCTTTCTCTGGTTTGCGGTTCCCACACTTCCCAATTGGCACACATTCATGTCCTTTTTGGTACAATTTTTTTTACCACTAGTAGGTGGAGTTGCTCCAAATGTATTGGAAATATCTTAAGTCAGTGGTCAGGGTGTTGTGATCCATCTAACCCCAAATGCTAACTCATCACAAGAGCGTCAACTTATGTGACCCACACCTGACCCATCACACGACCCATCACAAGAACCTGACCTAATGTGACCCTCAGCTGATATGACCTCACCATCACGATGCCTACTGACAACATGGAGACCTTATAAGTAGAACAACACTGACACCGACATCCCCTAAATTCCACTGAAGATGTTACCTAGCCTGGTAATGAAATGTTTGGAAATCAACCCTCAGAGAATGAACTACCACACCCATCTCATGTACTCCAAATTTATTATTATTATAATTGCCAGTATGCTCAGTCATCACAGCCTTCAGACATCCTGGCTACAGAATTTCTGGATACAGAATCCTGGGAACTGCTTGCCTAAATGAGTGGAGCTTCCCAAATTGAGAAACACTAGTTAAGGAAAGATTCAAGGCATTACCCTGTCCACCCCACTCCTCGCCCCCTACCAGTGTTTCTCAGTCTTGGTGACTTTAAGATGTGTGGACTTCAGCTCCCAGAATTCCCCAAGCAGCCATGTGCATTGTATTATTGCCCCAGATGATACCCGGTATGGTTTGGATGGAGGCTGCTTTTTCATGCTTGAGAAAGTAATTTTGGTGTTACATTTTTTCAAATCTTGCTTGTCATTGACTGAGTAGACAGTGGTTCTTCTCTGAGAAAATTAAGACTCTTTATTCCAGCAGGCGGGAAAATATAATCTCAAACATGAACAATTTTACAAATTAAAAAGCAAGAGCAGAAACAAAATTAATAACTGGAAAACAAAATTTTGTTATTTCAGAAGTCCAATCACGTTTCCAAAACAAATGCTTTAGTCACAATCAGGATGCAGATAAAAGAGGAACAGGAAATTAGCCTAGGCCTAGGTTCTAGGAGCAGAGAGTTCCACCTGCAAGGGCATTGTTTTGAGAATTCTATTTCCCAGATTATTATTGTATGTATGTATGTATGTATGTATGTATGTATGTATGTATGTATGTATGTATTTTGTCACCAAGTTAAAGGAAACAAGTATCAGTATAGACATAGACATGGACACATGAAAAAATGGCACAAATAAATGGATATAAATAAGCAAAACATAGTCATAAACACATGAGTGCATATAAATGGGGACAGTAGGACAAGGACGGTAGGCACGCTGGTGCGCTTATGCACGCCCTCTTAGGGACCTCTTAAGAAATGTGTAAGGTCCACGGTAGACAATTTAAGGTAAAAGGTATAGGGGTTAGACAAACTAACAATAGGATCAGGTAGAGTGTTCCAGATATTTACTACTCTATTGCTGAAGTTGTATTTTCTGCAATCAAGATTAGAGCGGATTACATTTAGCTTGTATCTATTGATAGCCCTTGTGTTATAACGGTTGAAGTTAAAGTAGTCATTAACAGGGTTTTACTTCCACGGGAGTAGTGATGGTACATATTGTCTTGTAATTAACATGGACATTGCTGTTATTTTAGATTTCGTAATGGGGAACGTTCCTATTGTAGATAACAATTATTAGAAATCAATAACTGAGAGATCTCCTTGGCTCAGTGTGGCTGGAATATACACAATTAACCCTTTTTCTGTTTGTCTTCATAGTGTTCTTAACCTTTGTTCTCAATGATAAGAGAAAAGGCCCTTTCTGGAACACCATCATGTGGATATGCCTCTTTTTGGGCACAGCGATCTTCTTCTCCTTATACTGCCAAGAGTACTTTGTCCACTCAAAGAGGTTAGTAGACAGTTTACCTTGTGGAGTTAGCATAAGTCTTGGATTCTCTCTTCATACCATTTTTCATTAATGAAAATATGTCTTCTTCCAAGAAGGTCAAGCCTACTAACTGGTATATATATTCCATCTGCTAAAATTAAGGTAAAGAAGGTGGGAAATTCAGAAATACCAGGAACTTGCAAATGAAATTGTTATAAAGTTAAGAGCTGATTCTAATATAGTCTGTACCCATATATACTTATTAATTAATTTGACAGACTGACTGACCGACCAGTTGATTTGTGCCATTAAGTTGGTTCTGATTCCTAGCTACAACATAAATAGATCTTCTCCATGTTAATCTATGCCTACTTGTTTTTTCAAGTCTCCCAATGGTGCAGTCATAACCAGTATAATTGACTCCATCTACTTTACTGGTCATCCTTCTCTTCTGTTTCCTTCCTTCCTTTTCCAACATTCTCTATTCCTAGCCTTATTTACCTGTATCTATGCTAGCTCAAAATAAATATGCATTTGATTTTTATCCTGCTTTTATTTCTGGTTACACATATGTAATGCTCCTGCTTCTTATCTTCTCAACAACAAACCTGTGAGGGAACTGAGGAAAAAATGATCACAAGACTGTATAGCTACTTATTGAAAGTGAAGCTGGAAGAAGAACAAGTGAAAGAAACAATGATAGCATGGGCAAAAAATTTTGGCTATACGATTGAGCTAGATAAATGGCAACAACTTTGTGGAAGAAATTATAAATTAACAATGGCCACAGCATACAAAGAGAATTTGTATAAAATGTTTTATAGATGACACATGTCACCAGAGAGATTGGCAAAAATGTTCAAAGATAAATCAGCTAAATGTTGGAAATGTCATCAGATATCGGGATCATATTATCATATGTGAGGGACATGTCCAGAAGCGAGAAAATATTGGGCAAGACTTAGAATATGGCTAGAGAAGATGACACAGCAACATATTGATTTAAAACCAGAATTGTTTCTGTTGGGTATTTTTTCAGAAAAGTATAGTAAAGAACATATATATTTAATAATACATATCATAACAGCGGCAAGAATGATATTTGCACAAAAGTGGAGAATAGAAAACATCCCTACAAAAGGAGAGGTAATTAAGAAAATATTGGAATGTGCAGAAATGAATAGGTTGACATTGGCAATTAAAGGGAAAACAGAATCGGAGTATTACAACATTTGGTGGAAATTTTATCAATGGATAGAAAATGAGTATAGATAATAAACAGGATAAAGACAAGAACTTTGAGATGAATATTTATTTATTTATTTATTTATTATTAGATTTATATACCGCCCTTCTCCTTGCGGATTCAGGGCAGTGAGTATGTTGTAGTATATTAAAATTAAATGAAAGAAGGAAAGATAAATATATATTTTAAGAAATAATGGTAAACTTTGAAGATGATAGCACAAATGTTATACCCAGATGATACATGGATTGATTAAAAAATGTACAGGAATACTAGAGGAATAATAGTAAAGTAAAAAATGAAATTGGAAATCGAAGACGTATGTAAATAGAAATCGGGTCTGCTCAAATTGAATCGGGTCATCTCAGATTGAATTAAAAAAGGAAACAACAAAGGAATGGAAAAGAGGGGAGAAGTAGAGAAGGGAAAGTAGGGGAGTTGGAAGGTGAGAAGAAGAGAAAGGAAGAATGGAAAAGGAGAGGAAGAAGGAAAGTAGAAGGGGAAAGAAGAGCAGGAGAGAGGGTAAGAAGGGGAGGAAGAAGAGAGGAGAGGGGAAAGAGGAAAGGAAGTAGGAAAGGAAATGAGAGGGGGAATGAGGAAAGAAGAAAGAAAGAAGGAGAAAGAAGGGAAGGGAAAAAGGAAAGGTTGCAGTAAAACAAAAGAAAGAAATGGTAAAAGAGCAGACCCGAACAAATAATTAATTAGTTACCTAATGGAAGTTAAAGAAGAAGATGAACAAACAATGTATAAGGATGGATATAAAACTGTACATTTAAACACGTTGATGAAAAATAAAAATAAAAAACTTTTTTCAAACAACAACAACAACCCTGTGAGGTGGGCTGGGCTGAAAGAGAGTGACTGGTTCCAAGTCACTCAGCTTACTTTCATTCCTAAGGGAGGCCTAGAACTCACAGTCTCCAAAGAGCACACCAAACCAGCTCTTAATATTGGGGAAAACAGAGGCCCGGAATACATATTTGCATGGATGTGAAAACTACAGTAGCTATTGTTAAAAATGAGAGCACAATGGTTTCAACTTTTGTTGCTTTCAGATATAAAGAAAGTGATGAAAAAGGAGAGAGAAAAATCCTCTGTAACCTGGCTGGAACCGTTTAATTAAGGATTGTTTCATTATTCCTTATATTACTTTATTAAGATTACGTCTGAGTCACCTTTTGGCTCTAAAACATTAAAAAGCTCCGATCAATAAAAAAGAAAGAAAAAATATTTCACATTAGCTGTATTTTGGGACATTCAATATGTGGAAAAAGCACCTGACTGTTATTGATATATGAATGTTGCAAAGTTCTTATTTGTTTTATTTTCACTTCATTTCTCTTCATTTTATGGAGACCTAAAGAGGGAAAAAAGACCAAATAAAAGATCCATTGAGAGCAGCAGATATACCCAGCGTGTTGCCAACCATGTATGTTGGCTCTGATTGGGAATCCAGCACATTTTGGGAACACCAGGTTCTGTAACGTTTTATAGCAAGATCCTGTTTTACTGCATAGTTGGAGATGCTCACCTGCAGAGAGTTAAAGCAAATCTTTTTTTTCCTCCTCATATCAGTAGCTGCAAAAGGTGCTCTGCGACATACAGTATTGAAAATACTCTAAGAGCCTTTGACAAGCAGCATCCTTCAAATCTGAGCTACCTCGGGTTGGCTCCCCTCGAGTTGAGGGGCCTGAGAAGCAAAACTGCCAGAGTTATATTCTCCATCCCAGAATAGGCTAAGCCTGCAATTCAAAGTCTCTCCAGTGCTGCCTTCAACATTGCTGAGACTCTGGGAATGTTATTCTGCTGATGGGCTCCTGATTAGGTTGGAACATATATATGGCTGATCTTGCTGACCCAGATCTAAGCACATCATCAGCTGGAATTCTTGTATCATTTTGTCTCGTGACAATTCTTTCCCTTCTAGCTGTTCTTTCTCTCTTGACATAGTCATCATTTTCTTTTTTCAGAAGACCTTCTGGGGACTAGTGACTCCATGTTTCTGGTATTGCCACCCATAAGCAACTATTTCCAGCCTACCTTAGCCTTCTACTTTGCTTCAAAAATGATATATAACAAAGATATACATGACTGCTACTGCGACAACAAGGACTCTCAGCACATCATGTGTTTCCTCCACTTCCTCCATGGAAAGCTGTATTTGGAAATTCCTTACCTAAGGGTGCTAAAATTTGGTTTGTAGGTTCAAAGGCGAGACAAAACATCTACAAAGATCCCTGCTTTGTGAAGTTCATGGGGCTTCTTGGTCCTCCAATTCCAGGGGAAAGGGGCTCAGGAAAATTTATAAATGACAATTTTGGTTGCCGCCAAGATTTATAAAATTATCTCCCTTTCTTAACCTACTTAAAAAAACATGAGAGCTCCATCTTGAAATGTAGGTTATCCTACCTCCCAGAGTTTAATCCAAACTCTATTGTCTTTTAGATCAACATGCAGCTTTCCAGATACATGTGAAATCCAGCTCCCAGCAGATCCATTGATAGGAGTTAGAGTTCAGCAATATCAGAAGTACTGCTTATATTTCCTATTTTTAGACTTTCATTCAACATTTTATCTCCAGCAGTGAAAGAAGGGAAGCTGAATTACCACCAGCAGTATCCATTCAGTGCCTACTTTATTGTGTGAATGGTTTTGGGAACTATATTTGGAAATAAAAACAGTTTATGCCAAATCAATCTTATTTCATTTTTTGAAAAAGTGACTAAATTAGTAGATCAGATAAATTCTGTGGACATAGTTTACCTAGACTTCAGCAAGACATTTGACAAAGTAGACCATGGTCTACTTTTTGGTAAATTAGAAAAATGTGGGATAGACAGCATCACCACCAGATGGATTAGTAATTGGCTGACAAACACTACCCAACAGGTAGTCCTTAATGGCACTACATCTACATGGAGGGCACTATGTCTACATGGAGGGAAGTAAGAAGTGGGGTACCACAAGGTTCCATCTTAAGCCCAGTGCCCTTCAATATCTTCATAAATGGCTTTGAAAAAAATGCAAAGAAGGGTAACTAAGATGATTAAGGGCCTGGAGACAAAAACATGAAGAATGCTTGCAAGAATCAGGTATTGCCAATTTAGAGAAAAGAAGGACTGGGTGACATGATAGCAGTATTGAAGTATTTGAGGCAGGGATGAAATGTAAAATTTGTTACTACCAGTGGAACATCTTGCCTTCAGAAGTTGTAGGTGCTTCATCACAGGAGGTTTTCAAGAAACGACTGGACAACCACTTGTCTGAAATGGTATAGGATCTCCTGTTTGAGGTTGGAGTAAAAGACCTCCAAGGTCCCTTCCAGCTCTACTCTGATTGATTGAACTAAGGGATGCCTCATCCACAATATAACAGACTGCAGTATGAGACAAGGAAAAAGCCACCTGCTCATCATGCCATGTTTCTCAACCACGGAGAAACAAATGGCTCCTGCAGTACAGTATTAAAAAACCCAAATCTTTGGTCACAAACTTTATGGTGCTTCAATTATTTCTCTCGATGAAACAAAGTGACATCTTTCATTTGATTGCAGAGGCTGAAGCTGTTACATGTAAATACCTAGAGTTGTTCCCCCTGGCATAGCAAGGGTTACCCCCACCTACCTAGCCAAACCCTCCCCTGGTCCCTCCTTACCTTGACTCTGCCTCCCATGTATATAAGATGTGGTCCAGAGGTCCAGAGCCACTTCCAGACGTATACCTGTAATAGAAACATTTGATCAATAAAGCAATCTGAATCAACTGCATTTTGTACTGGTGTTATTGGGTAAGATCCTAGAAAACAAGCAACAAATTGGTAGCAGAGGATGGTTTGAGAAGGGATCGCTCCTCAATCCGTAGGGAGAGTAGACCAATAAAAAGGGTCGATTTTCAAACTAGGGACCACAACACACCTGAATGCTTTACCTGTGGCTCTAGAAATCATTATAAGAGAGATTGGCCAAGGAACCAAAGGGACAAGGACTATAGCCACCGCAGGGAAAGGCAAGGCTGGAAGTCAGGGCCCACAGACAGACGCTCACCAGACAACAGGTTCAGGTGCAGGGATTCCCCCAACCCCAGGGACAGGAAGGGATATAGGGATAGCTCCAGGGACAGTCAGCCAGGATCACTGTGTGGCCTTGGGGACCACCAACCCACCACGCACCCAACCAGAAAAAGGAAACACGTGGCTCATTGACTCCGGAGCCACCAATCACACCACCAGCAACAGGCACATACTAACATCGTTCACACCCAAGAGGTACCACATCAAGGTAGCTAATCAAGACAAGGTATTGGTGACAGGAGAAGAGAGCACACACATAGATGGAATAGGGAAGATAGAGGGGTACTACTCATACCTGAGATACCCCACAATATATTGGTTACCCTTAAGCTTAGTAAAGACTTGGGCATTGAGACAACCTTCAAAAAAGGGAAAGCATACATGACAAAAGGAGACAAGAATATAGGCAAAATCATCATAGAAGGGGGACTCCCATACTTACAACCCCAAGACTACCCAGGCACAAACACAACATTGGGAAACAGGGAAAGAAAGTCAAGTACCCCCGGGGAGACTAAGGGAGATGAGGTAGAACACATCACTGAGGGCAAACACACCTTGAGCACAGCACACAAAGGGAAACCTATCCATGACGAGTGCGCCCATCTACTTCATAGGAAGTTGGGCCATGCCAGTTTCCCAATTGTACAAAAAATGACTGAATGTTCAAATGGCTTACCAGTAAAGAACTGTAACAATTATCTGGAGTGTTCTGTGTGCAAATGCTCTAAACTCAAAACAAAACCTAGACCAAAAAAAGCCTCTCGCACCACCAATTCGGTCTTTCAATTAGTTCACATGGACTTAGTAGGACCAATGAAACCCTCTATTAAGTACAAGAAGGGTTTTTTTAACTATAGTTGATGACTTCAGTCGTTACAAGTTCGTATACACACTCAATCACAAAAGTGAGGTGTTTCAAAGATTCAAAGAATTTTACGAAAGAGTAGAAACACAACACAACATCAAAATAAAACAAATTATGACTGATAGAGGGTCAGAGTTCCTATCAAGGGACTTCTCCAATTGGAAAAAGAAACACAGAATTCTACATTTTTCTTCTTCGCCTTTTTCGCCATTCCAGAACGGAGTGTTAGAACGTAGGAACGGTGTATTACAGACAATGGTAAGATGCGGACTAGAAGACGCAGGATTGGGACAACACTTCTGAGCAGAGGCACTCACATATTCAAAGTACACACTAAACAGGATATGGTCAAGCGTAATAAACAAAACTCCCTATGAGGTCATGTACAATAGAAAGCCCCAGATAGCCCACCTACACATATTCGGGGTAACAGCAGATGAACACATACCAAGACAGCTAAGGCGAAAAGGGGACAAAGTATCAAGGAGGCTAAGGTTCCTTTAAGGAACAAAAGGATACAGGTTTATCAATAGATTCAATAGATTCATCGTGTCCAGATCAGCAGTGTTTCACAAAAACACAAACTGGTCAAAAATACATATCAATGAAGTGTTATCCAGGCAGGAAGTCACAGACAATGTCAGGAACACAAGTAGACCAGATACAGCTGAAACAAAGACACACAAGAAACACAAGCCCAAGCGCCAAGGGGTAACCACCAAAGAATGGAAAGAGGACCATCCAGTTATAAAGATAGATGCACTCACAGAAAAGGAAGCCAAATACATGCATGACACAGAAACACTACCAAATAGGTCCATCAGACACAACAGGAACAAAATGCCAAAAAAATTCGATGATTACATACTCTCAATACACACGAATACCACAACACCCAACTCTTACGAAGACATTCTCAGGTTGCCAAGAGAAGAAAGGATCAGGTGGGAGGAGGCCATAGATAAAGAGATGAACAGCCTGAAAGAGCTAAATGTATACACCCCATCCAAGGTACCAGAGAACAAGGTACCCATTGGGACAAAGTGGGTTTTCAAAATCAAAGAACTCGAGGACAATAAAACACTGTATAAGGCTAGGCTAGTAGCGCAGGGGTTTGCACAAAAATACCCGGAAGACTACACAGATACATATTCACCCATTGTCAGGGCCGAGAGTGTAAAGAGCGCCCTAGTGGTAGCAACAATCCTAGGGTTAGAGCTTTACCAATTTGATGTACAGACAGCCTATCTTCACGCAAAACTAGACAAAGAGATTTTTGTCAGGGCATCCCCCTGAAGAAGCAACCAGAAGGGAGATACCTGGCTATTAAACAAGAGTCTATATGGGTTGAAGCAATCCAGTAAGAGGTGGTATGAGTGTCTGGCGAAGATCCTCAAGGACATGGGGTTCACAGCCACCTCCGCCAATCTATGCTTCTTCACCAAAAGGGAGGGCACATCCATTGAATACGTACTTATTTATGTGGATAACATCTTATACTGTGGTCAACACAAACAAAAATGTGATGACTTTGCAGCCAAATTAGGAAGCATTTCGCACTAAAAACTCTGGGGAAGGTGAAGAAGTACTTCGGTGTACAGATCAAAAGAACACAGAAAGGATTCAGGATCTCCCAAAAAGATAAAATACTGGACCTATTAAACAAGTGCAACATGGAGGAGGCCAAGCCTTGTGACACACCCATACAAATTGACTTTTTAAAACACATGAACGAAGAAGGCGAGACTTTCAAGGACAATACCCTATTTAGATCTATTATTGGGTCACTTCTATATATAGCAAACTGGACTAGGCCAGACATCCTCCTAGCAGTCAACCTCTTGTCCAGGCACGTCAGCGATCCAAAAATGTACCACTGGGAAGGTGTAAAACACGTGCTTAGATACCTAAAGAATAGCATGAATGCCTACCTAAGCCTAGAGCCAGAGATATCCAGAGAACCCATTTTAACCTGCTATGCCGATGCTGACTGGGCAGGCGACACCAAGAGCAGGAAAAGCACATCTGGCTACATATTCCTCATCAACGGTTGTCCAGTGCACTGGTACACCAGGAAACAAAACCTGGTGGCCACATCCACGGCAGAGGCAGAATACATCTGCCTCTCCAAGGCAGCCAACAACCTGACCTGGTTCGACAACCTGCTCACCAACATCTGGACTGAACCAGCCTACCTGATAGTAATACACGAGGACAACAAGGCAGCCATAGATATATCTATGGCAGACGCAGTGGGTCAGAGATCCAGACATATAGACATTAAGCACAAGCATGTCAGACAGTTAACGAACATTGGCTTCATCAAGGCTGTACACTGCGAAACTACTGAACAAATCGCTGACATCCTGACCAAACCTTTACAAAGCAAACAGCACACCTACCTGACCTCAAGGCTATGTGTACATATACAAAATACACACACTGGTCCAACTGCTAGGTATTTAGAGGGGGATTTGTTATATGTAAATACTTAGAGTTGTTCCCCCTGGCATAGCGAAGGTTACCCCATCAACCAAGCCAGACCTCCCCTGGTCCCTCCTTACCTTGACTCTGCCTCCCATGTATATAAGATGTGGTCCAGAGGTCCAGAGCCACTTCCAGACATATACCTGTAATAGAAACATTTGATCAATAAAGCAATCTGAATCAACTGCATTTTGTACTGGTGTTATTGGGTAAGATCCTAGAAAACAAGCAACAGAAGCATTGTCTGCAGAATATCTGAATATGTACACAGCATTCAGTCATGTGAATTTTATTCAAAATGATGCTTAATAGGCAATCAAGAGAACACTCCTATTGATCGAGCAGCATTTGTTTAGCTGTTTCTACAATTATGCTTTTAATATTGGAGGAGAGGGCAGGCACTTTGAATAAATACATTCATAGTGCAACTTGTGTAAATTTTTAACACAGATACCCTTCTATGTTAGTTTTATCAGATCTTTCTGATTTTCTGTCACTCTGCTACCTGGTTTACAACTTATGTTAAGTCAGTTTTGGTTTAAGCATAGCTTAATGAATCAAATGGAATTGATAGCATTTATAAAAGCCATTGAAAGCCAGTTTGTAGCAGTGGTTAAGGCATTGGCTAGAAATGGAGAGTTCATGAATTCTCTCCAGGATTAAGTTAGGTGACCTCTCAACCCTAGGAAGGATGTAATGGCAAACCATTTCTGAAAAATCTTGCCCAGAAAATTGAAGGGACTTCTCCAGGCAGTCTCCAGGAATTGGACATGATTGGAAGAAAAAAAATCTACCAAGGCATAAATTATGGTCCACAAATTATTCTGGCTGCAATCATATAAAATGAAACCACACTGTAGACCAGTGATAGTCAACCTGATCCCTACTGCCCACTAGTGAGCGTTCCAGCTTTAATGGTAGGTGGTAGGGGTTTTGTCCTTACTTTATAAATCACCATCACTGTGGAATCTGTGGCCGGTTAGAAAATTTTACTACTAACAGAGATACAAAGTGGGCAGTAGGTATAAAAAGGTTGACTACCCCTGCTGTAGACATATTCGTATTTCTCAGAAATAACTCCAACCAGAATGATAAAAAAAGTATGTGCAAGCTTTGAGAAGACAATGTAAAACAAAACAAAACAAAAACGAGTGAAGCATAAAATAGCAGAAAAGTCTAAAAATTAGTATCTCATTCACTTTCTAGCCCATCTCAAATGATTATTGTAAAACAAGAGATGGAGAATCAACTATACTATCTGTCACTATGTAGTTGCCCATCTCACATAGAAGAAACATGGCAGCTTCCAACCATGAATCACCTGATGGCTGTCATCATTGCTGGCCATTTCTCATTTTGGCTGGAAATAACAATATTGAAGTTCCCTCTTTCCAGTTCATCATTATCTGTAGCCTGAAAATCAACACAAAAAAACAAAGTTAACTTTTAACATAATGAACACAATCCTGTAGCCTCTATAAACAAAGAGCAAAAGAAAAACTGAGCAATGCTACTCTCACGCCTACATTTGGTGGAGGAGATGAGAGATGGTGACAGTCCTGGACAGCCTTGTCAGAACTGGGAAGCTAAGCTGAATCAGACCAGGTTAGTATGTGGAGACATCCGGGTAATTGCAAATCTGTAGACTAGGAAGTTGAAAAACCATTCAGGAACAAATTCAATCTACTTCTACATTATAGCCAAGGAAATGACATGCACAAGGCTTCCTAGAAAATGATATGTGGTTGGATCCTGAGCTGTGAACGCTTCTTTGAAGGAGGAGATGATTCGGCCTGCTTTGAGCCCTCTTTCCTTAAGAAACAGTTGCTCAATTCCACAGACCTTGAGAATTCCTCTCTGACCTCAAACCTTTTGTTCTGGGGAGAATGTTGAGTTGTACCTAGGCCTACAGCTTCAAAGGTCCCCAGACCTTATCTAGATCTTTTCAGTCAGATTTCAGGCCAGATTACATTACCAAGACTTGATTGTGATTGCACTTCTTGAGGATCCTCTGGCAGATGGTCCTCCTGGGTCTCTTGGTGGCTTTGAATAGCAGTGATCATAGTATCATTTTTGCTTACTATAATTCTAGGAGTTAGGAGTGGAAGACAGTATTTTATGGTGGTTCTTCTCCTTCTTCCAGGGCCTGTTTCAGTCAATTTTGCCAAGCTTTCTCATTGTGGAGTTCCTTATCTTGATTCTCTCCTCATTCCTATTTAGCATCTGTGTGAAACCACTGAGTGAGGTCCTCTATCAGTACAGGTTTAAGTACAATCTATACATTGATGATACTCCGTTATCAATTATAAACCTATACCCCATGCTACACAAATGATAGCTGGAGGCTGTGCAGATCTGAATGGAAAAGAGCAAGCTGTAGCTATAAGTCTATAAGTCTATGTGGTTTCCTACATGTAGATATTTTTCATCATTAACTCTTGAGGAGGCAATTTTCTTCCAGGTAAAATGGGTGTATAATCTGGGTGTCCTTCTGGGCTTGCAATTTCTGCTTGAGGTACAGATGGCTGCTGTGGCCTGGAACTCCTTTGCAACAACCCATCTTGTGCACAAATAGCATTCATTCCTAGTCCAGAAGCCAATGTTCATGTTCACTCATGCCTTAGTGACTTCCTGGCTGGTCTTTTGCAATGCTTTCTTCATGGGGCTGACTTTCAAAAACCTCAACTGGTGCAGATTGCAGTAGTATTGGCAGTGTTAAGGTATCTCAGTGTACCCATTTATTTGTTTTGAAAATCAAAGTGACTCATGGGTTGAAGAGAAGGTGATGAGGCCAGTTGTCAGTAGACTTTGACACACAGTGGTAGTTTGAGTTTTAAGTTTTAGGGGCCTTGGCTTTATACTGTAATGTTATTTAATTATTTCCTGTTTTTATGTATAGTATAATGAACTGCCCAGAGTCACAAGAATTGAGTTGGGCTGCTATCTACATTAGATACAGGATGGATGCAGAGGTGGGTTTTTTTTTTAATTTGATTTATATGCCGCCCTCCTCCGGAGACTCAGGGCTGCTTACAATGCGTTAAGCAATAGCCTTCATACTTTTGTATATTTATACAAAGTCAGCTTATTGCCCCCACAATCTGGGTCCTCATTTTACCTACCTTAGAAAGGATGGAAGATATAACCAGAGTTTATTATAATGTATAAAACTCAGAAAAGGACAGGAGATAAATCAGGATTCCCTGGTAAACTGACCATCTTCTTCTTCTACCACCACTACCAAATGCAGATGTTTATTAGTAGATTTTTATATGGGAAGAACTATGAGCTCCATTCAATTCTGCTGGTGGGAATAAATTCCCTGAGCTCAGCATATTCCATTTTGCACCAGGTTCACTCACTTGTGCAATTCTTTTGCAGCAAAGGGCAGTTGCTGTGCTCCATGCTTCTTTAGCTGCTCTCACTTAAGTAATAAATCAGTGAACCCTATCTTCCTTTTTAAACTTTGCTCATTTTACTCTTGTTTGGTAATCTGGGTTTTGTGTCCATGCACCTACAGTATGTTATTATCAACTTCTTGCCAATTGGTAGGAAAATTATTCTTAACCTAATGGAACACAAAGAAGATTAAGTGCAGATAGTTGTCCTCAGCCTACAATACGTTCAATCATCCTGTGACTATACAGTTAAAGAAAAGGCTGGCTTGTATTATAACATGCTTTGCTTTCAAATCTGGGATGCCCAGTCTGTATATTTTGTGCCTTTGCCACCCTCGAGCGGCAAATGGTGAGTTTGAAATGCTGAATGAACTCAGAAGACTTTTAAAAACATATTATTTGTCACATCTAAAACGTTTCATATCCATTATAGGTATGGAGACCATATTTTCTTGTGGAAAAGTAAAGAGTAAACCTGAAAAAGGGACAACTGAAAGAGGTTTATAAGGCTTAAAAAATAGTTTGCTTATAACTTTGCTTCACAGAGGAAAATTCAAGAAGACAGCCAAGAAAAACAAAAATGCATACACTAATAAAAATATCTTAAAAATCCAACAGTATACTTAGCTGTATGTTCATTTAGCTTAAAAAGACAAGCCAATTTCAGTATTTTTCACATGAATGTGAAAGACCGCGCATCGAGTTGTTTGTTTGTTTGTTTGTTTGTTTGTTTATTATCAAATTTGGTCACCATCCATCTCTATTGGTTCTATTTATATGGTAAAAGTTAAATGACCAAAATAAAGGACAAAAGTGACTTTTGAAAAATAAATATATCTAAAGGACAGCTTCCTGAAACAAAAATCACTGTATTATAGGTGAGGTATGACCATTCTGACATATACTTGAAATCTCTACTACCTGTAGAAGTAGAAGTTCTTTTTTGTGTCTTTTCTCTCCATGTTTTCTCCAATAGATTTAAAACAAGTCTTTTCTTTTATCCTCACAACAACCTTGCCAGGTAGACTTAAGACTGTGACTCTGAGTGACTGAGAGTTGACTGAGATTCTCTGTCATGGAGAGTCAGTTTGTCTACAATCTCATCAGATCCAACCCAACATGCTTCCACACACACATCCCACACCCCACCAACTCCCCCCTGCTCATTTCATCTACCAGAATTGCAGGATCAGGAGTGATTAAAGGAGTGGTCAATGAAATCTCCCAAAGGTTACTTTTCTTTGCATTATGTAGAGGAGCGTTACAACGAGAGCTGAGCAAAGACATTTCTCTGTATGATTTTTCAGGCAGTCCATGTTTGACTTGAGATTTCATAATTATGCAATGTGGAATCATATAGTCCAACAATAAAAGAGAATATTTGTAGCTAGGGTTTGAACTGTGTAGTCTTTGATGCTCTCTGAACTTAGTAGGTTTTGCAGATGTTTCATTACCAACTAGCTGACATCATCATCAGTGCACTTTGCTGGGAATGAGCTATATTGATCCTCAATGAAATCAATTGGATTTTTATTAAGGAGAATTACACAGCCTTAGGGCTATATGAGCCCTAAGAATAACAAATATCCCCCGAAGGTAAAAGACAGTAAAAACATACCTTGATTTGAGCTCAATTCCTGAAAATCATTCATGGTCATGTCCATATTGCTTTCTTGGAAACGATATAGAAATTATTCGTTTTGGGGTTTTTTTCCAGAATATTTTTTCAACTTTCCAATTTGCCCACAGCGCTGGGGTTATTTGGTGCTTTGTCATAAAAATACTAACCAAGTCTGAACCTGCTTAATGTTTTGTGATGACCATGGTCAGATAAGGACTATAATTTTCCTACAGTACACCCTGTAGCTCTCTGCGAGATCAGAATCTCACCAGCTTCACCTACAACAAGAGACAGATTAAGGACTAACTTAATGGTTTTTGTTAGATCGGCGCAGGAAGAAGATGAGACCAGCAGAGTTCAAGTAACAACGTTTATTAACGAGAACTGAACTAGCGCTGCGCTGCCGGAGCTCTCCTTATATTTGCTCCGGCAGACGCACCGCCCACTGACAGGGATTCAAAACTCCCACCGAAAGGATCTTCAGCCAATCCCAGGCGGATGTCCTTATAAGGACATAACACTCCCCCCCCCCTAGTTCTTAGTCTGTCCATCAAGGGAAAAAGTCACTGAGGTACGCAGGACGTCTGCGTACTCGCCTAGATCTGCGCAGTCCATTCGCTGGCTGAAACCCTTCCTGATCGGAGGGTGCTCTCTTGGCTCCGGGCTTCTTCACTGGAGCCGAGTTGGATCTGGCCGTCGAGGATGCGGGCGATGCTCCCGAACCTCCGGCTGGGTCGTGGACCTCCGCCTGCGGGTGATGCTGGTCTTCTTCGTTCCCGCTCGAGCCATGAAAACGCCGGCGCGGATCCTTGCCCTCGACCGGTCCGGAACTCCTGAGCCACGGTAGGTCCCTGGGTCTCCCTTTGGTTCCCACTGGGTCGGGGTCACACTGGTCCGGACTTGGGTGTGAGTCTGGCGGTGGTTGTTGGGTTAGGCCCCCGGGTTCTCCAGTTGAGTCCGATCCACTCCCGGGGCGGCAGGTGGTTCAGGTTGGTGAAGGGCCGGCTTTGCTGGGGTGGTGTAGGCCTCCTTCGCAGGGGTGGTGTAGGCCCTCTCTGCAAGGTTGGCGCCGCCGGGGTGGCTGCTGCTTCTCGCGGCCTCCTCTGTAGGGGTGGTGTAAGCCTTCTCTGCAGGGTTGCTGTGGCGGTCGCCGATTCTCGCCGTTGGGGTGTTCGCCCTGGTTGGGCTGGTGCAGGCCTCCCCTGCTGGGTGGTGGAGGCCTTCCTCGCAGGGTTGGTCTTCTGCGTGGTCTGGCTGTTGCTGGGGTGCCCTCCGGTGTGCTGGATGGAGATCCCCCTCCCTGGAGTGTCGGTCACCTACTTCACAGGGTTGATGTTGGCCTCCCCTGCTCGGTTGTCCCCGGTCTACTCGGCTACTGTCGTCAGGGGGTAGGTCTTGGGCATTGGGGTGTCGACTGCTGTCCACCCTGAGGTGCTTCGGAGTCTCCCTTTGGCCTTGTCCCCGGTCTACTGGCCCTGGCTCAGATCTGGCTTGGCCGGGCATTGGTGCGCCTGCTCCTCCAGGATGTTGTAGGCCTACCTCGTAGCGGGGGTTTAGGCCTACCTCATAGGGGTGGTTTGGGCCTACCTCGTCGGGGTGGTTTGGGCCTACCTCGTCGGGGTGGTTTAGGCCTACCTCGTCGGGGTGGTTTCCACCCGATTCCCTCCACCTTTTGCAGAGCTGGTCGATGTGACGTCTCACGACCTGTCCATCTTCCAGCTCAACCCAGTAGGATTTCGGGCCAGTTGTGCTGTGTACTGTTGCTTTAAGCCATTTTGGCGAGCCGTGAAAATTGAGCGCTAAAACGGCATCGCCGATGGCAAAATGGTGGAGTTGGCAGCTAGCGGTGGCAGGCACCTCAGAATTGTATTGTGGGTGCAGTCTGTCCAGGGGTGACCGGAGTCTTCTGCCCATCAAAAGTTCGGCAGGGCACTTCCTTGTGGTAGAGTGCGGTGTGATGTGCTGGGTGAGCAGAAAGGTGTTGATGCGCTCATGCCAGTCTCCCGGGCCCATCTTGGTGAGTGCCTCTTTGGTGAGCCTCACCATCCGTTCAGCCTGTCCATTTCTGGCCGGTCTGTAAGGGGCAGAGAGGGCATGGCGGATGCCCAGGCCTGCCAGGAAAGCTTCCATGGGGATGGACGTAAGTTGGGGACCATTGTCGGAAACCAAAACGTCCGGAAGCCCGTGAGTTGCGAAGAGCTGGCAGAGAGCGCGGATTGTGGCTTCAGTTGTGGTAGATGCCATGGGGATGACCTCGAGCCATTTCGAGAAGGCATCGACCACGATGAGAAGGTGGCGCCCCTGGATCAGACCCGTGAAGTCTATGTGGATCCGAGACCAGGGGGAGCTAGGAGCCTCCCAAGGCGTCGGGTCTGATTGTGGCTGCGCTGCTCTGACTTCTTGGCACGGGCTACACCTGGTGACCCATTGTTCAATGTCTTTGTCCAGTGATGGCCACCAGATGTAGCTCCATGCCAGGGCTTTCATCCAGACAATGCCTGGGTGTCCTTTATGGAGAGCCGCAAGCGTCTTTCGTTGGAGAGTGCTGGGAATCAGCACCTTGTCTCCCCATAGCAAGCAGCCGCTCATGGTGGACAGCTCCCCTTGCTTGCGGCTGAACGGGCTGAAGTCGTCGCTATTGATTTGTGCCGGCCATCCCCTCAGGATCCAGGACTGGACTTGGCGGAGGATGGGGTCATTCTGCGTGTGTGTGGCCACGTTGGCAGATGTGACCGGACAGCTGCTGTCGTTGTCAATGTGCAGCAGCTCAAGTGTGGGAGCCGGGTCTTCAACGGCTTTTGCAGACGGGCATCTGCTTAGTGCGTCGGCGTTTGCAATAGACTTTCCAGGCTGATGGACAAGTCTATACGAATAGCCGGCAAGAAAAATGGCCCAGCGAGTCATTCGAGGTGACATGAAGGCGGGGGAGGAGGCCCAGAAGTGGCTTGTGATCGGTGACAATGGTGAAACAACGTCCATAGAGGTATTCGTGGAAACGCTTCACCCCTGCGACAATAGCCAACGCCTCTTTGTCCAGTTGGCTGTAGTTGCGCTCAGCGCTGGACATAGTCTTGGAGAAATAGGCGATGGGGGCTTCACAGCCGGTAGGCAGTTCATGGCCGAGGACAGCGCCGACTCTGTAAGGTGAAGCGTCGCAGGTGAGCCTGATGGGCAGCGTCTCATTGTATTGAATGAGAACGCTGTTGGATGTCAAAAGTTGTTTGACGGCTCAAAAAGCAGATTCCTCCTCGCGGCCCCACCTCCAGGAAGCCGCCTTTGCCAGTAAGCGATGTAGTGGCTCAGCAACTGTGGCTTTCTGTTGGAGGAAGATTGCATAGAAGTTAAGCAATCCAAGGAAAGCCTGAAGCTCCGCTTTATTTTTGGGGCTGGGCACTTCATGGATAGCTTTAACTTTTGATTTGGTGGGGTGGATGCCAGAACTATCTATGAGATAGCCCAGGAACTCGACTTCCTGTACTCCAATGATGCACTTGTCCCGTCTGACTCTCAAGCCCTTCTCTCTGAACCACTGGAGTACAAGCCTCAGCCGGTCAAAGAGTTGTGCCTTTGAGTCCCCGGAGATGAGTACATCATCGAAGTAAGGCACTACCCCTGGAACGCCTTGGAGAAGGTGTTCCATCATCGATTGGAAAATTCCTGGGGCGGCACTGACTCCAAACTGGAGACGGTTACACTTAAATGCCCCCTTATGGGTGACAATTGTTTGAGCCTCCGCCGTTTGTTGATCAACTGGCAGTTGCTGGTAAGCCTGGGCCAGATCCAGTTTTGCAAAAATTTTGCCCTTGCCGAGTGAGTGCAGCAAATGCTGCACTACTGGCATAGGGTATGCGCTCTGCTGCAACGCCTTGTTGATTGTCACCTTGTAATCAGCGCAGATGCGCACAGATCCATCCTGCTTCATTGGGGTCACAATGGGAGTCTCCCATGAAGCATGATCGATGGGTTCGAGGATGCCTTGGGCAATCAGCTTATCAAGCTGAGCATCTACTTTGGACCGCAAGGCGAATGGAACCCGGCGGGGCTTGAGCCGAATAGGGGTCACCCCCTGTCCAGATTAAAGGAGATGGGTTTCCCTGTGAAGGTCCCTAACTTACCATCGAAGACTTCTTGGAACTCTCCGATGAGTGAGTCGAGTTCGCCTGCACTAATCTGGTAGATGCCTCCAATAGAAAGCCCCAACGGCTGGAACCACTCCACGCTTAGCAGGGTCAGGCGGCTATGCTCCACAACGGTGATTGGGAGCTGGCCCCGGAACTGTTTGAAGGTGATTTGAAGGCTGGTCCTTCCAAGGACGCCGATGGGATTCCCGCCAAAATCCACCAGTCTGGAGTGTAGGGGCTCAAGTTGGCGCCTGGTTAGTGCCGGCTTCAGTCTCTTCACTTGGTGCCAGTCAATGATGGAATAGACGGAGCCAGAGTCTACCTCCATCTTGCATGGCAAGCCTTCGGCCAACAGTGTCACATGGAATTTGGTGGCACTGTTGTTGCAGGTGTGGGCGATAGTCGTTTGATTTACCGCAGCGCCTTGCGAATCATTGCGATCGTCGCATCTGTGCTGGAATGCGGACCGTTTGGATGTCCTCTGGGTATCGTGGCGATTTTCAGGATTCTGGGGCCTGATCTACTCGGGAACCGGATCAGTGGCTCTGCATGCCTCAGCGATGTGCCCCTTCTTCAAACAAGGTCGGCAGGTTGCGTCACGCCAGCGGCAGGATTGGCGGGGATGGTTTCCCTTGCAACTGCCGCACTGATCGTTGCGGCAGCCATCTTTTTGAATTTCCCGCCTTGATGGGCGGGAAACTTTGAAAACCGTCATCTCCCCCTCTGAATCCGATGGAGTGGCGGAGTCTTCGGATGACTCTGGGGTCGACTTGCGGATCCTCGTGCTTGGAGCATTTCGGCGGCTGTTTGTTCTGATGTTTCAGCAACCGTAGCCTCCTTGAGAACGTCTTTCAGGGAAAGTCTTTTCCTGCTTAGAAATTTCTTTTGGAGGCTTGCATCTCTCATCCCGAACACGATTCCGTCGTGCAAGGCATTATCAACGTTTTCAAACTCGCAGTTTGCTGCGAGTTGACGTAATGCCGCCACAAAATCTTTGATAGATTCGCCTTCCTTCTGATTGCGTTGGCGGAAGGTGAACCGATTCGAGATGGGGGTGCCCGTGGGGGCATAGTGGTCTTGCAAGGCAGCCTGTAGATCCACCCAGGACATGACTTCAATGTCCCTGAGTATGACGAGGTTGACGGCGAGCTCCAGGACATCAGTTCCACAGTGAGCTAGGAAGAGAGCCCTCTTCCGCTCGTCGTCCAGATTGTTGTAGCCATTTCCCCGAAGGAATTGGCGGAAACGGATCATATAGGAGCTCCATTTCTCCCGGCCGGGGTTGAATGGAGCAAGCGAGGCGAACGGCGCTTGCGGTGTTGCCATCTCTCAGACCGCGGCGAGTGACTTCAGCTCGGAATGGCGATCGTGCCATGCGGTTGGTTCTTCTCTAGTCCTTCGTCGCCAGTGTTAGATCGGTGCAGGAAGAAGATGAGACCAGCAGAGTTCAAGTAACAACGTTTATTAACGAGAACTGAACTAGCGCTGCGCTGCCGGAGCTCTCCTTATATTTGCTCTGGCAGACGCACCGCCCACTGACAGGGATTCAAAACTCCCGCCGAAAGGATCTTCAGCCAATCCCAGGCGGATGTCCTTATAAGGACATAACAGTTTTCTTCTTCCTTAAATACTGGATATAATCTACTTTCGGACTGCATTTCCTGCGTCGAATGAGGAGAGCACATCTTTCTCCTTCTGTCCTGGCCACATTTTACAGAGGCATAATTGAGAGTGTTTTAACAAACTGCATCACTGTTTGATTTGGTGGCAACAGTGCCTCAGATAGAAAGTCCATATAGAGAGAAGTAAGAACAGCCAAGAAGATTATAGGAAACTCACTTCCTGTTATTCAGGATATTGCTTATAAGCATTATGTGCTGAGAACTCAAAGCACTGTTGGAGACTCCACACACCCACTTCACAGTCTATTTCTGTTGCTCCCCTCTGGGAGGAGGTTTTGAAGTATTTCTAGCAGGACTACCAGATTCTCTAACAGCTTTGTTCCCTCTGCCATCCGTCTGGTAAACTCACAAGACTCTTTTTTCTCTCCATGTACATCCAGACTAGACTGTGTTATTTCTCTGTGTCATATGTACCAGCATGTATGTACGTACGTATGTATGTATGTATGTATGTATGTATGTATGTATGTATGTATGTATTTATTTATTTTGCCATGTATTTGCTTATGTAGTGTATATTGGAGATGGTGAACCTTTGAGAGCTGTATGCAATGAAATTTCATTTTAATGTATGCCACTCAGTGTATGTTCAAAGTGACAATAAAGTTATTCTTCTGATAACATCTGATGAAGTGAGCTATAGCTTGCAAAATGTATGCCTTTTAATAATATTCATTAATCAAAAAAATCCAATTTTTGCTATCCAA
Organism: Masticophis lateralis; assembly: GCA_030761175.1. Lineage (NCBI taxonomy): Eukaryota > Metazoa > Chordata > Lepidosauria > Squamata > Colubridae > Masticophis > Masticophis lateralis. The sequence goes on from JAUDYJ010000002.1 coordinate 149,108,296, forward strand.
TTTTTTTTGTCTTTCTAACTGACAATTGTTACGTCTGGAATGTTAAGGGGCAGGTGCTTGTCTGTTTGAATTCTAAAGTGCCAGAGCACTTTAGTTTCTTCTTTTTCTATTACTTTGTCAATTTTGTGCTCCCAGCAGTTCTAGTTTACAGGCAATATATTTCTTGTGATATTCCAATGTGTTATTGTTGCTACTTTGTTATGCCATCGCTTGTTGTCAATCTGTGAGAGCTTCTTGTAGTTCACAATGTGGTCCACCCTTTTCAGCTTCTTTTCAGAGGTGGCATCTGCTTTCTGCTGGTGTCTTCTAAATTCTGGCTTTATATGTGTTGGGGGAAATGCAGTTGAATTCGTGTTTGACCAGGAAAATCCATCCTTGATATATTCTCAAATCATAGCACCTGGGAAATAAATACCTCCTTTGCACTGACTCTGAGATGGAATTGTTTCAGCTGTAAGAAATAAATATTTGCTAATTTGATTCAGAAAATAAAATGGTATGAATATTTAAAGTTCTTGGAAACCTGACTCCATTACAACTCTTCTCTAAGCAAAGTTCAGCTGAAAATGTATAACTTGCTAATCAGGGTAGGGAGGTCAGACCTCTACTTTTGCTATGATTACCTGATACCAGTTACCTCATCAGTGCATTAAGGAACTGCAAAGTTCTAACTACAGAGGCTTTATTTCCTCCCGTAGTGAATTAGTTATCTGACTGCTGGGCTAGAGTGGGAAAGTAACCTAAGAAACTCTACTTTCAGAACCATCATGGACCCAAGGGAAATGGGCACTGGAGGCATGAGGCAAAGAAGCTCTCAGGAGCAGACCAGGGGAGAAGAGGAAACACAATTACTCAATGGTAAGGAGGCCTTTAAGGGGAATGGACGATATTCTTTGTTGCACAAATGGGGGGGGGGTATCCTTGATGTGGATAAATTATCGGGATTGTCAGTTAGGTCTTGGAATTAGGTAGTACTATGTAGAGATTAGCATTTTGGGACCCACAGCAAACAGCCTTATATTACTTTACTAGAGAGTTACGTAACATCCCCCAAATGTTTGGAGTTCAATCCCAAGAATCTTCTGCCATTCTAAACCCCCACTAAAAAAACTGCAGAACTTGTAGTAAAAGGAATAGTGTATGTAATATGTATTCTCCTTAATACACATTTTCACAAAGTAATTGTAGGGATGGAAGGGATTTTGGAACAGGAGATGATCAAATGTACATTACAGGAAGAGGAAAATAGGGGGAAGTTATACCAAAGGGTTCTACAGAAAGGATGGCAGATGCAATCTTTAATCATTTCCAGATGTGATGGAATGTAGTAAGGAGCTGGATTCCTAGGAGGGAAGGGGTAAGGAGACAGTTCAGTCCAGACATTATATGTGGGAGAAAAAGGCTGAAGACAGCCCCTCCCTAATAGTGTATTGTAGATGTAGATAGTAGAGTCCAGGATTTGGCAAGATTCTGTCTGAAACTTGCCAGGTCTGAAATAATAAACTCAGCTGGGAAGAATCACTGCAGGTCATTCTTGGTTTTGGGCCTGACAGCAACCTGTGAAGTGGAGCAGAGAGGCAAGCATCCGATAATGGTTGATTCACACATCAATAAGAAATAATATGGAACATTATGACAAAAAAAGCCAAGAGTTTTGCATGAAGAGCAGGTGTGCCTTTATTTTTTGTTCAGTCTTCAAAGACAAAACAATGAGAGCATTTAGTTGAAGAGAAACAAGGAATACCTTAATTAATTGACTAGTTACAAAGAAAACATTTCACATTTTTCATCAGCTCCTTTTTAATGAACCGATTGTCTTGGGCCCATTCTAAAAGGGTTACTCAGAATTGCACATTTATATACTTAACATTGCATTTGAGAAAAATTGGGTAAGAAGTTTCTCAATTAACAAATAGAGTTTCCTATCATTCTTTGATTTAAGTTAGCATTTTGCTCCGAGCACCTTTTTTTTCTTTTTTTTAAAAAAAGAAATTTATTAAATTTCCAAAGATTAAAATACACAGTACAAAAAGAAACATAATACACACACAAAAAAGCAAGAAACACACACACACACACACACACACACAAAACCCCAAAAAAATATAAACAACCAAAAACAAACATATCAAAATTTCAATACTAATAACAACTTTTCTGCATTGGTATCTCTAACCTATTTAACCTCTTTACACAAATTATGCTTCTAAATATCTCTATCTTAAACTTACATCTTTATTGAAATTATCTTGATTTCTATTTACAGTTCAATCTCATAACAAAAACATCCCTCTCCTTCATTTCCATAGATAATCTGTCGTTCTCTGCACATTCGTATATATTTTTTCTTATGATTTTATCTAGAGGGGTGTCTGGTTGTTTCCAACTTTGTGCCAAGCGCCTTTCCATGTTAGTTTATATACAAGTAGTCTTCAAAGTACGAAAACAATTGGACCAAAAATTTCTATTGCCAAGCAAAGCAGTTGTTAAGTGAGTTTTGCCCCATTTTATGACCTTTCTTGCCAATGTTAAATGAATCACTGCAATTGTTAGTAACACTGTTGTTAGGTGAATCTGCCTTCCCCATTGATTTTGCTTGTCAGAGGGTCGCAAAAGAGGATCTAATGACCTCAGTACACTGCAACCGTTAAATACATGCCAGTTGCTAAATGTCTAAATTTTAATCCCATGTCCATGGGGATGCTGCAATGATTGTAAGTGTGAAAAATGGTCATAGGTCATTTTTTTCAGTCCCATTGTAACAGTCACTAAATGAATGGTTGTAAGTTGAGGACTACCTATACTACACTCAAATATTTGTCAGAAGTACTAGCAATATTCCTTCCTCCATATCTACTAAAATGATATAATGTTTTATGCTGCTTTACTTGGTAATGAAGCAAAATAGACTTGTAGAATAAACACAGACTTCCATATCTGTTGGTTAAAAGAGGTTACTATAGTGTGGAAATCTGTTTTTTAAAAAGACTACAAAAGTGAATAAAAACATGCCATATAAAATACTTAAGAAACCTGTTAGAGATAGTTTTGGATTTGCTTTTTCCCTCTAAAGGAAAGAGAATGCGAAAAGTGGAGAAACGAATGCTTGAAATTTGGAGTAGTAATTTAGAACAAAAAACTCTGTACAATGGGAAGATGTTAAGAGTTTGTAGCAATCCAACCAGCACACAAGTATATAATTCACCAGGATTCATTTATAGAAGAAACTTGTTTATATACAATAATATAAAACATGATGCATGTATATGATACCCATACAGCTCTTGCAAGAAGCAGAAGTAGAAGCAGAAATCACATGAGTACATAAGCCCAGAATCAATATTGCAAGGACAAACCAACTCTTATACAGGTCCCATTGGCTGACTTCTTGTTATGGCTATTCCAGTTTATAAATTCTTATATACTGACAAAAGATTTCTGTCTAAGCCAAGCAATGAACTGACTTCCTCCATTCATCCCATGTCAAAGTATGCTTTTAAAGTAAAGCTGTTTCTAATTCTCTAGGAGAAGCTAAACACCTGGAGAAAATCACTGCCCACATCCAATGGAAGAGACACCTGGAGGTAATAATAGATATTAGAATAGGTAATAATAAAAGCAGGTGGACTAGAGAAACAAATATTCTCCCTAAATGATGAATTATCAAGAATGATGAAAATGGTCAATTCTATGTCTCCACGGTCACATGGTCTCTATCCTTGCCATTAGGTATTAGGTCCTGTATGTTTGTTAGGCTTTCTGGGCAAGGAAGCTTCTGTAACAGAACAAAGAAGGGAAGCAACCGGACAATGAGTAACACACACAGTTCTAGCTAATTGATTGAGGAGAGCTGGCCACTGCATGAGGCAATCTAAGTTGTGATTAGTTGCTGTGAGAGTAAAGGGGGAGTTTCCTTGTGTCCCACCTTTTTCCTCTGGGTGCCCTGTGTACTGTCTGCAATTTACCTCATGATGTTCCTACTGTAAATATATTTGTTTATATAAAACTGCAAGTTCGTGTCAGCATCTCTGACTCCATTTGGACATCATCTGTGCAATTCCCTGACAGTGTCCATCACCTAAATGCATTCTAGGAATCTATCTATGACAGGCCTGGGCATCATTAAATTCCCTCTGTTTTGTTGGTAGGTAATGAAGGCGAAGGTACTAGAACAGGTACACAGTCAACTGAGTGACCTCTTGGACAAGACCTTGGAAGAAGCAGCTCATTCCAGACCCCAGCAATTGAGTGTGGTCCCAGCAAAGAAGCAAAGCAGGTGGAAGAGGTTCCTCGCAATTGATTTTAGAACAGGGATGGGGAAAATGGAGTCAGCAGACAGTGCTGGCTCAATGGCCTTGAAACAGAGATGAGCACTGCCTCCTTTAGTCATCAATGACTGTGGAGTAAAATCCTCAGGGACTCTCACCTTTACCCCTCTTCCCAGAGGTGAGAAGGGTTTTGAGAGATATATTAAATATTACCTGCTTTGAAATCTTATCTTGCAGAGAGAAGGGTCAGCTACTGAAGAAGAAAGTCTTTGTCCCTCAACAGTCCTTGTATGAGTAAGTAGGCCTGGCCATGATATGATAAGACTTAGACAGAGGGACAATGTGCAAAGTAGCCAGATCTCTAAGGCCTCAGACTCCAAAGGCCTCAGGTTCCAACTGATACTCCACAGCTGATGAAAAACAAGTTGGAAATAGCCCGATATGAGCATGCTCCATAGCAACACAATGCTGAGACTCTTTGGTGAGTGCCAGGAGAGTATGAAAAGAATAGATATTGCGGGAAACAAAAAGAAGTATTTTTGAAAGGATTAGGTTGATTAGCTGGCTAGCACGATAGTGTTGTGGTCCGCCAGCAGCCTGCGGAGCTGGCAGTGGAGTTGGACAGCAATGAAGCTGAGATAGAACATGGGCCAGTCCTGGAGGCTGGGGAAGGCCCAGATGAGGGCTTTCTGTCAGAGGCAGAGATGGGGCCAGGGCCATCGGGTAGTGTGGTGCGGACTCCAGAGCCTCCCGAGCCTGATAGGAGTGAGGCAGAGCAACAGAAGGAGCCTGTTCCTAATGCATGCATGAGAAGAGCTGCCCGAAGGCAAGAGCAGGTCAAGCAAAGAGGACAACTCAGGAATAGGGCCAAGAGATGATTGGCCCCTCCCATAAGGTTTAAAACAGACCAGCAACGGCGGTTGGGCTTTGCCAGAAAACAACGTTGGTGGCTTCGTCTTCTTCTTCATCTATGTCTTGTATTTATTTTTATCTGTGATTTCTGAACGTTTGCCAAGAAAGGCCTTTGGCAGTTTGCCTAATTGGACCAAGGTTTGAGATAGGATTGAGGAATTTGTGTTGGGAGGAATTTGCTTTAATTTAGTTGAACGATGCTGGGAATGAAGTAATTCTCAGCTGTTCAAATAAAGTTTGTTTGTTTTTTCACTGACTGATTTTCCTACTACTTACTTTGGCCTGGGTCACAACAGATAGTACAAAGAGTTATTGCTAGCATATTAAAATAAGGCTGTTTGTAGTCTCAACAGGAGTGAGTTTCCTCTTTGGTCCTAGGGCTCAATTGCGGTCATATGTTTAAGACTACCTATATATCATAAGAGATGGAACATCCCCCCCCCCCCAGCCACTTGAATGTTATTTCTTTTGTACAAGTGAAACTACAAGAAGACGAAATGCAAATCTTTGGGTCCCAGGTTTTGTCTAATGATCTTCAGCTGCCCATCTCTATTACTTATTTGCTGGCAACTTGTCTCTCTTTTACAGCACATTGCTGGAGGTGGAACATTTCCGCACAATCCATCACCTATTTGTGGCCATGCTCTGTATCTTTGTCCTCAAACAAATCATCGTGGATTCCATTGATGAAGGACGGTATGATTCAGAAGAGAGGGTGGGGTAGAAGGCCTGTCCTATGATGTAGGCTAGTTCTGGGGATATGATGCTATTTGTTTTGTGCTAAGGGACACAGTAATAATCTAAAAACATATTTACTTAATCTGTGAATTTAGATTCCATCCAAAGTTTAACAACCTTAGACCCCTACCAAGTCCTTTGGCCCCTGTAGGGAGTCTGATCCTTCTGCATCTCCTCCCAATAATTGAAATTACGAAGGTTATGAAACAAGGATTATGAAACAAAACAAGGTTATGGAACAAAATGAAGGGGACTGATCATAATTTTTTCAGTTCATTCTAACTCTGTTAGGTCTATTTTGAAGAGTTAACAGGAACCTTCATGAATGTACCTTCTCAAAATAGCAGGACCCATCCCCTTCACTTTTCAGCAATTGTGCCACTGAAAATTGGAGACGCCCCAGAGGAAGCTCAAGGGGTTGCAGTAGAGGAGGAGGGGTATAGGTAATCTGGGGTGCCTATTTTAATTTGAAACATCCTTATCTTTTAGGTAGCATCCTTAGAGCTCTTTTTCTTCTTTGTCTCCCACAGTCTTGTTTTGGATTTCGAGCTCTTTATCACTGGCTTTCGGCAGCTGCCCACAGCACTCTTTGCCTGGCTCTGCATGTTCCTCTACACCTTATTTGTGCCCTACCAGGCCCTGCAAATATGGTCAGGCTGCTTGAAGATGACCAGGTTCCCCAACCTCTTGACGGTCACCTTGGTGTTGCTGGTGCTGCTCTGCCATGCTGCAGTGCTGGGCTTCTTCCCCGTCTATATTGCTGTCTACTGTAACTTGGGAATTGCCTCGTGTAAAATTGTCCTCATGGAGCAGGTATGACACTGGGGCAGCACAAAGAAAAAGGGTGTAAGGGAAAGGTGTTTTTAAACAGAAATGGGGGAAGCTAAGGTTGAACTTTGAACTGAGATTGGATTTATAAAGGAATCCTGGTTGCCCCAGGACTTCTCAGTGTGGAAAGTATAGATAGCAGCAAGTGCTAGAAAACAGGGGTGAAATCTAAAACTTTTTACTACCGGTTCTGTGGACGTAGCTTGGTGTGTATGTGAGGGTAATGTGACTGGGTGGGTGTGGCCATTTTTTTTTTTTTTACTTTTAAAACCATTTTTTCTACAACCTCTTCGGTGAAGAGGTTATAAAAAAACGCTTTCAGAAGGCTCTGACGATCCCAGCTGAGTTGCCTGATCGGCAGAGACTTTTTTTCTTTTAAATGTCTCTGACAATCAGGCAACTCAGCTAGGATCGTCAGAGGCATTTAAAAGAAAAAAAGGGTTTTTTTTCTTTTAAAAGCCTTTGATGATCCCAGCTGACTTGCGCAATCATCACAGGGTTTTTTTCTTTAACTTTTAAAAGCATTTTTTTGGACGAAGAGGTTCTGGAAAAAATGCTTTTAAAAGTAAAAAAAAAAAAGCCTCTGATGATCATGCGGCTCAGCTGGGCAAGGGGGGGGGGCAGCGATTTTGCTATTGGTTCTCCAAACCACCCGCCACCATCGCTACCGGATCGGGTCATCTGGTCTGAACTGGGAGCATTTCACCCCTGTTAGAAAGGCCCCCTGTTGTCAGGGTTTCGGTTTCATTCTCTAGAATAAAGTTGATTTCCAAACATCAGATTTTAGGAAATATTCTCTTTATTGAACAATGCAACCCGTGCCTGGCAACCATGCAGACAGCACTGGCCCCTCTATCCAAAACCCTCCTTTTCCTTTCCCCATTCTCTGCTCCCCATTGGCTGTCTTCCAAATCATTCTTCTCTTATCTCCCTGGTCAGCTCAGAGGTGTGTCACCCCTCCCGTGCGTCTCCCAGGGAACTGAATTCACCAAAAAGGCTTTTCTAGGTGAAATGTCAAACTCTTTCTCATTGCTTCTATGTCAGCCTTGGAACACTGACACCTGTATTCATAAATATATACTTCCATACACAGGCCATATATTTGCCATTGTACAGAGAAGAAATGCCAACCTCACTCTAGGTTTAAGGCAGATTTCTCCTATCTTGGTGTCCTCTAAATGATCTGGACAAACCCCAAATAGCGTCATTAAGGGTAGGCCAGGTTAAATATATATATACTTCACTATACGTTGTCCTGAACAAGATATATGTTGTGAAAATGAGCCTGGTGGCGCAGTGGACTAAGTGCTGTTAAAGTAGCACAAGTTGCCAGCTGCCTGCAATTACTGCAAGTTCAAATCTCACCAGGTTCAAGGTTGACTTAGCCTTCCATCCTTTCACAGTAGGTAAAATGAGGACCTGGATTGTGGGGGTAATAAGTTGACTTTGTATAAAAAGGAACACCGCTTGGGGGGGGGGGGGTCAAAAGCCCTACTAAGCAGGTATATACCAAAGTATGAAGGCTATTGCTTAACACATTGTAAGCTGCCTTGAGTCTCCGGAGAAGGGCGGCATATAAATCAAACAATCAATCAAACAAACAAACAAACAAATAGTACATTTTTAAAAATTTTGTGGCAGAAGGTATGGTCGTTAGCAGCCATTGTCATATATGTCATGTACAAATGAGCCATTCTTGCTCATTTCCATCTCTGGCATAGGTCCGGTTCCTGATGAAAAGCTACTCATTTCTGCGAGAATCGATGCCTTCTCTTCTCCATGCCAGGGACCAAGTTGGTGAGTTTGACTTGGAGGCCCTTAGTGATGATTATGATGGCTGTAAGTCACCCCATAGTCCCCAAATTGATTTTTCACCGATTGCAGCATCCTAGTTGTAGCATAATCATGCAACCATTGGCCTCCACATGCTAATTGCTATCACAGACTTTCTCAACGTATGAAACTATTGGATTAGAGTTTCCATTCGCCTGTCAGGGATTGGGTATGGTAGATGTAAGTAGATTTTAAGCATAGCAAAATACTAAGAAAAGTAATACGGATGCAAAGCAAAGGAAACCTCTTGCCTGGGTCAAGTACATTTCCCCATATCCCTCCCCAAATCACAATTTCTCCTATTTGCCAGACTTTATCTTGCTTGAAGAGCTGCAGAACATAGGTGCTTTATTTATTTATCTATCTATTTGTCTTTCTTATCAGGATACAAAGCAGTTCAAAAATTAAAGAAAAAATCTGACACATAGTGCAAGATTTTATTGATTACATTTTTTCTTATACATATCCTTTTGAACCCAAGAAATTGAAGCTTCCTTGCTTGTTGCTTTTGTAGACCAATGGAGACAGATTTTCAAAAAGCTGAATTCTGCATCTTGGTTTTACAGGCACTTTTTGTACATAAGAAGTATCTTAATAAGAAGGGCAATGATGGTACACTAGTTAGAATGCAGTATTGCAAGCTGTAGTTGTCCCTGTGTACTTCCAACTGTTCCTTTGCTTCTTTCCCCCCACACCAGGGAAGATAAGCCCTCCTGAATTCTCCACCTATTTATATTTTCTCTTCTGCCCTACTATGATCTACAGAAAGAGCTATCCAAGGTAATTCATTGCATATTGTCCTTGTCTTTCTGGGCTCCCTGGTATCTCAGCTCTATCAGAAAAAGAGTGGGCAAAATAGACTTCTGGACACCATGCCCCCAGAACAATGGTGTAACCTTTGTATTTCCCCAAAAAAGGGAACGACTCTGTTATATCTCAACTCAATCCCTACTCCTTTTTTTATAGAGATCCATTCATCCGCTGGAATTATGTCATCCGAAAACTGATTGAGGTGAGTGAAACACATTAAGTTTCCATTGGCTGGTTGGTTTTATCTGGCCTCTCTATGAATTAGAAATTGTGCTTGGGGATTATTGGATTTTCTCTTGAGACTGAGCGGATCTGGAAACCCTAAGGGGTCTTAGCTGGCCAAGGTAGTAAATAGCAATTATTTAACAAGCCTTGAGTGACCAAAGGCCACCATTTAAATTCCCCAGAGTTCTCTAGCTTTGAATGAATGAGTTATAACATTTCTCCTGAGTCATCTTTGATGCACTTCCCTAAGAGATGTTCAATTTAAAACTTCAGATCAATGTATATATTTTCACATCTCCCACAGGAAAAAAGGGTATGAAAGAGAGCAGAGTTGATGGAACTTAGAGCCACTCAGGAAGTGAGTGGTGCCGAAATCTATGACTGGTTGACTAAAACTAAACAGAAGAGGGGCTGGTGTTGGAGGATAACATTTGAGCATTGTAGGATATTAAAATGGTAGCTAAATCCAGCTTCTCAGATAATAGACCAGAAGAAAGTTGTTCTTTAGTCATAACTGAGAGCTAGGAACCAGTATGCCTTGCCAGAACACTGAGATGTCAATAGATCACTAAGGTAGTTTTTTCTCTCTGTCCCACAGTTTCTGGCCAGTATATATTTTTTGAATTTCCTCCTGAAATACTACTTCATCCCTAACGCCAGCAACATGCTTAAGCAGCCCTTCACCATCAAAATCCTGCTGCTTTCCATCTTTAATTCAGTAATACCCGGTATGTGGAAACAATTATGATTTCATTCGTGCAATGGGATTAAGCAGTAATGCTATGGAACTGGGATGTTGACCTCATCCAGTAGAAGAAACAGGAGACCCTCAAACACAATCAGGCTGATTTATAGTATTTTAGAGAAAGTGAAGAGAGACCTACTACAGGTAGTTCTCAACAAACAACCATTTGTTTACTGACCTTCGAAGTTACAAGAGAACTGAAAAAAGTGACTTATAAATTTTAATTGTAAGTTTTTCACACTTACAATTGTTGCAGCATCCCTGCTCACTCCGGCCGCCATATTCGTCACTGCCATGTTCTTCGTGCACGCGCATCCCATTGCCTTGCAAGTCCAGTGGGATGTGCAAGCGTGAAGAACATGGCGACAACGGCAGCAGCTTTTTCCACCGATACTTTTCGGTGGCCTGTGGAGAAAGTGGCTGGGAAAGAAGCCACTTCAGAGGCTTCTTTGCCAGCCACTTTCCAGCAGCAGCAGCTGGCTGGAGGCCACTGAAAACCCCAGTCAGCTTGCCTTCTGGACTCTGGACCAGCTGCCATGGAAAGTAAGCAGGCAGTGGTGGGGGAGGAAGCAGGGCTAGGGCCAGGACCACTAAAGGAGAGCCAGGTGAAGGGAGGCCGGGTAACCATGCCGCTGTGAAGTGGTCGGCCCCTTCCACTGCTGCTGCCTCCTCTGCCTCTTCCTTCTCTCTGCAAACAGAAGTCAGAGAGAAAACGCAGTTGCTTCGGCGGGTGTTTCTCTGTGTTTCCATCAAGTCAGCCAGAGCCCTTCCATGGTGGTTGCTGAAGCTGGCCTGCCTGCAAGGGAAGCGCATGGGGAATAGCAACCCCAAAGCCCTCCCTGTGTGGTTGCTGAAGCCAACCTACCTGCAACGGAAGCGTGCAGGAGATCACTGGCCGGACTATTGAGGAGGATGGGGGTGGACAGGCAGAGCGCTGCGCTGAGGTCTGTGTGCTCTGGGGCCTCCCGCCCATTTGTGCTTCTGCAAGGCAGAAAGAAAGCCATAAAAGTCTTTGCCTGCATCCTTCTGGGACCTTGTTCTGCTGCAGCAAAGTCCATTCAAACCTTAGTTTACTGAATAAACCAGTCTTTTATAACAACAGCTGTTAATCAATTGCATTAACAGCCGCCAAGAATTCCAAGAAGAGTAACTGAAAACTTACTATGGTTGGCAGAATGCCCAGAAGCAATTTGCAGAAAGCTGATAAAATAAGACACCAAGATATGTAAACTAAGTTGTTCCCTGCAAATTGCTTCTGTCGGCGTTCCTCCTTAAATAGGCTAAGGGAATGGCCAATTAGCCTTATTCTCGAGAAGACCTCCTCCTGAGGAGCCACTCCTGCCTTTTGGCAGCTCTGCATGCCCATTCATCGAGAAGAGGCTCCTCCTCTTTGTCCCCTTCACTTAAGGGAGCTTCCGGAGATTCGGAAGGCCCTGGCTGAATCCCCGCCTCTGGCATCACATCTTCTCCAGCCTCCTCATTGTCTGACTTGAGTGCCAGCTGCACAAGCTGTTGGCACAGCACCACACCAGCCTCCTCACTGCCTGAATCAGCTACTAGCTGCACAGGCTGCATACAGGCCACAACAGACCCTGGTCTTGGCACCAATTCGAGCGTGTCCTCTGCAGACGGCTAAGAGCCCAAAGCTGGTGGCGCCAAGGCAGCCCATGCCTCCTGCTGCTTTGGGCTCAGAGCTGTAAGCCACATCCAGTCAGCGTGCCACAGTGGAGAGAAGCTGCGGAAGTCAGCCCTAGCTAGGAATCTCAAATACAGATGAGAATGAACATTGTGTTTTAGCCAGCGGTAGATCAGCCCCCTGCAAACTCCGTCTCTTGAGGAGCCCAGCCACTCGCCAATCACCAAGTCACCTGGACTCCCAGTGACAGGACGGGGTCCTTCAGGCACTTAGTTTGGCCACCTGTTTAGTAGCTCCAGCCAGTAACTACCACACAAACATTCATTCGCAGTCGTATTTGACATTCCTAGCTGCAGTTTACTTGTGAGCACCATTAGCCGGGAGAGGCAGGGAAAAAGGCCAATGGTGCTCAAGAGTAAACTGCAGATTAGAGGCAGCAGCTGAATGCTGGGCCTTGCCATGTTGCCCCCAAGGCAGCCCTTTGGCCAAATGGGCAAGTCCAGAGTGGGTCTCCCTCCCGTGGTATGCTGTTTTCCTCATTTAATTTTGGAGCCAGCTGGGCAAGGGCAGCCTGCCACATCTAGGCCCTGCAGCACCCTCCCCTAAGCAGTGATCCCTGTCACACGAGCCAGCCCATCTAGCCCAAGCCTGCCAGGCACTCTTGGCCAGTCCCCCAGGGGCCGCAAGCGAAGGAACAATCACCCTCTGCCAACCAGCCTGAGCTCACCTGCCCAGTCATGATGTGTGAGTGCCTAGCCTCCCAACCACCAACCCATGGCAGCAGTAGCTCCAAAAGAGGGCATAAACAGCCTCGTGTTGTGCTACCTGGCTGCCTCGGGAGCGAGGGGGATAAAGAGGCCAGCCGGCAGCCCAAAGCATTGCTTGCTTTGCTCTCCCATCTCCACTCTTACAAGTTTCACTGCCCTTTCGCTTGCTGCACTGCCCTCCCGATCTTTGAGACTGCAGCATCTCCCTAAATGAGAAAGCTGGCTACAAGATGAGAGGAAGGAGCCGAGAAAAGGCAGCGGAGGCAGGTGAGCAAAGCAAGCTAGTGAACCTTTACCTGCCAGCTGGCCTCTTTACTTCCCCTTGCTCCCAAGAGAAAAGGAAGGTGGGAAAAAAAAACTGGAGAGGGGGTCAGGGTGCCCCGTGTGCACATACCTCCTGGGCTTTGCCTGTATACCCTGTGATCTGTCCCCCCCCTTCAGAGACCCACAAAAACACAGCCAGCCGAGGGTTAAGAATCACTTGGCACACTCCGCAGTTCTTATCTCAACCTTGGCAGCGATATGCACACCGTCTGCCAAGGACTTTATTGGTTTACACAAACAAGAAAATCACCTACGTAGCTTTGCCGTTCATCCAGCTTCCAAGACTACGAGGTTGCTCCGTTTGTTTAGCTTTGTTCGTCACGAACTTCGTGACCCACCGTATTGTCTTATATAGATATGTTTCTGGGTGTGGTCCAGTGAGTCATTGATCCTGTGACTCCAATCCAATGACTCAGGATTTCCTCATACGCCGCAGCTGCAGTACCCTTTTCTCTCGCCTTCTTTGGCGTGCGTCCAGGAATGACGTCTCTCCCTCACTCTCATCTGAGACACCTGTTTCCCCACTACTTGGCTCTCTTTCAGCTGGCACCTGAGCCGGTGCCAGAGGGGGAGGGCTGGGAGATCTGGCTGGCTCCTCTTCCTCCTGCTCAGAGCTGCCTTCCTCCAAAGGGATAGGCTCAGAGGACGGGGCCACAACACTCTGCCTCTAAAGCGGTGAGTTAAAAAAATGAGGCGAGGGGAGGAAAAAAAGGTGATCTATCAGGGCAAGCCAAGCAGTTGCTGCTCCAGGAGGACATGCACTGTTTGGTCATTTTTGCTTCCCCTCTGTTAAAGCCCATGCCTCGGGAAAGAGGAGAAAGGAAAGCCTTCAGTCTTCAGGCGCTGCGAGGGGAACGGCAAGCTTGTGGAGGAGGGGGAAAGAAGAAGAGGGTGAGGTTGCAACAAGAGGTGGGGAAAGAGGAAGGGGCAGTTGTGATGTTGGTGCTCAGGGCCGCAAAGTGGTCTCAAACCCCTTCCTATGCAGGGAAGTGGATGGCTCTATCAGGTTTGCGTGCGCGCACACACATGAATACACACACAAACATGAGAGAAAGAGAGGGGGGAGAAACAGAGCAATGATATAGAGAGAGAGATGGGGAAAGAGAGAATTAGGGAGAGAAAGGGAGAAAGATGAGAGGAAGAGAGAGGAAGAAAGAGAGATGAGAGAGAGAAAGAGTTAGGGAGAAAGAGATGAGAGAGAGAAAGAGGGGGGAGAAAGAGAGAGATGAGAAAGAGAGGGAATAGAATAGAATAGAATAGAATAACAGACTTAGAAAGGACCTTGGAGGTCTTCTAGTCTAATCCCCTGCTTAGGCAGGAAACTCTACACCATTTCAGACAAGTGGTTATACAACAACTTCTTAAAAATTTCCAGTGTTGGAGCATTTACAACTTCTGTAGGCAAATTGTTCCACTGATTAATTGTTCTGTCAGGAAATTTCTCCTTAGTTCTAAGATGCTTCTTGATTAATTTCCACCCATTGCTTCTTGTCCTACCCTCAGGTACTTTGAAGAATAATTTGACTCCTTCTTCTTTGTGGCCACCCCTGAGATATTGGAACAGTGCTATCATGTTTACCCTAGTCCTTGTCATTAAACTAGACAGACCCAGTTCCTGCAATCGTTCTTCATATGTTTTAGCCTCCAGTCCCCTAATCATCTTTGTTGCTCTTCTCTGCACTCTTTCTAGAGTCTCGACATCTTTTTTACATCGTGGTGACCAAAACTGAATGCAATATCCCAAGCGTGGCCTTACCAAGGCATTATAAAGTGATATTAATACTTCATGTGATCTTGATTCTATCCCTTTGTTTATGCACCCTAGAACTGTTAGATAGGGTGAATGAGGAGACAGGAGACAGGTTGAAGTGAACAACAACTCTTTAATGTACAATGAGAATCCATCAACTTTACAGTCTAACAGCTCTCCTTATATAGCTACCTGCCAAGTGTGTTAGCCAATAATCATCAAGCTTTTTCCCGCTCTAATTTTCCCTCCAAAATTAGATACATAACACTCCTCCCCTTCCAGAAGGCATTTTACCAACTATTTACATACGTAATCACACAAATGACTAGGTGTTCCCTAATTCGACTTGACCTGCACAATTCAGTTTGAGGCAGAGATTTGGGCTGGTCACAGACACCCTTTGTCTCTCCCAGCCCAGCCAATGGAACCTCCTAGAATTTCTTATGGGCGTCACCCATTTCAGATGGGCCTGGCTTCTCGTGGAGGCGGCCCTGGACACCAAAGTCATCAGGCAAGGCTTCTGGCCACTTCGGGCTTGAGTTAGCTGTTGGATGAATGATTGGTAAGTCAGGGACTGGGTTGTATTTGTTGTACTCTGGTTTGTCAAGCTCTGCCTAGGTAATACGCTTTCTTAGCTGATCAATATGCCTTCACCATACCTTCCCATTACTAACTTCCACAATACTGTATATGACCAGGGCCTGGTGATTTCACGAATATGCCCAGCTACCCAAAGGGGACCCTCCGCATAATTCCTTGCGAATACAGCGGACCCTATGGGGAAACTCCTGGTCCTATTTTTGGCCTCCATATACCCCTCAGGGGAGTAATTGGGATGGAGCCTATCTAGGGTGCAGCACAGTCGTTGACCCATTAGGAGCTCTGTTGGGCTTCTTCCCATTGCCTTTCACGGTGTAATGTGTTGTGCCACTAGAAAAGTGTCAATCCTGGCCTGCCAATCTCCTGGACCTAGTTTGGCCAAGGCCTCTTTGGCCAATCTGATCATCCTTTCAGCTTGACCATTACTGGCCAGATGGAAAGATGCTGTGAGGGCATGTTGGACCCCTATTTTGGCCAAGTACCCCTCAAATTGCATTGCTGTAAGTTGAGGCCCATTTTCAGAGACCAGGGTGTCTGGTAGGCCATGCATGGCAAATAGCCTCCGGAGTGGTGGAGTGCATCCTTTCAGCTTGACCATTACTGGCTGGATGGAAAGGTGCCGTGACAGCATGTTGGACCTCTATTTCGGCCAAGTACCCCTCAAATTGCATTGCTGTAAGTTGAGGCCCATTGTCAGAGACCAGGGTATCTGGTAGGCCATGCATGGCAAATAGCCTCTCCGCAGTGGTGGAGTGCATCAGGATGACCTCCAGCCACTTAGAATAAGTGTCCACTACAATCAGAAATGTTTGGCCATGGAATGGTCCCGCAAAGTCAATGTGAATGCGCGACCAGGGTGCTTGGGGCCTTTCCCACTCTTTGGTCTGGGCTACCAGGGGAGCTGGATGAGACTCTTGACAGGGAGTACACTTAGCCACCCACTCAGCAATACAATTGTCCATATGTATACCATATTCCATATGTATACCATATTATACCATATGCACACCATAAATAGCTTCTCGCCAATCCCTTCATTCTAACAATACCAGGATGGCCAATATGTAATGTAGCCAATACTGTTTCCCTTAGTCAAGGTGGAATTGTGACCTGCCCCCCCTAGTAAACAGCCCCCTTGTGTAGACAGTTCGTGTTGTTTACAGACAAACAGTTTGAATTCCTCACCAACGGGCCATTTGGCCATCCCCTATGCACTCAGGTAATAACAGTTCTCAACATAGAGTCTTTAGCAGAGGCCCTCGTGACTTCAGCAGAAGTGAAAGGGTCCATAGAGTCAATAAGCAAAACAGGGATACCTGGAGTCGGGATCTCCAGCAAATTCGGCAGTGGGCACCTACTGAGAGCATCGGCTCCAGGTCAATGGACAAGTCGGTATGAGTAGGCAACCAGAAAAATAGCCCACTAGTAAGACAGGGGGACATGGCCACTAGGGTGGGGCGATCCCCAGCCAAAAGTCCTAGCAGAGGTTGGTGATCAGTAATGAGTTTAAAAGTCCTTCCAAACAGATACTCATGTGGAAAATGTGTGTGGGTGTGGGAAAAATAGGCAACAGGGGCTTCCAGTCCAATCGGCAGTCTGTGACTCAAAACAGCCCCAACGCCAAAAGGAGAGGCGTTGCAGACGAGGACAAGGGAAAGCAGATCATTGTGTTGGATAAGGAGGCTGTCAGCTGAGAGGAGTCTTTTGACAACTGCAAACCCTGCGGCTTCCGCCCTACCCCAAATCCACAAAGACTTTTTGGCCAATAGTTTGTGGAGTGGTTCGGCTACTGTGGCTTTGTCTTTCAAGAAAATAGAACAAAAGTTTAAAAGTTCCAGGAATGCCTGCAGTTCCGCCCAGTTTGTTGGTATAGGTGCGTTGTGAATAGCCCGGACTTTGCTCTCTGTGGAGTGGATACCAGTCCCATCGATCTTGTACCATAGAAACTCAACTGTGGGTACAGCAATCTGGCATTTGTCCCTTTTAACTTGTAGTCCCGCATTCCTGAATATAGTCAGCACTCCCCTCAATCGATCCCGCAGCTGTTGCTCATCTGCTGTGGTGACTAAAACATCATCGAAATAGGGTACAATGCCTGTTGCAGTCCTTGAAACAGGCGTTCCATGACACTTTGAAACAGTCCAGGGGCAACGCTAACTCCGAATTGCAGCCTGGTGCACTTGAAGGCACCTCTATGCATTACTATAGTCTGTGCTTCCATGGTAGCGTCAACTACCTGCAGTTGCTGGTACGCCTGGGCAAGGTCTAACTTAGCGAAAACCTTGCTGGGACCCAGGGAATGGAATAGGTGTTACACAATAGGGACAGGATAGGCACTCTGCTGTAGGGCTTTATTGAAGGTGCACTTATAGTTGGCACATATACGCACAGACCTGTCAGATTCAATTCGGGATCTCCCATTTTACATGGTCGACCAGCACTAGTATACCCTGACTTATGAACTTGTCCAGCTCCTGGTCTATCTTAGGTTTAAGTGCAATGGCACCCTCCTCATTTTCAGCCTAATGGGGGCTATCTGGGGGTCCAGATTAAAAGAAATAGGAGTCCCCACATACTTGCCGAGGCAGTTGTCAAAAACGTCCTGGAATTCGTGGAGCAGGTCATCTGTCAGGCTGCTGGTGATGGAATGGATACCGGTCACTTCCATGCCCAGGGCCTTGAACCAATCGAGTCTGAGAAGGCTTGGCAGATGTCCGCTGACCACGGTGATTGGCAATTGCTCGTTGAACTTGCCGAATTTCACCTGGAATGTCCCATAGCCTTCCACAGGGATGCATTTTCCCTGGTAATCATTCAGCCTTAGACTCTGACATTTCAGCTGGTGTTTCTGCAGTTTCGGAATTGCCGCCTTTAGTTCAACCCAGGACATGATTGTGATAGACGAGCCGGTGTCTATCTCCATTTGGCATGGCAATCCCTCAATCTCAACTGTCCCATGCAGCTTCTCTCTGGGGATGTGGTAGCCTGGCCAATGTGAGTCTGGAATGTCTTGGGGAGTTTAGAATAGGCGCTTCTCCTCTGAAGGTTGTCCCCATCCCTCTTGGGGGGTCATGGTTGGCCAGCCTGGCTGGTAGGCATTCGCTGCCTGTGATTGGACGGTTGAGTCGCCCTGCAGACTCGTGCCAAATGCCCTTTCTTATTGCAGTGCCTGAAAATGGATCTTTGAAATGGCATGTCTGTCTCTAGTGAATAACCCCACCGCTAGCATAGCTCTGCTTCCGGTCATCATTATCATTCTGCCTCATGCTTTCTGTTTTGATTGAATACTTCTTCCTCACTTTCTTCAGTGGTGTCAGGTTGAGCTGATTCACTATGGATGGGGGTAGTTTTTTGTGCTACCTGGAGTGGTGCTTGCCGCTGCAGAGACTCTGCTGCTTTATTCGACGATTCATGTGCCCTGGCTTCGTCTAGGGCAATGTGGATGGTGAGGTTTGTCTTGGCCAGCAGTCGCCTCTGGAGGCGAATGTCCTTGACCCCACAGATTAGTTGATCTAGGAGAATATCATCTAGATCATGGTACTTGCAATGCGTGGCAGCCTTGCGTAGCGCCACCATGTATGTATTTATAGACTCACTGTCCCTCTGGAGTCTTTGCCGAAACTCATAGTGCTGAACAAATTTGGATGGCATCGGGGCATAGTGTGTCCTCAACGTGGTCTGCAGGACCTGCCAGGGTACAGACTGCACTGGAGTTGGCTCTGACAGCGATTTGGCTGTGTCAAACACTTTGTGACCCCAGTGGCTCAAGAAGAGGGCTCGCTTCCGATTGTTGGACAGTCCTTGGAGGTTATTTGCTTCGAGGAAGCATTCAAACCACGCCATGTACTATCCCCATTTTTCTTTCCCAGGATCGAACGGCGTTTAGGGTGCGAAGGCAGACATTGCTCTGCTGTGTTCGGCTTGTGCAGATTTTCCCGCCTGACTGGATTCAGTTGTCAGCTTTTTTTTTTTTTTGTGCTACTTGTCTACCTCAATCCCACCTTCATCACCAGTATCAGATAGAGCGAATGATGAGCTAGGATCCAGGTCGAAGTGAACAACAACTCTTAATGTACAGTGAGAATCCAGCAACTTTACAGTCTAACAGCTCTCCTTATATAGCTATTTCCCAAGTGTGTTAGCCAATGAACATCAAGCTTTTTCCCGCTCTAATTTTCCCTCCAAAATTAGATACATAACAAAACTATGTTGCCTTTTTTGGCAGCTGCTGCACACTGCTGGTTCATATTTAAATGAATGTCCACTAGGACTCCAAGATCCCTCTCAGTCACCACTATTGAGGAAGGTAGCACCTATACTGCACCTGTGCAGTCAGATGAGAAAGAGGTGAGATGAGAAAAAATAAGAGAAAGAGAGAAATGGGAGACAGAGAGGGAGAGAGAAAGAGAGAGATGAGAGACAGAGAGAGGGAGGGAGGGAGAAAGAGAGAGAGAGATGAGAAAGAGAGGGAAGGACAAAGAAAGATGAGACATAAGAGATAAGAGAAAGATGAGAGAGAAAGAGAGAGCGAAAAAGAGAGAGATGAGAGAGGGAGAGAGGGAAAAAGAGATGAGAAACAGAAAGAGATGATAGAGAAAGAGAGAGAGAGAATCCTGTTTAAGTGAACCTTGTGGTCGTTAAGTGAACACTGTGGTTGTTAAACAAGTCCATTTCCCCAATGGGCATTTTTAAAGGAAACCAGAAGGAATTGTTGGAAACTGGCAAAAAACATACAAAACCTCAATTACATGACTGTGTGGGATATTGGTGTGTGGTGTGTGTGTGTGTGTGTGTGTTTATGCATGCATGGCTGTCAAAACTCCAAAAACTGGACAAGTAGCTCTGGGGAGGTACTCTGGGGAGTTGTAAATTAGAACACTTGCTAAGCAACTGGCCATTAAGTGATATTTAAATTTTATTAGATGGAACAGAGAAGGGTTGGACAATGAGTAAGAACACACAGTTCTAGCTAATTGGTTGAAGAGAACTGGCCATTGCATGAGGGAATCTGAGTTGTAATCGGTTGCTGTGAGAGTAAAGGGGGAGTTTCCTTGTTTCCCGCCTTTTTCCTCTGGGTGCTATGTGTGCTGTCTGAGATTTACCTCATGATGTTTCTGCTGTTTTGATTTACCTGATGGGGCTCCTGTTTTCCTATCTTATTTACTGTAAATATATTTATTTATATAAAACTGGTATATATCAGCCTCTCTGACTCCAGTTGGACACTGACTGCACAATTCCCTGACAAAAAAACATAGGCAAGGCCATTCTGCTCTTCTGCCACTTGGCTATCCCAAAAGTATTTTTCAAAAGGCAATTGGATTTTCTTTAAAAACTTTAATTTTTCATCCAAAAAGCTTCTTCAGTTCATTTTCAGGATGAACTTCTTGGATGAGAAGTGAAACTTTGGAGAACCATGACCTGAATGATTGAGAATCTCTATAGACATTCCATTAGGATACTACTAACCTAAAAGTCTAACTTGAGTTGCAATTGTCTGTCTTAAATTTGTAACAATAATTGAGTTTTTAATCTCTGGGAAGAACTAATGTATTTCTTTACCTCCCTCATTCAGGGGCAACTTTTCTATTCCTTATATCCTATTCCTTCATGGAGTGCTGGCTAAACTTATTTGCTGAGATCCTGCGCTTTGCAGACCGTTCTTTCTACAAGGTGATAACAAGGGGTGGGGGAAGTTGCAAGAAAGATATGGGGAGTCTGGATTTCATTCCTCATGACATACTTGAATGGTCCATTGGCCATGAAGAACAGTTTCAAAAACATCGCAAAGAGTTCTGAGAGGTTATGGCTCTGGAAGAAAAGCATATTTCAACTTGCTAAAACAATTGTACTGAAGAAACTGACACTGAAGTATCCAATTACTTGTAATCAAAGTAATAAATACAGGTGTCCTCATTTAGCAATTGGGTGTAATTGTTTTAATGGGCTTGCAAAACATTTTAATTTTTACTTTTATCATATGGCACCAGAGTCACTTTAGGTGAGATAGGCAGCTATGTAAATGTGACAATAAATAAATTTGGCAAATAAATAACATAACTGTTTCACTTAATGACCACTTAACAACTTTGTTGCTGCTCTCAATTGTGCCACCTAAATGAAGACTACCTGTAGAAACATGTATGGTTAGGGACTATAAGAGAGATCAAATAACACGTTCTGAAAGACTTTGCAAGATCCCACATGATGGTTCATTCATGCCCTCCCAATGGTTGAAATCTAACTTTTCATGCCCCCCTTGACCCTCCCTGATCCTTGATCTCACCCCTTCCCTAACACCCTGTGCATCTCCTTGCTCTCCCACACCTGACAGTAGCCACTTACCTGCCTGTTTGGGAGTTGCAATTTCCCACTGGTTTCCCCACTGACTTAGTGATTGAAATTTTAATCCTGACTGCCCTTGTAACTCAAGGACTACCTGTACACAGACAATCTAACGTGGATTGTCTCTTTCCTTGCCAAAATACACTAATGTTCCCGTTTCAAGCCTGACATTTCTGTGGTGTTTCATGCTCTTCGTTTCATTCTCCTTGCCTAGGACTGGTGGAATACCACATCATTCTCTACATTCTTTCGGTCATGGAATGTGGCTGTACACGACTGGCTGTACTGCTATATTTATCAAGATTTTCTGTGGGTAGGTAATACTGTAATGGGCTGAGAGAATAATCTTTAAGGGCAGGAGGAAGAACTGCAGCCAGGGCAATGGTCAAAAGGAGATGTTTCAGCCTACCACAGGAATGAGGGTAGAATAACATCTCAGAAGAGATTTTCCCTTATTGTTTAGAAAATAAAGACAAGATTCTATTTCTGTAACCTTACAATAAGAGTACTATTATTAATTTATTGTCTGGACTACCTGAAAGGACTGACAAGCTTACCAGACCCACCCTATATTACTCCATAAAGTAAACCAGCCATGTGTAATTTCTCGATGCCTATCTTCATTGTTTATTGGTGAACACCAAGATGAGATCTATAATTCACCTATGCTCCTTCTCTTCCAGCTGATTGGAGGGAGAGCCCGAACTGGAGTTATGCTCATCATCTTCCTTTTGTCAGCGGTTTTCCATGAATACATAATCACCTTGTCTTTTGGCTTCTTCTATCCTGTCTTGTTTGTGCTTTTTGTCATGCCTGGAGGTTAGTACTGCCTCAGAAAATGGACTAATAAACCATCCCTCAAGAAGGCCCATTAAAAAATAATGCGGCATGGATTGCTCCTGGTGAACCTTCTTTCATTCTGTTCTGCCTTTCTCTGGTTTGCGGTTCCCACACTTCCCAATTGGCACACATTCATGTCCTTTTTGGTACAATTTTTTTTACCACTAGTAGGTGGAGTTGCTCCAAATGTATTGGAAATATCTTAAGTCAGTGGTCAGGGTGTTGTGAGCCATCTAACCCCAAATGCTAACTCATCACAAGAGCGTCAACTTATGTGACCCACACCTGACCCATCACACGACCCATCACAAGAACCTGACCTAATGTGACCCTCAGCTGATATGACCTCACCATCACGATGCCTACTGACAACATGGAGACCTTATAAGTAGAACAACACTGACACCGACATCCCCTAAATTCCACTGAAGATGTTACCTAGCCTGGTAATGAAATGTTTGGAAATCAACCCTCAGAGAATGAACTACCACACCCATCTCATGTACTCCAAATTTATTATTATTATAATTGCCAGTATGCTCAGTCATCACAGCCTTCAGACATCCTGGCTACAGAATTTCTGGATACAGAATCCTGGGAACTGCTTGCCTAAATGAGTGGAGCTTCCCAAATTGAGAAACACTAGTTAAGGAAAGATTCAAGGCATTACCCTGTCCACCCCACTCCTCGCCCCCTACCAGTGTTTCTCAGTCTTGGTGACTTTAAGATGTGTGGACTTCAGCTCCCAGAATTCCCCAAGCAGCCATGTGCATTGTATTATTGCCCCAGATGATACCCGGTATGGTTTGGATGGAGGCTGCTTTTTCATGCTTGAGAAAGTAATTTTGGTGTTACATTTTTTCAAATCTTGCTTGTCATTGACTGAGTAGACAGTGGTTCTTCTCTGAGAAAATTAAGACTCTTTATTCCAGCAGGCGGGAAAATATAATCTCAAACATGAACAATTTTACAAATTAAAAAGCAAGAGCAGAAACAAAATTAATAACTGGAAAACAAAATTTTGTTATTTCAGAAGTCCAATCACGTTTCCAAAACAAATGCTTTAGTCACAATCAGGATGCAGATAAAAGAGGAACAGGAAATTAGCCTAGGCCTAGGTTCTAGGAGCAGAGAGTTCCACCTGCAAGGGCATTGTTTTGAGAATTCTATTTCCCAGATTATTATTGTATGTATATATATATGTATGTATGTATGTATGTATGTATGTATGTATTTTGTCACCAAGTTAAAGGAAACAAGTATCAGTATAGACATAGACATGAACACATGAAAAAATGGCACAAATAAATGGATATAAATAAGCAAAACATAGTCATAAACACATGAGTGCATATAAATGGGGACAGTAGGACAAGGACGGTAGGCACGCTGGTGCGCTTATGCACGCCCTCTTAGGGACCTCTTAAGAAATGTGTAAGGTCCACGGTAGACAATTTAAGGTAAAAGGTATAGGGGTTAGACAAACTAACAATAGGATCAGGTAGAGTGTTCCAGATATTTACTACTCTATTGCTGAAGTTGTATTTTCTGCAATCAAGATTAGAGCGGATTACATTTAGCTTGTATCTATTGATAGCCCTTGTGTTATAACGGTTGAAGTTAAAGTAGTCATTAACAGGGTTTTACTTCCACGGGAGTAGTGATGGTACATATTGTCTTGTAATTAACATGGACATTGCTGTTATTTTAGATTTCGTAATGGGGAACGTTCCTATTGTAGATAACAATTATTAGAAATCAATAACTGAGAGATCTCCTTGGCTCAGTGTGGCTGGAATATACACAATTAACCCTTTTTCTGTTTGTCTTCATAGTGTTCTTAACCTTTGTTCTCAATGATAAGAGAAAAGGCCCTTTCTGGAACACCATCATGTGGATATGCCTCTTTTTGGGCACAGCGATCTTCTTCTCCTTATACTGCCAAGAGTACTTTGTCCACTCAAAGAGGTTAGTAGACAGTTTACCTTGTGGAGTTAGCATAAGTCTTGGATTCTCTCTTCATACCATTTTTCATTAATGAAAATATGTCTTCTTCCAAGAAGGTCAAGCCTACTAACTGGTATATATATTCCATCTGCTAAAATTAAGGTAAAGAAGGTGGGAAATTCAGAAATACCAGGAACTTGCAAATGAAATTGTTATAAAGTTAAGAGCTGATTCTAATATAGTCTGTACCCATATATACTTATTAATTAATTTGACAGACTGACTGACCGACCAGTTGATTTGTGCCATTAAGTTGGTTCTGATTCCTAGCTACAACATAAATAGATCTTCTCCATGTTAATCTATGCCTACTTGTTTTTTCAAGTCTCCCAATGGTGCAGTCATAACCAGTATAATTGACTCCATCTACTTTACTGGTCATCCTTCTCTTCTGTTTCCTTCCTTCTTTTCCAACATTCTCTATTCCTAGCCTTATTTACCTGTATCTATGCTAGCTCAAAATAAATATGCATTTGATTTTTATCCTGCTTTTATTTCTGGTTACACATATGTAATGCTCCTGCTTCTTATCTTCTCAACAACAAACCTGTGAGGGAACTGAGGAAAAAATGATCACAAGACTGTATAGCTACTTATTGAAAGTGAAGCTGGAAGAAGAACAAGTGAAAGAAACAATGATAGCATGGGCAAAAAATTTTGGCTATACGATTGAGCTAGATAAATGGCAACAACTTTGTGGAAGAAATTATAAATTAACAATGGCCACAGCATACAAAGAGAATTTGTATAAAATGTTTTATAGATGACACATGTCACCAGAGAGATTGGCAAAAATGTTCAAAGATAAATCAGCTAAATGTTGGAAATGTCATCAGATATCGGGATCATATTATCATATGTGAGGGACATGTCCAGAAGCGATAAAATATTGGGCAAGACTTAGAATATGGCTAGAGAAGATGACACAGCAACATATTGATTTAAAACCAGAATTGTTTCTGTTGGGTATTTTTTCAGAAAAGTATAGTAAAGAACATATATATTTAATAATACATATCATAACAGCGGCAAGAATGATATTTGCACAAAAGTGGAGAATAGAAAACATCCCTACAAAAGGAGAGGTAATTAAGAAAATATTGGAATGTGCAGAAATGAATAGGTTGACATTGGCAATTAAAGGGAAAACAGAATCGGAGTATTACAACATTTGGTGGAAATTTTATCAATGGATAGAAAGTGAGTATAGATAATAAACAGGATAAAGACAAGAACTTTGAGATGAATATTTATTTATTTATTTATTTATTTATTTATTTATTTATTAGATTTATATACCGCCCTTCTCCTTGCGGATTCAGGGCGGTGAGTATGTTGTAGTATATTAAAATTAAATGAAAGAAGGAAAGATAAATATATATTTTAAGAAATAATGGTAAACTTTGAAGATGGTAGCACAAATGTTATACCCAGATGATACATGGATTGATTAAAAAATGTACAGGAATACTAGAGGAATAATAGTAAAGTAAAAAATGAAATTGGAAATCGAAGACGTATGTAAATAGAAATCGGGTCTGCTCAAATTGAATCGGGTCATCTCAGATTGAATTAAAAAAGGAAACAACAAAGGAATGGAAAAGAGGGGAGAAGTAGAGAAGGGAAAGTAGGGGAGTTGGAAGGTGAGAAGAAGAGAAAGGAAGAATGGAAAAGGAGAGGAAGAAGGAAAGTAGAAGGGGAAAGAAGAGCAGGAGAGAGGGTAAGAAGGGGAGGAAGAAGAGAGGAGAGGGGAAAGAGGAAAGGAAGTAGGAAAGGAAATGAGAGGGGGAATGAGGAAAGAAGAAAGAAAGAAGGAGAAAGAAGGGAAGGGAAAAAGGAAAGGTTGCAGTAAAACAAAAGAAAGAAATGGTAAAAGAGCAGACCCGAACAAATAATTAATTAGTTACCTAATGGAAGTTAAAGAAGAAGATGAACAAACAATGTATAAGGATGGATATAAAACTGTACATTTAAACACGTTGATGAAAAATAAAAATAAAAAACTTTTTTCAAACAACAACAACAACCCTGTGAGGTGGGCTGGGCTGAAAGAGAGTGACTGGTTCCAAGTCACTCAGCTTACTTTCATTCCTAAGGGAGGCCTAGAACTCACAGTCTCCAAAGAGCACACCAAACCAGCTCTTAATATTGGGGAAAACAGAGGCCCGGAATACATATTTGCATGGATGTGAAAACTACAGTAGGTATTGTTAAAAATGAGAGCACAATGGTTTCAACTTTTGTTGCTTTCAGATATAAAGAAAGTGATGAAAAAGGAGAGAGAAAAATCCTCTGTAACCTGGCTGGAACCGTTTAATTAAGGATTGTTTCATTATTCCTTATATTACTTTATTAAGATTACGTCTGAGTCACCTTTTGGCTCTAAAACATTAAAAAGCTCCGATCAATAAAAAAGAAAGAAAAAATATTTCACATTAGCTGTATTTTGGGACATTCAATATGTGGAAAAAGCACCTGACTGTTATTGATATATGAATGTTGCAAAGTTCTTATTTGTTTTATTTTCACTTCATTTCTCTTCATTTTATGGAGACCTAAAGAGGGAAAAAAGACCAAATAAAAGATCCATTGAGAGCAGCAGATATACCCAGTGTGTTGCCAACCATGTATGTTGGCTCTGATTGGGAATCCAGCACATTTTGGGAACACCAGGTTCTGTAACGTTTTATAGCAAGATCCTGTTTTACTGCATAGTTGGAGATGCTCACCTGCAGAGAGTTAAAGCAAATCTTTTTTTTTCCTCCTCATATCAGTAGCTGCAAAAGGTGCTCTGCGACATACAGTATTGAAAATACTCTAAGAGCCTTTGACAAGCAGCATCCTTCAAATCTGAGCTACCTCGGGTTGGCTCCCCTCGAGTTGAGGGGCCTGAGAAGCAAAACTGCCAGAGTTATATTCTCCATCCCAGAATAGGCTAAGCCTGCAATTCAAAGTCTCTCCAGTGCTGCCTTCAACATTGCTGAGACTCTGGGAATGTTATTCTGCTGATGGGCTCCTGATTAGGTTGGAACATATATATGGCTGATCTTGCTGACCCAGATCTAAGCACATCATTAGCTGGAATTCTTGTATCATTTTGTCTCGTGACAATTCTTTCCCTTCTAGCTGTTCTTTCTCTCTTGACATAGTCATCATTTTCTTTTTTCAGAAGACCTTCTGGGGACTAGTGACTCCATGTTTCTGGTATTGCCACCCATAAGCAACTATTTCCAGCCTACCTTAGCCTTCTACTTTGCTTCAAAAATGATATATAACAAAGATATACATGACTGCTACTGCGACAACAAGGACTCTCAGCACATCATGTGTTTCCTCCACTTCCTCCATGGAAAGCTGTATTTGGAAATTCCTTACCTAAGGGTGCTAAAATTTGGTTTGTAGGTTCAAAGGCGAGACAAAACATCTACAAAGATCCCTGCTTTGTGAAGTTCATGGGGCTTCTTGGTCCTCAAATTCCAGGGGAAAGGGGCTCAGGAAAATTTATAAATGACAATTTTGGTTGCCGCCAAGATTTATAAAATTATCTCCCTTTCTTAACCTACTTAAAAAAACATGAGAGCTCCATCTTGAAATGTAGGTTATCCTACCTCCCAGAGTTTAATCCAAACTCTATTGTCTTTTAGATCAACATGCAGCTTTCCAGATACATGTGAAATCCAGCTCCCAGCAGATCCATTGATAGGAGTTAAGAGTTCAGCAATATCAGAAGTACTGCTTATATTTCCTATTTTTAGACTTTCATTCAACATTTTATCTCCAGCAGTGAAAGAAGGGAAGCTGAATTACCACCAGCAGTATCCATTCAGTGCCTACTTTATTGTGTGAATGGTTTTGGGAACTATATTTGGAAATAAAAACAGTTTATGCCAAATCAATCTTATTTCATTTTTTGAAAAAGTGACTAAATTAGTAGATCAGATAAATTCTGTGGACATAGTTTACCTAGACTTCAGCAAGACATTTGACAAAGTAGACCATGATCTACTTTTTGGTAAATTAGAAAAATGTGAGATAGACAGCATCACCACCAGATGGATTAGTAATTGGCTGACAAACACTACCCAACAGGTAGTCCTTAATGGCACTACATCTACATGGAGGGCACTATGTCTACATGGAGGGAAGTAAGAAGTGGGGTACCACAAGGTTCCATCTTAAGCCCAGTGCCCTTCAATATCTTCATAAATGGCTTTGAAAAAAATGCAAAGAAGGGTAACTAAGATGATTAAGGGCCTGGAGACAAAAACATGAAGAATGCTTGCAAGAATCAGGTATTGCCAATTTAGAGAAAAGAAGGACTGGGTGACATGATAGCAGTATTGAAGTATTTGAGGCAGGGATGAAATGTAAAATTTGTTACTACCAGTTCTGTGGGTGTGGCTTGGTAGGGGGAATGTGACTGGGGTGGGCATGGCCAACTTTTTTTTTTAAACTTTTCAAAGCATTTTTTCTAATGCTTTGAAAAGCCTCTGCCAATCAGGCAACTCAGCTGGGATTGTCGGAGACTTTTCAAAGCATGTTTTACCGCCTCTTCGGCCAAGAGGTTGCAGGAAAAAAATGCTTTGAAAAGCCTCTGATAATCCCAGCTGAGCCACGCGATCATCAGAGCATTTTTTTCATTGGAAGAGGTTGTAGAAAAATGCTTTTAAAAGTAAAAAAGAAAAAAAAAGCCTCTGATGATCATGCGGCTCAGCCACCTGCTGCCATCGCTACCGGATCAGGCAATCCAGTCTGAACCGGGAGCATTTCACCCCTGATTTGAGGGGCTACCACAAAGAAGAGGGGGTCCAGCTAGTCTCCAAAGTACCAGAAGGCAAGAGAAACAATGAATGGAAACTAATCAAGGAGAGAAGCAACTTGGAATTATGGAGAAACTTCGTAAGTGAGGAAAATTAACCAGTGGAACATCTTGCCTTCAGAAGTTGTAGGTGCTTCATCACAGGAGGTTTTTAAGAAAAGACTGGACAACCATTTGTCTGAAATGGTATAGGGTCTCCTGCTTGAGGTTGGACTATAAGACCTCCAAGGTCCCTTCCAGTTCTACTCTGATTGATTGAACTAAGGGATGCCTCATCCACAATATAACAGACTGCAGTATGAGACAAGGAAAAAGCCACCTGCTCATCATGCCATGTTTCTCAACCACGGAGAAACAAATGGCTCCTGCAGTACAGTATTAAAAAACCCAAATCTTTGGTCACAAACTTTATGGTGCTTCAATTATTTCTCTCGATGAAACAAAGTGACATCTTTCATTTGATTGCAGAGGCTAAAGCTGTTACATGTAAATACCTAGAGTTGTTCCCCCTGGCATAGCAAGGGTTACCCCCACCTACCTAGCCAAACCCTCCCCTGGTCCCTCCTTACCTTGACTCTGCCTCCCATGTATATAAGATGTGGTCCAGAGGTCCAGAGCCACTTCCAGACGTATACCTGTAATAGAAACATTTGATCAATAAAGCAATCTGAATCAACTGCATTTTGTACTGGTGTTATTGGGTAAGATCCTAGAAAACAAGCAACAAATTGGTAGCAGAGGATGGTTTGAGAAGGGATCGCTCCTCAATCCGTAGGGAGAGTAGACCAATAAAAAGGGTTGATTTTCAAACTAGGGACCACAACACACCTGAATGCTTTACCTGTGGCTCTAGAAATCATTATAAGAGAGATTGCCCAAGGAACCAAAGGGACAAGGACTATAGCCACCGCAGGGAAAGGCAAGGCTGGAAGTCAGGGCCCACAGACAGACGCTCACCAGACAACAGGTTCAGGTGCAGGGATTCCCCCAACCCCAGGGACAGGAAGGGATATAGGGATAGCTCCAGGGACAGTCAGCCAGGATCACTGTGTGGCCTTGGGGACCACCAACCCACCATGCACCCAACCAGAAAAAGGAAACACATGGCTCATTGACTCCAGAGCCACCAATCACACCACCAGCAACAGGCACATACTAACATCGTTCACACCCAAGAGGTACCACCTCAAGGTAGCTAATCAAGACAAGGTATTGGTGACAGGAGAAGAGAGCACACACATAGATGGAATAGGGAAGATAGAGGGGTACTACTCATACCTGAGATACCCCACAATATATTGGTTACCCTTAAGCTTAGTAAAGACTTGGGCATTGAGACAACCTTCAAAAAAGGGAAAGCATACATGACAAAAGGAGACAAGAATATAGGCAAAATCATCATAGAAGGGGGACTCCCATACTTACAACCCCAAGACTACCCAGGCACAAACACAACATTGGGAAACAGGGAAAGAAAGTCAAGTACCCCCGGGGAGACTAAGGGAGATGAGGTAGAACACATCACTGAGGGCAAACACACCTTGAGCACAGCACACAAAGGGAAACCTATCCATGACGAGTGCGCCCATCTACTTCATAGGAAGTTGGGCCATGCCAGTTTCCCAATTGTACAAAAAATGACTGAATGTTCAAATGGCTTACCAGTAAAGAACTGTAACAATTATCTGGAGTATTCTGTGTGCAAATGCTCTAAACTCAAAACAAAACCTAGACCAAAAAAAGCCTCTCGCACCACCAATTCGGTCTTTCAATTAGTTCACATGGACTTAGTAGGACCAATGAAACCCTCTATTAAGTACAAGAAGGGTTTTTTTAACTATAGTTGATGACTTCAGTCGTTACAGGTTCGTATACACACTCAATCACAAAAGTGAGGTGTTTCAAAGATTCAAAGAATTTTACGAAAGAGTAGAAACACAACACAACATCAAAATAAAACAAATTATGACTGATAGAGGGTCAGAGTTCCTATCAAGGGACTTCTCCAATTGGAAAAAGAAACACAGAATTCTACATTTTTCTTCTTCGCCTTTTTCGCCATTCCAGAACGGAGTGTTAGAACGTAGGAACGGTGTATTACAGACAATGGTAAGATGCGGACTAGAAGACGCAGGATTGGGACAACACTTCTGAGCAGAGGCACTCACATATTCAAAGTACACACTAAACAGGATATGGTCAAGCATAATAAACAAAACTCCCTATGAGGTCATGTACAATAGAAAGCCCCAGATAGCCCACCTACACATATTCGGGGTAACAGCAGATGTACACATACCAAGACAGCTAAGGCGAAAAGGGGACAAAGTATCAAGGAGGCTAAGGTTCCTTTAAGGAACAAAAGGATACAGGTTTATCAATAGATTCAATAGATTCATCGTGTCCAGATCAGCAGTGTTTCACGAAAACACAAACTGGTCAAAAATACATATCAATGAAGTGTTATCCAGGCAGGAAGTCACAGACAATGTCAGGAACACAAGTAGACCAGATACAGCTGAAACAAAGACACACAAGAAACACAAGCCCAAGCGCCAAGGGGTAACCACCAAAGAATGGAAAGAGGACCATCCAGTTATAAAGATAGATGCACTCACAGAAAAGGAAGCCAAATACATGCATGACACAGAAACACTACCAAATAGGCCCATCAGACACAACAGGAACAAAATGCCAAAAAAATTCGATGATTACATACTCTCAATACACACGAATGCCACAACACCCAACTCTTACGAAGACATTCTCAGGTTGCCAAGAGAAGAAAGGATCATGTGGGAGGAGGCCATAGATAAAGAGATGAACAGCCTGAAAGAGCTAAATGTATACACCCCATCCAAGGTACCAGAGAACAAGGTACCCATTGGGACAAAGTGGGTTTTCAAAATCAAAGAACTCGAGGACAATAAAACACTGTATAAGGCTAGGCTAGTAGCGCAGGGGTTTGCACAAAAGTACCCGGAAGACTACACAGATACATATTCACCCATTGTCAGGGCCGAGAGTGTAAAGAGCGCCCTAGTGGTAGCAACAATCCTAGGGTTAGAGCTTTACCAATTTGATGTACAGACAGCCTATCTTCACGCAAAACTAGACAAAGAGATTTTTGTCAGGGCATCCCCCTGGAAGAAGCAACCAGAAGGGAGATACCTGGCTATTAAACAAGAGTCTATATGGGTTGAAGCAATCCGGTAAGAGGTGGTATGAGTGTCTGGCGAAGATCCTCAAGGACATGGGGTTCACAGCCACCTCCGCCGATCTATGCTTCTTCACCAAAAGGGAGGGCACATCCATTGAATACGTACTTATTTATGTGGATAACATCTTATACTGTGGTCAACACAAACAAAAATGTGATGACTTTGCAGCCAAATTAGGAAGCATTTCGCACTAAAAACTCTGGGGAAGGTGAACAAGTACTTCGGTGTACAGATCAAAAGAACACAGAAAGGATTCAGGATCTCCCAAAAAGAGAAAATACTGGACCTATTAAACAAGTGCAACATGGAGGAGGCCAAGCCTTGTGACACACCCATACAAATTGACTTTTTAAAACACATGAACGAAGAAGGCGAGACTTTCAAGGACAATACCCTATTTAGATCTATTATT
This sequence comes from Masticophis lateralis, assembly GCA_030761175.1. Classification (NCBI taxonomy): domain Eukaryota; kingdom Metazoa; phylum Chordata; class Lepidosauria; order Squamata; family Colubridae; genus Masticophis; species Masticophis lateralis. Next base: position 149,141,376 of record JAUDYJ010000002.1, read on the forward strand.
GGGTCACTTCTATATATAGCAAACTGGACTAGGCCAGACATCCTCCTAGCAGTCAACCTCTTGTCCAGGCACGTCAGTGATCCAAAAATGTACCACTGGGAAGGTGTAAAACACGTGCTTAGATACCTAAAGAATAGCATGAATGCCTACCTAAGCCTAGAGCTAGAGATATCCAGAGAACCCATTTTAACCTGCTATGCCGATGCTGACTGGGCAGGCGACACCAAGAGCAGGAAAAGCACATCTGGCTACATATTCCTCATCAACGGTTGTCCAGTGCACTGGTACACCAGGAAACAAAACCTGGTGGCCACATCCACGGCAGAGGCAGAATACATCTGCCTCTCCAAGGCAGCCAACAACCTGACCTGGTTCGACAACCTGCTCACCAACATCTGGACTGAACCAGCCTACCTGATAGTAATACACGAGGACAACAAGGCAGCCATAGGCATATCTATGGCAGACGCAGTGGGTCAGAGATCCAGACATATAGACATTAAGCACAAGCATGTCAGACAGTTAACGAACATTGGCTTCATCAAGGCTGTACACTGCGAAACTACTGAACAAATCGCTGACATCCTGACCAAACCTTTACAAAGCAAACAGCACACCTACCTGACCTCAAGGCTATGTGTACATATACAAAATACACACACTGGTCCAACTGCTAGGTATTTAGAGGGGGATTTGTTATATGTAAATACTTAGAGTTGTTCCCCCTGGCATAGCGAAGGTTACCCCATCAACCAAGCCAGACTTCCCCTGGTCCCTCCTTACCTTGACTCTGCCTCCCATGTATATAAGATGTGGTCCAGAGGTCCAGAGCCACTTCCAGACATATACCTGTAATAGAAACATTTGATCAATAAAGCAATCTGAATCAACTGCATTTTGTACTGGTGTTATTGGGTAAGATCCTAGAAAACAAGCAACAGAAGCATTGTCTGCAGAATATCTGAATATGTACACAGCATTCAGTCATGTGAATTTTATTCAAAATGATGCTTAATAGGCAATCAAGAGAACACTCCTATTGATCGAGCAGCATTTGTTTAGCTGTTTCTACAATTATGCTTTTAATATTGGAGGAGAGGGCAGGCACTTTGAATAAATACATTCATAGTGCAACTTGTGTAAATTTATAACACAGATACCCTTCTATGTTAGTTTTATCAGATCTTTCTGATTTTCTGTCACTCTGCTACCTGGTTTACAACTTATGTTAAGTCAGTTTTGGTTTAAGCATAGCTTAATGAATCAAATGGAATTGATAGCATTTATAAAAGCCACTGAAAGCCAGTTTGTAGCAGTGGTTAAGGCATTGGCTAGAAATGGAGAGTTCATGAATTCTCTCCAGGATTGAGTTAGGTGACCTCTCAACCCTAGGAAGGATGTAATGGCAAACCATTTCTGAAAAATCTTGCCCAGAAAATTGAAGGGACTTCTCCAGGCAGTCTCCAGGAATTGGACATGATTGGAAGAAAAAAAATCTACCAAGGCATAAATTATGGTCCACAAATTATTCTGGCTGCAATCATATAAAATGAAACCACACTGTAGACCAGTGATAGTCAACCTGATCCCTACTGCCCACTAGTGAGCGTTCCAGCTTTAATGGTAGGCGGTAGGGGTTTTGTCCTTACTTTATAAATCACCATCACTGTGGAATCTGTGGCCGGTTAGAAAATTTTACTACTAACAGAGATACAAAGTGGGCAGTAGGTATAAAAAGGTTGACTACCCCTGCTGTAGACATATTCGTATTTCTCAGAAATAACTCCAACCAGAATGATAAAAAAAGTATGTGCAAGCTTTGAGAAGACAATGTAAAACAAAACAAAACAAAAATGAGTGAAGCATAAAATAGCAGAAAAGTCTAAAAATTAGTATCTCATTCACTTTCTAGCCCATCTCAAATGATTATTGTAAAACAAGAGATGGAGAATCAACTATACTATCGGTCACTATGTAGTTGCCCATCTCACATAGAAGAAACATGGCAGCTTCCAACCATGAATCACCTGATGGCTGTCATCATTGCTGGCCATTTCTCATTTTGGCTGGAAATAACAATATTGAAGTTCCCTCTTTCCAGTTCATCATTATCTGTAGCCTGAAAATCAACACAAAAAAACAAAGTTAACTTTTAACCTAATGAACACAATCCTGTAGCTCTATAAACAAAGAGCAAAAGAAAAACTGAGCAATGCTACTCTCACGCCTACATTTGGTGGAGGAGATGAGAGATGGTGACAGTCCTGGACAGCCTTGTCAGAACTGGGAAGCTAAGCTGAATCAGACCAGGTTAGTATGTGGAGACATCCGGGTAATTGCAAATCTGTAGACTAGGAAGTTGAAAAACCATTCAGGAACAAATTCAATCTACTTCTACATTATAGCCAAGGAAATGACATGCACAAGGCTTCCTAGAAAATGATATGTGGTTGGATCCTGAGCTGTGAACGCTTCTTTGAAGGAGGAGATGATTCGGCCTGCTTTGAGCCCTCTTTCCTTAAGAAACAGTTGCTCAATTCCACAGACCTTGAGAATTCCTCTCTGACCTCAAACCTTTTGTTCTGGGGAGAATGTTGAGTTGTACCTAGGCCTACAGCTTCAAAGGTCCCCAGACCTTATCTAGATCTTTTCAGTCAGATTTCAGGCCAGATTACATTACCAAGACTTGATTGTGATTGCACTTCTTGAGGATCCTCTGGCAGATGGTCCTCCTGGGTCTCTTGGTGGCTTTGAATAGCAGTGATCATAGTATCATTTTGGCTTACTATAATTCTAGGAGTTAGGAGTGGAAGACAGTATTTTATGGTGGTTCTTCTCCTTCTTCCAGGGCCTGTTTCAGTCAATTTTGCCAAGCTTTCTCATTGTGGAGTTCCTTATCTTGATTCTCTCCTCATTCCTATTTAGCATCTGTGTGAAACCACTGAGTGAGGTCCTCTATCAGTACAGGTTTAAGTACAATCTATACATTGATGATACTCTGTTATCAATTATAAACCTATACCCCATGCTACACAAATGATAGCTGGAGGCTGTGCAGATCTGAATGGAAAAGAGCAAGCTGTAGCTATAAGTCTATAAGTCTATGTGGTTTCCTACATGTAGATATTTTTCATCATTAACTCTTGAGGAGGCAATTTTCTTCCAGGTAAAATGGGTGTATAATCTGGGTGTCCTTCTGGGCTTGCAATTTCTGCTTGAGGTACAGATGGCTGCTGTGGCCTGGAACTCCTTTGCAACAACCCATCTTGTGCACAAATAGCATTCATTCCTAGTCCAGAAGCCAATGTTCATGTTCACTCATGCCTTAGTGACTTCCTGGCTGGTCTTTTGCAATGCTTTCTTCATGGGGCTGACTTTCAAAAACCTCAACTGGTGCAGATTGCAGTAGTATTGGCAGTGTTAAGGTATCTCAGTGTACCCATTTATTTGTTTTGAAAATCAAAGTGACTCATGGGTTGAAGAGAAGGTGATGAGGCCAGTTGTCAGTAGACTTTGACACACAGTGGTAGTTTGAGTTTTAAGTTTTAGGGGCCTTGGCTTTATACTGTAATGTTATTTAATTATTTCCTGTTTTTATGTATAGTATAATGAACTGTCCAGAGTCACAAGAATTGAGTTGGGCTGCTATCTACATTAGATACAGGATGGATGCAGAGGTGGGTTTTTTTTTAATTTGATTTATATGCCGCCCTCCTCCGGAGACTCAGGGCTGCTTACAATGCGTTAAGCAATAGCCTTCATACTTTTGTATATTTATACAAAGTCAGCTTATTGCCCCCACAATCTGGGTCCTCATTTTACCTACCTTAGAAAGGATGGAAGATATAACCAGAGTTTATTATAATGTATAAAACTCAGAAAAGGACAGGAGATAAATCAGGATTCCCTGGTAAACTGACCATCTTCTTCTTCTACCACCACTACCAAATGCAGGTGTTTATTAGTAGATTTTTATATGGGAAGAACTATGAGCTCCATTCAATTCTGCTGGTGGGAATAAATTCCCTGAGCTCAGCATATTCCATTTTGCACCAGGTTCACTTAGTTAATAGGAGTGCTGGTTCTGAAATTTACTCACTTGTGCAATTCTTTTGCAGCAAAGGGCAGTTGCTTTGCTCCATGCTTCTTTACCTGCTCTCACTTAAGTAATAAATCACTGAGCCCTATCTTCCTTTTTAAACTTTGCTCATTTTACTCTTGTTTGGTAATCTGGGTTTTGTGTCCATGCACCTACAGTATGTTATTATCAACTTCTTGCCAATTGGTAGGAAAATTATTCTTAACCTAATGGAACACAAAGAAGATTAAGTGCAGATAGTTGTCCTCAGCCTACAATACGTTCAATCATCCTGTGACTATACAGTTAAAGAAAAGGCTGGCTTGTATTATAACATGCTTTGCTTTCAAATCTGGGATGCCCAGTCTGTATATTTTGTGCCTTTGCCACCCTCGAGCGGCAAATGGTGAGTTTGAAATGCTGAATGAACTCAGAAGACTTTTAAAAACATATTATTTGTCACATCTAAAACGTTTCATATCCATTATAGGTATGGAGACCATATTTTCTTGTGGAAAAGTAAAGAGTAAACCTGAAAAAGGGACAACTGAAAGAGGTTTATAAGGCTTAAAAAATAGTTTGCTTATAACTTTGCTTCACAGAGGAAAATTCAAGAAGACAGCCAAGAAAAACAAAAATGCATACACTAATAAAAATATCTTAAAAATCCAACAGTATACTTAGCTGTATGTTCATTTAGCTTAAAAAGACAAGCCAATTTCAGTATTTTTCACATGAATGTGAAAGACTGCGCATCGAGTTGTTTGTTTGTTTGTTTGTTTGTTTATTATCAAATTTGGTCACCATCCATCTCTATTGGTTCTATTTATATGGTAAAAGTTAAATGACCAAAATAAAGGACAAAAGTGACTTTTGAAAAATAAATATATCTAAAGGACAGCTTCCTGAAACAAAAATCACTGTATTATAGGTGAGGTATGACCATTCTGACATATACTTGAAATCTCTACTACCTGTAGAAGTAGAAGTTCTTTTTTGTGTCTTTTCTCTCCATGTTTTCTCCAATAGATTTAAAACAAGTCTTTTCTTTTATCCTCACAACAACCTTGCCAGGTAGACTTAAGACTGTGACTCTGAGTGACTGAGAGTTGACTGAGATTCTCTGTCATGGAGAGTCAGTTTGTCTACAATCTCATCAGATCCAACCCAACATGCTTCCACACACACATCCCACACCCCACCAACTCCCCCCTGCTCATTTCATCTACCAGAATTGCAGGATCAGGAGTGATTAAAGGAGTGGTCAATGAAATCTCCCAAAGGTTACTTTTCTTTGCATTATGTAGAGGAGCGTTACAACGAGAGCTGAGCAAAGACATTTCTCTGTATGATTTTTCAGGCAGTCCATGTTTGACTTGAGATTTCATAATTATGCAATGTGGAATCATATAGTCCAACAATAAAAGAGAATATTTGTAGCTAGGGTTTGAACTGTGTAGTCTTTGATGCTCTCTGAACTTAGTAGGTTTTGCAGATGTTTCATTACCAACTAGCTGACATCATCATCAGTGCACTTTGCTGGGAATGAGCTATATTGATCCTCAATGAAATCAATTGGATTTTTATTAAGGAGAATTACACAGCCTTAGGGCTATATGAGCCCTAAGAATAACAAATATCCCCCGAAGGTAAAAGACAGTAAAAACATACCTTGATTTGAGCTCAATTCCTGAAAATCATTCATGGTCATGTCCATATTGCTTTCTTGGAAACGATATAGAAATTATTCGTTTTGGGGTTTTTTTCCAGAATATTTTTTCAACTTTCCAATTTGCCCACAGCGCTGGGGTTATTTGGTGCTTTGTCATAAAAATACTAACCAACTCTGAACCTGCTTAATGTTTTGTGATGACCATGGTCAGATAAGGACTATAATTTTCCTACAGTACACCCTGTAGCTCTCTGCCAGATCAGAATCTCACCAGCTTCACCTACAACAAGAGACAGATTAAGGACTAACTTAATGGTTTTTGTTAGATCGGCGCAGGAAGAAGATGAGACCAGCAGAGTTCAAGTAACAACGTTTATTAACGAGAACTGAACTAGCGCTGCGCTGCCGGAGCTCTCCTTATATTTGCTCCGGCAGACGCACCGCCCACTGACAGGGATTCAAAACTCCCGCCGAAAGGATCTTCAGCCAATCCCAGGCGGATGTCCTTATAAGGACATAACACTCCTCCCCCCTAGTTCTTAGTCTGTCCATCAAGGGAAAAAGTCACTGAGGTACGCAGGACGTCTGCGTACTCGCCTAGACCTGCGCAGTCCATTCGCTGGCTGAAACCCTTCCTGATCGGAGGGTGCTCTCTTGGCTCCGGGCTTCTTCACTGGAGCCGAGTTGGATCTGGCCGTCGAGGATGCGGGCGATGCTCCCGAACCTCCGGCTGGGTCGTGGACCTCCGCCTGCGGGTGATGCTGGTCTTCTTCGTTCCCGCTCGAGCCATGAAAACGCCGGCGCGGATCCTTGCCCTCGACCGGTCCGGAACTCCTGAGCCACGGTAGGTCCCTGGGTCTCCCTTTGGTTCCCACTGGGTCGGGGTCACACTGGTCCGGACTTGGGTGTGAGTCTGGCGGTGGTTGTTGGGTTAGGCCCCCGGGTTCTCCAGTTGAGTCCGATCCACTCCCGGGGCGGCAGGTGGTTCAGGTTGGTGAAGGGCCGGCTTTGCTGGGGTGGTGTAGGCCTCCTTCGCAGGGGTGGTGTAGGCCCTCTCTGCAAGGTTGGCGCCGCCGGGGTGGCTGCTGCTTCTCGCGGCCTCCTCTGTAGGGGTGGTGTAAGCCTTCTCTGCAGGGTTGCTGTGGCGGTCGCCGATTCTCGCCGTTGGGGTGTTCGCCCTGGTTGGGCTGGTGCAGGCCTCCCCTGCTGGGGTGGTGGAGGCCTTCCTCGCAGGGTTGGTCTTCTGCGTGGTCTGGCTGTTGCTGGGGTGCCCTCCGGTGTGCTGGATGGAGATCCCCCTCCCTGGAGTGTCGGTCACCTACTTCACAGGGTTGATGTTGGCCTCCCCTGCTCGGTTGTCCCCGGTCTACTCGGCTACTGTCGTCAGGGGGTAGGTCTTGGGCATTGGGGTGTCGACTGCCCTGGCTCAGATCTGGCTTGGCCGGGCATTGGTGCGCCCGCTCCTCCAGGATGTTGTAGGCCTACCTCGTAGCGGGGGTTTAGGCCTACCTCATAGGGGTGGTTTGGGCCTACCTCGTCGGGGTGGTTTGGGCCTACCTCGTCGGGGTGGTTTAGGCCTACCTCGTCGGGGTGGTTTCCGCCCGATTCCCTCCACCTTTTGCAGAGCTGGTCGATGTGACGTCTCATGACCTGTCCATCTTCCAGCTCAACCCAGTAGGATTTCGGGCCAGTTGTGCTGTGTACTGTTGCTTTAAGCCATTTTGGCGAGCCGTGAAAATTGAGCGCTAAAATGGCATCGCCGATGGCAAAATGGTGGAGTTGGCAGCTAGCGGTGGCAGGCACCCCAGAATTGTATTGTGGGTGCAGTCTGTCCAGGGGTGACCGGAGTCTTCTGCCCATCAAAAGTTCGGCAGGGCACTTCCTTGTGGTAGAGTGCGGTGTGATGTGCTGAGTGAGCAGAAAGGTGTTGATGCGCTCATGCCAGTCTCCCGGGCCCATCTTGGTGAGTGCCTCTTTGGTGAGCCTCACCATCCATTCAGCCTGTCCATTTCTGTCCGGTCTGTAAGGGGCAGAGAGGGCATGGCGGATGCCCAGGCCTGCCAGGAAAGCTTCCATGGGGATGGACGTAAGTTGGGGACCATTGTCGGAAACCAAAACGTCCGGAAGCCCGTGAGTTGCGAAGAGCTGGCGGAGAGCGCAGATTGTGGCTTCAGTTGTGGTAGATGCCATGGGGATGACCTCGAGCCATTTCGAGAAGGCATCGACCACGATGAGAAGGTGGCGCCCCTGGATCAGACCCGTGAAGTCTATGTGGATCCGAGACCAGGGGGAGCTAGGAGCCTCCCAAGGCGTCGGGTCTGATTGTGGCGGCGCTGCTCTGACTTCTTGGCACGGGCTACACCTGGTGACCCATTGTTCAATGTCTTTGTCCAGTGATGGCCACCAGATGTAGCTCCATGCCAGGGCTTTCATCCGGACAATGCCTGGGTGTCCTTTATGGAGAGCCGCAAGCGTCTTTCGTTGGAGAATGCTGGGAATCAGCACCTTGTCTCCCCATAGCAAGCAGCCGCTCATGGTGGACAGCTCCCCTTGCTTGTGGCTGAACGGGCTGAAGTCGTCGCTATTGATTTGTGCCGGCCATCCCCTCAGGATCAGGACTGGACTTGGCGGAGGATGGGGTCGTTCTGCGTGTGTGTGGCCACGTTGGCAGATGTGACCGGACAGCTGCTGTCGTTGTCAATGTGCAGCAGCTCAAGTGTGGGAGCCGGGTCTTCAACGGCTTTTGCAGACGGGCATCTGCTTAGTGTGTCGGCGTTTGCAATAGACTTTCCAGGCTGATGGACAAGTCTATACGGATAGCCGGCAAGAAAAATGGCCCAGCGAGTCATTCGAGGTGACATGAAGGCGGGGGAGGAGGCCCAGAAGTGGCTTGTGATCGGTGACAATGGTGAAACAACGTCCATAGAGGTATTCGTGGAAACGCTTCACCCCTGCGACAATAGCCAACGCCTCTTTGTCCAGTTGGCTGTAGTTGCGCTCAGCGCTGGACATAGTCTTGGAGAAATAGGAGATGGGGGCTTCACAGCCGGTAGGCAGTTCATGGCCGAGGACAGCGCCGACTCCGTAAGGTGAAGCGTCGCAGGTGAGCCTGATGGGCAGCGTCTCATTGTATTGAATGAGAACGCTGTTGGATGTCAAAAGTTGTTTGACGGCTCGAAAAGCAGATTCCTCCTCGCGGCCCCACCTCCAGGAAGCCGCCTTTGCCAGTAAGCGATGTAGTGGCTCAGCAACTGTGGCTTTCTGTTGAAGGAAGATTGCATAGAAGTTAAGCAATCCAAGGAAAGCCTGAAGCTCCACTTTATTTTTGGGGCTGGGCACTTCATGGATAGCTTTAACTTTTGATTTGGTGGGGTGGATGCCAGAACTATCTATGAGATAGCCCAGGAACTCGACTTCCTGTACTCCAATGATGCACTTGTCCCGTCTGACTCTCAAGCCCTTCTCTCTGAACCGCTGGAGTACAAGCCTCAGCCGGTCAAAGAGTTGTGCCTTTGAGTCCCCGGAGATGAGTACATCATCGAAGTAAGGCACTACCCCTGGAACGCCTTGGAGAAGGTGTTCCATCATCAATTGGAAAATTCCTGGGGCGGCACTGACTCCAAACTGGAGACAGTTACACTTAAATGCCCCCTTATGGGTGACAATTGTTTGAGCCTCCGCCGTTTGTTGATCAACTGGCAGTTGCTGGTAAGCCTGGGCCAGATCCAGTTTTGCAAAAATTTTGCCCTTGCCGAGTGAGTGCAGCAAATGCTGCACTACTGGCACAGAGTATGCGCTCTGCTGCAACGCCTTGTTGATTGTCACCTTGTAATCAGCGCAGATGCGCACAGATCCATCCTGCTTCATTGGGGTCACAATGGGAGTCTCCCATGAAGCATGATCGATGGGTTCGAGGATGCCTTGGGCAATCAGCTTATCAAGCTGAGCATCTACTTTGGACCGCAAGGCGAATGGAACCCGGCGGGGCTTGAGCCGAATAGGGGTCACCCCCTTGTCCAGATTAAAGGAGATGGGTTTCCCTGTGAAGGTCCCTAACTTACCATCGAAGACTTCTTGGAACTCTCCGATGAGTGAGTCGAGTTCGCCTGCACTAATCTGGTAGATGCCTCCAATAGAAAGCCCCAACGGCTGGAAACACTCCACGCTTAGCAGGGTCAGGCGGCTATGCTCCACGACGGTGATTGGGAGCTGGCCCCGGAACTGTTTGAAGGTGATTTGAAGGCTGGTCCTTCCAAGGATGCCGATGGGATTCCCGCCAAAATCCACCAGTCTGGAGTGTAGGGGCTCAAGTTGGCGCCTGGTTAGTGCCGGCTTCAGTCTCTTCACTTGGTGCCAGTCAATGATGGAATAGACGGAGCCAGAGTCTACCTCCATCTTGCATGGCAAGCCTTCGGCCAACAGTGTCACATGGAATTTGGTGGCACTGTTGTTGCAGGTGTGGGCGATAGTCGTTTGATTTACCGCACCGCCTTGCGAATCATTGCGATCGTCGCATCTGTGCTGGAATGCGGACCGTTTGGATGTCCTCTGGGTATCGTGGCGATTTTCAGGATTCTGGGGCCTGATCTACTCGGGAACCGGATCAGTGGCTCTGCATGCCTCAGCGATGTGCCCCTTCTTCAAACAACGTCGGCAGGTTGCGTCACGCCAGCGGCAGGATTGGCGGGGATGGTTTCCCTTGCAACTGCCGCACTGATCGTTGCGGCGGCCATCTTTTTGAATTTCCCGCCTTGATGGGCGGGAAACTTTGAAAACCGTCATCTCCCCCTCTGAATCCGATGGAGTGGCGGAGTCTTCGGATGACTCTGGGGTCGACTTGCGGATCCTCGTGCTTGGAGCATTTCGGCGGCTGTTTGTTCTGATGTTTCAGCAACCGTAGCCTCCTTGAGAACGTCTTTCAGGGAAAGTCTTTTCCTGCTTAGAAATTTCTTTTGGAGGCTTGCATCTCTCATCCCGAACACGATTCCGTCGTGCAAGGCATTATCAACGTTTTCAAACTCGCAGTTTGCTGCGAGTTGACGTAATGCCGCCACAAAATCTTTGATAGATTCGCCTTCCTTCTGATTGCGTTGGCGGAAGGTGAACCGATTCGAGATGGGGGTGCCCGTGGGGGCATAGTGGTCTTGCAGGGCAGCCTGTAGATCCACCCAGGACATGACTTCAATGTCCCTGAGTACGACGAGGTTGACGGCGAGCTCCAGGACATCGGTTCCACAGTGAGCTAGGAAGAGAGCCCTCTTCCGCTCGTCGTCCAGATTGTTGTAGCCATTTCCCCGAAGGAATTGGCGGAAACGGATCATATAGGAGCTCCATTTCTCCCGGCCGGGGTTGAATGGAGCAAGCGAGGCGAACGGCGCTTGCAGCGTTGCCATCTCTCAGACCGCGGCGAGTGACTTCAGCTCGGAATGGCGATCGTGCCACGCGGTTGGTTCTTCTCTAGTCCTTCGTCGCCAGTGTTAGATCGGTGCAGGAAGAAGATGAGACCAGCAGAGTTCAAGTAACAACGTTTATTAACGAGAACTGAACTAGCGCTGCACTGCCGGAGCTCTCCTTATATTTGCTCCGGCAGACGCACCGCCCACTGACAGGGATTCAAAACTCCCGCCGAAAGGATCTTCAGCCAATCCCAGGCGGATGTCCTTATAAGGACATAACAGTTTTCTTCTTCCTTAAATACTGGATATAATCTACTTTCGGTCTGCATTTCCTGCGTCGAATGAGGAGAGCACATCTTTCTCCTTCTGTCCTGGCCACATTTTACAGAGGCATAATTGAGAGTGTTTTAACAAACTGCATCACTGTTTGATTTGGTGGCAACAGTGCCTCAGATAGAAAGTCCATATAGAGAGAAGTAAGAACAGCCAAGAAGATTATAGGAAACTCACTTCCTGTTATTCAGGATATTGCTTATAAGCATTATGTGCTGAGAACTCAAAGCACTGTTGGAGACTCCACACACCCACTTCACAGTCTATTTCTGTTGCTCCCCTCTGGGAGGAGGTTTTGAAGTATTTCTAGCAGGACTACCAGATTCTCTAACAGCTTTGTTCCCTCTGCCATCCGTCTGGTAAACTCACAAGACTCTTTTTTCTCTCCATGTACATCCAGACTAGACTGTGTTATTTCTCTGTGTCATATGTACCAGTATGTATGTACGTACGTACGTATGTATGTATGTATGTATGTATGTATGTATTTATTTATTTTGCCATGTATTTGCTTATGTAGTGTATATTGGAGATGGTGAACCTTTGAGAGCTGTATGCAATGAAATTTCATTTTAATGTATGCCACTCAGTGTATGTTCAAAGTGACAATAAAGTTATTCTTCTGATAACATCTGATGAAGTGAGCTATAGCTTGCAAAATGTATGCCTTTTAATAATATTCATTAATCAAAAAAATCCAATTTTTGCTATCCAATTTTTTTTGTCTTTCTAACTGACAATTGTTACGTCTGGAGTGTTAAGGGGCAGGTGCTTGTCTGTTTGAATTCTAAAGTGCCAGAGCACTTTAGCTTCTTTTTCTATTACTTTGTCAATTTTGTGCTCCCAGCAGTTCTAGTTTACAGGCAATATATTTCTTGTGATATTCCAATGTGTTATTGTTGCTACTTTGTTATGCCATCACTTGTTGTCAATCTGTGAGAGCTTCTTGTAGTTCACAATGTGGTCCACCCTTTTCAGCTTCTTTTCAGAGGTGGCATCTGCTTTCTGCTGGTGTCTTCTCAATTCCTGCTTTATATGTGTTGGGGGAAATGCAGCTGAATTCGTGTTTGACCAGGAAAATCCATCCTTGATATATTCTCAAATCATAGCACCTGGGAAATAAATACCTCCTTTGCACTGACTCTGAGATGGAATTGTTTCAGCTGTAAGAAATAAATATTTGCTAATTTGATTCAGAAAATAAAATGGTATGAATATTTAAAGATCTTGGAAACCTGACTCCATTACAACTCTTCTCTAAGCAAAGTTCAGCTGAAAATGTATAACTTGCTAATCAGGGTAGGGAGGTCAGACCTCTACTTTTGCTATGATTACCTGATACCAGTTACCTCATCAGTGCATTAAGGAACTGCAAAGTTCTAACTACAGAGGCTTTATTTCCTCCCGTAGTGAATTAGTTATCTGACTGCTGGGCTAGAGTGGGAAAGTAACCTAAGAAACTCTACTTTCAGAACCATCATGGACCCAAGGGAAATGAGCACTGGAGGCATGAGGCAAAGAAGCTCCCAGGAGCAGACCAGGGGAGAAGAGGAAACACAATTACTCAATGGTAAGGAGGCCTTTAAGGGGAATGGACGATATACTTTGTTGCACAAATGGGGGGGTATCCTTGATGTGGATAAATTATCGGGATTGTCAGTTAGGTCTTGGAATTAGGTAGTACTATGTAGAGATTAGCATTTTGGGACCCACAGCAAACAGCCTTATATTACTTTACTAGAGAGTTACGTAACATCCCCCAAATGTTTGGAGTTCAATCCCAAGAATCTTCTGCCATTCTAAACCCCCACTAAAAAAACTGCAGAACTTGTAGTAAAAGGAATAGTGTATGTAATATGTATTCTCCTTAATACACATTTTCACAAAGTAATTGTAGGGATGGAAGGGATTTTGGAACAGGAGATGATCAAATGTACATTACAGGAAGAGGAAAATAGGGGGAAGTTATACCAAAGGGTTCTACAGAAAGGATGGCAGATGCAATCTTTAATCATTTCCAGATGTGATGGAATGTAGTAAGGAGCTGGATTCCTAGGAGGGAAGGGGTAAGGAGACAGTTCAGTCCAGACATTATATGTGGGAGAAAAAGGCTGAAGACAGCCCCTCCCTATTGTAGATGTAGATAGTAGAGTCCAGGATTTGGCAAGATTCTGTCTGAATCGTGCCAGGTTTGAAATAATAAACTCAGCTGGGAAGAATCACTGCAGGTCATTCTTGGTTTTGGGCCTGACAGCAACCTGTGAAGTGGAGCAGAGAGGCAAGCATCCGATAATGGTTGATGCACACATCAATAAGAAATAATATGGAACATTATGACAAAAAAAGCCAAGAGTTTTGCATGAAGAGCAGGTGTGCCTTTATTTTTTGTTCAGTCTTCAAAGACAAAACAATGAGAGCATTTAGTTGAAGAGAAACAAGGAACACCTTAATTAATTGACTAGTTACAAAGAAAACATTTCACATTTTTCATCAGCTCCTTTTTAATGAACCGATTGTCTTGGGCCCATTCTAAAAGGGTTACTCAGAATTGCACATTTATATACTTAACATTGCATTTGAGAAAAATTGGTAAGAAGTTTCTCAATTAACAAATAGAGTTTCCTATCATTCTCCTATCATTCTTCCTATCATTGCTCCGAGCACCTTTTTTTTCTTTTTTTTAAAAAAAGAAATTTATTAAATTTCCAAAGATTAAAATACACAGTACAAAAAGAAACATAATACACACACAAAAAAAGCAAGAAACACACACACACACACACACACACCCAAAAAATATAAACAACCAAAAACAAACATATCAAAATTTCAATACTAATAACAACTTTTCTGCATTGGTATCTCTAACCTATTTAACCTCTTTACACAAATTATGCTTCTAAATATCTCTATCTTAAACTTACATCTTTATTGAAATTATCTTGATTTCTATTTACAGTTCAATCTCATAACAAAAACATCCCTCTCCTTCATTTCCATAGATAATCTGTCGTTCTCTGCACATTCGTATATATTTTTTCTTATGATTTTATCTAGAGGGGTGTCTGGTTGTTTCCAACTTTGTGCCAAGCGCCTTTCCATGTTAGTTTATATACAAGTAGTCTTCAAAGTACGAAAACAATTGGACCAAAAATTTCTATTGCCAAGCAAAGCAGTTGTTAAGTGAGTTTTGCCCCATTTTATGACCTTTCTTGCCAATGTTAAATGAATCACTGCAATTGTTAGTAACACTGTTGTTAGGTGAATCTGCCTTCCCCATTGACTTTGCTTGTCAGAGGGTCGCAAAAGAGGATCTAATGACCTCAGTACACTGCAACCGTTAAATACATGCCAGTTGCTAAATGTCTAAATTTTAATCCCATGTCCATGGGGATGCTGCAATGATTGTAAGTGTGAAAAATGGTCATAGGTCATTTTTTTCAGTCCCATTGTAACAGTCACTAAATGAATGGTTGTAAGTTGAGGACTACCTATACTACACTCAAATATTTGTCAGAAGTACTAGCAATATTCCTTCCTCCATATCTACTAAAATGATATAATGTTTTATGCTGCTTTACTTGGTAATGAAGCAAAATAGACTTGTAGAATAAACACAGACTTCCATATCTGTTGGTTAAAAGAGGTTACTATAGTGTGGAAATCTGTTTTTTAAAAAGACTACAAAAGTGAATAAAAACATGCCATATAAAATACTTAAGAAACCTGTTAGAGATAGTTTTGGATTTGCTTTTTCCCTCTAAAGGAAAGAGAATGCGAAAAGTGGAGAAACGAATGCTTGAAATTTGGAGTAGTAATTTAGAACAAAAAACTCTGTACAATGGGAAGATGTTAAGAGTTTGTAGCAATCCAACCAGCACACAAGTATATAATTCACCAGGATTCATTTATAGAAGAAACTTGTTTATATACAATAATATAAAACATGATGCATGTATATGATACCCATACAGCTCTTGCAAGAAGCAGAAGTAGAAGCAGAAATCACATGAGTACATAAGCCCAGAATCAATATTGCAAGGACAAACCAACTCTTATACAGGTCCCATTGGCTGACTTCTTGTTATGGCTATTCCAGTTTATAAATTCTTATATACTGACAAAAGATTTCTGTCTAAGCCAAGCAATGAACTGACTTCCTCCATTCATCCCATGTCAAAGTATGCTTTTAAAGTAAAGCTGTTTCTAATTCTCTAGGAGAAGCTAAACACCTGGAGAAAATCACTGCCCACATCCAATGGAAGAGACACCTGGAGGTAATAATAGATATTAGAATAGGTAATAATAAAAGCAGGTGGACTAGAGAAACAAATATTCTCCCTAAATGATGAATTATCAAGAATGATGAAAATGGTCAATTCTATGTCTCCACGGTCACATGGTCTCTATCCTTGTCATTAGGTATTAGGTCCTGTATGTTTGTTAGGCTTTCTGGGCAAGGAAGCTTCTGTAACAGAACAAAGAAGGGAAGCAACCGGACAATGAGTAACACACACAGTTCTAGCTAATTGATTGAGGAGAGCTGGCCACTGCATGAGGCAATCTAAGTTGTGATTAGTTGCTGTGAGAGTAAAGGGGGAGTTTCCTTGTGTCCCACCTTTTTCCTCTGGGTGCCCTGTGTACTGTCTGCAATTTACCTCATGATGTTCCTACTGTAAATATATTTGTTTATATAAAACTGCAAGTTCGTGTCAGCATCTCTGACTCCATTTGGACATCATCTGTGCAATTCCCTGACAGTGTCCATCACCTAAATGCATTCTAGGAATCTATCTATGACAGGCCTGGGCATCATTAAATTCCCTCTGTTTTGTTGGTAGGTAATGAAGGCGAAGGTACTAGAACAGGTACACAGTCAACTGAGTGACCTCTTGGACAAGACCTTGGAAGAAGCAGCTCATTCCAGACCCCAGCAATTGAGTGTGGTCCCAGCAAAGAAGCAAAGCAGGTGGAAGAGGTTCCTCGCAATTGATTTTAGAACAGGGATGGGGAAAATGGAGTCAGCAGACAGTGCTGGCTCAATGGCCTTGAAACAGAGATGAGCACTGCCTCCTTTAGTCATCAATGACTGTGGAGTAAAATCCTCAGGGACTCTCACCTTTACCCCTCTTCCCAGAGGTGAGAAGGGTTTTGAGAGATATATTAAATATTACCTGCTTTGAAATCTTATCTTGCAGAGAGAAGGGTCAGCTACTGAAGAAGAAAGTCTTTGTCCCTCAACAGTCCTTGTATGAGTAAGTAGGCCTGGCCATGATATGATAAGACTTAGACAGAGGGACAATGTGCAAAGTAGCCAGATCTCTAAGGCCTCAGACTCCAAAGGCCTCAGGTTCCAACTGATACTCCACAGCTGATGAAAAACAAGTTGGAAATAGCCCGATATGAGCATGCTCCATAGCAACACAATGCTGAGACTCTTTGGTGAGTGCCAGGAGAGTATGAAAAGAATAGATATTGCGGGAAACAAAAAGAAGTATTTTTGAAAGGATTAGGTTGATTAGCTGGCTAGCACGATAGTGTTGTGGTCCGCCAGCAGCCTGCGGAGCTGGCAGTGGAGTTGGACAGCAATGAAGCTGAGATAGAACATGGGCCAGTCCTGGAGGCTGGGGAAGGCCCAGATGAGGGCTTTCTGTCAGAGGCAGAGATGGGGCCAGGGCCATCGGGTAGTGTGGTGCGGACTCCAGAGCCTCCCGAGCCTGATAGGAGTGAGGCAGAGCAACAGAAGGAGCCTGTTCCTAATGCATGCATGAGAAGAGCTGCCCGAAGGCAAGAGCAGTTCAAGCAAAGAGGACAACTCAGGAATAGGGCCAAGAGATGATTGGCCCCTCCCATAAGGTTTAAAACAGACCAGCAACGGCGGTTGGGCTTTGCCAGAAAACAACGTTGGTGGCTTCGTCTTCTTCTTCATCTATGTCTTGTATTTATTTTTATCTGTGATTTCTGAACGTTTGCCAAGAAAGGCCTTTGGCAGTTTGCCTAATTGGACCAAGGTTTGAGATAGGATTGAGGAATTTGTGTTGGGAGGAATTTGCTTTAATTTAGTTGAATGATGCTGGGAATGAAGTAATTCTCAGCTGTTCAAATAAAGTTTGTTTGTTTTTTCACTGACTGATTTTCCTACTACTTACTTTGGCCTGGGTCACAACAGATAGTACAAAGAGTTATTGCTAGCATATTAAAATAAGGCTGTTTGTAGTCTCAACAGGAGTGAGTTTCCTCTTTGGTCCTAGGGCTCAATTGCGGTCATATGTTTAAGACTACCTATATATCATAAGAGATGGAACATTCCCCCCCGCCCCCCCCAGCCACTTGAATGTTATTTCTTTTGTACAAGTGAAACTACAAGAAGACGAAATGCAAATCTTTGGGTCCCAGGTTTTGTCTAATGATCTTCAGCTGCCCATCTCTATTACTTATTTGCTGGCAACTTGTCTCTCTTTTACAGCACATTGCTGGAGGTGGAACATTTCCGCACAATCCATCACCTATTTGTGGCCATGCTCTGTATCTTTGTCCTCAAACAAATCATCGTGGATTCCATTGATGAAGGACGGTATGATTCAGAAGAGAGGGTGGGGTAGAAGGCCTGTCCTATGATGTAGGCTAGTTCTGGGGATATGATGCTATTTGTTTTGTGCTAAGGGACACAGTAATAATCTAAAAACATATTTACTTAATCTGTGAATTTAGATTCCATCCAAAGTTTAACAACCTTAGACCCCTACCAAGTCCTTTGGCCCCTGTAGGGAGTCTGATCCTTCTGCATCTCCTCCCAATAGTTGAAATTACAAAGGTTATGAAACAAGGATTATGAAACAAAACAAGGTTATGGAACAAAATGAAGGGGACTGATCATAATTTTTTCAGTTCATTCTAACTCTGTTAGGTCTATTTTGAAGAGTTAACAGGAACCTTCATGAATGTACCTTCTCAAAATAGCAGGACCCATCCCCTTCACTTTTCAGCAATTGTGCCACTGAAAATTGGAGACGCCCCAGAGGAAGCTCAAGGGGTTGCAGTAGAGGAGGAGGGGTATAGGTAATCTGGGGTGCCTATTTTAATTTGAAACATCCTTATCTTTTAGGTAGCATCCTTAGAGCTCTTTTTCTTCTTTGTCTCCCACAGTCTTGTTTTGGATTTCGAGCTCTTTATCACTGGCTTTCGGCAGCTGCCCACAGCACTCTTTGCCTGGCTCTGCATGTTCCTCTACACCTTATTTGTGCCCTACCAGGCCCTGCAAATATGGTCAGGCTGCTTGAAGATGACCAGGTTCCCCAACCTCTTGACGGTCACCTTGGTGTTGCTGGTGCTGCTCTGCCATGCTGCAGTGCTGGGCTTCTTCTCCGTCTATATTGCTGTCTATTGTAACTTGGGAATTGCCTCCCGTAAAATTGTCCTCATGGAGCAGGTATGACACTGGGGCAGCACAAAGAAAAAGGGTGTAAGGGAAAGGTGTTTTTAAACAGAAATGGGGGAAGTTAAGGTTGAACTTTGAACTGAGATTGGATTTATAAAGGAATCCTGGTTGCCCCAGGACTTCTCAGTGTGGAAAGTATAGATAGCAGCAAGTGCTAGAAAACAGGGGTGAAATCTAAAACTTTTTACTACCGGTTCTGTGGACGTAGCTTGGTGTGTATGTGAGGGTAATGTGACTGGGTGGGTGTGGCCATTTTTTTTTTTTACTTTTAAAACCATTTTTTCTACAACCTCTTCGGTGAAGAGGTTATAAAAAAACGCTTTCAGAAGGCTCTGACGATCCCAGCTGAGTTGCCTGATCGGCAGAGACTTTTTTTCTTTTAAATGCCTCTGACAATCAGGCAACTCAGCTAGGATCGTCAGAGGCATTTAAAAGAAAAAAAGGGTTTTTTTTCTTTTAAAAGCCTTTGATGATCCCAGCTGACTTGCGCAATCATCACAGGGTTTTTTTCTTTAACTTTTAAAAGCATTTTTTTGGACGAAGAGGTTCTGGAAAAAATGCTTTTAAAAGTAAAAAAAAAAAAAGCCTCTGATGATCATGCGGCTCAGCTGGGCAGGGGGGGGGCAGCGATTTTGCTATTGGTTCTCCAAACCACCCGCCACCATCGCTACCGGATCGGGTGATCTGGTCTGAACCAGGAGCATTTCACCCCTGTTAGAAAGGCCCCCTGTTGTCAGGGTTTCGGTTTCATTCTCTAGAATAAAGTTGATTTCCAAACATCAGATTTTAGGAAATATTCTCTTTATTGAACAATGCAACCCGTGCCTGGCAACCATGCAGACAGCACTGGCCCCTCTATCCAAAACCCTCCTTTTCCTTTCCCCATTCTCTGCTCCCCATTGGCTGTCTTCCAAATCATTCTTCTCTTATCTCCCTGGTCAGCTCAGAGGTGTGTCACCCCTCCCGTGCGTCTCCCAGGGAACTGAATTCACCAAAAAGGCTTTTCTAGGTGAAATGTCAAACTCTTTCTCATTGCTTCTATGTCAGCCCTGGAACACTGACACCTGTATTCATAAATATATACTTCCATACACAGGCCATATATTTGCCATTGTACAGAGAAGAAATGCCAACCTCACTCTAGGTTTAAGGCAGATTTCTCCTATCTTGGTGTCCTCTAAATGATCTGGACAAACCCCAAATAGCGTCATTAAGGGTAGGCCAGGTTAAATATATATATACTTCACTATACGTTGTCCTGAACAAGATATATGTTGTGAAAATGAGCCTGGTGGCGCAGTGGACTAAGTGCTGTTAAAGTAGCACAAGTTGCCAGCTGCCTGCAATTACTGCAAGTTCAAATCTCACCAGGTTCAAGGTTGACTTAGCCTTCCATCCTTTCACGGTAGGTAAAATGAGGACCTGGATTGTGGGGGTAATAAGTTGACTTTGTATAAAAAGGAACACCGCTTGGGGGGGGGGGTCAAAAGCCCTATTAAGCAGGTATATACCAAAGTATGAAGGCTATTGCTTAACGCATTGTAAGCTGCCTTGAGTCTCCGGAGAAGGGCGGCATATAAATCAAACAATCAATCAATCAAACAAACAAACAAATAGTACATTTTTAAAAATTTTGTGGCAGAAGGTATGGTCGTTAGCAGCCATTGTCATATATGTCATGTACAAATGAGCCATTCTTGCTCATTTCCATCTCTGGCATAGGTCCGGTTCCTGATGAAAAGCTACTCATTTCTGCGAGAATCGATGCCTCCTCTTCTCCATGCCAGGGACCAAGTTGGTGAGTTTGACTTGGAGGCCCTTAGTGATGATTATGATGGCTGTAAGTCACCCCATAGTCCCCAAATTGATTTTTCACCGATTGCAGCATCCTAGTTGTAGCATAATCATGCAACCATTGGCCTCCACATGCTAATTGCTATCACAGACTTTCTCAACGTATGAAACTATTGGATTAGAGTTTCCATTCGCCTGTCAGGGATTGGGTATGGTAGATGTAAGTAGATTTTAAGCATAGCAAAATACTAAGAAAAGTAATACGGATGCAAAGCAAAGGAAACCTCTTGCCTGGGTCAAGTACATTTCCCCATATCCCTCCCCAAATCACAATTTCTCCTATTTGCCAGACTTTATCTTGCTTGAAGAGCTGCAGAACATAGGTGCTTTATTTATTTATCTATCTATTTGTCTTTCTTATCAGGATACAAAGCAGTTCAAAAATTAAAGAAAAAATCTGACACATAGTGCAAGATTTTATTGATTACATTTTTTCTTATACATATCCTTTTGAACCCAAGAAATTGAAGCTTCCTTGCTTGTTGCTTTTGTAGACCAATGGAGACAGATTTTCAAAAAGCTGAATTCTGCATCTTGGTTTTACAGGCACTTTTTGTACATAAGAAGTATCTTAATAAGAAGGGCAATGATGGTACACTAGTTAGAATGCAGTATTGCAAGCTGTAGTTGTCCCTGTGTACTTCCAACTGTTCCTTTGCTTCTTTCCCCCCACACCAGGGAAGATCAGCCCTCCTGAATTCTCCACCTATTTATATTTTCTCTTCTGCCCTACTATGATCTACAGAAAGAGCTATCCAAGGTAATTCATTGCATATTGTCCTTGTCTTTCTGGGCTCCCTGGTATCTCAGCTCTATCAGAAAAAGAGTGGGCAAAATAGACTTCTGGACACCATGCCCCCAGAACAATGGTGTAACCTTTGTATTTCCCAAAAAAAGGGAACGACTCTGTTATATCTCAACTCAATCCCTACTCCTTTTTTTATAGAGATCCATTCATCCGCTGGAATTATGTCATCCGAAAACTGATTGAGGTGAGTGAAACACATTAAGTTTCCATTGGCTGGTTGGTTTTATCTGGCCTCTCTATGAATTAGAAATTGTGCTTGGGGATTATTGGATTTTCTCTTGAGACTGAGCGGATCTGGAAACCCTAAGGGGTCTTAGCTGGCCAAGGTAGTAAATAGCAATTATTTAACAAGCCTTGAGTGACCAAAGGCCACCATTTAAATTCCCCAGAGTTCTCTAGCTTTGAATGAATGAGTTATAACATTTCTCCTGAGTCATCTTTGATGCACTTCCCTAAGAGATGTTCAATTTAAAACTTCAGATCAATGTATATATTTTCACATATCTCCCACAGGAAAAAAGGGTATGAAAGAGAGCAGAGTTGATGGAACTTAGAGCCACTCAGGAAGTGGCTCTAAGTGCCGAAATCTATGACTGGTTGACTAAAACTAAACAGAAGAGGGGCTGGTGTTGGAGGATAACATTTGAGCATTGTAGGATATTAAAATGGTAGCTAAATCCAGCTTCTCAGATAATAGACCAGAAGAAAGTTGTTCTTTAGTCATAACTGAGAGCTAGGAACCAGTATGCCTTGCCAGAACACTGAGATGTCAATAGATCACTAAGGTAGTTTTTTCTCTCTGTCCCACAGTTTCTGGCCAGTATATATTTTTTGAATTTCCTCCTGAAATACTACTTCATCCCTAACGCCAGCAACATGCTTAAGCAGCCCTTCACCATCAAAATCCTGCTGCTTTCCATCTTTGATTCAGTAATACCCGGTATGTGGAAACAATTATGATTTCATTCGTGCAATGGGATTAAGCAGTAATGCTATGGAACTGGGATGTTGACCTCATCCAGTAGAAGAAACAGGAGACCCTCAAACACAATCAGGCTGATTTATAGTATTTTAGAGAAAGTGAAGAGAGACCTACTACAGGTAGTTCTCAACAAACAACCATTTGTTTACTGACCTTCGAAGTTACAAGAGAACTGAAAAAAGTGACTTATAAATTTTAATTGTAAGTTTTTCACACTTACAATTGTTGCAGCATCCCTGCTCACTCCGGCCGCCATATTCGTCACTGCCATGTTCTTCGTGCACGCGCATCCCATTGCCTTGCAAGTCCAGTGGGATGTGCAAGCGTGAAGAACATGGCGACAACGGCAGCAGCTTTTTCCACCGATACTTTTCGGTGGCCTGTGGAGAAAGTGGCTGGGAAAGAAGCCACTTCAGAGGCTTCTTTGCCAGCCACTTTCCAGCAGCAGCAGCTGGCTGGAGGCCACTGAAAACCCCAGTCAGCTTGCCTTCTGGACTCTGGACCAGCTGCCATGGAAAGTAAGCAGGCAGTGGTGGGGGAGGAAGCAGGGCTAGGGCCAGGACCACTAAAGGAGAGCCAGGTGAAGGGAGGCCGGGTAACCATGCCGCTGTGAAGTGGTCGGCCCCTTCCACTGCTGCTGCCTCCTCTGCCTCTTCCTTCTCTCTGCAAACAGAAGTCAGAGAGAAAACGCAGTTGCTTCGGCGGGTGTTTCTCTGTGTTTCCATCAAGTCAGCCAGAGCCCTTCCATGGTGGTTGCTGAAGCTGGCCTGCCTGCAAGGGAAGCGCATGGGGAATAGCAACCCCAAAGCCCTCCCTGTGTGGTTGCTGAAGCCAACCTACCTGCAACGGAAGCGTGCAGGAGATCACTGGCCGGACTATTGAGGAGGATGGGGGTGGGCAGGCAGAGCGCTGCGCTGAGGTCTGTGTGCTCTGGGGCCTCCCGCCCATTTGTGCTTCTGCAAGGCAGAAAGAAAGCCATAAAAGTCTTTGCCTGCATCCTTCTGGGACCTTGTTCTGCTGCAGCAAAGTCCATTCAAACCTTAGTTTACTGAATAAACCAGTCTTTTATAACAACAGCTGTTAATCAATTGCATTAACAGCCGCCAAGAATTCCAAGAAGAGTAACTGAAAACTTACTATGGTTGGCAGAATGCCCAGAAGCAATTTGCAGAAAGCTGATAAAATAAGACACCAAGATATGTAAACTAAGTTGTTCCCTGCAAATTGCTTCTGTCGGCGTTCCTCCTTAAATAGGCTAAGGGAATGGCCAATTAGCCTTATTCTCGAGAAGACCTCCTCCTGAGGAGCCACTCCTGCCTTTTGGCAGCTCTGCATGCCCATTCATCGAGAAGAGGCTCCTCCTCTTTGTCCCCTTCACTTAAGGAAGCTTCTGGAGATTCGGAAGGCCCTGGCTGAATCCCCGCCTCTGGCATCACATCTTCTCCAGCCTCCTCATTGTCTGACTTGAGTGCCAGCTGCACAAGCTGTTGGCACAGCACCACACCAGCCTCCTCACTGCCTGAATCAGCTACTAGCTGCACAGGCTGCATACAGGCCACAACAGACCCTGGTCTTGGCACCAATTCGAGCGTGTCCTCTGCAGACGGCTAAGAGCCCAAAGCTGGTGGCGCCAAGGCAGCCCATGCCTCCTGCTGCTTTGGGCTCAGAGCTGTAAGCCACATCCAGTCAGCGTGCCACAGTGGAGAGAAGCTGCGGAAGTCAGCCCTAGCTAGGAATCTCAAATACAGATGAGAATGAACATTGTGTTTTAGCCAGCGGTAGATCAGCCCCCTGCAAACTCTGTCTCTTGAGGAGCCCAGCCACTCGCCAATCACCAAGTCACCTGGACTCCCAGTGACAGGACGGGGTCCTTCAGGCACTTAGTTTGGCCACCTGTTTAGTAGCTCCAGCCAGTAACTACCACACAAACATTCATTCGCAGTCGTATTTGACATTCCTAGCTGCAGTTTACTTGTGAGCACCATTAGCCGGGAGAGGCAGGGAAAAAGGCCAATGGTGCCCCGTGTGCACATACCTCCTGGGCTTTGCCTGTATACCCTGCCTCTAAAATGGTGAGTTAAAAAAATGAGGCGAGGGGAGGAAAAAAAAGCGATCTATCAGGGCAAGCCAAGCAGTTGCTGCTCCGGGAGGACCTGCACTGTTTGGTCGCTTTTGCTTCCCCTCTGTTAAAGCCCATGCCTCGGGAAAGAGGAGAAAGGAAAGCCTTCAGCCCTGCAGGCGCTGCGAGGGGAACGGCAAGCTTGTGGAGGAGGGGGAAAGAAGAAGAGGGTGAGGTTGCAACAAGAGGTGGGGAAAGAGGAAGGGGCAGTTGTGATGTTGGTGCTCAGGGCCGCAAAGTGGTCTCAAACCCCTTCCTATGCAGGGAAGTGGATGGCTCTATCAGGTTTGCGTGCGCGCACACACATGCATACACACACAAACATGAGAGAAAGGGGGGGGAGAAACAGAGCAATGATAAAGAGAGAGAGATGGGGAAAGAGAGAATTAGGGAGAGAAAGGGAGAAAGATGAGAGGAAGAGAGAGGAAGAAAGAGAGATGAGAGAGAGAAAGAGTTAGGGAGAAAGAGATGAGAGAGAGAAAGAGGGGGGAGAAAGAGAGAGATGAGAAAGAGAGGGAATAGAATAGAATAGAATAACAGACTTAGAAAGGACCTTGGAGGTCTTCTAGTCTAATCCCCTGCTTAGGCAGGAAACTCTACACCATTTCAGACAAGTGGTTATACAACAACTTCTTAAAAATTTCCAGTGTTGGAGCATTTACAACTTCTGTAGGCAAATTGTTCCACTGATTAATTGTTCTGTCAGGAAATTTCTCCTTAGTTCTAAGATGCTTCTTGATTAATTTCCACCCATTGCTTCTTGTCCTACCCTCAGGTACTTTGAAGAATAATTTGACTCCTTCTTCTTTGTGGCCACCCCTGAGATATTGGAACAGTGCTATCATGTCTACCCTAGTCCTTGTCATTAAACTAGACAGACCCAGTTCCTGCAATCGTTCTTCATATGTTTTAGCCTCCAGTCCCCTAATCATCTTTGTTGCTCTTCTCTGCACTCTTTCTAGAGTCTCGACATCTTTTTTACATCGTGGTGACCAAAACTGAATGCAATATCCCAAGCGTGGCCTTACCAAGGCATTATAAAGTGATATTAATACTTCATGTGATCTTGATTCTATCCCTTTGTTTATGCACCCTAGAACTGTTAGATAGGGTGAATGAGGAGACAGGAGACAGGTTGAAGTGAACAACAACTCTTTAATGTACAATGAGAATCCATCAACTTTACAGTCTAACAGCTCTCCTTATATAGCTACCTGCCAAGTGTGTTAGCCAATAATCATCAAGCTTTTTCCCGCTCTAATTTTCCCTCCAAAATTAGATACATAACACTCCTCCCCTTCCAGAAGGCATTTTACCAACTATTTACATACGTAATCACACAAATGACTAGGTGTTCCCTAAGTCGACTTGACCTGCACAATTCAGTTTGAGGCAGAGATTTGGGCTGGTCAGAGACACCCTTTGTCTCTCCCAGCCCAGCCAATGGAACCTCCTGGAATTTCTTATGGGCGTCACCCATTTCAGATGGGCCTGGCTTCTCGTGGAGGCGGCCCTGGAGACCGAAGTCATCAGGCAAGGCTTCTGGCCACTTCGGGCTTGAGTTAGCTGTTGGATGAATGATTGGTAAGTCAGGGACTGGGTTGTATTTGTTGTACTCTGGTTCGTCAAGCTCTGCCTAGGCAATACGCTTTCTTAGCTGATCAATATGCCTTCACCATACCTTCCCATTACTAACTTCCACAATACTGTATATGACCAGGGCCTGGTGATTTCACGAATATGCCCAGCTACCCAAAGGGGACCCTCCGCATAATTCCTTGCGAATACAGCGGACCCTATGGGGAAACTCCTGGTCCTATTTTTGGCCTCCATATACCCCTCAGGGGAGTAATTGGGATGGAGCCTATCTAGGGTGCAGCAGAGTCGTTGACCCATTAGGAGCTCTGTTGGGCTTCTTCCCATTGCCTTTCACGGTGTAATGTGTTGTGCCACTAGAAAAGTGTCAATCCTGGCCTGCCAATCTCCTGGACCTAGTTTGGCCAAGGCCTCTTTGGCCAATCTGATCATCCTTTCAGCTTGACCATTACTGGCCAGATGGAAAGATGCTGTGAGGGCATGTTGGACCCCTATTTCGGCCAACTACCCCTCAAATTGCATTGCTGTAAGTTGAGGCCCATTTTCAGAGACCAGGGTGTCTGGTAGGCCATGCATGGCAAATAGCCTCCGGAGTGGTGGAGTGCATCCTTTCAGCTTGACCATTACTGGCTGGATGGAAAGGTGCCGTGACAGCATGTTGGACCTCTATTTCGGCCAAGTACCCCTCAAATTGCGTTGCTGTAAGTTGAGGCCCATTGTCAGAGACCAGGGTATCTGGTAGGCCATGCATGGCAAATAGCCCCTCCGCAGTGGTGGAGTGCATCAGGATGACCTCCAGCCACTTAGAATAAGTGTCCACTACAATCAGAAATGTTTGGCCATGGAATGGTCCCGCAAAGTCAATGTGAATGCGCGACCAGGGTGCTTGGGGCCTTTCCCACTCTTTGGTCTGGGCTACCAGGGGAGCTGGACGAGACTCTTGACAGGGAGTACACTTAGCCACCCACTCAGCAATACAATTGTCCATATGTATACCATATTCCATATGTATACCATATTATACCATATGCACACCATAAATAGCTTCTCGCCAATCCCTTCATTCTAACAATACCAGGATGGCCAATATGTAATGTAGCCAATACTGTTTCCCTTAGTCAAGGTGGAATTGTGACCTGTCCCCCCTAGTAAACAGCCCCCTTGTGTAGACAGTTCGTGTTGTTTACAGACAAACAGTTTGAATTCCTCACCAACGGGCCATTTGGCCATCCCCTATGCACTCAGGTAATAACAGTTCTCAACATAGAGTCTTTAGCAGAGGCCCTCGTGACTTCAGCAGAAGTGAAAGGGCCAGAGTCCATAGAGTCAATAAGCAAAACAGGGATACCTGGAGTCGGGATCTCCAGCAAATTCGGCAGTGGGCACCTACTGAGAGCATCGGCTCCAGGTCAATGGACAAGTCGGTATGAGTAGGCAACCAGAAAAATAGCCCACTAGTAAGACAGGGGGACATGGCCACTAGGGTGGGGCGATCCCCAGCCAAAAGTCCTAGCAGAGGTTGGTGATCAGTAATGAGTTTAAAAGTCCTTCCAAACAGATACTCATGTGGGAAATGTGTGTGGGTGTGGGAAAAATAGGCAACAGGGGCTTCCAGTCCAATCGGCAGTCTGTGACTCAAAACAGCCCCAACGCCAAAAGGAGAGGCGTTGCAGACGAGGACAAGGGAAAGCAGATCATTGTGTTGGATAAGGAGGCTGTCAGCTGAGAGGAGTCTTTTGACAACTGCAAACCCTGCGGCTTCCGCCCTACCCCAAATCCACAAAGACTTTTTGGCCAATAGTTTGTGGAGTGGTTCGGCTACTGTGGCTTTGTCTTTCAAGAAAATAGAACAAAAGTTTAAAAGTTCCAGGAATGCCTGCAGTTCCGCCCAGTTTGTTGGTATAGGGGCGTTGTGAATAGCCCGGACTTTGCTCTCTGTGGAGTGGATACCAGTCCCATCGATCTTGTACCATAGAAACTCAACTGTGGGTACAGCAATCTGGCATTTGTCCCTTTTAACTTGTAGTCCCGCATTCCTGAATATAGTCAGCACTCCCCTCAATCGATCCCGCAGCTGTTGCTCATCTGCTGTGGTGACTAAAACATCATCGAAATAGGGTACAATGCCTGTTGCAGTCCTTGAAACAGGCGTTCCATGACACTTTGAAACAGTCCAGGGGCAACGCTAACTCCGAATTGCAGCCTGGTGCACTTGAAGGCACCTCTATGCATTACTATAGTATGTGCTTCCATGGTAGCGTCAACTACCTGCAGTTGCTGGTACGCCTGGGCAAGGTCTAACTTAGCGAAAACCTTGCTGGGACCCAGGGAATGGAATAGGTGTTACACAATAGGGACAGGATAGGCACTCTGCTGTAGGGCTTTATTGAAGGTGCACTTATAGTTGGCACATATACGCACAGACCTGTCAGATTCAATTCGGGATCTCCCATTTTACATGGTCGACCAGCACTAGTATACCCTGACTTATGAACTTGTCCAGCTCCTGGTCTATCTTAGGTTTAAGTGCAATGGCACCCTCCTCATTTTCAGCCTAATGGGGGCTATCTGGGGGTCCAGATTAAAAGAAATAGGAGTCCCCACATACTTGCCGAGGCAGTTGTCAAAAACGTCCTGGAATTCGTGGAGCAGGTCATCTGTCAGGCTGCTGGTGATGGAATGGATACCGGTCACTTCCATGCCCAGGGCCTTGAACCAATCGAGTCTGAGAAGGCTTGGCAGATGTCCGCTGACCACGGTGATTGGCAATTGCTCGTTGAACTTGCCGAATTTCACCTGGAATGTCCCATAGCCTTCCACAGGGATGCATTTTCCGTGGTAATCATTCAGCCTTAGACTCTGACATTTCAGCTGGTGTTTCTGCAGTTTCGGAATTGCCGCCTTTAGTTCAACCCAGGACATGATTGTGATAGACGAGCCGGTGTCTATCTCCATTTGGCATGGCAATCCCTCAATCTCAACTGTCCCATGCAGCTTCTCTCTGGGGATGTGGTAGCCTGGCCAATGTGAGTCTGGAATGTCTTGGGGAGTTTAGAATAGGCGCTTCTCCTCTGAAGGTTGTCCCCATCCCTCTTGGGGGGTCATGGTTGGCCAGCCTGGCTGGTAGGCATTCGCTGCCTGTGATTGGACGGTTGAGTCGCCCTGCAGACTCGTGCCAAATGCCCTTTCTTATTGCAGTGCCTGAAAATGGATCTTTGAAATGGCATGTCTGTCTCTAGTGAATAACCCCACCGCTAGCATAGCTCTGCTTCCGGTCATCATTATCATTCTGCCTCATGCTTTCTGTTTTGATTGAATACTTCTTCCTCACTTTCTTCAGTGGTGTCAGGTTGAGCTGATTCACTATGGATGGGGGTAGTTTTTTGTGCTACCTGGAGTGGTGCTTGCCGCTGCAGAGACTCTGCTGCTTTATTCGACGATTCATGTGCCCTGGCTTCGTCTAGGGCAATGTGGATGGTGAGGTTTGTCTTGGCCAGCAGTCGCCTCTGGAGGCGAATGTCCTTGACCCCACAGATTAGTTGATCTAGGAGAATATCATCTAGATCATGGTACTTGCAATGCGTGGCAGCCTTGCGTAGCGCCACCATGTATGTATTTATAGACTCGCTGTCCCTCTGGAGTCTTTGCCGAAACTCATAGTGCTGAACAAATTTGGATGGCATCGGGGCATAGTGTGTCCTCAACGTGGTCTGCAGGACCTGCCAGGGTACAGACTGCACTGGAGTTGGCTCTGACAGCGATTTGGCTGTGTCAAACACTTTGTGACCCCAGTGGCTCAAGAAGAGGGCTCGCTTCCGATTGTTGGACAGTCCTTGGAGGTTATTTGCTTCGAGGAAGCATTCAAACCACGCCACGTACTATCCCCATTTTTCTTTCCCAGGATCAAACGGCGTTTAGGGTGCGAAGGCAGACATTGCTCTGCTGTGTTCGGCTTGTGCAGATTTTCCCGCCTGACTGGATTCAGTTGTCAGCTTTTTTTTTTTTTGTGCTACTTGTCTACCTCAATCCCACCTTCATCACCAGTATCAGATAGAGCGAATGATGAGCTAGGATCCAGGTCGAAGTGAACAACAACTCTTAATGTACAGTGAGAATCCAGCAACTTTACAGTCTAACAGCTCTCCTTATATAGCTATTTACCAAGTGTGTTAGCCAATGAACATCAAGCTTTTTCCCGCTCTAATTTTCCCTCCAAAATTAGATACATAACAAAACTATGTTGCCTTTTTTGGCAGCTGCTGCACACTGCTGGTTCATATTTAAATGAATGTCCACTAGGACTCCAAGATCCCTCTCAGTCACCACTATTGAGCAAGGTAGCACCTATACTGCACCTGTGCAGTAAGATGAGAAAGAGGTGAGATGAGAAAAAATAAGAGAAAGAGAGAAATGGGAGACAGAGAGGGAGAGAGAAAGAGAGAGATGAGAGACAGAGAGAGGGAGGGAGGGAGAAAGAGAGAGAGAGATGAGAAAGAGAGGGAAGGACAAAGAAAGATGAGACATAAGAGATAAGAGAAAGATGAGAGAGAAAGAGAGAGCGAAAAAGAGAGAGATGAGAGAGGGAGAGAGGGAAAAAGAGATGAGAAACAGAAAGAGATGATAGAGAAAGAGAGAGAGAGAATCCTGTTTAAGTGAACCTTGTGGTCGTTAAGTGAACACTGTGGTTGTTAAACAAGTCCATTTCCCCAATGGGCATTTTTAAAGGAAACCAGAAGGAATTGTTGGAAACTGGCAAAAAACATACAAAACCTCAATTACATGACTGTGTGGGATATTGGTGTGTGGTGTGTGTGTGTGTGTGGGTGTTTATGCATGCATGGCTGTCAAAACTCCAAAAACAGGACAAGTAGCTCTGGGGAGGTCAGTTGTAAATTAGAACACTTGCTAAGCAACTGGCCATTAAGTGATATTTAAATTTTATTAGATGGAACAGAGAAGGGTTGGACAATGAGTAAGAACACACAGTTCTAGCTAATTGGTTGAAGAGAACTGGCCATTGCATGAGGGAATCTGAATTGTAATCGGTTGCTGTGAGAGTAAAGGGGGAGTTTCCTTGTTTCCCGCCTTTTTCCTCTGGGTGCTATGTGTGCTGTCTGAGATTTACCTCATGATGTTTCTGCTGTTTTGATTTACCTGATGGGGCTCCTGTTTTCCTATCTTATTTACTGTAAATATATTTATTTATATAAAACTGGTATATATCAGCCTCTCTGACTCCAGTTGGACACTGACTGCACAATTCCCTGACAAAAAAACATAGGCAAGGCCATTCTGCTCTTCTGCCACTTGGCTATCCCAAAAGTATTTTTCAAAAGGCAATTGGATTTTCTTTAAAAACTTTAATTTTTCATCCAAAAAGCTTCTTCAGTTCATTTTCAGGATGAACTTCTTGGATGAGAAGTGAAACTTTGGAGAACCATGACCTGAATGATTCAGAATCTCTATAGACATTCCATTAGGATACTACTAACCTAAAAGTCTAACTTGAGTTGCAATTGTCTGTCTTAAATTTGTAACAATAATTGAGTTTTTAATCTCTGGGAAGAACTAATGTATTTCTTTACCTCCCTCATTCAGGGGCAACTTTTCTATTCCTTATATCCTATTCCTTCATGGAGTGCTGGCTAAACTTATTTGCTGAGATCCTGCGCTTTGCAGACCGTTCTTTCTACAAGGTGATAACAAGGGGTGGGGGAGGTTGCAAGAAAGATATGGGGAGTCTGGATTTCATTCCTCATGACATACTTGAATGGTCCATTGGCCATGAAGAACAGTTTCAAAAACATCGCAAAGAGTTCTGAGAGGTTATGGCTCTGGAAGAAAAGCATATTTCAACTTGCTAAAACAATTGTACTGAAGAAACTGACACTGAAGTATCCAATTACTTGTAATCAAAGTAATAAATACAGGTGTCCTCATTTAGCAATTGGGTGTAATTGTTTTAATGGGCTTGCAAAACATTTTAATTTTTACTTTTATCATATGGCACCAGAGTCACTTTAGGTGAGATAGGCAGCTATGTAAATGTGACAATAAATAAATTTGGCAAATAAATAACATAACTGTTTCACTTAATGACCACTTAACAACTTTGTTGCTGCTCTCAATTGTGCCACCTAAATGAAGACTACCTGTAGAAACATGTATGGTTAGGGACTATAAGAGAGATCAAATAACACGTTCTGAAAGACTTTGCAAGATCCCACATGATGGTTCATTCATGCCCTCCCAATGGTTGAAATCTAACTTTTCATGCCCCCCTTGACCCTCCCTGATCCTTGATCTCACCCCTTCCCTAACACCCTGTGCATCTCCTTGCTCTCCCACACCTGACAGTAGCCACTTACCTGCCTGTTTGGGAGTTGCAATTTCCCACTGGTTTCCCCACTGACTTAGTGATTGAAATTTTAATCCTGACTGCCCTTGTAACTCAAGGACTACCTGTACACAGACAATCTAACGTGGATTGTCTCTTTCCTTGCCAAAATACACTAATGTTCCCATTTCAAGCCTGACATTTCTGTGGTGTTTCATGCTCTTCGTTTCATTCTCCTTGCCTAGGACTGGTGGAATACCACATCATTCTCTACATTCTTTCGGTCATGGAATGTGGCTGTACACGACTGGCTGTACTGCTATATTTATCAAGATTTTCTGTGGGTAGGTAATACTGTAATGGGCTGAGAGAATAATCTTTAAGGGCAGGAGGAAGAACTGCAGCCAGGGCAATGGTCAAAAGGAGATGTTTCAGCCTACCACAGGAATGAGGGTAGAATAACATCTCAGAAGAGATTTTCCCTTATTGTTTAGAAAATAAAGACAAGATTCTATTTCTGTAACCTTACAATAAGAGTACTATTATTAATTTATTGTCTGGACTACCTGAAAGGACTGACAAGCTTACCAGACCCACCCTATATTACTCCATAAAGTAAACCAGCCATGTGTAATTTCTCGATGCCTATCTTCATTGTTTATTGGTGAACACCAAGATGAGATCTATAATTCACCTATGCTCCTTCTCTTCCAGCTGATTGGAGGGAGAGCCCGAACTGGAGTTATGCTCATCATCTTCCTTTTGTCAGCGGTTTTCCATGAATACATAATCACCTTGTCTTTTGGCTTCTTCTATCCTGTCTTGTTTGTGCTTTTTGTCATGCCTGGAGGTTAGTACTGCCTCAGAAAATGGACTAATAAACCATCCCTCAAGAAGGCCCATTAAAAAATAATGCGGCATGGATTGCTCCTGGTGAACCTTCTTTCATTCTGTTCTGCCTTTCTCTGGTTTGCGGTTCCCACACTTCCCAATTGGCACACATTCATGTCCTTTTTGGTACAATTTTTTTTACCACTAGTAGGTGGAGTTGCTCCAAATGTATTGGAAATATCTTAAGTCAGTGGTCAGGGTGTTGTGAGCCATCTAACCCCAAATGCTAACTCATCACAAGAGCGTCAACTTATGTGACCCACACCTGACCCATCACACGACCCATCACAAGAACCTGACCTAATGTGACCCTCAGCTGATATGACCTCACCATCACGATGCCTACTGACAACATGGAGACCTTATAAGTAGAACAACACTGACACCGACATCCCCTAAATTCCACTGAAGATGTTACCTAGCCTGGTAATGAAATGTTTGGAAATCAACCCTCAGAGAATGAACTACCACACCCATCTCATGTACTCCAAATTTATTATTATTATAATTGCCAGTATGCTCAGTCATCACAGCCTTCAGACATCCTGGCTACAGAATTTCTGGATACAGAATCCTGGGAACTGCTTGCCTAAATGAGTGGAGCTTCCCAAATTGAGAAACACTAGTTAAGGAAAGATTCAAGGCATTACCCTGTCCACCCCACTCCTCGCCCCCTACCAGTGTTTCTCAGTCTTGGTGACTTTAAGATGTGTGGACTTCAGCTCCCAGAATTCCCCAAGCAGCCATGTGCATTGTATTATTGCCCCAGATGATACCCGGTATGGTTTGGATGGAGGCTGCTTTTTCATGCTTGAGAAAGTAATTTTGGTGTTACATTTTTTCAAATCTTGCTTGTCATTGACTGAGTAGACAGTGGTTCTTCTCTGAGAAAATTAAGACTCTTTATTCCAGCAGGCGGGAAAATATAATCTCAAACATGAACAATTTTACAAATTAAAAAGCAAGAGCAGAAACAAAATTAATAACTGGAAAACAAAATTTTGTTATTTCAGAAGTCCAATCACGTTTCCAAAACAAATGCTTTAGTCACAATCAGGATGCAGATAAAAGAGGAACAGGAAATTAGCCTAGGCCTAGGTTCTAGGAGCAGAGAGTTCCACCTGCAAGGGCATTGTTTTGAGAATTCTATTTCCCAGATTATTATTGTATGTATATATATATGTATGTATGTATGTATGTATGTATGTATTTTGTCACCAAGTTAAAGGAAACAAGTATCAGTATAGACATAGACATGGACACATGAAAAAATGGCACAAATAAATGGATATAAATAAGCAAAACATAGTCATAAACACATGAGTGCATATAAATGGGGACAGTAGGACAAGGACGGTAGGCACGCTGGTGCGCTTATGCACGCCCTCTTAGGGACCTCTTAAGAAATGTGTAAGGTCCACGGTAGACAATTTAAGGTAAAAGGTATAGGGGTTAGACAAACTAACAATAGGATCAGGTAGAGTGTTCCAGATATTTACTACTCTATTGCTGAAGTTGTATTTTCTGCAATCAAGATTAGAGCGGATTACATTTAGCTTGTATCTATTGATAGCCCTTGTGTTATAACGGTTGAAGTTAAAGTAGTCATTAACAGGGTTTTACTTCCACGGGAGTAGTGATGGTACATATTGTCTTGTAATTAACATGGACTTTGCTGTTATTTTAGATTTCGTAATGGGGAACGTTCCTATTGTAGATAACAATTATTAGAAATCAATAACTGAGAGATCTCCTTGGCTCAGTGTGGCTGGAATATACACAATTAACCCTTTTTCTGTTTGTCTTCATAGTGTTCTTAACCTTTGTTCTCAATGATAAGAGAAAAGGCCCTTTCTGGAACACCATCATGTGGATATGCCTCTTTTTGGGCACAGCGATCTTCTTCTCCTTATACTGCCAAGAGTACTTTGTCCACTCAAAGAGGTTAGTAGACAGTTTACCTTGTGGAGTTAGCATAAGTCTTGGATTCTCTCTTCATACCATTTTTCATTAATGAAAATATGTCTTCTTCCAAGAAGGTCAAGCCTACTAACTGGTATATATATTCCATCTGCTAAAATTAAGGTAAAGAAGGTGGGAAATTCAGAAATACCAGGAACTTGCAAATGAAATTGTTATAAAGTTAAGAGCTGATTCTAATATAGTCTGTACCCATATATACTTATTAATTAATTTGACAGACTGACTGACCGACCAGTTGATTTGTGCCATTAAGTTGGTTCTGATTCCTAGCTACAACATAAATAGATCTTCTCCATGTTAATCTATGCCTACTTGTTTTTTCAAGTCTCCCAATGGTGCAGTCATAACCAGTATAATTGACTCCATCTACTTTACTGGTCATCCTTCTCTTCTGTTTCCTTCCTTCTTTTCCAACATTCTCTATTCCTAGCCTTATTTACCTGTATCTATGCTAGCTCAAAATAAATATGCATTTGATTTTTATCCTGCTTTTATTTCTGGTTACACATATGTAATGCTCCTGCTTCTTATCTTCTCAACAACAAACCTGTGAGGGAACTGAGGAAAAAATGATCACAAGACTGTATAGCTACTTATTGAAAGTGAAGCTGGAAGAAGAACAAGTGAAAGAAACAATGATAGCATGGGCAAAAAATTTTGGCTATACGATTGAGCTAGATAAATGGCAACAACTTTGTGGAAGAAATTATAAATTAACAATGGCCACAGCATACAAAGAGAATTTGTATAAAATGTTTTATAGATGACACATGTCACCAGAGAGATTGGCAAAAATGTTCAAAGATAAATCAGCTAAATGTTGGAAATGTCATCAGATATCGGGATCATATTATCATATGTGAGGGACATGTCCAGAAGCGAGAAAATATTGGGCAAGACTTAGAATATGGCTAGAGAAGATGACACAGCAACATATTGATTTAAAACCAGAATTGTTTCTGTTGGGTATTTTTTCAGAAAAGTATAGTAAAGAACATATATATTTAATAATACATATCATAACAGCGGCAAGAATGATATTTGCACAAAAGTGGAGAATAGAAAACATCCCTACAAAAGGAGAGGTAATTAAGAAAATATTGGAATGTGCAGAAATGAATAGGTTGACATTGGCAATTAAAGGGAAAACAGAATCGGAGTATTACAACATTTGGTGGAAATTTTATCAATGGATAGAAAGTGAGTATAGATAATAAACAGGATAAAGACAAGAACTTTGAGATGAATATTTATTTATTTATTTATTTATTATTAGATTTATATACCGCCCTTCTCCTTGCGGATTCAGGGCGGTGAGTATGTTGTAGTATATTAAAATTAAATGAAAGAAGGAAAGATAAATATATATTTTAAGAAATAATGGTAAACTTTGAAGATGGTAGCACAAATGTTATACCCAGATGATACATGGATTGATTAAAAAATGTACAGGAATACTAGAGGAATAATAGTAAAGTAAAAAATGAAATTGGAAATCGAAGACGTATGTAAATAGAAATCGGGTCTGCTCAAATTGAATCGGGTCATCTCAGATTGAATTAAAAAAGGAAACAACAAAGGAATGGAAAAGAGGGGAGAAGTAGAGAAGGGAAAGTAGGGGAGTTGGAAGGTGAGAAGAAGAGAAAGGAAGAATGGAAAAGGAGAGGAAGAAAGAAAGTAGAAGGGGAAAGAAGAGCAGGAGAGAGGGTAAGAAGGGGAGGAAGAAGAGAGGAGAGGGGAAAGAGGAAAGGAAGTAGGAAAGGAAATGAGAGGGGGAATGAGGAAAGAAGAAAGAAAGAAGGAGAAAGAAGGGAAGGGAAAAAGGAAAGGTTGCAGTAAAACAAAAGAAAGAAATGGTAAAAGAGCAGACCCGAACAAATAATTAATTAGTTACCTAATGGAAGTTAAAGAAGAAGATGAACAAACAATGTATAAGGATGGATATAAAACTGTACATTTAAACACGTTGATGAAAAATAAAAATAAAAAACTTTTTTCAAACAACAACAACAACCCTGTGAGGTGGGCTGGGCTGAAAGAGAGTGACTGGTTCCAAGTCACTCAGCTTACTTTCATTCCTAAGGGAGGCCTAGAACTCACAGTCTCCAAAGAGCACACCAAACCAGCTCTTAATATTGGGGAAAACAGAGGCCCGGAATACATATTTGCATGGATGTGAAAACTACAGTAGGTATTGTTAAAAATGAGAGCACAATGGTTTCAACTTTTGTTGCTTTCAGATATAAAGAAAGTGATGAAAAAGGAGAGAGAAAAATCCTCTGTAACCTGGCTGGAACCGTTTAATTAAGGATTGTTTCATTATTCCTTATATTACTTTATTAAGATTACGTCTGAGTCACCTTTTGGCTCTAAAACATTAAAAAGCTCCGATCAATAAAAAAGAAAGAAAAAATATTTCACATTAGCTGTATTTTGGGACATTCAATATGTGGAAAAAGCACCTGACTGTTATTGATATATGAATGTTGCAAAGTTCTTATTTGTTTTATTTTCACTTCATTTCTCTTCATTTTATGGAGACCTAAAGAGGGAAAAAAGACCAAATAAAAGATCCATTGAGAGCAGCAGATATACCCAGCGTGTTGCCAACCATGTATGTTGGCTCTGATTGGGAATCCAGCACATTTTGGGAACACCAGGTTCTGTAACGTTTTATAGCAAGATCCTGTTTTACTGCATAGTTGGAGATGCTCACCTGCAGAGAGTTAAAGCAAATCTTTTTTTTCCTCCTCATATCAATAGCTGCAAAAGGTGCTCTGCGACATACAGTATTGAAAATACTCTAAGAGCCTTTGACAAGCAGCATCCTTCAAATCTGAGCTACCTCGGGTTGGCTCCTCTCGAGTTGAGGGGCCTGAGAAGCAAAACTGCCAGAGTTATATTCTCCATCCCAGAATAGGCTAAGCCTGCAATTCAAAGTCTCTCCAGTGCTGCCTTCAACATTGCTGAGACTCTGGGAATGTTATTCTGCTGATGGGCTCCTGATTAGGTTGGAACATATATATGGCTGATCTTGCTGACCCAGATCTAAGCACATCATTAGCTGGAATTCTTGTATCATTTTGTCTCGTGACAATTCTTTCCCTTCTAGCTGTTCTTTCTCTCTTGACATAGTCATCATTTTCTTTTTTCAGAAGACCTTCTGGGGACTAGTGACTCCATGTTTCTGGTATTGCCACCCATAAGCAACTATTTCCAGCCTACCTTAGCCTTCTACTTTGCTTCAAAAATGATATATAACAAAGATATACATGACTGCTACTGCGACAACAAGGACTCTCAGCACATCATGTGTTTCCTCCACTTCCTCCATGGAAAGCTGTATTTGGAAATTCCTTACCTAAGGGTGCTAAAATTTGGTTTGTAGGTTCAAAGGCGAGACAAAACATCTACAAAGATCCCTGCTTTGTGAAGTTCATGGGGCTTCTTGGTCCTCAAATTCCAGGGGAAAGGGGCTCAGGAAAATTTATAAATGACAATTTTGGTTGCCGCCAAGATTTATAAAATTATCTCCCTTTCTTAACCTACTTAAAAAAACATGAGAGCTCCATCTTGAAATGTAGGTTATCCTACCTCCCAGAGTTTAATCCAAACTCTATTGTCTTTTAGATCAACATGCAGCTTTCCAGATACATGTGAAATCCAGCTCCCAGCAGATCCATTGATAGGAGTTAGAGTTCAGCAATATCAGAAGTACTGCTTATATTTCCTATTTTTAGACTTTCATTCAACATTTTATCTCCAGCAGTGAAAGAAGGGAAGCTGAATTACCACCAGCAGTATCCATTCAGTGCCTACTTTATTGTGTGAATGGTTTTGGGAACTATATTTGGAAATAAAAACAGTTTATGCCAAATCAATCTTATTTCATTTTTTGAAAAAGTGACTAAATTAGTAGATCAGATAAATTCTGTGGACATAGTTTACCTAGACTTCAGCAAGACATTTGACAAAGTAGACCATGATCTACTTTTTGGTAAATTAGAAAAATGTGGGATAGACAGCATCACCACCAGATGGATTAGTAATTGGCTGACAAACACTACCCAACACGTAGTCCTTAATGGCACTACATCTACATGGAGGGCACTATGTCTACATGGAGGGAAGTAAGAAGTGGGGTA
The DNA here is from genome assembly GCA_030761175.1 of Masticophis lateralis. Taxonomy (NCBI): domain Eukaryota; kingdom Metazoa; phylum Chordata; class Lepidosauria; order Squamata; family Colubridae; genus Masticophis; species Masticophis lateralis. Next base: position 149,181,008 of record JAUDYJ010000002.1, read on the forward strand.
CCACAAGGTTCCATCTTAAGCCCAGTGCCCTTCAATATCTTCATAAATGGCTTTGAAAAAAATGCAAAGAAGGGTAACTAAGATGATTAAGGGCCTGGAGACAAAAACATGAAGAATGCTTGCAAGAATCAGGTATTGCCAATTTAGAGAAAAGAAGGACTGGGTGACATGATAGCAGTATTGAAGTATTTGAGGCAGGGATGAAATGTAAAATTTGTTACTACCAGTTCTGTGGGTGTGGCTTGGTAGGGGGAATGTGACTGGGGTGGGCATGGCCAACTTTTTTAAAAAAACTTTTCAAAGCATTTTTTCTAATGCTTTGAAAAGCCTCTGCCAATCAGGCAACTCAGCTGGGATTGTCGGAGACTTTTCAAAGCATGTTTTACCGCCTCTTCGGCCAAGAGGTTGCAGGAAAAAAATGCTTTGAAAAGCCTCTGATAATCCCAGCTGAGCCACGCGATCATCAGAGCATTTTTTTTCATTCGAAGAGGTTGTAGAAAAATGCTTTTAAAAGTAAAAAAGAAAAAAAAAGCCTCTGATGATCATGCGGCTCAGCCACCTGCTGCCATCGCTACCGGATCAGGCAATCCAGTCTGAACCGGGAGCATTTCACCCCTGATTTGAGGGGCTACCACAAAGAAGAGGGGGTCCAGCTAGTCTCCAAAGTACCAGAAGGCAAGAGAAACAATGAATGGAAACTAATCAAGGAGAGAAGCAACTTGGAATTATGGAGAAACTTCGTAAGTGAGGAAAATTAACCAGTGGAACATCTTGCCTTCAGAAGTTGTAGGTGCTTCATCACAGGAGGTTTTCAAGAAACGACTGGACAACCACTTGTCTGAAATGGTATAGGATCTCCTGTTTGAGGTTGGAGTAAAAGACCTCCAAGGTCCCTTCCAGCTCTACTCTGATTGATTGAACTAAGGGATGCCTCATCCACAATATAACAGACTGCAGTATGAGACAAGGAAAAAGCCACTTGCTCATCATGCCATGTTTCTCAACCACGGAGAAACAAATGGCTCCTGCAGTACAGTATTAAAAAACCCAAATCTTTGGTCACAAACTTTATGGTGCTTCAATTATTTCTCTCGATGAAACAAAGTGACATCTTTCATTTGATTGCAGAGGCTGAAGCTGTTACATGTAAATACCTAGAGTTGTTCCCCCTGGCATAGCAAGGGTTACCCCCACCTACCTAGCCAAACCCTCCCCTGGTCCCTCCTTACCTTGACTCTGCCTCCCATGTATATAAGATGTGGTCCAGAGGTCCAGAGCCACTTCCAGACGTATACCTGTAATAGAAACATTTGATCAATAAAGCAATCTGAATCAACTGCATTTTGTACTGGTGTTATTGGGTAAGATCCTAGAAAACAAGCAACAAATTGGTAGCAGAGGATGGTTTGAGAAGGGATCGCTCCTCAATCCGTAGGGAGAGTAGACCAATAAAAAGGGTTGATTTTCAAACTAGGGACCACAACACACCTGAATGCTTTACCTGTGGCTCTAGAAATCATTATAAGAGAGATTGGCCAAGGAACCAAAGGGACAAGGACTATAGCCACCGCAGGGAAAGGCAAGGCTGGAAGTCAGGGCCCACAGACAGACGCTCACCAGACAACAGGTTCAGGTGCAGGGATTCCCCCAACCCCAGGGACAGGAAGGGATATAGGGATAGCTCCAGGGACAGTCAGCCAGGATCACTGTGTGGCCTTGGGGACCACCAACCCACCATGCACCCAACCAGAAAAAGGAAACACATGGCTCATTGACTCCGGAGCCACCAATCACACCACCAGCAACAGGCACATACTAACATCGTTCACACCCAAGAGGTACCACCTCAAGGTAGCTAATCAAGACAAGGTATTGGTGACAGGAGAAGAGAGCACACACATAGATGGAATAGGGAAGATAGAGGGGTACTACTCATACCTGAGATACCCCACAATATATTGGTTACCCTTAAGCTTAGTAAAGACTTGGGCATTGAGACAACCTTCAAAAAAGGGAAAGCATACATGACAAAAGGAGACAAGAATATAGGCAAAATCATCATAGAAGGGGGACTCCCATACTTACAACCCCAAGACTACCCAGGCACAAACACAACATTGGGAAACAGGGAAAGAAAGTCAAGTACCCCCGGGGAGACTAAGGGAGATGAGGTAGAACACATCACTGAGGGCAAACACACCTTGAGCACAGCACACAAAGGGAAACCTATCCATGACGAGTGCGCCCATCTACTTCATAGGAAGTTGGGCCATGCCAGTTTCCCAATTGTACAAAAAATGACTGAATGTTCAAATGGCTTACCAGTAAAGAACTGTAACAATTATCTGGAGTATTCTGTGTGCAAATGCTCTAAACTCAAAACAAAACCTAGACCAAAAAAAGCCTCTCGCACCACCAATTCGGTCTTTCAATTAGTTCACATGGACTTAGTAGGACCAATGAAACCCTCTATTAAGTACAAGAAGGGTTTTTTTAACTATAGTTGATGACTTCAGTCGTTACAGGTTCGTATACACACTCAATCACAAAAGTGAGGTGTTTCAAAGATTCAAAGAATTTTACGAAAGAGTAGAAACACAACACAACATCAAAATAAAACAAATTATGACTGATAGAGGGTCAGAGTTCCTATCAAGGGACTTCTCCAATTGGAAAAAGAAACACAGAATTCTACATTTTTCTTCTTCGCCTTTTTCGCCATTCCAGAACGGAGTGTTAGAACGTAGGAACGGTGTATTACAGACAATGGTAAGATGCGGACTAGAAGACGCAGGATTGGGACAACACTTCTGAGCAGAGGCACTCACATATTCAAAGTACACACTAAACAGGATATGGTCAAGCATAATAAACAAAACTCCCTATGAGGTCATGTACAATAGAAAGCCCCAGATAGCCCACCTACACATATTCGGGGTAACAGCAGATGTACACATACCAAGACAGCTAAGGCGAAAAGGGGACAAAGTATCAAGGAGGCTAAGGTTCCTTTAAGGAACAAAAGGATACAGGTTTATCAATAGATTCAATAGATTCATCGTGTCCAGATCAGCAGTGTTTCACGAAAACACAAACTGGTCAAAAATACATATCAATGAAGTGTCATCCAGGCAGGAAGTCACAGACAATGTCAGGAACACAAGTAGACCAGATACAGCTGAAACAAAGACACACAAGAAACACAAGCCCAAGCGCCAAGGGGTAACCACCAAAGAATGGAAAGAGGACCATCCAGTTATAAAGATAGATGCACTCACAGAAAAGGAAGCCAAATACATGCATGACACAGAAACACTACCAAATAGGCCCATCAGACACAACAGGAACAAAATGCCAAAAAAATTCGATGATTACATACTCTCAATACACACGAATGCCACAACACCCAACTCTTACGAAGACATTCTCAGGTTGCCAAGAGAAGAAAGGATCAGGTGGGAGGAGGCCATAGATAAAGAGATGAACAGCCTGAAAGAGCTAAATGTATACACCCCATCCAAGGTACCAGAGAACAAGGTACCCATTGGGACAAAGTGGGTTTTCAAAATCAAAGAACTCGAGGACAATAAAACACTGTATAAGGCTAGGCTAGTAGCGCAGGGGTTTGCACAAAAGTACCCGGAAGACTACACAGATACATATTCACCCATTGTCAGGGCCGAGAGTGTAAAGAGCGCCCTAGTGGTAGCAACAATCCTAGGGTTAGAGCTTTACCAATTTGATGTACAGACAGCCTATCTTCACGCAAAACTAGACAAAAAGATTTTTGTCAGGGCATCCCCCTGGAAGAAGCAACCAGAAGGGAGATACCTGGCTATTAAACAAGAGTCTATATGGGTTGAAGCAATCCGGTAAGAGGTGGTATGAGTGTCTGGCGAAGATCCTCAAGGACATGGGGTTCACAGCCACCTCCGCCGATCTATGCTTCTTCACCAAAAGGGAGGGCACATCCATTGAATACGTACTTATTTATGTGGATAACATCTTATACTGTGGTCAACACAAACAAAAATGTGATGACTTTGCAGCCAAATTAGGAACTAATTTGGCACTAACATTTCGCACTAAAAACTCTGGGGAAGGTGAACAAGTACTTCGGTGTACAGATCAAAAGAACACAGAAAGGATTCAGGATCTCCCAAAAAGAGAAAATACTGGACCTATTAAACAAGTGCAACATGGAGGAGGCCAAGCCTTGTGACACACCCATACAAATTGACTTTTTAAAACACATGAACGAAGAAGGCGAGACTTTCAAGGACAATACCCTATTTAGATCTATTATTGGGTCACTTCTATATATAGCAAACTGGACTAGGCCAGACATCCTCCTAGCAGTCAACCTCTTGTCCAGGCACGTCAGCGATCCAAAAATGTACCACTGGGAAGGTGTAAAACACGTGCTTAGATACCTAAAGTATAGCATGAATGCCTACCTAAGCCTAGAGCCAGAGATATCCAGAGAACCCATTTTAACCTGCTATGCCGATGCTGACTGGGCAGGCGACACCAAGAGCAGGAAAAGCACATCTGGCTACATATTCCTCATCAACGGTTGTCCAGTGCACTGGTACACCAGGAAACAAAACCTGGTGGCCACATCCACGGCAGAGGCAGAATACATCTGCCTCTCCAAGGCAGCCAACAACCTGACCTGGTTCGACAACCTGCTCACCAACATCTGGACTGAACCAGCCTACCTGATAGTAATACACGAGGACAACAAGGCAGCCATAGGCATATCTATGGCAGACGCAGTGGGTCAGAGATCCAGACATATAGACATTAAGCACAAGCATGTCAGACAGTTAACGAACATTGGCTTCATCAAGGCTGTACACTGCGAAACTACTGAACAAATCGCTGACATCCTGACCAAACCTTTACAAAGCAAACAGCACACCTACCTGACCTCAAGGCTATGTGTACATATACAAAATACACACACTGGTCCAACTGCTAGGTATTTAGAGGGGGATTTGTTATATGTAAATACTTAGAGTTGTTCCCCCTGGCATAGCGAAGGTTACCCCATCAACCAAGCCAGACTTCCCCTGGTCCCTCCTTACCTTGACTCTGCCTCCCATGTATATAAGATGTGGTCCAGAGGTCCAGAGCCACTTCCAGACATATACCTGTAATAGAAACATTTGATCAATAAAGCAATCTGAATCAACTGCATTTTGTACTGGTGTTATTGGGTAAGATCCTAGAAAACAAGCAACAGAAGCATTGTCTGCAGAATATCTGAATATGTACACAGCATTCAGTCATGTGAATTTTATTCAAAATGATGCTTAATAGGCAATCAAGAGAACACTCCTATTGATCGAGCAGCATTTGTTTAGCTGTTTCTACAATTATGCTTTTAATATTGGAGGAGAGGGCAGGCACTTTGAATAAATACATTCATAGTGCAACTTGTGTAACTTTTTAACACAGATACCCTTCTATGTTAGTTTTATCAGATCTTTCTGATTTTCTGTCACTCTGCTACCTGGTTTACAACTTATGTTAAGTCAGTTTTGGTTTAAGCATAGCTTAATGAATCAAATGGAATTGATAGCATTTATAAAAGCCACTGAAAGCCAGTTTGTAGCAGTGGTTAAGGCATTGGCTAGAAATGGAGAGTTCATGAATTCTCTCCAGGATTGAGTTAGGTGACCTCTCAATCCTAGGAAGGATGTAATGGCAAACCATTTCTGAAAAATCTTGCCCAGAAAATTGAAGGGACTTCTCCAGGCAGTCTCCAGGAATTGGACATGATTGGAAGAAAAAAAATCTACCAAGGCATAAATTATGGTCCACAAATTATTCTGGCTGCAATCATATAAAATGAAACCACACTGTAGACCAGTGATAGTCAACCTGATCCCTACTGCCCACTAGTGAGCGTTCCAGCTTTAATGGTAGGCGGTAGGGGTTTTGTCCTTACTTTATAAATCACCATCACTGTGGAATCTGTGGCCGGTTAGAAAATTTTACTACTAACAGAGATACAAAGTGGGCAGTAGGTATAAAAAGGTTGACTACCCCTGCTGTAGACATATTCGTATTTCTCAGAAATAACTCCAACCAGAATGATAAAAAAAGTATGTGCAAGCTTTGAGAAGACAATGTAAAACAAAACAAAACAAAAACGAGTGAAGCATAAAATAGCAGAAAAGTCTAAAAATTAGTATCTCATTCACTTTCTAGCCCATCTCAAATGATTATTGTAAAACAAGAGATGGAGAATCAACTATACTATCTGTCACTATGTAGTTGCCCATCTCACATAGAAGAAACATGGCAGCTTCCAACCATGAATCACCTGATGGCTGTCATCATTGCTGGCCATTTCTCATTTTGGCTGGAAATAACAATATTGAAGTTCCCTCTTTCCAGTTCATCATTATCTGTAGCCTGAAAATCAACACAAAAAAACAAAGTTAACTTTTAACATAATGAACACAATCCTGTAGCCTCTATAAACAAAGAGCAAAAGAAAAACTGAGCAATGCTACTCTCACGCCTACATTTGGTGGAGGAGATGAGAGATGGTGACAGTCCTGGACAGCCTTGTCAGAACTGGGAAGCTAAGCTGAATCAGACCAGGTTAGTATGTGGAGACATCCGGGTAATTGCAAATCTGTAGACTAGGAAGTTGAAAAACCATTCAGGAACAAATTCAATCTACTTCTACATTATAGCCAAGGAAATGACATGCACAAGGCTTCCTAGAAAATGATATGTGGTTGGATCCTGAGCTGTGAACGCTTCTTTGAAGGAGGAGATGATTCGGCCTGCTTTGAGCCCTCTTTCCTTAAGAAACAGTTGCTCAATTCCACAGACCTTGAGAATTCCTCTCTGACCTCAAACCTTTTGTTCTGGGGAGAATGTTGAGTTGTACCTAGGCCTACAGCTTCAAAGGTCCCCAGACCTTATCTAGATCTTTTCAGTCAGATTTCAGGCCAGATTACATTACCAAGACTTGATTGTGATTGCACTTCTTGAGGATCTTCTGGCAGATGGTCCTCCTGGGTCTCTTGGTGGCTTTGAATAGCAGTGATCATAGTATCATTTTTGCTTACTATAATTCTAGGAGTTAGGAGTGGAAGACAGTATTTTATGGTGGTTCTTCTCCTTCTTCCAGGGCCTGTTTCAGTCAATTTTGCCAAGCTTTCTCATTGTGGAGTTCCTTATCTTGATTCTCTCCTCATTCCTATTTAGCATCTGTGTGAAACCACTGAGTGAGGTCCTCTATCAGTACAGGTTTAAGTACAATCTATACATTGATGATACTCTGTTATCAATTATAAACCTATACCCCATGCTACACAAATGATAGCTGGAGGCTGTGCAGATCTGAATGGAAAAGAGCAAGCTGTAGCTATAAGTCTATAAGTCTATGTGGTTTCCTACATGTAGATATTTTTCATCATTAACTCTTGAGGAGGCAATTTTCTTCCAGGTAAAATGGGTGTATAATCTGGGTGTCCTTCTGGGCTTGCAATTTCTGCTTGAGGTACAGATGGCTGCTGTGGCCTGGAACTCCTTTGCAACAACCCATCTTGTGCACAAATAGCATTCATTCCTAGTCCAGAAGCCAATGTTCATGTTCACTCATGCCTTAGTGACTTCCTGGCTGGTCTTTTGCAATGCTTTCTTCATGGGGCTGACTTTCAAAAACCTCAACTGGTGCAGATTGCAGTAGTATTGGCAGTGTTAAGGTATCTCAGTGTACCCATTTATTTGTTTTGAAAATCAAAGTGACTCATGGGTTGAAGAGAAGGTGATGAGGCCAGTTGTCAGTAGACTTTGACACACAGTGGTAGTTTGAGTTTTAAGTTTTAGGGGCCTTGGCTTTATACTGTAATGTTATTTAATTATTTCCTGTTTTTATGTATAGTATAATGAACTGTCCAGAGTCACAAGAATTGAGTTGGGCTGCTATCTACATTAGATACAGGATGGATGCAGAGGTGGGTTTTTTTTTAAATTTGATTTATATGCCGCCCTCCTCCGGAGACTCAGGGCTGCTTACAATGCGTTAAGCAATAGCCTTCATACTTTTGTATATTTATACAAAGTCAGCTTATTGCCCCCACAATCTGGGTCCTCATTTTACCTACCTTAGAAAGGATGGAAGATATAACCAGAGTTTATTATAATGTATAAAACTCAGAAAAGGACAGGAGATAAATCAGGATTCCCTGGTAAACTGACCATCTTCTTCTTCTACCACCACTACCAAATGCAGATGTTTATTAGTAGATTTTTATATGGGAAGAACTATGAGCTCCATTCAATTCTGCTGGTGGGAATAAATTCCCTGAGCTCAGCATATTCCATTTTGCACCAGGTTCACTTAGTTAATAGGAGTGCTGGTTCTGAAATTTACTCACTTGTGCAATTCTTTTGCAGCAAAGGGCAGTTGCTTTGCTCCATGCTTCTTTACCTGCTCTCACTTAAGTAATAAATCACTGAGCCCTATCTTCCTTTTTAAACTTTGCTCATTTTACTCTTGTTTGGTAATCTGGGTTTTGTGTCCATGCACCTACAGTATGTTATTATCAACTTCTTGCCAATTGGTAGGAAAATTATTCTTAACCTAATGGAACACAAAGAAGATTAAGTGCAGATAGTTGTCCTCAGCCTACAATACGTTCAATCATCCTGTGACTATACAGTTAAAGAAAAGGCTGGCTTGTATTATAACATGCTTTGCTTTCAAATCTGGGATGCCCAGTCTGTATATTTTGTGCCTTTGCCACCCTCGAGCGGCAAATGGTGAGTTTGAAATGCTGAATGAACTCAGAAGACTTTTAAAAACATATTATTTGTCACATCTAAAACGTTTCATATCCATTATAGGTATGGAGACCATATTTTCTTGTGGAAAAGTAAAGAGTAAACCTGAAAAAGGGACAACTGAAAGAGGTTTATAAGGCTTAAAAAATAGTTTGCTTATAACTTTGCTTCACAGAGGAAAATTCAAGAAGACAGCCAAGAAAAACAAAAATGCATACACTAATAAAAATATCTTAAAAATCCAACAGTATACTTAGCTGTATGTTCATTTAGCTTAAAAAGACAAGCCAATTTCAGTATTTTTCACATGAATGTGAAAGACCGCGCATCGAGTTGTTTGTTTGTTTGTTTGTTTGTTTGTTTATTATCAAATTTGGTCACCATCCATCTCTATTGGTTCTATTTATATGGTAAAAGTTAAATGACCAAAATAAAGGACAAAAGTGACTTTTGAAAAATAAATATATCTAAAGGACAGCTTCCTGAAACAAAAATCACTGTATTATAGGTGAGGTATGACCATTCTGACATATACTTGAAATCTCTACTACCTGTAGAAGTAGAAGTTCTTTTTTGTGTCTTTTCTCTCCATGTTTTCTCCAATAGATTTAAAACAAGTCTTTTCTTTTATCCTCACAACAACCTTGCCAGGTAGACTTAAGACTGTGACTCTGAGTGACTGAGAGTTGACTGAGATTCTCTGTCATGGAGAGTCAGTTTGTCTACAATCTCATCAGATCCAACCCAACATGCTTCCACACACACATCCCACACCCCACCAACTCCCCCCTGCTCATTTCATCTACCAGAATTGCAGGATCAGGAGTGATTAAAGGAGTGGTCAATGAAATCTCCCAAAGGTTACTTTTCTTTGCATTATGTAGAGGAGCGTTACAACGAGAGCTGAGCAAAGACATTTCTCTGTATGATTTTTCAGGCAGTCCATGTTTGACTTGAGATTTCATAATTATGCAATGTGGAATCATATAGTCCAACAATAAAAGAGAATATTTGTAGCTAGGGTTTGAACTGTGTAGTCTTTGATGCTCTCTGAACTTAGTAGGTTTTGCAGATGTTTCATTACCAACTAGCTGACATCATCATCAGTGCACTTTGCTGGGAATGAGCTATATTGATCCTCAATGAAATCAATTGGATTTTTATTAAGGAGAATTACACAGCCTTAGGGCTATATGAGCCCTAAGAATAACAAATATCCCCCGAAGGTAAAAGACAGTAAAAACATACCTTGATTTGAGCTCAATTCCTGAAAATCATTCATGGTCATGTCCATATTGCTTTCTTGGAAACGATATAGAAATTATTCGTTTTGGGGTTTTTTTCCAGAATATTTTTTCAACTTTCCAATTTGCCCACAGCGCTGGGGTTATTTGGTGCTTTGTCATAAAAATACTAACCAACTCTGAACCTGCTTAATGTTTTGTGATGACCATGGTCAGATAAGGACTATAATTTTCCTACAGTACACCCTGTAGCTCTCTGCCAGATCAGAATCTCACCAGCTTCACCTACAACAAGAGACAGATTAAGGACTAACTTAATGGTTTTTGTTAGATCGGCGCAGGAAGAAGATGAGACCAGCAGAGTTCAAGTAACAACGTTTATTAACGAGAACTGAACTAGCGCTGCGCTGCCGGAGCTCTCCTTATATTTGCTCCGGCAGACGCACCGCCCACTGACAGGGATTCAAAACTCCCGCCGAAAGGATCTTCAGCCAATCCCAGGCGGATGTCCTTATAAGGACATAACACTCCTCCCCCCTAGTTCTTAGTCTGTCCATCAAGGGAAAAAGTCACTGAGGTACGCAGGACGTCTGCGTACTCGCCTAGACCTGCGCAGTCCATTCGCTGGCTGAAACCCTTCCTGATCGGAGGGTGCTCTCTTGGCTCCGGGCTTCTTCACTGGAGCCGAGTTGGATCTGGCCGTCGAGGATGCGGGCGATGCTCCCGAACCTCCGGCTGGGTCGTGGACCTCCGCCTGCGGGTGATGCTGGTCTTCTTCGTTCCCGCTCGAGCCATGAAAACGCCGGCGCGGATCCTTGCCCTCGACCGGTCCGGAACTCCTGAGCCACGGTAGGTCCCTGGGTCTCCCTTTGGTTCCCACTGGGTCAGGGTCACACTGGTCCGGACTTGGGTGTGAGTCTGGCGGTGGTTGTTGGGTTAGGCCCCCGGGTTCTCCAGTTGAGTCCGATCCACTCCCGGGGCGGCAGGTGGTTCAGGTTGGTGAAGGGCCGGCTTTGCTGGGGTGGTGTAGGCCTCCTTCGCAGGGGTGGTGTAGGCCCTCTCTGCAAGGTTGGCGCCACCGGGGTGGCTGCTGCTTCTCGCGGCCTCCTCTGTAGGGGTGGTGTAAGCCTTCTCTGCAGGGTTGCTGTGGCGGTCGCCGATTCTCGCCGTTGGGGTGTTCGCCCTGGTTGGGCTGGTGCAGGCCTCCCCTGCTGGGGTGGTGGAGGCCTTCCTCGCAGGGTTGGTCTTCTGCGTGGTCTGGCTGTTGCTGGGGTGCCCTCCGGTGTGCTGGATGGAGATCCCCCTCCCTGGAGTGTCGGTCACCTACTTCACAGGGTTGATGTTGGCCTCCCCTGCTCGGTTGTCCCCGGTCTACTCGGCTACTGTCGTCAGGGGGTAGGTCTTGGGCATTGGGGTGTCGACTGCCCTGGCTCAGATCTGGCTTGGCCGGGCATTGGTGCGCCCGCTCCTCCAGGATGTTGTAGGCCTACCTCGTAGCAGGGGTTTAGGCCTACCTCGTCGGGGTGGTTTGGGCCTACCTCGTCGGGGTGGTTTGGGCCTACCTCGTCGGGGTGGTTTAGGCCTACCTCGTCGGGGTGGTTTCCGCCCGATTCCCTCCACCTTTTGCAGAGCTGGTCGATGTGACGTCTCACGACCTGTCCATCTTCCAGCTCAACCCAGTAGGATTTCGGGCCAGTTGTGCTGTGTACTGTTGCTTTAAGCCATTTTGGCGAGCCGTGAAAATTGAGCGCTAAAACGGCATCGCCGATGGCAAAATGGTGGAGTTGGCGGCTAGCGGTGGCAGGCACCTCAGAATTGTATTGTGGGTGCAGTCTGTCCAGGGGTGACCGGAGTCTTCTGCCCATCAAAAGTTCGGCAGGGCACTTCCTTGTGGTAGAGTGCGGTGTGATGTGCTGGGTGAGCAGAAAGGTGTTGATGCGCTCATGCCAGTCTCCCGGGCCTATCTTGGTGAGTGCCTCTTTGGTGAGCCTCACCATCCGTTCAGCCTGTCCATTTCTGGCCGGTCTGTCAGGGGCAGAGAGGGCATGGCGGAGGCCTGCCAGGAAAGCTTCCATGGGGATGGACGTAAGTTGGGGACCATTGTCGGAAACCAAAACGTCCGGAAGCCCGTGAGTTGCGAAGAGCTGGCGGAGAGCGCGGATTGTGGCTTCAGTTGTGGTAGATGCCATGGGGATGACCTCGAGCCATTTCGAGAAGGCATCGACCACGATGAGAAGGTGGCGCCCCTGGATCAGACCCGTGAAGTCTATGTGGATCCGAGACCAGGGGGAGCTAGGAGCCTCCCAAGGCGTCGGGTCTGATTGTGGCTGCGCTGCTCTGACTTCTTGGCACGGGCTACACCTGGTGACCCATTGTTCAATGTCTTTGTCCAGTGATGGCCACCAGATGTAGCTCCATGCCAGGGCTTTCATCCGGACAATGCCTGGGTGTCCTTTATGGAGAGCCGCAAGCGTCTTTCGTTGGAGAGTGCTAGGAATCAGCACCTTGTCTCCCCATAGCAAGCAGCCGCTCATGGTGGACAGCTCCCCTTGCTTGCGGCTGAACGGGCTGAAGTCGTCGCTATTGATTTGTGCCGGCCATCCCCTCAGGATCCAGGACTGGACTTGGCGGAGGATGGGGTCGTTCTGCGTGTGTGTGGCCACGTTGGCAGATGTGACCGGACAGCTGCTGTCGTTGTCAATGTGCAGCAGCTCGAGTGTGGGAGCCGGGTCTTCAACGGCTTTTGCAGACGGGCATCTGCTTAGTGCGTCGGCGTTTGCAATAGACTTTCCAGGCTGATGGACAAGTCTATACGAATAGCCGGCAAGAAAAATGGCCCAGCGAGTCATTCGAGGTGACATGAAGGCGGGGGAGGAGGCCCAGAAGTGGCTTGTGATCGGTGACAATGGTGAAACAACGTCCATAGAGGTATTCGTGGAAACGCTTCACCCCTGCGACAATAGCCAACGCCTCTTTGTCCAGTTGGCTGTAGTTGCGCTCAGCGCTGGACATAGTCTTGGAGAAATAGGCGATGGGGGCTTCACAGCCGGTAGGCAGTTCATGGCCGAGGACAGCGCCGACTCTGTAAGGTGAAGCGTCGCAGGTGAGCCTGATGGGCAGCGTCTCATTGTATTGAATGAGAACGCTGTTGGATGTCAAAAGTTGTTTGACGGCTCGAAAAGCAGATTCCTCCTCGCGGCCCCACCTCCAGGAAGCCGCCTTTGCCAGTAAGCGATGTAGTGGCTCAGCAACTGTGGCTTTCTGTTGGAGGAAGATTGCATAGAAGTTAAGCAATCCAAGGAAAGCCTGAAGCTCCGCTTTATTTTTGGGGCTGGGCACTTCATGGATAGCTTTAACTTTTGATTTGGTGGGGTGGATGCCAGAACTATCTATGAGATAGCCCAGGAACTCGACTTCCTGTACTCCAATGATGCACTTGTCCCGTCTGACTCTCAAGCCCTTCTCTCTGAACCACTGGAGTACAAGCCTCAGCCAGTCAAAGAGTTGTGCCTTTGAGTCCCCGGAGATGAGTACATCATCGAAGTAAGGCACTACCCCTGGAATGCCTTGGAGAAGGTGTTCCATCATCGATTGGAAAATTCCTGGGGCGGCACTGACTCCAAACTGGAGACGGTTACACTTAAATGCCCCCTTATGGGTGACAATTGTTTGAGCCTCCGCCGTTTGTTGATCAACTGGCAGTTGCTGGTAAGCCTGGGCCAGATCCAGTTTTGCAAAAATTTTGCCCTTGCTGAGTGAGTGCAGCAAATGCTGCACTACTGGCATAGGGTATGCGCTCTGCTGCAACGCCTTGTTGATTGTCACCTTGTAATCAGCGCAGATGCGCACAGATCCATCCTGCTTCATTGGGGTCACAATGGGAGTCTCCCATGAAGCATGATCGATGGGTTCGAGGATGCCTTGGGCAATCAGCTTATCAAGCTGAGCATCTACTTTGGACCGCAAGGCGAATGGAACCCGGCGGGGCTTGAGCCGAATAGGGGTCACCCCCTTGTCCAGATTAAAGGAGATGGGTTTCCCTGTGAAGGTCCCTAACTTACCATCGAAGACTTCTTGGAACTCTCCGATGAGTGAGTCGAGTTCGCCTGCACTAATCTGGTAGATGCCTCCAATAGAAAGCCCCAACGGCTGGAACCACTCCACGCTTAGCAGGGTCAGGCGGCTATGCTCCACGACGGTGATTGGGAGCTGGCCCCGGAACTGTTTGAAGGTGATTTGAAGGCTGGTCCTTCCAAGGATGCCGATGGGATTCCCGCCAAAATCCACCAGTCTGGAGTGTAGGGGCTCAAGTTGGCGCCTGGTTAGTGCCGGCTTCAGTCTCTTCACTTGGTGCCAGTCAATGATGGAATAGACGGAGCCAGAGTCTACCTCCATCTTGCATGGCAAGCCTTCGGCCAACAGTGTCACATGGAATTTGGTGGCACTGTTGTTGCAGGTGTGGGCGATAGTCGTTTGATTTACCGCAGCGCCTTGCGAATCATTGCGATCGTCGCATCTGTGCTGGAATGCGGACCGTTTGGATGTCCTCTGGGTATCGTGGCGATTTTCAGGATTCTGGGGCCTGATCTACTCGGGAACCGGATCAGTGGCTCTGCATGCCTCAGCGATGTGCCCCTTCTTCAAACAACGTCGGCAGGTTGCGTCACGCCAGCGGCAGGATTGGCGGGGATGGTTTCCCTTGCAACTGCCGCACTGATCGTTGCGGCAGCCATCTTTTTGAATTTCCCGCCTTGATGGGCGGGAAACTTTGAAAACCGTCATCTCCCCCTCTGAATCCGATGGAGTGGCGGAGTCTTCGGATGACTCTGGGGTCGACTTGCGGATCCTCGTGCTTGGAGCATTTCGGCGGCTGTTTGTTCTGATGTTTCAGCAACCGTAGCCTCCTTGAGAACGTCTTTCAGGGAAAGTCTTTTCCTGCTTAGAAATTTCTTTTGGAGGCTTGCATCTCTCATCCCGAACACGATTCCGTCGTGCAAGGCATTATCAACGTTTTCAAACTCGCAGTTTGCTGCGAGTTGACGTAATGCCGCCACAAAATCTTTGATAGATTCGCCTTCCTTCTGATTGCGTTGGCGGAAGGTGAACCGATTCGAGATGGGGGTGCCCGTGGGGGCATAGTGGTCTTGCAAGGCAGCCTGTAGATCCACCCAGGACATGACTTCAATGTCCCTGAGTATGACGAGGTTGACGGCGAGCTCCAGGACATCGGTTCCACAGTGAGCTAGGAAGAGAGCCCTCTTCCGCTCGTCGTCCAGATTGTTGTAGCCATTTCCCCGAAGGAATTGGCGGAAACGGATCATATAGGAGCTCCATTTCTCCCGGCCGGGGTTGAATGGAGCAAGCGAGGCGAACGGCGCTTGCGGTGTTGCCATCTCTCAGACCGCGGCGAGTGACTTCAGCTCAGAATGGCGATCGTGCCACGTGGTTGGTTCTTCTCTAGTCCTTCGTTGCCAGTGTTAGATCGGTGCAGGAAGAAGATGAGACCAGCAGAGTTCAAGTAACAACGTTTATTAACGAGAACTGAACTAGCGCTGCGCTGCCGGAGCTCTCCTTATATTTGCTCTGGCAGACGCACCGCCCACTGACAGGGATTCAAAACTCCCGCCGAAAGGATCTTCAGCCAATCCCAGGCGGATGTCCTTATAAGGACATAACAGTTTTCTTCTTCCTTAAATACTGGATATAATCTACTTTCGGTCTGCATTTCCTGCGTCGAATGAGGAGAGCACATCTTTCTCCTTCTGTCCTGGCCACATTTTACAGAGGCATAATTGAGAGTGTTTTAACAAACTGCATCACTGTTTGATTTGGTGGCAACAGTGCCTCAGATAGAAAGTCCATATAGAGAGAAGTAAGAACAGCCAAGAAGATTATAGGAAACTCACTTCCTGTTATTCAGGATATTGCTTATAAGCATTATGTGCTGAGAACTCAAAGCACTGTTGGAGACTCCACACACCCACTTCACAGTCTATTTCTGTTGCTCCCCTCTGGGAGGAGGTTTTGAAGTATTTCTAGCAGGACTACCAGATTCTCTAACAGCTTTGTTCCCTCTGCCATCCGTCTGGTAAACTCACAAGACTCTTTTTTCTCTCCATGTACATCCAGACTAGACTGTGTTATTTCTCTGTGTCATATGTACCAGCATGTATGTACGTACGTATGTATGTATGTATGTATGTATGTATTTATTTATTTTGCCATGTATTTGCTTATGTAGTGTATATTGGAGATGGTGAACCTTTGAGAGCTGTATGCAATGAAATTTCATTTTAATGTATGCCACTCAGTGTATGTTCAAAGTGACAATAAAGTTATTCTTCTGATAACATCTGATGAAGTGAGCTATAGCTTGCAAAATGTATGCCTTTTAATAATATTCATTAATCAAAAAAATCCAATTTTTGCTATCCAATTTTTTTTGTCTTTCTAACTGACAATTGTTACGTCTGGAGTGTTAAGGGGCAGGTGCTTGTCTGTTTGAATTCTAAAGTGCCAGAGCACTTTAGCTTCTTTTTCTATTACTTTGTCAATTTTGTGCTCCCAGCAGTTCTAGTTTACAGGCAATATATTTCTTGTGATATTCCAATGTGTTATTGTTGCTACTTTGTTATGCCATCACTTGTTGTCAATCTGTGAGAGCTTCTTGTAGTTCACAATGTGGTCCACCCTTTTCAGCTTCTTTTCAGAGGTGGCATCTGCTTTCTGCTGGTGTCTTCTCAATTCCTGCTTTATATGTGTTGGGGGAAATGCAGCTGAATTCGTGTTTGACCAGGAAAATCCATCCTTGATATATTCTCAAATCATAGCACCTGGGAAATAAATACCTCCTTTGCACTGACTCTGAGATGGAATTGTTTCAGCTGTAAGAAATAAATATTTGCTAATTTGATTCAGAAAATAAAATGGTATGAATATTTAAAGATCTTGGAAACCTGACTCCATTACAACTCTTCTCTAAGCAAAGTTCAGCTGAAAATGTATAACTTGCTAATCAGGGTAGGGAGGTCAGACCTCTACTTTTGCTATGATTACCTGATACCAGTTACCTCATCAGTGCATTAAGGAACTGCAAAGTTCTAACTACAGAGGCTTTATTTCCTCCCGTAGTGAATTAGTTATCTGACTGCTGGGCTAGAGTGGGAAAGTAACCTAAGAAACTCTACTTTCAGAACCATCATGGACCCAAGGGAAATGAGCACTGGAGGCATGAGGCAAAGAAGCTCTCAGGAGCAGACCAGGGGAGAAGAGGAAACACAATTACTCAGTGGTAAGGAGGCCTTTAAGGGGAATGGACGATATACTTTGTTGCACAAATGGGGGGGTATCCTTGATGTGGATAAATTATCGGGATTGTCAGTTAGGTCTTGGAATTAGGTAGTACTATGTAGAGATTAGCATTTTGGGACCCACAGCAAACAGCCTTATATTACTTTACTAGAGAGTTACGTAACATCCCCCAAATGTTTGGAGTTCAATCCCAAGAATCTTCTGCCATTCTAAACCCCCACTAAAAAAGCTGCAGAACTTGTAGTAAAAGGAATAGTGTATGTAATATGTATTCTCCTTAATACACATTTTCACAAAGTAATTGTAGGGATGGAAGGGATTTTGGAACAGGAGATGATCAAATGTACATTACAGGAAGAGGAAAATAGGGGGAAGTTATACCAAAGGGTTCTACAGAAAGGATGGCAGATGCAATCTTTAATCATTTCCAGATGTGATGGAATGTAGTAAGGAGCTGGATTCCTAGGAGGGAAGGGGTAAGGAGACAGTTCAGTCCAGACATTATATGTGGGAGAAAAAGGCTGAAGACAGCCCCTCCCTAATAGTGTATTGTAGATGTAGATAGTAGAGTCCAGGATTTGGCAAGATTCTGTCTGAAACTTGCCAGGTCTGAAATAATAAACTCAGCTGGGAAGAATCACTGCAGGTCATTCTTGGTTTTGGGCCTGACAGCAACCTGTGAAGTGGAGCAGAGAGGCAAGCATCCGATAATGGTTGATTCACACATCAATAAGAAATAATATGGAACATTATGACAAAAAAAGCCAAGAGTTTTGCATGAAGAGCAGGTGTGCCTTTATTTTTTGTTCAGTCTTCAAAGACAAAACAATGAGAGCATTTAGTTGAAGAGAAACAAGGAATACCTTAATTAATTGACTAGTTACAAAGAAAACATTTCACATTTTTCATCAGCTCCTTTTTAATGAACCGATTGTCTTGGGCCCATTCTAAAAGGGTTACTCAGAATTGCACATTTATATACTTAACATTGCATTTGAGAAAAATTGGGTAAGAAGTTTCTCAATTAACAAATAGAGTTTCCTATCATTCTTTGATTTAAGTTAGCATTTTGCTCCGAGCACCTTTTTTTTCTTTTTTTTAAAAAAAGAAATTTATTAAATTTCCAAAGATTAAAATACACAGTACAAAAAGAAACATAATACACACACAAAAAAGCAAGAAAAACACACACAGACACACACACACAAAACCCCAAAAAAATATAAACAACCAAAAACAAACATATCAAAATTTCAATGCTAATAACAACTTTTCTGCATTGGTATCTCTAACCTATTTAACCTCTTTACACAAATTATGCTTCTAAATATCTCTATCTTAAACTTACATCTTTATTGAAATTATCTTGATTTCTATTTACAGTTCAATCTCATAACAAAAACATCCCTCTCCTTCATTTCCATAGATAATCTGTCGTTCTCTGCACATTCGTATATATTTTTTCTTATGATTTTATCTAGAGGGGTGTCTGGTTGTTTCCAACTTTGTGCCAAGCGCCTTTCCATGTTAGTTTATATACAAGTAGTCTTCAAAGTACGAAAACAATTGGACCAAAAATTTCTATTGCCAAGCAAAGCAGTTGTTAAGTGAGTTTTGCCCCATTTTATGACCTTTCTTGCCAATGTTAAATGAATCACTGCAATTGTTAGTAACACTGTTGTTAGGTGAATCTGCCTTCCCCATTGACTTTGCTTGTCAGAGGGTCGCAAAAGAGGATCTAATGACCTCAGTACACTGCAACCGTTAAATACATGCCAGTTGCTAAATGTCTAAATTTTAATCCCATGTCCATGGGGATGCTGCAATGATTGTAAGTGTGAAAAATGGTCATAGGTCATTTTTTTCAGTCCCATTGTAACAGTCACTAAATGAATGGTTGTAAGTTGAGGACTACCTATACTACACTCAAATATTTGTCAGAAGTACTAGCAATATTCCTTCCTCCATATCTACTAAAATGATATAATGTTTTATGCTGCTTTACTTGGTAATGAAGCAAAATAGACTTGTAGAATAAACACAGACTTCCATATCTGTTGGTTAAAAGAGGTTACTATAGTGTGGAAATCTGTTTTTTAAAAAGACTACAAAAGTGAATAAAAACATGCCATATAAAATACTTAAGAAACCTGTTAGAGATAGTTTTGGATTTGCTTTTTCCCTCTAAAGGAAAGAGAATGCGAAAAGTGGAGAAACGAATGCTTGAAATTTGGAGTAGTAATTTAGAACAAAAAACTCTGTACAATGGGAAGATGTTAAGAGTTTGTAGCAATCCAACCAGCACACAAGTATATAATTCACCAGGATTCATTTATAGAAGAAACTTGTTTATATACAATAATATAAAACATGATGCATGTATATGATACCCATACAGCTCTTGCAAGAAGCAGAAGTAGAAGCAGAAATCACATGAGTACATAAGCCCAGAATCAATATTGCAAGGACAAACCAACTCTTATACAGGTCCCATTGGCTGACTTCTTGTTATGGCTATTCCAGTTTATAAATTCTTATATACTGACAAAAGATTTCTGTCTAAGCCAAGCAATGAACTGACTTCCTCCATTCATCCCATGTCAAAGTATGCTTTTAAAGTAAAGCTGTTTCTAATTCTCTAGGAGAAGCTAAACACCTGGAGAAAATCACTGCCCACATCCAATGGAAGAGACACCTGGAGGTAATAATAGATATTAGAATAGGTAATAATAAAAGCAGGTGGACTAGAGAAACAAATATTCTCCCTAAATGATGAATTATCAAGAATGATGAAAATGGTCAATTCTATGTCTCCACGGTCACATGGTCTCTATCCTTGTCATTAGGTATTAGGTCCTGTATGTTTGTTAGGCTTTCTGGGCAAGGAAGCTTCTGTAACAGAACAAAGAAGGGAAGCAACCGGACAATGAGTAACACACACAGTTCTAGCTAATTGATTGAGGAGAGCTGGCCACTGCATGAGGCAATCTAAGTTGTGATTAGTTGCTGTGAGAGTAAAGGGGGAGTTTCCTTGTGTCCCACCTTTTTCCTCTGGGTGCCCTGTGTACTGTCTGCAATTTACCTCATGATGTTCCTACTGTAAATATATTTGTTTATATAAAACTGCAAGTTCGTGTCAGCATCTCTGACTCCATTTGGACATCATCTGTGCAATTCCCTGACAGTGTCCATCACCTAAATGCATTCTAGGAATCTATCTATGACAGGCCTGGGCATCATTAAATTCCCTCTGTTTTGTTGGTAGGTAATGAAGGCGAAGGTACTAGAACAGGTACACAGTCAACTGAGTGACCTCTTGGACAAGACCTTGGAAGAAGCAGCTCATTCCAGACCCCAGCAATTGAGTGTGGTCCCAGCAAAGAAGCAAAGCAGGTGGAAGAGGTTCCTCGCAATTGATTTTAGAACAGGGATGGGGAAAATGGAGTCAGCAGACAGTGCTGGCTCAATGGCCTTGAAACAGAGATGAGCACTGCCTCCTTTAGTCATCAATGACTGTGGAGTAAAATCCTCAGGGACTCTCACCTTTACCCCTCTTCCCAGAGGTGAGAAGGGTTTTGAGAGATATATTAAATATTACCTGCTTTGAAATCTTATCTTGCAGAGAGAAGGGTCAGCTACTGAAGAAGAAAGTCTTTGTCCCTCAACAGTCCTTGTATGAGTAAGTAGGCCTGGCCATGATATGATAAGACTTAGACAGAGGGACAATGTGCAAAGTAGCCAGATCTCTAAGGCCTCAGACTCCAAAGGCCTCAGGTTCCAACTGATACTCCACAGCTGATGAAAAACAAGTTGGAAATAGCCCGATATGAGCATGCTCCATAGCAACACAATGCTGAGACTCTTTGGTGAGTGCCAGGAGAGTATGAAAAGAATAGATATTGCGGGAAACAAAAAGAAGTATTTTTGAAAGGATTAGGTTGATTAGCTGGCTAGCACGATAGTGTTGTGGTCCGCCAGCAGCCTGCGGAGCTGGCAGTGGAGTTGGACAGCAATGAAGCTGAGATAGAACATGGGCCAGTCCTGGAGGCTGGGGAAGGCCCAGATGAGGGCTTTCTGTCAGAGGCAGAGATGGGGCCAGGGCCATCGGGTAGTGTGGTGCGGACTCCAGAGCCTCCCGAGCCTGATAGGAGTGAGGCAGAGCAACAGAAGGAGCCTGTTCCTAATGCATGCATGAGAAGAGCTGCCAGAAGGCAAGAGCAGGTCAAGCAAAGAGGACAACTCAGGAATAGGGCCAAGAGATGATTGGCCCCTCCCATAAGGTTTAAAACAGACCAGCAACGGCGGTTGGGCTTTGCCAGAAAACAACGTTGGTGGCTTCGTCTTCTTCTTCATCTATGTCTTGTATTTATTTTTATCTGTGATTTCTGAACGTTTGCCAAGAAAGGCCTTTGGCAGTTTGCCTAATTGGACCAAGGTTTGAGATAGGATTGAGGAATTTGTGTTGGGAGGAATTTGCTTTAATTTAGTTGAACGATGCTGGGAATGAAGTAATTCTCAGCTGTTCAAATAAAGTTTGTTTGTTTTTTCACTGACTGATTTTCCTACTACTTACTTTGGCCTGGGTCACAACAGATAGTACAAAGAGTTATTGCTAGCATATTAAAATAAGGCTGTTTGTAGTCTCAACAGGAGTGAGTTTCCTCTTTGGTCCTAGGGCTCAATTGCGGTCATATGTTTAAGACTACCTATATATCATAAGAGATGGAACATCCCCCCCCCCCAGCCACTTGAATGTTATTTCTTTTGTACAAGTGAAACTACAAGAAGACGAAATGCAAATCTTTGGGTCCCAGGTTTTGTCTAATGATCTTCAGCTGCCCATCTCTATTACTTATTTGCTGGCAACTTGTCTCTCTTTTACAGCACATTGCTGGAGGTGGAACATTTCCGCACAATCCATCACCTATTTGTGGCCATGCTCTGTATCTTTGTCCTCAAACAAATCATCGTGGATTCCATTGATGAAGGACGGTATGATTCAGAAGAGAGGGTGGGGTAGAAGGCCTGTCCTATGATGTATGCTAGTTCTGGGGATATGATGCTATTTGTTTTGTGCTAAGGGACACAGTAATAATCTAAAAACATATTTACTTAATCTGTGAATTTAGATTCCATCCAAAGTTTAACAACCTTAGACCCCTACCAAGTCCTTTGGCCCCTGTAGGGAGTCTGATCCTTCTGCATCTCCTCCCAATAATTGAAATTACGAAGGTTATGAAACAAGGATTATGAAACAAAACAAGGTTATGGAACAAAATGAAGGGGACTGATCATAATTTTTTCAGTTCATTCTAACTCTGTTAGGTCTATTTTGAAGAGTTAACAGGAACCTTCATGAATGTACCTTCTCAAAATAGCAGGACCCATCCCCTTCACTTTTCAGCAATTGTGCCACTGAAAATTGGAGACGCCCCAGAGGAAGCTCAAGGGGTTGCAGTAAAGGAGGAGGGGTATAGGTAATCTGGGGTGCCTATTTTAATTTGAAACATCCTTATCTTTTAGGTAGCATCCTTAGAGCTCTTTTTCTTCTTTGTCTCCCACAGTCTTGTTTTGGATTTCGAGCTCTTTATCAATGGCTTTCGGCAGCTGCCCACAGCACTCTTTGCCTGGCTCTGCATGTTCCTCTACACCTTATTTGTGCCCTACCAGGCCCTGCAAATATGGTCAGGCTGCTTGAAGATGACCAGGTTCCCCAACCTCTTGACGGTCACCTTGGTGTTGCTGGTGCTGCTCTGCCATGCTGCAGTGCTGGGCTTCTTCCCCGTCTATATTGCTGTCTACTGTAACTTGGGAATTGCCTCCCGTAAAATTGTCCTCATGGAGCAGGTATGACACTGGGGCAGCACAAAGAAAAAGGGTGTAAGGGAAAGGTGTTTTTAAACAGAAATGGGGGAAGTTAAGGTTGAACTTTGAACTGAGATTGGATTTATAAAGGAATCCTGGTTGCCCCAGGACTTCTCAGTGTGGAAAGTATAGATAGCAGCAAGTGCTAGAAAACAGGGGTGAAATCTAAAACTTTTTACTACCGGTTCTGTGGACGTAGCTTGGTGTGTATGTGAGGGTAATGTGACTGGGTGGGTGTGGCCATTTTTTTTTTTTACTTTTAAAACCATTTTTTCTACAACCTCTTCGGTGAAGAGGTTATAAAAAAACGCTTTCAGAAGGCTCTGACGATCCCAGCTGAGTTGCCTGATCGGCAGAGACTTTTTTTCTTTTAAATGCCTCTGACAATCAGGCAACTCAGCTAGGATCGTCAGAGGCATTTAAAAGAAAAAAAGGGTTTTTTTTCTTTTAAAAGCCTTTGATGATCCCAGCTGACTTGCGCAATCATCACAGGGTTTTTTTCTTTAACTTTTAAAAGCATTTTTTTGGACGAAGAGGTTCTGGAAAAAATGCTTTTAAAAGTAAAAAAAAAAAAGCCTCTGATGATCATGCGGCTCAGCTGGGCGGGGGGGGGGGGGCAGCGATTTTGCTATTGGTTCTCCAAACCACCCGCCACCATCGCTACCGGATCGGGTCATCTGGTCTGAACTAGGAGCATTTCACCCCTGTTAGAAAGGCCCCCTGTTGTCAGGGTTTCGGTTTCATTCTCTAGAATAAAGTTGATTTCCAAACATCAGATTTTAGGAAATATTCTCTTTATTGAACAATGCAACCCGTGCCTGGCAACCATGCAGACAGCACTGGCCCCTCTATCCAAAACCCTCCTTTTCCTTTCCCCATTCTCTGCTCCCCATTGGCTGTCTTCCAAATCATTCTTCTCTTATCTCCCTGGTCAGCTCAGAGGTGTGTCACCCCTCCCGTGCGTCTCCCAGGGAATTGAATTCACCAAAAAGGCTTTTCTAGGTGAAATGTCAAACTCTTTCTCATTGCTTCTATGTCAGCCCTGGAACACTGACACCTGTATTCATAAATATATACTTCCATACACAGGCCATATATTTGCCATTGTACAGAGAAGAAATGCCAACCTCACTCTAGGTTTAAGGCAGATTTCTCCTATCTTGGTGTCCTCTAAATGATCTGGACAAACCCCAAATAGCGTCATTAAGGGTAGGCCAGGTTAAATATATATATACTTCACTATACGTTGTCCTGAACAAGATATATGTTGTGAAAATGAGCCTGGTGGCGCAGTGGACTAAGTGCTGTTAAAGTAGCACAAGTTGCCAGCTGCCTGCAATTACTGCAAGTTCAAATCTCACCAGGTTCAAGGTTGACTTAGCCTTCCATCCTTTCACGGTAGGTAAAATGAGGACCTGGATTGTGGGGGTAATAAGTTGACTTTGTATAAAAAGGAACACCGCTTGGGGGGGGGGGTCAAAAGCCCTACTAAGCAGGTATATACCAAAGTATGAAGGCTATTGCTTAACGCATTGTAAGCTGCCTTGAGTCTCCGGAGAAGGGCGGCATATAAATCAAACAATCAATCAATCAAACAAACAAACAAATAGTACATTTTTAAAAATTTTGTGGCAGAAGGTATGGTCGTTAGCAGCCATTGTCATATATGTCATGTACAAATGAGCCATTCTTGCTCATTTCCATCTCTGGCATAGGTCCGGTTCCTGATGAAAAGCTACTCATTTCTGCGAGAATCGATGCCTCCTCTTCTCCATGCCAGGGACCAAGTTGGTGAGTTTGACTTGGAGGCCCTTAGTGATGATTATGATGGCTGTAAGTCACCCCATAGTCCCCAAATTGATTTTTCACCGATTGCAGCATCCTAGTTGTAGCATAATCATGCAACCATTGGCCTCCACATGCTAATTGCTATCACAGACTTTCTCAACGTATGAAACTATTGGATTAGAGTTTCCATTCGCCTGTCAGGGATTGGGTATGGTAGATGTAAGTAGATTTTAAGCATAGCAAAATACTAAGAAAAGTAATACGGATGCAAAGCAAAGGAAACCTCTTGCCTGGGTCAAGTACATTTCCCCATATCCCTCCCCAAATCACAATTTCTCCTATTTGCCAGACTTTATCTTGCTTGAAGAGCTGCAGAACATAGGTGCTTTATTTATTTATCTATCTATTTGTCTTTCTTATCAGGATACAAAGCAGTTCAAAAATTAAAGAAAAAATCTGACACATAGTGCAAGATTTTATTGATTACATTTTTTCTTATACATATCCTTTTGAACCCAAGAAATTGAAGCTTCCTTGCTTGTTGCTTTTGTATACCAATGGAGACAGATTTTCAAAAAGCTGAATTCTGCATCTTGGTTTTACAGGCACTTTTTGTACATAAGAAGTATCTTAATAAGAAGGGCAATGATGGTACACTAGTTAGAATGCAGTATTGCAAGCTGTAGTTGTCCCTGTGTACTTCCAACTGTTCCTTTGCTTCTTTCCCCCCACACCAGGGAAGATAAGCCCTCCTGAATTCTCCACCTATTTATATTTTCTCTTCTGCCCTACTATGATCTACAGAAAGAGCTATCCAAGGTAATTCATTGCATATTGTCCTTGTCTTTCTGGGCTCCCTGGTATCTCAGCTCTATCAGAAAAGGAGTGGGCAAAATAGACTTCTGGACACCATGCCCCCAGAACAATGGTGTAACCTTTGTATTTCCCAAAAAAAGGGAACGACTCTGTTATATCTCAACTCAATCCCTACTCCTTTTTTTATAGAGATCCATTCATCCGCTGGAATTATGTCATCCGAAAACTGATTGAGGTGAGTGAAACACATTAAGTTTCCATTGGCTGGTTGGTTTTATCTGGCCTCTCTATGAATTAGAAATTGTGCTTGGGGATTATTGGATTTTCTCTTGAGACTGAGCGGATCTGGAAACCCTAAGGGGTCTTAGCTGGCCAAGGTAGTAAATAGCAATTATTTAACAAGCCTTGAGTGACCAAAGGCCACCATTTAAATTCCCCAGAGTTCTCTAGCTTTGAATGAATGAGTTATAACATTTCTCCTGAGTCATCTTTGATGCACTTCCCTAAGAGATGTTCAATTTAAAACTTCAGATCAATGTATATATTTTCACATATCTCCCACAGGAAAAAAGGGTATGAAAGAGAGCAGAGTTGATGGAACTTAGAGCCACTCAGGAAGTGAGTGGTGCCGAAATCTATGACTGGTTGACTAAAACTAAACAGAAGAGGGGCTGGTGTTGGAGGATAACATTTGAGCATTGTAGGATATTAAAATGGTAGCTAAATCCAGCTTCTCAGATAATAGACCAGAAGAAAGTTGTTCTTTAGTCATAACTGAGAGCTAGGAACCAGTATGCCTTGCCAGAACACTGAGATGTCAATAGATCACTAAGGTAGTTTTTTCTCTCTGTCCCACAGTTTCTGGCCAGTATATATTTTTTGAATTTCCTCCTGAAATACTACTTCATCCCTAACGCCAGCAACATGCTTAAGCAGCCCTTCACCATCAAAATCCTGCTGCTTTCCATCTTTGATTCAGTAATACCCGGTATGTGGAAACAATTATGATTTCATTCGTGCAATGGGATTAAGCAGTAATGCTATGGAACTGGGATGTTGACCTCATCCAGTAGAAGAAACAGGAGACCCTCAAACACAATCAGGCTGATTTATAGTATTTTAGAGAAAGTGAAGAGAGACCTACTACAGGTAGTTCTCAACAAACAACCATTTGTTTACTGACCTTCGAAGTTACAAGAGAACTGAAAAAAGTGACTTATAAATTTTAATTGTAAGTTTTTCACACTTACAATTGTTGCAGCATCCCTGCTCACTCCGGCCGCCATATTCGTCACTGCCATGTTCTTCGTGCACGCGCATCCCATTGCCTTGCAAGTCCAGTGGGATGTGCAAGCGTGAAGAACATGGCGACAACGGCAGCAGCTTTTTCCACCGATACTTTTCGGTGGCCTGTGGAGAAAGTGGCTGGGAAAGAAGCCACTTCAGAGGCTTCTTTGCCAGCCACTTTCCAGCAGCAGCAGCTGGCTGGAGGCCACTGAAAACCCCAGTCAGCTTGCCTTCTGGACTCTGGACCAGCTGCCATGGAAAGTAAGCAGGCAGTGGTGGGGGAGGAAGCAGGGCTAGGGCCAGGACCACTAAAGGAGAGCCAGGTGAAGGGAGGCCGGGTAACCATGCCGCTGTGAAGTGGTCGGCCCCTTCCACTGCTGCTGCCTCCTCTGCCTCTTCCTTCTCTCTGCAAACAGAAGTCAGAGAGAAAACGCAGTTGCTTCGGCGGGTGTTTCTCTGTGTTTCCATCAAGTCAGCCAGAGCCCTTCCATGGTGGTTGCTGAAGCTGGCCTGCCTGCAAGGGAAGCGCATGGGGAATAGCAACCCCAAAGCCCTCCCTGTGTGGTTGCTGAAGCCAACCTACCTGCAACGGAAGCGTGCAGGAGATCACTGGCCGGACTATTGAGGAGGATGGGGGTGGACAGGCAGAGCGCTGCGCTGAGGTCTGTGTGCTCTGGGGCCTCCCGCCCATTTGTGCTTCTGCAAGGCAGAAAGAAAGCCATAAAAGTCTTTGCCTGCATCCTTCTGGGACCTTGTTCTGCTGCAGCAAAGTCCATTCAAACCTTAGTTTACTGAATAAACCAGTCTTTTATAACAACAGCTGTTAATCAATTGCATTAACAGCCGCCAAGAATTCCAAGAAGAGTAACTGAAAACTTACTATGGTTGGCAGAATGCCCAGAAGCAATTTGCAGAAAGCTGATAAAATAAGACACCAAGATATGTAAACTAAGTTGTTCCCTGCAAATTGCTTCTGTCGGCGTTCCTCCTTAAATAGGCTAAGGGAATGGCCAATTAGCCTTATTCTCGAGAAGACCTCCTCCTGAGGAGCCACTCCTGCCTTTTGGCAGCTCTGCATGCCCATTCATCGAGAAGAGGCTCCTCCTCTTTGTCCCCTTCACTTAAGGGAGCTTCCGGAGATTCGGAAGGCCCTGGCTGAATCCCCGCCTCTGGCATCACATCTTCTCCAGCCTCCTCATTGTCTGACTTGAGTGCCAGCTGCACAAGCTGTTGGCACAGCACCACACCAGCCTCCTCACTGCCTGAATCAGCTACTAGCTGCACAGGCTGCATACAGGCCACAACAGACCCTGGTCTTGGCACCAATTCGAGCGTGTCCTCTGCAGACGGCTAAGAGCCCAAAGCTAGTGGCGCCAAGGCAGCCCATGCCTCCTGCTGCTTTGGGCTCAGAGCTGTAAGCCACATCCAGTCAGCGTGCCACAGTGGAGAGAAGCTGCGGAAGTCAGCCCTAGCTAGGAATCTCAAATACAGATGAGAATGAACATTGTGTTTTAGCCAGCGGTAGATCAGCCCCCTGCAAACTCCGTCTCTTGAGGAGCCCAGCCACTCGCCAATCACCAAGTCACCTGGACTCCCAGTGACAGGACGGGGTCCTTCAGGCACTTAGTTTGGCCACCTGTTTAGTAGCTCCAGCCAGTAACTACCACACAAACATTCATTCGCAGTCGTATTTGACATTCCTAGCTGCAGTTTACTTGTGAGCACCATTAGCCGGGAGAGGCAGGGAAAAAGGCCAATGGTGCTCAAGAGTAAACTGCAGATTAGAGGCAGCAGCTGAATGCTGGGCCTTGCCATGTTGCCCCCAAGGCAGCCCTTTGGCCAAATGGGCAAGTCCAGAGTGGGTCTCCCTCCCGTGGTATGCTGTTTTCCTCATTTAATTTTGGAGCCAGCTGGGCAAGGGCAGCCTGCCACATCTAGGCCCTGCAGCACCCTCCCCTAAGCAGTGATCCCTGTCACACGAGCCAGCCCATCTAGCCCAAGCCTGCCAGGCACTCTTGGCCAGTCCCCCAGGGGCTGCAAGCGAAGGAACAATCACCCTCTGCCAACCAGCCTGAGCTCACCTGCCCAGTCATGATGTGCGAGTGCCTAGCCTCCCAACCACCAACCCATGGCAGCAGTAGCTCCAAAAGAGGGCATAAACAGCCTCGTGTTGTGCTACCTGGCTGCCTCGGGAGCGAGGGGGATAAAGAGGCCAGCCGGCAGCCCAAAGCATTGCTTGCTTTGCTCTCCCATCTCCACTCTTACAAGTTTCACTGCCCTTTCGCTTGCTGCACTGCCCTCCCGATCTTTGAGACTGCAGCATCTCCCTAAATGAGAAAGCTGGCTACAAGATGAGAGGAAGGAGCCGAGAAAAGGCAGCGGAGGCAGGTGAGCAAAGCAAGCTAGTGAACCTTTACCTGCCAGCTGGCCTCTTTACTTCCCCTTGCTCCCAAGAGAAAAGGAAGGTGGGAAAAAAAAACTGGAGGGGGGGTCAGGGTGCCCCGTGTGCACATACCTCCTGGGCTTTGCCTGTATACCCTGTGATCTGTCCCCCCCCTTCAGAGACCCACAAAAACACAGCCAGCCGAGGGTTAAGAATCACTTGGCACACTCCGCAGTTCTTATCTCAACCTTGGCAGTGATATGCACACCGTCTGCCAAGGACTTTATTGGTTTACACAAACAAGAAAATCACCTACGTAGCTTTGCCGTTCATCCAGCTTCCAAGACTACGAGGTTGCTCCGTTTGTTTAGCTTTGTTCGTCACGAACTTCGTGACCCACCGTACTGTCTTATATAGATATGTTTCTGGGTGTGGTCCAGTGAGTCATTGATCCTGTGACTCCAATCCAATGACTCAGGATTTCCTCATACGCCGCAGCTGCAGTACCCTTTTCTCTCGCCTTCTTTGGCGTGCGTCCAGGAATGACGTCTCTCCCTCACTCTCATCTGAGACACCTGTTTCCCCACTACTTGGCTCTCTTTCAGCTGGCACCTGAGCCGGTGCCAGAGGGGGAGGGCTGGGAGATCTGGCTGGCTCCTCTTCCTCCTGCTCAGAGCTGCCTTCCTCCAAAGGGATAGGCTCAGAGGACGGGGCCACAACACTCTGCCTCTAAAGCGGTGAGTTAAAAAAATGAGGCGAGGGGAGGAAAAAAGGGTGATCTATCAGGGCAAGCCAAGCAGTTGCTGCTCCAGGAGGACATGCACTGTTTGGTCGCTTTTGCTTCCCCTCTGTTAAAGCCCATGCCTCGGGAAAGAGGAGAAAGGAAAGCCTTCAGTCTTCAGGCGCTGCGAGGGGAACAGCAAGCTTGTGGAGGAGGGGGAAAGAAGAAGAGGGTGAGGTTGCAACAAGAGGTGGGGAAAGAGGAAGGGGCAGTTGTGATGTTGGTGCTCAGGGCCGCAAAGTGGTCTCAAACCCCTTCCTATGCAGGGAAGTGGATGGCTCTATCAGGTTTGCGTGCGCGCACACACATGAATACACACACAAACATGAGAGAAAGAGGGGGGGGAGAAACAGAGCAATGATATAGAGAGAGAGATGGGGAAAGAGAGAATTAGGGAGAGAAAGGGAGAAAGATGAGAGGAAGAGAGAGGAAGAAAGAGAGATGAGAGAGAGAAAGAGTTAGGGAGAAAGAGATGAGAGAGAGAAAGAGGGGGGAGAAAGAGAGAGATGAGAAAGAGAGGGAATAGAATAGAATAGAATAACAGACTTAGAAAGGACCTTGGAGGTCTTCTAGTCTAATCCCCTGCTTAGGCAGGAAACTCTACACCATTTCAGACAAGTGGTTATACAACAACTTCTTAAAAATTTCCAGTGTTGGAGCATTTACAACTTCTGTAGGCAAATTGTTCCACTGATTAATTGTTCTGTCAGGAAATTTCTCCTTAGTTCTAAGATGCTTCTTGATTAATTTCCACCCATTGCTTCTTGTCCTACCCTCAGGTACTTTGAAGAATAATTTGACTCCTTCTTCTTTGTGGCCACCCCTGAGATATTGGAACAGTGCTATCATGTCTACCCTAGTCCTTGTCATTAAACTAGACAGACCCAGTTCCTGCAATCGTTCTTCATATGTTTTAGCCTCCAGTCCCCTAATCATCTTTGTTGCTCTTCTCTGCACTCTTTCTAGAGTCTCGACATCTTTTTTACATCGTGGTGACCAAAACTGAATGCAATATCCCAAGCGTGGCCTTACCAAGGCATTATAAAGTGATATTAATACTTCATGTGATCTTGATTCTATCCCTTTGTTTATGCACCCTAGAACTGTTAGATAGGGTGAATGAGGAGACAGGAGACAGGTTGAAGTGAACAACAACTCTTTAATGTACAATGAGAATCCATCAACTTTACAGTCTAACAGCTCTCCTTATATAGCTACCTGCCAAGTGTGTTAGCCAATAATCATCAAGCTTTTTCCCGCTCTAATTTTCCCTCCAAAATTAGATACATAACACTCCTCCCCTTCCAGAAGGCATTTTACCAACTATTTACATACGTAATCACACAAATGACTAGGTGTTCCCTAATTCGACTTGACCTGCACAATTCAGTTTGAGGCAGAGATTTGGGCTGGTCACAGACACCCTTTGTCTCTCCCAGCCCAGCCAATGGAACCTCCTAGAATTTCTTATGGGCGTCACCCATTTCAGATGGGCCTGGCTTCTCGTGGAGGCGGCCCTGGACACCAAAGTCATCAGGCAAGGCTTCTGGCCACTTCGGGCTTGAGTTAGCTGTTGGATGAATGATTGGTAAGTCAGGGACTGGGTTGTATTTGTTGTACTCTGGTTTGTCAAGCTCTGCCTAGGTAATACGCTTTCTTAGCTGATCAATATGCCTTCACCATACCTTCCCATTACTAACTTCCACAATACTGTATATGACCAGGGCCTGGTGATTTCACGAATATGCCCAGCTACCCAAAGGGGACCCTCCGCATAATTCCTTGCGAATACAGCGGACCCTATGGGGAAACTCCTGGTCCTATTTTTGGCCTCCATATACCCCTCAGGGGAGTAATTGGGATGGAGCCTATCTAGGGTGCAGCAGAGTCGTTGACCCATTAGGAGCTCTGTTGGGCTTCTTCCCATTGCCTTTCACGGTGTAATGTGTTGTGCCACTAGAAAAGTGTCAATCCTGGCCTGCCAATCTCCTGGACCTAGTTTGGCCAAGGCCTCTTTGGCCAATCTGATCATCCTTTCAGCTTGACCATTACTGGCCAGATGGAAAGATGCTGTGAGGGCATGTTGGACCCCTATTTTGGCCAAGTACCCCTCAAATTGCATTGCTGTAAGTTGAGGCCCATTTTCAGAGACCAGGGTGTCTGGTAGGCCATGCATGGCAAATAGCCTCCGGAGTGGTGGAGTGCATCCTTTCAGCTTGACCATTACTGGCTGGATGGAAAGGTGCCGTGACAGCATGTTGGACCTCTATTTCGGCCAAGTACCCCTCAAATTGCGTTGCTGTAAGTTGAGGCCCATTGTCAGAGACCAGGGTATCTGGTAGGCCATGCATGGCAAATAGCCTCTCCGCAGTGGTGGAGTGCATCAGGATGACCTCCAGCCACTTAGAATAAGTGTCCACTACAATCAGAAATGTTTGGCCATGGAATGGTCCCGCAAAGTCAATGTGAATGCGCGACCAGGGTGCTTGGGGCCTTTCCCACTCTTTGGTCTGGGCTACCAGGGGAGCTGGATGAGACTCTTGACAGGGAGTACACTTAGCCACCCACTCAGCAATACAATTGTCCATATGTATACCATATTCCATATGTATACCATATTATACCATATGCACACCATAAATAGCTTCTCGCCAATCCCTTCATTCTAACAATACCAGGATGGCCAATATGTAATGTAGCCAATACTGTTTCCCTTAGTCAAGGTGGAATTGTGACCTGCCCCCCCTAGTAAACAGCCCCCTTGTGTAGACAGTTCGTGTTGTTTACAGACAAACAGTTTGAATTCCTCACCAACGGGCCATTTGGCCATCCCCTATGCACTCAGGTAATAACAGTTCTCAACATAGAGTCTTTAGCAGAGGCCCTCGTGACTTCAGCAGAAGTGAAAGGGTCCATAGAGTCAATAAGCAAAACAGGGATACCTGGAGTCGGGATCTCCAGCAAATTCGGCAGTGGGCACCTACTGAGAGCATCGGCTCCAGGTCAATGGACAAGTCGGTATGAGTAGGCAACCAGAAAAATAGCCCACTAGTAAGACAGGGGGACATGGCCACTAGGGTGGGGCGATCCCCAGCCAAAAGTCCTAGCAGAGGTTGGTGATCAGTAATGAGTTTAAAAGTCCTTCCAAACAGATACTCATGTGGGAAATGTGTGTGGGTGTGGGAAAAATAGGCAACAGGGGCTTCCAGTCCAATCGGCAGTCTGTGACTCAAAACAGCCCCAACGCCAAAAGGAGAGGCGTTGCAGACGAGGACAAGGGAAAGCAGATCATTGTGTTGGATAAGGAGGCTGTCAGCTGAGAGGAGTCTTTTGACAACTGCAAACCCTGCGGCTTCCGCCCTACCCCAAATCCACAAAGACTTTTTGGCCAATAGTTTGTGGAGTGGTTCGGCTACTGTGGCTTTGTCTTTCAAGAAAATAGAACAAAAGTTTAAAAGTTCCAGGAATGCCTGCAGTTCCGCCCAGTTTGTTGGTATAGGTGCGTTGTGAATAGCCCGGACTTTGCTCTCTGTGGAGTGGATACCAGTCCCATCGATCTTGTACCATAGAAACTCAACTGTGGGTACAGCAATCTGGCATTTGTCCCTTTTAACTTGTAGTCCCGCATTCCTGAATATAGTCAGCACTCCCCTCAATCGATCCCGCAGCTGTTGCTCATCTGCTGTGGTGACTAAAACATCATCGAAATAGGGTACAATGCCTGTTGCAGTCCTTGAAACAGGCGTTCCATGACACTTTGAAACAGTCCAGGGGCAACGCTAACTCCGAATTGCAGCCTGGTGCACTTGAAGGCACCTCTATGCATTACTATAGTCTGTGCTTCCATGGTAGCGTCAACTACCTGCAGTTGCTGGTATGCCTGGGCAAGGTCTAACTTAGCGAAAACCTTGCTGGGACCCAGGGAATGGAATAGGTGTTACACAATAGGGACAGGATAGGCACTCTGCTGTAGGGCTTTATTGAAGGTGCACTTATAGTTGGCACATATACGCACAGACCTGTCAGATTCAATTCGGGATCTCCCATTTTACATGGTCGACCAGCACTAGTATACCCTGACTTATGAACTTGTCCAGCTCCTGGTCTATCTTAGGTTTAAGTGCAATGGCACCCTCCTCATTTTCAGCCTAATGGGGGCTATCTGGGGGTCCAGATTAAAAGAAATAGGAGTCCCCACATACTTGCCGAGGCAGTTGTCAAAAACGTCCTGGAATTCGTGGAGCAGGTCATCTGTCAGGCTGCTGGTGATGGAATGGATACCGGTCACTTCCATGCCCAGGGCCTTGAACCAATCGAGTCTGAGAAGGCTTGGCAGATGTCCGCTGACCACGGTGATTGGCAATTGCTCGTTGAACTTGCCGAATTTCACCTGGAATGTCCCATAGCCTTCCACAGGGATGCATTTTCCCTGGTAATCATTCAGCCTTAGACTCTGACATTTCAGCTGGTGTTTCTGCAGTTTCGGAATTGCCGCCTTTAGTTCAACCCAGGACATGATTGTGATAGACGAGCCGGTGTCTATCTCCATTTGGCATGGCAATCCCTCAATCTCAACTGTCCCATGCAGCTTCTCTCTGGGGATGTGGTAGCCTGGCCAATGTGAGTCTGGAATGTCTTGGGGAGTTTAGAATAGGCGCTTCTCCTCTGAAGGTTGTCCCCATCCCTCTTGGGGGGTCATGGTTGGCCAGCCTGGCTGGTAGGCATTTGCTGCCTGTGATTGGACGGTTGAGTCGCCCTGCAGACTCGTGCCAAATGCCCTTTCTTATTGCAGTGCCTGAAAATGGAT
Organism: Masticophis lateralis; assembly: GCA_030761175.1. Classification (NCBI taxonomy): domain Eukaryota; kingdom Metazoa; phylum Chordata; class Lepidosauria; order Squamata; family Colubridae; genus Masticophis; species Masticophis lateralis. The sequence continues at coordinate 149,216,104 of JAUDYJ010000002.1, forward strand.
CTTTGAAATGGCATGTCTGTCTCTAGTGAATAACCCCACCGCTAGCATAGCTCTGCTTCCGGTCATCATTATCATTCTGCCTCATGCTTTCTGTTTTGATTGAATACTTCTTCCTCACTTTCTTCAGTGGTGTCAGGTTGAGCTGATTCACTATGGATGGGGGTAGTTTTTTGTGCTACCTGGAGTGGTGCTTGCCGCTGCAGAGACTCTGCTGCTTTATTCGACGATTCATGTGCCCTGGCTTCGTCTAGGGCAATGTGGATGGTGAGGTTTGTCTTGGCCAGCAGTCGCCTCTGGAGGCGAATGTCCTTGACCCCACAGATTAGTTGATCTAGGAGAATATCATCTAGATCATGGTACTTGCAATGCGTGGCAGCCTTGCGTAGCGCCACCATGTATGTATTTATAGACTCGCTGTCCCTCTGGAGTCTTTGCCGAAACTCATAGTGCTGAACAAATTTGGATGGCATCGGGGCATAGTGTGTCCTCAACGTGGTCTGCAGGACCTGCCAGGGTACAGACTGCACTGGAGTTGGCTCTGACAGCGATTTGGCTGTGTCAAACACTTTGTGACCCCAGTGGCTCAAGAAGAGGGCTCGCTTCCGATTGTTGGACAGTCCTTGGAGGTTATTTGCTTCGAGGAAGCATTCAAACCACGCCACGTACTATCCCCATTTTTCTTTCCCAGGATCGAACGGCGTTTAGGGTGCGAAGGCAGACATTGCTCTGCTGTGTTCGGCTTGTGCAGATTTTCCCGCCTGACTGGATTCAGTTGTCAGCTTTTTTTTTTTTTGTGCTACTTGTCTACCTCAATCCCACCTTCATCACCAGTATCAGATAGAGCGAATGATGAGCTAGGATCCAGGTCGAAGTGAACAACAACTCTTAATGTACAGTGAGAATCCAGCAACTTTACAGTCTAACAGCTCTCCTTATATAGCTATTTACCAAGTGTGTTAGCCAATGAACATCAAGCTTTTTCCCGCTCTAATTTTCCCTCCAAAATTAGATACATAACAAAACTATGTTGCCTTTTTTGGCAGCTGCTGCACACTGCTGGTTCATATTTAAATGAATGTCCACTAGGACTCCAAGATCCCTCTCAGAGTCACCACTATTGAGCAAGGTAGCACCTATACTGCACCTGTGCAGTCAGATGAGAAAGAGGTGAGATGAGAAAAAATAAGAGAAAGAGAGAAATGGGAGACAGAGAGGGAGAGAGAAAGAGAGAGATGAGAGACAGAGAGAGGGAGGGAGGGAGAAAGAGAGAGAGAGATGAGAAAGAGAGGGAAGGACAAAGAAAGATGAGACATAAGAGATAAGAGAAAGATGAGAGAGAAAGAGAGAGCGAAAAAGAGAGAGATGAGAGAGGGAGAGAGGGAAAAAGAGATGAGAAACAGAAAGAGATGATAGAGAAAGAGAGAGAGAGAATCCTGTTTAAGTGAACCTTGTGGTCGTTAAGTGAACACTGTGGTTGTTAAACAAGTCCATTTCCCCAATGGGCATTTTTAAAGGAAACCAGAAGGAATTGTTGGAAACTGGCAAAAAACATACAAAACCTCAATTACATGACTGTGTGGGATATTGGTGTGTGGTGTGTGTGTGTGTGTGTGTTTATGCATGCATGGCTGTCAAAACTCCAAAAACAGGACAAGTAGCTCTGGGGAGGTCAGTTGTAAATTAGAACACTTGCTAAGCAACTGGCCATTAAGTGATATTTAAATTTTATTAGATGGAACAGAGAAGGGTTGGACAATGAGTAAGAACACACAGTTCTAGCTAATTGGTTGAAGAGAACTGGCCATTGCATGAGGGAATCTGAGTTGTAATCGGTTGCTGTGAGAGTAAAGGGGGAGTTTCCTTGTTTCCCGCCTTTTTCCTCTGGGTGCTATGTGTGCTGTCTGAGATTTACCTCATGATGTTTCTGCTGTTTTGATTTACCTGATGGGGCTCCTGTTTTCCTATCTTATTTACTGTAAATATATTTATTTATATAAAACTGGTATATATCAGCCTCTCTGACTCCAGTTGGACACTGACTGCACAATTCCCTGACAAAAAAACATAGGCAAGGCCATTCTGCTCTTCTGCCACTTGGCTATCCCAAAAGTATTTTTCAAAAGGCAATTGGATTTTCTTTAAAAACTTTAATTTTTCATCCAAAAAGCTTCTTCAGTTCATTTTCAGGATGAACTTCTTGGATGAGAAGTGAAACTTTGGAGAACCATGACCTGAATGATTGAGAATCTCTATAGACATTCCATTAGGATACTACTAACCTAAAAGTCTAACTTGAGTTGCAATTGTCTGTCTTAAATTTGTAACAATAATTGAGTTTTTAATCTCTGGGAAGAACTAATGTATTTCTTTACCTCCCTCATTCAGGGGCAACTTTTCTATTCCTTATATCCTATTCCTTCATGGAGTGCTGGCTAAACTTATTTGCTGAGATCCTGCGCTTTGCAGACCGTTCTTTCTACAAGGTGATAACAAGGGGTGGGGGAGGTTGCAAGAAAGATATGGGGAGTCTGGATTTCATTCCTCATGACATACTTGAATGGTCCATTGGCCATGAAGAACAGTTTCAAAAACATCGCAAAGAGTTCTGAGAGGTTATGGCTCTGGAAGAAAAGCATATTTCAACTTGCTAAAACAATTGTACTGAAGAAACTGACACTGAAGTATCCAATTACTTGTAATCAAAGTAATAAATACAGGTGTCCTCATTTAGCAATTGGGTGTAATTGTTTTAATGGGCTTGCAAAACATTTTAATTTTTACTTTTATCATATGGCACCAGAGTCACTTTAGGTGAGATAGGCAGCTATGTAAATGTGACAATAAATAAATTTGGCAAATAAATAACATAACTGTTTCACTTAATGACCACTTAACAACTTTGTTGCTGCTCTCAATTGTGCCACCTAAATGAAGACTACCTGTAGAAACATGTATGGTTAGGGACTATAAGAGAGATCAAATAACACGTTCTGAAAGACTTTGCAAGATCCCACATGATGGTTCATTCATGCCCTCCCAATGGTTGAAATCTAACTTTTCATGCCCCCCTTGACCCTCCCTGATCCTTGATCTCACCCCTTCCCTAACACCCTGTGCATCTCCTTGCTCTCCCACACCTGACAGTAGCCACTTACCTGCCTGTTTGGGAGTTGCAATTTCCCACTGGTTTCCCCACTGACTTAGTGATTGAAATTTTAATCCTGACTGCCCTTGTAACTCAAGGACTACCTGTACACAGACAATCTAACGTGGATTGTCTCTTTCCTTGCCAAAATACACTAATGTTCCCATTTCAAGCCTGACATTTCTGTGGTGTTTCATGCTCTTCGTTTCATTCTCCTTGCCTAGGACTGGTGGAATACCACATCATTCTCTACATTCTTTCGGTCATGGAATGTGGCTGTACACGACTGGCTGTACTGCTATATTTATCAAGATTTTCTGTGGGTAGGTAATACTGTAATGGGCTGAGAGAATAATCTTTAAGGGCAGGAGGAAGAACTGCAGCCAGGGCAATGGTCAAAAGGAGATGTTTCAGCCTACCACAGGAATGAGGGTAGAATAACATCTCAGAAGAGATTTTCCCTTATTGTTTAGAAAATAAAGACAAGATTCTATTTCTGTAACCTTACAATAAGAGTACTATTATTAATTTATTGTCTGGACTACCTGAAAGGACTGACAAGCTTACCAGACCCACCCTATATTACTCCATAAAGTAAACCAGCCATGTGTAATTTCTCGATGCCTATCTTCATTGTTTATTGGTGAACACCAAGATGAGATCTATAATTCACCTATGCTCCTTCTCTTCCAGCTGATTGGAGGGAGAGCCCGAACTGGAGTTATGCTCATCATCTTCCTTTTGTCAGCGGTTTTCCATGAATACATAATCACCTTGTCTTTTGGCTTCTTCTATCCTGTCTTGTTTGTGCTTTTTGTCATGCCTGGAGGTTAGTACTGCCTCAGAAAATGGACTAATAAACCATCCCTCAAGAAGGCCCATTAAAAAATAATGCGGCATGGATTGCTCCTGGTGAACCTTCTTTCATTCTGTTCTGCCTTTCTCTGGTTTGCGGTTCCCACACTTCCCAATTGGCACACATTCATGTCCTTTTTGGTACAATTTTTTTTACCACTAGTAGGTGGAGTTGCTCCAAATGTATTGGAAATATCTTAAGTCAGTGGTCAGGGTGTTGTGAGCCATCTAACCCCAAATGCTAACTCATCACAAGAGCGTCAACTTATGTGACCCACACCTGACCCATCACACGACCCATCACAAGAACCTGACCTAATGTGACCCTCAGCTGATATGACCTCACCATCACGATGCCTACTGACAACATGGAGACCTTATAAGTAGAACAACACTGACACCGACATCCCCTAAATTCCACTGAAGATGTTACCTAGCCTGGTAATGAAATGTTTGGAAATCAACCCTCAGAGAATGAACTACCACACCCATCTCATGTACTCCAAATTTATTATTATTATAATTGCCAGTATGCTCAGTCATCACAGCCTTCAGACATCCTGGCTACAGAATTTCTGGATACAGAATCCTGGGAACTGCTTGCCTAAATGAGTGGAGCTTCCCAAATTGAGAAACACTAGTTAAGGAAAGATTCAAGGCATTACCCTGTCCACCCCACTCCTCGCCCCCTACCAGTGTTTCTCAGTCTTGGTGACTTTAAGATGTGTGGACTTCAGCTCCCAGAATTCCCCAAGCAGCCATGTGCACTGTATTATTGCCCCAGATGATACCCGGTATGGTTTGGATGGAGGCTGCTTTTTCATGCTTGAGAAAGTAATTTTGGTGTTACATTTTTTCAAATCTTGCTTGTCATTGACTGAGTAGACAGTGGTTCTTCTCTGAGAAAATTAAGACTCTTTATTCCAGCAGGCGGGAAAATATAATCTCAAACATGAACAATTTTACAAATTAAAAAGCAAGAGCAGAAACAAAATTAATAACTGGAAAACAAAATTTTGTTATTTCAGAAGTCCAATCACGTTTCCAAAACAAATGCTTTAGTCACAATCAGGATGCAGATAAAAGAGGAACAGGAAATTAGCCTAGGCCTAGGTTCTAGGAGCAGAGAGTTCCACCTGCAAGGGCATTGTTTTGAGAATTCTATTTCCCAGATTATTATTGTATGTATGTATGTATGTATGTATGTATGTATGTATGTATGTATGTATTTTGTCACCAAGTTAAAGGAAACAAGTATCAGTATAGACATAGACATGGACACATGAAAAAATGGCACAAATAAATGGATATAAATAAGCAAAACATAGTCATAAACACATGAGTGCATATAAATGGGGACAGTAGGACAAGGACGGTAGGCACGCTGGTGCGCTTATGCACGCCCTCTTAGGGACCTCTTAAGAAATGTGTAAGGTCCACGGTAGACAATTTAAGGTAAAAGGTATAGGGGTTAGACAAACTAACAATAGGATCAGGTAGAGTGTTCCAGATATTTACTACTCTATTGCTGAAGTTGTATTTTCTGCAATCAAGATTAGAGCGGATTACATTTAGCTTGTATCTATTGATAGCCCTTGTGTTATAACGGTTGAAGTTAAAGTAGTCATTAACAGGGTTTTACTTCCACGGGAGTAGTGATGGTACATATTGTCTTGTAATTAACATGGACATTGCTGTTATTTTAGATTTCGTAATGGGGAACGTTCCTATTGTAGATAACAATTATTAGAAATCAATAACTGAGAGATCTCCTTGGCTCAGTGTGGCTGGAATATACACAATTAACCCTTTTTCTGTTTGTCTTCATAGTGTTCTTAACCTTCGTTCTCAATGATAAGAGAAAAGGCCCTTTCTGGAACACCATCATGTGGATATGCCTCTTTTTGGGCACAGCGATCTTCTTCTCCTTATACTGCCAAGAGTACTTTGTCCACTCAAAGAGGTTAGTAGACAGTTTACCTTGTGGAGTTAGCATAAGTCTTGGATTCTCTCTTCATACCATTTTTCATTAATGAAAATATGTCTTCTTCCAAGAAGGTCAAGCCTACTAACTGGTATATATATTCCATCTGCTAAAATTAAGGTAAAGAAGGTGGGAAATTCAGAAATACCAGGAACTTGCAAATGAAATTGTTATAAAGTTAAGAGCTGATTCTAATATAGTCTGTACCCATATATACTTATTAATTAATTTGACAGACTGACTGACCGACCAGTTGATTTATGCCATTAAGTTGGTTCTGATTCCTAGCTACAACATAAATAGATCTTCTCCATGTTAATCTATGCCTACTTGTTTTTTCAAGTCTCCCAATGGTGCAGTCATAACCAGTATAATTGACTCCATCTACTTTACTGGTCATCCTTCTCTTCTGTTTCCTTCCTTCTTTTCCAACATTCTCTATTCCTAGCCTTATTTACCTGTATCTATGCTAGCTCAAAATAAATATGCATTTGATTTTTATCCTGCTTTTATTTCTGGTCAACTCAAGGCGTTACACATATGTAATGCTCCTGCTTCTTATCTTCTCAACAACAAACCTGTGAGGGAACTGAGGAAAAAATGATCACAAGACTGTATAGCTACTTATTGAAAGTGAAGCTGGAAGAAGAACAAGTGAAAGAAACGATGATAGCATGGGCAAAAAATTTTGGTTATACGATTGAGCTAGATAAATGGCAACAACTTTGTGGAAGAAATTATAAATTAACAATGGCCACAGCATACAAAGAGAATTTGTATAAAATGTTTTATAGATGACACATGTCACCAGAGAGATTGGCAAAAATGTTCAAAGATAAATCAGCTAAATGTTGGAAATGTCATCAGATATCGGGATCATATTATCATATGTGAGGGACATGTCCAGAAGCGAGAAAATATTGGGCAAGACTTAGAATATGGCTAGAGAAGATGACACAGCAACATATTGATTTAAAACCAGAATTGTTTCTGTTGGGTATTTTTTCAGAAAAGTATAGTAAAGAACATATATATTTAATAATACATATCATAACAGCGGCAAGAATGATATTTGCACAAAAGTGGAGAATAGAAAACATCCCTACAAAAGGAGAGGTAATTAAGAAAATATTGGAATGTGCAGAAATGAATAGGTTGACATTGGCAATTAAAGGGAAAACAGAATCGGAGTATTACAACATTTGGTGGAAATTTTATCAATGGATAGAAAGTGAGTATAGATAATAAACAGGATAAAGACAAGAACTTTGAGATGAATATTTATTTATTTATTTATTTATTATTAGATTTATATACCGCCCTTCTCCTTGCGGATTCAGGGCAGTGAGTATGTTGTAGTATATTAAAATTAAATGAAAGAAGGAAAGATAAATATATATTTTAAGAAATAATGGTAAACTTTGAAGATGATAGCACAAATGTTATACCCAGATGATACATGGATTGATTAAAAAATGTACAGGAATACTAGAGGAATAATAGTAAAGTAAAAAATGAAATTGGAAATCGAAGACGTATGTAAATAGAAATCGGGTCTGCTCAAATTGAATCGGGTCATCTCAGATTGAATTAAAAAAGGAAACAACAAAGGAATGGAAAAGAGGGGAGAAGTAGAGAAGGGAAAGTAGGGGAGTTGGAAGGTGAGAAGAAGAGAAAGGAAGAATGGAAAAGGAGAGGAAGAAGGAAAGTAGAAGGGGAAAGAAGAGCAGGAGAGAGGGTAAGAAGGGGAGGAAGAAGAGAGGAGAGGGGAAAGAGGAAAGGAAGTAGGAAAGGAAATGAGAGGGGGAATGAGGAAAGAAGAAAGAAAGAAGGAGAAAGAAGGGAAGGGAAAAAGGAAAGGTTGCAGTAAAACAAAAGAAAGAAATGGTAAAAGAGCAGACCCGAACAAATAATTAATTAGTTACCTAATGGAAGTTAAAGAAGAAGATGAACAAACAATGTATAAGGATGGATATAAAACTGTACATTTAAACACGTTGATGAAAAATAAAAATAAAAAACTTTTTTCAAACAACAACAACAACCCTGTGAGATGGGCTGGGCTGAAAGAGAGTGACTGGTTCCAAGTCACTCAGCTTACTTTCATTCCTAAGGGAGGCCTAGAACTCACAGTCTCCAAAGAGCACACCAAACCAGCTCTTAATATTGGGGAAAACAGAGGCCCGGAATACATATTTGCATGGATGTGAAAACTACAGTAGGTATTGTTAAAAATGAGAGCACAATGGTTTCAACTTTTGTTGCTTTCAGATATAAAGAAAGTGATGAAAAAGGAGAGAGAAAAATCCTCTGTAACCTGGCTGGAACCGTTTAATTAAGGATTGTTTCATTATTCCTTATATTACTTTATTAAGATTACGTCTGAGTCACCTTTTGGCTCTAAAACATTAAAAAGCTCCGATCAATAAAAAAGAAAGAAAAAATATTTCACATTAGCTGTATTTTGGGACATTCAATATGTGGAAAAAGCACCTGACTGTTATTGATATATGAATGTTGCAAAGTTCTTATTTGTTTTATTTTCACTTCATTTCTCTTCATTTTATGGAGACCTAAAGAGGGAAAAAAGACCAAATAAAAGATCCATTGAGAGCAGCAGATATACCCAGCGTGTTGCCAACCATGTATGTTGGCTCTGATTGGGAATCCAGCACATTTTGGGAACACCAGGTTCTGTAACGTTTTATAGCAAGATCCTGTTTTACTGCATAGTTGGAGATGCTCACCTGCAGAGAGTTAAAGCAAATCTTTTTTTTCCTCCTCATATCAATAGCTGCAAAAGGTGCTCTGCGACATACAGTATTGAAAATACTCTAAGAGCCTTTGACAAGCAGCATCCTTCAAATCTGAGCTACCTCGGGTTGCCTCCCCTCGAGTTGAGGGGCCTGAGAAGCAAAACTGCCAGAGTTATATTCTCCATCCCAGAATAGGCTAAGCCTGCAATTCAAAGTCTCTCCAGTGCTGCCTTCAACATTGCTGAGACTCTGGGAATGTTATTCTGCTGATGGGCTCCTGATTAGGTTGGAACATATATATGGCTGATCTTGCTGACCCAGATCTAAGCACATCATCAGCTGGAATTCTTGTATCATTTTGTCTCGTGACAATTCTTTCCCTTCTAGCTGTTCTTTCTCTCTTGACATAGTCATCATTTTCTTTTTTCAGAAGACCTTCTGGGGACTAGTGACTCCATGTTTCTGGTATTGCCACCCATAAGCAACTATTTCCAGCCTACCTTAGCCTTCTACTTTGCTTCAAAAATGATATATAACAAAGATATACATGACTGCTACTGCGACAACAAGGACTCTCAGCACATCATGTGTTTCCTCCACTTCCTCCATGGAAAGCTGTATTTGGAAATTCCTTACCTAAGGGTGCTAAAATTTGGTTTGTAGGTTCAAAGGCGAGACAAAACATCTACAAAGATCCCTGCTTTGTGAAGTTCATGGGGCTTCTTGGTCCTCCAATTCCAGGGGAAAGGGGCTCAGGAAAATTTATAAATGACAATTTTGGTTGCCGCCAAGATTTATAAAATTATCTCCCTTTCTTAACCTACTTAAAAAAACATGAGAGCTCCATCTTGAAATGTAGGTTATCCTACCTCCCAGAGTTTAATCCAAACTCTATTGTCTTTTAGATCAACATGCAGCTTTCCAGATACATGTGAAATCCAGCTCCCAGCAGATCCATTGATAGGAGTTAAGAGTTCAGCAATATCAGAAGTACTGCTTATATTTCCTATTTTTAGACTTTCATTCAACATTTTATCTCCAGCAGTGAAAGAAGGGAAGCTGAATTACCACCAGCAGTATCCATTCAGTGCCTACTTTATTGTGTGAATGGTTTTGGGAACTATATTTGGAAATAAAAACAGTTTATGCCAAATCAATCTTATTTCATTTTTTGAAAAAGTGACTAAATTAGTAGATCAGATAAATTCTGTGGACATAGTTTACCTAGACTTCAGCAAGACATTTGACAAAGTAGACCATGATCTACTTTTTGGTAAATTAGAAAAATGTGGGATAGACAGCATCACCACCAGATGGATTAGTAATTGGCTGATAAACACTACCCAACACGTAGTCCTTAATGGCACTACATCTACATGGAGGGCACTATGTCTACATGGAGGGAAGTAAGAAGTGGGGTACCACAAGGTTCCATCTTAAGCCCAGTGCCCTTCAATATCTTCATAAATGGCTTTGAAAAAAATGCAAAGAAGGGTAACTAAGATGATTAAGGGCCTGGAGACAAAAACATGAAGAATGCTTGCAAGAATCAGGTATTGCCAATTTAGAGAAAAGAAGGACTGGGTGACATGATAGCAGTATTGAAGTATTTGAGGCAGGGATGAAATGTAAAATTTGTTACTACCAGTTCTGTGGGTGTGGCTTGGTAGGGGGAATGTGACTGGGGTGGGCATGGCCAACTTTTTTTTTAAAACTTTTCAAAGCATTTTTTCTAATGCTTTGAAAAGCCTCTGCCAATCAGGCAACTCAGCTGGGATTGTCAGAGACTTTTCAAAGCATGTTTTACCGCCTCTTCGGCCAAGAGGTTGCAGGAAAAAAATGCTTTGAAAAGCCTTTGATAATCCCAGCTGAGCCACGCGATCATCAGAGCATTTTTTTCATTGGAAGAGGTTGTAGAAAAATGCTTTTAAAAGTAAAAAAGAAAAAAAAAGCCTCTGATGATCATGCGGCTCAGCCACCTGCTGCCATCGCTACCGGATCAGGCAATCCAGTCTGAACCGGGAGCATTTCACCCCTGATTTGAGGGGCTACCACAAAGAAGAGGGGGTCCAGCTAGTCTCCAAAGTACCAGAAGGCAAGAGAAACAATGAATGGAAACTAATCAAGGAGAGAAGCAACTTGGAATTATGGAGAAACTTCGTAAGTGAGGAAAATTAACCAGTGGAACATCTTGCCTTCAGAAGTTGTAGGTGCTTCATCACAGGAGGTTTTTAAGAAAAGACTGGACAACCATTTGTCTGAAATGGTATAGGGTCTCCTGCTTGAGGTTGGACTATAAGACCTCCAAGGTCCCTTCCAGTTCTACTCTGATTGATTGAACTAAGGGATGCCTCATCCACAATATAACAGACTGCAGTATGAGACAAGGAAAAAGCCACCTGCTCATCATGCCATGTTTCTCAACCACGGAGAAACAAATGGCTCCTGCAGTACAGTATTAAAAAACCCAAATCTTTGGTCACAAACTTTATGGTGCTTCAATTATTTCTCTCGATGAAACAAAGTGACATCTTTCATTTGATTGCAGAGGCTGAAGCTGTTACATGTAAATACCTAGAGTTGTTCCCCCTGGCATAGTGAGGGTTACCCCCACCTACCTAGCCAAACCCTCCCCTGGTCCCTCCTTACCTTGACTCTGCCTAATGTATATAAGATGTGGTCCAGAGGTCCAGAGCCACTTCCAGACGTATACCTGTAATAGAAACATTTGATCAATAAAGCAATCTGAATCAACTGCATTTTGTACTGGTGTTATTGGGTAAGATCCTAGAAAACAAGCAACAGATTGGTAGCAGAGGATGGTTTGAGAAGGGATCGCTCCTCGATCCGTAGGGAGAGTAGACCAATAAAAAGGGTAGATTTTCAAACTAGGGACCACAACACACCTGAATGCTTTACCTGCGGCTCTAGAAATCATTATAAGAGAGATTGCCCAAGGAACCAAAGGGACAAGGACTATAGCCACCGCAGGGAAAGGCAGGCCGGAAGTCAGGGCCCACAGACAGACGCTCACCAGACAACAGGTTCAGCTGCAGGGATTCCCCCAACCCCAGGGACAGGAGGGGATATAGGGATAGCTTTAGGGACAGTCAGCCAGGATCACTGTGTGGCCTTGGGGACCACCAACCCACACGCACCCAACCAGAAAAAGGAAACACGTGGCTCATCGACTCTGGAGCCACCAATCACGCCACCAGCAACAGGGACATACTAACATCGTTCATACCCAAGAGGTACCACATCAAGGTAGCTAATCAAGACAAGGTATTGGTGACAGGAGAAGAGAGCACACATATAGATGGAATAGGGAAGATAGAGAGGGTACTATTCATACCTGAGATACCCCATAATATATTGGCTACCCTTAAGCTTAGTAAAGACTTGGGCATTGAGACAACCTTCAAAGAAGGGAAAGCATACATGACAAAAGGAGACGAGTATTGTCAGGAGTTTCGATTTCATCCTCGAAATAAGTTAAATCATCATAGAAGGGGGACTCACATACTTACAACCCCAGGACTACCCAGGCACAAACACAACATTAGGAAACAGGGAAGGAAAGTCAAGTACCCCCGGGGAGACTAAGGGAGATGAGGTAGAACACATCACTGAGGGCAAACACACCTCGAGCACAGCACACAAAGGGAAACCATACATTGGCAAACATATCCATGACGAGTGCGCCCATCTACTTCATAGGAAGTTGGGCCACGCCAGTTTCCCAATTGTACAAAAAATGACTGAATGTTCAAATGGCTTACCAGTAAAGAACTGTAACAATTATCTGGAGTGTTCTGTGTGCAAATGCTCTAAACTCAAAACAAAACCTAGACCAAAAAAGGCCTCTCGCACCACCAATTTGGTATTTCAATTAGTTCACATGGACTTAGTAGGACCAATGAAACCCTCTATTAAGTACAAGAAGGGTTTTTTTTTAAACTATAGTTGATGACTTCAGTTGTTACAGGTTCGTATACACACTCAATCACAAAAGTGAGGTGTTTCAAAGATTCAAAGAATTTTACAAAAGAGTAGAAACACAACACAACATCAAAATAAAACAAATTATGACTGATAGAGGGTCAGAGTTCCTATCAAGGGACTTCTCCAATTGGACAAAGAAACACAGAATTCTACATTTTTCTTCTTCGCCTTTTTCGCCATTCCAGAACGGAGTGTTAGAACGTAGGAATGGCGTATTACAGACAATGGTAAGATGCGTACTAGAAGACGCAGGACTGGGACAACACTTCTGGGCAGAGGCACTCACATATTCAAAGTACACACTAAACAGGATATGGTCAAGTGTAATAAACAAAACTCCCTATGAGGTCATGTACAATAGAAAGCCCCAGATAGCCCACCTACACATATTCGGGGTAACAGCAGATGTACACATACCAAGACAGCTAAGGCGAAAAGGGGACAAAGTATCAAGGAGGCTAAGGTTGGGTCCGGAACAAAAGGATACAGGTTTATCGATAAGGACAATAGATTCATCGTGTCCAGATCAGCAGTGTTTCACGAAAACACAAACTGGTCAAAAATACATATCAATGAAGTGTTATCCAGGCAGGAAGTCACAGACAATGTCAGGAACACAAGTAGACCAGATACAGCCGAAACAAAGACACACAAGAAACACAAGCCCAAGCGCCAAGGGGTAACCACCAAAAAATGGAAAGAGGACCATCCAGTTATAAAGATAGATGCACTCACAGAAAAGGAAGCCAAACACATGCATGACACAGAAACACTACCAAATAGGCCCATCAGACACAACAGGAACAAAATGCCAAAAAAATTTGATGATTACATACTCTCAATTCACACGAACGCCACAACACCCAACTCTTACGAAGACATTCTCAGGTTGCCAAGAGAAGAAAGGATCAGGTGGGAGGAGGCCATAGTTAAAGAGATGAACAGCCTGAAAGAGCTAAATGTATACACCCCATCCAAGGTACCAGAGAACAAGGTACCCATTGGGACAAAGTGGGTTTTCAAAATCAAAGAACTCAACGACAATAAAACACTGTATAAGGCTAGGCTAGTAGCACAGGGGTTTGCACAAAAATACCCGGAAGACTACACAGATACATATTCACCCATTGTCAGGGCCGAGAGTGTAAAGAGCGCCCTAGTGGTAGCAACAATCCTAGGGTTAGAGCTTTACCAATTTGATGTACAGACAGCCTATCTTCACGCAAAACTAGACAAAGAGATTTTTGTCAGGGCATCCCCCCGGAAGAAGCAACCAGAAGGGAGATACCTGGCTATTAAACAAGAGTCTATATGGGTTGAAGCAATCCGGTAAGAGGTGGTATGAGTGTCTGGCGAAGATCCTCAAGGATATGGGGTTCACAGCCACCTCCGCCGATCTATGCTTCTTCACCAAAAGGGAGGGCACATCCATTGAATACGTACTTATTTATGTGGATAACATCTTATACTGTGGTCAACACAAACAAAAATGTGATGACTTCGCAGCCAAATTAGGGAAGCATTTCGCACTAAAAACTCTGGGGAAGGTGAACAAGTACTTGGGTGTAGAGATCAAAAGAACACAGAAAAGATTCAGGATCTCCCAAAAAGAGAAAATACTGGACCTATTAAACAAGTGCAACATGGAGGAGGCCAAGCCTTGTGACACACCCATACAAATTGACTTTTTAAAACACATGAATGAAGAAAGCGAGACTTTCAAGGACAATACCCTATTTAGATCTATTATTGGGTCACTTCTATATATAGCAAACTGGACTAGGCCAGACATCCTCCTAGCAGTCAACCTCTTGTCCAGGCACGTCAGCGATCCAAAAATGTACCACTGGGAAGGTGTAAAACACGTGCTTAGATACCTAAAGTATAGCATGAATGCCTACCTAAGCCTAGAACCAGAGATATCCAGAGAACCCATTTTAACCTGCTATGCCGATGCTGACTGGGCAGGCGACACCAAGAGCAGGAAAAGCACATCTGGCTACATATTCCTCATCAACGGTTGTCCAGTGCACTGGTACACCAGGAAACAAAACCTGGTGGCCACATCCACGGCAGAGGCAGAATACATCTGCCTCTCCAAGGCAGCCAACAACCTGACCTGGTTCGACAACCTGCTCACCAACATCTGGACTGAACCAGCCTACCCGATAGTAATACACGAGGACAACAAGGCAGCCATAGACATATCTATGGCAGACGCAGTGGGTCAGAGATCCAGACATATAGACATTAAGCACAAGCATGTCAGACAGTTAACGAACATTGGCTTCATCAAGGCTGTACACTGCGAAACTACTGAACAAATCGCTGACATCCTGACCAAACCTTTACAAAGCAAACAGCACACCTACCTGACCTCAAGGCTATGTGTACATATACAAAATACACACACTGGTCCAACTGCTAGGTATTTAAAGGGGGATTTGTACATGTAAATACCTAGAGTTGTTCCCCCTGGCATAGTGAAGGTTACCCCATCTACCAAGCCAGACCCTCCCCTGGTCCCTCCTTACCTTGACTCCACCTCCCATGTATATAAGATGTGGTCCAGAGGTCCAGAGCCACTTCCAGATGTATACCTGTAATACAAACATTTGATCAATAAAGCAATCTGAATCAACTGCATTTTGTACTGGTGTTATTGGGTAAGATCCTAGAAAACAGGCAACAGAAGCATTGTCTGCAGAATATCTGAATATGTACACAGCATTCAGTCATGTGAATTTTATTCAAAATGATGCTTAATAGGCAATCAAGAGAACACTCCTATTGATAGAACAGCATTTGTTTAGCTGTTTCTACAATTATGCTTTTAATATTGGAGGAGAGGGCAGGCACTTTGAATAAATACATTCATAGTGCAACTTGTGTAAATTTTTAACACAGATACCCTTCTATGTTAGTTTTATCAGATCTTTCTGATTTTCTGTCACTCTGCTACCTGGTTTACAACTTATGTTAAGTCAGTTTTGGCTTAAGCATAGCTTAATGAATCAAATGGAATTGATAGCATTTATAAAAGCCACTGAAAGCCAATTTGTAGCAGTGGTTAAGGCATTGGCTAGAAATGGAGAGTTTATGAATTCCCTCCAGGATTGAGTTAGGTGACCTCTCAACCCTAGGAAGGATGTAATGGCAAACCATTTCTGAAAAATCTTGCCCAGAAAATTGAAGGGACTTCTCCAGGCAGTCTCCAGGAATTGGACATGATTGGAAGAAAAAAAATCTACCAAGGCATAAATTATGGTCCACAAATTATTCTGGCTGCAATCATATAAAATGAAACCACACTGTAGACCAGTGATAGTCAACCTGATCCCTACTGCCCACTAGTGGGCGTTCCAGCTTTAATGGTAGGCAGTATAAATCACCATCACTGTGGAATCTGTGGCCGGTTAGAAAATTTTACTACTAACAGAGATACAAAAGTGGGCAGTAGGTATAAAAAGGTTGACTACCCCTGCTGTAGACATATTCGTATTTCTCAGAAATAACTCCAACCAGAATGATAAAAAAAGTATGTGCAAGCTTTGAGAAGACAATGTAAAACAAAACAAAACAAAAACGAGTGAAGCATAAAATAGCAGAAAAGTCTAAAAATTAGTATCTCATTCACTTTCTAGCCCATCTCAAATGATTATTGTAAAACAAGAGATGGAGAATCAACTATACTATCTGTCACTATGTAGTTGCCCATCTCACATAGAAGAAACATGGCAGCTTCCAACCATGAATCACCTGATGGCTGTCATCATTGCTGGCCATTTCTCATTTTGGCTGGAAATAACAATATTGAAGTTCCCTCTTTCCAGTTCATCATTATCTGTAGCCTGAAAATCAACACAAAAAAACAAAGTTAACTTTTAACATAATGAACACAATCCTGTAGCCTCTATAAACAAAGAGCAAAAGAAAAACTGAGCAATGCTACTCTCACGCCTACATTTGGTGGAGGAGATGAGAGATGGTGACAGTCCTGGACAGCCTTGTCAGAACTGGGAAGCTAAGCTGAATCAGACCAGGTTAGTATGTGGAGACATCCGGGTAATTGCAAATCTGTAGACTAGGAAGTTGAAAAACCATTCAGGAACAAATTCAATCTACTTCTACATTATAGCCAAGGAAATGACATGCACAAGGCTTCCTAGAAAATGATATGTGGTTGGATCCTGAGCTGTGAACGCTTCTTTGAAGGAGGAGATGATTCGGCCTGCTTTGAGCCCTCTTTCCTTAAGAAACAGTTGCTCAATTCCACAGACCTTGAGAATTCCTCTCTGACCTCAAACCTTTTGTTCTGGGGAGAATGTTGAGTTGTACCTAGGCCTACAGCTTCAAAGGTCCCCAGACCTTATCTAGATCTTTTCAGTCAGATTTCAGGCCAGATTACATTACCAAGACTTGATTGTGATTGCACTTCTTGAGGATCCTCTGGCAGATGGTCCTCCTGGGTCTCTTGGTGGCTTTGAATAGCAGTGATCATAGTATCATTTTGGCTTACTATAATTCTAGGAGTTAGGAGTGGAAGACAGTATTTTATGGTGGTTCTTCTCCTTCTTCCAGGGCCTGTTCAGTCAATTTTGCCAAGCTTTCTCATTGTGGAGTTCCTTATCTTGATTCTCTCCTCATTCCTATTTAGCATCTGTGTGAAACCACTGAGTGAGGTCCTCTATCAGTACAGGTTTAAGTACAATCTATACATTGATGATACTCCGTTATCAATTATAAACCTATACCCCAGGCTACACGAATGATAGCTGGAGGCTGTGCAGATCTGAATGGAAAAGAGCAAGCTGTAGCTATAAGTCTATAAGTCTATGTGGTTTCCTACATGTAGATATTTTTCATCATTAACTCTTGAGGAGGCAATTTTCTTCCAGGTAAAATGGGTGTATAATCTGGGTGTCCTTCTGGGCTTGCAGTTTCTGCTTGAGGTACAGATGGCTGCTGTGGCCTGGAACTCCTTTGCAACAACCCATCTTGTGCACAAATAGCATTCATTCCTAGTCCGGAAGCCAATGTTCATGTTCACTCATGCCTTAGTGACTTCCTGGCTGGTCTTTTGCAATGCTTTCTTCATGGGGCTGACTTTCAAAAACCTCAACTGGTGCAGATTGCAGTAGTATTGGCAATGTTAAGGTATCTCAGTGTACCCATTTATTTGTTTTGAAAATCAAAGTGACTCATGGGTTGAAGAGAAGGTGATGAGGCCAGTTGTCAGTAGACTTTGACACACAGTGGTAGTTTGAGTTTTAAGTTTTAGGGGCCTTGGCTTTATACTGTAATGTTATTTAATTATTTCCTGTTTTTATGTATAGTATAATGAACTGCCCAGAGTCACAAGAATTGAGTTGGGCTGCTATCTACATTAGATATAGGATGGATGCAGAGGTGGGTTTTTTTTTTTTAATTTGATTTATATGCCGCCCTCCTCCGGAGACTCAGGGCGGCTTACAATGCGTTAAGCAATAGCCTTCATACTTTTGTATATTTATACAAAGTCAGCTTATTGCCCCCACCATCTGCATCCTCATTTTACCTACCTTAGAAAGGATGGAAGGCTGAGTCAACCTTGAGCCTGGTGAGATTCGAACTCGCAGTAGTTGCAGGCAGCTGTTCTTAATAACAGTGCTTTAGTCTGCTGCACCACCAGGCTCTGGTACCGGTTGTTACCGGTTCGGACTGGTTTGGGAGATGCTCACCTGATGCTCAACCAGCCACTACTTGCAGAATCTGTTGCTAATTTTTCTTTTCAGGCCCAAGAACTCAGCACACTCTATCCTTTGAGGATTTAGATTGTTTATTTACAGATATTGTTTACTATTGTAGGTCACCATCAGAAGAACAACAAAATCAGCTCTGGATCAAGATACATCAACTTATAAACACAGAGGGCGGAGTCAAGGTAAGGAGGAGTCAATGATGAAGTCATGTGGTGTTACATAGATTAACCCTTACCCAGCCCATCACATATATACAGATAAACAGTTAGGCATTTTAAGCGTAACAAATCCCCCTCTAAAATGTCTAACTTTTATTGATTTTTTGGATGATGTATATGTACACTTAATTTAGAAGTCAAATAGGCATGTTGTTTAGTAGGCAAAGGTTTTGTAAAATATCAGCAGTTTGTTCCATGGTATCACAATGTACCGCTTTGATAAATCCTATATTAGATAATTGTCTAACATGCTTATATTTAATATCTATGTGTTGTGACCTTTGACCTATAGCTTCAGCAGTTGAGATGTCTATAGCTGCTTTATTATGTTCATGTATTATTATTGGATAAGTTGGTTCAGTCCAGATGTTAGAAAGTAGGTCATCAAACCATGTTAAATTATTGGCTGCCTTTGATAGGCAAATGTATTCGGCTTCAGCTGTTGAAGTTGCAAACAGATTTTGTTTACCTGTACACCAGTGCACTGGACAATTATTTATGAGAAAGACAAAGCCGGAAGTGCTTTTTCTACTTTTTGTGTCCCCAGCCCAATTGGCATCAGCATAACACATTTGGATAGGTTGTTTGGAACATTCTGGTTTTAAGTATAAGCAAGCATCAGCACTGAATTTTAAATATCTGAGTACCCTTTTTATTCCTTCCCAACGATATGAGTTTGGATTGCTTACATGTCTAGACAAGAGATTGACAACAAGGGTAATGTCTGGCCTGGTCCAATTGGAGGTGTACAATAACGATCCAATGACTGATATGTATAATGTATTATTGTTAAATGGTTCTTTTTTTAAAAAAAATAATCTTTATTTATATTTTCAGTTAAAAACAACAAAAGAAAAAACAAAACATCATACAACAAACTTAAACATAGAAAACCCATAAACCCCTAAATCACCCACAAAAAACAAAGAACAACTGTATCTTTATGCATTAATCTGATAACTTAATGTCCTGTATTATGTGTTTATATTGTAGTCTGGAGAAGACAGAACATCCTATCTATTCTTACACATTAATCCAATCCATTCTACCTCATTGTTTTTATACAGTATACTCTAAATAGTACATATAATATCTCATCTATCTTAAGTTATATTTTTCCTTTTCTCTACCCATCTATCGAATTTTTCCCACGATAAACACGACTGTGTTTGTTCTTTATCTTTTAATTTTTTGGTCAGTTTATTCGCCTCTGCACAATCCAAAATCTTCCGAATTATAGCTTCCTCTGGTGTGGGATACTTTGGTTTTTCCAAAATTGTGCATACGTCAATCTTGCCGCAGTGATCACATGTAAAGCAAGGTACCATACATCTTTTTTCATGTTCTCTGGCCTGGAGCCAAGCAGGCATGTCTCTGGACACCAATCAATCTTTAAATTTAAAATCTCATTTAACCATTTTTTGATTTTCCCCAAAAATTCCGCTGCTTTCGGGCATGTCCACCATTGATGGTAATATGTGCCACGTTCATTCCCACATTTCCAGAATTCTGCGGATTGTCCCTTAAATATTCTAGCTGGTCTATCCGGAGAAAGATGCCACCTGTCTATTATCTTGTATATATTTTCTTTATATGTTGTGGACACTATTAGTTTCATATTATCTCGCCATATCTCCTGCCATTTCTCTAAGTAAATTGGGTATCTGAAATTTTTTCCCCAGGCAATCATTGTATCTTTAATTAGTCATGGGGCCAACTAAATCCATATGTACTAGTTGAAAGATTGATTGTGTGGTGCGTGTAGCTTTCTTTGGCCTAGATTTGTTTTTGAGTTTTGAAGATTTGCACACAGAACATTCAAGGTAATTTTTACAACTTTTTACTCTTATATTATCAGAACAGTCTAACATTTTTTGGATAACAGGAAAACTTGCATGCCCTAGTTTTCGCTGAAGCAAATGGGCACATTCATCATGCATTGGTTTACCATTGGTGATTTTTTCAGTGATAGTTGTGTTACTATTGTGTTCATCTCTTATGTTACTATCAGCTCTTCCATTGATGTCGGTCTTATATTTTTTGTTTTCTATTTGAGTGGATGTTTGTACAAATTTATTACCTTCTGGTTGGAGGTACGTTAGTCCCTCTTTGATAATGATGTTACCTATATTTCTGTTGTGTACGGTCATATACATTTTCCCATTCTTGAATGTGGTCTCTATTCCCTTTTCTTCACTTAATTTAAGTGTGGCCAATATATTATGAGGTATTTCAGGGATGAACAATACCCCCTCTATTTTTCCTATACCTTCAATGTAAACATCACCTTTCCCTTTTATTAGAACTCTGTCTTGGTTAGCTACCTTGATATGGTAATTCTCTTCTGTAAAAGCATTAAGGGGTTTTTTTATCATATGTTGTGTGGTTAGTGGCTCCAGAATCAATGAGCCATGTATCATTAATATATGGCTGAATGTGTTTGTGTTCTCCCAAATCATATAATGATCCAGATTTGCTATCCCTGGAACTATCTCTATATCCTTTCCTATCCTTTGGATTGGGAGAGTCCTTACGTCTGTGTCTATAGTCTGGTGAATATCTGTCTGAAAATTTAGGTTTTCTATCTTGTCTGTCTCTGTGATATGAGTAATCTCTATTTCTTGAATTTTTAGGACATTCTCTTCTACAATGGTTCCTGGAACCACATGTATGACGTTCTAGTGTATATTGATTTCTGGTTTGAAATTCCACCCTTCTTGTGGTTCTACTTTCTCTATGG
This sequence comes from Masticophis lateralis, assembly GCA_030761175.1. Taxonomy (NCBI): domain Eukaryota; kingdom Metazoa; phylum Chordata; class Lepidosauria; order Squamata; family Colubridae; genus Masticophis; species Masticophis lateralis. The sequence continues at coordinate 149,237,548 of JAUDYJ010000002.1, forward strand.
CGTGAGGACTTTCTCTTTAGATTATCCTCTGCAATGAGTTTGTTTGTGAGTGTCTCTAATGTGAGTTGCTCTAAACTGAGGCTGTCCAGTTGAGTTATGTAATTATCCCAACTAGAATCTAGGGAGTTAATTATTATGCTCTTCATACTACCTTCTGAGATAATTTCCCCCCTTTGAATGAGTTCAGATCTTGTGGCATTTAAATTTAAAATGTGTTCACTCATGGATGTTCCACTTTTAAGTCTAGCAGAGTGAAACTCTCTGGAGATTCTGGTTGTTGTAGCTACACTCTTACTATAAAATAAATTAAACAATTTTTGAAATATTTCAGAAACAGTCAGGTGGTGGTCAAGACTAGGATAAATGCTAGGTGATATACCTGCAATAAGAATGTAAAAGAGCTTATGATGTAAACAGTCCAGTTCAAAAGTCCAGAGTTTGCTAGGAGGGTCACTGATTAAAAATAACATGTTTTCTCTTAAGTATATAACTTGGAGTTGTTGATTCCATTCCAATAAATTAGTTCTATCTAATTTTAGTTTAGCAAAATCTGTTGGAAAAGCCCCTGTGTTGTTTTGAAAATTACTCACTGTCTGTCGTTGTCCATGGTGTAGGTCATTAGTGAACTCACAATATGGTACTGGGATGCTTGAGGTATATATATCTGTATTGACTTGTTTCTATGTTCTCTTCTCTTTTTCTTGCAGATGAGTACTGTGCATGCTAGGAGTTTATTTTTGCCCAGCAGTCACTGAGGAAAGATCCTGTGCCTGCAGCTCCTGATTGAAGGCCCCAGTCGGTGGAACGACCTCTCGCCTCTGCTCCAGTGTGCTCCAGGTAGTCAATGGTCACCCAGGAAGCCGTCCGGATTGTCGGGGTGTCTCCGCAGCCTCGATGGCGGCTCTCTTGGAAGGCTCGGCGACCTCGCTCTTCTTTCCAGATGGAAACTGGGGTCCAGTCTGGATCGTCATCATCTGTAGGTACAGGCCATACGATGTGCTGTCTCCTCTCTGGTGAGTATGGCTCTTTCTTTCTGGTTCCTGGGTCGGTTTGAGTGAGTGTTTGGTAGTAGTTTTCAGTGGGAGGAGGCCTGTGTGTCTTTTTGCAAGTGGCGGTCTCTTCTTCTGGTTTAGTTCAGCTTTGTCTAGGTAGTAGGTAGACTTAATGTGTCCCTCTGGATCATCTGGTTTTGGGTCTGGCAGTTTTAGTTTTTTTCTGAATGCTGCGGTCAGTACCTGCATGGCATTTTCTATCTCTAGCTCGGAAGGCGGGTTAGATTGATAGTCTCTTAGTTGTGTTTCATTATTTTTTGCGGTAGGATCATTGTTTAGTTTGTAGGCCCCGTTTCTCACCTTGGGATTTGAATCTAGAAATCCTATTGGTTGTTGTTTGGCCATCTTTAATGGAGTTAATGTCCAAGATGGCTGCCATGAAAAAGGTGCGAAATCGTCGCCGGTTTCTTTGGTAGGTATAAAAGTTGTAATTTGTTTTCCTACCTTGCTTCTTTCATCTTTACAGTGTTTTGGTTCATTTTTGCCTTTCGCTGTTCCTTGGTCTTCTACTAGATTGTGGAGTTTCGCGAAGGGGTTTGAGTTGCTTGGTGTCGTTTCAATTACTTCTATTAATTTCTTTTTCATGTCTTCTCCTTTTTTGTCGGTGACCACTGGTGTGTGTTCTTTTTTGGTTTGTTTATTCTTGATTTCTGATAGGAAATCAGTGCTAGGAGAATTCTTATCTTTTCCTGGTTTTTCTTTTGGTGTGTTTCCAGCAGGTGATAATTGTGCTGCCATTTTTTTCTTAAATGCTCGTGTGGCAGGCCTTCCTTCTACTTTGGTTGTTTTTGATGTTTCTTGCATTGCTGGTGTTGGTTGGGCCTTCCAACCATCCTCTGCTACCAATCTGTTGCTAATTTTTCTTTTCAGACCCAATAACTCAGCACACTCTATGCTTTGAGTATTTAGATTGTTTATTTACAGATACTGTTTTTTATTATAGGTCACCATCAGAAGAAGAACAAAATCAGCTCTGGATCAAGATGCATCAACTTATATACACAGAGGGCAGAGTCAAGGTAAGGAGGAGTCAATGATGAAGTCATGTGGTGTTACATAGATTAACCCTTACCCAGCCCATCATATATATACAGATAAACAGTTAGGCATTTTAATCGTAACAGAATCTACCCCCATTCTTCTGCTCACTGCTGCTGGTAAAGGTAAGGCCGAAGGGCACAGGTGGTCGGGGGAGGGAGAGCTGATGGAGTGCAGCGGGTGGTGGACCCGTGTGCGCAGGGAGGAGGGGAGCCTGTGGGAGATTGTGGCACCAGAGCTCTTCCTGTGCATTTCCCCCAACTGGCCTGGCCTGCGAGGAAAGCACACGGGAGATCCTAGCTGCAGTTTACTCGTGAGCAACATTGGGAGAGGCAGGGAGAAAGAAAGGCCAATGGTGCTCATGAATAAACTGAGGCTCCTAAGAGGGGGTCGAACCTCCCCACCCACAACATCTTCACCTGAGGGCATTGCTGGCACCCACTTCCTGTGCCTCCCGTCCTGTGCTCTTCCCTCTGCTGCTCAGCCTCCTCAATGCATGAGGCAGGAGGCAGCGATTTCTTTTGCTGCCTGCGAGCTGCTGGCTGCCTCTAATCTGCAGTTTACTCATGAGCAAGTTTACTCATGAGCATGGTGCTCATGAGTAAACTGCAGATTACAGGAAGATGGCAGATCGCTGGCTTACTCGCTCTGCTACTCGCCTGGCACAGCGCAGACTGTCAGCTCCAGGTCATCTCTCAGCCGTTGCGTGCAGGGAAAAACCTTGCAAAGTAAAAGAAAACTTCTCCTGAGTGCAAGAAGTTAATTGCCTCACACTCCCTGCATGCAATGAGAGATGACCCAGAGCTGTCACTCTCCGGTAAAATGCGCATCTCACAGTGGGGCGCAATTTGGGGTGGCAGGTGGGACAGGGGATGTGGGGGAGCTCAGCAAGCTTTGCAACTGTGTGGCTACAAAGGTTGCTCGGTTGGCTCCCCTCTCCCTGCTGGCCAGTGGCGTTGCATTCAGCTGCTGCACTGAGACTGATAGAGGCAGCAGCAGCCTTCTTCTGTCTTCCTCCAGCTGGCGGGAAAAAAGAGAGGAGGATTTTACAAACAAAAGAGAATTCCCTCTTTTGGCACCGGAGCCAAAGCTAAAAAAAACTGGTGAAGAGAAAAAGAGGGAGGGTAGGAACAGGGGAAGGGCAATTTTTTCATTGTTTTAACTCCGTAGCAACATCCATCCTAGCTACTGCTTTCTCTGCTCAGCAGCAGAGCTTTCTTTCTTTCTTTTTGTTTTTTTAAGGTTAGTCCCCTTCTTCCCGGGAGAGAGAAGAGCGGGGGCAGAGAGAAAGAAAGAAGGCAGTGTGGGATGGTGGAGGGTGGGAGCAGAGGTCTTCTTAGTCCCAGCTGGATGCTGCTTCCTTGGGTCCCCTCAACTTTTCAGTCCCAGAAAGCGTCTGAAAAATGCCCTCCTGTTTTGCAGCCATTTTCTGTCCTTGCCTCCTTCCCATTTTTATTTGATTTTCCCTCCCACCCTGAAAGGAGTTTCAAGCAAAAGAACGTGATGGGGGGGGAGAAGGATCCGGGAGTGGGAAGGGAAGGGAAGGGATTGAGAACGAGGAGGGCTTCCCAGCTCAGGGAAGGCTCGGAGTCCGGAATCCAGAGTGCACCTTTCCACTTTTCTCTTGCTGCACTTTTATGTCCAAAGCCCCCCCTCCAGTCCACTCTCTTTTCCTAAAAATGGAGCTCTTGGTTTGAAGCGGGTGGTGTGTAATGAAAGCAAGATTTAGAGGAAAGAAAGTTGAGCTAGTTTGTAAGGAAAACGAGTACTGTTAAGGTTCAGTGCAAGCCATACAAGTATTCCAAACTAATGAGAATGTCTGATTAAAATGGATAGTACTTCCATTTAAAGAAGAAAAGCATAGCTCACACTATTGCTATGATTTTTTTGCTCCTATATTCTGTTGTTTAGGTATAAATTTTGTTAATGTAGAAATTTTACTTATAGCCTATTAAACAAGGGAGCTAGCTGTCTGCCTGCAATCATGTGTATCTATTAGGAGTAAATCCCACTGAAAGAGAGTAGCCTTTCTGTCAAGTAAACATGCATAAGCTTTACATAGTTGAGAGATAGGGTATCGATTAGTATGAGGTGTATTATAGAGAGAAATGAGAACTTCTGTAACAACACTTTGTGCCCAGACCAGGTGTGGGTGTGTGTATGTTAGTGAGTGAGTGAGTGAGTGAGAGAGAGAGAGAGAGAGAGAGAGAGAAGGAGAGAGAGATAGAAGAAAAAGAAAAAAGAAGGAGGAGAGAGAGAGAGAGAGAATACTCCATGCTATTATTTTTAATTGTTCCATTATTTATCATGTGTTAATATTTTACACTGTCCCTACACCTAGAGTGATTTTACTGCCTTTCTTTTGCCCAGGGCTCAGTGGTGGGATTCTGCTGGTTCTAGGCGGTTCGGCTGAACCATTTGTTAAATTGCTGGCTCGTCTCGCCCCTTGCCAATAAATAGCTGGGCGGGGCGGGGCGGGGGGTGGCTGAACCAGTAATTTAACAAAATGTTCATTGTTTTTTTGTAATTTATTGGCCTCGCAGCATACCGAACCATTTTTTAAATTGCTGGCTCGCCCGCCCCTCGCCCCATCCCACCTCCCACCCGCGCGGCGTCAGCATATCCTAGCCCAGGGGTGGGCAATTGTGGCTCTTGTACAACCTGTGGACTTCAATTCCCAGAATTCCTTTTTTAATTTTTTTTTATTTTCAAACAAAAACAACATAAAAACATCATCCTTTCAAACAATTACAGACAGTGTTTCGGTCTGTAACACTTTCTGCAGCACCCCTTGACGTGAGTGACATTGAGTTGGCCACGCCCATCCAGTCACATGACCATGAAGCCATGCCCATGTCACATGACCATGAAGCCATGCCCACAAAATAAGCCACACCCACAGAACTGGTAGTAAAAAAATTTAGAACCCACCCCTGGATGGATGGATGGATGGATGGATGGATGGATGGATGGATGGATTATAGATGGATGATAGATAGATAGATAGATAGATAGATAGATAGATAGATAGATAGATAGATAGATAGACAGACAGACAGACAGACAGACAGATAGATAGACAGGACTTCACCTAAAATGAGTGAGCCATTTTAGAGCAGGACTTGAATATAGAAGGGACATGGCGTTATCTTTAACACAACTTTGTAAAGATATAACCAGAGTCTATTATAATGTATAAAACTCAGAAAAGAACAGGAGCTAAATCAGGATTCCTTGGTAAACTGACCATCTTCTTCTTCTACCACCACTACCAAATGCAGGAAGGAAGGTGTTTATTAGTAGATTTTTATATGGGAAGAACTATGACTTCCATTCAGTTCTACTGGTGAGAATAAATTCCTTGAGCTCAGAATTTTCCCTTTTGCACAAGATTCACTTAGTTAATCTGAGTGTCAGTTTTGAAATTTACCCACATGTGCAATTCTTTTGCAACAAAGTGCAGTTGCTTTGCCCCAGGCAATTTACTGATTTACTGATGCTCTCACTTAAGTTTTCTTATGTGCATGTGACATTGATATGGAATTTCCCTCAGTTTGAAGCGTTTCTGTTACTTCATGAAATTTTGAACACACTGAGGTTTCATCAGTAATTACACTTCTACTGATGGTACCTTGTTTATGTCTTGGTGTAGAATTCTGTTTCCTTTTTGAGATTCACTGTACCCCACAAGTACACCTTCCTTTGCACAATCATCCCATTTTGTACGCTTTTCTTTTGGGGTGTGCACATAGGCTTTGCTTGCTTCCAATTTTTTTTTGATGGCTTAAATTTGGGGCTTTTCCATTCGACAGTTCATGTGGAGTTTTCTCAGTGGATTTGCCTGGTAGTTGATTTTGGAGATAGTATGTGGTCATATTTGTCTCTCCCCATATGTGGTTGGCATATCTGCATCAAACGGCATAGTTCTTCTACTCTCACATAGAGTATGATTCTTTCTTGCTACAACCCTATCTTGTGCTGGGTTGAATGGTACCTAGCAGGGGTGAAATGCTCTCAATTTGGACCGGATCACCCAATCTGGTAGTGATGGAGGCGGGTGGTTCGGAGAACCCTGCCCCCACCCGTGTCCAGCCGAGCCAAGCAATCATCAGAGGCTTTTTAAAAAAAAAATTAAAAGCATTTTTTCTACAACCTCTTCGGTGGAAAAAATGCTTTTAAAAGCCTCTGGTGATCACGCGGCTCAGGTGGGATCATCAGAGGCTTTTAAAAGCATTTTTTCTACAACCTCTGAAGAGGTTGTAGAAAAAATGCTTTTAAAACCCTCTGATGATCCTACCCGAGCCGAGTGATCGGCAGAGGCTTTTTTTCTTTTAAATGCCTCTGACAATCCAAGCTGAATTGCCTGATCGTCAGAGGCCTTTAAAAGAAAAAAAGCCTATGCCAATCAGGCAACTCAGCTGGGATCATCAGAGTCTTTTGAAAGCATTTTTTAACAACCTCTTTGCTGAAGCGGTTGTAGGAAAAATGGTTTTAAAAGTAAAAAAAAAAATTGGCCATGCCCACCCAGTCACATTAACCCCCAAGCCACACCCACAGAACCAGTAGTAACACATTTTAGATTTCACCACTGGTACATAGTATGCCATGCTTTCACCTATATATTCAGTTCCATTGTCTGTGTGCAAGACATTTGGCATTTTGCCAAATTTGTTGCTTTCTTGAGCCAAATATTGCTCAAGTTTCTCTGGTACTTCACTTTTGTTGTGTAACAGATATAGTGTAGCATACCTGGATAATTATCTATAAAAGTGAGAAGACACCTCTTCTTTCCTGGAGTCAATGTTTTAATTGGACCACAAAGATCTGAATGAATTAAGTCCAGAGGTGAGTTTTTTGTTTTGTTTTGTTAGCTCTGTTGTTACTCTGCTTTAGAAAGGCTTTTCTTATCATCTTTTCTTTTATACAACTGGTGCATTTCGTTATTTGATTACATGGACTACTTCAGCTTCTTTTCAGAGGCAGCATTTGCTTTCTGTTGCTGTCTTCTCAATTCTGTCTTTATATGTATTTGTTCTTAAGATTTGGTCTTGTGCAGCCAGAATTATCCTAGCTCTGTCTCTTTCTACAGTATTGCAGGCTAATACTTTCTACAACTTTCCTGCTCTTAACCAGGGATGAAATGCTACTGGTTCGGACCAGTTCTACTGTCCGGGTAGGGAAATTTTTTAAAAAAGTTTTTTTATTTTGTATCAACATATTTAAATGTACAGTCTTTTGTCAATCATTGATCATTGTTCATTCATCTTATTCTTTAACTTCCATTTGCTAATTAATTGTTTGGGACTGCTCTTCTACCATCTCCTCCTTTTATTTTAATACAACCTTTCGTTTTCTTCTCCCCTTCTCTCTCCTCTTCTATCCCTTTCTACTTTCCTCATTCCTCCTCTCCTTCCTTTTCTACTTCCTCTCCTCCTTCCCCTCTCCTCTCTTCTCCCTCCCTTTCTTACCCTCTTTGCTACTTTTCTTTTCCCTTTCTTTCTTCCCCTCCTTTTTCCATTCTTCTTTTCTCCACTTCTCACCTCCCAACTCCCCTCCTTCCCCCCTCTACTCCTCTCCCCTTTTCCACTCCCTTGTTGTTTTCTTTTTCAATTCATTCTGAGATGGTATTCGAGCAGCCCCAATTTCAATTCGCATACATCTTCATTTCAATTTTCTATCTTGCTTTATAATTATATCTCTTCTTACATTCCTGTACATTATTAATCAATCCATGTATCATCTGGGTATAACATTTTTCTGCCATCATCTTCATAATTTAGCATAATTTCTTCATACATACATTTGTCTTTCCTTTTTCATTTAATTTTAATATACTACAACTTATTCATCCCAAAGTTTTTATCTTTACCATGTTTATTGTCTATACTCACTTTCTATCCATTGATAAAATTTTCCCCATATGTTGTAATACTCCGACTCTTCTTTCCCTTTAATTGCCAATGTCAACCTGTTCATTTCTGAACATTCCAATATTTTCTTGATTACCTCTCCCTTTGTAGGGATTTTCTCTGCTTTCCAATTTTGTGCAAATACAATTCTTGACACTGTTATTACATGTATTATCAAATATATGTGTTCTTTACTGTATCTCTCTGAAAGAATACCCAACAGGAACAATTCTGGTGTTGTTGTTGATTTGAAAAATATATTTTTTATTTTTTTTCCAAATATATCTTTTAAGAACGAAGTCTTGATCCGGTCATAGATAGGTACAATCACTTACATTCCTTTAACAAGCTCTATTCCCAATTTTCCTGTTACACTTTTTAAAATTAAAAATCAAAACAAAAGTTTTTAACACAAATTCTAGCATCTTAATCTAAATCAGTCTGTTGTATCACCAAAACCTTAATTTCCAAATAAACTCTACTCATTTTTTATATCCAACTATAAATCAAAATTCTATCTAGCTTAATTCCCTCCCTTACATCTTTTAACATTAAAATAAAAAACACAAATTTTAAGAAATATTCTAACATCTTGATCTAAGTGTTTATCTATTTTATCACCACAAATCTTAGTTCCCAAATATGTACAACTCTATTTTTATTTCAATTTATAAATCAAAATTTTATCAATATTCCTTAATCTCTAGACCCGTTACATCAAATCTTTAAATCTTAAACTTTAACAATTACACTTAATTTTCTTAAATTTGTCGTCTAATACACATTTCAAGTTACACAGATTCATCTCATACTCATTTTGCTTCATTTTAATTGTCTTCCAACATATTCTTTTTCACCCCGTATTATTTTAGGTATTTTTCAACATATTCTCCTCTATATCTCCAACTATTTGTTTGGCTGACTTCCAGCATATTTTATTTTAGCTGATTTCCAGCATAATCTCCTCTGTATCTCCACCTATTTTTTGGCTGATTTCCAGCATATTTTGTTCTGGCTGATTTCCAGCATATTTTGTTTTGGCTGATATCCAGCATATCTTATTTTAACATACTCTTCCAGGGTGACTCCCAACATATTTCTTAATATTACTCATTTCCAGCATAAATTAAATTCAATCACAATTGTATATCTTGTTTTATCATCCAATAATATATTAATCATTCAAATTTAATCATATTTACCATTGTCAACTTTGTTTACAATTTAAAATTAAAACATATTATATCAGGCATATTCTCTTCTTATTCTTTCATAATCTAATAAATTTTCTTAGGTTTATCTCATATTAGTATATACTCTCATTTTTAACCACCTTTACATCAATTTTCTATTTTAATTATCTTCTTTTATTCTCCATCTTTATTATTCTATGAGCACCTCCTGTTTAAATTTAAAAGTCATTTAAACATTTAAACATTTAAACATTACATTTTAATTTTATTTATTACTTCATTTCCCTATCTGTCCATAAGCATTCCACTTCAAAATCCGCGTTCCATGTTTGAAACTTCATACTGTAAGTCATTTTAATTCTTTTGTAACATCTGTTCTATATATTGCTTAATGCATTGTAAGCCACCCTGAGTCTCCGGAGAAGGGTGGAATATAAATTGAATAAATAATAAATAAATAAATAAATAAATAAATAAATAAATAAATAAATAAATAAATAAAATCCATCAGCTTCCCTTCTTTTGTTCCTGTGCCACATCTTTTGTTCCTGCACCAGTTAGTTTCGATTTTAATAGTTCCATTATATTTCTTCTTTCTTTATCAAATCACTGATAGACAGAATAGGAATCTCCAAAATCCAAAAGACCATAGTTATTTTCAAAATACTCTAAACCAAGTAGTAAGTCAGAATATTTCTTTTTCAAGCAGAAGGCGAGTCTCTAAATCCACACTTTATCCATTTTGTATCCATTATGTAATCATCCATTTTCTCTCTTCTTTTAACTTTTAAAGGTGTTAAATCCATAGTTATCAGTTTTTGCTTTTTGCTTTTTCCATTTTCCAAGGATCAAATCAATTCCAATTTAAAGAAAAACCCAATTTTCTAATATATTAATAATCAATTCTATCAAGTCAGCCTGTACCAAGGCAGATTCCTTAATGGGTCTTTGTCTCCTCTTATTACTTTGCCAGATCTTCATGCCCCACAAATCTACAGCTGCTATATAAAGCTGGGGGTCTTATTGGTAAAAGTCCAATAAGATTCAAGTGTTGTTTTCCGCCCGGATTGGTGTCACTCACCCAGCTTTGAAGTACCTCATTCTTTCTTCTTTCCTCCTGCACAATTCTTTTCCCAGTTTGTCACGGCTTCATGGCAGTCGCCATGGCTGCCGCCCTCTGGGTTCCCCTGGCCTCCGAGGGTTCCCTCTGGCCTCCAAGGAATTTACCTGTTCCTCTTGGCTGTCTGAGGTGCCCATCTTCTTCCCCCGTCCCTGCAAGACAGTTTCAGTCCAAAGACTCATTGGCGGTGATTCGTCAGTTGGGGTTTTTGCGGGGCTCATGAGAGCCCGCTATTTCCCCAACTGCATCGCCGTAACGCCAAATCGGAAGTTTCTGGAACAATTCTGGTTTTAAATCAATATGTTTCTGGGTCATTTTCTCTAGCCATATTCAATAATTTTTCTAATAATAATTTTTCCCCAATAGTTTTTCGTTTCTGGACATGTCCACCATATATGATAATATGATCCCAGTATCTGATGGCATTTCCAACATTTAGCTGATTTATCTTTAAATATTTTTGCCAATCTTTCTGGTGGCATGTGCCATCTATAAAACATTTTATACAGGTTTTCTTTATATGCTGTGGCCATTGTTAATTTATAATTTCTTTCCCATAATTGCTGCCATTTATCTAACTCAATTGTATAGCCAAAATTTTTGCCCATGCTATCATTGTTTCTTTCACTTGTTCTTCTTCTAACTTCACTTCAAATAAATAACTATATATTCCTAATCATTTTTTCCTCAGTTCCTGTGAGTACCACATCCAATACTGTCCTTTCCAAGTAAAAACCATATAACTTTGCATCTTTTAATATCTCTATTGTATTTGCAGCTAAGTATACCACTCCATTTCAATCCCTTGTTCACCTAATTCTTGTTTTGCTTTCAATTCCCCTGTTGCTGGTAACATGTCTTTATATCTTATAATATTTCTCATATTAATAATATTTGGATGTACAAATGCTTCCATTGTTGAAAGCCATGTTAGTAGTTTCAAATAATGTTTCTCTCTTATTCTTTCCCATACTAATAATAATGCATTCCTCACATAGTGCCTTTGAAAATAGCTATGCATCTTGTTCTTCCCATACCATAAAAAATGGTGCCAACACAGTTGTAGATCATGCCCCTCCAAAGTTAATAGTTTAATAATTTCCCCATTTTCCCAAATCTGTTTCAATTAGCCCTTTCAATTTATAATAGTTATCTTCTTTGATCATTGCACACTTTGCTGTTAATTGTATTCTCAAATATCTTACTTTTTTAGTAATCTGTATGTCTAATTTCTCCATTAATTCTCTTTTCTGTTTCTCTTTGATATTTTTCAACAATATCTTTGTTTTATCTTTATTAAATTTCAATCCTGCCACTTCTCCATATTCCTCTATTTGTTCTATCAGTTTGGGTCCTACTTCTAATGGCTCCTCTAGAATAAACACTAAGTCATCAGCAAACACTTGTAATTTATACTCTTTTAATTTGTGTCCCTTTTATCTCCTTATTTTGTCTTATATTTCTATTTAACATCTCTAATGTCAACACGAATAACAGTGGTAGAGAACATCCTTGCTTTGTTCCTTTCATAATATTTACTTTCTCCATCATATCTCCATTTATTATTATTTTAGCAAATTGTTTGTTATAGATTATCTCAATCATCTTTATAAATCTCCCCCCAAAGTCCATAATCTGTAATTGTTTTGTCATGAATTTCCAATTCACATTATCAAAAGCTTTTTGCACATCTAGGAACATCAATGCCATTTGTTTTTCAGGGTGTGCTTCATATTCTAAAATATTCAAAATCATTCTCATATTGTCTCTAATTTGTCTTTTTGGTAGAAAGCCATTTTGATCTACATGTACAAAATCATTTAACAACCTCTTCAGTCTATTCGCCATTATTGATGCAAATATTTTATAATCAGTATTTAACAAAGTGATCGGTCTATAGTTTTTAATTTGTTGTAAATCTGTATCCTCCTTCAGTATAAGAGTAATATACGCCTCCATCCACAAGTGAAGTATTTTTGCATTTACTAAAAGGTCATTAAATACTTCCAGCATCGTATTACTAAGCACATCCTGAAATGTTTTATACAATTCTGCTGGTAACCCATCTGGACCTGGTGTTTTACCATTCTTCTGTCTTTTGATGCTCTTTATCATTTCCATCATTGTTATTCTTCCTTCTAGAGTTTCCTTATATTCTTCTGGTATTTTTGGTAAATTAGACTTTTCTAATTATTATATAATCTTCTCTTCTGATACTGTCTCTTGCTCATAGAGTTTCTTATAATATTTGGCTTATTAGCGTTTTCAAAAAAGTTTTGTTTGGACATCTTTATTTGATAAGCCAAGTCTTCTTTTTCAATTAAGTTCATTTCATGTTTTTTCAAATCCATTTGGTTTTTAATCCTCTTGCTTTGCATGTTTTTTTGTAATTCCATCTCCAGTTCCTATATTCTTCTTCCAATTTTTTCTGTGTTTGTCTTCTTTTTATTTCTTTTTCCCAAATAGGTCATTGCCTACCCTTGAATATATGCTTTAACTGTATCCCACACATTTTGCAATGAAGTATCTTTCTTTCTGTTTTCCTTAAAAAAGAAGCCTAATTCTTTCTCTACAGATTGTTGAAACTCTTTTTCATTTAGAATTTTTTGGTTCAATGTCCATCTTTTTTTTTTTTTGCAAAAAGTTTTTTTATTTTTGTTTTTTCCAACACACAAATTACATCTTTTTGGAACAGAGCCCTGATACGGTCATCAATTTATTCAATTTTTTTTTCATCTTTAACAAGATTTTATATATTCTATTTTGCCATAACATTTATTTCTTAATCTTAAATCACCTATCTCAACTAATCTTTAAAAAATTAAGTCAAATTTACTTAATCAAAACAGTTACCTTTCTATTAACCCCCCCTTAAATCTTAATTCAGTTAATACCTCATAGTACATTTCACAATTCTTAGCCTAAATCATCACTATTAACAATACCGGTCAAACATGTTTATATTTCAAAATCTTATTTCCCTTTCTAAAACTTCCTCACATTTATTATAACTTCATATAATGCTCAATAAATCTTTATTTCCTTATTACTTCACCAAATTTAAATCCTATTTCTAATCTCAAAAATATAGCAATTTAACATTGAAACATAGTCTCAGCCCCTCTGGAAATGCCAGTGCTTTGCCAGGCAATGCAGCATACACACACGCATGAGTAAGTGGAGCCAAAACCCGGTTTAATGATAGCTACACAGCGACTTACAGTAGGCACTGAACTGGTTAATCAGAAACAAAGTCGGAAATGCCTGTGCTCTCCTTCCGCGCAGTTTTATAGGGAGTGGGAGTGTTTAACTATCATCAGGTGATCTGCAACAGCTGCTGAATCAAATCTGCCACTCGGTTCTCTTGTCTTTGTGCGCAGATCTCTGACGTCATCCTCAGCTTTGTTTACAATCTGCTACACAACCCCCCCCTTTCCTTCTTCGTGTATCCTGCCCCCTCTTCTTTGTGTTCCGTCCATCACCTGCTATCACCCATGCATACAGTCCTAATCTCAACCCCCCCACTCCACCGTGCTCTGTCGCTGGATTTTGTTCTGGGTTGTCCAGAGGGGATTTCGCCCCCCCCCTTCCTGGTCTCCCATGCTGACGTGGTAACATGGTGTCAAGGGATATTTGACACTCGACACATAGTTCTTAATTCAAATAAAACTACAATACAATTTTCCAATTATTTCCGACAATTCTATCTCCTTAACTATAACATTTATATAAAAACCAATTTAAGTAATTCTTATTTGTAATTCATAGTCCTATATTATTTCAATCTTCTTTTCTTTTTTGCTTAGATAGATATATTATCAAAAATATTTAAAATATTAAATTATTAAAGTTATTGAAAATATTCAAATTATTACAATTGTTATAGGTATTTAAACAATATCCCAGTTTTTATAGCCATCAATTATTCTCAAGTAATACCATGTAACATCTTAATAAAAATTAATTCATTATGTCCATTGATATATTTTCTTTTAACATAGTCTATTTCTCATATATTATAGCTTCCATCCATATTTCAGTTTTAAGTATCTGTAACATATTCGTCTCATATTTCTGTTAACCATTATTAATCTCAATTGTTATTTTATAAATCAAAGTCCTGTCTATCTTATCCCATATTCCCCAATTCTTTCACTGTTAATCCCAGTGTAATCATCTTTATAACTATTGTTATTCACAATATAGTCTCTAGAAACCTCCTTTTTATTATTACTATCCACCTCTACATTGCTTATTCATATTTAATCATGTTGTCTTTGTCTTCTTTATTTCCAGCCGTTGTGTATTGTTTCTTCATTTTCTTGTCTGCTTGCATATACTTCATTTCAGCTTCAATGTCCTCAAATTTTGTCCTCCATGTAGCATTTTAATTATTTTTCTGATTTCCATTCCAAGTCAAATACATCAATTTGTTCCTTCTCTAATTCCTGTACCATTTTATTCTTTTTATGTTGATATTATCCCAATTATAAGTGTTCTGTTGTGGTTCCCCTTTTCTTTTTTTCTTTTTCCCCAAAGTCAAGCCGCCTGCAGACAAAGAAATCATCCTCCACAAATTCTCACCGTTGTTATCTGTAAAGTTCACGATTTTCCAAAACAAAAACCAAGTTGCAATGTTCCTTTTTACTCCAGAAGGTGTGCCTCTGCAATCCACAATTTCCAATTGTTTAACAAGTATCCATTTTGTTTCAGTTACATAACAATCTTAATTGGCTTCTCTTTTTCTTTTTAGTTTTAAAAGTATTAAATCTTTTTTAAAGTCCAGTCCAAATTTAAACTCTTTCCAATCCTTTGACCATGTTCAATGTTTAATGTTTCCAATTAGTTTTTTTCAAAAGTCAATTTTCTATCAGGTTTTTGTCTCTTTAAAGTTACATTTCAAAATCTTCTTTGCCCCTGTGCTCCTTAGCAGCTATTTTATTGCTAGGGGTCTTGTAGTTAAAAGATGTTTCCCTTGATGTTATTACAAGCCAGGGTTGGCTGTCACTCACCCGGCTTCAAAAAAATTCTGTTCCGTTCCACTTTCCTCCTGCTCAGTACTTGATCCGGTTGTCCCAGCTTCGTGGCAACTGCCATGGCTGCCGCCCCCTGTTGCTGAGTCACAGAGAGTTCCCTCCAACCTTCAAGGAACTTGCCTGTTCCTCTTGGTCGTCTGAGATACCTCTCTTTCTTCTAATGGTTCATCAGCCGGGGTTTTTGCAGGGCTCGTCAGAGCCCGCTAATTCCCTGTCTTGCTGCGACGCCAAACTGGAAGTCCGGTTCAATGTCCATCTTAATCTCTTTCTTTGTCCCTTCCATATAATTATAATTGGGTTATGATCCGCCCAAATACTTGTTTCAATGTTTATATCTTGTACATTAGCTAATAAGTCAATTGACATCCACATCATGTCTATTCTGGACCATGACTTGTGTCTATTTGAGTAAAAAGTATGCTGCTTTTCTTTCAAATGTCTTTCTCTCCAAACATCTTTGATGCCTATTTCCTCTACCATTGTGAAAAAGGCCTTTGGGAGCATTTTTCTAGGTTTCTTATTAACTTTTGTCATTTTATAGTCCCAATCTACTTCCCTTATCGTGTTGAAGTCTCCCATTATACAAATGTTGTCATACTCAAATTCTATTATTTTCTAGTGCAATTTTCTATAAAATTCTTCTTGTTTGTCATTTGGTGCATATATCGCCACTAACAATATTTGTTTATAGTTCATTTTTACTTCCACCATTAAAATCCTCCCTTCTTCATCAGCAACTATTTGCTTATGTTCTAGTCTCTTTTTAATGTATAATACTAAACCTCTTTTACTTTGATGTGTCAATGCAGTAAACAAATTGCCCAATTTTGGATACTCCAATAATTTTTTGTGTTGCTTTCTAATATGAACTTCTTGTAGGCATACAATGTCCATTTTTAGTTTCCCCAATTTATTAAGAGCTCTTTTCCTTTTTATCACTGAATTCAAACCATTAATATTTATTGATATTGCTTTGGTTTCTTCTTCCATGTTTTACTTGTTACTAGTTTTTGTTGATCCTGTCGTTTTTATCTTTCTTTGATCCTTGGGCTCTTTTGTTCTTGCCCCCTCTCTTCTTGCCTTTTCTTCTTGTTCTTTTATCGTCTGTCTTTTTTGAACTTCTTTTTGTTTCACCACTTCCTCTTGGACTTTAGTTTCTTTTTCCTCTCTCAATCTTTGCTCTTCTTGGGGCCCCAAATATTGGATATAAAATAATTCCGCTTTCTCTATTGAGTCCAGTCTATGTCTTTGCGCTTGCCAGTAAACCAATATTCCTTCTGGTATTAACCATCTGAAATTTACTCTTTTTTGGATTAAAGGTTTTGTCAAAAATTGATATTCTTTCCTTGGGTCTCTCACTCACCTCGGTATCTGTTTCAATACCACAATCTCTCAGTCCTTGTATTATATTGGAGTATTTCTTGCTACCTATAATATTTCTGTTTTTATTGCTTTTCTGGTAAATCTTACATGCACCTCTCTTGGCAATTTATTTCTCATTGCATATCAAATATGCACTATATATCTCTCATCAATCCCATTTAATATCTTTTCCTTGGTTTCCTCTACCACTTCTGCCAGTATCTCCACCACCACTTCTGCCAAATTCTCTCCCTTCTCTTCTTCTATATTTTGAAATCTTAAGTAGTACTCCACTCTGTCCATTTTGAGAGAGATAATTTTTTTTCCTGGTTTTTGTCAGCCATTGTGAGTCTGTTATCCATTTCCTCCACTTTTTTTTCCAGTTGAATCTGCCTTTTCCTCCACTTTCTGTATTCTTTCTGTATTCTTTCTCATTGTCATCTTCACTTCTTTAAGCTCTCCTTCTACCTTCTCCATTCTTTCTTTAAAGTCTTCATGAAAGACCTGTATCATATTTTTAGTTCCAGTTGCATTGCCATGGTATCCAGTGTCCTCTGCACTGCAGGACTTGAAGCTGATGTTGTGGGAGGTAACTGCGTTGTTGCCTTCTTCATCTTGTCCTGTCTTGTCTACTATAATCCACTGAATTTATAATCCAAATAAGATTTAAATTTATAACCCAAATTCACCCCATTGGATGGATTGGTTAAAAATAGAAGTCAAAAAGCTCCATCAAACCCAAAAACACATAGCAAAAGGCCAAAGGGGAATAAAATAAAGAAATAAAAAAAGAAGAGGAAAAAACCCCAAATACTTCTGATTCTTCAGGTTATTTTTACCTTAATCCAATTTTTTATTTATCATCAAAGTTCAAACACTCAAAAAACCAACCAGCCCCCCCAAAAAATGGAAAGTAAAAAAAAATACAAAACTTAATCCAATAAATGGAAATAGTTCAGGAGAAAAAAGAAAGAAAGAAAAGAAAGGGAATCACTAAAAATGGTCAAATCCTAAGACAAAAAGGAAGAAGATAAAAAGAAGAAAAAACAACAAAAGAGAACAGTCACAAGAAAAAGAAAAAGATTTCCAAACAGGGCTGTTTATATTGCTTCACTTGTCTTATTCTTGTTTCTATTTCAAAAGCTTCAAAATTACTATTTCAACTTCTATTAAGGCTATCTAACTCAACATGCAGTTCTTGCCAGAAATGGCTGTTTCTTATCAGTCCAAGCCTACAATCCACAATCTCAAGGCCAGTCCTCTCAGTCAATTTAATTGAAACAATGTCTTTTTATTTGTTTCTGTACATGGTGCTGCAAACTACTTTCACTCAGAAAAGAAGAAAAAGTGGGGGGGGAGAGAGGAATAGGAAAAGTTTTATAACTAGTTCTTTCAATAATTTCCACTCAGTCTCAGTCACTTAGCATAAATCCATAAATTCAAAATTTACAAATATTCAATCAGGCTTCCTGTTTTTATTTTCATTTCTTCCACTTGGGCCAATCCATTTTCTTTGCCGCTAAACAGCTGAGGGTAGAGAGCTGACACACTCCCCACTCTCCCCTCTTCTCTTTGCATCTTTCACTTTCCTTCAAGTTGTTTCCCGGGGTTTATTAAAAAGAAAGTTCAAATCAGAAGGCAAAACGAAAAATCAGCTTCTCACCCAGATGAATCCACGACTGCGGCTTCTCCGGTCTTGCTGTGACCACCCCAGCTTTGTTGCAGCTCATTCAATGGCCGCTTTCTAGGTTGTCTGTTTGAAATGCTACTTCTGACTAACTGGGGAATTGCAATTTCCCTGCATTAGCCAGTATGTGCCTTTCTTGCTTACCATCCCTCCAAGACAGTTTTCGGTCAATAAAGGCTGCAAACGACTTTGATATCTACATTTTCCCAGAAGCATCCGAGAAAAATGTTGTACCGCCATGACGCTGGCAACACCCTCCCCCTCCTATCACCTCTCCTATATTCTGTTATTAGCTTACTGATTCGTGCGGCGGAGCGATTTGCCACCTCAGCTGTACTAAGAAACAGTAAATGAGTCTTAGTCTCATTTGCCCTCAGTTAGAATAATAAAGGGACATTTTCTACTGCTTTCTTTCCTCCCCCCCCCCCCAGCCCCCCAAGCAGGGAAAGGAATACTAGCTTTAATGAGATGTCTGGGCGTTCAACCTAGAGCAATTATCACCTCCTTAAAATGTTGCAAAACTGCAAACCACCTTGCCTGAATTGAAAAACTGACTCAAAAGAAACTGCCTTTTGCTTCTTCTGCAGCAAAAGCAGAGAGCCTCTTTCAGGGAAGATTTCTCTGTGCCTTCTATTTTTTTTCCACAGCAGAACAAAAAAGCTTCTTCCTGTGAAGGTTTTTCCAGTTCTTTATTATGATTTTCTCCTGGAGCAAAAGAAAGCCCTTTGTAGTGAAGCAGTTCACTGGTTAATTATTCTCATTGTCAGGAAGTTTCTTCTTAGTTTTAGGTTGCTTCTCTGTTTCTTCAGTTTCCATCCATTGCTTCTTGTTTTGCCTTCTGGTGCTTCTTTCTGGCAGCCCCTTAAAAGCCTGTTGCCTATCACACTCTTGGGCAAAGCATGTGAGCCATTTTCTCCTTTCAGTGGTCCATGAAAGTACATCTATAGTATGTAGATAATGAAGTTGAAAAAAGGTGAACAACATTTTTACAGAACTATAGATATGTTGATCCTGGGTATGACAAGGAATGGCTGGGAGGGGAGGGGCCAAATGAAGCACCCCTTGATGTGAGTGACATTGAGTTGGCCACGCCCACCAAGTCACACCCACAGAACCGGTAGGGAAAATGTTTAGATTTCACCACTGTTCTTAACCATTGCCAGGTCTTATTATCTGCTTGGTATTTTGTTTTTCTTATGTATTGGCCATCTAATACTTTGCATTGCCATGTCTCTTTTCTATTCTTCATTTAATCTTTTGTAGGTAGTTTGATCTCTCCAAGACTTAGTTAGCCTTCCTGGTGCACTAGCTTCAGTGCATCTTTTTCACTGTCCTTCAGACACTCTTCTAATGCTCTTTTTTATTCTTCAACTATCTGATATACTTGCAACATTCCACACTTGTATATACTGGGTAAGTAGAAGAGCATGAATCATTTTTTATTATTTTTTCTGGTCTTCCTATTCAGGGCTTTTAGTTCTGCTTGAGTGCAGTCCACTGTTGTAGCTGTGTATGGTCCAGCTGTGTGTTTAATGACTGGAACTGTTCAAGTATTAATTGCCTTGGTGGTATTTCTTCTTCTGAGTTTGGACTTTAAAATCTTCACTCTCCTGATGTATTCAGTTCCAATATTCTTCTTGACTTCATTGTGCTTGATGTATTTAGCTTGAAAGATTCTCACGTATTTGTAGTAAACTTCATCCATGTTCTTCATGGGATTTCCACAAGGCATTTTGATTCCTTATTAGAGCTGTGGTGGCACAGTGTTAAGAATGCAGTATTGAAGGCTAATTCTGCCCACTGCCAAGAGTTCGATCCTTAATGGCTCAAGATCGACTCAGCTTTTCATTCTTCCAAGATGGGTAAAATGAGGATCCAGATTGCTGAGGGCAATATGCTGACTCTGAAACTGTAATCTTAGAGATGATTGTAAAGCACTATGAAGTGGTATATAAGTTTAAGTGCCACTGCTATTGCTATTATTATCTATTATTATGTGGCCCCACCTAGCAATTATTTGTTTGTTTGTTTTAAAAAAACCAAAATTCAGCTGTTGGAGTTCTATATCTGTCCCCAATATTATTGCTAGAGAACCATATGGCCTTTCTATGGGACTCAACAGCTGGGGAAAATGCAGTTAAATTACAGTGTTTGACTTCAGCCAAAAAAATCCATCCTTGATATATTCTCAAATCATAGAACCGGGGAAATAAATACCTCTTTTACACAGACTCTCAGGTGGAATTGTTTCCACTCTAAGAAATAAATATTTGCTAATTTGATTCAGAAAATAAAATAAAAAGTGAATAATGGACGATCTTGGAAACCTGACTCCATTACAACTCTTCTCTAAGCAAAGTTCAGTTGAAAATGTATAATTTGCTAATCAGGATAGGGAAGTCACACCTCTACCTTTGCTATGACTACCTGATACCAGTTCCCTGTCAGTGCATTAAGAAACTGCAAAGTTCTAACTCCAGAGGCTTTATTTCCTCCCCTGGTGAATTAGTTATCTAATTTCTGGGCTAGAGTGTGAAAGTAACCTAAGAAACTCTACTTTCAGAACCATCATGGACCCAAGGGAAATGAGCACTGGAGGCATGAGGCAAAGAAGCTCTCAGGAGCAGACCAGGGGAGAAGAGGAAACACAATTACTCAATGGTAGGAGGCATTTAAGGTGCAGGGATGATATATTTTGTTGCACAGATGTGGGGATATCCTTGATATGGATAAATTATCAGGATTTTCAGTTAGGTGTTGGACTTAGGTAGTACTATGGAGAGATTAGCATTTTGGGACCCACAGCAAAAAGTCTTATATTACTTTATTAGGGAGTTAAGAAATTGTAGGGATGGAAGGAATTTTGGAAAGGAGATGATCAAATGTACATTAAAGGAAGAGGAAAATAGGGGAAAGTTATACCAAAGGGTTCTACAGGAAGGATGGTAGATGCAATCTTTAATCATTTCAAGATATGATGGAATATAGTAAGGAGCTAGATTCCCAGGAGGGAAGGGGTATATTCACAAAGGAGTAAGGAGACAGTTCGATCCAGACATTATATGTGGAGAAAGAGGCTAAAGACAGCCCTTCCCTAATAGTGTATTGTAGATGCAGATAGTAGAGTCCAGGGTTTGGCAAGATTCTGTCTATAGGTCTGAAATAATGAAGAACTCAGCTGGGAAGAATCACTGCAAGGCATTCTTGGTTTTGGGCCTGACAGCAACCTACAAAGTGGGGCAGAGAGGCAAGCATCCGGTAATGGTTGAGTCACACATCAAGAAATAATATGGAAAATTATGACCAAAAAAAATCAAGAGTTTTGCATGAAGAGCAGGTGTGCCTTTATTTATTTATTTTTTGTCCAGAAATGCTGAAGTTTAGCCTTCAAAGACAAAACAATGCAAGTGTCAGGGTTCCGACCAATGCCCTAATTAAATCATGAGCCTTGAGCCAAGCTTCAAAAGAAATCCAGTTATTTATTAAGAGCTTCATGTGGCATGTTCCAAGTGAAGCCAACTCTGACCTCACTTAATTTACATCCCGGCTCTGACCCTGTTTCCCCTTCCTCCCAAGGTGTGTCATCAGTTACATTCTCCAACAAAGCAATTTTGCAGGTTGTAGAGATCACTCTCCTCTGGCCACTGTGGGTAACCGTGGAGATGGTCTTGACAGAGAGATGACTGGAATGTGCTTTTGTTTTGATTGAAGTACGATTTCCTTCCTGCAGCTGCAAAGTTTGTTTTCCCATCCCCCTTGCCTATGGCAACTCGAGAGCAGGCCATGGATGCTTTGCAAGTTGAGAGCAAGCATTTAGTTTAAGAGAAACAAGAAACACCTTAATTAGTTAATTCATATTTCATATTTTTCATTAGCTCCTTTTTGATGGCTTTTAGAACCAATTTTTGGTGTACAATTCTAGTATAAACACAGACTTCCAGATTTGCTGGTTAAAAGAGGTTATTATAGTGTGGAAATCTGCTTTTAAAAAACGCTACAAAACTGAATTTAAAAAAATACTACCAGAAGCCTGGTAGAAATAATTTCGGACCTGCTTTATTCACCCCAAAGGGAAGAGAGTGCGAAGAGTGGAGAAACGAATGCTTGAAATTTGGAGTAGTAATTTAGAACAAAAAACTCTACAATGGAAAAATTTCTATCTAATCCAAACAATGAACTGACATCCTACATTTGCCAATGTCAAATCATGCTTTTAAAATGAAACTACTTCTAATTCTGTAGGAGATGCTGTAGTTCTGGAGAAAATCACTGCTCACATCCAATGGAAGAGACACCTGGAGGTAATAATAGATATTATAAAAGGTAATAATAAAAGCAGGAGGATGTTGGCACTAGAGAAACAAATATTCTCCCTAAATGATGAATTTTCAAGAATGTTGAAAATGGTCAATTCTATGTCTCCACGGTCACATGGTCTCTATCCTTGCCATAGAGTATTAGATCCTGTATGTTTATTAGGCTTTCTGGGCAAGGGAGCTTCTGTAACAGATCAAAGAAGGGAAGCAACCGGACAATGAGTAACAACACACAGTTCTAGCTATAGTAATTGGTTGAGGAGACCTGGCCACTGCATGAGGCAAAAGTTGTGATTAGTTGCTGTGAGAGTAAAGGGGGTTTCCTTGTTTCCCGCCTTTATCCTCTGTGTGCCCTGTATGCTCTCTGCGATTTACCTCATGTTGTTCCTGTTGTGTTGATTTATCTGACAATGCTCCTGTCTGACTATCTTATGTACTGTAAATATATTTATTTATATAAAACTGCAAGTTCGTGTCAGCATCTCTGACTCCATTTGGACATCATCTGTGCAATTCCCTGACAGTGTCCATCACCTAAATGCATTCTAGGAATCTATCTATGACAGGCCTGGGCATCATTAAACTGCCTCTGTTTTGTTGGTAGGTAATGAAGGCAAAGGTATTAGAACAGGTACACAATCAGCTGAGTGATGTCTTGGACAAGACCTTGGAAGAAGCAGCTCATTCCAGACCCCAGCAATTGAGTGTGGTCCCAGCAAAGAAGCAAAGCAGGTGGAAGAGGTTCCTCGCAATTGATTTTAGAACAGGGATGGGGGAAATGGAATCATTCAGAAATTTTATTGGCTTATAACTTCCAGTAGGTCCTGCTAATAAAGCTACTAAGAGATATGCTGCAAGTTGTAGTTCCAGATAATCTAGAGGAATAAATGGCCAAACCTTGATTTTATCACAGAAGATGCCACAGTGCTTTAATTAGCTGGGTCAGAAACCTCTCTACATGTTTCCTTAACTTTGCAGGTAGCAGATAGTTTTCAGCTAATTAGATGGCAATAATCACCAATAAAAGCAAATCTACCATTGAGAAGCCTACAACTTCCAGTAGGTCATGCAGGTATAGCCACTGAGAGGGATGCTGTGAATTGTAGTTTCAGGCAATCTAGAGTAGGAATCACCAAACGTCCTTTGCAAACCGGAGGTGGAGGGGAGGGAGCAATATGCTGTTAAAGTAGAAGCGGATAAAGTGGGACCGGATAGATGACTGCTGGATAATTTTATATTCACTATATTCTAAAAGCAACTATATTCTGAAGGCAGGAAATACTGCCAGCTAGAGAAAATACAATGTCAGCATGAACTCCCTTGATACTCTAAGTAACCCCCTAACTTGTCAGAAGAAAAGGAAGCATCCTCATGAAACATAGTCAAGGGTGAGTAGGCCAGAGAATAGCACCTGGACGAGAAGCAAATATCAAAAGAAGAATTTGTACTTCAGCCAATTACAAGAAGAATTATGAGTGTTGGATAAAGATAATGTAAAATCTTAGTAATTAAGAAATGTCAATTAAAAATAACAAATGTATGTTAACCATATATGGAAAGTTGCTGTGTTAGCAGAATCCTTTGTTTAGGAAAGTATATAAGTGTTATACAAGCATGGAGACGTTACTCAGAGCCAAGATTGGAACCTGGCTTTTGAGTCTTTGCGCAAATAAAACCTCTCTCTCTGACTGACCCATGTTGCTTGGTCACTTCATTCCATAACAATTCTGGCACCCTGGCAGAGGGGACTACCGTGACGGCTGCCCTGGTGGGATCGGCTCCTTCCCAAACGGAACATCCATTAAGCCGGCTACAAGGACTCTATTGAAGTCTCAGGAATCTTCCGGTGAGGAGATGCCATAAACCCACCAGCGAAACAGACCAGTCAAGGACCCACAAAGGTCAATCAGACAGAGACCCCAACAAAAAAATTTTCAAGACGAAAAGCAAGCCTGCAGGTAAGTATAAATCAGGGAATTTTAGTCTCTTTTAACAAAGATGCCCACTAATTAAGTAGTGGAAGAGGAAGATTGATCACCTTCCTGGAAGACGAAGCATTGACCTTAAGTCTTCAGTAATGAGTTAAAGTCTCATGTTAGGACTGTGTAGTAGAGAACTTGATAAAAGTTAAAATACACAGAGTGAAAAGTGAGAAGTTAAAAAAAATGTGTGAAGAGAAGGGAACTGCTGCAGTATCGTAGGCATTCTGATAAATCACCATTTTTAAGGGAGCCAAGAAGCTCTGAAGGAACTAAGAAAGGAAAGGAAATTGTTTTATTGTTCTTCCCACAGGGGTTTAGCAGGTAATAAAAAAGTAAAGCCTGTCTAAAGGGGAAAACAATTTGAATTGATTGCTTTGATGAGATTTCTGTTGAACTTTTATTTTTTTGTTGATGTGCATTTATAATGATAGTGTGTAGAATTGAATAAGAATTGAATTAATTGTGACATGTCTATTAATTGAACATCTTGACTTGGAGATGTGGGAAACGGAGAGTAGTTTGGGCCCACAATCATAATTATGATTTAACTGCTCTCTGAGTTCCCCCACTCCTTTAAGAATAAGCTATAGGCTGCCCAAGGAAATAAAATTAAAACAAACAACCTCCCTCCACAGATCTGGAAATGTTTAATGGTATGTATGTGTATGTGTATGTATGTAGGCATTTCCAAACCTGCTAAGAGGATGAAAAATGGAGCTCCTTTAACTCATTTTAATGATTGGTTTAAGTGAGATTTCTGCATGAAGAAATGATGTACATAAGCAGTTTGATTGCAGCACAAATGTGAGTGTGTATGTGAGGTGTCCTAAAAGCTCATAAGGAGTGATAAAAGTGCAGTGCCCTGTGAATGTCTGTGTGTTGTTGAACGGATGCTGAAGAGGCGAAAGGAGATGAGAATCCTATGCAGTTTAACCATTTTTTTTCCTCTCCCTGTATTCCGGACCCCCCCCCCACCCCCGGCTTCCTTTGAGAGAAGCAGGAAAAGGGTGGGCTACGGGCTTTTGTTCTTTTCACCATTTTTTTTTTCTCTACTGAAACAGCCTGAGAAAGGCGCGGTAAAGGGTGGCTATCTGATACCTGCCTTTGTAGCTTCACTGATTTTGACTCGGAATACAGTTTGTTTAAGGGAGTACGGCTTCTCCGCTTGCTTTTAAATTTTTTCCTTTTCTCTTCATCTGTTTGAGAAGGGAGGGCTAGTGGGGGATCGGCTGCAGCCCCCCCCCCTCTCTCTCTCACTGTTCCATTTGCATATAAAAGCTTTTCTTTTTTGCTCTGAAAACAATTTTGATTTTATTTTTCTGGTAATTCTTGAGGTTTCAAATATTTAATTAAACCTATATAAAAGAAATGACTTTGAAAGATTTTCTGAATCTGACTTGCATTTTATTAAAAGCAGAGATTGACCCTAAAGTTTGATACAAATATGCTTCAGAGCATTGATCTAAAATACTTCATTTAAATTGTTTTACTTTTGCAGCTATTCTCCTTACAATATAGGAAGTTAGGAAAGTTGGGAAGGAAGGGAAAGCCTTTCCCTTCTGGGGTTCAAAAGCTCCTGGCTAGGAAATTGCTTCAAGGTGGTTGGGGGCAGAAGTAGTTTATTGTTTATAGGGAGACGACATGACAAATGCAAGCACAGCTTTCCGAAGCTAGCCTGTTTGGACTGCAAGAGTAAACTTTTTTATATCCTAAAATGTCTTTTGATTTTCTCTGTGACTCTTTAAAGTCTTTGATTTGTGTGTGATTGTTTTAAAAATTAATTACTTTGATTTGATTTCTTTTCTGACTTGGAAGCCAGAAATGGGAGTTAGAGGGTGGAACCGATAAACAGAAAGATTTGGGATTTGTTTTTGGGATCATGTGGGACCTCCAGAAGGCAAAGAAAGGGTGCCCGATCCAAAGAAGGCAAGCGTAAGTGTACAATTTGATGGCAGAAGATGAAAGTCAGTACTAGTGGCGATGGGTGACTCCTTTTTGTAGTACACAGAGAGCTCTTGATGACTTTAATATTAGGACCTAAAAGAAGAAAGTAGTATTTTTTATTAACTGAAATCAAATTGAGTGAACAAAGCATTAGAATACACTTAATTAAGTGAAGGAAATAGAACATCACTCCTGATAGAATAGAAGAGGTGGCATTTCAACCTCTACCTGAAATCAAGCAAGAGCTAAGGAAATACTGAGGTTTGGGTTGATGGGAATACTGATCTTACCAAACCCCTGTATGCAAAATTAATTGAATCTGGACTTTGGAATTTGAAATGGGAGGGGCACAAAAAAAGAGGAAGCTTTGAAAATTTGAAACAAGCTTTAACCAAGGCTTCTATATTAAGTTTATCAAATTTGGAAAGGCCCTTCCATCTTTTTAAACACAGTAAATGGAATTGCACAAAAAGGTGTTGGCTCAGGACTGGACAGGACAAAAGAAACCCGTGGCATTCCTGTCAAACATAATGGACCCAGTAATAAGGGGATGGCCAGTATGTATTCAAGCAATTGCTGCTACTGGTCCAATTAAGTGGGAAATTGACCTTTGGGGAAGCCCTTATTGTGAGCACCCCATCTAAAATATGAAGCAATTTTAATGCAGCAGCCTGACTTAATTTTAATTACAGATCACAATTTGAATCCAGCACAGTTCTTAGCCAACACTAGTTTAATGGATCAGTTTGGATTAAAATATTATTGTGCTAAAGTAATTGATTTACAAAATAAAATAAAAATTAAATTAAATTAAATAAATAAATAAATAAATAAATAAATAAATAAATAAATAAATAAATAAATAAATAAATAAATAAATAAATAAATAAATAAATAAAAATAAGACCAGATTTGGAGGAACACCCCCTGTAACAAGAACAAGCAAGTTTTATTATAAATGGACACACTTAAGAGATCCTGGAAGCAGGGGGTTTGCCTCAAAATTGGTCTGCTCAAACCTGTGAAGTGTATGCACTAAATCAAACTCTATGCATCTTGGGAGGAAACATAAACAAATTCCAAGCATGCATTTGGGATAATGCATACATTTAGCAAACTATGGGTGAAATCATTGTGCAATTCAAGCTATTGTAAATGAACTTTTAAAATGCTATGGTGATATTGGAATATACCCTTTAGCAAATTATAGACAAATGTTTAATTTGTGAAAAGAGGCGAATAAACAAGCTGTCGGAAAACATCAAATGGGTGATCAGATGGGTGGAGATCACCAGCTTTAAAATCATTTCAATGTACTCAAATGGATTTTACAGAATTACCAAGAAGGGGGAGAGTACAATATTTATTGGTCATAGTG
Organism: Masticophis lateralis; assembly: GCA_030761175.1. Lineage (NCBI taxonomy): Eukaryota > Metazoa > Chordata > Lepidosauria > Squamata > Colubridae > Masticophis > Masticophis lateralis. Next base: position 149,265,565 of record JAUDYJ010000002.1, read on the forward strand.
GACCGCCTTCATAAGGGGGGTTAACGCCTTCCCTGCAGTAATGCTACAACAACAGAAGTGTCAAGAGTTTACTTAGATCCAACCTAGAAAGAATATTATAATATCATCATATGAATTATTGTTTGGAGTAGCTTTCATGTCAGGAAGCATATGCATTGATTACCTGGAAACCAGAAACAAAGTATTGAAACAACATGTATATAAACTGTCCAGATATTTTGAAGTTCTTAGGAAACAAGGACTCTTAGCCCAGATGCCACTTTTGGAGTTTCCAGTCCACAACTTCCACCACAATGATTGGGTGTTGAGCTGGAGCTGGAAGGAAGTTAAACTCCAAGTGAAAGGGCCCGTGCCAGCCCCAAAGGAGTGGAAGGTGGAATCTCACCAAGGAAATCTATTGACATTGCGGATCCAAAGGAATCAATCGACTGGCGAGCAGTAACCGGTGGCAATAGCGTTCTTCATCACCTGGACTATGTTTGCATTTTTCTTTTTTAGGACTAAGTAGTTGCCTATGCTGTTTCCCAACTGCAGAGGACTACAACTGATTAGATTCCATTGCAAATTCTGCCAGATGTATTGAGTTTTGTAATAGTGCCTTTTAAGACTTTACAAAGAAGATCTTGGATCCATTGGACGAGATTGAAACCCGCAGACCAGAGTGATCCGGTCACATACCAGGTAACAAACACTGACAAACCATTGGTGCTGACATTCAAGAATACACCTTGCTAAGTCCTACCGGCAATGGACTCTCTACGCACGGTGGTGAACGTCCGCCTTGCTGAACCACTCCGGAAGCTGGTTCCCAGCACACGGCTGAAGATCAGTAAGGATGAAGACAACCTTCACACTGTAGATATATCTTATTCATTGTAATGTAATGCATTCTTACACATACTAATGTTAGAGATAGGTTGGTTGTGGGTGTGGATTCTCTGGATAGTTGCTATCCTAGCCCTACTTTTACTCTTGTTTTACATATATAAGGAATGGTTTTGTGGTACACCTAGGATTTTCTTCCTACTGCTAGTTCCCAATCATCATGTACCACTGACTCTATTCCTGACTAGTGAGTTTTACACCATAGGTGATCATGCTTTGTTTATGACTTTAAACATTGTTCATAACAGGACTCTCATGTAACTATATCATGAACATTAGTAGAGACACTTTAGGTCAAGTACGCTCCCGTCAAAAACGCATTGTCTATGCATGGGGTCATTACTTTAGACCTAAGACAACTCCACAACCTAAGGTTTCGATATTAACATTCCCTGCAAAGGGGGGGATAGATAAGGAAAATGGGCCTCTACAACAATTACATAAAGCAGACTACATATCCAGAATCCTGGAATTAAGTCAAGAACTTGTTAATCAATATAATCCTACCCTAGGATAACCAAAGATGTTGGTTATGTCTATCTGCTGACTCTGCATCTTATCATGCTGTTCCTGTTAAATCACAACTCTGGGTTAGAACAAAGGCTACAATTATCCTTGAAGGGGATAGCAGAGATAAAGTACCTTCTCACTGATACAAGGAGATTTTTATGAGGCATTCAAAAGATTGGGTAAAAGATGTTTTCCTATTGCAGGCCTAATAGCTACCTCATAGGAACACCTTTTCTGTGTATAAAGAGAAGGCCAACCAGAAACTTGGTAGGCCTGTAGGATCCCTGACAAAAGAACAATGTCAGTCAAAAATATACCTTGGCCCTAAGATGTATTTGATGGATATGAAATTAACAAAGGATATGTTTCCCTCTGCCCACCACCTATTTCGACAAAAGGTTACTTGCTTAACACCATCAGAAATGAGCTTTAAGAAAGGAAAGTGGGAAGGATGGAATATAACCTTTGAAAGCTGTCCAAAACCATTTCAGCCTCCACGGTTTCCACTTTGGCTAAACTTTAAGATCAAATCAGGTTTATGTATCCTTTTTGAAGGACCAATTCTCAGATAAACAAAAGGACCCTTCATTAGAAATCCCATTGCAACCACTGGCAGGTGGCAGAGACTCTAGGGGTCTGGACTAATGAAGACCATCGTAGGAGTCATGCTTTCTCTATGAACATAGGAGTATGCATAGAGAAAAAAGGAGTGTTCTTTTTGTGTGGAAAGGATGCACATTTATGTTTGCCAACAAACTGGACAAGAACATGTATATTAGTTCACCTTTTTCTTAAAATAGGTGTTGTCAGTGGAGAACATACTATCCCTGTTCCTCTCATGGGACACGTTCAGAAACAGGTGCCCATCATAATCCCCCTATTAGCAATCATGGGAATTGGGACTACACTTGGAACAGGTGTAGGTGGTCTGACACACTCTGTAATACAGTTTCAGCAATTGTCAAAAGAGCTTCAAGAGAGCTTGAACCAGATTGTTGGAACCTTGGTCAAAGTCCAAGATCAGATAGATTCCTTTGCAACAGTAACTTTACAAAACTGATGTGCCTTAGACCTCCTGACAGCTGAGAAAGGAAATCAGGTGTGGTCAAGGAAGGTGCTATTGAATTGCAGGATAGGGCTTCCAAAATAAGCCACAGGTTACAGACAGCAGAGATGTGGTTTTCTTGGTTGCCTGGATCCGGCAGGATAAAACAAATGTTATTTTTGTTAATATGTGCTGAAGCAGGTCTAGTTTTTATTTCTTGTATAAATCCTTTGCTATCAAAGAGAGGGATAAAGGAACTGCAATCTGAAAAGAAGTTAGTTTTAATGAAAACTCTCATCGATCATCAGTTTAGCTCTAAGAACATAAAGATTCTGAAACAGACCCATATGAGAACATGGGGCCTATAGAAAGGTGGAGAGAATCTCCCCAAGAATCAAGAGAGTAATAACAATCAAGTACTACTTATCCTTTACTATTATTATTATATTTTGTTAGACTCCATATATGGTAGATTTGTTTATTGGAACCTAGTATACAAATAGTGGAAGTTTATGTATTAAAAAAATAATAAACAAACTTCCAAAGGGGGGGATAAAGTAGAAGCGGATAAAGTGGGACCGGATAGATGACTGCTGGATAATTTTATATTCACTATATTCTAAAAGCAACTATATTCTGAAGGCAGGAAATATTGCCAGCTAGAGAAAATACAATGTCAGCATGAACTCCCTTGATACTCTAAGTAACCCCCTAACTTGTCAGAAGAAAAGGGAGCATCCTCATGAAACATAGTCAAGGGTGAGTAGGCCAGAGAATAGCACCTGGACGAGAAGCAAATATCAAAAGAAGAATTTGTACTTCAGCCAATTACAAGAAGAATTATGAGTGTTGGATAAAGATAATGTAAAATCTTAGTAATTAAGAAATGTCAATTAAAAATAACAAATGTATGTTAACCATATATGGAAAGTTGCTGTGTTAGCAGAATCCTTTGTTTAGGAAAGTATATAAGTGTTATACAAGCATGGAGACGTTACTCAGAGCCAAGATTGGAACCTGGCTTTTGAGTCTTTGCGCAAATAAAACCTCTCTCTCTGACTGACCCATGTTGCTTGGTCACTTCATTCCATAACACTGTGACCCAGGCCCAAGTAGGTAGTATTAGACGCAAACAGTTCCAAAACAAACAGACTTTATTAGAACAGCTGAGAATTAACTCATTCTCAGCGTAGTCCAAACTAAATTAAAACTAATTTTTCATAACACAAATTCTTCAGTCTAATCACCAACCTTGGTATAATTAAGCAAACTGCCAAAGGCTTCTCTTGGCAAAAGTTCAGAAGCAGAAGACGCTGACCAGAGATAAGTGCAGCAAGACAAGAACAAATCTATCAATGGTTGTTTTCCGACAAAGAGCCCAAGAGCCATTGCTGGTCTTTTAAGCCTTATGGGAGGGGTCAATCATCTCTTGGCCCTACTCCCAAGTAGTCCTCTCTGCTTTATCTGCTCCTGCCTTCTGGCAGCTCTTCTCATACATGCACTAGGAACAGGCTCCTCCTGTTCCTCTGCCTCTCTACTGTCAGCTTCTGGAGGCTCTGGAGTCCACACATTACTTCCCGATGACCCTGGCCCCATCTCTGCCACCAATGCAAAGCCTTCATCTGGGCCTTCCCTAGCCTCCAGGACTGGCCCATGTTCTTCCTCAGCCTCATTGCTGTCCGACTCCACTGCCAGCTCCACAGGCTGCTGGTGGACCACAACATTCAAGGTGCAGGTTGTCACCTTTAAAGCCTTTCATGGCTCTGGACTAGATTATCTAAAGGGAGGGAGGGAGGGAGGAAGAAGGAAGGAAGGAAGGAAGGAAGGAAGGAAGGAAGGAAGGAAGGAAGGAAGGAAGGAAGGAAGGAAGGAAGGAAGGAAGGAAGGAAAAAATGTAGCTGGGTCAGAAACCTTTCTATGTGTTTCTTTATCTTTGTAGGAAGCAGATAGTTTTCAGCTAATTATATGACAATAATCACCAATAAAAGCACAACTAACATTGAGACACCCTGCCAACAAAAGTGCGTATAGTCAAGGCTATGGTTTTCCCAGTTGCAATGTATGGCTGTGAAAGTTGGACCATAAGGAAGTCTCAGTGCCAAAGAATTGAGGCCTTTGAACTATGGTGCTGGAGAAGACTCCTATGAGTCTCCTTGGACTGCAAGGTGATCAAACCTAGTGAGTGATCAAACCTAAGGAGCCTGGATAGCTCAGCAGATAAAAAGCATTATGATTAACACCAGCTGTCTGCAATTACTGTAAGTTCGAATCTCACCAGGCTCAAGGCTGACTCAGCCTTCCATCCTTTCTAAGGTAGGTAAATTGAGGACCCAGTTTGTGGGGGCAATAAGCTGACTTTGTATAAATATACAAAAGTATGAAGGCTATTGCTTAATGCATTGTAAGCCGCCCTGAGTCTCTGGAGAAGGGTGGCATATAAATCAAATTAAAAACAAAAACAAAAAACCAGTCAGTCCTAGAGGACATCAACCCTGTCTGCTCTTTAGAAGGCCAGATCCTGAAGATGAAACTCAAATACTTTGGTCACCTAATGAGAAGGAAGGACTCACTGGAGAAGAGCCTAATGCTGGGAACGATTGAGGGAATAAGAAGAACGGTATGACAGAGAACGAGGTGGCTGGATGGAGTCACTAAAGCAGTCGGTGTGAGCTTAAATGGACTTTGGGGGATGGTAGAAGACAGGAAGACCTGGAGGAAAGTTGTCATAGGGTTGCAATGGGTTGGACTTCGCAACTAACAACAGCAACATTGAGAAGCCAGCCCTCACTCCAAGGGCTTGGCTAAAGAAACAAGTCTTAAGTAAAGTTTCCAGAAGGTTGTCAAAAAAAAAAAAAGTTGACAAAAGGAAATATATTTCAACCATTCCTTTAGTACTCCTGCCCCTGATTCTGATTGCTAATGCACCTAAGTTCTAAAAACAATTTAAAAACAAATAAAATGGGAAAGGGAAAGAAAATTCAAGTACCAGTTCCTAAAGTTATGTAGTGGTTATAGTATAGAAAAAAATAAATGGGAAGGGTTCAAATACACAAGTGATGGCTGGTTCTTCAGAAGGTAATATGATGCACGGATTCTGTGGGGTTGTTATTCTTGTTTTGTTATTCCCATCCCTTTCGGCAGTATGGTGGCTCAGTGGTTAAGACACTGCGCTTGTTGGAAAGCTGGCAGCCCAGGTTCGAGACCCAAGCACCAACGATAGGTGAGCTCCAGTCCTCAACACAGCTCCTGCCAATCTAGCAGTTTGAAACTATACAAATGCAAGTAGATAAATAGGTACCACTTCAGTGGGAATGTAACAGCCCTCCATGATGTCATGCTGGCCACATGACTGCAGAAATGTCTTTAGACAGTGCTGGCTCAATGGCCTTGTAACAGACATGAGTGTCACCTCCTATAGTCATCAATGACTGGTTGAGTAAAATCCATAGGTACTCTTTTACCTTTACCCCCACTGCTCAGAGGTGAAAAGGGTTTTGAGAGATATATTAAATATTACCTTCTTTGAAATCTTATCTTACAGAGAGAAGGGTCAGCTACTGAAGAAGAAAATCTTTGTCTCTCAATGGTCCTTCTTTGAGTAAGTATGCCTGACCATGATATGAACAAGACTTAGACAGAGGGACATTCCTGAGTAAGTATACCTGGCCATAATATGAATGAGACTTAGCCAGAGGGACAAAATAACCAAATCTCTAAGGCCTCAGATTCCAAAGGTAGCCTTGGACAAAATAATTGATATTCCACTGTTGATGAAGAATAAGACTTGGAAACAGTCCAATATGGACTGAGCATGCTCCATAGCTACACAATGCTGAGACTCTTTGGCGGGTGCCAGGAGAATATGAAAAGAATAGATACTGTGGATGATGGGAAACAAAAAGAAATATTTTTGAAAGGATTAGGTTGATTATCTGGCTAGCACGATAGTACAAAGAGTTATTACTAGCATATTAGAATAAGACTGTTTGTAGTCTCAGCAGGAATGAGTTTCCTGCTTGGTTGTAGGGCTCAATTGTGGTCATATGTTGAGGACTACCTGTATATCATAAGAGATGGAACATTTTCCCCTCAGCCACTTGAATGTTATTTCTTTTGTACAAGTGAAACTACAAGTTTTTGCACAGAAGACCAAATGAAAATCTTTGGGTCCCAGGTCTTGTCTAATGATCTCCAGCTGCCCATCTCTATTACTTATTTGCTGGCAACTTGTCTCTCTTTTACAGCACATTGCTGGAGGTGGAACATTTCCGCACAATCCATCACCTATTTGTGGCCATGCTCTGTATCTTTGTCCTCAAACAAATCATTGTGGATTCCATCGATGAAGGACGGTATGATTCAGGAAAGGGGGTGGGGTAGAAGGCCTGTCCTCTGATGTATGCTAGTTCTGGGGATATGATGCTATTTATTTTGTGCCAAGGGACATAGTAGTAATTCTAAGAGCATATTTACCTAATCTTTAAACTAAGATTCCATCCATGGTTTGGCATCCTTGGGTACCTGCGAAGGCATCGGGTACCTGCAGGAAACCTTCTGCTAGTCCCCTGAACCTGCTGCGTCTCCTCCCAGCTGTCACTGTTCATCTACTTGCTACAAAGGAAATGAAATTTGTTCTTCTCCTTGTCTTTGTGCTCCTGTTGAGCAGTAATACTTGGGATCCTCCTATGACTGCCTATCATAAATACATTGATTAATTGACTGACTTTTAAAAAAAGCTAAATTTATTATTAATACAGGAATGGGAAAAAAAAGAAAATAGGAACAGTGAAAGAGATTACATGAAGGAATCTAATCCTTTCAGAGAGGGTGGACCATGCAAAAATCCAAATGACCATGTGATTATGGCAGTATTCCAGTATTTGCAGAGCTACCACAAAGATGAGGGTATCAAATTATTCTACAAAGCACCAGAGGGCAGGATAAGAAACAGTGACTGGAAACTAATCAGAGAGAAGGAACCTGGAATTAAGGAGAAGCTTCCTAACAATGAGGACAATTAACCAGTGGAACAGCTTGCCTTCAGAAATCATAGGCACTCCATCACTGGATGTTTTTAAGAAGAGTTAGACATTCACTTATCTAAAATGGTATAGGTCAGTGATGGTGAACCTTTTAGTGACCGAGTGTCCAAACTGCAACCCAAAACCCAATTATTTATCACAAGGTGCCAACATGGCAATTTAACCTGAATAATGAAGTTTTGTGAGGAATTTCAATCACTCTTTCCCAACTTGACTTCTTCCTGGTGGCACTGGATTTTTTTAACAGCACAACTCGGGAATGATGGGAGTGTAGTGCAGTAGCCACTGGAGAGCCATCACATTCTTATTCCCTCCCTCCCTCCCTCCCTCCTCTGATTTCACCTTCCTTCCTTTAATCCTGTATACTATGGTTCGTAATTGTTAATATTTATTTAAAAATGCTTAGAAGCTCTCAGAAAAAATAACAGCAGCCGTTGTTTGTAGTTGAAGCTATCCTGGGCTGTTATTTACATACACACACACACACCTATTTTTATTCCACTTTCCCTGGGTTCTTGGGAAAGGAATGGCATCTTTTCCCCATCCCCATCTTTAATAAACCCTAACCCTAACACCCCCTTGCAGCGTTTTAGCTACTATTGTCCCACCTTGCTTCCCCCTCCCTTAAAATAACCCTAGGGAAGAAAGTCAGGACAGGGGAATCTAAGAGGGAGGGAAGAAGAGACCCAGGCAGATCCCTCTCTGAATAGCCTCCCACCCAGATTTCAACTGATTTCCACTCTGATCCTCCAACAAACAGACCCCACCCCCCTTTTTGGACTCTGGACCGCCGGGCCATTATTTTCCCCATTTATTGGGGGAAACTGGATTTTTATTAGGTCTTCCCCCGCTGCACGGCAAAAGGAAAGCCAACTGGATTTCTCCTCCTAGAAGCCCCCCTACCCTCCCCTTTGCTCCCTGCTCCCTTCTCCCTACCCCTCACTCAATCCCACTTTGGGACAGAGGAGCATGTGCTGGAAACAAGTGTTGGGGCAACAGAGCGCGCCTTCTGACCCAGCACTCGGCCCGCAGCTCTCTGCGCTCCTCCAGGCCCAGCTTGCTGAGGAGGGAGGGGAGTAGCCCTGATGCCTCCACTGCATCCCCCCCCACCCACATCCCCAGCCATCACTGCCCATCTTCCTCAAAGGTGAGGCGCCTTTCAAAGGTGGCAGCTCACGTCTGGAGGTGCTGAATACTGTCCTGCTGTGAGAGTCGGGCCAGGCCTCTCCACCATCCAACTTGCCAATAGGGGCATTTCTATTGGGCTAGATGCACCCCCTCAGGCTTGGGGGATGGTCCCCACACCGCAAGATTCACCCCCGCTGTTCTCTCCCAGCCCTCTTTGCTGGTGGCAACAGCAATTGTACCACAATGAAAGCGGAATGCTGTTGCCCTACAAAGGCAAGTGTAGGGGCTCTTTGCTCCCTCACTAAAGCGCCATCTATCACGACTGTGACAGGGCAACAGCTCTTTCATCCTTCTGCCACAACAGGGTGACAGGGAGCCTCAGCAGAGGAGTGAAAGAGATGCATGGCTCACATTGTGGTTGTGCATCGTAATGGACTTCAGGAGGAGGACGGGACCCCTGTTGTGAAGCGGGCAAGTGAAAAAATTCACTCAAACAATTCCAACTTCGTGAGATCATTTCCTTTTGTGAGAAGTTGGAATTGATTGAGTGAAACACGATAGAGAAATGTGATTAGAACTGAGCTGGGATGACTGCTTGCATGCCCTCTGCATGCCACGTCTGGCACACATGCCATAGGTTGGCCATCCCAGGTACTGGTTCTCCTGCTTGAGCACTCCAAGCTCCCTTTGAGCTTATTCTATTCTATTCTATAAATATTTCTCTGTGTTACCTAGGTCTGAAATGGATTTTTGCAGTCCAGATCCAGTAGCCATAGGAAAGGAAAACAAAAACATCCAATCAGGGTCAGTCACCAGGATCAGAGGTTTAGTCTTCCAAACTTTCGGACTCGTGCTGGAGCCCATCTTCAGGGAACTTCTCTCTCACCAGAACATGTGAACAAGACGCCACACTAAGAAATTCATAGCAGCATTAGACTCCATATTCAACAGCTCAGAGATAGAAGAGCCAGAAAAACATAGTGTGGGATTTGTTGTCTAGTTGAAGTAAACAAACACCAGCCAAAACTCCCAATAGTATTTTATTTACTACTTTGCAAAGAGGGTGAACTGCGCACACGCAGGTACACGTGGACACACTTTAAATCATCAATATGTTTTCTTTATATTCCCTATTGCTGTTACAAATTTACCTCCCACCTTTTCTCATTGGCTTAGTACCAGGGGTGAAATCTAAAATTGGTTACTACCAGTTCTGTGGGCATGGCTTGGTGGGGGTGGGGGTGTAATGTGACTGAGTGGGCATGGCCAATTTTTAAAAAAAACCTTTTAAAACCATTTTTTCTACAACCTCTTCGGTGAAGAGGTTGTAAAAAAAATGCTTTCAAATGCCTCTGACGATCCAAGCTCTGACGATCCCAGCTGAGTTGCCTGATCATCAGAGGGTTTTTAAAAATCCTCTGACGATCAGGCAACTCATCTGGGATCCATTTAAAAGAAAAAAAAACTTTTTTCCTTTTAAATGGCTCTGACGGTCCAAGCTGAGTTGCCTGATCGGCAGAGAGATTTTTAAAAACCCTCTGATGATCAGGCAACTCAGCTGGGATCGTCAGAGCCATTTAAAAGAAAAAAAAGCCTCTGATGACTGGGCAGCTGGGCAGCCTCTCAGCTGGGCATGGTGGGGGCAGGGATTTTTGCTACCGGTTCTCCGAACCACCCGCCTCCATCGCTATCGGATTGGGTGATCCGGTCCTAACCGGAAGCATTTCACCCCTGCTTAGTACTCATGCTATCATAACCTATCCAAAGTGTCTAAAGTGAATACATTATCTCTGCCCCTGATTACATCTCCCATTACTCTAATTCTATGTCCCCCTCCCCTGCCCTTATTTACAAATTACCTTTTATAGTCCTAGTTTCTAGGGCTTGTCTCTAGAGTAACTATCATATCAGCAAATTCTGGTTAAGATCAGTTTTTAGCATAGCAGAGGCTTCCGATCCTACATACAGTTTCCAAGTTTCAGCCTAGTTTATGAGATTAGAAACATATAGAATGTAGTTTCTTCACAGGCTAGTCTTTTGTGGTTTCTGTAAAACCAAGGTTCTGTTTCCCACAATACCATCAGGCAAAAAATATCAGCAATGCTGCTCACACAGAAACCAAACAATACGCTCGGCCCAATAGAGTGACACACCTTGAAAGACCTGAAATTGGGCAGCCTTACAAATGAAATAAATGGTCAAAAGAAAGGAAAGAGAAGGCAATGTTATTGAAATCATTTGCAGTTCTGTTGAAGTTGCAGCATGAAGCAGGTCAGGGAAGGAGTCTAATAGAAAAGGAGTTCTCAACCCCTGAGCCACAGGCAACTACTAGGTTTTGAGCCTTTCGGAACCGGGCCGCAGAAGTGGCAGGCAAGCACATAGACATGCTTGCCTGCTGCGCACACAGAACCATCCTCTTTCCCCCCCACTCCACCCCAGCTGGTCTGCAAAGCCGAAAAGATTAGGGAACTCTGTAATAGAATACAACCAAGTTCAGATTCACAGTCAGGGAGCTAATTGGGTCGCTTTGGGTTATTTGACCAATCTCTCAGCTTTCACTGGGGATAAGATTAGGAGGAAATTCCAGATGTTTCACCCTGAATTTTCAAAAGGGAAGATTTATATGGAATGAATAAATGTCTTATACAATGACCTAAGTTCCACATGAGCTGTAGACTAGCTAAGTAGAAAGCTGAGGGAGGTGTACAGACACTATTCTGACAAGAGCATTGAGTAATATTTCTAGTATGACAGACAACTCAAATACCTTGCAGTCCTCTCACCGCCCTGAGTCCGTCAGGAGAAGGGTGGTATATAAATCTAATAAACTAAACTAAACTAAACTAAACTAACTATTCCTGGGCCATTTAAATTGTGCTGGGAACCTTTTTGTTGGTCCAATATTTAAGGGTGAGCAATAGTTAAAATTATGAAGGTTATGAAACAAAACGATAGGACTGATCATTTTTTCACTTGGAAGTGGATTTTTTTAAAAAAAATAAGTTTTATTATAGTTTTTCATAACTCTAATACATAGTCAAACAAACAGTGTCATTTTTCTAATACTCTGGTTTAACAATTCATGTAGTTTATACATTATGTATACATATATATACATTTAATGTGGATTTAATGTGGAGGTGGATTTTCATCCTAACTGTAATCTGTCTACTTTCAAGTTTTCATTGGAACCTTCATGAGTTTACTTCCTCAAAATAGCAGGACCCATCCCCTTCATTTTTCAGCAATTGTGCCACTGAAAATTGGAGATGCCCCAGAAGAAGTTTGTTAGATCGGCGCAGGAATGAAGACGGGACCAGCGGAGTTCATGTAACACGTTTATTAACAGGGACAGAACTGGAGCGGCGCTGCCGGAGCTCTCCTTATATTCGCTCCGGCAGCCGCACCGCCCCCTTGACAGGGATTCAAAACTCCCGCCGGAGGATGCTTCAGCCAATCCCCGGCGGATGTCCTTATAAGGACATAACACTCCTCCCCCCCTAGATCTTAAGCTGTCCATCAACAATAAAGTCACGTAAGTAGGCGGGCCGATTGCGTAGTCTACTAGACCTGCGCAGTCCATTCGTTGGCTGGCCGCCCTCCTGGTCGGATGGTGCTTCTGCGGCTCCTGTCGCCGTCTCGGGAGCCGGGCTGGATCTGGCCGTCGAGGGTGCGGGCGGTGCTCCCGTACCTCCGGCCAGGTCGCTGACCTCCGCCTGCGGGCGACGCTGGTCTTCTCCCTCGCTGCTCCGATCGCTGGATCTCCGCTGTTCGACCGGTCCGGAACTCCTGAGCCACGGTAAGCCCTTGGGGTGCCCTTCGGTCCTCACCGGGTCGGGGTTGGACGGGTCCGGTCGTGGGTGCCGGTTCGGCGGCGGCGTCTGGGTCGGCCCCTCGGGTTCCTCGGTTGAGTTCGGTTCCCTCCCGGGGCTGCTGGTGGGTTGGTTTGGCGTTGGTTCCTCCTCGCCGGTGGGTCGCAGGCCTCCTCCGCAGGGGTGGTGTAGTCCCTCTCTCCTGGGCTGGCGCTGCTGGGTTGGTCGCGGGGTCTCGCCCTCGCCGGGGTGGTGCTGTCCTACCTCGCGGGGGTGGCGAAGGCCCTCTCCGCCGGGGTGGCGTTGCTGGGTCGGCTGAGGACTCTCACGGCCTTCTCTGCAGGGGTGGCGTAGGCCTTCTCTGCGGGGTTGGTGTGTTTCTCCCGGTCGCCGCCTTTCGCCGTCTGGGTGTCGGTCGTCTCGGTCGTCTCGGCTCGGTTGGCGCTGGCCTCCTCTGCTGGGGTGGCGGAGGCCCTCCTCGCAGGGTTGGTTTTCGTTGTGGTTGGGGTGTTGTTGGGGAGACCCCTGTAGTGATGCATGGAGGTCTCCCTCGCCGGTGAGTCGGTGGCTGCCCTTGCGGGGGTGCTGTTGGTCTCCCCCGCTCGGTTGGCCCCGGTCTACTTGCCCTTTCTTTGGGTACTGTCTGTTGTCGGACTGGTGCGGTCCGACCTCGCAGGGGTGTTGTTGGGTGTCGTGGGCGTCTGGGCTTCGGTCCCCCTGTCTGCCTTTGTTAGTGGCTGGGTCTCGGACCTCGGGGTGTTGACCCCGGTCCACCCCTGGGTGCTTCGGGTTTCCCTTCGGACATTGTCCCCGGTCTACTGGCTGAGCTCCGTCTCTGGCTGCTGCGGAACCCGGGGCGTCCGCTCTCCCGGGGTGTTGTAGGCCTCCCTCGTAGGGTTGTGGTAGGCCTACCTCGTCGGGGCCGGGCAGGCCTACCTCTTCGGGGTGTGGTAGGCCTACCTCGCCAGACTGTTGTTCATCCACTCCCCTCCACCTTTTGCGGAGCTGGTCGATGTGACGTCTCACGACCTGTCCATCTTCCAGCTCTACCCGATAGGACTTCGGGCCGGTTGCGCTGTGAATCCTTCCTTTCAGCCATTTTGGAGAGCCGTGGAAGTTCAGCGCATAGACGGGGTCTTCCACGGCGAAACTGCGGAGCTGGCGGCTGGCGGTTGCGGGCACTTCCGAGTGGTACTGGGGGTGCAGCCTGTCGAGGGGTGAGCGGAGTCTTCTGCCCATCAACAGCTCCGATGGGCACTTCTTGGTGGTTGCGTGCGGCGTTATGTGTTGGGTGAGGAGGAAGGTGTCTATGCGCTCCTGCCAGTCACCCGGTGCCATCTTGGTGAGCGCCTCCTTGGTTAGCCTCACCATCCTTTCGGCTTGGCCGTTTCCGGCCGGTCTGTACGGCGCCGAGAGGGCACGGCGGATGCCCAGTCCTGCTAGGAACGCCTCCATGGGCACGGACGTAAGTTGGGGACCGTTGTCGGAAACCAACACGTCTGGGAGTCCATGCGTAGCGAAGAGGCGGCGGAGGGCGCGAATGGTGGCTTCCGATGTGGTTGATGCCATGGGAACCACCTCGAGCCACTTGGAGAATGCATCAACCACGATGAGGAGGTGGCGCCCCTGCATCGGACCCGCGAAGTCGATGTGGATCCGAGACCAGGGGCTGCTGGGCATCTCCCAGGGGGTGGGCTCCGCTTGAGGGGGTGCTGGTCGGACTTCCTGACACTGGCTACATCCGGCGACCCATTGCTCAATGTCCTTGTCCAGTGATGGCCACCAGACGTAGCTTCGTGCCAGGGCCTTCATGCGGACGATGCCCGGGTGCCCCTTGTGTAGCGTCTCGAGTGTCTTCCGTTGGAGCGCGGCGGGGATCAGCACCCTGTCTCCCCATAGCAGGCAGCCTTTCATCGTGGACAGCTCCTTCTGCTTGCGGCTGAACGGGCTGTATTCTTCTCCGCTAGGCTGCGCCGGCCATCCCCGCAGGATCCAAGATTGCACTTGTCGGAGTGTAGGGTCTCTCCTGGTGTGCGTGGCCACGTCTGCAGATGTGACTGGGCAGCTGCTGTCGTGGTCGATGTGCAGGAGCTGGAGGGTGGGGGCGGGATCCTCCACGGCGTCTGTGGACGGGCATCTGCTGAGCGCGTCCGCGTTGGCGATGGCCTTTCCGGGTTGGTGAATGAGGGTGTAGGCGTAGCCGGCGAGGAAGATGGCCCAGCGTGTCATTCGCGGCGACATGAATGTGGGTGTTTGTTTGTCGCCGGCGAGGAGGCCCAGGAGCGGCTTGTGGTCCGTGACTATGGTGAAGCTTCTTCCGTAAAGGTATTCGTGGAAGCGCTTCACCCCAGCGACGATTGCCAATGCTTCTTTGTCCAGCTGGCTGTAGTTACGTTCAGCGCTGGACATGGTCTTCGAGAAGAAGGCGATGGGGGCTTCTGTGCCGTTGGGCAGCTCATGGCTCAGGACTGCCCCCACCCCGTATGGTGATGCGTCGCAGGTTAGCCGGATGGGTAGCGTCTCGTTGTATTGTATCAGGACGCTGTTGGATGTCAATAGTCCTTTAATGGCCCGGAATGCCGTTTCCTCTTTGCCACCCCACTTCCAGGAAACCGCTTTCCCCAGCAGGCGATGAAGCGGCTCAGCAACTGTGGCTTTCTGCTGGAGGAATATTGCATAAAAGTTAAGCAATCCAAGGAATGCCTGAAGCTCCGCTTTATTTTTGGGGCTGGGAGCTTCATGGATGGCTTTAACTTTTGATTTGGTGGGGTGTATGCCCTTTCCATCGATGAGATAGCCCAGGAACTCGACTTCCTGGACCCCGATGATGCACTTATCCCGTCTCACTCTCAAGCCCTTCTCCCTGAACCGCTGCAGGACGAGCCTCAGCCGTTCAAGAAGTTGTGCTTTCGAGTCTCCGGAGATGAGCACGTCATCGAAGTAAGGCACTACCCCTGGAACGCCTTGGAGAAGGCGTTCCATCATTGATTGAAAAATCCCCGGGGCGGCACTGACTCCGAATTGGAGACGGTTGCACTTAAAGGCCCCCCTGTGTGTGACAATGGTTTGAGCCTCCGCCGTTTTAGAATCCACTGGCAGTTGCTGGTAAGCCTGGGCCAGGTCCAGTTTTGCGAAAATCGTGCCCTTGCCTAGTGAATGCAGGAGGTGCTGCACCACTGGCACAGGGTATGCGCTCTGCTGCAACGCCTTATTTATCGTCACCTTATAATCAGCGCAGATGCGCACAGATCCATCCTGCTTCATTGGGGTCACAATGGGAGTTTCCCATGAAGCATGATCGATCGGTTCCAGAACGCCTTGGGCGATCAGCTTATCTAGCTGCTCGTCTACTTTAGGCCTCAAGGCGAAAGGAACCCGGCGGGGCTTGAGCCGAATGGGGGTTACCCCCTGATCCAGATTAAAGGAGATGGGTTTCCCTACGTACTTCCCCAGCTTACCATCGAAGACTTCGCTGAATTCTTCAATGATGGCGTCGAGTTCATCTACCCTAACCTGGTGGATGCCTCCGATGGAAAGCCCCAGCGGCTGGAACCATTCAATACCCAGCAGGTTCGGGCGGCTGTTCCTCACGATTGTGACTGGCAGCTGGCCCTTGAAGTCCTTGAATGAGATGTGGAGGGTGGTCCTGCCCAGGACGTCGATTGGATTCCCGCTGAAATCCACCAGTCTGGACTGCAGGGGTTTGAGCTGGCTTTTGGAGATTTGCGGCTTGAATTTCTTCAGCTGTTGCCAGTCGATGATGGTGAAGACGGACCCGGTGTCCACCTCCATGGTGCAGGGCGAGCCCTCGGCCAGCAGCGTCACGTTGAATTTGGTGGCGCTGTTGTTGCTGGTGTGTGCTATGGTGGTCTGATTCACCGCGCCATGCCGGGATTCTTCATAGCCATCGCCTCTGGGTTGGTGCGAGGACCGTTTGGATGTCCTCTGATTGTCGCGCCGATTCTCTCGGTTCCGTGGTCTGGGTGGTTCAGGGGCTGGATCGGAGGCTCGGCATGCCTCTGCAATGTGCCCCCTCCGCAGGCATCGGCGGCAGGTCGCGTCCCGCCATTTGCAGGATGTCCTGGGGTGGTCACCTCTGCAACTGCCGCATCGTTCCCCGCGTCGGCCATTTTGCGGGTTTTCCCGCCGATATGGCTGAGAGACCTTGTGGACGGCCATCTCGCCGTCCGAGTCTGATGGTGTGGCGGATTCTTCAGATGATTCGGGGGTCGACTGGTGGATCTTGTGGATCCCCTTCGCCTTTTGCATTTCTGCGGCCGCGTGCTCCGAGGATTCGGCAGCGGTGGCTTCCTCAAGCACATCTTTGAGCAGGATGCGTTTCCTACTCAGGAATTTTTTCTGGAGGCCCGCATCCCTCATGCCAAAGACGATGCGGTCTCTCAACGCATTATCTACGTGGTCAAACTCGCAGTTGGCTGCGATTTGACGGAGTGCGGCAACAAAGTCTTTAATGGATTCCCCTTCGCGTTGGTTCCTCTGATGGAAAGTGAACCGGTTCGCTATGGGGGTGCCCGTGGGCGCGTAATGCTCTTGCAGAGCTGCTTGCACGTCTGTCCAGGACATCTCCTCGATGTCCTGAGGTGCGACGAGGTTCACCGCCATCTCCAGGACCTCGGATCCACAGTGGGCGAGGAAGAGGGCCCTCTTCCTTTCGTCGTCGAGATTGCTGTGGCCGTTTCCGCGGAGAAATTGGCGGAACCGAATCATGTATGAGCTCCATTTCTCCCGTCCGGGATTGAATGGAGCGATGGACGAGAAGAGCGCTTGCTGGGTTGCCATCGTGCAGAATGGCGGCGAATCTCTTCAGTGGTGATGGCGATCGTGCCACGCGGTCGATTCCTCTTAGTCCTTCGTCGCCAGTGTTAGATCGGCGCAGGAATGAAGACGGGACCAGCGGAGTTCATGTAACACGTTTATTAACAGGGACAGAACTGGAGCGGCGCTGCCGGAGCTCTCCTTATATTCGCTCCGGCAGCCGCACCGCCCCCTTGACAGGGATTCAAAACTCCCGCCGGAGGATGCTTCAGCCAATCCCCGGCGGATGTTCTTATAAGGACATAACAAAGTTCAAGGGATTGTAGTAGAGGAGGAGGGGTATAGGTAATCTGGGGTGCCTATTTTAATTTGAAACATCCTTATCTGTTGGGCAGCATCCTTAGATCTCTTTTTCTTCTTTGTCTTCCACAGTCTTGTTTTGGATTTCGAGCTCTTTATCATTGGCTTTCGACAGCTGCCCACAGCACTCTTTGCCTGGCTCTGCATGTTCCTCTACACCTTATTTGTGCCCTACCAGGCCCTGCAAATATGGTCAGGCTGCTTGAAGATGACCAAGTTACCCAAGCTCTTGACGGTCACCTTGGTATTGCTGGTACTGCTCTGCCATGCTGCAGTGCTGGGCTTCTTCCCCATCTATATTGTTGTCTACTATAATTTGGGAATTGCCTCCCGTAAAATTGTCCTCATGGAGCAGGTATGGCATTGGGACAGCACAAAAAAAGTGTGTACAGGGGAAAGGAGTTCTTAAACAGAAATGGGGGAAGCTAAGGTTGAACTGTGAAGTGCAGGTTGGACATGTGAAGAAATTCTGGTTGCTCTAGGACTTCTCAGTGTGGAAAGTATAGATAGCAGCAAGTGCTAGGGGCAACAAGTAGGTAAGGCGAAAGGAGTTCTTAAACAGGAAGGAAGGTAGCTACTGTTGAACTGTGAAGGAATACTGGTTACCCCAGAACATCTGAGTGTAAAAACTATACATAGCAGCAAGTACTACAAAAGCCCCCTGTAGCATAGATAAATAATAGATAAAATGCAATTTGGGGAGCAATTTATGAGCTCAATTAAAGCAATATATAGGGAACAAACTGCACAAATAATTATTAATGGAAGTTTAACGGATAGTTTTAAGATAGAAAAGGGAACGCAGCAGGGTTGTCCATTATCTCCCTTATTGTTTGTTTTATCCTTGGAAATTTTGTTGAAAAAGATACGTGAATCTAAAGAAGTAAAAGGAATAGTGATTCGACAACAAGATTATAGATTGAGGGCTTTTGCAGATGATTTAGTTGTTACATTAACGCAACCTACAGATACAGTTTCATATATGTTGGAATTGATAGAACAATATGGTAAAGTCTCGGGATTTAAAATAAATCAACATAAGACTAAGATAGTGACCAAAAATATGTCTTTTAATCAAAGAGAAGAGCTTCAACAAATATCAGGATTTGAAATAGTTAAAAAGGTTAAATATTTGGGTGTGTTTATTGCTGGGTCAAATACAAAGTTATTTAAAAACAATTATGAAGTCTTATGGCGAAAGGTGCAGAAAGAAATGGAGGATTGGAAAAAGTTACAATTATCTTTATTAGGTAGAATAGCGGCAATTAAAATGAATGTATTACCTAAGTTTTTATTTTTGTTCCAAATGATACCGGTGTTGAAGAAGGATGAACAATTGAGGGAATGGCAAAAAGGTCTCAATACTTTTATATGGTCAGGTAAAAAACCTAGAGTTAAATTAAAAATTATACAAGATGTTCGGGAGAGAGGTGGTTTAAAAATGCCAAATTTAAGATTATATTATGAGGCTTCGGTATTAGTTCAGATTAGTGATTGGTTTAATTTAACAGAAGACAGAATTTTGAATTTAGAAGGACATGATTTACTTTATGGATGGCATGCTTATTTATTGTATGAAAAGAAAGTGGATAAAAACTTTTAAAAGCCACATGTTTAGAAATGCTTTGTTGAGAGTCTGGAAGAAGTATCAATATAAGTTGGACTATAAAATACCTATTTGGGCAAATCCCAGACATGCAATAGAAAATATAAGTACAGAACAAAAGATGGAGGTGATTACATATAAAGAACTTTTATTTAGAGAAAGGGGCAAACTACAACTTAAACCTTTAGAGGTTTTGAAGAAAGAAGGGATAATTTATACCTGGTTTCAATATGGTCAGCTTCAAGCAAGGTGGAGGGAGGATCAAAAAACAGGTCTTATGGAAAATGAAGAAAATTTGGTAAAGCAAATTAGGGACCAGGGTATTATGCATATTAAAAGATTATATAATGTATTATTAGAGATAGATTCGGAAACAGAATTAGTTAAAGATTGCATGATTAAATGGGCTAGAAATTTTCAAGAACCAGTAATGATGGAGACATGGGAAAAGATCTGGGTCAGAAATGTTAAATTTACTCAAGCACAAAATCTTAGAGAAAATTTTTATAAGATGTTTTATAGATGGCATTTAGATCCAAAAAAGTTGTCATGTATGTATCCTAATGTACAAGCTAAATGTTGGCGGTGCGACTGTGAAGACGCAACTCATTTTCATATTTGGTGGACCTGTAAGAAGGTTAAAGCATTTTGGATAAAGATTTGGTGGGTAATGCAAAATATTTTGAAAAAAAGGTTGGAATATACACCGCAATTGTTTTTATTGGGTATTATAAATGAATGTACATTATTGGAGACTAAGTTGATTTTAAATTTAATAACAGCAGCTAGATTGTTGGTTGCACAACACTGGAAAAAAGACTCTTTGCCCACAGTAGAAGAATGGATTGTAAAAGTAATGAACTTAGCTGAGATGGCTAAAATCTCAGCATATTTGAAGGATCATCCGCAGGAGAAGTTCATTCTGGAGTGGAGGAAATGGATTGACTATATTCGGAATAAATATAATATAAGAAGACATCAAATTGCGTATGAATGAAGAAGAACTATAGAATTGTAAAATTTTTTTATTAGACTGGAGTTAAGATTTTTATGGTGTTTGTAAACTAGAAATTGGATAGGTTAATGATTGATTTATCTTTTTTGTTGAAGAAGAAAAAACCTGTATTTCACTCTGGGAAGTCGGGAGGGGAGAGGGGTTGAAGGGGGGGAGGGTTGGGGGGATTGAAGGGGGGAGGGTTTTTTTTTATATGTTTGTATTTTTATAAAATTTTTAATAAAAAAACAAAAAACAAAAAAAAAGCCCCCTATAGCATAAATGTATACTTCAATGCACAGGCCATGTATGTGCCATTGTACATTGAAGACATAGCAACCTCACTCCAGCTTTAAAGTAGTTTTTTTCCTATCTGATGCCCTCTAGATGGTCTGAACTAGTCCCATAAACCTCAAAAGAGTCATTAAGCGTAGACCAGGTTAAAGACATATACTTCACTATACATTGCCTTAAATAAAATATATAGTATATTTTTAAATCTTGTGGCAGAAGGTATAGTCCTTAGCAGCCATCGTCATGTATAAAACATGTATAAATGCCATTTATAAATGCCATGGCAATTGCCATAGCCTCAAATATATGTTCCTCTTGCAAGGTGGAAGACAAGCAAATTTCATCCAAGCAAGAAGCTGAGCTGAAAGATCAGCAGGCAGTACAGCTGACACTTAGCCAAGTGAGTAAGTAGGGGCCATTTCTGTCTGAAAAATCGAGACAGACAATGTCTGGAGCACCATGGGATCCATGGGATCCACTATGGGAGCCTTAGAGACCTCTTGGATCACCCCATCCTTTTGAGCTAATGGGCACAATTTATTTCTTTGAATATACACAAGAATGGTACCAAAGACTAGGTAGGTGGCATAGCAGAATACGAAAGTCCTCTGCAAGAATATCTACAGCATGACTCAACTTCATGCTGTCTCCTTGCTCATTTTCCTCTCTGGCATAGATCCGGTTCCTGATGAAAAACTACTCATTTCTGAGAGAATCGATTCCCACTCTTCTCCATGCCAGGGACCAAGTTGGTGAGTTTGACTTGGAGGCCCTTAGTGATTATTTCAATGGCTGTAAGTCGCCCCCATAGTCCCCAGACTGATTTTCCACCGATGCAGCATCCTAGTTGTACCATAAAATAGTCATCCAACCACTGGCCTCCACATGCTAATTGCTATCACAGACTTTCTCAACCTGTGGAACTATTGGATTAGAATTTCCATTTGCCTTCAGTGATTGGGTATGGTAGATATTGTAAGTAGATTTTAAGTACAGGTAATCCCTGAGTTTCAAGCATTCCCTTAGCGAACTTTCGAAGTTATACAATAAGCGCCCCCTAGTGTTTACAAACAAAGCTTGAAATTATGAATATTGCAGCACCACAGCTGTTGTTTGCTATTACAAATGACCACAGAGGTTCTGCAACATTCACTTTGCCTATTCCTCCCCCACCACTGCTGCGTCTTCACAGACACTTCGCTTGTGGAGACTCACTTACTTTGCAAACACCTCCCCTGTGTCATGATGTCTTTGCCTGCATTAGCATAAATCAGAGGCCTAATGTACTGCAAGATCATGCAAGATCAGTAGCGCAAGATCTCATGCTACGTATCTCGTATCATCTTGCACTTTAGGCCTCTATTCTCTGCGAACTGAGGCCTGGACATTTGCAAATGGAGGGTTTTGGTCCTTCAGGCCTTCCTTCTGTTTGCCATTTCCTTGCTGAAGTCTGCAGGGAGATTGTGTTCCTGTAGGCTTTGGCAGTCCTTTGCAAAAAGCCTTTATTGGCACCAGCGGAGCTTGGGTGGAGTGGACGTGTCCCTCCAAAGCTCTGTTCCTACCGAGAAAGGCTACAGGGATGCAATCCTCAAGCATTTTGGCGATGAGAAAGCAGGCCTGTAATGCCACACACAGCCTTCCATGACTGATCGGAGATCAGCTTGACGAGGCCTCCAGCGGAGAGAAAGCAGCTCTGTAAGGGCTTCTGCAGCTGTTTTCTCACCACCTGAGGCTTCATCAAGCTGATCTCCAGTGCAAAAGCAGTCATGGAAAGCTGTGCACAGCCTTACAGATCTGCTTTATTTCTCCTGGAAGCCTCATCAAACTGATCTCCAGCTAGAAAGCTTCCGTGAAAGGCCACGTGAAGCCTTTCACAGCTGCTTTCTCACTGCTGAAGGCCTCATCAAGCTGATTTCCGGAGAGAAAGCAGCTATAGAAGGCCCCACACAGCCTTACATGCCTGCTTTCTCACTACCAGAGGCCTCATCAAGCCTCTGGTGCAGACAAAGAAACAAGCTGGAGAAGAGACAGATCTTCATAAGGTAAGTCACCTAGTGCGACAGGATGTGGGGAGGGAAGCAATTGTGGGGACCCCAGGAAAGGGAGAATGAGGTATCTGTGGGTTGTGGGAGGCCTTGGGTGGTCTGAAGTAGGTGACCTGTTCCCTCACTAGGCCTACCATGGCCTTCCCCACCCCAAGATATCTCATGTGCACTTAATGAGCCACGTATTTGCCCAATCACTAAATCAGCGAATGTGTGGGCAAAAGCAGGGAGTGATCTCATTCAAAGTACAAGATTCACTCCATAAATTCTCGAGTTACGAATGGAATGACCAAGCTCCATTACATTCATAACCCAAGGACTACCTGTATAGCAAAATACTAAGAAAAGTTATATGGATGCAAAGCAAAGGAAACCTCTTGCCTGGATCAAGTATTATTTCCCCATGTCCCTCACCAAATCACAATTTCTCCTATTTATTTTGCATGAAGAGCTGCAGAACATGGGACAATTATTTATTTATCTATTTATTTATCTTTCTTATCAGGATGCAAAGCAACTCAAAAGTTTTTTAAAAATCTGACATGTAGAGCAATATTTTATTGATTGCATTTTTTCTTATACATATCCTTGTGAACACATAGAAGCGTTCCTTGTTTGTTGCTTTTGTATATCAATGGAGATTTTCAGAAAGCTGAATTCTGCATCCTGTATCACACTTTAACTCTAGCAGGTTTTGCAGCTGTTTTTTATACATAAGAATCTTAATGAGCAGAGCCATGATAGCGCAGTTGCAGTCTAATTCCGCTGAATGCTAGAAGTTCGATTTCTAGCAGTTCAAGCTTGACCTTCCAACCTTACAAGGTCAATAAAATGAGGACCAAAATTGTTGGGGGCAATATGCTTGACTCTGTAAATCACTTAGAGAGAGCTATAAAGAACTGTGAAATGATATATAAGTATAAGTACTATTGCTACTGTTATCATCACATAAACATAAAGCTCTGCATTCTTCCTGCTGGAATAGTATGCAGAGAGAAGATGCCTGCACTTGAGTATCATGTGTCCTCCAGGACAACTATTTCTTCAGTGTACAACACAAATTGCTGTTCCTGTACTTGTCCCTGTGTACTTCCAACTGTTCCTTTGCTTCTTTCTCCCCACTTCAGAGAAGATAAACCCTCCTGAATTCTCAGCCTACTTGTATTTTCTCTTCTGTCCTACTTTGATCTACAGAAAGAGCTATCCAAGGTAATTCCTTGCATATCATCCTTGTGTTTTGGCCCCCTCACCCTGGTTTCTCAGCTCTATCAGAAAAAGGGTGGGCAAAACAGGCTTCAGGAGATACGGCCCATGACCCCAGAGCAATGGGGTAACCAGTGTAAGAAAAAGGAATTACAGTGTAAGAAAAGGGAACTACAGTTTAAGAAAAAGGAACTCTCAACTATATCCCTACTCCTTTCCTTATAGAGATCCATACATCCGCTGGAGTTATGTGATCCAAAAACTAACTGAAGTGAGTAAAACACATTAAGTTTCCATTGGCTGGTCGGTTTTATCTGGTCTTTCTATGGATTAGAAATGAGTTTGGGGATTATTGGATTTTCCCTTGAGACTGAGCTGATCTGGAAACCCTAAGGGGTCTTAGCTGGCCAAGATAAGTAAATAGCAGTAATTGTTTAAGAAGTCCTGAGTGACCAAAGGCCACCATTTAAATTTCCCAAAGTTCTCTAGCCTTGAGTGAATGAGTTATAACATTTGTGCTGAGTCATCTTTGATTCAGGTCACTTCCCTAAGATATGTTCAATTTAAAACTTTAGATTAATGTAGATATTTTCAAATATCTTCCACAGGAAACCAAAAGGAAAAGGGAGTTTGAAAGAGAGCAGAGTTGATGGAACTTAAAGCCACTCAGGAAGTGAGTGGTGTAGAACTCTATGACAGATTGACTAAAATTAAACAAAAGAGGGGCTGGTGTTGGAGGATAGCATTTGGGCATTGTAGGATATTAAAATGGCAGCCAAATCCAGCTTCTGAGATTATAGACCAAAAGAAAGCTGTTCTTTAGTCATAACTGAGAGCTAGTAACCAGTATGCTTTGCCAGATGTCAGTAGATCACTAAGGTAGAGTTTTTTTCTCTCTGTCCCACAGTTTCTGGCGAGTGTATATTTTATGAATTTCCTTCTGAAATGCTACTTCATCCCTAACTTCAGAAACATGCATAAGCAGCCCTCCACCATCAAAATCCTGCTGCTTTCCATCTTTGATTCAGTAATACCCGGTATGTGGAATCATAATTGATTTCATTCGTGCAATGGAATTAAGCAGTAATGCTATGGAACTGGGATGTTGACTTCATCCAGTAGAAGAAACAGGAGAGCCTCAAACACAATCAGACTGATTTATCACATTTTAGAGAAAGTGAAGAGAGACATTCTACAGGTAGTTCTCAATATACAACCATTTGTTTACTGACCTTCGAAGTTACAAGAGAACTGAAAAAAGTGACTTATAAATGTTTTTCACACTTATGACTGTTGCAGCATCCTCATGCTCAAGTGATCAAAATATATGCCAGAACTGATAAAAACACAAAATAGACAAATGGTAGAAAATGAAAAAATTAATCTGCACTGACATTTTAGAATTAAAATAAACAAGCACCTGCCATATAACAGTTTATGTTAACAATTATCAATAAGACAAAATTCACGAATGAAAGCGCATATATGTGTCCAGGATAATATTGAAGGATCCAATTTGGGTTTCCAGGGCTTTTGGACTCCTGCTGGAGCCCATCTTCAGGGCACTTTTCTCCAAGAGAAAAGTGCCCTGGCTAGAGTCCAAAAACTCAGAAGACAAAACCTCTGGTCCCAGTGACTGACTCAGATTGGCTCCTTCAACAAAAGTCTGGATAGTAGATGTTGTAGTACCTGGAAACAGCAGAAGTAAAGAGAAAAAAGTGCAGAAAAATCACAAAATATAAAGATATGCAAACAGAACAATTGTAGCCAAAGAAAACAAAGAGAGTGCTCATAATAATAGGTGCCATGGGTGCAATCCCAAAACATCTGTTGCACGACTTCAGCACCATCAGCATTGACAAACCACTATCAGTTAATTGCAAAAGGCAGCTTTGCTTGGACCAACCATGACCTGGATGATTAAGAATCTCAATAGATATTCCACTAGGATACTAACCTAAAAGTCTAATATGATTTGAAATTTTAACAATAATTGAGTTTTTAATCTCTGGGAAGAACTAATGTATTTCTTTACCTCTCTCATTCAGGGACAACTTTTTTATGCATGATCTTCTATTTCTTCCTGGACTGCTGGCAAAATGTAGTTGCTGAGATCCTGCGCTTTGCAGACCGTTCTTTCTACAAGGTGATAACAAGGAGTGGGGGAGGTTGCAAGAAAGATATGAGGAATCTGGATTTCATTGGCCATGAAGAACAGTTTGAAAAACTCCGCAAAGAGTTCTGAGAGGTTATGGCTCTGAAAGAGAAGCAAATTTCAACTTGCTAAAACAACTATACTGAAGAAGCTGACACTGAAGTATCTGATTAACTGAAATTAAAGTAATAAATACACATAATAAATAACAACTTGTTGCAGTTGCAGCTATGATGATAAAGTTATAATCAAAGCTCACATTTACAACCTCTGCAGGTCTGTAAAGCAAAGAAAAGTAGAAGTAAGATTGCAAGCATGTTTTATCCATACTAATTGTTTTAATAGGCTTGCAAAACATTTTAATTTTTGCTTTTATCATATGGCACTGTTTCACTTAATGACCGCTTAACAACTTTGTTGCTGCTCTCAGTTGTGGCAACTAAATGAAGACTACCTGTAGAAACATGTATGTTTAGGAACTATATAAGAGAGATTAAATAACATGTTCTGAAAGACATTGCAAGATCCCACATGATGGTTCATTCATGCTCTCCCAATGGCTGAAATCTAACTTTTCATGCCCCCCTTTACCCTCCCCAATCCTTGATCTCACCCCTTCCCTAACACCCTGTGCATCTCCTTGCTCTCCCATACCTGACAGTAGCCTGTTTGGGAGTTGCAATTTCCCACTGGTTTCCCCATTGACTTAGTGATTGAAATTCTAATCCCGATTGCCCTTGTAACTCAAGGACTACCTGTACACAGACAATCTAAGGTGGATTGTCTCTTTCCTTGCCAAAATACAGTAATGTTCCCATTTCAAGCCTGGCATTTCTATGTTTTTCATGCTCTTTATTTCATTCTCCTTGCCTAGGACTGGTGGAATTCCACATCATTCTCTACATTCTTTCGGTCATGGAATGTGATTGTACATGACTGGCTGTACTGCTATATTTATCAAGATTTTCTGTGGGTAGGTAAGGCTGTAATGGGCTGTGAGAATAATTTTGGGGGCAGGAGGAAGAACTGCAGCCAGGGCAATGGTCAAAAGGAGATGTCTCAGCTCGGAGCAGGATTGGGGATAGAATAACATCCCAGGAGGGATTCTTCCTTATGGTTCAGAAAATAAAGGTCAGGAAGAGGGGAAGTGCTTTCAGACTTGCAAGAGTCTATTACTGTAACCTTACAATAAAAGTACTATTATTTGGTTTGGTTTACTGTCTGGACTACCGGAAAGAGCTAGCAAGTTTATCAAACCCACTCTATATTACCCGATAAAGTAAACCTGCTGTGTGTAATTTCTCTGTGCCTGTCTTCATTGTTTATGAGCCTTGGTGGCGCAGTGGTTAGAATGCAGTACTGCAGGCTACTTCTGCTGATCACTGACTGCCAGCAGTTTCGCAGATCGAATCTCACGATGCTCAAGGTGCCATCCTTCCGAGATGGGTAAAATGAGAACCCAGATTGTTGGGGGTGATATGTTGACTCTGTAAACCCCTTAGAGAGGGCTGTAAAGCACTATGAAGTGTATATAAGTCTAAGTGCTATTGCTATTATTGGTGAGCACCAAGATGAGATCTATAATTCGCTTGTGCACTTTCTTTTCCAGCTGTTTGGAGGGAGAGCCCGAGGTGGAGTTACGCTCATTGTCTTCCTTTTGTCAGTGGTTGTCCATGAATACATAATCACCTTGTCTTTTGGCTTCTTCTATCCTATCTTGTTTGTGCTATTTGCCATGACTGGAGGTAAGTTGGCCCTCAGGAAATGGAGTGAAACTTTCCTCAGAAGATTCAAGCAAGGCCCATAAAAAAAAATAATGTGACATGGATTGCTCCTGGTGAACCTTCTTTCATTCTGTTCTACCCTCCTTTGGCTTGGGGTTTCCACACTTCCCAATTGGCACACATTCATGTCCTTTTTGGTAAAAAATTTTTTACCACTGACAGGTAAAATTTGCTCCGAATTTATTCAAAACATATTAAACCAGTGGTCAGGGTCTTGTTATCCATTTAACCCTAAACCCTTACGCATCACAAGGGCCTCAATTTATGTGACTCACACCTGACCCATCACAGGACCCATCACAAGAACCTGACCTAATGTGACCCTCACCTGACATGACCTCACTATCACGATGCCTACTGACAACATGGAGACCTTAAAAGCAGAACACTGACACTGAGATCCCCTAAATTCCACTGAAGATGTTACCTAGCCTGGTAAGGAAACATTTGGAAACCAACCCACAATGGAGAATGAATCTTCACACCCAAGTCATGTACTCCGGATTTACTATTATTATAATTTCCAGGATGTTCATTTATCACAGCCTTCAGATATCCTGGCTACAGAATCCTGGGAATTGTCCCAAAGGTGCATTTTCAAGAGGCAACTGGACTTTCAGGTTTTCCTTTAAAAACGTTTCATTTCTCATCCAAGAAACTTCTTCAACTTTGACCAGATGGTGGAGAATGGAAGGTCACCATCCAGTCAGAGCTGAAGAAGCTTCTTGGAAGAAAAACAAGAAAGTCCAGTTGCCTCTTGAAAAATCACCTTTGAACAACCATGACCTGGATGACTGAGAATCTCCATACAGTCCTGGGAATTTCTTGTCTATATGAGTGGATCTTTCCAATTTGAGAAAGACTAGTTAGGGAAAGATTCAAGGCATTATCCTGCCCTCCCCCTCCCCCAATGAGTGTTTCCCAATCTTGGTGACTTTAAAATGTGTAGACATCAGTTTCCAGAATTCCCCAGGCAGCCATGTACATTGTATTCTTGCCTCAGATGGTGCATTCTATGGTTAAATTGGAGGCTGTTTTTTTATCCTTGAGATGGTTATTTTGGTTTTGTACTTTTTATTTATTTTTTTTCAAATCTTGCTGGTCATTGACTGAGTAAACAGTGGTTCTTCCCTGAGAAAATTAAGATTCTTTATTTCAACAAGAGAGAAAAAATAATCATAAAACATTAACAACTTTACAAATTAAAAATCATGATCAAAAATAAATTCAATAACTGGAAAACATTTTTTTGCTATTTCAGAAGTCCAATTAACATGGGAATTGATGTTATTTTAGATTTGGTAATGAGGAATGTTCCTATTGTAGGTAACCGTTATTAGAAATCAATAAATGAGAGATCTCCTTGGCTCAGTATGGCTGGAATATAAACAATTAACCCTTTATTTGTTTGTCTTCATAGTGTTCTTAAACTTTGTTCTCAGTGATAAGAGAAAAGGTCCTTTCTGGAACATCATCATATGGATATCTCTCTTTGGGCACAGCAATCTTTTTATCCTTATACGGCCAAGAGTTCTTTGCTCAGGTCCACTGTCCATTCAAGGAGGTGAGTAGGCAGTTTACCTTGTGGAGTTAGCATAAGTCTTGGATATCATCTTCATACAATTTTTCATTAATGAAAGTATCTCTTCTTCCAAGAGGGTCAAGCCTATTAACTGGTATATGTATTCCATCTGCTAAAATTAAGGTAAAGAAGGTGGGAAATTCAGAAACACCAGGAACTTGCAAATGAAATTGTTATAAAGCTAAGAGCTGATTCTAATCTAGTTTGTACCCATATATACTTATTAATTAATTTGACAGGCTGACCGACTGACTGACTAGTTGATTTGTGCCATTAAGTTGGTTCTGATTCCTAGCTACAACATAAATAGATATAAAGTAGCCATGTTGATCCATGCCTACTTGTTCTTTCAAGTCTCCCAATAGTGCAGTCATAGCCAATATAATTGACTAGATCCACTTTGCTGCTGGTCATCATTCTCTTCTGTTTGCTTCCTTCTTTTCCAACATTCTCTATTCCTAGCCTTATTTACCTATATCTAGTGGTGGGATTCAGCCAGTTCACACCCGTTTGGTAGAACTGGTAACTAACTTTTTGTGGAGTTCAGTGAACTGGCTGAATAGTGTGCCTCACCACACCCAGCCATTCCTCCCATTCCGGCCTCTCTTCACTGGGCAGCTTGCCTTGCCCAGCCACTTGCTTTGGATGAGGCTATGTCTTACAATGGCTTTGACCAGGCTCTCAGCACTGGTCTAGACTGAGGGGGTGGTGTCTCATTGGCCCCAGAAAGTGGGGCTCAGTTGGGAATTGGAGGTGGTGGCAGTTTTGTGACTCCCAAGCAGCTCTTCAAGCAGGGCTTTGTGCATCCTCCAGAGCCTCTCTGGCCACCTAAGACAGCACCTCCGGGCACCAACTCTGCCTTACGTACTGCACTCTGTTGCTTCATTGCTACCTCCCCCCTACCCCAGGTCCCCTTCACTCCCAGCATCCAATTTCTGGTTTGGTGGAGGAAATGGGGGCGGCTCAAACTGGTTTCATCTCCAGGCTGATGAGGCTAGGCCACTGGGAACCGTTTTCCGCAAGCCTCTCTCCTTGGGAGGAGGCAATCCTGGTGAGAAAAAGGCCATTCCCCCGCCATCCCTCCTTAATACACCATTGGAGGCTGGAGGGGTGTGTGTGTGTGTCGATTCTTGCCTTCTTCCACCTGCTTCCAATGTCTCTCAATGCACTGTAAGTTACTCGCCACGTTCCTTGGTTTCAAGATGTTTTGGAGCTTGAGTTGTGTGGCAAAATACGAAGCCAAGGTACTCCTGCTGTACAAACAAATAAACACTCAGCCTCTCTAATTTAACCTCAGCTGGCTTTTGCTATAGTCTTTCAAATCACATTTAAACTGGGGGATTTTCGGTCTGCAATTTGCGTGAAATTTGGCCATTTTATTTATTTTATTTATTATAATTTGTCAAACAAAAACCAAAATGAATAATGTAAAAATACAACGACAGGGACGATAGGCACGTTAGTGTGCTTATGCACCCCCCCTCTATGGACCTCTTAAGTATGAAGTGAGGTTCGCGGAAGTCAATTTGTGACTAAAACTGTGAACATTTGTACCTGAGACAACTGAGCAGGCAGGGCATTCCAGACTTTGACAACTCAATTACAGAAATCATATTTTTACAGTCAAGTTTAGAACAATTTACACTGAGTTTAAAGCAGTTGTTTGTGTGCATATTATTGCAATTAAAACAGACAAAATCATTTACAGGTAAAACATTACTGCGTACAATTTTGTATGCAATACCTATGTCTGACCACAAGGGACGCAGTTCCAAGTTATCCAAACATGAATTTTGAACCTAGTAGCATAGGGAATTCTATTATGTACAGAAGAGTGCAAAATTTTTCTCGTAAAATACTTCTGAGCCCACTCAATTGTACTAAAGTTAGATATACAGTAGGGATTCCAAACAGTTGAACAGTACTCTAAGATTGGTCTAGCATAAGTTTTATAAGCCCTGGTTAGCAATACAATGTTTCCAGAAAAGAAGCATTGTAGAATTAAGTTTACAACTCTTAGTGCAGTTTTAGCAATGCTGTTACAGTGAACTTTGGAGCATAGCTCTTCAGAGATAAATACACCTAGGTCTTTAACAGAGTGAGGATCATCTGCTAGATCAATACCACGTAGTTTATACTTGACATTCTGATTACGTTTACCAATATGTAAGACAGAGCATTTATTAATCGAAATTTGAAGTTGCCAAATAGATGACCCTTCAGACACATAGTCAAGATCACTTTGCAAAACAATAGAATTTTCTGTAGTATTAAATAATTTTGCATCGTCAAAAAAGGACACAATTGCTTTTAAGCTGATCACATAAATCGTTGATATAGAGCAAGAAAAGCGTGGGACCTAAAACGCTGCCTTGCGGAACGCCATTGTTAACTCATTTCATCAGACAATATCCAAACGTAGGCTTTGAATGTTTATTGCAAATATTAGGGAGCAATTCTAGATGCACTTTGCTTTTGTTTAAATAACCAGCGAGTGTGGGAGAGCCTGGCTTACAGGTCACTCACCCGCCTGACCGGGAGGCTGCTTGCCCGTCTGTGGGACAGGACATTTTATGGTGATACAGTTTTCTTCCAGATAAATAACTGATGAGTATTTAGTTATGAGGAAGGCAATGTCACTTTCAATAATAGAAATTAAAACTACTTTATTTTAACAAGAAATGAAGTAAAAATATACAGACAAAATTGGGATAAGAAAATGAAGACAAAAACCAAGAAATAATATTACAAAAGTGATTGTTCCTAAAAGTAATATTTCAAAAGCGAGGGGGGGGAATGAAGAAGGGACATAAAAGTGCATTTATCACCTTTTTCTTAGAACAATTAGCTGAACTCTGCCT
Organism: Masticophis lateralis; assembly: GCA_030761175.1. Classification (NCBI taxonomy): domain Eukaryota; kingdom Metazoa; phylum Chordata; class Lepidosauria; order Squamata; family Colubridae; genus Masticophis; species Masticophis lateralis. Next base: position 149,297,647 of record JAUDYJ010000002.1, read on the forward strand.
TTTTAACCATTATTTTAGGTAGTAGTTTATCAAATCAATGCAAAATTTGCAATAATCTTTATATTTCGGTCAACTGTATGTTTAAACTACAGAGGTGAATTTGCGGTACCGAATCATTTCTCAAATGAAGCTGCTCAGTGAAACAGAATCTTTTATAATTTTATAATTATATCTTTGGAAAATACAGCTGATGTGAAAATGCTAAATTTATATAATGTACTCTGTATGCATGGTGTTTGCAATTCATAGCACTTATTTCTTGATCAATCTAATAATTAATATTTCATAACTGGAAATAGTTCTTGAAATCCACCGTATTTATTAATAAACACTTATTAATTTTGTTAATCAGTGTGCTCATTGGACAATAGGGGGTTATAAAAATTGACTTTATATCCAAGGTGCTCCCATATCTACAAAACGTATGAAAAGAAAAATCTGTTTTTTTTTCTCTCTCTCTTCTTTTTATGCAGTTATGAGCTCTTAGTAGTTTGAATATTATTCTAAGAAATGGGATGGTGCAATTGGGATTAAGTAACTATAAACAGGCAGGTGCAAAATTTATCCTCAGGGGAAGACAAAGAGTATTGCACAGGTTTTAGATTTATAGCTAAAAGGTACATGAGTCAGAAAATATGCTTGTGGAATGGCTGGGAATGGGGTTGCTCAAGCACTTTATGTAAATACAAATAGTGCTTGATTTACAACTATTTGCTTAGCAACTGTTCAAAGATTTAGTGATGCTGAAAACAGTGATTTAAAATTGGTCTTCACCAGGGATGGGTTCTAAATTTTTTTGCTACCGGTTCTGTGGGCGTGGCTTATTTTGTGGGCATGAATTGATGGTCATGTGACAATTCTTTAGGATTTAGCAGAGGTACTGATCTACCAGGCTTTTAACTGCTTGCAGAGTTGTACCGGTCTACTCATTTGTTTTTGGAGGCACCGGTCTACCCATTTGTTTTTGGAGGCACTGGTCTACCACTACACTGCCTTTTAACACTGATTAGCTGTAGGGCAGCCCTTTGAAGCACCGTGGTAAGAGTTTAAACAGTTTCTTTCCTTCTAGCCGATCAGCTGGGAGGCAGCAATAGATTGGGGGCAGGGCCAAATAAAAGGTAAGAATAATGCAGAGGGGGGCGGGGGCTGGGAGGGCTCAGCTCCTGAACAAACAGAACCGGTTCGTGATGTCATATCATCACCGCTAATGGCTCAGCCGAACTGGGCCGAACTGGGAGGGACCCACCACTAGTCTTCACACTTATGACCATTGCAAAATCCCTGTGGCTGTGTGCTTAAAATTCAGGCCCTTAGCAACCGGCATGTATTTATGATGAATGCAATGACCTAGGGTCAAATGATTGCCATTTGCAACCTCTTCAACTGGCTTCCTACAAGCAAAGTTAATGTAGGAAACTGGATTCACTTAACAACCATGGCAGTTTGCTTAACAACTGTGGCAAAATAGGTCATAAAATTGGGTACAACTCATTTAATGGCTGCCTCATGTAGCAACAGAAGTTCTGATCCTAATTGTGGTTGTAAGGACTACCTGCATAGCTTTAATAGATTGCAGTAATGGGATATGGTTGGTACAACTAAAGAAAGATGTGTAGATCTTTGATACCTGACTCATGGAAGTGGATTAGGTTAGTTTAAATCAGTTTTAAACCCAAGTGACTTGGAGTTTCTCAAGCAATTCTGTTTTGCATAAAAATTTTCCCTAAAATTGTTTCAGGGATAAATATAATGTACCAAATATGAAAACTAATTTTTAGATTCATCCCAGAGATTAATCAACTTTTGCTTAATGTTGGCGACCTGTGATATACAAACCCCAAAGTAAGAACAACTCTCTTCGGTTTTAAAATTAGAGAGTAGAAAAGACTCAGTACATCAAGGGGGGGGGGTGGAAGTCAGAGTGACTGGCCCCGCGTCACTCAGCTTACTTTCATCCCTAGAACTCATAGTCTCCTGGCTTCTAGGCCAGTACCTGAACCAGCATACCAAACCAGCTCTTAAGTTAAATATTGGGGAAAACAGAGGCCCGGAATACAAATTTGCATGGATGTGGAAACTACAGTAAGTATTGTTGAAAATGAAAGCACAATGGTTTCAACTTTTGTTGCTTTCAGACATAAAGAGAGTGATAACATAGAAGGGAAAAGAAACCTCTGTAATCTGTCTGGCACCATTTCATTAAGGATTGTTTCATTATTCCTTATATCCCTTTATTAAGATTATGTCTGAGTCACCTTTAGGAAACATCCAGTAAGGTTTTATAGCAAGATCCTGTTTTACTGCATAGTCGGAGATGCTCACCTGCAGGGAATTAAAGCAAATCTTTCTTCGTTCTCCTCGTATCCGTAGCTGCAAAGGGTGCTCTGCGACATACAGTATTGAAAATTCTAGGTCTAAGAGCTTTTGACTCCATTGGGTTGACTCCATTCTTTCTCTTTTGACATAGTCATCATTTTCTTTTTTCAGAAGACCTTCTGGGGACTAGTGACTCCACATTCCTGGTCTTGCCACCCATAAGCAACTACTTCCAGCCTACCCTAGCCTTCTACTTTGCTTCCATAATGATGTATGGCAAAGATACACATGACTCTGCTGCAGCAACAACATGGATTCTCAGTACATTATGTGTTTCCTCCACTCCCTCCATGGAAAGTTGTATTTGGAAATTCCTTATCTGAGGGTGCTAAAATTTGGTTTGTAAGTTCAAAGGCTTTCATCTAATAGAGATAGAACATCTACAAAGATCCAAGCTGTGTGAAGTTCATGGGGCTTCTTGGTGCTCAAATTCCAGAGGAAAAGGGCTCAGGAAAATGTATAAATGACAATCTTTGGCTGCCTCCATATAAGACTTATTTTTCTTTTTTTACCTACTTAAAAGAAAACATTAGAGCTCCACCTTGAAATGTAGATTATCCCACCTCCCAGAGTTTAATCCAAACTCTGTTGTCTTTTAAATCAACAGCTTTCCATATATTGGTAAAATCCAGCTCCCAGTAGATCCATTGATGGGAGTTAGATTTCAACAATATCAGAGGTACTGTATCGAGCCGCGTCCACCTTGTCCGCCACTCAACACACAAACTGCAAATAAGGAGGATTCTGGCGGTGGCCAAACAAACCTGATGAGACGGGGATCGGGGTGGGAGGATATGGAGCATGGTGAGGATACACGGGTATTCATAGGGGTGGTGATACGATGGTGATGGTAGCACTGGGTGATAAGCAGCTGAAGTAGTGGGTGGCGATCGGAGGAGGATAATGCGGACAGGATAATGAGCGGCTCGGCTGAGCATGTTTTTCCCCTCCAACAGCTGTGATAGTTGGCCGAGCGAGACCCTGAGTGATTGGGGGCATGGACTTGCCTTGAAAACAGGCACTGAGAGGTGGAAGCTCTCAGTGCTGACTTTAAACCTGCAGAACTCCGTTTGCCTTGTAGCCAGCTTGTAGCTGTAATAAACCTGCATTGACCAGCATTCCAGTGCATTGAGTTTTTTGTAATACTTCAGCACAAGTGTGGTCAAGCAATCCGAGAGAAAGTCAACACTGTTTTCTTTAAGCCTTGGTGATAAGGTACAGTACAGGTGGGGAGCATGGCAGAAGGCATCGACAAACGAACAGAGGGTATGGCAGACCAGGAAGATTAGAGGAGAAGGAGAAGGAATTAGAGGTTACAATGATAAGGGAGGACATTGAACAACCCATAGTAAGACCCAAGGAATGCAAGAGTCAGCCAGAGGAGGGCATGGCTGAGGGCAAGAAGGCTCCTGAGGCTGGCAGTATTCCATCATCTTCCTGTAGACATTGGTGGCACTGTTCTGCTCTAACAGGGACTGGGGTACACCAGCCACCAATGCCACCCCCTACTGCAGCTCCATTCCAGGAATGGAGAGAGAGAAGATGGATGGATGAGGAGGAGGGAAAGTGGAGCTACTCCACAGGACCTAGCTCCAATAAAATGGAGGTATTATCATATAGGTTTGGAGTGGCCAGTTTCAGGGATGCACCATCATGGCAACCATGGGCTATGGGACTGGAGGCATCAGGGACTTGGCAAGGGGGGTCTGGAGCTGAGGCGCAATTCCACTTGGCAAACCCAAAACTAAGGGTTGAGCAAGACTCCAGAAGGACCAGACCCATGGAGCAACAGGCCACCGGAACTCAGGCATCATCTCTGGATGCGGTAATGAGAGGAACTAAACGTATCCTGCGTAGAGACCAGAGAGACCAGGATGCAAGCCAGAAAGGGGCAAAAAGACAGCATGGGTCTCAAAAGTCAGATAGCAGGGCCTCAAGACCCAATGCAATGGATCAAATGCCCTTTTGGCAGCCAGGACCCTGGATTCAACAGGTGCCTTGGGGCCCACTGCCTATCCAGGCTTCTTGTGATGGCAGCTCTGACCGTGTGGCTTTGTTTTTGAGTCAAATTATTAGTTATTTGGATGTATACGGATGATGTTACCCATCTCAATGGGCAATGGTCGTCACTATCACAATGGTGCTAATGGGGGAAGCCGCTGATTGGGTAGCAGATCTTCATAGTGACCATGCTAGGGAGTTGGCTGATGTAGGGCTATTTCTGGAAGCCCTGCAAGTAAAATTCAAGGATGAGTTCTTGGCGCAAGTAGCTGAACTTGTGGGCCTTAGACAGAGGGGTCACCCTGCTAAGGAATACATTAAGGAATTCCGTAAAACAGCAGGTAGGTTGAGAACATGGCTTGAATGCCTCCTAATCCACTAGTTCCAAATAGGATTAGACCGTGACATCAGACAAACCTGCATTTATAGGGGGTTACCTCCCTGGTTGGCTAAATGATTCCGGGCTGCGGTGGAGTTGGATGTCGGACTGAGGGAGGTTCGAGGATGGGGTGAAGTTGGACTGAGTTGATGAGTGTACACAGACCCCTTTCCACCCACCACCTACACCCAACTGGACCGGTTACCACCAGCAGACCTGGTAAGCCTCCATTAGATGTTTTCGTTGTAACCAGGAAGGCAATCATGCCATTGACTGTCCCCTACCCCCATTGACAGTGATCCCAAGCCCTGTGACAATGGGACTCAAAACTAGGGAATGGCAGACTGACCTCAGAATGCTCCAAAATAGCTTCACAGACATTGTTATCCAGCGGGGTTGAAACACCTACCATAGGGGTTGGCAGTCCACCTCCAGGACTCATATGACTAACAACACCATCCGGTGACAGTAAGGACAAGGACCCCAATGACCCAATGGTGAGCGAGCCTGTTCTTCCCTTCATAATACCAGTGACTATTCAAAATCTATGCACATCCCTTGGTCTGAAACAGGGTGCTTTGGTCCAGGGATGGGTTCTAATTTTTTTTACTACCAGTTCTGTGGGCGTGGCTTATTTTGTGGGCATGGCTTGATGGTCATGTGACAATTATTTAGGATTTAGCAGAGGTCTACCAGGCTTTTAACTGCTTGCAGAGCTGTACTGATCTACCCATTTATTTTTTGCAGGCACTGGTCTATTCATTTAATTTTGCAGGCATTGGTCTACTCATGTATTTTTTTCAGGCACCAGTCTACTCATGTATTTTTGCAGGCACCGGTCTACTCATTTGTTTTAGCTGGGAACCGGTCTACTCATTTATTTTTGCAGGCACCGATCTACTCATTTGTTTTCTTTTAACACTGTTCAGCTGTAGGGCAGCCCTTTGAAGCCCCATGGCAAGAGATTAAATAGTTTTTTTTCCCTCTAGCCATCAGCTGGGACGCAGGAAACAGCAATAGATTGGGCGTGGGGCCAAATAAAAGGTAAGAATAATGCGGGGGGGGGAGAACCAGTTCAGTGACATCATATCATCACCACTACTGGCTCGGCGGAACTGGGCGGAACTGGGAGGAACCCACCACTGCTTTGGTTGATTCGGGCTGCACTAGGTGCTTGATATGGTGGGTGGTGGTTGAAAATGTGGGGATTCGCACAGTGAAGATGAAACAGCCCATTAACTTTGAGCAAATGGATGGGTCCACCCTTGGGGGTGCTCCTGCTACCCATGTTAGTGAGCCTGTACGATTAGAGATAGAAGGGCATCTGGAAGAACTTAGATTTATGGTAATTGATAAAATGATTGAGCCCATCATTTTAGGTTTAGCATGGTTAGACAAATGGGAACCCACTATCCAAAATCAGAATTGCCATGGGCCCTAAATCACCTAACCAACAGAAAACCCCTGAGAAAGAAGGAGTAAGACACACTGTAAACCATGTGGCTGGGGGTTTTCCGGATATATATGGGGATTTGGCAGAGGTTTTCAGCGAGGAAGAGTGCGAGATATTACCGCCTCATAGATCGACTGATTGCACAGTTGAATTAGTCCCTGGAGCCAAACTGCCAAAGCCCCTTATGTACTCCATGACCCCAAAGGAACTGGATGCATTGAGGCGATATATAGATAGATAAAAATCTGACTCGTGATTTCATTCAGCCGCACCAGCTGTTTAGAGAAAAGAAGGATGGTGATCTATGCTTATGTGTGGATATCCGTGGCCTCAATGCTGTTTGTATGGAGCATTTGTACCCCCTGCCACTGATGAAAGACTTACTCGCTACACTAGCTAATGGCCGGATATTTACAAAACTTGACCTAAGTGAGGCCTATTACCGGGTACGTATCTGGCCAGGGGATGAGTGGAAGACAACATTTAACTGTCCCCTGGGTAGCTATCAATTTTGAGTGATGCCATTCGAGTTGCAAGGGGCTCCAGCTGTATTCATGCAGTCGATAAACAAGGTTCTGCATGAATACCTGTATTGGGGTGTACTCGTATACCTGAATGACATCCTCATATATACTCAAACAATGGAAGAACACAACCAATTAGTTTGTCAGGTATTACAGAAACTTTTGGATGCCAAATTGTTCATAAAAATGTCCAAATGTGAATTCCACCATACTGAATTAGACTACATAGGATACAGGATATCAGGGAAAGGGGTTGAAATGGATCTCACAAAAGTTCGAGCAGTATTGGAATGACAGGCCCCAAAAACATGGAAACAATTGCAAAGTTTTCTGGGGTCTGCCAATTTCTACAGACATTTCATACCCTTATTCACCCAAGTAGCATTACCATTGATGGATCTGCTACATACTAAACCTGCTAAGTCAAAGCCACGACCTGGACAGGCGATACAGTGGTCATGAGAATGTTGAAATGCTTTTGAGACGTTGAAATCCCTCTTTGCTAAGGAACCTATTCTAAAACATCCTACACCAACCCAGCCATACATAGTACAAATGGATGAGAGTGATGTAGCTGATGGGGCAGTTTTGTTACAACAAGATGAGCAGGATAGACTCCAACCATGTGCATACACATCACGAAAATTTACACCAACAGAGAGGAGATGGGTGATATGGGAGAAGAAGGCTTTTGCAGTATGGTGGACACTTCTCACCTGGCGACATTTATTGGAAGGGAAACTTTATTGGAAACCATTTCAGGTCTGGACCGACCATAAAAATCTAGTGGCCCTTCAAACCCCATGAAGATTGTCCCCCAAGCAGGTGCATTGAGTGCAATATTTCCATTGGTTTAAGTTCACCCTTAAATACGTACCTGCTAGGAAAAACCTTTTAGTGGACGCCATTTCCCGCATGCCCCAATATAATAGTAAATGAGAGGAAGTGATACAGGCTATGATACCTCCAGAGCAAGTAGCAGGACAAGTATAGGACAACAAACCCTTAACTCCTTGACTTATCTCACTACATAAAGCATTGATAAGCAATAAATGGTTAATAGACAACACCATGCTGGTCACCTGATGAGATGGTCTTGCCTAGAAGGGGGACAGATTATATATACCTATGAGCCTCAGGTCTTCCGTACTGAGGCGATGCCATGATGTAAAAACGTCTGATCATTTCAACTTCCTAAAGATGCTACATCTTGCGAGGCACACATTTTGGTGGCCGAGAAGGTGATCAGATATTGAGGAATATGTTCGATGATGCCAGACCTGTGCTATAACTAAACCAGGGAAACCATTGAGTCTGTTACAACCAGTGGCTGAACCTAAATGTCCATGGGACAAAATCACCATGGATTTCATTGTAGACCTCCCAGAGAGCAATGGCAATACAGCCATTTGGACTGTAATAGACCTGTTCCCAAAACAGGCACACTTTATACCTTGTAATGGTCTTCCCTCATGGCAGTTAGCAAAGTTATTTATTCAACTTATCTACCGATTGTACGGGGTACCCCGGTGAATAATCTCTGACAGGGAGGTGCAATTCACTGCATGGTTCTGGCAAAACTTCTTACAACTGATAGGATCATCACAAGGACTGAGTTCAGTGTTACATCCCAGCACCAATAGTGTGGCAGAAAGGGCTAATGTGATAATAGAGCATTATCTAAGATGCTACATGTCCTATCAGCAAACCGATTGGTCTAGCATAATAGCTTTTGCTGAAATAGCTTATAATAAGGCCATGCATCACAGTACTGGATTCAACTCTTTCCACAGAGTGACAGACCAGGAATTCCCAGCTATCCCAGAACTGGAGACCCAAGCAGCAAGGAATGGGTCAGGAATTGATCCAACCGGATGGGCCAATAAGATTCGGAAGATATGGCCACAAGTCAAGCAGTCACTAAGTACTGCAGCAGAGGAATACAAACAACAGGCAGATAAGAAAAGGGCCAATCATACACATTCCAAATGTACTTGTCCACAAAATATATAAAACTAAAAGTACCCAGTAAAAAGTTGGGACCAAAGCATATCAGGCCCTTTACCATCACCAAAGTGATCAACCCAGTGACAGTGGCTTTAAAATTACCCTCGCTAATAGGGAAAATCCATCCCGTATTTCACAGTAGTTTGCTAAAGACCATGAAAAGTATTATTCTACCTGTGGAATCACCTGGTCCGGTGTATGGTGACCAATATGAAATAGACAGAATCCTTGATTCCTGACTATACAGGGATAAGGTGCAATACCTACTACGATGGAAGGGTTACCCTGATACCAATGCAGTATGGATAAAAGCGGATGATGTTAATGCTGAACAGTTGGTACGACAATTCCACCAAAGACATCCCCATAAGCCTGATGGAACACTGTGGGTAAATGGATTCTGTTAACATCTACCCTTTCTATCTTGTAGGTGGACTCCTGGTAGAGGGGGCTGCCTGTAAAGCTGCGTCCACCTCATCCGCCGATCAACACATGAACCACAAATAAGGAGAATTTGGGCGGCGGCCAAACAAACTTGAAGAGACAGGGATCGGGGTGGGAGGATACAGAGTGTGGCGAGGATACACGGGTGTTCATAGGGGTGGTGATAAGGATGGTGATGGTAACACTGGGTGATAAGCAGCTGAAGGTGTGGGCGGCGATCAGAGGAGGATAACACAAGGAGATGACATGGATGGGATAATGAGCGGCTCAGCTAAGCACATTTCCCCTCCCCCAGAGCTGTGATAGTTGGCGGAGCGAGACCCTGAGTGATTGGGGGCTTGGACTTGCCTTGAAAACAGGTACTGAGAGGCAGAAGCTCTCAGCACTGACTTTAAACCTGCAGAACTACATTTTTCTTGTAGTTGGCTTGTAACTGTAATAAACCTGCATTGACTAGCATTCCAGTGCATTGAGTCTTTTGTGACACCACAGCACAAGTGTGGCCAAGCAAACCGAGATACTGCTTATATTTCCTACATTTAGACTTTCAACATTTCAACATTCAACATTTTGTCTCCAGCAGTGAAGGAAGGGAACCTGAATTACCACCAGCAGTATCCATTCAATGCCTACTATATTGTGTGAATGATTTTTGAAACTATATTTGGAAATAAAAACAGATTATGCCAAATCAATTTTATTTCATTATTTGACAAAGTGACTAAATTAGTAGACCAGCAAAATTCTGTGGACATAGATTTCAGCAAAGCATTCAACAAAGTAGACCACAATCTACTCAGTAAACTAGAAAAATGTGGGATAGACAGCATCACCACCAATTGGATTTGTAACTGGCTGACAAACCGTACTTAACGAATAGTCCTTATTGGCACTACATCTACATGGAGAGAAGTAAGCAGTGGAGTACCACAAAGTTCCATCTTGGGCCCAGTACTCTTCAATATCTTCTTAAATGGTTTAGATGATGGAGTAAAAGTGGAAGTTGTCAAATTTGCTGATGACACTAAGCTGGCAGGAATAGCCAACACTCCAAAAGACAAGCTCAGGAGCCAAAAAGATCTTGACAAACTTGAACAATGGGCTCTATCAACAACATGAAATTTAATTGGAAAAAAGCAAGATTTTACACTTAGGCAAGAAAAACCAAAGTTACAAGTACAGATTAGATGAAACCTGGCTCAAAAACAGTAACTGTGAGAGGGACTTTGGAGCCCTCATGGACAATCACTTAAATATGAGGCAACAGTGTTCAGCAGCTGCCAAAAAAGGTAATACAATCCTTGGTTGTAACAGAGACATAGAATCAAAATCACATCAAGTGTTAGTACTATGTTATAAATCCTTAGTAAGACCACACCTGGAATACTGCATCCAGTTTTTGTCACATTACAAAAAAGATGTTGAGACTTTGGAAAAAGTGCAAAGAAAAGCAACTAAGATGATTAAGGGCCTGGAGATAAAAACATATAGCAATAGCAATAGCACTTAGACTTATATACTGCTTCATGGTGCTTTTACAGCCACCTCTAAGTGGTTTACAGAGTCAGCATTATTGCCCCCAACAACCTGGGTCTTCATTTACCCACCTTGGAAAGATGGAAGGCTGGGGGCATGGCCAGCATCATGGTGACACAACGTGTTCTTCGGGGGGCTCCTGAAGAACCATTGACATCTCAGCTGTTTGGGGGTCTTAATTGACCTAAGCTGTCTCGTAGGGATGGTGAACAAGAGCAGCATGGACTGATTAACTCAGGGAAACTGCAAATTCCTTGGTTAGTCAGAAGTAGCTTCTTGAACTGAAAATTGGGAGAAGCAAGAGATTGGACAACAAGAGGAAACTGTAAAAAAGAAAGAAGAAAGGATAAAAGAACAGGAAGAAAGAGCAATAAGAGAGGGAGCAAGGTCAAAAGATGCAAAAGAACAAAGAGAAACAAGAATGACAAGATCAAAAATTAGTAATAAGTAAATTATAGAAGAAGAAATAAAAACAATATCAATAAATGTAAATGGGTTGGAATTCGGCAATAAAAAGGAACAGAATCCTAAACAAATTAAATAGATTAAAGATGGACATTATATGTTTACAAGAAGTTCATATTAGAAAACAACATACAAAATTATTACAAAAGTCAAAATTAGGAGCCTTATTTACTGCATTGATACAATAAAGCAAAAGAGGAGTATCATTATACATTAAAGAAAAATTAGAACCTATGCTAATATTTTGGATGAAGAAGGGAGGATGGTGATGGTGGAAGTAAGGATGAATTTTAAACAAATACTCTTAGTAGGGTTATATGCACCAAATGATAAAGAAGAATTCTATGGGAAGTTACACAGAAAAAATATTAGAATTGGAATATGAAAATATATATATAATGGGTCACTTTAATGGTGTAATAGATACTGATTTGGATTATAAAATGATAAAAGTAAATAAGAAACCCAGAAAAATAGTTCCAAAGACTTTCTTCACAATGATAGAGGAATTAAGTGTACAAGATATACGGAGGAAAAGACATTTGAAGGAAAAACAATATACCTTTTATTTAAATGGGCACATGTCATGGTCTAGGATAGACATGATATGGATGCCAACAGATTTAATACACAATGTACAAGAAATAAACATTGAAAGAAATATTTGGGCGGATCATAATCCAATTATAATAACCTAGAAAAGACAAAAGAAAAAGCATAGATGGACTCTGAACCAAACAATTTTAAATGAAAAAGAATAATAATTTATGAGAAATAAGAATAATTTATGAGAAAAGAGTTGGAGTTTTTCTTTAAAATAAATAAAAAGGAGAATACATCACTTCAGAATGTATGGGACACAATGAAAGTATATATTAGAGGCAATAACATATTTGGGAAAAAAGAATAAAAAAAAAGACAAAGACAGAAGACATTGGAAGAGGAGTATAAGAGGTTAGAGAACAATTTTCAAAAGGATATACAAAATGACAAAGTTAAAAAGCAAATGGAATTGAAAAACCATGAAATAAACTTAATTGAACAAGAACTTTTGGCATGCAGCTAAACAGACCTTTTTTGAAAATGCAAATAAGCCAGGTAGATGGTTGGCATATAAAATGAAAAAAGAAAAGGAGAGAAAATTAATCAACCAGCTACAAGATGAAAAAGTAATTTATATGTTATAGAAATGAAGAAAAGAAAAATAATAATTCAAAACTACTATGAGAGACTGTATAATCAAGAGATGATACCTGGTGGGAAGATAAAACAATTTCTAGAAAAATCTGATCTGCCTAAAATACCTGAATAATATAAGGAAGCACTAGAAGAAAGAATAACGATGATGGAATTAACAGAAACGATCAAAAAACAAAAAAATGGGAAAATACCTGGCCCGGATGGACTACCAGCAGAACTATATAAATCACTACAAGATGTGTTAAGCAATGTAATGCTGGAATTATTTAATGAACTTTTAGTGAAAGCAAAGATTCCAAATTCACGGATGGAGGCATATGTTACACTTCTGTGTATGTTACACAGAAGATACAGATTTACAAGTTAAAAACTATAAACCGATCTCATTGTTGAATGTAGACTATAAGATTTTTGCTTCAATAATGGCGAATAAACTAAAAAGGTTATTAAATGAATTTATTTATATGGATCAAAATGGTTTTTTATCTAAGACAAATTAGAGGTAATATGAAGACAATTTTGAATACCTTGGAATACTATGAAGTACATCCAGAAAAACAAATGGCGATATTTTTAGATGCACAGAAAGCATTCAACAATGTGAATTGGCAATTTATGATGAAGCAATTACAGATGATGGATTTTGGGGAGAGATTTATAAATATGATAAATATTTACAACAAACAATCGGCAAAGATAATGATGAATGGAGAGATGACAGAAAAAGTTACCATAATGAAAAGAACAAGGCAAGGATTCCTGTTATCTCCATTGCTATTTGTGTTAACACTAGAAGTATTAAATAGAAATATAAGACGAAATGAAGAAATAAAAGGAATGAAAATTACAAGCCTTTGCAGATGATTTAGTTTTTATTTTGGAGGAACCTCAAACAACTGGTCCTAAACTATTAGAACAAATAGAAGAGTATGGAGAGGTAGCAGGACTAAAAATAAATAAAGCAAAAGCAGAAATATTGGTGAAAAAATCACAGAAAACCAGAAAAGAGAATTAACAGAGAAACTAGATATCCAAATTGTGAAGGAAGTAAAATACTTAGGAATACATTTAACTTCAAGATGTGTAACAATAAAAGAAGATAATTATTACAAATTTAAAAGACAAATTGAGGAAGATTTGGAGAAATGGAAAAATTTACAGTTATCATTAATGGGAAAGATTGCGATAATTAAGGAAAGATGGAAGGCTAAATCAACCTTGAGCCAGTGAGATTTGAACTGCTGAAATGCAGCTAGCAGTCAGTTGAAGTAGCGTTCGGTACTGCACTCTAACCACCACACCACCTCAGCTCTTATGAAGAACAGTTGCGGGAACTGGGTATGGCCAGTCTAGAGAAAAGAAGGACGCGGGTGACATGATAGCAGTATTTCAGTATATGAGGATCTGCCACAAAGAAGAGGAGGTCAACTTATTTTCCAAAGCACCAGAAGGCAAGACAAGAAACAATGGATGGAAATTAATCAAGGGGAGAAGCAACTTGGAATTATGGAGAAACTTCCTAAAAAAGAGGACAGTTAACCAGTGGAACAGCTTGCCTTCAGAAGTTGTAGGTTCTACACCACAGGAAGTTTTTAAGAAAAGACTGGACAACCACCTTTCTGAAATGGTATAGGAGACCCTGCTTGAGGTTGGGCTAGAAAACCTCCAAGGTCTCTTCCAGTTCTATTCTGACCGATTGAAATAAGGAATGTCTTATCCACAATACAATAGACTGCAGTATGAGACAAAGGTAACGCCATCTGGTCATCATGCCATGTTTCTCATCCAAGGAGAAACAAGTTGCTCCTGCAGTACAGTATTAAAAAATCAAACCTTTGGTCACAATCTTTATGATACTTCAATTGTTTATTTCTCTTAATGTAACATGAAAGGACATCTTTCATTTGACTGCAGAGGCTGAAGCAATGCCTGCAGAGTATTTGAATGTGTGCACAGCATTCCATCATCTCTATTGTTATAATTAATAAATTATTATAAAATTAGTAGTTGTACATCTCACATAGAAGAAACATGGTGGCTTCCAATCGTGAATCACCTGATGGCTGCCATCACCACTGATCATTGCTCTTCTTTTGTTGGAAATGACAGAACAATATCTGGACACCTAATATTGAAAATAACTGGAATAAAATGCCTAACAGGAGAGATTCCTCCTCTCCTGTTTGTAGTAGCCAGGGATGAAGTTCCCTCTTTCCAGGTCACCAGGACTTTCTTTATCTGTAGCATGGAAATCAACACAGACAAAACCAAGTTAACTTTTAACATAATGAACACAATCCTGTAACCTCTATAGACAAAGAGCAAAAGAAAAACTGAGCAATGCTGCTGTCACGCCTCCATTTGGTGGAGGAGATGGGAGATGGTGACAGTTCTGGACAGTCTTGTCAGAACTGGGAAGCTAAGCTGAATCAGACCAGGTTAGTATGTGGAGACATCGGGGAATTGCAAATCTGTAGACTAGGAAGTTAAAAAACTATTCAGGAACAAATCCATGGCAATCTACTTCTACATTATAGCCAAGGAAATGACATGCACAAGGCCTCCTAGGAAAAGATATTTGGTTGGATCCTGAGCTATGAACGCTTCTTCAGGAGAGGAGATGATTCTGCTTGCTTTGAAAGAAGTAGTGGTCCTCTTTCCTTAAGAAACAGTTACTCGATTCCACAGACCTTGAGAATTCCTCTCTGACCTCAAACCTTTCATTCTGGGGGGAAGAATGTTGAGGTGTACCTAGGCCAGTGGTGGGTTTCAAAGATTTTTACTACTGGTTCTGTGGGTGTGGCTTGGGGTCGTGGCATGGCTTGGTGGGAGTGGCTTGGTGGGCATGGCAGAGGAAGGATACTGTAAAATCTCCATTCCCACCCCACTCCAGGGGAAGGTTACTGCAAAATCCCCATTTCCTCCCAATCAGCTGGGACCTGGGAGGCAGAGAATAGATGTGGGCAGGACCAGTCAGAATTTTTGCTACTGGTTCTCTGAACTACTCAAAATTTCCGCTACCGATTCTCCAGAACTGGTCAGAACCTGCTGAAATCCACCTCTGACCTAGGCCTACAGCTTCAAAGTTCCCCAGACCTTATCTAGATCTTTTCAGTCAGATATCAGGCCAGGTTGCAGTATTGAGACTTGATTGTGATTGCACTTCTTGAGGACCCTCTGGCAGATGATCCTCCTGGGTCTCTTGGTGGCTTTGAATAGCAGTGATCATAGTATCTTTATACTGTAATTTTGTTTAATGATTTCCTGTTTTTATGTGTAGTACACTGAATGCCAGAGTCACAAAAATTGACCTGGGCAGCTATCTACATTAGCAGGGTCTGCAACCTTAATCACTCAAATAGTCATTTGGACCCATTTCCCACAGAAAAGAAAACACCGGGAGCCACAAAACCCTTCCCATGCCTGACTATTTTGAGTGGCCACAAAACTAGCATATGTAGTTGAATTAAATGTTCTATTTTCTTCTGAAACTTTTCTTTTCTTGGATTTATCCATGGTTGGCCTATA
This sequence comes from Masticophis lateralis, assembly GCA_030761175.1. NCBI lineage: Eukaryota > Metazoa > Chordata > Lepidosauria > Squamata > Colubridae > Masticophis > Masticophis lateralis. Next base: position 149,313,560 of record JAUDYJ010000002.1, read on the forward strand.
GGGTGTTGAAAAGCTCAATAAATTGAGTGCCAGTGGGTGTCACACATTGGTGGTTGTGATGCACATTTTGAGTGACAGGGAGCCGCAGCAGAAGCGTGAAAGAGCCACATGTGGCTCCAGAGCCACAGGTTGCTGATCCCTGTACATTAGATAGAGGATGGATGGATGGATGGATGGATGGATGGATGGATGGATGGATAGATGGATAAAGAGAGGGGGGAGGAAGCGAAAGAGGATTTCGCCTAGAGTGAATGAGCCATTTTAGAGGAGGACTTGAAAATAGAAAATAGAAGATAGAAGGGACACAGAGTTATCTTTAACACAGCTGTAAAGATATAACCAGAGTTTATTATAATGTATAAAACTCGGAAAAGGACAGGAGATAAATCAGGATTTCCTGGTAAACTGATCATCTTCCTCTACCACTACAAAATGTAGGAAACATGGTGTTTATTAATAGATTTTTTTATACGGGAAAAACTATGAGCTCCATTCAGTTCTGCTGGTGAGAATAAATTCCCTGAGCTCAGAATTTTCCCTTTTGCACCAGGTTCACTTAGTCAATGTGAGTGCCAGATCTGAAATTTACTCACTTGTGCAATTCTTTGGCAACAAAATGCAATTGCTTTGCCCCATACTTGTTTACCTGCTCTCCCTTAAGTAATAAATAATTGAGCCCCATTTTTCTTTTGAAACTTTTCTCATTGTACTCCTCATTTGGTAGTCTAGGTTTTGTATCCATGACCTTGTGTGATTATCATCTTCTTGCCAATTGATTAAGTATAATGTTCCTTTCAATTGGCAAGAAGATGATAATCACATAAGTTCATGGATGGGAAGGAGAATCCAAAAGAGGCTGCAGCCGCTGCCCTAGTCCCCCAGCCCAGCTAGAGCCAGAGCCAGAGCCCCAGTTGCTCAGTGCCAGCCCTTTGGAGAGCCACAGCAACAACAGCAGCTCAGCAGACAGACAGGACGACAAGAAGAAGCGGGGGGGTGGGGAGGACAAGAAGCAGCATAAGAAACAGATTTGCAGAACTAAGATTCAAAATGGGGCTCATATAATTAGTGGTTGAGTGGGGATGTTGGAATTCATTATTGGAATGTATTTCTGTGCGACATTCAACTACACAAGCGACATAGGAGAGAAGTTTGGCTGGGATGCCTTTATTGCTTCGGGTGGATCTCCTGATTGAAACTTTTTGTGGCCTGGTTTCTGCATTAATTTCTATTTCTGTTTCATTTTGTTTCTTATGTTCATGTGACACTGAAGTAGAATTTTCCTCAGTTTGAAGCGTTTGTGTTACTTCATGAAATTTTGAACACACTGAGGTTTCATCAGTAATTACACTTCTACTGATGGGTACCTTGTTTATGTCTTGGTGTCCCTTTTGAGATTCACTGTACCCCACAAGTACACCTTCCTTTGCAGAAGCATCCCATTTTGTATGCTTTTTTAGATGGCTTAAATTTGGGGCTTTTCCATTCCACAGTTCATGTGGGGTTTTCTCAGTGGATTTTCCTGGTAGTCGATTTTGATGATAGCATGCAGTCATATTTGCGTCCCCACCACACCCACCCCGAATGTGACTGGCATATCTGCATCAAGCAGCATAGTTCTTCCACTCTCAGAAACTATGATTCTTTCTTTCTACAACCCTGTTTTGTTCTGGGTTGAATGGTACAGGACTTTGAAATATTATGCCATGTATTCTGGTCGGAGCGAAGAATTGCCCTTCTCAGTCAATTAAAACTCCAAGCAAACAGGAAATTTATGCAGATTAAGTTTATTCTTCAGGCATTCTCAATAACTTATAATACTTCTGAGATTCATCTGAGGCTCAATTCATAATCCTGATCCCATTAACGTAGGTAAAAAGAGGTGCATCCTTCCCCATGCTACGAGGCTGATGCTGGTTCCTTTGTTAAGATTCAAAATGATTGCTGATTTGCATGGTACATTTACCCAGCAGAGCTATAACTCAGTGGCCAATCAAATTGCGTAGATGCTATCACATGTCACAAAGACTACATTTCCTAGCAACCACATGACATAAAGACTACATTTCTCAGAGATCAATCTCTTAAGGAGATATGTTCCCATTCTAAACAAAATATCCCTCTAGTCAGCACACTCCCCACCTGGAATTATAAATTCCGCTACTAACTAATTAACTGAGGTAAACAAAGGCATAGCAAAAAACAGTGGTGACAAACCTTTTTGCTGTCGTATGCCCAAAGTGGGGGAGTGTGTGGGGGTTGGGGTGCACATGCCCACACCCCTAATGCAATGCCCCTCATGCACCCCACCCATGCACACATGACCCCCACACACTCCTTCCACCCCCTACGTATGCATGTGTGACCCCACTCCCCACGAATGCTTGCGTGACCCCCCCCCCCACATGCATGCACGCTGCACCCACCACTGCCCGTTTTGGGCCTGGCAGTTTCAGTTTCAGTTTCAGTTTTATTGCATTTATATACCGCCCTTCTCCCCGAGGGGACTCAGGGCGGTTTACAGCCATATTAAAACAATCACATATAAAAATTAAAACTAATAAAATAATTAAACTATTTGGCCGTAAAATTTAAAACCCCTAAAAACCCCTATTAAAATTAACACAAATTTAAGTCAGACCGGCTTGATGAAATAGTAGGGTCTTCAGGGCTCGTCGGAAGGCACGGAGGTCAGGAATCTTTCTTATATCCGGGGGTAGGTCATTCCATAGGGCTGGGGCTCCCACAGAGAATGCTCTCCCCTTGGGGACCGCCCGTCGGCATTGTCTGACAGACGGCACTCTGAGGAGGCCCTCTCTGTGAGAGCGTATCAGGCGGTGGGAGGTATTCATTGGCAGAAGGCGGTCCTGTAAATATCCCGGTCCTAAGCCATGGAGCGCTTTGAAGATGGTAACTAACACCTTGAAACGCACCCGGAAGACCACCGGAAGCCAGTGCAGCTCGCGCAAGAGGGGAGTTACCCGGGAGCGATGAGTCGCTCCCATAACCACTTGCACGGCCGCATTCTGGACCAGCTGAAGTCTCCAGGTGCTCCTCAAGGGGAGCCCCATGTAGAGAGCATTACAGTAGTCCAAACGGGAAGTGACGAGAGCGTGAGTGACTGTGTGTAGGGCATCCCGATCCAGAAAGGGACGCAACTGGGCAATCAGGCGGACCTGATAAAAAGCCCCCCTGGCCATGGCCATCATATGATCGTCTAAAGCCATGCATCCAGGAGAACGCCCAAGTTGCGAGCCCTCTCTGAGGGGGGCAAGATCTCATCCCCAATAGCCAGTGATGGTACCAACTGGCTATATCGGGGTGCTGGCAGCCACAGCCACTCTGTCTTGGAGGGATTGAGTCTGAGCCTGTTCCTCCCCATCCAGATCCGTACGGCTTCCAGGCAGTGGGACATCACGGCAAGGGCATCATTGGGGTGATCCAGGGTAGAAATGTACAACTGCGTGTCATCAGCATACAGTTGACACTTCACCCCGAAACCACGGATGATCTCACCCAGCAGCTTCACATAAATGTTGAAGAGGAGGGGCAAGAGGACAGATCCCTGTGGCACCCCACAAGTGAGGTGTCATGAGGTCGACCTCTGCCCCCCTGCCAACACAGACTGCGTACGGTCAGCGAGAAAGGAGGAGAATCACCGCATAACAGTGCCTCCCACTCCCAAACCCCCTAACCGACGCAGCATGATACCATGATCGATGGTATCAAAAGCCACTGAGAGATCAAGAAGGACCAGGACTGAGGAAGATCCTCTGTCCCGAGCCCTCCAGAGATCATCAACCAACGCGATCAATGCCGTTTCCGTGCTTTAACCCGCCCTGAAACCCGACTGGCACAGATCCAGATAGACAGCTTCATCCAGGTAACAAGGAAGCTGTTGCGCCACCACACTCTCAACAACCTTCGCCGTGAAGCGAAGGTTGGAGACCGGACGATAATTACCTAATATAGCCGGGTCCAGGGAAGGCTTCTTGAGGAGGGGCCTCACCACCGCCTCTTTCAAGGTGGCCGGGAAGACACCCTCACTCAGAGAAGCATTAATAATGCCCTGGAGCCAGCCTCGTGTAACCTCCCGGGAGGCCAGTACCAGCCAAGAGGGACATGGGTCCAATAAACATGTGGTAGTGTTCAGCCTCCCTAGAATCCTGTCCACATCCTCGGGAGTCACAGTGTCAAACTCATCCCAGATAACATTCTCAAGGTCCACTCCCATCATCCCATCCGGAACTACCCAATTGGAGTCCAGACCGTCCCAAATCTGAGCGACTTTATCATGCAGATATTGCACAAATTCCTCAGCTCTCCCCTGCAAGAGGTCCTCCCACTGTAGGAGGGAGCGGGTCACCCTAAACAGGGCGGCTGGGCGATTATCTGCTGATGCAATAAGAGCGGAGAAATGATTACGTTTCGCCACTTTTATTGCCACTAGGTAAGTCTTAATATGAGCTCTTACCAGTGTCCGGTCAGATTCACTGCGACTGGCCCTCCAATCGCTCTCTAGGTGTCTTTTCCAGCGCTTCATCTCTCTCAGCTCCTTGGAAAACCAAGGAGCTAATCGAAGTCGGCACCGGGTCAGAGGCTGCAAAGGCACGACACAGTCCAAAGCCCCGGCAGCTGCCCTATCCCAGGTGGCTACCAATTCTTCAGTCGAGCCATGAGCCAGTCTCTGGGAAAGGCCCAAGCTCCATCAGGAACCTGTCTGGGTCCATCAGGCGCCTGGGACGGAACCACCTAGTCGGTTCTGTCTCCCTGCGACGAAGGGAAGTAGTATGGAAGTCTAGACGAAGGAGCGAATGATCTGTCCATGACAAGGGATTGATGACTAGTTCCCCTAAATCAAGATCATTCAGCCACTGACCAGAGGTAAAAACCAAGTCTAGCGTGTGTCCCCCCATGTGGGTGGGGCCATGAACTAACTGGGTCAGGTCCATGGCTGTCATGGAACCCATGAACTCCTGAGTCGCCTCTGACGTTTCGCTGATGGATGGCAGGTTGAAATCCCCCATAACCATAAGTCTGGGGGTACCAACCGCCACCCCAGCTATTACGTCAAGCAACTCAGGCAGGGCTGCTGCCACGCGGCAGGGAGCCAGGTACGTGATCAGCAAGCCCATCTGCATCCCACGACCCCACTTCACAAGGAGGGACTCACAGCCAGCACCTGAGGAACAGTGGCCTCCCTCGGATCAAGATCTTCCTTAATAATCGCCGCTACCCCTCCGCCCCTCCCCTGAGCCCTCGGCTGATGAAATGCACGGAAACCTGGTGGGCACATCTTGACAAGGGGCACCCCCCCTTCCTGGCCCAACCAAGTTTCTGTAATTCCCGCCAGGTCTGCACCTCCCTCCTGGATTAGGTCGTTAATGAGGGGGGCTTTAGTTACTGCAGACCTGACGTTGCATAGCATCAGCCGAAGGCTCGGGCCCTGAGGCTCTGGGCAACCAGGGTTAAAGGAAGCGCTCCGGGGGCCAGAGCATGCTACCGCTCGCAAATAGCAGGTGCGTACTCCCCGAAACTGATATGTCCCCCTGCGCCCGTCATATCTGCCTCTCCCACCCACTGTATAGATGGAATTGCCCTTCTTGTCCTCCCCCGGCACCTTTTCTAGCCCCTCCCCCTGACTCCTTCTGCTATGTCCCTCAAACCCACTCTGCCGCTTTGACATTCCAAGGACCCCCCCAGGTCCACTTCTACCCCCACTCTCTCCCCCCCGGAGCCCCCTAAAAATTGCTTAAAACCCCTTGTTAAAAAAACCCCTCACCCTCCTCTTTGCCACATGCCACCTCTTGGGGTCCCAAAGCCCGTCATTAAGGTAGGCCCTCGATAATGAAGAGGGCCAGGCCTGCGAGAGGGGGGAATCTCGCAGTGCTAAGTGATCGGCTAATAAATACATCACAATTCAGCTGAGAGAATAAATAAGGCCAAGGATTCATAAAACATCTTAAAAGCAAAGGTCCAAGAGAAAGAGTCCGCCCATTTCCGGTGTGAGTAAGTCCATCGGGCTTCACTGTCCTCTCACGGCAGTGAAGAGGAGTCTCAGGCTGCTGCCCCCGGAGAGATAGTACCTAGTTGCCCTCTCACGGCAACTGGCATTAATGGATGTAATCCTGTCCAGTGGCAGCAGCAATAAGTCGGCTCCCTCGATGCCCACACCCAGGCCGGAACCTCTTCTCATAACAGAGCGTAGCGGGTGAAGTTGGTCTCAATGCGCTGGCAGATGATACAGATGGTAAGATGGTAAAGGTGGTTCAATAAACATAGCTAGAGTCAGAGTCAGGGATGCAACAATGATGATGTCAAATAGAGGGGATATAATCATGATGATGTCCAGGAGATGGGATACCGCCTTCACCACTGCAGCATTACAGGCGGACAGGGGCTCACGGGGGGGGGGCGAGGCCACAATAGGCCACCCTCGCCCCCCTCCCTCCACCATCCCCGCCGGCGTTGTAAAACCGTTGAATCGGCTGCCCATTGTTGTAAAGAAAGCGCCATCCTCCGTCGCCGCCCTCACTGCTGCGGGTCGGGGGAGGGGAGGGGAGGGGGCGAGGCCACAACAGCCATCATCGCCCCCCTTCTCCACCTCCCCTGCCGGCGTTGTAAAACTGCCGAGCCAGCTGCCCATAGCTGTAAAAAAGGCAGCCGCAGGCTTGTAAGGGGGAGGGGGTGGCGAGGCTGCAACAAGCCGCCCTCACCAACTCCCCCCCCACCACTTCCTACCGTTGCTACAAAGGAGCCAAGAGTCACCACCATCCTCGGCTCCAAAATCCAAAGTCCCGACTCCAAATCTTCCAAGTCTTCCGTTAGTGCCGTCAGAGCCTCGAACGCCCACACAGTCCTCCAGCACGTTCCTCGGCTCTGCGGCCCAACTCAAATTCCGCCAGCCATTCCGGCTCGAGATGTCGGACAAGGCTAAAAAACCCATCGCCAGACTGCCCTGACTACCGCCTAGCTGGGACCGGGCCAGGAGCTGAATTTCGGCCCAGGTAGGAATCCATAGGCCCCCTTAATCCTTACTCAGCCTCAGAGGATCTACCGGGAGTTGCCATCTTGGAGCATGCGCAGAGGAATCAAGCCTCTGCGCATGCTCCCTGAAGTCTCCTGGGATCAAACACAGGCTCTGGGGGTGTGCCACCGGAACTCAGAAGAGTGTCAATGAAGTGCCTCCCCAGCCCACCACGGAAAGTGGGTGCCAAGGGAGTGTACTTTGCAGTAGGCATGTCTCTTACCCTGGCACTGGACAGACATTCCTTTGGCGTGGACTCCGCTCCTGCAGCAGCGCTGCTTGTTCTCGGTGGTGGGAGAGGTGAGGGAGGCGGTTCTCTTCCAGAATCCCAGCCACAAGTAGTAAGGTGAGAACTTTACACCCCCTGCCACCAAGAGCAAGCAAGTGCCCCTGCTACTTTCTTGAGGCTACACAGCAATTCTCAGCCTGCCGTTTGTGTCCAGGTTCTGGAGGAGAACTGTCACCCCCACCTCACCAGCCACCAAGAACAAGCAACTGTGCCCCTGCTACTTTCCTGGGGCTACACAGCGATTCTCACCCTGCCACTTGCGCCCGGGATTCTGGAGGAGAATGCCCCCCCCCGTCAGCCACTGAGAACAAACAGCGCTGATGCTGATGCTCTTCTAGGGTGCCCAAGTTGGCCAGGTGCTGCAGATCACAGATGCATGTTGCTGTGGGCTGGAGGGCTGGAGGGTGAAGAAGCCTGTTTGGGCGGGGAAGGAGGGAAGCCCTGGCCCGCTCGTCCTGGCTGACAACTCTCTCCCCTAATAAGCGACCACTGGGATCCCATCTCTGTATCTTTGGCACACGAGCTGTTTTTCATGTGTGCGTGTGCACCAGAAGACCAGGTGGCCAGCACACATGCATACGCCAGAAACTGGAAGATCATCTTCCCAGTGCATGCATGCGCACTACGCAACTGCTCTTTCGGTTTCTGGTGCTCCCACATGCCTGAAGACCAGCTGACTGGCATACCGGAATCTGGAAGAGCAACAGGCGATGGCTCCACATGCCCAGAGAGATGGCTCTGCATACCACTTCTGGCACATGCACCAAAGGTTTGCCATCACAGGCATAAAACAATGCAAACTTAACTATCTAATTGACTAAGGTAAATTAAACAATGCAAACAATGAGGTAGACACAAAGCATGCAAAGTTTCAGGTTCAATCTTTAAGTTCTTTAAGTTCAGTCTTCCTTCACAGCAGTCCCAGGTCAGTGATTGGCCTGGTGTAGAGCTTTGTGGTAGAAGTCAGTGGGTCATAACAGGACTTTTGCGGCTTCGCAAACTGAACTTGGACTTGGCGAACTAGTCCATCAGAGCTGGGTAAGACTTGGTGCACAAGTCCCATGGGCCGTGAGTTCTGATGCGCGTCCTTGTCTTTTAACAAGACAACGTTTCCTTCTTCAAGGTTAGGTTCCTTTGTCTTCCATTTGTGGTGATCCTGTAGGGTAAAAAGTATTCTTGTTTCTGGTGCTTCCAGAAGGCGTTGGCCAGCAGTTGAACTTATCTCCATTGTTGTTTAAACATGTCCTTTGGAACGAACTTCCCTACTGATGCTGGCCAGTCACCCATCTTCTGGGTGAGAATAGTTGGATTCTTTGGATCCGAGGAAACTGGACCCAAAGTTCAAGCATTGATGATAGCTGCCACTTCTGCCACGAGGGTGGTGAGGCTCTCATGGGTCAGTGTGGATGTCTTCATCAACATGGAGTCTAGAATTTTATATGCTATTCCTATCATTCGTTCCCATACTCCTCCCATATGGGAGGCATTGGGAGGATTAAATGTCCATACACAGTCTTGAGCTTCAGGTAGTCGTCAATTTCTGGACCAAGGCGAGCGCCCTAACCGATCCATAACTCCTTGCAGGCTCCTATAAAGTTAGTTCATGGTCAGAACTAAACATCTTGACTGGATCTCTGTAAGCTTGGAATCTTCTTAGAACATTGATAAAGAAGGAGGTGTCCATGGATTCGATGACTTCAATGTGAAGCCTTGCAAAACTCTAAAGGATTTTGCTTTGCCAGTTAATCAAACAGGAACCAAGACAACAGTAAGCTAGTAGCTCTGTTTAAACTGGTAACTGGGGTTTGAAGGTATTGCCTGTATGGAATTCTGATGCAAAAGGAACTTCTGTGGGAGCTCGGCTTTCACATGCAGATTGATCTAGCTAGGCTGGAAGAGCTGCTTGTATCATGCAAATTCTATCTCCATGGAAACCTCTGGTGACCATGAGGATCAGCTTGCTGGGGTGGTTGCTTTCTTAGCTGGTTTAGATTCTTAGATAAATGCAAAGTTTCATCATTCTTTCAAGGAGAATCAAGCATGCAGCTTCCTTAGTTAACACAACAAATTCTTTCCTCTTTCCAAACAAGGAGAACTTTTAACTTTTACTTAAATAAAGTCTTTTATAAAAAGAGAAGTAGCATCTTTTTATTTCACTGCCAGGACATCTGTTCTCAGTCAAATTCAAGTGGAGTTTGGGATACAACGAGAAGGAATGCAACCTCTTTTCACTGTTCTGGTCGGAACGAAGACTCGCCCTTCTCAAGCAGTTAAAACTCCATGCAAACAGGAAATTTATGCAGATTAAGTTTATTCCTCAGGCATTCCAATCAATGATTTACGATACTCCTGAGATTCGTCTGAGGCTCAATTCATAATCCTGATCCCATTAACGTAGCTGAAAAGAGGTTCCTCCTTCCCCATGCTATGAGGCTGATGCTGGTTCCTTTGTTAAGATTCAAAATGACCGCTGATTTGCATGGTACATTTACCCAGCAGAGCTATACCTCAGTGGCCAATCAAACTGCGCAGATGCTATCACATGTCACAAAGACTACATTTCTCAGAGATCAATCTCTTAAGGAGATATGTTCCCATTCTAAACAAAATATCCCTCTAATCAGCACACCATACTTTCTGAGAATTGCCTGTGTGTTGTCATCTGTATATCCAGCTGCATTGCCTGTGTGCACTTGGCATTTTGTCAAAATTGTTGCTTACTTTCTCTGGTACTTCACATTTGTTGTCTAACAGATATTGTTGGAGTAATCATCTATAAAAGGAATACCTCTTCTTTCCTGGAGTCAATGTTTTCATTGAACCACAAAGATCTGAATGAATTAAGTCCAGAGTTTTTCTAGCTCTGCTGTTACTCTGCTTTGGAAAGGCTTTTCTTATCATCTTTCCTTTTATATAGCCGCTGCATTTCATTATTTGATCATATGGACTAATTTTTATTCCACTTGCAGTCATTCTCAGTTAATTTCTTTATTATGTCAGGACTTCTGTGCCCAAGTCATCTGTACCATGTGTGAATGCAGTTTGAATGTTTTTCCTCCTTGGCAGGATTAAACATCTGATTGCAGTTCAGCTAATACAGTTCATCTGTCATTTTAGCATTTCCAAGTAAGATATACCCTTTTGTGATAATACAACTGTCTTCTAGGAAAGTCACTACATTGCCTTGTTTGGTGAGCTTCTTCACCAACAAAACATTAGTTTCAAGAACAGGGACATACAGGACATTTTTCACAAGTATCTTTCTGGTGATACTCTGGGAAACAGGAGAGTAAAGAAAACCATATCGTATTCATTCTGATTCCATTTTTTGCCCATTAGCTGTTGTGATATTTTCTGTTTTACTCTGCTCAAGGTGAATAAAGAAATTTCTGTCATTTGTCATCTGACTTGTAGCTCCTGAATCAACACACTATGCTTGAAAATATGAGATGCAATTTTTGGATTGAAAAGCATGTTAATTATCTGAAGAAACATCAGTTTATTCCTTTGCACTTTTGGACTTTTGTAATTTAATCTGTTTATCTAGCTTTCCAGATTCTACAATCTGCTTTTAAATGGCCCTTTTTCTTGCACACAAAGCATTCACATGTTTCTTGCTTCATGTAATTGTTTTTATTCCTATTTTTCGTCTTTAAAGCAGAGTCTGCAACAGAAACACCGTCACTATTAATGTTTTCTGTTTTACACTTATATTCAAAAGCTTGACCTTAACATATTCCAATGTTAGCTTGACATCTGGATCTGGATCAAACGCTGTGAAAAGGATTTCATAACTTTCTGATAAATCACTAAGTAATAGTGTTGCGACATGAAAATCTTTCATTTCTTCTCCTACACCTCTCAAGTGTTCAATCATTTCCAAGGTCTGACTATGTAATCCTGCATAGCCTGGCATTTCATCAACTTGGTTTGGTATAGCTTTGCACTCAAATACAGTTTATTGCTGAAATTAGCTCTTTCGTGCACCTTTTGTAATCCTTCCCACATTCCTTTAGCAGTTTCACATATATGTATGATTTGATCATCTTCTATGCTAAGAGAGCTTTCTGAGCTTTCTGAGCTTTCTCTATCCACTCATCTGAAGGATTTTGTTCTGGCCTAGCTTCATTTATACAGTTCCATGTAGCTTCTCTTGTTAGCAGCATCTTCGTCTTGGATTTTCAAGACTGTTAGTTCTGGTTTGTCAGATTCACAAATAAAATGTTTATTGCCGCTGTGCTACTGGCCATTTTCTTCTGTTGCAGTCTTCTTTCTGTTGCTGTATCTTGCTTTTATTTGGCAGAAGCTATCGCTTTGACTGCTTGTCCAATCGACTCTCATTGTAATGTGATGCAAGTGCTTTACAGCAAAGGTTTTAGATCTGTTATGATTTAAATGCAGAGTTCCAAGTAACACCCCCCAATGAAATCCTTCTCTATTAAATTCTAATAAACCTCTGAATCCTAAAGTGAGACTTTTGTGTCATACTGTCTGTTCAATTATACTGTCTGTTCAATTTTTATTAAGTGCCACTATGCTCATGGTTTGCTTTTTAATCCTGACATATCCAACAGTTTTTGTTTGCTGGCAAATGATATTTCTAGTGATATTCCAATGTATTATTGTTGCTACTTTCTTATGCCATTGTTCATTGACAATCTGTATGACCTTCTTGTAGCTCACAAGATGGTCCACTATCTTCAGCTTCTTTTCAGAGGCAGCATTTGCTTTCGGTTGCTGTCTTCTCAATTCTGGCTTTATATGTGTTTGTTCTTAAGATTTGGTCTTGTGCAGCCAGAATTAGCCTCTCTGTCTCTTTCTACAACTTTCCTGCTCTTAACCATTGCCAGGTCTTGTTGTTATCAGCCTGTATTTTGCTTTTCTTGTATTGGCAATGTAATACTTTTTCTTGGAATGTCTCTTTTCTATTCATTTAAACTTTTTTTGTAGGCCAGTTTGGTCTTTCCTATACTTAGTTAGCCTTCCTGGTGTACTAGTTTCAGTGCATCTTTTTCACTGTCCTTCAGACAATGTCCTTCAGATTCTTCCAATGCCCGCTTTTATTCTTTAATTATCTGGTGTACTTGCAACATTCCACACTCGCCTGTGCTTGGTAAGTAGAAGGGCATAAATCATTTTTTATTATTTTTTCTGGTCTTCCTCTTCAGGGCTTTTAGTTCTGCTTGAGTGCAGTCCACTGTTGTAGCTTTATATTTAATGACTGTGTATTTAATGACTGGAATTGTCCAGGTATTAATTGACTTGGTGGTATTTCTTTTTCTGAGTTTGGACTTTAAAATCTTCACTCTCATGATGTATTCAGTTCCAATATTCTTCTTGACTTCATTGTGCTTGATGTTTTCATCTTGAAAGATTCCCATGTATTTGTAGTGATCTTCATCCATGCTATTCATGGTATTTCCACGAAGCATTTTGACTCCTTATTAGAGCTGTGGTGGCACAGTGGTTAGAATGCAATATTGCATGCAAATTCTGCCCACTGCCAGGAGTTTGATCTTCAACGTCTCAAGGTTGACTCTGCCTTCCATCCTTCGGAGATAGTAAAATGAGGATCCAGATTGTTGGGGGCAATATGCTGACTCTGTAAACCACTTAGAGAGAGCTGTAAAACATTATGGAGCGGCATGGAAGTCTAAGTGCAATTGCTATTATCTATTACTATGTGGTCCACCAAACAATTATTTGTTTGTTTATTTACAAATTCTCTTTCCTCAGCACCACTGAATACCCAACATCTCCTATTGTGTTGGGATGGGGGGAGGTTTGCCCCCGAATCGTGAACCAGCACACAAGCAAACACACTAGGATTGAAATAAGACTAGCAGAGGAGTCTTATATAAAAATATACTTTACTACAAAACTTTTAAAAAACACTGTATCTTTAAAAAAACACATTAATAACAAGGTCTTATCCTGGTTAAATGAAGCCAGGCCGTCTCCCTAAATTCCTCTCCACAATACCGAAACCAGTCCCTGGGAAAAACTAAGAAGACATTAAATGGCTTCGGTGTCGATACATCATCGAGGTGGTAGAAGGGCAGCAGCATGGGCTTCAAAGTAAAAGTCACCTGTAAAAGCAATCCAAACAGCAAACGTGGCTTGAAGCTCCTGGCAGGGAAACTGTCCAGCGTACCCCTTCGATGTAGCAGCAAATGTTCAAATGTTGGCTTGCGTGCTTCAACAAAAGCAAAAAGCAAGCCAAAGGTAAAAACTTCAAAAGACTCCCGGCTATCTCAGCACACAGCTGCAAGATAGCTACGTGGGAGTAACACAGCTTCTTGTGGGAGTAACACAGCAGCTATCTCTGCTGCAGGCGTCAGGGCTTCCCAGCAGAGTTCTCCTCCTTTCTTCCAGGTCTGCATCCAGGTGCCTCAGCACAGGTCTGCATTTAGGCCTAAAACTGTGTCTAGGCCCGACTAGCAATGAGAAAGGTCCATGCTTATATAGTAAGCTAACCTGCAATTAACTAGGGCGGGGAAGGCTTGCAGTTAATTGCAGACCGGAGATGGCTTGATCAAAGTCCATACAGTTTATAGCTGATCAAGTGGCCACAGCAATCCTGAAAAGACTTTCTGACATATTGCATCTTAACCCAGCTACGCACAGCATCTGCTGACTGAGATAGCTTCCTTACTTTGCCTCATATTTCAACTGTTGGGGGTTCTACCTCTATCCCCAATATTATCACTAGAAAACTTTCTGGCCTTGTGACTAAACAGCTGGAGGAAATGCAGTTGAATTACAGAGTTTGACTTCAGCCAAGAAAATATATCCTTGATACATTCTCAAATCATAGAATCTGGGAAATAAATAGCTGACTTTCACTGACTCTCAGATGGAATTGTTTCAGCTGTAAGAAATAAATATTTGCTAATTTGATTCAGAAAATAATACGGTGTGAATAATGGAAGATCTTGGAAACCTGGCTCCATTACAACTCTTCTCTAAGCAAAGTTCAGTTGAAAATGTTTAACTTGATAATCAGGGTGGAGAGGTCAGGCCTCTACTTTTGCTATCACTACCTGATACCAGTTACCTCATTGTTGCATTAAGGAACTGCAAAGTTCCAATTTCAGAGGCTTTATTTCTTCCCCTGGTGAATTATTTATCTGACTGCTGGGCTAGAGTGTGAAAGTAACCTAAGAAACTCTTACTTTCAGAACCATCATGGACCCAAGGGAAATGAGCACTGGAGGCATGAGGCAAAGAAGCTCTCAGGAGCAGACCAGGGGAGAAGAGGAAACACAATTACTCAATGGTAAGGAGATATTTAAGGGGCATGGAGGATATATTTTGTTGCACAAATGGGGGGATATCCTTAATGTGGATAAATTATCTGGGGATTTTCAATTAGATCTTGGAATTAGGTAGTACTATGCAGAGATTAGTATTTTGGGAACCACAGCAAAAAGCCTTATATTACTTTACTAGAGAGATACATAGTGTCCCCCAAATGCTTTGCAGTTTAACCCCAAGAAGCTCCTGCCACTCTGAATACCTCCTAAAAGACTGCAGAATTAGTTAAAGGTATAGTGTATGTTCTATGTATTCTCCTTAATACAGAGCGTTGTCCTTATTTACAAAGTAATTGTAGGGATTCTGGAACAGGAGATGATCAAATGTACATTACAGGAAGAGGAAAATAGGGGGAAGTTATACCAAAGGATTCTATAGAAAGGATGGCAGATGCAATCTTTAATCATTTCCAGATATGAGGGAATGTAGTAAGGAGCTGGATTCCCAGGAGGGAAGAGGTGCATTCACAAAGGGGTAAGGAGACAGTTCAGTCCATATATTATATGTGAGAGAAAGAGGCTGAAGACAGCCCTTCCCTAATAGTGTATTGTAGATGCAGATAGTAGAGTCCAAGGTTTGGCAAGATTCTGTCTATAGGTCTGAAATAATGAAGAACTCAGCTGGGAAGAATCACTGCATGGCATTCTTGGTTTTGGGCCTGACAGCAGCCTATGAAGTGGGGCAGAGAGGCAAGCATCCGATAATGGTTGAGCTACACATCAGTATGAAATAATATAGAAAATAATGACAAAAAAAGATCAAGAGTTTTGCATGAAGAGCAGGTGTGCCTTTAATATTTGTCCAGAAATGCTAAAGTTCATCTTTCAAAGACAAAACAATGCAAGCATTTAGCTGAAGGGAACAATTAACATCTTAGTTAACCTGTTACAAAGAAAACATTTGGAAATTTTCATCACAAGACCGAAACTCTATTGTTAAGTGAATCTGTCTTCTCATTGACTTTGCTTATCAGAAGGTCACAAAAAGAGGATCTAATGACCCTGGTATACTGCAACCGTCAAATACATGCCAGTTGCTAAATGTCCAGATTTTAATCCGGTGCCCATGGGGATGCTTCAATGGTTGTAAGTGTGAAAAATGGCCATAGGTCATTTTTTTCAGTCCCATTGTAACTTCAAACAGTCACTAAATGAATGGTTGTAAGTTGAGGACTACCTGTACTACACTCAAATATTTGTCAGAGGTACTGGCAATATTCCTTCCTCTACTAAAATGATATGTTTTGTGCTGCTTTACTTGGTAATGAAGCAAAATAGACTTGTAGGATAAACACAGACTTCCAGATCTGCTATTTAAAAGTTACTATAGTGTGGAAATCTGCTTTTTAAAAAAGGCTACAAAAGTATACGAAGAGTGGAGAAACTAATGCTTGAAATTTGGAGTAGTAATTTAGAACAAAAAACTCTGTACAATGGGAAGATTTCTGTCTAATCCCAGCAATGAACTGACTTCTTCCATTCGCCCAATGTCAAATCATACTTTTAAAGTGAAGCTGTTTCTAATTCTCTAGCAGAAGTTGGACACCTGGAGAAAATCACTGCCGACATCCAATGGAAGAGACACCTGGAGGTAATAATTGATATTATAATAGGTAATAATAAAAGCAGGAGGATGTTAGCAATAGAAAAACAAATATTCTCCCTAAATGATGAATTATCAAGAATGATGAAAATGGTCAATTCTATGTCTCCACGGTCACATGGTTTCTATGCTTGCCATAGGGTATTAGGTCCTGTATGCTTATTAGGTTTTCTGGGCAAGGGAGCTTCTGTAACAGAACAAAGAAGGGAAGCAACCGAACAATGAGTAAGAACACATATATAGCTAATTGGTTGAGGAGAGCTGGCCACTGCATGAAGCAATCTAAAGTGTGATTAGTTGCTGTGTGCTGTGTGCAATTTACCTCATGATGTTCCTACTGTAAATACATTTGTTTATATAAAACTGCAAGTTCATATCAGCATCTCTGACTCCATTTGGACATCATCACCTAAATGCATTCTAGGAATCTATCTATGACAGGCCTGGGCATCATTAAATTCCCTCTGTTTTGCTGGTAGGTAATGAAGGTGAAGGTACTAGAACAGGTACACAATCAGCTGAGTGACCTCTTGGACAAGACCTTGGAAGAAGCAGCTCATTCCAGACCCCAGCAATTGAGTGTGGTCCCAGCAAAGAAGCAAAGCAGGTGGAAGAGGTTCCTCGCAATTGATTTTAGAACAGGGATGGGGAAAATGGAGTCAGCAGACACTGCTGGCTCAATGGCCTTTTTTTTTAAAAAAAAAAATTGATTTATATGCCACCCTTCTCCAGAGACTCAGGGCGGCTTACAATGCATTAAGCAATAGCCTTCATACTTTTGTATATTTATACAAAGTCAGCTTATTGCCCCCACAAACTGAGTCCTCAATTTACCTACCTTAGAAAGGATGGAAGGCTGAGTCAACCTTGAGCCTGGTGAGATTCGAATTTACAATAATTGCAGACCACTGGAGTTAATCACAATGCACTAGTCTGCTGAGCCACCAGGCCTTGAAACAGAGATGAGCACTACCTCCTATAGTCATCAATGACTGTGGAGTAAAATCCTCAGGGACTCTCACCTTTACCCCTCTTCCCAGAGGTGGGAAGGGTTTTGAGAGATATAATAAATATTACCTGCTTTGAAATCTTATCTTGCAGAGAGAAGGGTCAGCTACTGAAGAAGAAAGTCTTTGTCCCTCAACGGTCCTTGTTTGAGTAAGTAGGCCTGGCCATGATATGATAAGACTTAGACAGGGGGACAATGTGCAAAGTAGCCAGATCTCTAAGGCCTCAGACTCCAAAGGCCTCAGGTTCCAACTGATACTCCACTGTTGATGAAGAACAAGAGTTGGAAACAGCCCAATAAGGATGGAGCATGTTCCCCTAGCAACACAATCCTAAAACTCTTTGGCAGGTGCCGGGAGAGTATGAAAAGAATAGATCTGCGTTTGGGAAATAAAAAGAAGTATTTTTGAAAGGATTACCGTGTTTCCCCAAAAATAAGACATGTCCTGAAAATAAGGCCAAGCTTAATTTTTCGGGTGGGCCTAAATATACTCCCTCCCCCACAAAATAAGCCCCCTCTCTCACACACACATGTGCACACAGGTCCCTCACCCCCCACAACCCTCCCAAGGCAGCCACATCCCTGTGCCCCCCACCCCTTTCACTGCCCATGGCACTGAATGTAAGACCTCGAGCACCTGCTCTGGCTCCTGTACATAGTAGCGGCCCGCCCGCTCTCTCCCCCGTGCCCAGGCACCTGCGTAGCCTGCATTACCAAGTACCCGCCACAGCAGCCCCAGTGCAAGCATCCCCGCCCTGGAGCTTCTTTTGCAGGGCAGCTACCGGCAGCCAAGCTCAGCCACGGGTGAGGAGTGTTGACCATGGCTGGGGTGGCTGAGCTTTGTCTGTCATCTCTGCCCTCAGCGCTGCTGCCCGACATCTCACTGCCAGGCACCTGGAAAGAGTAAACTGGACCTGTGGCCTCGCTGCGCATGCTCCAGGAAGTCAGCGCTCGGGCAATCGGAGTGGAGAGGAGCAGGAGTGAAGATGAGGCCTCACCATTGAGTGGGAAGCACACTCCCAGGGTGGCTGCTGCCCTGACTCGGGTTTGGAAGCCGCAGAGGCAGAGTTTGGGGGAGAGAAAGAAAGACTTCTGCTGCTTCTGTTTTTGGCTGCATGCAAGGAAAGCAGCAGAAGTCTTTCTTTCTCTCCCCCAAACTCTGCCTCTGCAGCTTCCAAACCCCAGCCAGGGAAGTGGCTGCTCTGGGAGTGTGCTTCCCACTCTATGGTGACAGCTGGAGCTGGAGCCTGCAGGGAGACCTGGCCTAGGCCATGGTTTCCGCATGGGTGCTGGCAGCATTGGCTATGAGCTCAAGAACCTGGTGCTCACCGGTTTCACCCACATTAACTTGGTGAGGCCTGGGAAGCACATGAGCGGGGGGTGGGGACAGGGACTCACGCAGCTTGGTGCTCACGTTCTACACACACACACAGGAGGGGAGGGGCTTGATGGTGGCGCATTAAGGGAACCTCTCTCTGCCGGACTCCCAGATGTGAGTGTGCAGGCTACCCGGGCCTCATGCACCCACAAAATAAGAAGATCCCTGATAATAATGCCAAGCCCTTATTTTGGAGTTCAAAAGAAAATAAAACCCTGTCTTATTTTCAGGGAAACATGGTAGGTTGATTAGCTGGCTAGCACGATAGTACAAAGAGTTATTACAAGCATATTAGAGTCAGGCTGTTTGTAGTTTCAGCAGGAATGAGTTTCCTGCTTGGTCCAAGGCAGGTGTGAAATGCTACCAGTTTAGGTCGGTTTGCCCAAACCGGGAGTAAAATAGGTTACTGGTTCCCCGAACCCGTAGTAAAAATAGTAAAAAAAAAAAAAGTTCTGAAGATCAGCTGAGCGACCTGTGATGGTCTGAAGTTTTTTCTTTTTTTATTTTTTAAAGCATTTTTAACTACCAGTTCTGGAGAACCGGTAGTAAAAAATGCTTTAAAAGTTTTTTTTTTAAAGTTCCGACGATTGTGCATCACTCAGCTGTTCATCAGAACTTTTTTTTTTTACTTTTTAAGTATTTTATAGTATTGGTTTTCCAGAACCGGTACTTTAAAATGCTTTAAAAAGTTTTTTAAAAGATTCCCAAGCTCTTTGGGAAGCCATGTACAGCCAGCGAAACAGTAGCAAACTCGTTCAGATTTCACCATTGGTCCAAGGGCTCTATTGGGGTCATATGTTGAGGACTACCTATATATCATAAGAGATGGAACATTTTCCCCTCAGCCACTTGAATGTTATTTCTTTTGTTCAAGTGAAACTACAAGTTTTTGCACAGAAGACCAAATAAAAATCTTTGGGTCCCACGTCTTGTCCAATGATCTCCATCTGCCCATCTCTCCCAACATCTATTACTTACTTGCTGGCAACTTGTCTCTCTTTTACAGCACGTTGCTGGAGGTGGAACATTTCCGCACAATCCATCACATATTTGTGGCCATGCTCTGTATCTTTGTCCTCAAACAAATCATTGTGGATTCCATTGATGAAGGACGGTATGATTCAGGAAAGGGGGCGGGGTAGAAGGCCTGTCCTCTGATGTATGCTAGTTTTGGGGATATGATGCTATTTGTTTTGTGCTAAGGGACATAGTAATAATCCTAAAAATATATTTACCTAATCTGTGAATTTAGATTCCATCCAAAGTTTAATAACCAGGGACCCCTGCCGAGTCCTTGGGCCCCTGCAGGGAACTTGATCCAGCTGCATCTCCTCTCATTTGTCAATGTTCATCTGCTAGCTAAAAAGAAAATGCAATTTGTTTTTCTACTTGTCTTTGTGCTCCTGTTGAGCAGTAACACTTGGGACCCTCCTATCCCCGCCTAGAGACTTAGCCTAAGTGCAGAGTGCCTCCTTTGGTGCCACCTTTGCTAGGCATCCAAACACTCTTCTCTATGCTAGTAGTCTACTTATGCAGTTCACTTCTTCTACCCTCCTTCTGGGATATGCAAAAGTCCAAACCATCATGTGATGGAGGCAGAGAGATATCACAGGTGAAATTCAGCCGGTTCTAACCAGTTCACCTGAAACATTAGTAAATTGCTTAGGCAGTTCAGAGAACCAGTTAAAAATAAAGTGCAAGAGAGGTTTCTCTCTCCCTCTCTCTCTCCCTCCCTTCAGTTAATAGCTCCACTTAACAATAGCAGCTGGAATGCAGCTGATACACGCTGAATCAAGTCAATAAATAACAAAAATTTACAGGATTAGGGCAGGGAAACCCATCAATCACCCATCTAGAGATGGGATTAACCTCTTCCTTCAGGAAGAAGGACAAGATTACAAACATTTTCATTATAAAGAGTATTAAGTAACACTTCTGTGATCAGCTGATACTCCATGGAGTTTCCATAGACCTTTTATAACTGCTGCAGTATTGGCTACTTCTTGTTTCTTCTTCTTCCTGGGGGAAAAGATACAGGAGTGGACAATGATGCCGTTTGATCATACAGGCCGTGAATTTAATGCATGTGTGGTCCAGCCAGTTGTATTGCTTCTGCTGTGAAGCACTTAATTTAGAACATAGAGAATATAGAATAATAGAGTTGGCTTTTGGCAGCACACCCAGGCTTTCAATTAGCCTGAGCAGCTGCTCTTAGTTTCCCTCCCTGCAGTCTGGGGAAAAGAAAAACATCAGGATCCAACCTGGGTCGGTCACCACAAGCTTTCAGACTCGTGATGGAGCCCATCCTCAGGGAACTTCTCTCTCACCAGAACATATGAGCGAGATGCCACCCTAAGAGAATTTATAGCAGCATTAGACTCTATATTCAACAGATCAGAGATAGAAATTTCACCTTGAATTTTCAAAACGGAAGATTTATATGGGATAAATAAATGTGTTATACAATAACCCAAGCTCCACCTGAGCTGTAGACCAGCAGAGTAGAAAGCTCAGGGAGATGTACCCAAAAAGGATTAGACATTATTCTGACAGGAATGTTGAGTAATGTTCCTAATATAACAGACCCCTCAAATACCTCGCAGTCCTCTATTCCTGACCCATTTAAATTGTGCTGGGGATATTTTTGTGGGTCCAATATTTAAGGATGAGCAATAGTTGAAATTATGAAGGTTATGAAAGAAAGATTATGAAACAAAACAAGATTATGGACAAAATGAGGGGGACTGATTGTAACTTTTTTAGTTGGAAGTGGGTTTTCCTAACTCTGTTCTGACTATTTTGAAGAGTTCATGGGAACTTTCATGAGTTTACCTTCTCAAAATAGCAGGACCCGTCCCCTTCACTTTTCAGCAGTTATGCCACTGAATATTGGGGCTGCCCCAGAGAAATTGCTTATTAAATTTGAAACATCCTTATCTTTTGGGCAGCATCCTTAGAGCTCTTTTTCTTCTTTGTCTTCCACAGTCTTGTTTTGGATTTCGAGCTCTTTATCATTGGCTTTCGGCAGCTGCCCACAGCACTCTTTGCCTGGCTCTGCATGTTCCTCTACACCTTATTTGTGCCCTACCAGGCCCTGCAAATATGGTCAGGCTGCTTGAAGATGACCAGGTTCCCCAACCTCTTGACGGTCACCTTGGTGTTGCTGGTGCTGCTCTGCCATGCTGCAGTGCTGGGCTTCTTCCCCGTCTATATTGCTGTCTATTGTAACTTGGGAATTGCCTCCCGTAAAATTGTCCTCATGGAGCAGGTATGACACTGGGGCAGCACAAAGAAAATGGGTATAGGGGAAAGGTGTTACTTCCATAGACAGGCTAGCTATTTATTTATTTATTTATTTATTTATTTGTTTGTTTGTTTGTTCATTCATTCATTCATTCATTCATTCATTCATTTATTTATTACATGTATTTATATGCCGCCCTACTCCCGAAGGACTCAGGGCGGCGAACTCATATATTTGCCATTGTACAGAGAAGAAATGCCAACCTCACTCCAGGTTTAAGGCAGCTTTCTCCTATCTGGTGTCCTCTAAATGGTCTGGACAAACCCCAAATAGAGTCATTAAGAGTAGGCCAGGTTAAAGATATATACTTCACTATACATTGCCCTGAAGAAGATATACAGTACATTTTTAAAAATTTTGTGGCAGAAGTTATGGTCCTTAGCAGCCATTGTCATGTATGCATCATATATAAATGCTTACAATAGCATTTGCCATGGCCTCAAATATATGTTCTTCTTGCAAGCTGGAAAATAAGCAGATTTCATCCAATCAAGAAGTTGAGCAGAAAGATCAGCAGGCAGTATAGTGGACAGTTAGCCAAGTGAGTAAGCAAGGGACATTTCTGTCTGAAAAGTCTAGACAGACAGTCTGGAGCACCATGAATCCACCATGGGAACATTTGAGACTTCTTGGATCACCCCATCCTGCTGAGCTATGGGTGCAATTCATTTCTTTGAATATCCACAAGGATGGTACCAAAGGCAGGTAAGTGGAATAGGAGAATACTAAAGTCTTCTGCAAGGATATCTACAACATGACTCAACATCATGCTGTTTCCTTGCTCATTTCCCTCTCTGGCATAGATCCGGTTCCTGATGAAAAGCTACTCATTTCTGCGAGAATCGATGCCGCCTTTTCTCCATGCCAGGGACCAAGTTGGTGAGTTTGACTAAGAGGCTCTTAGTGATTATTGTGATGGCTATAAGTCACCCCATAGTCCCGAAACTGATTTTCCACCGATGCAGCATCTTAGTTGTAGCATAAAATAGTCATGCAACCATTGGCTTCAACATGCTAATTGCTATCACAGACTTTCTCGACCTATGAAACTGTTGAATTAGACTTTCCATTTGCCTGTCAGTGATTGGATACGGTAGTAGATTTTAAGTATAACAAAATAATGAGAAAGCTTATATGGATGCAAAGAAAAGGATCAAGAATTATTTTTCCATATCCCTCATCAAATTACAATTTCTCCTATTTGCCAGACTTCGTTTTTCATGAAGAGTTGCAGAACATGGGTAATTTATTTATTGATCTATTTATTTATCTTTCTTATCAGAATACAAAGCAACTCAAAAAAAAAAATCTGACATGTAGTGTAAGATATTATTGATTGCATTTTTTTGTTATGCATATCCTTGTGAACATGTGGAATAGAAGTGTTCCTTGTTTGTTGCTTTTGTATACCAATGGAGACAGGTTTTCAGAAAGCTGAATTCTGCATCCTGTATCACACATTAACTACAGCAGATTTTGCAGCTATTTTTTGTACGTAAGAATCTTAATGAGCAGAGCCATGATAACGCAGTGGTGAGAATCCAGTATTGCAGGCTAATTCTGCTGAATGCTAGATGTTCGATTCCTACCAGCTCAAGCTTGACCTTCTAACCTTACAAGGTCAATAAAATGAGGACCAAGATTGTTGGGGGCAATATGCTTGACTCTGTAAATCATTTAGAGAGGGCTGTAAAGAACTGTGAAATGATATATAAGTATAAGTACTATTGCTACTGTTATCATCACATAAACATAAAGCTCTGCATTCTTCCTGCTGGAACAGTATGCAGAGAGAAGATGCCTGCACTTGAGTATCATGTGTCCTCCAGGTCAACGATTTCTTCAGTGTACAATACAAATTGCTGTCTCTGTACTTGTCCCTGTGTACTTCCAACTGTTCCTTTGCTTCTCCCCCCCCCCCGCTCCAGAGAAGATAAGCCCTCCTGAATTCTCAACCTACTTGTATTTTCTCTTCTGCCCTACTTTGATCTACAGAAAGAGCTATCCAAGGTAAATCCTTGCATATCGTCCTTGTTTTTGTATACCCTCCCCCGGTTTCTCAGCTCTATCAGAAAAAGGGTGGGCAAAACAGGCTTTTGGATCTACGGCCCATGCCCCCAGAGCAATGGTATAACCTGAGAAAAGGGAAAACTCTCTTATCATATCTCAACCTTATCCCTGCTCCTTTCCTTATAGAGATCCATACATCCGCTGGAATTATGTCATCCAAAAACTGGTTGAGGTGAGAGAAACACATTGAGTTTCCATTGGCTGGTTGGTCTTATCTGGTCTGCCTATGAATTAGAAGTGAGCTTGGAGACTACTGGATTTTCCCTTGAGACTGAGCTGATCTGGAAACCCTAAGGGGTCTTAGCTGGCCAACGTAGTAAATAGCAGCAATTGTTTAAGAAGCCCTGAGTGACCAAAGGCCACCATTTAAATTTCCCAAAGTTCTCTAGCCTTGAGTGAATGAGTTATAATATTTGTCCTGAGTCATCTTTGATGCAAAAAAAAGTTCATTTTCCTAAGAGACGTTCAATTTAAAACTTCAGACACAACGTACATATTTTCAAATATCTCGCACAAGAAAACAAAAGAAAAAAGGGGGATGGAACTTAGAACCACTCAGGAAGTGAGTGGTGCAGAAATCTATGATAGATTGACTACTGAACAGAAGAGGAGCTGGTGTTGGAGAATAGCATTTGGGCATTGTATTAAAATGGCAGCCAAATCCAGCTTCTGAGATCATAGACCAGAAGAAAGTTGTTCTTTAGACATAACTGAGAGCTAGTAACCAGTATGCTTTGCCAGATGTCAGTAGATCACTAAGGTAGAGTTTTTTTCTCTCTGTCCCACAGTTTCTGGCGAGTGTATATTTTATGAATTTCCTTCTGAAATGCTACTTCATCCCCAACTTCAGGAACATGCATAAACAGCCCTTCACCATCAAAATCCTGCTGCTCTGCATCTTTGATTCAGTAGTACCCGGTACGTGGAAACAATTATGATTTCATATTCCTGTAATAGGATTATGCGATCAGGCTGATTTGTAACATTTTAGAAAAAGTGAAGAGAGACGTACTACAAGTAGTTCTCAACATACAACCATTTATTTAGGGTCAAAGTTATAACAGCACTGAAAAAAGTGACTTATAAATGTTTTTCACACTTACCGTATTTCTCAGAGTATAAGACGCACCTTAGGTTTTGAGGAGAAAAATAAGAAAAAAGCTGATTGGCAGGTGGATCAGCCTCTTGGAATACCCCCAATCAGCTGTTCCCAGAAGTGAATTTTAGCAACAGGTTCCTTGGTTATGAGCTCTGTGCCTTGCTTTTTTTTTTTGCTTCTGAAACTCTGTTTGGGGGCTTCTTTTCTGAAGCTTCGTTTCTGATGCTTTTTCCAGCCTTCTCCAGTTTGAGAAGCTGGGCAGGGCTACATTTGGAGTATAAGACACACCCAGATTTTCACCCTCTTTTTTGGGGGAAAAATATCCTATACTCGGAAAAATATGGTATGACTGTTGCAGCATCCTCATGCTCAAGTGATCAAACTACATCACTGTATGATGCAGTGATGGCGGTAGCGGACCGACTTGCGGTGGCCTCTTCCCCTTTACCTGAGTCAGCGATGGCTGGGGTGGTGGCGGGGCGGTGGTGGTGGCGGTTGGTCACTCAGTGGCCTCCCCCAGGCCCTGGACTTCTCTGGGACTTCTCTGGACTTCCTGGGGACCCCTGAAGACCCTGGACCATGGTGGGAGCCCTGATGGAGGCGGCGGTGGCAGCAGTGGCGGCGGCAGTGGTGGCGGTGGCAGTATGTCGGCTATTGCTGGATGAGGGTGGGGATGACGGGGCAGCCGCTGGTGACTACCGGCAGTCGCGTCTGCAGGAGATTTGTGGCTTCATCTGCTGGCTGCTGGCTTGCTGGTTCCTTCTGCTGGCTGCTGGCCTACATTCTAGAACTGCCTGGACCTAGCAGGGGTTTGGCCTATTTGGATGGCTTACACCTGGAGTGTTCCGGAGGCCCGATTGAGATCTGGGGCTGCAGTCTGGGGGTGTGAGTGACCAAATATTGGAAGTTCTGAGGAGACTGAGACGTTGGTGAGTGGCCGAGGGCTGGTTTTGGGCCGTTCCCCCTCCCTCTCCCCTTCCTTTTTGGCCAGTTTATAGGCCTTAATGTGGTCACCACCCCCGCCTTGCTTGTTTTTGCACTGCAAGTATCTCCTTTGTGTTCTATCTGCCCTCTCCTGGGCTTATTATCTACTCTGCCTCCATGGATTGGCCTATTCCAGCTGTGCTCCTTGATTGTCTGGGGAATGGACAACTATGTCATGGGTCCTGAGGGAATCCGGTTTTTCTACTGCCATCTCACCATCAGAGGAGATAAACTATTGAACTTCCCACAGCCATTTCCATCTTGGCTAGCCACTGTGAGAGGGGGGCGTAGGTATGTATCCTCTGAGTGTGTCGAGATGGCTCGAGACTCCTTCCACTGTCGTGAGAGGACAGTGGAATCCAGCTACCCACTCCGAGTGTCTGATTCCCTATTTCAAGACTGATTAGAACATCTTATGAAATCCAGCCAGATGTCATCTCCATCTTCTTGGCTTTTTGGATGTAATCAGTGGCCAAGCTTCTTGCATTCCAAGATTCCCTCTTCTCGCAGGCTTGGCCCTCCACACTATCGAGGGCCTACCTTGATGACAGGTTTTGGAACCCCGAGAGGTGGCATGCGGCAAAGAAGAGAGTGAGAGGTTTTTCAGCAAGTGTTTGTGTAAAGTTTTTAAGGGGTTTGGGGAAGGGGTCGGAGGGACCTGGGGGGGTCCATATAACCTCAGAGTAGTGGAGTAAGTCTGATGCTCATGGCAGGAGGAAAGGGGATGGGAGTCTAGCCGGGGTGCCGGGGACTGAAGTGAAGGGCTATTCAATCAGTACGGTGGGTAGGAGGGGCAGATATGGTGGGCGTAGGAGGCCGCATCGTGTTTCGGGAATGCACACTCGCTGTTTGTGAGCAATGGCACACTCTGACCCCCAATATGCTTCTTGTTCTCCGGGTTGCACAGAGTCTTCGGCTGATGTTATGCAATGTCAGGTCTGCGGTGAATAATGCCCCCCTCATTCATGACCTTGTTCAGGAGGGGGGTGCAGACCTGGCAGGGATTATGGAGACCTGTTGGGCCAGGAGGAGGGGGTTCCCTTCACTGAAATGTGCCCACCTGGCTTCCATGCATTTCATCAAACAAGGGCTCAGGGGAGAGGTGGGGGTGGGTAGCAGCGATTATTAAAGAAAGTCTTTGTCCGAGGGAGGCCACTGTTCCTCAGATAGCGGGATGTGAGTCCCTCCTTGTGAAGTGGGGCCATGGGGTGCAGATAGGTTTGCTGACTGCATACCTGGCTCCCTGCTATGTAGCGGCAGCCCTGCCTGAGCTGTTCAACGTAATAGCCAGGGTGGCTGTGGATATCCCCAGACTTATGGTCATGGGGGATTTCAACTTGCCATCTATCGGTGAAACATCAGAGACAGCCCGGGAGTTCATGGCTTCCATGGTGGCCATGGACCTGATCCAGTTAGTTCAAGGCCTCACCCACACGGGGGGACATACTCTGGACTTGATTTTTATCTCTGGTCAGTGGTTGAATGATCTAGAAATAGGGGACTTAGTCATCAATCCCTTGTCATGGACAGATCATTCGCTCCTTCAGTTAGACTTTCGAGCTGCTTCCCTTCGCCGCAGGAGACAGAAGTGCTTAGGTGATTCCATCCCAGGCGCCTGATGGACCCGGAGAGGTTCCTGATGGAGCTTGGGCCATTTCCAGAGACTCTGGCTCATGACTTGACCGAAGAATTGGTGGCTGCCTGGGAGAGGGTGGCCGCTGGAACTTTGGACCATGTTGTGCCTTTGCGGCCTCTGGCCGCTGATCTCAATTAGCTCCCTGGTTCTCCGAGGAGCTGAGAGAGATGAAGTGCCGGAAAAGATGCCTAGAGAGCGATTAGAAGGCCAGCTGCTCCGAATCTGACCAGACACAGGTGAGGTCTCATATCAAGACCTACCTTGTGGCGATAAGAGTGGCAAAAACTAACTATTTTTTTGCTCTTATTGCATCTGCAGAGAACTGCCCAGCCGCCCTGTTCATGGTGACCTGCTCTCTACTCCATATGGGAGTGCGGGATGATCCCTTGCAGGATAGGGCTTAGATTCGGGAAGGCTTGGACTCCGATTGGGTAGGTTCAGATGGGATGATGGAGATGGATCTTGAGAGTGTTATCTGGGAGGAGTTTGACCCTGTGGCTCGTGAGGACATGGACAGGATTCTGGGTAGGCTTAATGCTGCCACATGTTTATTGGACCCATGTCCCTCCTAGTTGGTGCTGGCCTCCTGGGAGATTACACGAGGCTGGCTTCAGGGGATTATTAATGCTTCTTTGGGTGAGGGTGTCTTCCCTGCCACCCTGAAAGAGGCGGTGGTGAGGCCCCTCCTCAAGAAGCCTTCCCTGGACCCGGCTATGTTAGTGAATTATCATCCGGTCTCCATTCTCCGCTTTGTGGTGAAAGTTGTTGAGAGTGTGGTGGCACGACAACTTCCTCAGTACCTGGATGAAGCTGTCTATCTAGATCCATACCAGTCAGGCTTCAGGACGGGATACAACATGGAAACGGCATTGGTTGCATTCGTGGATGATCTCTGGAGGGCTCAGGACAGGGGATGTTCCTCTGTCCTGGTCCTTTTAGATCTCTCAGTGGCTTTTGATACCATTGACCATGGTATCATGCTGCGTTAGCTGGGGGAGTTGGGAGTGGGGGGCACCATGATGTGGTGGTTCTCCTCCTTCCTCTCTGACCGTACGCAGTCTGTGTTGGCAGGGGGGCAGAGGTCGACCTCAAGATGCCTCACTTGTGGGGTGCCACGAGGGTTGGTCCTCTTGCCCCTCCTGTTCAACATTTATGTGAAGCTGCTGGGCGAGATCATCCATAGTTTTGGGGTTAAGTGTCACCAGTATGCTGATGATACGCAGCTGTACATTTCCACCCCGGACCACCCCAATGATGCCCTTGATGTGATGTCCTGATGTCTGGAGGCCGTGTGGATCTGAATGGGGAGAAACAGGCTCAGACTCTACCCCTCCAAGACTGAGTGGCTATGGTTCCCAGTGCCCGGGTATAGCCAGCTGGTTCCATCACTGGCTATTGGGGGTGAGAACTTGGCCCCCTCAGAGAGGGCTCGCAACTTGGGTGTCCTCCTGGATACACGGCTGTCTTAAGAAGACCATATAATGGCTGTGGCCAGGGGGCCTTTTATCAGGTTCGCCTGATCCACCAGTTGCGTCCCTTTCTGGACCGGGATGCCCTGCGCATGGTCACTCATGCCCTCATCACTTCCCATCTACTGTAATGCTCTCTACATGGGGCTCCCCTTGAAGAGCACTCGGAGGCTCCAACTGATCCAGAATGCGGCCGCGTGGGTGATTATTGGGGCAACATGTCACACCCACATAACACCTCTCCTGCGCGAGCTGCACTGGCTCCCGGTGGTCTTCTGGGTGTAATTCAAAGTGTTGGTGACCACCTTTAAAGCGCTCCATGGCTTAGGACCTGGTTATTTACAAGACCACCTGCTGCTGATAGCCTCCCATCGGCCGGTACACTCCCACAGAGAGAGGGCCTCCTCAGGGTGCTGTCGGTCAAATTATGTCGACTGGTGACCCCCAGGGGGAGAGCCTTCTCTGGGGGGCCCCTGCCCTTTGGAACGAATTGCCCCTGGATATACATAGGATCCTTGACCTTTGTGCCTTTTGCTGAGCCCTGAAGACCTTATTATTTTGGCAAGCTGGTCTGATGGTATGAGAATTTTAATGGGTTCTTAACTTTGGGGGTTTTTTTACTATTTGGCCATACTATTGAATCACTTTTAAACTGTTTTAACTTTTGTATCAATGTTTTTTATTATTGGCTGTACACCACCCTGAGTCCTTTGGGAGAAGGGCGGTATAGAAGTTAGTTAGATAAATAAATAAATAAATAAATAAATAAATAAATAAATAAATAAATAAATAAATAAATAAATAAATAAATAAATAAATAAATAAATAAATAAATAAATGCATGCCATAAATACTGGCATGTATTTATTGTGGTTGCAGTGTTCCGGGATTACCTTTTGCATCCTTCTGACCAGCAAAATCAATAGGGAATCCAGATTCACTTAACCACTAGGTTACTAACTTAATAACTGCAGGGATTCACTTAACAACTGGCAGGAAAAGTCATAAAATGGGGCAAAACTCACTTAACTGTCTCACTTAGCAACCAAAATTTTGGGCTCAATTATGATCGTAAGTCGAGGACTATGCGTAGCAGCTAAGTGATACATTGTAAGCCATCCAGAATTGCTTTCTGTAGCAAGATAAGCAGCATATAAATTTAATAAATAGTTACCTCATTTCACAACCATATATATATATATATATATATATATATATATATATATATATATGATTTTGGACTATATGTAACATCCACATCTTTTACCTGAATTATTCTCCAACTGCTGTGCTCTATGGCCATTTGAACATTGTCCTGTTCAAATTGGCAAAGTCCATCATCTTTCCTTGCAATAAGGGCAGGGGTGAAATCCAGCAGGTTCTAACAGGTTTTGGAGAACCAGTAGCGGAAATGTTGAGTAGTTCAGAGAACCAGCAAATACCATCTTTGGCTGGCCCCAGAGTGGGGAGGCAATGGAGATTTTGCAGTATCCTTCCCCTGGAGTGGAGGGGGGGAATGGAGATTTTGCAATATCCTTCCCCTGCCATGCCCACCTAAGCCACGGCCACAGATCCGATAGGGAAAAAAATTTGGATTTCACCCCTGAATAAGGGGTATGCAAAAATCCTGTATACATGAGATAAAGCTGGAGAATATGGTGCTGCTCATAAAATTTTACTTGCCAAAAATGTTACTTTTACTTCTAAATGGAAATTTGTAGTCCTGGTTGCAAAGATATGTTTTGCATTGTGGGTGGTAAAATCTGGTCTGGTTCTTATTCCAAGCTGGGAGAAAGATGCAGGAGAAATGAACTGAAGGCAGCTGTAGTTGGAAAGGAGGTCTGCATTTATTTGGTAGCCAGAAACAACAGTAACAGCAGCATGTCTCTGATGTGGCTGACAAATTGGGGTTGAGAGTAGATAAGCTTTTATACAATTCGGGGGGCTTTCTGATTGAGATGCCTGTTCATGCCCTTAAATATTTTAATTTAATTTTATTTATTTTAGGAAATTTATATCGCTGCCTATTCCACATGGCAACTCAAGGCGGAATATAAAACCTCATATATAAAATAATAAAACTAATAAATGAGAATAATCATATAATAAAATAATGCAATAAAATAAAATAACCCCCCACCCCAGCGGCAACACATCACACGAGCCATTTAATGGGCTCCATCCTGCTCTGTGTTCCCCAGGCCCACTGGAAGAATCAGTTTCTTCTGGAAGAGTGTTAGAGTGGGGGCCATTCTTATCTCTGGGCGAATGATGTTACAGAAACAGAGAGCCACCACAGAGAAGGGCCTTCTTCTGGGTCATAGCAGGTGTATCTCCCTAGGCTAGGGAATGGGACCCGCAACATTCCTTGCTTTCCCGCTCTGCTGGGTTGGGTAGATGTGACCGGTAAGAGACAGTCCCTCAGATAATCTGGTCCCAAGGCAGATGAAGGGCTTTAAATGTGACAATCAGCACCTTGAATTGCACCTGGAAGCAAATCAGCAACCAATGCAGCTCCCACATGAGAGTTGATACATGTGTACACTGAGGTCTGCATAAAGTCATGCAGGCTGCTGCATTTTGCACCAGCTAGAGCTTCCGGATGCTCTTCAAGGGCAGCACCACGTAGAGCGTGTTGCAATAGCCAAGACAGGAAGTGACTAGAGCATGAGTGACCGTGAGTAGAGATTATCTTAATGGCTGTTGCCAGATTTCTATGGTGTCATGTAGGGGTCATGACTGGTTCTATAGGCAGAAGGGGAAATGCAATACCCAGGTGTTTTGTTCGTTTGAGGCAATTTTGTCAGTTTTGGCTCCTTGCCTATAGTGCTGCTTATTTGGAGCTGTTTACTTCCCTTTGTTTATGAATAGAGGGCCTGGCTTTATGAATGGATACAAAATTCACAAAGCCTAGCCCCATGCTGGCGAACCTATGGCATACATGTCACAGATGGCACGTGAGCCATCTGTGACCAGCACCAGCCCAGCACCACCGTGCATGTGTGCGCGCCTCCCACCGGCTAGCTGATTTTTGAGTCTCTGGCACACATGTGCAGGGAGCG
The DNA here is from genome assembly GCA_030761175.1 of Masticophis lateralis. Lineage (NCBI taxonomy): Eukaryota > Metazoa > Chordata > Lepidosauria > Squamata > Colubridae > Masticophis > Masticophis lateralis. The sequence continues at coordinate 149,345,803 of JAUDYJ010000002.1, forward strand.
GGGGGCATGCAGGACATGTACAGGCAGGCGCAGCGCAGGCATGTGTGGTCAGAGGGAGTCAAGTGTGCATTGCATTATGGGTTATAAGTGCAGGGAGGTCCACTAAGCCCAACATGGGGTGTGGAGGGGGGAGCGGTGGACTCCCCCCACACACACAGCCCATTTTTGTTCCCAGGAGGTTGCAGGGAGGCCTAATAGGCAGTATACCTTGAGAAGCCTCTGACATCTCCTGGCCTGCTAGGGTTTTTTTTGATATTGGCCATTCCTTGGGTCGAATGTCCAGGGAAGGGCCTACTGATGGAACTGGCAGGGCTTCCAGGATGGCAGCCTCCACTTGGTCCATGGACTCTGCTGAGCCTGCAGCCTCCAGACCCGGCTGCATTCCCTCAGCCATGCTGACAAAGGTAGCCCTGACTTCCTGTCAGTCAAGAAAAGAAAACTCCACAAAACTCAGTCCTGAGTTGTAGTGTAGCTGCATCAGATGCCAAAGCATGCCCAGCATGCAGGCACCCATCCCACCTCTCAGCTATTCCTGCTCCCCAGCACTCAGCTGTGGCTCCTGGTTCTCAGCTGATCCTGCCAATTGACATCCGCAGTGGTGGCAGTGGTGGCCAGGCCTGGCCTAGCCAGAACCCAGTTCGTGTCTGCAATGAAGCTGAGGTCCACAAGCATAGGGCGTGGTGGGTGTAGCACTGCCTCAGAGTCTTCCGGTCCCCGCTGGAACTGCCCCAGTGGAACTGCCCCGGTGTCACCTTTTGCCGCTGGAGTGGCAGCCCCATGCCGCCACGCGCGCCGGGGCTGACATGAGGCCAAAAAGGGGCATGGGGGACAGTGTGATCTCTGCATGGCCCATTTTTGCTCCCAGGAGGCTGCAAGGAGGCCTACTAAGCTCAAAATAGGGTGTGGGGGGAGTGCAGGGGGGTCACACACACATGCACAGGGGGTCGGGGCACAGGGGGTCGCGTGCGCATTGCATTATGGATGCAGGTGCACGAGAGAGAGCTTTTGGCACATGACAACAAAAAGGTTAGCCGTCACTGGGCTAGCCTCTTCAGGCTTCTGCTTGAGGGTGTTTTCCTATAGCAGAAAGACTGGCGGATGCTTTCTGCCTTTATTAAGGAGATTATTTTTCCTTTAGGGGAAATATTCTATTCTACCTCTTTTAATATTCTGTAGAAAATTTTGTTCTGGGGAGGTAGGACTTCCCACGGTATTTTCATAATATATATATATATATATATATATCGCTTTATATATATAAATATAAAGCGATTGTGCAATTCATCTATTCCGATCACAGAATTGTAAATATATTGCTTTATTTTATTTTATTTTAATTTAATTTATAAACTTTATTAACAAATAATACACAGAAAAAAATACAACACATATAACAAAACATAACATTATACACTAAACATTTATAAATGATTTATCATTTGAAGCATTAGTTTCGTGGAAATCTTCCATTAATATAATTACACATGTTCCCTTAATTCTTAATCTAATAATTTCATATTACCTCTTTACCCTCTCTTCTGATCTGTCTCTAAGACAACTACTTTAATATTCTATATACAGTCTTAACTTTCTAGATTCTTCACATGTGGGAGGGTGGATATATACACAAATGTACTTTGGTACTATATAGTTTCTAACTATGTTTCTTCTGTCACCACCCTACGCCATTGATACCATTTATTCCAAACTATGTAAAATTCAGTATCTTCTTTTTCCTTTAATTCTTTCATCAATCTATCCATCTCTGCACATTGTGTAATTTTGTCTATAATTTCTTCATCTGTAGGGTTTTTTCCAATTTCCAATTTTTAGCATAAATTATCCTTGCTGCCGTTAGTATATGTATTAACAAATACTTTATTTCTTTCGAATAAGGTTTTGTAAAAATTCCTAATAAAAAAAATTCAGGTCTCTTATCAATTTGTACTTTAGTAATTTGTTCTAGCCATCTTTTAATGGTTGACCAGAATTTCTTCGCGGCCGGGCATGTCCACCATAGGTGGTAGAAAGTTCCTAGTGGATTTTTGCATTTCCAACATGCCGAACTGTTTTTTGGATTTATTTTAGCCAATCTAGTTGGAGACATGTGCCACCTATAAAACATCTTTAGCTGGTTCTCCTTGTATGCCACCGCCAGAGTAGTTTTTATGTTCGTTTGCCAAAATTCTTCCCATCTATCTAATTCAACTGAGTACTTGAAATTTTGCATCCATTGAATCATTGTATGTTTAACTGTTTCATCCTCCATCTTGTACCTTAACTGTAAATATATTGCTTTAGGTTTTTGTGGGGGGGATAATTATAAATATATAATTTTAGCAGTGCATCTGCATTTCAGATTCTTTGATTATTTGACTGCAGCCTATTATCTGCCTCTGAAAAAGAATGATTTATATTAAACCAATCCTCTTTCCTTGTAAAAATGTGAAGCTATCTTCCCTCTGTGCCCAGCTAAAATCATTCATAGGTGTTTACTGAATTATGGAGCGGAGTGATGCCTCAGTTCAAACTACGCTGGCTGGCTGCCTGCCTGCCTCTTGATACTCTGCACACATGTTGGGAACAAGACCAGTTGGGTATAATGGTAAAACTGCTGGCCTTGTAACCAGTTTATAGTGAGTTCTAGGCCTGCCTTAAGAAGCATGAAAGGTGGCTGGGGGACTTTGGGCCGGTCAATTCCTCTCATCCCAATCCACATCACAGGATTGTTGCAAAGAAAGTAGGAGGCTGAATATTGTGTATGCTTTCCATCTTGACTTATACATTCAAAAGGTGAATAAAAATGTAACAATAATAACAACACTTGTCTGCAAGCAAAAACTGGTAAGAGCACAAAATAGACAGTAGAAAATGAAGAGATTAATCTGCACTGACATTTTAGAACTAAAATAAACAAGCACCTGCCACATAACAGTTTATGTTAACAATTATCAATAAGACAAAATTCACGAATGAAGGTGCATATATGTGTCCCAGGATAATATTGAAGGATCCAATTTGGGTCACTCACCAGGACCAGAAGTTTTGTCTCCAGGGCTTTTGGACTCCTGCTGGAGCCCATCTTCAGGGCACTTTTCTCCAGCCTAGGCTAGAGTCCAAAAACTCAGAAGACAAAACCTCTGGTCCCAGTGACTGACTCAGATTGGCTCCTTCAACAAAAAAGTTTGGATAGTAGACATTATAGTACCTGGAAACAGCAGAAGTAAAGAGAAAAAAAGTGCAGAAAAATATAAAGATATGCAAACAGAACAATTGTAGCCAAAGAAAGCAAAGAGAGTGCTCATAATAATAAGTGCCATGGGTGCAATCCCAAAACATCTGTTGCCCTACTTCAGCACCATCAACATTGACAAACCACTATCAGTTAATTGCAAAAGGCAGCTTTGCTTGGACCAACCATGACCTGGATGATTAAGAATCTCAACAGATATTCCACTAGGATACTAACCTAAAAGTCTAACCTAAAAGTCTAATATGATTTGCAATTGTCTGTCTTAAATTTGTAACAATAATTGAGCTTTTAATCTCTGGGAGGAATTGATATATTTCTTTACCTCTCTCATTCAGGGACAACTTCGCTATGCGTGATCGCCTATTTCTTACTGGACTGCTGGCAAAACTTATTTGCTGAGATCCTGCGCTTTGCAGACCGTTCTTTCTACAAGGTGATAACAAGGGATGGGGGAACTTGCAAGAAAGATATGGGAAGTCTGGATTTCATTGGCCATGAAGAACAGTTTGAAAAACTTTGCACAGAGTTCTGAGAGGTGATGGCTCTGAAAGAGAAGCAAATTTCAACTTGCTAAAACAACTGTACTGAAGAAGCTGACACTGCAGTATCTGATTAACTGAAATCAAAGTAATAAATACACATAATAAATAGCAACTTGTTGCAGTTACAACTTGATGATAAAGTAAAGTTATGATCAAATCTCATATTTACAACCTCTGCAGGTCTGTAAAGGAAAACGAAGTAGAACTAAGATTGCAAGCATTGTTTTTTCCATATTAATTGTTTTTTTATAACAAAAAGTTTTATCTTTTATTCAAACATCCAAAGAATACAAAATCAATTATTATGCATCATTTTATCCCCACCCAACCTCCACTTCCCAATTCCCCTCCACCCCGACTTCCCAGAGCAAAAGCAGGATAGAAAATTTAACAAACATAAGCTAAAGTAAGCTAACTACTGCAGAATTCAAAACTCTCTTACACTCGTTAACTCCCCTTTTTAAAAATTATACTTCAACCTCCCTTTAATAGAGTCTCTTATTCTTGGGGGGGGGGGGTAGGGGAGGGAGGGGTTAGGGGAGGGGGGAAATGGGGAAAAATTTGTATTTGTAAAACTCTTTTAATAAAAAAAATAGATTCTCTTATAGCATTTCACATTTGTAAAAGAAAAAAACCTATAATTTTAATTTAAACATTTTAAAATGTCTTAATACATTAACAAAATATTCTTTCAAAACTTTCAAAGAGTTATCCATTAAATTTTAAATTAACCACCTTTAAACTTCGATACTTTGAAACTACCATAAAGTTCAAGTTATCCAACTTTAGTTAAACCTTTTCATTCTCTTATCACTTTTAAATTAGCCATCTTTAAATTTCAATACTTTAAAACTACAATAAAGTTATCCAACTTTAGTTAAACTTTTTAACATAAAAAAAAATCAAATATCAATCATTCATTTTTAGCTAAGAATTTTTGCTTCAGTAAAACATTCCTCAAAATATAAAACTCAAGAGAAAGAGAAAAAAAAATTATCCCTTAGGTCAAATCTAAAACTAAATATAATGAAACACTTCCTTTATTTCTTTATCTTAAGATAAGGTTGAAAAATACTAATTTCAATAAGTAATAAGTAAATTTATTGTAAAAATCCTCCCTAAAAAGAATTTTTTTTTAATCTAGCAGTCTTTCTTTCTTTCTATATTTTTTCCGGTCCTTCACCAATAATATTCCCTTCTTCAGAGTTACTTCTCCCCCTACTTTTATTTTCAAAAATTTTTTGGTATGAAATTGTAGTTGGTGTGTCTATGGAATTCGTTCTCTTCTTTAAATTGAAACCCCCATTTCAATTCCTCCTGCATTTATAGTCAATCAGTTCGTTCCTTAAATATTGATTCTGTCTGTAGAGCCAAAACTTGTCAAAATATTTATCAACCTGCAGTAAAGAATCTTCTTGCTGCTTTTCAATTAATTGAATGGAAGCTCTTCCAAAACCTCTGTTTCCAGTGTAATAGCCTCCATTTTAATCCCGACAGTGTCTCTTTTGTCCTCCAAAGTAACATTATCCTGATTACTTTCTTCCTCTTTTCCAGCCAGCAAGTCATTTTTATTCCCCAATTTAAAATCTTGAATAGTTCTTTTAATTATCTGTCTTATCTCAACAGTAAAAGCTTTTAAAAGATCTTTTAAATCCTTCGCAGACACCACTTGTAGATTTGCTGACTCATATAATCCATCTTTGATTTCAGCCATTTTTCAATTGCCTCTTTCCCTTTTTAAATGGAGTTAACATTCAGTACTTGCATTTTTGTCCTCCTAGATTAACTCTGCCAGCATCCAAAGTCCAAATTCTTTATAATCTTCAATTTGCTTTGCTGGTGTGGTTGCGACGCTTCAGTCTGCTTATTTTCTTAAGCAGACTCGTCCCGGCTCCGGAGCTTCAAAGGGCTTTCAGGGAGCTCTCATCCTGCAATCCCCAGGCTTAAAAAGAAAAAAAGCCTGGGGGTCTAGGGGAGCTCTACCCAGACCCTTCTGCTCTTCTCTTCCCCTTTTGCCCTGGGGGAGAGTTTCAAGCAGCTAGACAGCTGATTTTCGCTGTTCTAGCTGCTAACGGAGACACGGGGCTGGAGCTCCTAAAAGGAGCTCCGTCAGCGTTTCACAGAGCCACCGGAAGTCTATACTAATTGTTTTAATGGGCTTGAAAAATATTTTAATTTTTGCTTTTATCATATGGCACCGGAGTCACTTTAGGTGAGATAGGTAGCCATGTAAATTTGGCAATAAATAAATTAGGCAAATAACATAACTGCTTCACTTAATGACTGCTTAACAACTTTGTTGCTGCTCCCAATTGTGGTCACTAAATAAAGACTACCTGTAGAAACATGTATGTTTAGGGACTATATAAGAGAGATTAAATAACATGTTCTGAAAGACTTTGCAAGATCCCATATGATGGTTCATTCATGCCCTCCCAATGGCTGAAATCTAACTTTTCATGCCCCCATTGACCCTCCCCGATCCTTGATCTCACCCCTTCCCTAACACTCTGTGCAGCTCCTTGCTCTCCCACACCTGATAGTAGCCTGTTTGGGAGTTGCAATTTCCCACTGGTTTCCACACTGACTTAATGATTGAAATTCTAATCCTGATTGCCCTTGTAACTCAAGGACTACCTGTACACGGACAATCTTAGGTGGATTGTCTCTTTCCTTGCCAAAATATAGTGATGTTCCTGTTTCAAGCCTGGCATTTCTATGTTTTTCATGCTCTTTATTTCATTCTCCTTGCCTAGGACTGGTGGAATTCCACATCATTCTCAACATTCTTTCGGTCATGGAATGTGATTATACACGATTGGCTGTATTGCTATATTTATCAAGATTTTTTGTGGGTAGGTAAGGCTATAATGGGCTGTGAGAATAATTTTGGAGGCAGGAGGAAGAACTGCAGCCAGGGCAATGGTCAAAAGGAGATGTCTCAGCTCGGAGCAGGAATGGGGGTAGAATAACATCTCAGGAGGGATTCTTCCTTGTGGTTCAGAAAATAAAGGTTGGGAAGAGGGGAAGTGCTTTCAGACTTGCAAGATTCTATTTCCGTAACCTTGCAATAAAAGTACTATTATTGGTTTACTGTCTGGACTACCTGAAAGGGCTGCCAAGCTTACCAGACCCACCCTATATTACCCCATAAAGTAAACCAGCCATGTTTAATTTCTCAATGCCTATCTTCATTGTTTATTGGTGAACACCAAGATGAGGTCTATAATTCACCTGTGCTCCTTCTCTTCCAGCTGACTGGAGGGAGAGCCCGAGCTGGAGCTATGCTTATCGTCTTCCTTTTGTCAGCGGTTTGCCATGAATACGTAATCATCTTGTGCTTTGGCTTCTTCTATCCTGTCATGTTTGTGCTTTATGCCATGCTTGGAGGTTAGTACTGCCTCAGGAAATGGACTAATAAACCATCCCTCAGAGGATTCAAGCAAGGCCCATTAAAAAATAATGTGACATGGATTGCTCCTGGTGAACCTTCTTTCATTCTGTTCTACCTTCCTTTGGTTTGGGGTTTCCACACTTCCCAATTGGCACACATTCATGTCCTTTTTGGTACAATTTTTTTTTACCACTGGTTAGTGGAGTTGCTCAAATTTATTCAAAATATATTAAACCACTGGTCAGGGTCTTGGGATGGGTCTTGTTATCCATCTAACTCCAAACCCTTGCGCACCACAAGAGCCTCAACTTATGTGACTCACACCTGACCCATCACAAGAACCTGACCTAATGTGACCCTTACCTGACATGACCTCAACATCACAATGCCTACTGACAACATGGAGACCTTATAAGCAGAACAACACTGACACTGACATCCCCTAAATTCCACTGAAGATGTTACCTAGCCTGGTAATGAAATGTTTGGAAACTAACCAACAAGCCTGGATAATGAATCTCCGCACCCACCTCATGTACTTAAGATTTACTATTATTATAATTTCCAGGATGCTCAGTCATGACAGCCTTCAGAATCCTGGGAATTGTCCCAAAGGTGCATTTTCAAGAGGCAACTGGACTTTCTGGTTTTTCTTTGAAGACGTTTCACTTCTCATCCAAGAAGCTTCTTCAGCTTTAACTGGATGGTGGAGAATGGAAGGCCACTATCCAGTCAGAGCTGAAGACGCTTCTTGGATGAGAAGCAAAACGTCCTCAAAAAAAAATGAGGAATCCCAGTTGCCTCTTGAAAAAGCACTTTTGGGCATCCATGACCTGGATGACTGAGAATCTCCATAGACAATCCTGGGAATTGCTTGCCTAACTGAGTAGAGCTTCCCAAATTGAGAAAAACTAGCTAGGAAAAGTTTCAAGGCATTACCATGCTCCCCCCCTCCTCCCCCAACGAGTGTTTCCCAATCTTGGTGACTCTTAGATGTGTGGACATCAGTTTCCATAATTCCCCAGGCAGCCATGTTCATTGTATTCTTGCCTCAGATGGTGCATTCAATGGTTAGGCTGTTTTTTCCTCCTTGAGACAGTTATTTTGGTGGTGTATTTTTTCCCCAAATCTTGCTGGTCAATGACTGAGTAAACAGTGGTTCTTCCCTGAGAAAATTAAGATCCTTTATTCCCACAAGAGAGAAAAAATAATCTCAAACATGAACACTTTTATAAATTGAAAAGCAAGACCAGAAACAAAACTAATAATTGGAAAACAAAATTTTGTTATTTCAGAAGTCCAATCACATTTCCAAAACAGATGCTTTAGTCGCAATTAGGACGCAGAAAGAAGAGCAACAGGAAAATAGCCTAGGCCTAGGTTCTAGGTTCTAGGAGCAGAGAGTTCCACCTGCAAGGGCATTGCTTTGAGAATTCTATTTCCCAAATTATTTTACCTCCATGGGAGTAGGGATGGGGCATATTGTCTTGTAATTAAAATGGAAATTGCTGTTATTTTAGATTTGGTAATGAGGAAAGTTCCTATTGTAGATAACAGTTACTAGAAATCAATAAATGGGAGATCTCCTTGGCTCAGTGTAGCTGGAATATACATAACTAACCCTTTTTTTGTTTGTCTTCATAGTGTTCTTTAACCTTGTTCTCAATGATAAGAGAAAAGGCCCTTTCTGGAACATCATCATGTGGATATGCCTCTCTTTGGGCACAACAATTATTTTCTCCTTATTATTCCAAGAGTACTTTGCTCAGGTCCACTGTCCACTCAAGGAGGTGAGTAGGCAGTTTACCTTGTGGAGTTAGCATAAATCTTGGGTTCCGTCTTTAGACCATTTTTCATTAATGAAGGTATCTCTTCTTCCAAGAGGGTCAAGCCTACTAACTGGTATATATATTCCATCTGCTAAAATTAAGGTAAAGAAGATGGGGAATTCAGAAACACCAGGAACTTGCAAATGAAATTTTTATAAAGCTAAGAGCTGATTCTAATATAGTCTGTACCCATATATACTTATTAATTAACTTGACAGGCTGACCGACCGACTGACCAATTGATTTGTGCCATTAAGCTGGTTCTGATTCCTAGTTACAACATAAATAGATTTTCTCCATGTTGATCCATGCCTATTTGTTCTTTCAAGTCTCCCAATAGTGCAGTCATAGCCAATATAATTGACTCCATCCACTTTGCTGCTGGTCATCATTCTCTTCTGTTTGCTTCCTTCTTTTCCAACATTCTTTATTCCTAGCCTTATTTACCTGTATCTATGCTAGCTCAAAATAAATATGTATTTTATTTTTAACCTGCTTTTATTTCTGGTCAATTCAGGGTGCTACACATATCTAATGCTCCTGTTTCCTATTTTCCCAACAACAAACCTGTGAGGTGGGCTGGGCTGAAAAAGAGTGACTGGCCCCACGTCACTCAGCTGACTTTCATCCCTAAAGGAAGCCTAGAATTCACAGTCTCCTGGTTTCTAGGACAGTACCTGAACCACTACACCAAACTGGCTCTTAAGTTAAATAACCTCTATCTCATCACTATTGGGGGAAACTGAGGCCACTTTCCCCTTCTTTTCTTTTGTGCTTTAAAATTCTGAACTCTCCTGTTTTGTCCTATATTTCCCATTATTTCCCATTTCTTTCCCCTTTTTCTTTTCTTTCCATTGTTAATTCCAGTGTAATCATTTTGTGTTTTAAAATCATAAGCTCCTCTATTTTGCCCTGTATTTCCCATTATTTTCCATCCCTTCTCCTTTCTAATATTTCCACTGTTAATCCCAGTGTAATCACTTAAATTTTTTTTATTCTTTCTATTCCACCCTCTTTTTCTTCTTTGTCTCTTTTCCCCATTTCTATTTTTTCCATTGTTAATCCCAATGTAATCTTTAAAGCTCTCCTTATTATTACGACCGACGTAGTCATTTAATTTTCCATGATCCATCTCTGTCTTTGTCTTCTTCTTTATTGTCAGTCTCTCTTTCTTGCTTCTCATTGATTGTTTCCTTGTCAGCTTGAATGTGCTCTAACTCAATTTTTAAATCATCCGGTTTTGATTTTCCATGCAACATTATAGTCATTTCCCTTATATCCATTTTCAGTGATAAGTACATCATTTTCACCATTTCTTTAAGTTCCTGCACCATTTTGTTCTTTTTAAGTTAATATTATTCCAATTTAAAATTGTGTAGTCCTCCATTTTTAATCATCAAAGTCAAACATCCTGTAGACAAACAAACCCTCTTTGGAAGTTCTCACGACTGTTATGGCTTTCAAAGTAAAGTTTTTTCCAAAACAAAATTTTTGTACTGTAATGATCTTGTTTCTCCTGAAGATGTCTCTCTACAATCGACAATCTGAGACAGCACTGTAAAAGAATTTCCATTTTCTTTACAATCCACTTTAACGATCTTTACTAATTTAATTTTCTTCTTCTTTTTTGCCTTTGTATCAAGGGTAGGTTCTATTTACCTTTACTACCAGTTCACAGCGGGGCCACACACGCACTTTGCTCACGTGAGTGAGCACTCTTCTGCACATGCGCAGAAGCATTTGAGGTCAGTGGGTGGAGCCTCCTGCCAGTTTTATTCTATAGAACCGGTGCAAACCGGAGGAACCCAGAACTGCTTTGTATGCACCAAATCAATTTATAGTCCAGTCCAAATTTATCAAATCTGAAATTTTCTGTGTGGTTTATGTCCAATCCTGTTAAAAATATTTTCTTTTGAGGCTCTTTTTCTTATGTTCAATTTAATTTCTGCAAATTTAATATCCACCTTTAAAGTTTAAGCAGTAGATTCCATTTTGGGCTTTAATGTTTTTCACTTCCACTTTCTTTTTTCTCTGTCAATTGTCTCCCCCCAACACTATTTAGCCACTGTTACCATGCCAGGGTAACTTTAAAAATTTCACATTTTTCTTTTGTTACCTGTGAAGTTTGCCAATCACTCACCCGGTACCAATATTCCTCCTGCACAATTCTTATTCCGGATGCCCCAGCTTCATGGTGGTTCACAATGACCATCCCCCCCCCCCCCCCCCCGCCGTAGAATGGAAGAATTTTCTCTGGCTTTCCGAGGAACTTGCCTGTTCCTCTTGAGCCAACCGAGATGCCTCTCCTTTTTCACTGTCCCTACAGAACAGTTCCACTCCAAAGACCCCCCCAACAGTGGTTCGTCTGGCTGAGTTTTCATCAGGCTCGCTGCGACTTTCCTACCTTTCCGTAGTTGATTAGGTTGTGCCAGTTTGATGAAAGGTGGATGTCTTAGCTCCCTTCTCCCTAGATCCTCTGCTCTTTGCACCCTGGTACCTACACCTTTCTGTCTTAATGTAGCTGCTTAGTGATTATTGCCTTCAATCACATGAATGTGTTTATGTTTTCCCACATCATCCTGGCATGTGAGACAGGTAAGAATTTCACAGCTATGTCATCACTGAAGAATAAACCAAAAAGTAGAGAAAAATAAAGTGGATAAAAATGAAATAAATGCAGTAATGTAAGGCATGTGACAAGACAGTCAGCACCCCTTCTCCTTTAGAAGGACATCATTCTCACAAACGATTTGTTTATTTTGCTAGATGTTTATCTTGTCTTCGTTACTTTATAAGGAATTAAGAAACCTCTTAGTTTTCCCACAACCAGAATTTAAGAAGTGGTTTTGGCTGTGAGAGGCTGACTGGTCACTCAGCCGTTTTGTCAAGCCGAAAATGGGACTAGAACTCAGAGTCTCTTGGTTTCTAGGCCAGCACTTTAACCACTACTTTGTTTAAAAAGGAGGAAAGAATGTCAAAATAACTTGTAAGAATTGCATGCGAAAACAGGGTTGGAGGAAACAAACTTGTAAAGTCGTAAACATCACAGATAACATTTCAGAATAGTCTCCCCTAGAATGATGCAAAAGTTGTAGTAAATTACAATCTGAGATGGACCTGTTAGTAAGAAAAGAGGCTAGAATGAGCAGTAATACTTTGCAAGATGCATCAAACCTGAAGTCAAGATGTTTGTTATTTATTTGCAAAAGGTGAGCATTCTTTTTATTTGAAAACTACTCGCTCCGGCGAGGTGAATGGCCAGGAGTGACAAGTAGTGACTGGCAGGGGAGGGGTGATACAGGGCCAGTTGTGGTGAGGAAAGCCTTTGACAAGCAGCATCCTTCAAGTCTGGGCTACCTTGGGTTCCTCCATGAGTTGAGGGGCCTGAAAAGCAAAACAGAGCCAGATTCTCCATCCTAGAATAGGTCAGGCCTGCAATTCAAAGTCTCTCCAGTGCTGCCTTCAACACTGCTGAGACTATGGGAATATTATTGTGCTAATGGGCTCCTGATTATGTTGGAACATATGTATGGCTGATCTTGTTGACCCAGATCTAAGCACGTGATTAGCTGGAATCCTTGTATCATTTTATTTATTATTGTGATTTATATGCTGCCATTCTCCCGAAGGACTCAGGGTGGCTTACATATAACAATCGTCAATACGAATCACAGTGTAGAAATTAAAGTAAAATTAAAACCCCCATGAAAACCATATTAAAATTATAAAATTGTACAACCCCACAATCAGATTATTGCTGGAACAGCCACATCTGTAGTTCACGGTGGAAGGAGAGGAGGTCATGAGAGGAGGTCATTTTGTCATGTGATAGTTCTTTCCCTTCTAGCTGTTCTTTCTCTCTTGACATAGTCATCATTTTCTTTTTTCAGAAGACCTTCTGGGGGCTAGTGACTCCACGTTCCTGGTCTTGCCACCCATAAGCAACTATTTCCAGCCTACTCTATCCTACTTTGCTTCAAAAAATCACGTCTGACAAGGATAGCACATGACTCTGCTGCTGCGACAACAAGGACTCTCAACAAAGGCTTCCAAAGCTGTATTTGGAAATTCATCACCTGAGGGTGCTAAAATTTGGTTTGTAGGTTCAAAGGTTCTCATCTAGTAGAGACAAAACATCTACAAAGATCCCTGCTGTGCGATGGGTCTTCTTGGTACTAAAATTCCAGGCAAAAGGGACAAAGGAAAATTTATAAATGACAATCTTTGGTTGTCTCCAAGACTTACAAGACTTATCTTTCTTCCTTAACCTACTTAAAAGAAAATGTGAGAGCTCTACCTTGAAATGTAGGGTATCCCACATCCCAACTTTAATCCAAACTGTGTTACTTTTAGATCGACAGGCAGTTTTCCAGATACAAGTGAAATCCAGCTGCCGGCACGTCCATTGAGGAGGAGTGATAGAAGTTACAGTTCAACAATATCAGAATTACTGCTTATATTTTCTACCTTTATACTTTCACTCAACATTTTACTTCTAGCAGTGAAGGAAGGGAATCTGAATTACCACCAGCAATATTCATTCAATGCCTGATATACTGTGTGAATGATTTTTGAAACTATATTTGGAAATAAAAACAGATTATGCCAAATCAATCTTATTTCATTATTTGACAGTGACTAAATTAGTAGACCAGCAAAATTCTGTGCACATAATATACTTAGACTTCAGCAAGGCATTCAACAAAGTAGACCATGATCTACTTCTTGGTAAACTAGAAAATGTGGGATAGACAGCATCACCACCAGTTGGATTGGTAACTGGCTGACAGACCATACTCAACAGGTAGTCCTTAATGGCCCTACATCTGTATGGAGGAAAGTAAGCAGTGGGGTGCCACAAAGTTCCATCTTGGGCCCAGTACTCTTCAATATCTTCATAAATGGCTTAGATGATGGAATAAAAGTGGAATTCATCAAATTTGCTAATGACACTAAACTACAGGAATAGTCAACACCCCAGAAGACAAGCTCAGGATCTAAAAGATCTTGACAGACTTGAACAATAGACCCTATCCAAAAACATGAAATTTAATGTGGAGAAAAACAAGATTTTATACCTAGGCAGGAAAAACCAAAAGTACAAGAACAGAATGGTTGAAACCTGGCTCAAAAACAGTAACTGGGAGAAGAACCTTAGAGCCCTAGTGGACAATCACTTAAATATGAGCCAGCAGTGTACAGCAGCAGCCAAAAAAGCTAATACAATCTTCGGTTGTATAAACAGAGGCGTAATATCAAAATCACATGAAGTATTAGTACCGCGTTATAAATCCTTAGTAAGACCACACCTGGAATACTGCATTCAGTTTTGGTTCACCACATTACAAAAAAGATGTTGAGACTTTGGAAAAAGTCCAAAGAAGAGCAGCTAAGATGATTAAGGGTCTGGAGGCAAAAGCACATGAAGAACAGTTGCAGGAATTCGGTACGGCAAGTCTAGCGAAAAGAAGGACTGGGGTGACATGATATCAGTTTTCCAGTATTTGAGGGGCTGCCAACTTCTTTTTCAAAGCACCAGAAGGCAAGACAAACAATGGACGAAAACTAATCAAGGGGAGAAGCAACCTGGAACTAAGGAGAAACTTCCGAATGGTGAAGACAATTAACCAGTGGAACACCCTGCCTTCAGAAGTTGTAGGTGCTTCATCACTAGAAGTTTTTAGGGAAAGTCTAGACAACCACTATGTGAAAAGGTATATAGGGTCTCCTGCTAGAGCAGGGCCCTCCTTCCACTCTATTCTGATTCATTGAAATAAGGGATCCTTCACCCACAATAGAATAGACTGCAGTATGAAACAAGGGTAAAGCCATCTGATCACCATGCCATGTTTTTCATCTAAGGAGAAACAAGTTGCTCCTGCAGTACAGTATTTTAAAAAAAAACAAATCTTTGGTCACAATCTTTATGATGCCTCAATTGTTTCTCTCAGCGTAACAAGAAAGTGACATCTTTCATTTCACTGCATTGGCTGCAGAGTATCTGAATGTGTGCACAGCATTCAGTCAGTCAGAGCCAGTTTGTAGTAGTGGTTAAGGCATCAGGCTAGAAACAGGGAGACCATGAATTCTAGTTCCGCCTTAGACTCAAAGCCAGATGGGTAACCTGGGACCAGCCACTCCCTCATCCTAGGAAGAATATAATGGCAAACCATTTCTGAAAAACCTTGCCAAGAAAATGGCAGGGACTTGTCCAGGCAGTCTCCAAGAATTGGGTATGATTGAATGGAAGAAGAAAAAAATCTAGTAAGGCATGAACTATAGTTCACAAATTAGTCTGGCTGCAATCATGTAAAACCAAACCACACTGTAGACATATTCATATTTCTCAAAATCAACTCCAGAATGGTATGAATATATGTGCAAGGTTTGAGAGGGAAATGTTTTTAAAAAATGAATGAAGCATAAAATAGCAGAAAAGTTTAAAGATTAATGTCATTCACTTTCTAGTCCAGGGGTGTCAAACTCAAGGCTCGTGGGCCGGATCCAGCCTGCATGGTGCTTAGATCTGGCCGCAGGGCCAACCTGGAAACAGCAAAGGACCAGCCTGCAGTATCTCTGCTAGCAAAACCAGGGGGGAAGGCACAGCCTCCTGCAGCATTCTGCCAGCCAAAATATTACAAGCATTAAATATATTGCCTTGGAAGAGTTAATCTTCCTTTCCAGAGGCAAGAGCCTAAAATGGCATCCACAAAGAATCATTTCTACTTCTTTTCATCTGTGATTTGAAGATAGGCCTGAATTGCTGTAATTTTGATTAGCTTGACTTAATTGAGACTACTTTCTTATTACTCAGGGAGAACTGTGCTTATTTATTTATTTATTTTATTCAATTTGTATACCGCCCTTCTCCTAGTGGACTCAGGGCGGTGCACAGCCTGAACTAAAACACATATCAATACAAAATTTAAAATTTTAAAAGAATTACATAACTTTGGCCCAAAATTTAAAACATTCAAACTAAAACCCATTGACAATTTAAAAAGCTAAAAAAATGGGGGGAGCGGAGGCTTGATGGAAAAGAAAAGTTTTTAGGGCATGGCAAAAGGCCCGGAGATCTGATATCCTTCGTATCTCCAGGGGCAAATTGTTCCAGAGGGCAGGAGCTGCCACAGAGAAGGCCTTCCCCCTGGGGGTCGCCAGCCGACATTGCCTCGCTGATGGTACCCTGAGGATTCCCTCTCTGTGGGAGCGTACTGGTTGGTGGGAGGCGATCGGCGGCAGAAGGCGGTCCCGCAAATACCCAGGTCCTATGCCATGGAGCGTTTAAGTGCTTAAGCATCAACTTTGATTGAAGGTGACATCCTTTCACCTTCTGTTGGGCCCTACTTAAGCAGGAGGGCTACTTGTACAGTACTTGTCTCTGATCTCCCCCAGTAGTTCACTAGGCATTTTGCAACCTGGGAAGTTCATAGTCCAGCATAATGTAAACATCCTGAGGATTCTTCAGTGTGAATCCATGTGATTTCCTTGGCACTATTGGCAGAATACGACTGTATTTCTAGCCATCTTGCAATGCTAATTAGAGCAATGTTTCTTAAAGTGTGGTCATAAAACCCCTGGTAGGATCTGCAAAATCAAAATTATTATACTAGCCTAAATTGAAAAATAGTATTAAAATCCCATCAAACAATTGTGAGACGCAATTGCAGCAGCAAACACAGCACTTTTAACTTTTAATGTAGTAAATATCAATAAATATAACCTATATAAAAGTTCTTTTGGGATCTTCCTTAATTTTAAAAGTGCAAAGGGGTCCTAAAAACGACGAATTAGAATATTGGAACTTGCAGTGCCAATCCTTCTGGAGAGTACCAGGCCCAGGTAGGTTGCTATAGAGACCAAATTTTATTTTATTCCCCCCCCCCCCCCAATATGTACAGTATCAGAGCGGGAGTGCTACTCCCGCACTAGCAACTGTATACAGAGGGTTCAGATTTCGCGCGTTCGTCTGTAGAACCCGATTATTGGTGGTGAGTGAGGCTCCCGGGAGTGAGGCAGAGGGAGGAATTTTACACCTGAATGCTTTTTCTTTGTTTTGTTTAAGACCCAGGAAATCTTGGTTCCTCTTCCATCCTTTAGTTCCACGAATCGAACATGAATCTCGTCCAATCAGGCGCGGGGTGAGGGGGGCAGAATGCCTGAAAGCGAAAGGAAACGAACCATCTTCCCGCGCGCGCCCTTTTGTTCTCCCGGGCTCATTTCGCCGCCGTGCTGCAAAATCAGGCCTGGCAAGAAGAGGGGGTGGCGTTTCGATCCCCCCCCCTCCACGATCCTTCGCTAAGCGCCCCGCTAGCCCCCACATCCCGGGAACTGAAAAGCGATCATGGACGAGAGAGAGAGATTGCTCGGAATCCTTGAGGAGCTGACAGACAAAGAGCTGAAGACGTTTGCTTTTTTATTGCCCGATGTCATCCCGCGCGGGAAACGCGACACTGACTCTCGGGTGGATCTAGCGAGAGTGATCCTGCAATACTACCCCGAAAACGCCTTAGATGTCGTCGTCGAGGTGTTAAACAAGATCCCGAGGAAAGATCTCGTCTTGCAACATCAGGGGGAGTCGAGACGAGGGGGTCCTCGGTATGATAGAACCGAAGAAGAAAGGGAAGTGGCAGCTGCGGGTAAGCATAAAGGCAAATCAAGCAGCCGCACACCGTGCTAGCAGGCTGAGGTCTGTAGAAACCGAAAGTTGCTGTCGTGGAACTGTATGTAGGATTATCAAGGATAACAGGACACGTAGCAATAATCACCTCAGCCAAATTACCCATGCTTTAAAAGAGCAAAGACAGAAGAATGTAGCTGCATGCTGCGGGCCAGAAAAAAACATTTTTTTTTAAATGTATGTATTGACCGTCTGCTGTCCTGTGTTTACTTCGAGTGTCCCTGCTGTCACGGAATCACAATTTGGAAACTCGATGCGTTTTACAAGGCAAATCAGCGCAGGAATGAAAAGGCTTTCGAATATTCTTGAGTTATTTGAAATAATCCAGAACAATTGAGATGTAGGCTTGGGATGAGAATGGGGAGACAAAAGAGAGACTGGGAAAAGTACAGAAATCAGTGTGAATATTGTTGGTTGCAAGATCTGCATTTAAACCTAGTTCCCGGGTCTGGGGTGATTATTGCTAGTTGTCCTTTTTAGTTATAACTAAAGGAGAATTCCAAAGAATTATTATTATTATTTTAATAATAAAGCAGATAATAAAAGGATGGAAAGAGAAAATACAGAATAATGTTTGTTAATATAGATCAGGGTACCCATAGAAGAGAATAGTCCTCCCTCACACCCCATCAGTGTTTCCCAATCTTGACAACTTCACAATGTGTGGCACTTTGGGAATTAAAGTCTATACATTATAAAATTGCCAAGAATGAGAAACACTGACATACATTATATTTTTTTAATGAGTAGTTAAACTGGCCACCTTGAGCTAAGAAAAAAGTCACAGGGCCTTGATCCATGAGTCCAGTCAAGTTATGGGTTTGCTGCTTATTGAATTGCTGATTAACTAAAATTCATCAAGTTTTAGGGGCAAATTAGTAAACAAGTTTTGGAGGGCACAATGCAGTTCATGATACCATAGCTATGTTTTCTTTGATAACAACCACTCACAACTTTTCCCAAGTCAAAAAGCATATAGTATAGCCTTATTAAGGATGTGTTTCATCAATAAATAGAGGTTGAGTGATTAAGCCCAAGGTTTTGCAGAATAGATGAGCTTTGAGAAAAAAGATAGAGGTAAATAAAATCCACTGAGCATACAGTGTATTTAGGCTGAGTTGATGCAGCACCAAAAATAGTCAGGATGAAGGCAAAAGCACTGCAAATGCTTAGGTTATGGATAAATTCTGATCTTCTCCAAAAAGCTGCAGTCTAGGTAGAACTAACATGGCAAATCTACCAGTAAGAAGAATCTGCATTGTCTCTGATGGAAGAAATGAGCAAAGTTGTGGTGTATCTGAGTCAGGTGCCATCTGATGTGGCAGACGTAAAGCAAGGTTTTCTTCTGCTATCCTTTATAATTGAGCTCAACCTCTCAAGATTCCAGAACAGCAAAGGAGTGGCAGCTGCTCTTGATTTGGGGGCTATTAAGAGTGTAGGTGTTTTAAAAACACATATCCCATGAATTATGATTGATTCTTTTGACTGGCAAAATTAGAACTCAAAAATTAGTCCTTGTAATTTTTGAAAAGCCCACAGCTTGCAAATAAATCCATGAGGCTTATTCATGCATAATATTTTTATAGTGTTACTAAACAATCCATGACCCATTGGGTCATTCTTTCTACATATAATATATAGGCTTACTCCATTTCCTCTCCCCAAATGATCCTCAGGAGAGCCCTAGTGAACCCTCCTCCTCTCCTTCCTCAGCTGACCCACAGAACTGCCTGCCACTTTGCTGGGGGATGGGTAATTTCCTTACCAGATTCCTTAATGCTTCTATAATAGCAGAGTTTCTATTGTACTGCCTTCACTGGAAAAGTTCTTAAAAATTCAGATATTCAGAAATGCATCTGCCTCAAAAGTGTCCCTATTGCACAGTTAAACATCAGGAGTTGGGCCTAAGAAATGTTTTATGACATTTTCTTTATGTCATAAAATACTTTACGATAATTTTTATCATAATTTGTTCTATAAATTTGTCAGATTTCAGTTCCACCGGAGTCATGGGTGCTGGACTTTGGCTGCACATTCTGTAAGAAAGCCCATTTTTGGTACCTTGTTTCAAAAGGTTTTATACCCTATGGTGCGTTGTTTCACTCAATTGTGAGTTACAGACACAAAGGTTTGAGTAGTATACAGATACAAGGCCCATGATGGTAATCAACCATTAGCCATTACACAGCTTGTGGTATATGTGTTTGTGCCTGCAAATCTGGACTCCTAATGACAGCCTGGACAAGTTCATACAGTTTTTTTGGCAATGTTTACGGAAGTGATTTTCATTTTTTTTTTTTCTTCCTAAGCCTGAGAGAGAATAGGTGATCCAAAGTTCATGTAGGTGGTTTCATGTCTAATGACTAGAACTCACTCTCCCAGATTCTAGCATGATGCATTTAACCACTACAGCAAACTGACTCTGTGGTTTTTACAATTTATTAATTTTTGTATAAAGCTTGTTGTGAGGGAGCATATCTAAATATCCAGAGTCCACGTCCTGTATAATGAAATCTCCAAATTAAAATAATTTAACCATAAAATCCCTGCTTTTATAGTTGCCTAGGAATACAGCAAGTAGATGGCAATATTTTTTTTATTATTCTATTTGTCCCATAAAAAGTAGAGAATAATCCAGCACTTTTTATGAGCCTAACCACCATCATTTAATCTTGCATGATGACCTGGGTCATCATGCAAGATGTAATACTACAACACTGTAGTATTAAATCCTTGAACAGATTTTAGACAAGTACAGGTAGTTCTCAGTTAATGACCCCCTCATTCAGTGGTGCTGAACAAGGGGTAGTAACAACTGCTTCTTGGCAACCTTGCAGCGTCCTGCAATCTTGTGACTGCCATTTCTAACCTTCCGTGCTTGCTTTCTAACCTTCCCCAAAGTCAGTGGGGGAGCAAGGAGGGGAGGTTGCAAGTAGCCTGGCTACTTGCCATTTCTAAGCATTGAAGTCATGTGATGCGTACTTTACAATTGCATTGTTTAGCAACAGAAATTCCGGTCCCAACTATTGCTGTTAAGCGAGGACTACCTGTATGATATTAGACATAATAAAGGCAAGCGGGGTCAGCTCATCTCTTTTACATCTGTAAATCTTCTCTTCTGTCATTTTTCAGCACCATCCAAGCTGGTTTCACAAGAACAGCTGATGAAACTAGCCAGGAAAATGGGCAAGAACTGGAAGGAGATTGGCATTTTGTCCCTGAGGATGGAAATGTCACGTCTGGAACAGTTTGAAGAGGAGCATTCCAAAAACATGGTCATGCAAATTTTCTCCATGCTGCTGGACTGGAGGAACCGTGAAAAGAATGAGGCCACCGCACGCCACCTGTATAACATTCTCAACCAGGAAGGGGTGCAACTTGACATCAGTGCCTATGCTTTTCTTTTAGAATAAAATGCAACAGAAAAAGTTCACCCAACTCTGCAGAAGATGAGCCTCACCAGGATTCAGTGTTTGCCTCACCACCCGTGGTTCTTAATATTGGCATATTAAATACCAAAGTTTCTATTCAATGGGATGCCATTGTACGGATTTTCTTTTTATAGTATCAGGAGAAACAAGGTGCTTCAGAACAAGTGCTGGTGCTTTCTTAACTCAGGTATACATTTTCCTGGGATTGCTACTGTTTTGAGCCCAGAAAAAGATAGTCCTTCTTTAAGGAAGTGACAAAAGTGCACAATGCATGACCCCACCTGCTTTAAAGCATATTCTTCACTTTGGATCTGAAGTGCTGCAAAGTACTAGTAATAACAGTAATTTGGGATGGGGGTTGTTGGTAACACTTTCCATACTGGACAAATTTTTAACTTCTTTCCCAAGTTTTCTTTCCCTTGTTTCATCTCTGTTGCAATAGCTCCTTTTAATAGGCCTGCAGTTGTTCTTTTCCCTTTATTTTTTCTCCTTTTTATTTTCTCTGTTCCATGCCGAAGTTTTATTTGCTTTATATAAAATGACAAAGCAAATCTAACTCTCTGTCTTCTCCACTGTATCTGTGTCATGTTCTAATCTTGATAGATATGATAGACATACATACATACATAAATACATACACATTGTATTTTTCAGAGTACAAGACACACTTCAGTTTTTGGGGGGAGAAATAAAAAAAAAAAGCTGATTGGTGGGTGGATCCGCCTCCCGGAATACCCCCAATCAGCTGTTCCCAGAGGTGAATTTTAGCAACAGGTTCTTTGGTTGTGAGTTCTGTGCCTTGCTTTTTTTTCTGCCTCTGAAACTTCTGGAACTCTTTCAGGAAAAATTTTTTTTTCTGCCTCTGAAAGCCTCCGAAACCGAGCTTCAGAAAAAAAGGCTTTTTTTCTGAAGCGCTGTTTGGAGACTTTTTTCTTGAAGCTTCTTTCAGAGGCTTTTATTCTGAAGGACTATCTGTACTCTGTTCAAACTCCTTTCTTTGGTATTGGTATATAGATTAACCTCTTCTGATCTGTTGGTTATTGTGTCATTCTCCAGATTTGTTAGCATAGTTTGGTTAGAACCTTTACTGATTCTTCTTTTGTTGCTTGCCATATTATTTTAGAGGCTTTTTTTTCTGAAGCTCTGTTTGGAGGCTTTTTTTCGGAAGCTTCTTTCAGAGGCTTCTTTCAGCCTCTGAAATCTCCATTTGGGAGGCTGGACGGGGCTACATTCAGAGTATAAGACGCGCCCAGATTTTTACAGAGTCAGCATATTGCCCCCAACAATCTGGGTCCTCATATATATAGAGAGAGAGAAAGAGAGAAGATAGACAGACATGATAGATAAGATGAGAGAGAGAGAGAGAGAGAGGGAGAGAGAGAGAGAGAGAGAGAGAGAGAGATAGCAGTAGCATTAGACTTACATATCCCTCCATAGTGCTTTATGAGAGAGATACCATCAATCAATTCACACTTCATTCACCAACGGTATTATAAAGAAAGGAAATGAAACGTTTTGAAACCAAACCCAGAGAGAACCCAGCAATACTTGCCTAATCACAGAGATCGCACGTCCTTTTAAATGCATGTCATTAGTTTCCCATCCCTTTCCAGTACAACTCCCAAGACAGGGTCAAATACTGCGCTAAGCTGGTGCAATGCTGTTTGTTCATTTGCAATTTGATACAATCCATGATTTTATTGTGTCTGATTGTATTACCTTTTTTTTTTTGCTGTGGTCATTAAATGAATCACATGGTCCTTAAGCAAATCCAGCTTCTCCCATTAACTTTGCTTGTGGGAAGCCCTCTAGGAATGTCATAAATGGCAATCATGTAACCCCTCCTGGATGCTGCAAATATAGGAAATAAATGCTACTTGTCAAGTACTCAAATTCTGATCATGTCATCGTGGGGATGCTCCAATGGTCAAAAGTGTAACGACTGGTCATAAGTCAAGTTTTCAGTACTGTTGTAATTGAATGGTTGTTAAACAAATGATTGTAAGTCAAGGGCTACCTGTACTCACTGCAACGCACGTTAACTCTGGACAGAAGTAAACTAGTTATTTCAGTTTAAGGCGTAAATTTTTAGTTTAGATTGTAGTTTAAATAAATGTCTGTGCCTTGTTGATTGTTATTTTAAAATTCACTTTAATGATTCATTGCTTACATTATACTGACTGTACAGCTTCTTTCTTGTTTACTGTCTTTGCTTCTGTTAATTCTAGGTCCATGTTTGTCCTATGTTTGTTTTTAAACTTTTTAAAAATAAAAAGGATCATTTAATATGTCTACCAAAATAACTTTTTAAAAAATATAAAGGATTTAATGCTGTTTGGAGGCAGCAACTTTAATATTTCTAATGCTGCCATGTATAAAATGGTGGAGTTTTACAAAAGCAGTACATTTAAATACCTAGGAAAGTAAGTAAAATGCGCATACAGTACATAAATTCAACCTCTGTAGCCCTTAAGCTTTACATTATTTTCATCTTTTCCTCCATTAAAAATACAAATAACTTTAGTAGGTTAAACAAGTAAAGCTAGACCCAGGAGTCTGAGTTCTAATCATACCTTAGGCAAAAAGCCAGATGCATGTCTTTAAGCCAGTCACTCCATCCCAGCCCCAGGAAGAAGACAATGGCAAACTACTTTGAAAATTCTTGCCCCAAAACTATAGGGCTTTTTAAGGAGTCAGTACTTACCCAAACAGGAAGAGAGAGAGAAGAATGTGGATTAGATTTTAATTAAATCTTCCTTGAAAAGTAGAAGTTAGTTTGAAAAAAAAAAAGAACTATCCATTTTTATCTTCTAAAGCAGGGCTTGTCCATATAATTTTCTTGGTAAAAATACAGGAGTGATTTATCATTGCCTTCCCTCCCTAATATGAATCTGAATTAATGCTTTTGCCATTGCCACTAAGTGACCATCTGACTCCCAACATCTTCCTACGCTGTTCCTGCCAAATATAAGTGCCCGCTTGCTTTAGCTGGACAGCTGGGTGACCTTCCCATCTGCTGGGAATATATACTCTTGGCATATACAGGTGAAACTTGAAAAATTAGAATATCATGCAAAAGTTCATTTATTTCAGTAATGCAACTTAAAAGGTAAAACTAATATATGAGATAGACTCATTACATGCAAAGCGAGATAGTTCAAGCCTTGATTTGTCATAATTTTGAGGATTATGGCTTAAAGCTCATGAAAACCCCAAATTCACAATCTCAGAAAATTAGAATATTGTGAAAAGGTTCAATATTCTAGGCTCAAAGTGTCCCACTCTAATCAGCTAATTAAGCCATAACACCTGCAAAGGGTTCCTGAGCCTTTAATTGGTCTCATTCTGGTTCAGTAGGAATCACAATCATGGGAAAGACTGCTGACCTGACAGTTGTGCAGAAAACCACCATTGACACCCTCCATAAGGAGGGAAAGCCTCAAAAAGTAATTGCAAAAGAAGTTGCATGTTCCCAAAATACCGTATCGAAGCACATTAATAGAAAGTTATGTGGAAGGGAAAAGTGTGGAAGAAAAAGGTGCACAAGCAGCAGGGATGACCGCATCCTGGAGAGGATTGTCAGGAAAAGGCCATTCAAAAGTGTTGGGGACTTTCACAAGGAGTGGACTGAGGCTGGAGTCAGTGCATCAAGAGCCACCACACAGATGGATCCTGGACATGGGCTTCAAATGTTGTATTCCTCTTGTCAAGCTGCTCCTGAACAACAAACAATGTCAGAAGCGTCTTACCTGGGCTAAAGGCAAAAAGAACTGGTCTGTTGCTCAGTGGTCCAAAGTCCTCTTTTCTGATGAGAGCAACTTTTGCATCTCATTTGGAAACCAAGGACCCAGAGTCTGGAGGAAGAATGGAGAGGCACACACTGCAAGATGCTTGAAGTCCAGTGTGAAGTTTCTACAGTCTGTGTTGATTTGGGGAGCCATGTCATCTGCTGGTGTTGGTCCACTGTGCTTCATTAAGTCCAGGGTCAACGCAGCCGTCTACCAGGAGATTTTGGAGCACTTCATGCTTCCTTCCACAGATGAGCTTTACGGGGATGCTGACTTCATCTTCCAACAGGACTTGGCACCTGCCCACACTGCCAAAAGTACCAAAACCTAGTTCAATGACTATGGGATTACTGTGCTTGATTGGCCAGCAAACTCGCCTGACCTGAACCCCATAGAGAATCTATGGGGCATTGCCAAGAGAAAGATGAGAGACATGAGACCGAACAATGCAGAAGAGCTGAAGGCCGCTATTGAAGCATCCTGGTCTTCCATAACACCTCAGCAGTGCCACAGGCTGATAGCATCCATGCCACGCTGCCTTGAGGCAGTAATTGATGCAAAAGGGGCCCAAACCAAGTATTGAGTACATATGCAAGCTTATACTTTTCAGAGGTCCAATATTTTTCTATGTACAATCCTTGTTTTGTTGATTTCATGTAATATTCTAATTTTCTGAGATTGTGAATTTGGGGTTTTCATGAGCTGTAAGCCATAATCATCAAAATTATGACAAATCAAGGCTTGAACTATCTCACTTTGCATGTAATGAGTCTATCTCATATATTAGTTTTGTCTTTTAAGTTGCATTACTGAAATAAATGAACTTTTGCATGATATTCTAATTTTTCGAGTTTCACCTGTACTCCCAATAGTCTTCACTCGTCCCTCCCAGAACAGCCCCGGTTCATGATGAAGCAGCACAGTAGAAATTGGGGGATATACCATTGGGAAATCTCAGACAAGGTTAGAAGCAAATCATCATGGAGACTATGAGACCTTAAGACCCAGCAACACATAATCAAAGCAGGGCTCGAGAAGCAGAGGTGCTGTACTCTTGATCTGCTAATCCCTTAAACCAGCATCGATCAATTTTCTTTCTCCAGCTGCTCTTCAAGAAGGGAAGGGCTACGGAAAGATATACAGTACTAGAAACTTATGGAAAAGCACTGAGGTGATTCAGACAGAAGAGGTAAAGCCAGAATAAATAATCACTAGGAAGTTACAATTTCCCAAGGGCTACCAGTTCCGAACTGCAAAATTCCAAACTACTAGCTGGCAGCAAAGAGATTGAATTGTCTGTATCTATTTGCTGCTATTTAGTGGCTGTTGGATTTTGGAGTTCACCTCTGATAATCCTAGACTTTCTTTGAGGTTTTTTTTTTTTTTTTTTTTACAGAAGGCAGTGAAGCAGTTAAGATAATAACATTTGCTTTAATTTTGGAACACACCCACAGTTACAGAAATAGATAACAATGGGGTGGGGGGGAAGGGGGTGGGGCGCACACATTACTGTTACATCTTCACAATACGTTTCTCTGTTAAATGGTTTAGTAGCAGCAAACACACCATGCCAGTGGCACCTGCTCACGGATCCCTGTGCATGGTTGGAGAAGCATAGCTTCCAAGCCATTTCAACAGTGGTGCACGGTGATTGGAATTAAGGTGATTGATGTCTGCTTATGAACCACATACGTAACTGTTCCAATCTGTATTGTACACAATCTATAGATCTCCGCCAAGCCTCTCAATTTCATCAAGGAAAAAATCTAGGTCATCTCTGGTGACTGCTGGATTGGTGACCACCTGGCGGAAAAAGTTCACTTTTTTGCCATGTGGCTGATAGCCCACCAACATGGAACCTTTCTTCATCATCCGCTCCTTAATCAGTGGGGCTACCTAATCAAGGAAAAACAAACAAAACTTCTCAGAAACTGGTTGCACTGCATGGTATAAGATATTCCCCCCACCCTTTTTATTTTCTTTTAACAACCCTGTATTCCCTTGCATCGGTGTGGAGTCTGGGCAACTGAATGAAACTGAGCATTTACTGGCCGGGTGCCCTTCCTGTTGCCTACGCTGAGTTCACAGCAGATATTTTCTCTGCACCCAGAAACAGAAATATCTGCCACTACCTAGGATCGAACTCACAGCCTCCTGATTGTGAGACGAGATCTCCACCTCTAGGCCATCATGCCGCTCATATCCCCACCCACCCACCCCCAAAATGAAACTTTATTCCCGGCCAGGCTCTAAAAATGGCTTTCAAATGTGGAACCAAATTAGGTGCAATTTTTACCAATGATGGCTACGTAGGGTTGCCCCCTTGATGTATATACTAAATGTTTATACGAAAATCTGGCAAAACCCATATATTGAAGATTCAGTTACTATTCATGACCTTTTTTCCAGATTACCTATGTGCCAATAAATCCCCAATCCAAATCAAAACCTATTACTTGTGGCTCAGGCAACAGGCCCTCAGATTAACCAGATCAAAAATATATTTGGAATTAATGGTGGATGATATCTCATAAATTAGGACACCAGGAACCCCTGGCAAGGTTTCACAACATCACTGGCCTCTTCACCAGGGACCAGGGAAGCTTGTGAAACAGGTCAATGGGCTGCATTTGCAGACATATAGACTTACAACCACAATTGAGTCCCAAAAATTCTGTTGCTAAGCAAAGCCGTCATTAAGTGAGCTTTGCCTCATTTTACGACCTTTCTTGCCACCGTTCTTAAGTGAATCACTGCAGCTGTTAAATTAGTAACATGGTTGTTAAGTGAATCTGGCTTCCCCATTGACTTTGCTTATCAGATGTTTTCAAAAGGTGATCGCATGATCCCGGGACACTGCAACCATCATAAATATGAACTAGTTGCCAAATATCTACATTTTGATCTCGTGACCTTGGGGGATGCTGCAACACTCCTCTAAGTGTGGAAAAACAGCCACAAGTCACTTTTCTCAGTGCCCTTGTAACTTGAAACAGTCACTAAGTGAATGGTTGTAAGTTGACAACTACCTGTATCCTTGAGTGACTGGGTGGAGCTTGCTTTAACTTGGAACTAAATTGGACTTGGAGTGCTAGCTGACAGTTAACCCCTCCTTCATGTTCCATACTACTCTAGCCCACTCCCCTTACCCCCAATTAAGCATACTGTGGAAATAAGGTCAATGACCAATGGAGGTTGTTCAGTGGTGGGATTCTACTGGTTCTATCCAGTTTGGGCGAAACAGTAGCAGCAGCGGTGGGAGGCTCCACCCACCCGCCAACCCGGACGTCATCATGGATGCTGTGTGCATGCACAGAGGTGGCGCGCGTGCTCACAGTTCCGAACCGGTAGGGAAGGTAAGTGAATACCACTACTGGTGTTGTTGCCTCCATCTGGATGCCCTTAGCCTATGTCCTCTTCTGTCACTGGGAAACTGAGCATTAGGCGGCAGTTCCCAACCCTGGATTTTATGTGGGTTTCTAAGTTATGTCTCCAACATAACAAGCCAGAATGTCTAATTGCCAGTTGTAAGAAATGATCGGACTTCTAGTCCTATAACATTGATGGATGTAAGGCTGAGAACCGCTGCATCACACAAGTGGGCCATATTTGCCCCTTGTCTTTCTTTCCTGCAGAGGCAGGAATTAACATTCCTGTATTGCATCCTGCTTGATGCTGTAGGCAAGCAACAAATGTGCACATGTCCATTTATCCTGAAAGAGCTCTCCTCCTTTTTAATGAATGCTGGATCCAGAAACGTGTGAACTCTGCTTTGACAGGTAGACCACAGTCAGTAAGGATGGGATCTCACCATTCCTCTTCTCTGACACTAAGCACAGGAGCCCCCCAGGGTTTTGTGCTAAATCCTTTCCTTTATTCCTTGTACACACATGACTGCACCCCATTGTATAACACCAACGCAATCATTAAATTTGCGGATGACACAACAGTGGTGGGACTCATTAATAAGAACAATGAGTCTGCTTACAGGAAGGAAGTACAAGGGCTGACATTGTGGTGCAATGAAAATAATCTCACACTTAACACCACAAAAACTAAAGAACTTATAATTGACTTCAGGAGGAGGAGAGATGTACATTTACCATTGTACATAAATGGTGAGGAGGTGGAGAGGGTGGATAGTTTTAAATTTCTGGGCATTTATATCTCAAAGGATCTCTCATGGACTATGAATGCTAACATGCTTGTGAAGAAGACACAGAAGAGGCTGTACTTCCTGAGAATGCTCAGGAAGATAAATCTATCTCAGCATCTACTTCTGTCCTACTATTGCAGCACCATTGAGAGTGTCCTGACGTACAGCATTCTAGCATGGTATGGGAGCAGCTCTGTAGCGGACAAAAAAGCTCTACAGAGAATCATTAAAACTGCCCAGAATATCATCGGGGTCCAGCTATTAGCCCTGGATGACATCTTCAAATCTCGTTGTTTGAGAAAGTTGCTTAACATTCTCAGAGACTCTTCCCATCCTGCTTACAATCTTTTTGGACTGTTGCCTTCTGGCAGAAGATACAGAACAATTAAAACTCGACCACACATTTTCTGAATAGTTTTTATCCTATAATTACACTCAACAATGAACTAAAGGGCCACCATCAGTGAGCTGTTGGACAGCATTACTTGGTCTCTTGTGTGGATCTTTGGGTAGTTTAGGGGTGGGGAACTGTGGTGGGTGGGAGTGTGTTTGGGGATTGTTATGTGTGATGGACCTGGTCTTTGGGTGTTACGTAAATTTCGTTGTATGGGTATACTGTGTATACATGTACAATGACAATAAAGTAATTATTATTTATTATTTGCACTTCTTTTACAACCCAGGAGCTCCCAGAGGGATTTTTCCTGCTCTTATTTCCTATTTCAAAGAAGCCAACATTTACCTTTTCCAGTTTCACCCAGTAATCAGTGCAGCCTTCCTGTCCTCGTAGACTGGGAGGTACATACCAAAAACAGAGATTGATGAACTCTGGCTGAAAAAGTTTTTTTAAAAAAAGGAGTAAAAAAACCCTAAAAGAGAAGCATGTGAAATGATATTTCTTCCCTCTAACTTTTGTACAGTAGGAAATCACTTGCTTATGGCCGTGACAAATTGTCATTAAAGAAATTGGAATACAGAACCATAACATGGTTTATTTGGTTTTAATCTAGCATGATGTATAAACCCAACCATTGTGGCTTGTAATTCATAGTTTATGTCACCATAAGCAATTTATGATCTCCCTGTGAGTCAGTTGTGGGATTCAAATTTTTTTACTACCGGTTCTGTGGGTGTGGCTTGGTGGGCGTGGCAGGGGAAGGTTACCTCAAAATCCCCATTTCCTCTCAATCAGCTGGGACTTGGGAGGCAGAGAATAGATGGGGGCAGGGCCAGTCAGAGGTGGTATTTACCAGTTCTCCGAACTACTCAAAATTTCCGCTACCGGGTCTCCAAAACTGGTCAGAACTTGCTGAAACTCACCTCTGCTGTGAGTACCCTAAGGCTCCTCAAGATTGCATTACTGCAGGTCTGTGGCAAACTGTCAAATTACATGGCTTAACTTCTTGCACCGTTTTAGCCAGAGCAATAAAATGGATACATTAGTCATCCAAAAAGCTAAAAATACTAGCTCCCATTTTTTAAACGGTATGTCAATCCCCCACAAAAATGAAATCAAAATTCCTGTCTCCATCCCTTTAGATGATACCACTACATTAAAGGTAAAGGTAAAGGTTCCCCCACACGTGTGCTAGTTATTTTTGGCTCTAGGGGAGGTGCTCATCTCCATTTCCAAGCTGAAGAGCCAGCACTGTCCGAAAACGTCTCCATGGTCATATGGTTGGCATGACTAAACACCGAAGGCACAAGGAGCGCTGTTAACTTCCCACCACAGTGGTCCCTATTTTTCTACTTGCATTTTTTACATGATTTCAGACTGCTAGGTTGGCAGAAGCTGGGAGAAGTAACGGGAGCTCACCCCGTTTCGTGGCACTAGAGATTCAAACCGCTGAACTGCCGACCTTCTGATCAACAAGCTCAGCGTCTTAGCCACTGAGCCACCATGTCCCCTACCGCTACATTACTGCCCTTTTAATATTTGTTTTTAAAAAATGAGACCCAGGCAGCCCAAAAATGTTGCAAATCCCAATTTCTGGATTGAGATCCAGCCTGGTGTAGTGCTTAAGGCATCAGGCTAGAAACTGGTAAATTGTTGAGTTAGGCATAAAATCAGCTGAGTGACCTTGTGCTGGTTACTCTCTCAGTCTCTTAAGAAGAAGGCAAGGGCAAACCGCTTGTGAAAATCATTCCAAGAAACTGCAGGGACTTATCCAGGCAATTGGCAGGAGTCAACAATGACTTGAAAGCACACACACGCACACAATCTGGGTTAGCAGTATGTGAAAACATGTTTCAAACCCCCCCCCCCCAAAAAAAACCTGCTGGCTTAATGGACAGTTAGAACTGAAGTTTCAAATCATGAATTGGTAGGAATCATTTAGACCAGTGGTCCCCACCAATCTTTTTAGCTCTGCAGACCGGGAACAGGAGCAGCAGCGGGGGGGGGGGGGCGGAGAAGTTGGTTACCGGGAACAGGAGCAGCAGCAGTGGCGAGGGGGGGAGGCGGAGAAGTTGGTTATGCGGACACACACACTACTTGCACAAATAGAGCTTCACTCACTTGCCTGCTGCTTGCAGATTCCCAATGGGGATCGTTGAGAACCACTGAATCAAAACCTCCTTCAGTTCAGGACTCCAAATTGAAGCATTTGTGACCGATGGATATCCAGCTTCTGTTTTTCAGCACATCCAGAACCCACCTCTTCCCTTGTTAATCAGTGATCTGAGCACAAGGCGGGGTCTTATGTGTGAGAACAGCCCATTATTTATTATGGCAGAAATACAACTTTGGACATGATAAAGTGCCCCTTTTTCCTAGTAGCTTCACCAGCCTAGAAAGTGGGAGATTGCGAGTTCTAGTTCCACCAACTGAAAGCCAGTTGGATGACCTTGGGCCAGTCACTCACTCTCAGCCTAACCAGCTTCACAGGATTGGTTGCTATGGGGAAAATAGGAAGAGGAAGGTTTTTTTGGATACATTCACTGCCTTGAGTTATTTGTAAAAATAATAAAAACGGGGTCCAAGTAAATAAATAATGTCATACAATATACACGTCAGCAGCAAAGCTAGCCCTGAAGGCTGGATAGCTCTTACCTCTATCACTAGCTGAAAGCCTTCTCTCTTCTGAATTTCATCAGCTAGATACCTAGGATAAAAAAGAGGATAATGCTAGGGAAGATGCATGAACCACATGCCAGTCACCAGGAATTCCAGAAGAACTTATCTCAAACTAGGGTCTTTTCATTTACCGAGTATAAGCAAAGGCCCTATCCACTCTCTGCTCCAAGCCTTTGCTGCCGTTGGCCTTCCACATCAGCCACAACTTAAAGCAATCTACTTTGCGTCCACACTGGATGGTTTGGTCTCCCCTGTCATAAACTATGTTGTAGAACTTGTCTGTCTGGAAGAGGTAGGTAGCTTGGGCACAGTGGCATCTCTGCAGTAGTCCCTGGGAAGAAAGAGGTATCAAAAGAGTTATCTTTAAAAAAAAAAAACATGAAATGATTTATTCTACTTGACAATGCAAAATGCTCAAAGCCAAAGTTCATTTCAAAGAACTTCAAAATGAATTGGAAAACGTGATTAAGAATAGGGTGATCAGAGACTCAGAAACCAGAGCATTTAAAAGAGAGGTGTGCAACATAAGATCTTGGGAGATTGTTACATTACAATTGGTTCTAGGTAGCATGATTAATGGTGTGGGATAAGAAGTTAAATCAGAGGTGAAATCCAGCAGGTTTTGACAGGTTCTGGAGAACCAGTAGTGGAAATTTTGAGTAGTTTGGAGAACTGGCAAATACCACTCTTGCTGGCCCCAGAGTGAGGTGGGAATGGAGATTTTGCAATATCCTTCCCCCAGGAGTGGGGAGGGAATGGGGATTTTGCAGTATCCTTCCCCTGCCATGCCCACCAAGGCACGCCCACCAAGCCATACCCACAGAACGGTAGTAAAAAAAATTTGGATTTCACCACTGAGTTAAGTCATACTTGGAGTGTGTTATTCATTGCAGTCTCTGGTTCAGAGCAGGAACAACATGGCAGATAAAATACCTGGCAAAATTGGAAAGAGGGCAAACAGGAAAAGGGAGTATTCAGAGGTGAACTTCTGTTATAAAGGCCTGCAAATGGAAAAGGCTCTTTTTTTTTAATCCCAACCAAAGCATTTCTAATTTTCATGAAGAAAAATAAAAAGAGATCTTAATAGGCAGACAAACTCATACCGTATTAGAGTAGATCACTTTCCCCTAATAAGAAAACAGACCTTGCTAGTTTTACAGGATCTACTCTGGTCAGACACGACTTCGCAACTAACAACAACAACAACTCAGCCTAAAGCAAGGAGTGGTAAGACTACGGCTGAATATAGTCCACAATCCCACAAAGCTTTCTATTGGTCATTTATTTCACCACCTTTAGAAACTTTAGTTTGGGTTTCTAAAGTTTCAAAATATTATGACTCAGAATAGATTTAAATATTATTTTCATAGTAAATATGAAAATTTACTATGATAACATTTCAGAGATACAGAGCAGTTGGACAATATTAGCCTTCACCGGGAATATCAAACTTCTATATTCCGCAGTATGGAGCTCCACTTTAATGCTGCTAGCTGAGGACTTACTGGAGTAATTAAGCAGAAGAAATAACTAAATAAATCCAGAATGAGTTAGTAGTGTACAAGAAGGTCTCACTTTGACTTTTGGACAGAGAGTTAGACTAGGTACCCTGTTTTCCCCAAAATAAGGCATCCCCTGATAATAATTGGGCTTTTGAGCGCATGGCAATAAGGCCAAGCGCTTATTTCAGGGTTCAAAAAAAATATAAGACAGGTATTTCTGGGGAAACACGGTAGCTTTGGATTTCCTCTAACCATATTATCTGGAGGGAGAGAGCACTTGTACTATATCTTGGTTCATGTCCAGGAAGAGAGAGACTCTGAATACCTACAGAGTTATCCTGGACCAGGAAGGCAGAACACTGAAGCCCAGTCATAAGCATTTTGTGGGGATTCCAAGCCACCGAATCAGCCCTGGATGGAAAGTAGAAATGAGCATGTCATAATTGAATAAACCTCATATGCAAATAAATACTAATAAGGCTTAAAGTTGCCAAGGTTGGAGACCCGTGGTCGATATGGTATCCAAAAATCAGAAGGAACACCTATTCAACAAATAAAATGTATTTAAAAAACACAAGTTTTTTGAACTGCAGCTCAAGGTATCAGCTGAAAAGAGTAATTAAACTGATCAGCTTTTTGATGCAATTTTGATACAATTTGTTAATCTGCTAAGGTGCTACTAGACTCCTTGCATTTAAATGGGATTCTTAACATGCACCATAGGGGTCAGACTTTGAAAAGGGCCTTGAATCAGGAACTCCCATGGCATCACTGCCATTCTGCTCCCACAGACAAGTCTCAGCAAGTCAAAGACCACATAAATGCCACTATAATCATTGTATTGTCCAGCTAAAAACAGTAATTCCCATGGTCTTAAGGACAAAGAAAGAAGAGAAGAGTGTTTCTTAACTGTTTCCTATCTTTTCTGAACAATTGCAAAAACTTTGGAGGCTGAAGTACCAATCTTCTAATGTTTTAACTTTCCAAGGCCCAATGTTTTTAATGTTTTAATTGTTTTATACTGTTATCTAGTACAGGGGTTTCCAACCTTGGCCACTTTAAGCCTGGCGGACATCAGTTCCCAGAATTCCCCAATCAGCTTTGCTTTGCTGGCTGGGGAATTTTGGGAGTTGAAGTCCGCCAGGCTTAAAGTGGCCAAGGTTGGAGACCCGTGATCTAATGCATTGGAAACCACCCAGTTGCTTGATAGTGAGCTGGGCAGTTTATACATTTAATAAATAACTAATTAAATAAAATTTACATCTAAGTTGATTTTTTTCTTTAGACTGAAAGAAGTTAACATATCCATGGAGATGCAGAAGACTTTTCTTTCAAGCCAATCCCTCAGAATGAGCAGTCTGCCAACCTTACATCACAAGTACCTGGCCTCATCCACCAGCCAACCAGCACTGCATCTACCCAGCAGCCCACCTCTGGCTTTCCAATATACATGTGCCTGATCCAGTGCACCATTCCAGCACATCTCTATGCTTCTCTTGTTTGCCTCTCCTTCCTCTGACTTTGCCTAGCTAGACTTTGGGCTGGAGACTGACTTTCTAAAGAACTGAATTGGGTCATTAACAGAGGATTTCCAGCAAAGTAATTTACCAACATCATGCAGTTAGGAATACTTGAACTGCACCTACATGTTCACATGCTCCTAGTAGCAGGACACTGGATATCTGCAGCTGGTGAATTAAAACAACAGGATCCTGCAAGGGTATTCTTTGTGCCATTTGGGCAGCTCTGCCAGGAGAGGGAACTGTTGTCTTACTATTTGTTCGACTGACAGAGCAAATAGCCAGTGAACGTAGCCCTGTACGTTCAGTGGGGATGAAATGGCACAGAGGCTAATCAAGATCCCTCTAACTCCATAAAGACACTGATTAGAAACTACAGTATTTGTTTATACATTTGAATGACATGGTTATTTGTGGCCTGATAAAATCAAGCTCAGCGTAGATTTTAAAAATCATTTTATTCGGCATGCCATACTGAGAATTTGGAACAGCTATAAGGCAAAACTGGTTCTTAAAATTCCTTTATGCTTATCACCCTGAGAAATCTTTTTCAGAAGGGAAATTGATAATTAAACAAAAATGGTTGCCGTACGCTGATTCGTTGAATTTTTCTCAAGGAGAACTTAACTTAAAACTGATAACAATTGGGAGGTTTTAAATGCCATTGGTTTCCCTCTGCACATCTAATGGAAAAATTTAAGGTGGATAAAAGGAATTATGAATGATAAAAGGGTAAAACTCTGCCACAGAGTTTTGTACAAATGATGATCAAATTATTTCTAAGATGTACAAACTTTTATTAAAAACGGAGACAGGGGACGAACAAGTGCAAAGTCAAAGTCGTGGCTGTATCTTTTCACAGCTCATTTCTGCAAGAAGCAATATCTACCTTTCGATCCCATCCAGAAGATGCCGATGTCTTTGGGAGAGGAGAGCACTGCCACCCCAGGCTGCCTACAGCAGGAAAAAAAGGCCATGTGAGCTACTTAAAAAGAAGTCCAGTCAAAAGCATGGGGATAGTGCAGCAGTAAAATCCTCTGAAGTCTGCTACTGAGCGTGTGCTTCACATGTGTGCGTGAGGCGTGCCCACACAGTGCTAAAAAAGGAATATTTGAGCGGGGGGGGGGGGGGGAATCCACTGTGCCAGGCACTTTAGATTAGCTAGAAAGCAAGAAATCTGACGATTCTAGCTAATATAAATCACACGTCACCACTGATCGTTATCCAGCTGATCGTCGGAAATACTGGTTCGCCTGAACCGATAGCATTTTTCACTACCGGTTTGGGAGAACCAGTCTGAACCGTTAGCATTTCACCCCTGGGATAGTGCTACTATTGGAAATCCCAAATTAAAAATACAAGAATATAATTCAAATGGTAACAGACTAGCTAAAGGGTTAGCTTTAAAGGCTAAAAGAATCTCAAGATAGCTTTCAAGCAGAATGTGAAAATCTGGGCTTATGCAGAATGTTCACAAACATCATAAAAACCACTTTTCTACAAATATACCAGAATAATAAATCACACTTCACTCAGCAAGACAGCTGTCCGCTCTACCTCTGTGTGACTGAACCATTCATTGGTTATTTTCTTACCTATCTCCATTGGGGAAAAATATATCTGCTGGATGAGTCGTTAAGACAGCGCACATCAATATCTCTAGAAGATTGTACTTACGTCCACATGGAACCAGAGTTTGTGTCTTGTGCACACCTCTGCAATTTCAGGCAGGGGGTCAAAAGCTCCCAGGACAGTGGTACCACAGGTGGCATTGACAAAAAAGGGGAGCGCTCTCTGGAAGAGAAGATCAGAGGTTTCATTAGCATAAAAAGGTAAAGGTAAAGGTTCCCCTTGTATACATGTGCTAGTTGTTCCCGACTCCAGGGGGCAGTGCCCATCTTTGTTTCAAAGCTGAAGAGCCAGTGCTGTCCAAAGACATCTCCATGGTCATGTAGCCAGCATGACTAAATGCCAAAGGTGCACGGAACACTGTTACCTTCCCACCAAAGGTGGTCCCTATTTTTCTACTTGCATTTTTTACGTGGTTTCAAACTGCTAGGTTTGCAGAAGCTGGGGCAAGTAACGGGAGCTCACCCTGTTACGCGGCACTAGGGATTCAAACCGCTGAACTGTCGACCTTTTGATTGACAGGCTCAGCGTCTTAGCCACTGAGCCACCGCATCCCTTTATATGGCCCAATCAATAGGATCTGACATGCAATAGCATCTGCCTGAATTTCATTACATTCACATGTAGCTCTTTGATAAAGGAAGCATAAGCTATTGCATTAGCACCCTGTTTCTTCCTTTGCTGCACACCTCAGACAAAGAGTCAGAGTTTGCAAAGTCCCTATGTCCATTGGGTGTCTCTTTTAGCAGGATCACTGGCTTGGATGTGGGAAGAAAACGCATCCTGTTACATATACAGTAGCTTAGTGGGAGCAGCAAAGGGAAGATTGTAACTTCCCTCAAAACCCTCCACAGCAACATACCTCTGATTTGGCCTGATTGATCTTTTTCTCTAGATCAGCGGGGATCATTTTCCCTCTGAAGAAAAAAAAGAGTGCTTGAAATGACTGAGCTATTCAGCAGGTCCTTTTCAACCAGTCCCTCTTGCTTAAACCACACTGACTTCCAAGCAGGCGGCAGAATGAAGCTATGTGTTTCACTTTGGTAATATAGAAGGACTTTTCACTTTGAACCTACCTCTACTGCAAAATTAGATCAGAGGAAAGGGTTCCGCGTTAGCCTTGTGTGAAGCATTAGGAATTTTTTTTTTAAGCACAGGAAGATTTTTCCTCCTGAGGAAACCATTTATAATAAGATCCGTTTCATACACACAGAAATGATATGATCTAGAACAGGGGTCCCCAACCTGTGGGCTGTGAGAGGTTTGCAACTGTGGAAATGGCCAGTGAGTGCATGTGCACACACCTGTATCCTCACTTGTGTG
This sequence comes from Masticophis lateralis, assembly GCA_030761175.1. Lineage (NCBI taxonomy): Eukaryota > Metazoa > Chordata > Lepidosauria > Squamata > Colubridae > Masticophis > Masticophis lateralis. The sequence goes on from JAUDYJ010000002.1 coordinate 149,383,926, forward strand.
AGCAGCAGGCAAGCACCATACGTGTGCGCTCCATTTTCATGAGTGGCAGGCACGTGCGTGCACCACTCATAGAAATGGAGCTCCACATGCACGCACGCACTTGTCAGCTGCTTGCACAAACCATCCCCTCCTCCCTCCGACGGGGTGCAAAACTGGAAATGTTGGGGAATGTCCAATCTAGAAGAAACTCTTTCATATGAAACCTGCTATTTATGCAGATCAATCATGATGAAGAATGAGAACTAAATCCAAGACTTGCCATAGATCTGCTTAGGTGCTCTTACTTGGGTGCCTTTGTTTTATGATACGTTGAAAGGTCCTATACAAAGTGATGCTTCAACCTTAGTTCTTACTATGTCCTCACTAATTGTGCCACCAGTTAGAAACTACAGCTGGTGGAGAAAACAACCTCTGCAATCTTAAGGGCTAGAAACCCAAACCTACTTAAAATAAATATTCTTAGCGGGTTGAATTCCAAAGATATAAATAAATTGAACTATGTAAACATGAAACTGAAAACCCAGAGTTCAGATTAAGAGACTGTAATTTTTTTAGACCATAATCATTGCAGGGGCAAAGGGTTCCTAAAATTGGGGGTGGGGGTGGAGGACAATTAAACAATGGGATATGCAATCCACAGTGGTTTTGATATCTGTGTTGGATATGGTTAGGGAGATAATCCAGATTAAATGATCCACTTATAACATCAAGATGGAACCGGGGTGAAATTCAGCCGGTTCTGGCAAACTGGTAGCAGAGGCTGCAGGAGGCTCCACCCACCCATGCAGATGTCATGACGTCACTTTTTTGTGACAATTTTAAGCCTCTGAGCATGTGTGCGCACATTTGCGAACCGCTGGGGAAGGTAAGTGAATTTCATCCCTGGATGGAACCTTTGATTTCTCTAGCTTTATAAGGATTTCCAGTTATTAACACTCACTTTTCATCCACTGCTACAAGGCAGACATTGTCAGTGCCGATGCCCAAAAAAGCTGCTCCCTTTTGGATGGAGTAGTGGCACTAGAAAGCAGAAAAAAGAGGATCAGCAATTTCTTCCCTTAAGAAAAACCTTCTCCCAGGACCCTGTTCTGAGTCCTGGGAAGCCATTTAGAAATCAACTACTACCCAAAGAAATATCAAGTTACATTTCTACCTAACCAACACAATCCTGACCCTGATTCTGGGGAGAAAGCATTCCCTAGGATTATCCCCCTTATCTTCTCTAAACTTAGAGCAATAGATTACAGATTCTGACAAAGATCATAGTCTACCAGAAGATACACAGCAATACAAGGCTTCAAAATGAAGGCCATTTGGTGTTTTCACCGCTGTTATTTGCAAAATGGGAATAATTAATTTACTTTAGGCAGGTAGAGAATAACAGCAAGATTTTCTGGTAGGTGGCCCCTATCTCTGGCATTCTTTTTCCAGGGGGCCCACATATTTACCAATATCCAGGCAAATCCAATTTTTTTCTTTTTTGAGGAGATAAATTAAACTTTCTTTGGAATAAATTAAAAGCAAAAAAACACCACCTCCCCTTCCAAAAACCATTAACAAAACAAATCTGTTCCAATGTTGCACAAAAATATTCAGCTTTTTTCAGCAGTTTGATCTCAACTGACACTCCAATAAATAAACAAACAAACCTAAATGAGGTCAGAATAAAATTAGATTTAGTTTGATTTATAAGGAAATGATATTTACAAAGATCAGAAATGTGCACGCCTTGGATTTCCCTGCAACTTTCTTTGCAAGTGAAAACTGGAGTTTGAAGAAGCAAGATAGGAAGAATATTGATACTTTTGAACTTTGGTGTTGGAGAAAGCTCCTGAGAATACCATAGACCCATGATGATGAATCTATGGCATGTGTGCCCGAAGTGGCACATGGAGCCACGTCACCTGGCATGCGTGCATCACCCGTTCATTTTGCAGGTTTCTGGTGTGCATGTGCATGCGATGATCAGCTGCCCTTTGTGCATGCAGCACTGCTGGAAACAGGAAGAGCTGGACTTCCGTTTTCTGGTGTGAGTATGTGTGCTGGCCAGCTGATTGGAAGAATTCCTTGCGCATGCATGCTGGAAACTGGAAGTACCCTATCCAGTGCACGCATACCCCCTGGGCAGCTCCTTTTCCTGGTCGCGGCCCTGATGAATGCGCGTATAATGTGCACACATAAAGTGTGCATGCACACAGTTCTCCCTTTTCGGCACTTAGTGCCATGCACACATGCATGCGCTCCCTTTTTGGCACTCATTGCCAAAAAGATTCACCATCACTGCCGTAGACAGTCAAGAAAACAAACTAATGGATCCTTAAAAAAATTAACCCAGAATTCTCACTCAAAGCACAAATGACTAGGTTCAAATTATCCTACTTTGGACACATTAATCAAAGATCTAGCCATTCTAGAGAAGGCTATAACGCTGAAAAAGAAATAAGGAAACAGAAGAATGGGACAGTCACAAGACTCAATTACAGTCATGATGAAGGTGCCATCTGGATCTTCCCAAAATGTCTGCTGTTAACAGGTCAGTCTGGTCCAAATCTGATGTACAAGTTCCAGCTTCAGTCTCTCTTAGTTGTACCCAACCTGATGCCCTCCAAATGTGCAGGACTACACGTTCCCTAATTTCCAATATGTCCGCCCCAGAGGTTCTCATACAGAAGCCTGCTAAATCTTATTTTAGCATTGCTGATAAGACAATGCTTTCTTTCTCTCTGAAGGTAGCACTACTGGGTGGCCATTTGTTCCAGAGACTATTAGTGTTTTGTCTGCTCTCCCAAATCCCCAACAATAAGATCTGCTGACTGAGGCACTGCTTGTCCCCCTGCCTCAGGAGTGGGTCTAGGAAAAGCCAGTTTGGGGGGGCAACAGGTCATATTTTCATTACTGATCTTCGAAGGTCACAAAGGCATGAGCAACATTGTGGCAGAATTATTCGAAATAAACATGTTAAGTGGTATTAAGGTGGAGCGTGTGTTTTAATCATACTCCAAAACAAAACATTTTGCCACCAAATTTCAATAGCATAATCTCAGGAGGCAAACCCCACCCCCACCCCCGCTGCAAAACTAAAAGCAAATTAGGCTAGGTTAAGCAAAAGCAAGTAGGTTAGTTCTCTAGAGCATACGCAAGAAAACAATACCTCTTCTGACGTAAACACTGCCAGCTTTGGTATTGCCCAATGCCCCTTCTGCTTGCAGTCTGGGAAACGGTGATACCGGGCCACATTCATGGCATACATGTTGGAGATGGACCCTCCTACCAAGGAAAACAACCCAGAGAATTGTTCAATGACCCACTCATTACCATTTTAAAGTCAAATCTTAAGGTTAGCATGTAATTCCTGGACATTTTCAGGGCATCCATGCTAGACATAATGAATGGCAGAAATTGGTTTCATTTGGATGATCCAAATTAAGGGCCTTCTCTGTGGTGGTTCCCTCCCTTTGGAACCACAATTCCCTCAGAGATTCGCCCCCACATTGTTGCTTTTCCAAAAGGCCTTGAAGACATAGTTTTATCAGAGAGCTTGGAGACCCCATTCAAAGCCAGTTAAGTAGCTTGTCTGATTCTGTTGCAGCCACCAGGGGGTAGAAGGTAAAGTGGAAGTTAAATTATGAATTTTTAACTGTGGATATGTAATGTTGTATGCCGCCCAAAAGTCACTACGTGTGTGAGTTGAATTATTTATTTATTTATTTATTTATTACATGTATTTATATGCCGCCCTTCTCCCGAAGGACTCAGGGCGGCGAACACAAGTTAAGAAACATGTACAATAAAATCGCATTTTAAATCAAATAAGTAATTAATAATAAATAATAAACCCAGAATTATGCGGATTTTACTGCGGATTTTTAATGTTCTGTGCTGCCCAAAGTCACTATGTGAGAGTTGAGCAGCTATATACATTTGTTTAATTAATAAATAAATAATATTGGCTGCATGTCACCTCTAAAACATTTATAAACAGACACAAGCCCTTGAAAATCCCCGAGTTCTAGGTTTTACACACCAGGGGAGAAGATTCCGTCGCCTTTTTCCCAGCCAACCAATTTTTGCAGTTTCTTCAGCACCACCTCCTCCATCAAGACAAATACAGGTGCAATCTCATACGTGTATCTAAAACACAAGTAGTCTTATGAGTCCCTTCTGAGAAACAACCAAAATAGCTAGCAAATTATTGGACGGCAATGTTGGTGTTTGGTTTAGATTAGAGTGAGAGTGGCTAGAATGCCCATCTGCTCTGGTCTTTAGTAAAAATGGCAAGACTTATCTGCTCCATCTAACCAAGGAGGAGAGAATACTTAGACAAATTTGAAAGTGCAGGATTTTTGTAGTTTTCATTTTTTTAAAAAAATTTTTGGGTCCTTTAGTAGTCCCGCCTGGCCTACTGTAACACTCTCTACATGGGGCTCCCCTTGAAGAGCACTCGGAGGCTCCAACTGGTCCAGAATGCGGTCGCGCAGGTGATTATGGGTGCGACTAAGCGCACCCATGTGACACCCCTCCCGCGCGAGCTGCACTGGCTCCCAGTGGTCTTCCAGGTGCGGTTCAAGGTGTTGGTTACCATCTTTAAAGCGCTCCATGGCTTAGGACCAGGCTACCTATAGGACCGCCTCCTGCCACCAATAGCCTCCCACCGACTAACACGCTCCCACAGAGAGGGGCTCCTCAGGTTACCGTCAGCGAAATAATGTAGGCTGGTGACCCCCAGGGGGAGAGCCTTTTCTGTGGGGGCACCCATCCTCTGGAATGAACTACCCCCTGAGATACGTACGATCCCCGACCTCCATACCTTCCGCAGGGCCCTGAAGACTCTGCTTTTCCAACAGGCTGGCTTGACTGAATAGGAACTTGGATGGGTTTTAAATTGAGGGGGTTTTAAAAATGGATAAGGCCAAATTATGTAATACTTTTAATTGGTTTTAATTTTTGTATGACTTGTGTTTTATTATGGCTGTGTACCACCCTGAGTCCTTCGGGAGAAGGGCAGTATATAAATCCAATAAACCTTAACTTTAACCTTAACCTTTTCTTTACTCTTTTTTCTTTCTTATAGAGGTTTTTTATTTTATGATAAATGAAGTAAATCTGTAAATGAATATAAATCTTTGCAGGGATAAACTCAAGGGAAGCAGACTCCCATTCTTTTCCCCTTGTCACCTCTCTCTTGCTCCACACAGTCAACACATCTGATTGTATGGAGCAGGACTAACATATCTGGGCTGCAAAAATATGGACGATTGATGGAGAGCAGCAATGAGGCTTTTCAATACCTCTTTGTGGCCATGACTCCTAGTCCTCCAGATTTCTGCAGCCTTCACACCTAGCAACAACAGAAGCCCTAGCAAATAAGCAGCTTGGGAGGAAGAAATTTAGCAGTTATGGACCTTAGGAGACTTCAACTACTGGGAGTAGAGTGCAGATAAATCTATAGGCCAGAAGGGCTCTAGGTTCCAAATAGAGTCATCTTACCAATGCATATCTCTTGAGTATCATGGTGTCTTCATATTAATATTTACTCACTTGCAGAGATAGAATGTAATGATTGCTCAAAATGGAAGAAGTCTGCATTCAGTCACTACATTCATTGGCTGGTTTTGGGCCAATCACTGGCCTGATTCACATTAATCCAAGGTTGGTTTTAACATTTTTAAGCAAGTGCATCTATTGTACATCAGACTAAACTCCAAGCAAAGAAGTTACATTTTGGCTTAGCTTTATCTATGAACAGAATATTTTAACTGAGCTCAAATTATTACATAGAGTGGTCATGAGGATAAAAGGAAGAGGAAAAACTATATATAACACTTAATTTTACTGTTTGCCACGAGGGGAGAAATGTTAATATAGTGATATCAAATTACTTCCCCCCTCCCCCACTCACTATCCATTTACTAGGGAGATGCTAGTCAGTTTCCATAGAGCAAATGTTTCACAATTGGAGGAATCCACTCTGTTAGTCTCCCTGAATCAGAGAGAGAGATTACTTATATTATATTATTATTCTTATATCACAATACATTGCTCATAGGAATATGACCCTCTGCCAAAAAATTTCCTCTGCAAGTTTGGATCATTTCAAAACCTTGACAAACTTATCTGATACTGCCAGAGTGAAGGACATTAACAGAATTTGTGGATAAAGTAGTACATCATAAAAACCAAAGAATTTTCTTCTTCAAACTGCTTTCTAGTGGTCACACTTGTAAAAATTACAATCTCTCGTCCAAAAAAGCAGCAGTGAAATTCACCTATGCTGTAGCTGAGTCTTGGGAATTCTTTTCCTTTTCCTTTTTTTTTTAAAATGCCAATATACATGAGAAAATGGAGAACACATACTGGCTAGTGTTGAGCATCTCTGTGATCATCCGTCCAGCCAGAGCATGGGGATCAAGCCCAGAAAATAGCTGATTGCAGAAGCGTGGATGACCTGGGAGAAAACGAAGAGACATAGCAAGAGGAAAGGAAATTGTACAAAAGGAAATAGTCTCAATGGAAGTACTTCATATTTTCTTCGCCATTACAGATATTGATGTGATTATTGTTGCACTATGAGCAGGGGTGTCTTAACGCGTGGGCCTGGTGGGCACTTGACTGTGGGCCCCATGAGCATAGGGGCTGCATACTAATCTGCGTATGTTAACTTTTCAATGAACTTTGCATCATATTAAGACAGGCTTTACTGAGTATTATTGTGTTTTTCAAGACTTATGTATTGTTCAAATGTTTATCATGTTGATTGGTTGTTGCTGCACAGCATGTTTTTAATGTTTCAACACCGATTTTGTTGGAAGTGCCAATAAAATAAATATACGTTTAATTTTATCAACCACATTTTTATTCCTGTGAGTAGTTGTGGTAGGGGCCCCAGTACACTGCTTTGCCCGGGGCCCATAATGCGGTTAAGATGGCCCTGACCATGAGCATTTATTAAAGGCTCATTTGTATTACTGGACCTATCCATGATATTCCTTAGCGCTTTCCTGAATCCCAGCTATTTGTTTACATTTCAGTCCCCTTCCAATAATTGTACAAGAAGTATTTTAAATTCATTTGCCTTTACCCTTAAGAAAATAACTATAGTTTGAAAAGAATCATGTCAAATCCTAAGTATTTAGGTTAACCTGAAACTTAGTCTCTTGGTACACATTACATTTCAACCCAAATTACCAGGTTCAAATGATCCTACTTGGGTACATTGTATGAACACTGTACCTAGCTCTCTGGAGAAGTCTAAAATGCTGGGAAAAAGAAGAAAACCTTGGTGGTGCAGCAGCTTAAAGTGGTGTTAAAGTGACAGCAGCTGCCTGCAATTACTGCAAGTTTGAATCTCACTAGGCTCAAAGTTGACTCAGCCTTCCATCCTTTCAAGGTAGGTAAAATGAGGACCTAGATTGTGGGGGCAATAAGATGACTTTGTATATAAAAAATATAAAAAATATATTTTGTATATAAAAAAAGAACACCGCTTAGGGGGGGCCGAAAGCCCTACTAAGCAGGTATATACAAAAGTATGAAGGCTATTGCTTAACGCATTGTAAGCTGCCCTGAGTCTTCAGAGAATGGTGGCATATAAATTAAATTTAAAAAAAAAAGAAAGAGAAAACAACGAGAAGCAAGGTGAGTGGACTCAATTATAGTAGCAATGGGTAAACCATTGAAAGAACTGAAGGACGAGATTAGGGGCAGATCATCAGAGAGAAAATCAATTTATGTTGCTAAGAGCACTAACTTTATGGCACATAATCAATCACCACTCATTATTTTAAAAAAAGGACATCCAATGTACAGTAAACTGGGGAATTAACTAACTCAAGATGCCAGGATAGATAAACCAATCTCAATAACTGGACTGGAACAATCCTATATCTCCTAAGAAGTTCTGAAGAAGGAACCATACTCTCTTGCCGTGCAGAACACTCACATGTTTTCACACTGTATCTGATAACTTCCCGACAGCGTTCCAGCAACCTTTCATGCGGCTCCCCACTGTCTTTTAGATTCAGGTCCAGAATTTGCTGCAGTTCCTCAGGTTCCTTCCAAATACACACCTACCAGCAAGATAGTCAGCTCATGTCCGAAAAGCCATAGAAGGTTGTATACAAGCTGAAAATCTAACAGTGCAATCCTATATGCAGGTTATGCGTCCTGGATGACAAGGGTTTGGTATAAAATTCTATATATCAGCACAAGTCCAAATTCTGCTGCCTGAGGATGCTGCAATGTTGTCAGAAATGTAAGCTAAATGTCTCAAGCTGGAGCCTTCCCAATGTCTTATGACAATTAATCCTTGACATTTTTAGCCAGCATTCCTGACTCGCCAGGAGTCTGGGACTTATAGTTTCAATGCTTCTTGGAGACATTGAGTGGGGAAATGTTGCCCTACAGCAGGGGTCTGCAACCATAAACACTCAAAGAACCATTTGGATCCATTTCCCACAGAAAAGAAAACACCAGGAACCACAAAACCTGGGTAGGCGGGGCCAACTCGACATCATTCACTTCCACCAGTCACATGACAGCCCCCCCGGCACGTCTACCAGCTGGTCATTAGGGCAGAGAACCGATTGTTAAAAAACACCAGGAACCACAAAATTCTTTTGACATCTCTCTCTTTCTACCTCCCCCCACCTCTCTGTATCTCTCTATCTTTGCCCTGATCGCTTCTCCATCTCCCCGCCGTCACCCTTACCTTCTCAGGCCAGACAAGGAATGACTGGAAGGGGAGGACGAGGGGCAGGGCCAGCCAGTAGTGGGATCACTCGAAAGGGAGCCACAGCAGAGGGCCCAAAGAGCCACATGCGGCTCCAAAGCCGCAGGTTGCTGACACCCACCCTACAGTAATGAACTGGATGTTGGGAGGGGAACTAGAAAAATTAAGAATGGATTATACCCAATTTACTCAATGCAAACCATCTGGGATTAGGAATTGGTGATTTTTCTGCTGAGGGACTACTTTGTTAGCTTACAAATAAAATTGAGTTTGGGTACCTGGCCCAAGCCATTGCTTAAAGTATATAGAGTGGACATCCCAGCTCAAGGAAACTTAGAATGAAAATCAATATACCTTACCTTTTCAGAGGCATCCATCCCTTTTCGAATCCCTTCTTCAAGCATGATCTGGAAGGCTTCCTGCAGGAACTTCTCACCAGCTACCCGATCCAAGCCAGGAGATGACAAAGAATCTTCTGCTGCCATTGTCAAGCAGACTTCCTCCTATAATAGGCCAGGCATCAAGAACATGAATTCAAATAAGACTCTGAAGGCAAATCCACTAAAACGTTTCCATACCGTGCATATCTCCGGAAAAAGAATGTTACAAAATGCAAACAATCATTGTAACTAGGATCATATCAATTTCCAACTAGTGACACTCAGTTCTTTGAGCTTGAGACTGGAACAATAGAGGTACTTGTGTTTTTTTCCAGCACCCTTTACAGTATAACGTTTATGCTAACATAGAGATGTAGCCATCCCTGTTGCGTTCATACATTTAATAGCATGAGGGATACAACTGTAGCTCATGAGCAACTAACCTTCAATGAACTTTTTTACTTTATGGACAATGCCAAAGGCAGCAATTCATACTGCATAGGAAAAGGCAATGGTAAACCGCTTCTGTATTTTTATCAAGAAAACCACATGATTACAAAATATAAAATGATTGAGAAGACCTGAAATATCAAGTTAGGAACAAATCATTATGCAGGAAATTTATCATATGTGGTCACTAAGAGTTGATAACAACTTCATAATGATGGCTCATAATCAATCAAGTCAATTTTTGGCACCGAGATCCTCATATGACAACAGTGATAAACGGGGCAGCTGCTAGATATAAATATGCATTTATGCCCAAACAAAGGTATATTATAGAGCAAGGGTGTCAAACCTGATCGCATCACAAGCCATATCGTGACATATTGGGATGTTTTTTGCCTTTGTGGAGCCGGTGTGGGCATGGCTCATGCAGGCCATATCTGGCCCATGGGCCGCCAGTTTGACAGGCCTGTTATAGAGAGACCCATTCTTATTCATGCATATTAAGTAGGCTCATACATTGTGATAAGCCGGGTTTAAGTTAATCATGGCTTAATGAATTAAACTCATGATGATTTATGGGTATGCAGATCTGGATTTGCAAATCAGGCAGAGTCAATCACGTATGAGACATTCATGGATGCATTCAGTTACTAATTTAATTCCCCCCATCTTAAGCCATTTCCATTAGCAAGGAGATATAATATCCCCAAACACTGGATAGCCTTAGAAACTCTGTGCTAAATCCGAATCAGTAAGGGAAATTCTTTGGCATGTTGGAAGTGTGAGATAGCTCTGGGGAACTTCTATCATATGTGGTGGGAATGCCCAAAGGTAAAAAAATATGGAGTCTGATAAAGAGTTGGTTGGAAGAAATTTTGTTAATAAACACAGAAGTCAAACTGGAATTTTTCCTTTTGGGAATGACAGAGGGCAAATACAAGAAAGACATAAATTATCTACTACTACATATACTTACAGTGGCATGCGCAGTATTTGCGCAGAAGTGGAAAGCGAAAGATACCCCAACTGAAGAGGAAATACTACTAAAAATTTTCAATTGCACAGAAATGGATAGACTCACCTTGGAATTCAAGGATAAAAATGAAACACTGTACTATAAAATCTGGGCAAAATTGTATGAATGGTTAGATAAAAGGAGGATAGCCGAGATAAATGTGTAGTGTTAGACTAGAATTATATATGTTATTATAGATAGATATGTATGTGAATTGTATAGATAGGTATGTGTAGGTATAGATATGTATAATTGTATAGGAATAAGGTATACATTACTATTATTATACTATGTTTAAATAATGTATAAGGTGCAAGGAATATATTATTATATTACCATTAGTATATTATGTATTAGTTTAAAGTGTTGCAAGATGCTTGGGACCAGTGATGTCATATCTATGTCCAATGTTTTTAATTTTGAACTATTAATAAAAAACTTTTTTTTAAAAAAGGAAAAGAAATTCTGTACTAAACCAAATCCATATTCCTTTTAAATTACATGTACTAAACAGATTTGCATAAATGCTATCTTACATTACTGCTTCATAGTTCACGAGTGCAGACAAAATTATATAAACAATGGGTATATGACAAGATGAAAGGATCATGCGCGTAAAGATTAACAAAGAGTCAAACAAGCTAAGAGTTTTTGTGGATTTGGTTTTAATTTAGACAGACTCTTTAAAGGATACTGAACTTTTGATGAGTAAATTTTAAAAAATTGGGCTATTAGCAGGTTTTAAGATTAATAAACAGAAGACAAATATATTAATAAAAATACAAAGATAAAATATCAAACAGAATTGAATGTATAAAACAAATCTTAAAATCGAGAAAGCTAAATATTTTGGTTGTTTTAGTATCATTTTACTTAAGTAATAAGTAAAAACAAATTGTTAACTAATTGTGAGGTATTAGAATTGTCTCAGAGACTAAAATGAAATCAAGAAAAAGAAGATAACAGAAAGCTATTTTTGTCAATGGGTGTCTTATGTACAATTAACAGAAAGCTTTAAACTGGTTTTAAAAGAACGTATCATTTTGAATAAAGACCAAGTCTGAAACAGAATTATATACTGATAAGGAAATGTTATTGCTAAAATGTATGAGCTTTTGCTGAAATGTGAGACAAAATAAGGAATAAAAGAATGTATGATAAAATGGATAAACTCGTTGGTTTTGATATACAAATGAACTAATGGAAAAATATGTAGTTGAAAGCATAATGTACATTATGTGCTAGTCATCTAGAATATTTTTATAAAATGATTGTCATATGTCACCAGAGAAATTGTCTAGATATAGAATGTATAAAGGCACTTCAAATTTATGTTGGAAATGAAACCAGTAATAAGGGACGTTTTATCATGCTTGGTGGATTTGTAAAAAAGCAAAAAAAAGGGAGGGGGGTGGATACTTATTCAGAGGATTTTAAAGATTAATATATAATTGAGATCAGGAGTCTGTCTCCTGAGACTGATGGATAAAGACTTGGGGGGGAAAGTCATGGTACTTTGATTCTGTATATGATAACTGCACATTGCATCTTATAATCAGTGAAAGATTCATTGCAAATCACTTTAGGTTCTCAATCTGTAAAACAGACTCATCTGCATTTAAAAAAACCTATGGACATTCTTACTTTCAACCAACAGACATCACTACAAGCCAGTGGTGGGATTCAAATAATTTAACAACCGGTTCTCTGCCCTAATGATTTCTTCCAACAACCAGTTCATCAAACTGCTCAGAAAGTTAACAACCGGTTCTCCCGAAGTGGTGAGAACTGGTTGAATCCCACCACTGCTACAAAGCACTCACTACACATTAAGACCCCATAGTTTTTGGGGAAAATAACAACCTTCTTGAAATTATTAGACACTGATGAAATCTTCACAAGCCTAATATTTTTTCCATCCTCAAACCACATGCATGTTTTAACATTTTTTGTAATTCAATAACCACTTCTGCAGATTTCCAATTTTTCAACTTTGAAAACCCATCATTCCAGCCCTGAAAATTTTAAAAATGCAAGACTGAAACATGTTAGACTGAAGTTCAAAGAAATTTCAGATATCCTAGTGTGATTCACTATAACACAACTGACAACATGCAGCCCATTCCACCTCACCTTCTCTTGTTGAATGGGAGTCAGGTGCGCTGCCTCTCTCTTTCTCCGTCCCAGGAAGATTCCACTGCACAGATGAATTGTTTCAGAAGGTAGAGCGATGAACTCCGGCTTCTTCAGCTGGTCACAACCTCTGCTAACTCTATTTTCAGCAAAGGAAACTCTGCTCCTACATTATTTTGTAGGAGTTTTACTCTCCACATTAGAGGAAGGAAAGAACATAACGTCCAATTGCTATAGTTACCTGCCCAATCCTGTACAGATTCCCACTGCTTTCAGGGACAAAGTACAAAGGGAGTGACCACATAACCAGCAAGTATCATTATATATTGTGGGAGTAAAAATATTTGCTCTCTGGATTGCTTGCTACAGTGGTGCAGGGGTTAGAATGCAGTACTGCAGGCGACTTCTGCTGATCACTTGCTGCCAGCAGTTTGGCAGTTCAGGTCTCACCGGCTCAGCCTTCCATCCTTCCAAGTTTGGTAAATGAGGACCCAGATTGTTGGGGGCAACATACCAACTCTGTAAACTTCTTAAAGAGGGCTGTAAAGCACTGTGAAGCAGTATATAAGCGCTATTACTATTGCTATTTTTGCCCACAGAGTTGTTTCACCCTTAAAAAGTAAGGGATGGGTTGAGGATACCTTGGGATGCCAAAAGGTGCCTTGATAGCTGTTTGTGTCAAAAAGTAACATCAATTACATTGCAGTGATTCTACATTTCTACTCCTACTAAATATATGTATTTTATGTGTGCCTGTACACAGAAGCCAGAAGAGTTGATTTGGAGACCTAAATTTGCATACAGGAAATATCATGATTGCAGATATAAATGCACATCTGCATGCAAACACCTATCTAAAGAACTCCTTTCTCACCTCCTAGCAATAAAATATTGTACAGATATAAATTCCTCTGCTGGGTTCTGGAAAATATTTGTGCTATTTTGCGACACTGAACAAAGAGACCTGCAAACGTAGGGATTCTACCCATCTGGTTTGATATATTTGTAATTTGAACTCTGCATCATCTGGCCACCAGATAATTTGTTAATTTGTTTGTCTTAATTTGATTATTCAAGATTATTCATTTGCTCATACATGCAGCGCTCAACGCATCATTGTAATTGACCCTGCAATTATGGTCATGTTGTGACGCTTAGTAAGCAGGTCATCATACCTGATTTTATCTTTTTTACGGCAATTGTTAAAGTAACATGGCAGTTGTTAGCAAACACCATGGTTGTTAAACAAATATAGTGGTCATTAAACAAACCCATTTTTCACTAGAAACCTCAAGTAAATGACGGTTTCCAGCAAAAACAGCATAAATCACAGTCATAGACTGTGGATGCTATAAATGGTTGTAAATGTTAGATGGCTGCCGAGGGTCCAAATTGTGATCATGTGACATTGGTGGGGGGTGGGGAAACCATGTTTCCCTGAAAATAAGACTGTCTTATATATTTTTTTTGAACCCCAAAATAAGCACTTGGCCTTATTTTCGGGGAGGTCTTATTATTTTGGGGCATGTGGAGCAAGATGGGGCCCCTCTTGCTGTCTTACCTGATTTCCAGCTCTACATTTAAATATTTTTGGGGAGGGCTTATTTTCAGGGGGAGGCTTATTTTAGCGCATGCGCTCAAAAACCTGATTGGGCTTATTATCAGGGATGTCTTATTTTCAGGGAAACAGGGTAGTGGTGTGTCAAACCTTTATCTTCCAAGGAAGACATTTCCAAATAGATGCTTTCTTTTTAAATATTTAGCAACAAGCCAAGTAAAGCTGTATATTTCCACATGCACTTGGTACACGCAGTTCAGGCCTTAAGACATTCACTCACCAAGCTTAAAAACAAATCTTACTTTCTAGTAACTGCACTCTGCAATAGATCCTTGTCTGGCTTTGTTTGACCTCCTGTTTGAATGGTTTGCTTTGGGCAAACCACTGTTAAGTATTAATATGCATATTGTTTTGTCATCTTAGCATGTTTTCAACATTGTTGGAAAGAACAGAATGAGTGAGTGCACACTAAGATAAGTGTGTCCTCAAACACCTCCTCTTGCACTGCAGAGGGGAAGATAAGGAGGAATGGAGACCCTGTCCTTCCGGTGTGTCGTCTTGACACTCAAGAGCCTCCTGACTTCTTAGAAAACCTCCAAACAACTGTTCTTCTGTGAAATAGTGAAATAAACTGAACTGTTCTTTTTCCAAAACTCTTCTAAGCAATCAACTTTGTGAGTCGTGGCACAGTTTGTCCTTAGCTTTGTTGACTTCAAAGTTATAAAAGTACTTATTTTTCATGCTTACTGTTATCATTTAACTGGTCAAGCATAATAACAAACTCGGTAGCAAATCTTTTCCCTCAGAAGACCTTTTTCTCCATGCCTGACACAAAATGCTATCGACTAGCCCTTGAATCTGTAGGAAACAACAGTGTCTTTGCGGAAAAAAATAATGTTTCATTGGTGATCTCCATCCCTGTCCACAGGGGCAGCAGGGCCAACTGCTGATGGCCTCATTCGCAGTTTGATTTAGTGGTTAAGGCACCAGCAGGAGTGGAAAGCAGGAGATCATGTATTCAAATCCTACCTTAGCTATGAAAACCAACTGGGTGACTTTGGGCCAGTCCCTCTCTCTCAGCCCAACCCAGGGGTGAAATCCAGCAGGTTCTGACAAGTTTTGGAGAACCTGTAGCAGAAATTTTGAGCCGTTCAGAGAACCAGCAGTGGAAATTTTGAGTAGTTTGGAGAACTGGCAAATACCACCTTTGGCTGGCCCTAGAGTGGGGTGGGAATAGAGATTTTGCAGTATCCTTCCCCTGCCACACCCACCAAACCACACCACACCCACCAAGCCACGCCCACAGAACCGGTAGGTAAAAAAAAATGGATTTCACCACTGGCCCAACCCATTTTTCAGGGTTGTTGTTGTGGGGAAAATAGGAGTAAGAAGGAATATTAGATATATTTGCTACCTTGAGTTATTTGTAAAAATAATAAAGGCAGGACACAAACAAACAAACAAACAAAAAATGGAGAGCGTAATCGATGGAGTCTCTTGGCTTTGTTTCACTCCCCTTTCTGCAAATGTCACCAAGTGGCAAGAAAACTTTAAAAAGGAGATAATTCCAGATTCACTGACAGTTGTTAAATGGAGGGCAGGCAGAGGGGAGCATTACACTATAAAGAAGTTTCCCACCTGCTCCCCTCCCATCAGTTCTTAGCTGTTAATCTGCCAGTTGCTGTTTGGGCTGATGCTGATCCCTCTTTGTAAGGCAGGCCTCTGATCTGGAGATTGGCTCAGTGACTGGGCAAGAATCACACCAGTGAAATGAGCAGATATACAAACTGAGTAAATAAATACTGATAAATAAATAGTTTGAAAGATCCCAGCTGTGTCAAAGTTGGGCTGATCAAAGATTGGTGAAGCACATCAGTTGATACCCACAGAAAAACTGCTGCCACTTTTTGCCTGTTGAAGAGAAAAACATCACTTGAACCCAGAAACGAAAAAAGAAAGTTAAGTTGATTTAACAGCAGTTTAATCTATATTTATCTTGGTAACTTCCTCTTGCACATCAAAATAAAGCAAGTTGTGCCAGGTTCTTCCCCACTACTGCAGCCTTTAGCAATCTGAACAAAAAAGCAAAATTATGGAAAAACACTGATGTTTCAGGGAAATAACATTAAATGCAGCTCATTTAATATAATGAAATGTTTGTCTAGGGAATATCATAAGTGATAATTAAATTGTGATAAAAGCAAAAAGACTATCAAGCTTGTGTATTTGCCTTGTTTTCTAGGCCAAGGGTTCCCAAATGGGGAGGCATGTCCTTCAGGAGGTCATGAAGAAATTTAGGGGATCATGATGAAATTTGAAGAGGCAGAGCAGAACGATGGCTTTTTGATGTGAAGGTGTACAAAATCAGTCAGTGGCGAAACCATGGTATACTATAAACATCTAGTTTTTAAAATGGGAAACCTTTGATAACATTGATCATCGTATATACATACACGTAACATGCATACATAAAATTTTATAATGGTCTTTGATCAGCATTCAAAGTAAAAAGAAGCGAATTGTTACATGAAATTCACTAAGAGAATTATCACACTACAATAAAACAATAAACAATATCTAAATCAGAGCTTTATGGCATGACAAAGGTATTTTGCTACCTGAAATGTAAGCGAGGGGTTAACATCCCTTAGAAGATAACATACATAATATTTATCTGAATAGCCCTCAAATTTGGAAATAATTGGGGATTGCAAAAAAATTCTTGAAATGTCACAATTACGATAGCTTAAAAAGTCACGTTTCTTCGTCTATCTCCCTAAAGCCACAAAGGTTGTAAGGTCTTTGCAGATTTTTAAAAAACTTCTATTCCACTATGAGTGCAGAAGGAAAAGGCATTAAAACAGGGTATAATTGTGAATCAGTTCAATTGTGCAAATCATTTGCAATAAAGGTTTAAGGTCTACTGTTTGGCAATAAACTTCATAAGCATTGGTGTTCTGATGTTTGATATTGCCAATTTGTTCCTTAATTGTTCATTTGATTTGTACAAATATATGTGACTAGGAGAAAGACCAAGACTACAGAGCGTAAGTTTGATATCAGTGAGACTGGTAGCTGTCCATCAACAGCAATGGTAATAATTCTGTCTGTAGAATTAATCATAATTCTGAGCCATAAGATTAGGCGCCTAATCCAGATGTTGACTTTAACACTTGGAACTTCAGCTTCAAGCCTCAGGGATGCATTAGGGATACATCAGATTGCTTCATACCTACAGTAAATAAAACAAAGGGAGGAGAATGGCATCATCTGCATAAAATAAGACTGGAAGATGCCCATCAGTTAATTTGAGCCTATCAATGTCAACTCTTTGAAGAGTTTTAATTAGGGAGTTAATAGATACCGTAGGTTAAAAACTAGTGAGAATACAATGAATGCTTGCTTCACCCTCTCAGATGCCTGAAGAAAATCGGAAAGATCCTTTGCCAAGTCACATCTTACCCTAAGACCATTTTTTTCTATAAACTAATAATAAGACAAATTTATCTATAGATAACCTAGACCAGTCCAGACGTCATTATTAATATGGCATTATTGTTATGGAATGAAGTGACCAAGCAACATTCCTGGGTCAGTCAGAGAGAGAGTTTATTTGCGCAGAGACTCAAAAGCCATGTTTGCCAATCTTGGCTCTCAGTAAAGTCTCCATGCTTGTATGACACTTATATACTTTCCTAAACAAAGGATTCTGCTAACACAGTAACTTTCCATATATGGTTAACATACATTTGTTATTTTTAATTGACATCTCCTAATTACTAAGATTTTACATTATCTTTATCCAACACTCATAATTCTTCTTGTAACTGGCTGAAGTACAAATTCTTCTTTTGATATTTGCTTCTCATCCAGGTGCTATTCTCTGGCCTAATCACCCTTGACTATGTTTCATGAGGATGCTCCCTTTTCTTCTGACAAGTTAGGGGGTCACTTAGAGTATCAAGGGAGTTCATGCTGATGTTGTATTTTCTCTAGCTGGCGGTATTTCCTGCCTTCAGAATATAGTTGCTTTTAGAATATCTTTTAGAATATAGTGAATATAAAATTATCCAGTGGTCATCCAAATGGTCCCACTTTATTATCAGCTGTACTTTGAAATCAATAAAAGCTGCATATAAAGTCAGGTCAGAGTGATCTGAATATTTTTCCAGCAAATGTAACTCTAAGCAGTGGTCTCTGGTGGACTGTCCTGTTGGAACCTCATTTGCTCAATATCAATTATTCCTTCATTTACCACCTCATATAGAAATTTGATCAACAGATTAAAATTTGTTGGGGTACTGTTTGCTGATGGTGTTCAAAAGGCTAACTGATCCATAGTTGGCTGGGCCATTCCTGCCACTCTTTTAAAATAGGGGAATAATTGTTGCTGCTCCCTGCACCTCATTACCTGAGACCTTACCTGTAGGATTAAAATGTGAGAACCGGAAGGCCAGCACTGGACTCTACCAGTTAGAGTTCTGGACTTGATTAACTTGGCTGGAATGCTGTCACTCACAGTGGGGGGGTGGAGTGGGGGCTTTATCTCACTTAAGTTGCTTAATAATCTGTTTTAACCCCTGGCATGTGACCTGAGCCATTGAGGTAAAGAGGATAAAGGCACATCCATCACAGAGTCTCCGTTACAAAAGTTTGGCATCTGGCTATAACAGCACAAATGTACATCAAACATTTTATTATCTTGAGGGTCAGGTAGGTATAAATCAGAGGTGGATTTCAGCAAGTTCTGACGAGTTCTGGAGAACCGGTAGCGGAAATTTTGAGTAGTTTGGAGAACCGGTAGTAAAAATTCTGGCAGGCCCCACCCCCATCTATTCTCTGCCTCCCAAGTCCCAGCTGATTGGGAGGAAATGGGGATTTTGCAGTATCCTTCCGCTGCCATGCCCACCAAGCCACATCCATAGAACCAGTAGTAAAAAATTTTGAAACCCACCACTGGTGTAAATATTACCCGAACGAATAAAGAATCAGAGTGCATGTAGTCCTTGACTTATACCCTTTCAATTAGTGACCATTCAAATTTACAATAGCACTGATAAAAAATGATTTATGGCATTTTTTCACACTTATGACTGTTGTAGCAGCCCCATGGTCACATGATCAAAATTCAGTACTTGGCAACTGGCATTTATTTATGACGATTGCAGTGTCTCAGGCTCCGGTGATCCCCTTTTATGATCTTCTGACAAGCAAAGTCCACAGGGTAGCCAGATTCACTTAACAACCGTGTTACTAACTGCAGTGATTCACGTAACAACTGTGGCAAGAAAGGTCATAAAATGGAGCAAAACTCACTTAACAACTATCTTGCTTAGTCATGGAAACTTTGGGCTCCGTTGTGCTTGTAAATTGAGGACCACTTTTATTCCCTTTCTTCCCCTGAAATTATTGGGAGTCATTCCTTTGGGCTGTGTTGAAATTTACCCACCATTTGGCAGTTTAAATAAGCCTTAATTTGATTCCTGATTGGGCCCTGGATAAATTTATAAGTGAAAGTTAAAAGGAGGCGATTACCTCCAGACCTGGGAACTATGCCAAGTATTTAAGGCATGGAGCCTATTTCTAAAAATTATTAAATGCTCCGCAGTACATCATCTATGATCTGACCAAAATGTGCACCTCCCAGGAAAATTACTTGTAATGGAATCATTTAGTACTTGCAAGTTAAATCTATTTAAAATACATACCAGCTTTAACCCAGCTAAATTCCATTTTGTATCCTTGAAGGATCTGGATATAAACCGTGGTTCAGTAATTTATTCAGGACTAGCCTTATAGATCGTCATCGTTGCAACCAATTTTTGCATTAAAATGCCACTAATTAAGATATATACACTAAGGAATTTATCCAGGCAAAGAGCAAGAAAAGAGAGGCAGATTCCAACTTTGTTTGATCTAACAGTAGAGCTGGGAGGGAAGAGGATAAAAATTGGTGCACAGTCAGCAGAATTGGTCAAAAATTAACAAGGGAGATATTGTTATATGTAGTGCAAATTTGTGCCTTACTCCAATTGGCACGGTGGGCTCAGTTGCCGGTGAAAAATTGGCCTTGGAAGCCTTTTTTTTTTTTTTTTTTGAACCTGTTTTCAAAAACAGATGCTGGGATGAGATTCAGGATAGAATTTGATGCTTAAAAATGGTATTTCTTGCTCTTTTTAAAAATCAAGTGTTTTTGGTGCCTGCAGACAAAAAATCGTGATGCCTTGGCCAGAAAAAAGGGTGCCTTGTAAGGCAAATTTTTTTTTTTGAACCTGAATGGAAAAACGGATGCTGGGACGAGATTCTGAAAGGGTTTGAAGACCTGCCTTTTTCTCCTGATACTGGAAGTGGGATGTTAGTAGAGTCCGAAATATGCATGTTTGTTTATTTAAGGGTCCTTGACTAGATGTCTATTTTAAAAAAGGGCTCCCCGAAAAAGATAATGGAACAATATTCTTGTTTAAAAATGGCAAAGTTTAAAACTTTTCACCAATCAAAACAACTATAGTTGAGAACTGACTACTTTTGTTCAGATATGAAAAGATGTGTACTGTTCATAAAGTTATAAAATTGGTAGCTAGTGATCTATCTTAGATCCATTTTTATAAGCAAGATCTCAAAATCGATTCAATTATATTGTGGGCATACGGTGAAATAACTATCTTTTGATATTTAATAATAAAAAATAAAAGAACTACAGGAAACACATACGTGCTTGCTTTTGTGCCTTTTTAATTTGAGCATTTTGTTAAAAGGGAGGGTTGACTTTTGAATAAGAATTAGGAAGGAATACTGTATTTTTTTCCAAATAATAACGTTGTTGAATTGCTTTTCTTTTAAAAAAAACGAATAAAGACACCACAAATGAAACCCAGAAAGGATAAGAAAAATACAGAAAGAGAGAATGCAATGTGCAAGGAGGAGTGTTTCTAAAAACAAGGAATTAAAAAAAATAAAAGTCTGGGAATCCCTGGTCTAGGCTGCGATAATACCGCAAAGGAAAAAAAAAAAGCACTTTCCTAGTCAAAACCTTTTTGTTTTGTTTTTTGAGGCTGCCGTCCCTGATCAGGTTGGGACTACAACTCCTATCATCCGAGCGACGCGAGGTTAACCCACACAATTTTTCCGGGGTGGGGGGGGGGCGGCAGCTGGAGGAGGGAGGGGGTGGAGGGGCGGGGGAATCCCTCGCAAGACCTACCAGGAAGTCGTCAGGCGCGCGCGCGTGCGCAAAGCCACCGGAAACCCCGCAGAGTGTGTACCGGGTTCCGACGTTTCCGCTTCCAGGGCAGCTGTGGGGGCGGGGGGGGACGGCAGCGGTGGGAATAGCAGCAGCGGCAGCCGTGGCGGCGTTTCGCTTTGGTGTCTCCTCGGGAGAGGGGAGAGCCGGCACGCAGGGAGTTTGAACTCAGGTGCGGGCCTGGGTGGGGCTGCGCGCGCTGCCGAGCGAGCAGGCGGGCGTCCGTCAGTCTCCTGGGAGGGGCGCGCGCACGCCTTAGCGCTCGCGGGGAGAGGGAGGGGGGCGGGTACGGCCGCCACCCGCTCATTGTCCGGCCGGGCGGGGAGACGCGGGCGGGGGCCGGGGAGGGGGCATTGGGGAAAGCGGGCATTTGTCCTCGCGCGTCGCGCGAGGCAGTGCGTGCTCGTCCACGCGCCCTCCGGGCTGATGACCCTTTTTTCGCTCGCTCTGCCGGGGTTCGTCCGCGTCACCTGCTCGGCCGCCTTGGCTGCCTGTTTGCAGGGACCGGGAACACCTTGCAAGACAGGTGTTTTAACGATCGAGACGGAGCAATGAGCCCAGGTCTCTCCGATCCTTCCCGCCGACTCACTCTTAACCCTCATCGGGCTGCCCTTGAGTGAAGCAGTTTTTAAATGAGGCTGGCAAGCAAGCAAGCACCGCGCTTTTCTTTGCGAATAGCGTAACTGGATGCAGTAACAGAGTTGGAAGGGACCTTGGAGGTCATCTAGTCCAACCCCCTGCTCACTCAAGAGACCTATTAAAAGAAATCATGCTCCATTTGTAATGGTCTTTGTCCGGTTCTCATCAGCTAAAACTTTCTGAAGGGGTTCCACGTTGACCTCCCTGGAGCCAAAGGGTCGTGAAATTGTGAAAGTAGCCGTTAATACCCACATGTGATTTCAAGTTGACCGGTGTCCTTAAAAGATTTGAGTCTGAACCGCGAGGGAAGTTGCAGTAAAAAAAATGGATAAACGCTAGTCGTTTTCCACAGTTCTGCAGGCTCCTCTGTGAGGAGATAACCTGGTATTAAAATATTCTTAATGTGGGGGAAAGGTTGACATTGATCCTTTTCGGAACAAAAAGGACCCAAAATACCAAACTTCAGGTTTTTGTGAACACAAGTGCCCATGCTGTGCGGTGTATATTTAAAGGGTCAAAGATTCTCAATATTCCAGTCTAATGAAAAATGAAGGAAAGGTTTTAAATACGGTAGGAAATAAAATTTGTTTTGTGTCATGGGTGTTAATGTAGTTAAGTCACAGGTCCTTGTTGTTGTATTTTTCAGCTTTATTGCAATTATTGACACGGAAAATCATATGGGCTTTTTCATACCCAACCCCCAACTTTTAATACAGGTAGTCCTCAACTTACGACCACAGGTGAGCCCAAAATGTATGTTGTTAAGTGAGACATTAAGTGAGTTTTGCCACAATTTACGACCTTTCTTACAACAATCATTAAGTGAATTATTGCAGATATAAAGTTCAGTAACATGGTTGTTAAGTGAATCTGGCTTCCCCATTGACTTTGCTTGTCACAAGGTCATAAAAGGTGTTCACGCAACACTGGGATACTGCCAAATTCATAAATATTCACACAACTCCAGGACATTGCAACCGTCATAAATATGAATGAGTTGCCAAGCATTGGAATTTGGATCACATGACCATGGGGGATGCTGCAACAATCATAAGTGTGAAAAGCAGTCATGTCACTTTTTTCAGTGCTGTTGTAACTTTGAATGGTCACTAAATAAACTGTTGTAAGTCAAATGACTACCTGTATTAATTTTCTTTCATTTTTCTGCATTTCTGGTTTTTTTTTTCCAGTTTACTCTTTTGTGCCTTGTAACATATTTGGTTTCTTCGATGCAGCACTATAGATTGATTAGTATTTCCTAACTCTGGTGCCTTTCACTTGTGTAACTTCAAGTCCCAGAATTCCCAACTCAAAATGATTATTTCTGAAAGTTTGGGGAAATTTCCATAATTGGAGGGCATCCAGTTTGGTCAACGCTGTGTTATTGGTGCATGTATATTGTAATGCTTACTTACATAATCACATCGGTTTTGCTAAAAGGCATTATGTGCTTCATTCTGTCAGTAATGTTAGATTTAAGGCTGTGTTATGTAGAGTTAAAATGTACTGGTTTTGAGTTTAAAACATTTTTACTGAATTATAGTAATGAAAAGACTAGGATGTTCATACTAAATACCATAAATATTACATTAATAATTAAACAGAATGGTTATTTGTGGAGACTAGGTTAACTTTGTAAAGTTTCTCTAACATTCTCTATTTGAGCTACTAATATTTTAAGGTGAGAATCTGATTCAGATAGCCACTGTGTATATAGTGAGAAATTACCTTCATTGCATGAATATCGCCAGTTGTTTAACTGCAGTAGAGTATATCTGTGGTCTTGCTTAGATGGACTTTACAAAACATTGTGATTTTTTACATGATTCTTATATTTCCTACTGAATTTTTTTTTTAAAAAGAAAACAAGCAGATTGAAAATTCTTACATTAATGTTGCATTATGATATTTTAGTACAAAAGGATACAGATTACCAAGATGATGTACTATTCAGCAGTTCAGAATTTAGTGCAAGAGCTTGCAGAAATCATATAGAGATGGAAACTTAGTAATAAGCAGACTACTTCATTAGACTAGAGACATCAATACCTTTTGCATTGAAGTAAAAAACTCTGGTGTGTAATTATAATTTTTAAAAATAAAAAATGTTCTCACTTTCTTTTTCTAAATATACGTATGTGTATGTATATATATATATATTTCCTTTAACCCACAGGTGGAAACTGGAGGTGACATACAGCAATATTGTGGCTTCTTTGCAAGGAAGACCTCAGCACCCTTTCCCCCAACAAGGGCCATCCTGAAGGGGAAATTAGGTTTGGGCTGACTCATCTACAAGAGCAGCACAGTCTGTAATTTTCCTCAGCTTTTAACAAGGCTGGGAAAACTTGCTGCACGCCATTCTGGACTCTCCGACTCCAGAAAGATGTCAACAAAGTGGAAGGTATTGGACGGGACCGGCGCAGAAACGATTTACTGAAAAATCTTTGTAGTCGTAAAATTCTTTCCTGAGCAAGAGAGAGAAAGCGTAAGGACTTGGCGTAATCTCCGTGTTGAGGACTGTCAGACTAACGCGATGGCTCAGGTAACAGGCCCCCGGTTCTCCCATCCTGTCCCACAAGAATCCATCATTGAGGAAGTGGCTGCTAAGAGCCATCTGTGATAATCTATTCTGTTGTCACGTAAACTGTTCAGCTCTTGATGGTCTGCTGCAGGAGTCAGCACTGCAGAGCTTGGGAGTGCTGGACCCCTCCCAAATTCTGGGGGTTACCAAGCAGTTCTGGTCCTCTTCTCACAGCCATGTTTGGAGAATGTGTTTGCTTTCTCTTACAGCCAGTTCCAGTTCAAGCCGGAAACGTTTCCGTATTTTTCTCGTCTTTCGTTCCAAGCCTAGGGGCTTACATGTATGCTGGAGTAGGGGCTGATGGGAGAGGGATGAAGAACGTCAAAGCACTTCTACTGCCCCAACCCCATTTTCCAGCTTCACGTTTCATCAGCAATATTCAACTGTAGTATCGAAGTTTCTAGGTAGCACTATTTTTCACAGTGGGATTTGCAAAAAAAAAAACCAAAAAACAACGGGACAAAGTAAATGTGTAAAAACCTACATAAAACTTTATGCATCCTTTTTTTTTTTTTTGTATCTTTATCATCTTCAGACTAACCCAAACAAGCCATCCCAGAAATTCAGCTTTGCCATCCAGATTATGTCATCTGCCATATCCTTTGCAACCCACTAAGGGGGGAGGGAAAAAAGAAAAGGTACACCCCAGCCATAGGAAATTTGACTCTCTGTTTCATCCAATAGATCAGACTGCATCTTTGTTTGACCTTAAAGCATTGAGTCTAATCCAGCATTTACTGCTGTATTTCTTTTTATGTACATTTTATTATTCACAGGTTTCCTGTTCTCTTTACTTCCTCAGTCCAATTATCAATATGTCTTGGGATCTTACACTCTTAGGGAAATATTCTTCTGCCCTGGTTTTCCATTAGCAGCTATTGCTGCTCCTGCATTAGCCTTTTATGCCACTTTTCAAAAATCACAGTGTCATTCCAGAGCTCATTGCCCCATTAGGATGCCAGATACACTGGGGGGAAGTTAAAATTGCAGCTCCGGAAGTAGCACTTACAGGCATGAGATCCATGTGTTACTGCCTTTCTTTCCTAAGGATCCTTGGAGAGATTGAAATAGCTCATGTGGCCATATCCTCTCCCTCCTCCCCCCATAGCAACTGTGCAAGGAGGGACAGAGGGAGAGAGAATAATGCAGTCAAATCATCTAGGGAGAGCTATCTGGTGGAGGCTTAAACTCAAGTATCCTTGGTTCCAGACCCCTTCACACAAGTTGCCTATCTCGGCTTTAGTGTCTGAGAGGAGGGGAGCTTTTTAGGCTCTACCTGACGGGCTTCATTCACAGAATCTGGCTGAGTTTTGCCACTTTTGGCAATGCTTCTTTTTCTTCATTAAGAAGAATGCAGACAGAATCCCCACTGGCTGTAGGTCAGATTCGAGTGGCAATTAGGGCTTTACTAATCCCATTTCTATTTGTTTCACTGTTCACAGAGTGAGGAGGTGGCCCATTTCACTGCCACATAGGGCTGATGAGGCCCCAGCCAAACCCAGCTCCCAATTCTTCATAATTTTTCCCCCTTCATGGCTGATTTAGCTCTTCTCTGAAGTATTGTAATTCTCTTTTTGTGATCATCTGTGACTAGAATGCCAGAGTCTGGCATGTGTCCAAATTGCTGCCATGCTGTACATCTGTGCCTATGCAGCTTCTGGGTTGCAGATCCAGCTACTACATTTGGTGTTGAAAGTTGTCACTTTGACTTGTGCCTCGTTTAAGATGTTGGGGGACAGTGGGACATGCCCTTTGGGTTTTGCATTCTCCCTCTCCTATCTCCCTTCGTCTTTCACTTAATGGACATCTTCTGCTTTCTTGCCAATCAACACAACTAACTTTGTGTTAATCACCTCAGAGCGAGACCCTGAAAGATTATTAAGCTAGGTCTCCAGACATTACCAAACTGCAGAGTTTCTGCTGTTTTATGGCTGTTTCTCAACGTCTATCTTTAAATATGAGCAATACGTTAGAAGCCAAGGCTGCCTGTTTTAGTCTCTTAATTCTTTGGAGAAGAATGGATGGAAATGCTTTGCCTCAGGGAAGCTGACCAATAGCCATGGATTTAAGAAAGCTTGGTAGGATAACTCAATAAAACAAGCACACTTTTGTGGTCTAGATGGCAAATGGAAATAACTTTCATGCCTGCATATGGACATATAGAATTTTGCCTTTCTTCATGACCCTGCTAGCACAGAGAATAAACAGTAACTTGTGCGCGGGGGATAAGAATTGCCCCAGATAACAAAGGAAAAATGTTCAGAAAAGCCAGTCCTTTTCCCCTTGTTTTAATGGATAGCTGTACACAGAAAGCTGAATGACTTAGATTCTGGTAGATGTGAAATGATTTCCAAAATACAGAAAAATTGAGTTATTCAGCTGTTCAAACCCAAAGGAGAAGCATGCATCAGAGGTGGCATTGGCATCATGATGGTTGAATGTGTTGGGACTTCCTTAAAGAAGCCATTCCTGTTTCTCAATGTACACAGTAACCATTCTTTCCCAGGGAAATACACATTTAAGCTATGGAGGGGGACAGGGGGACACCCTATCAGCACTTCCTTAGCTCGCACACATACAGCTAGTCCTCAACCTATGACCACAATGGAGCCCAACATTTATGTTGCTAAGTGAGAAATCTGTTAAGTGAGATTTGCCCCATTTTACAACTTTTCTTGCTACATTTGTTAAGCGAATCACTGCAGTCATTAAATTAGTAACATGGTTGTGAAGTGAATCTGGTTCCCCCCATTGATTTTGCATGTCAGAAGGTTGCAAAAGGTGATCACATGACTCCGGGACACTGCCACCGTCATAAATATGACTTGTCATGCATCTGAATGTAAATCATGTGATCATGGGGATGCTGCAGTAGCCATAAGTGTGAAATATGGTCATAAGTTACTCTTTTCAGTGCCATTGTATCTTCAAACGGTCACTAAACAAACTGTTGTAAGTCGAGGACTACCTGTATTTACCTGGAATCACATGGCTTTTGCTTGGGTCCAGGAAATAGGCAGCTTTTTAAAGAAAACACCAGGAAGTACAATGTGGCTATCTCATCTCTTAAATCACCTTTTGGGGTTTGGATCCAAAGTTGGTTCAGGTTGTTCTTTCAAGAAAACTTTAGGAAATCTTCCTAAACTGACCTAACGGGAGCCTTCTCTCTCATCAGATGTTATTGACATTCGCCAATCTTTAGTGGGTAAACTTCCAAAACCAGAAGCAAGCCTGACCTTACGTCAGATTGCAGCCCACCCCTTAAAAAGGCACAGCTGAGATCTTAATAGGGATGACTGCTTGGTTTGGAATCCGCTTGGCTGTATTGTTCGATGTCATTGTGGTTTTTTTTTTGTTTTGTTTTGTTTTTCTCCGCAGGCGAGCCTCCTGGCCTGCGAGGGACTCTCTGGTGTTTGCCTGGTGCCAACAGTTGCCAGCAAGAAGATGATGCCGAAACAAAGCTCTAAGCAGGTGGAGAACGGGGAGAGAGGGGGTGCGCCGGACATGCTGGTAAGGGCCAGCCCGTTTTCAGCTGTCTGATGCTGCACGTGCGCTTCGTTGTTCTCTGTTCCAGACACGTTGGATGATGGAGCAGAGAAAACAGGATTGGGGCAAGGGAGGCTTGGCTTGCAAATTGCCAGATTAAACTTTTAAGCCGTTGTAGCCAGTTTCTTCCTTTCTTGTCTGCCAGGGTCATCGCAAGGAGAGTGAGAAATCACGTAGTCGGAAGGAAGAAGGTACAGCAGAAGGGTCTCCTCCTAAAAAATCCCTTAAAAAGGCAGGTAATCTTTCATTATATGACCTAGTAAAGATCAAGCTCTCCACAGAATGCCTCTCCTGCTCTCAGAAGCCGTCAAGACGATGGAGCTAAAAAAGGCAGAAGCTATCAGCTAGAAGTGGGTTCTCCTCCCACCCACCCCCATATTGGTGAGCAGGGCTGTGATTAGTTTTGAGGAAATTTCTACCTAGTTTCTAAGCCTGAAGTAGCTTCCAGTTTAAATATGTGAAATGACAATAATGAAAAAGTAGACTGTACAATTCAATTTTAGAAAGAGTTACAAGAGACGGGCTTAAAGCAAGCGCCTCAGTTTAAAATTCAGGAGCAAAGCAGGTAACTGAAAAGTGTTAAAAGCATGAAGAAAGAAAAAGCATATACCAACCTTCCAATATTCAACAGAAGGGGCAAATGGGATTGTTTTTAGTAAGGTATTCCCAAGCAGGGGTGCCACCACTAACAAGGCCTTTCCTCATATCCACAACAAGGAAACCTTTGGGCCTGGCCTGACGAAACTTGGAGCAGAGCTTCAAGGACTGACAGCATTGCTTGAGCAGCTTCATGCAGGTAGACAGGTTCCTTCAAATGATCTGGTGCAGGGGTGTCAAACTCGTGTCATCATCACGTGCCGTATTGTGACTTTTTTCCTTCGCTAAACTGGGCGTGGGCGTGGCTAGCGCGTGACGAATCTGGCCCATGAGTTTGACCCCCCTGATCTGGTGCAAAGCCATTGAGAGCTTAATAATTCGTAACCGGCTTTGTGCTTTGTGCTTTGGAAACCAATGAAAGCCAGTGCAGATGGGGGAAAAACTCTGTATAATATGTTCTGAGTAAATGACCATTTAAATCCACTTTGACTACTACCCTTTAAACGTCTAGGGTTTCTGCACGCTTTTCAGGACAATCTTAGATACCATATTTTTCGGAGTATAAGATGCACCAGAGTATAAAACACACCTTAGTTTTTGGGGAGGAAAATAAGAAAAAAGCTGATTGGCAGGTGGATCAGCCTCCTGGAATACCCCCAATCAGCTGTTCCCAGAGGTGAATTTTAGCAACAGGTTCCTTGATTGTGAGCTCTGTGCCTTGCTTTTTTTTTTTTTTTTTTTTTGCTTTTTTTTCTGCCTCTGAAACTTTTGAAACTCCGTTTCAGAAAAAACTTTTTCCTACCTCTGAAAGCCTCCAAAACAGAGCTTCAGGAAAAAAGCTTCTGAAGCTCTGTTTGGGGGCTTCTTTTCTGAAGCTTCATTTCTCATGCTTTTTTCAGCCTCCGAAACCTCTGTTTGAGAAGCTGGGCAGGGCTACATTCGGAGGATAAGATGCACCCAGATTTTCACCCTCTTTTTTGGGGGAAAAAGATGCGTCTTATACTCCGAAAAATATGGTAGACTCCTAGCCATATGCTGACTGGGAATGATTTAGGCTGGCCAAATCAGCAAAAATCAAAAGATGCAACTGTTCTCACAAGGTGAAGATAAGCTGAACCACAACCATTGCTATAGCATATATGAGTAAGCGTAGGAACCTTCCATGGGAATGCATATCTGTCTAGCACAAGCTTCTATCTTTGTACAATTTTTATTTTATTTTTTATGATGGTAAGCCACACAGAGTTATCCTGAGGTAAGATGGGTGGCCAATAAATTTTGCAAATAAATAAATAAAATAAATAGTTAACTTCTGCACCAGCTTGATTATTTTAAATAGTTCTTCATCTGTTTCTGAGGAATAAGAAATAGGAGAACTTTTATTGTTCAGGCTTGTGGGGCAAACTTCATTCTGTTCCTTTCCAAACAGGTCAGCCTGTTATGATGATTATCCCTAGCCAGGCTAGCCAATAAGATCTGTCATTTAATACTGGAAGGCAGAAATTTAGGGTTGGTCAGACAAGCTGTCAGATGCTTGACCAGGAGGCTTTTCCCCCTCACTTAGCACCTGCTGCATATTGAGGCACAGTTGCACAGTGGTTAGAGTGTAGGCTACTTTTGCTGCCTGTTGGCTGCCTGCTATTTAGCAATTCAAATCTCACCAGGCTCACTGTTGACTCAGCCTTCCATCTTTCTGAGGTGGGTAAAATGAGGACCCAGATTATTGGGGGCAAGATGCTGACTCTATAAACCACTTAAAGAGGGCTGTAAAGCGGTATATAAGTCTAAGTGCTATTGCTATTATAAGACATCATCCTGTGGCTTGTCATCATAGCAGTATGGTTAGTTAGTGCCCCTGAATTTAATTTTACTTCTTATGGACAAATTACAATGCACATAGATACTGTTGCTGCATCCAGCATCTTTTGCACTGGAATAATGCAAACGAAGAAGAGGAACTTCGCAATCATTTTGTGACCTTTTAAAATAAACATTGTCTTTCTATGAAATACAAAAAAAAGAAAAATTTGTGGAGTTGTACTCTGAGCTCAGTAGATAATCTCTGGTGGTAAACCATAAGAATTGAAGAAAATACTATTCAGCTGAAGTAAATGAGATTAAAAGAATTGGGGCAAAGTACATTTTACATATTTAGCTAGAGTTAATGCTTTCAGATTACTTATCTTCCCAAGATTTCTGTTCTCTTTTAAAACTGCCCATCTGCTGTTAACAGACTCAGGAGCCCCGAGACAGATGACCAACTCTCAAGGGAAGGCTGGGCTTCATTCTGTGGAATTGCCGTATAATACCCAAGACAGTGAAATAAATTGTTGGATGACCAAGCAGATATATGTTAGAAGCTCCATGTTAATACTAACAGTTCCTCTCCAGAACATTGCAATCTTATCCAAAACAGGCCACAGGGGCTTGGACATTTCTGGAAGTGTATCTCCCGAACAGGAAGTGGATTTTAATGCTCCAAGAAAAAATTGCTTCCTGGCCTGGAAACTCACAGACCACTCCACGGTTTTCTCAAATGCAGAGGAAGAATAGATTGCTTTGTACATGTCTATCGTATATTAAGCTTAACAAGATAAAGTGGAAGTGGGCAAATATACATCCTGTTTCTGCCAAAGATCAACCTATTTCCACTAGGGGTTAAATATAGGATATTTTTTGCATTTTAACGACAGAAGATATTAATGAATCTCTGTAATTAAAAAAAAAAATCCAGGCAGTCTGTTTACACCAAACAAAGCTAAAGAGGCAAGCTGGATCAATTGTAGAAATTCAAAAGAGTTGCATACCGTGTTTCCCTGAAAATAAGATCCTGTCTTATATTTTTTTGAGCCCTGAATTAAGTGCTTGCCCTTATTGCCATGCGCTCAAAAGTCTGATTGGGCTTATTATCAGGGGATATCTTATTTTGGGGGAAACAGGGTGCATGAGAGATGCTTTGTTTTCTTCCATTGTGTTGTGCAGTTCATTCTGTTGTGGCTTGAAACAGGGAGAGTGGACAGTCTGTAGCAGTGACCCCCAGCCTTTTGGCACCAGGGACCAGTTCTGAGGAGAAAGGTTTTTTCACGGACTGGAGGGAGTGTGGTTTCGCATGCTGCCTGCATCCCACAGATAGGGCTTTGCTTGTTGCGCGACCCGGTTTCCGGCATGCCGCAGCCTGGTACCAGTCCATGGACCGGGGGTTGGGGACCCATGGTCTATAGTGGAGGGAGAGGTACTATATAAGCAGTGACAAATGTCTTAGCTAAACCTCCTGACAGACCTGCAAGTTGGAAGATATGCCCAGATAGGCATGTTGCCTCTTTGTTGAGAAGCTGTTCTATGCTTGCTTGCAGGTAATGGTGATAGAGCAGAATGGATCCTTCCAGGTCCGGATTCCCAAGAATTTTATTTGCGAGCACTGTTTTGGAGCATTCCGGAGCAGTTACCACCTCAAGAGACATATCCTTATTCATACTGGTATGGTCATTTGCCAGTCTTGCTTTTGAAAATAGGCAGCGGGGGAACAGATCTTGACCTTGACATAATGCAGTTATAGAAATGGCTAGTGTATATTGTTACGGAAAAGTAAAAAGTTGTGGTTTGATGTTAATCCTTGATTTTACTGCAGCAGAGGGATTCGGAAGTCAACATTTTTCTTTCCCCCCGTCCCCCCTCACTTCTCTCCCCACCCTCCGTATCTGCATATTTGTTTTTGTATTTTATTCTGTAATCTAATAAAACGTTTAAACACACATGCACACAGAGAACATATATAGTGCAGGTGCGGATGCTTGACATACCAAGAACCACAGAACCCAACTCCTATCTTTACCCTGGAAGCAGTTTCGGTGATCTAAGTTTTGAAAGTGTAATGAAGGAAGTCTAATGACACTACAGGTAGTCTTCGACTTATGACCAATTGCTTAGTGGCTGGTAAGAGTGGTGACAGATTTCCCCAGGGATACTTACAACCTGGTTAGGAAATT
Source organism: Masticophis lateralis (assembly GCA_030761175.1). Lineage (NCBI taxonomy): Eukaryota > Metazoa > Chordata > Lepidosauria > Squamata > Colubridae > Masticophis > Masticophis lateralis. The sequence continues at coordinate 149,416,779 of JAUDYJ010000002.1, forward strand.
CTGACACATATACACACACCCTGGTGACTGCACTTTAGGTGTTTGGCAAGTGCCCTTCGTTTATGACCGTTTGCAATGTCCTATGGTCACATTTTATGACATTTTCACCCAAAAAAGCCCCTAGCATTTATTTGTAGTTTCCAACAAAACCAGCCAGTAGCGAACAGTTGGTTCACTTTAACAACTGTCACAGAAAAGATGGTAAAATCAGACACAAAGGCGACTTGCTTTATGATTGTCATGACTTATAACTGTAATGTTGCCGGCTCTATCATGGTTGTAAATTGAGGACTACTTGTACTGATTGTGATGCAGAGACTTAATTCACTACAACCTGCTGAAGGGTTATCAAATGTTGTTCTCCATTCACAGGAACAACTTTTATCCGGGTTATAACAGAATCCTTACGTATCAACCCATCTCTCAAATTCAGGCTTCCTTAATGTTCTTTGGATCACTCAAAGAACAAAAACGTTAGCTTTAACACGTCATTCCAGTCAGTTGCCCTGTCCTTGGGCTACCAGTAGATGGCCCTCTCCCCTTTGAAATGCATCCACCAAATGCCAATTTAAAGTAATTTAGAAACCTTTAAGATTGATAATTGTATCAAGGAAAGAGAAATGCTTACAAGTCTGTAGTGTAAACAATGGAATGGCAAAGTAGTTCTGATTTCTGTAGAAGAGGAATTGCCTAGCAGACTATAGTACTATGAGGCCTGTGCCTATTTTAAAAAGGATGCAGAAGAATTTTGGAATTCAAGTGAGCACTGTTCTTCTCTGTTATCCGTGAAAGGCACTGGACTTCTTCCAGACTGCCCCATGGGCCTGAAAAAATATTGTGGCGGCAACTGATGCTTTCAGTAGGCGATTAAATTTAATTTTTAATTATTAAAGTTAATTAGTGTGATTCTTAAAGTAGCCATGTTCTTTAAATCACTTTCACATGTGGGCTTAAAGAAAGTCAGGCTTTTTAAATAAATAGCAAGGATCTACTGTGTTTGCATAAGGCCTGAAACGCTTCTTCCAAATTCTAGATCATTTTTGAAATTTCCATCTAATAAGTAGTACCCATCTATACACCAAATCTCTGGAATGTGTTCATCTTTAGAATTAAAAAAGGCATTTAAAAAAAAAAATCTTTGTGAGGTCATGCAATATTTTTTTCAGGCCTGGGACTGTAAGGAAAAGGTTCATCTATTTCTTTTCTAAAAAAACTGGATGCATAAGTAGCAACTTCCTCCATGTAGAAATAGACTTGCAGAAATAATCTCCGGTTCTTGACGAAGTAGAAACCAGGGCTTCCATCTTCACAATCGGGGCCTGCGTTGACAAAAAGAAAAGTAAAGTTAGGAGAGACAAGAGTGAGAAATGACATCGCTTTTTCATTTGGGTCTGGAGTGTCCTGTAGCATACATTTCACTAAGAACATCTTTTGCTTCAATGTCTTACCTGTCTTCTCTAGGAATCTCTGCTTTGTATGGTTAGATCTTTGCTTAGAAGGATTCTTGCCACCTTGTTTCCTCTAAAAGCATAGGAATTACAGCTCTGGAAATAATTAGCTGCTCCCTACCCTCTTTTAAAGGAGAGAAGCCTTTTGAGTGTGACGTCTGCGACATGCGCTTCATCCAGAAGTACCATCTGGAGCGCCACAAGCGTGTCCACAGCGGAGAGAAGCCATATCAGTGTGAACGCTGCCTGCAGGTAAGGACTCTTTTAATTTGTCTTCCACATTTAGAGTTGAAATCTTGCCAGACGTGTGTGTTAAGACTTCATGTCAGCATAGAGAAGAGCACTACGGGCTGTCTCCAGAACTGGAGACATCTTTGGTCTGCTTCTCAGATGCTTTTGCCAGAACCCCTTCAACGTTTGCCCAAACCATCTCCTCTTGACTGGCTTGTGGAATTGTAGGCTGTGTCCCTCTGGATTACTCCTACTACACCCCCTTCCCTTCTGGAGGACAGGCCCATGTTCATGGCTGCAAGCCCATCTCCTTCTCTTCCATCTCTTGCATGGCCAGCCCCATTGACTGTCCTGATGGAGTCACACCAGTCCTATCCCTGACCCTCTCATTGCCCTTGTTTCTTTTGAGCTACCGCCACTTCAGATAATCTCTTCATCTTTGCCCCAGTGCTCACCACCATTTTTTCATCCCAGCCAAAATATCCCTGACTCCTCCATTCCCTTGTGCTTCTTTTTTTCCCTTCTCCGAGGTCGGTAAAATGAGGACCTAGATTGTGGGGGCAATATGCTGACTCTGTAAACTGCTTAGAGTGGGCTGTGTTTTCAACACGGTAGCAGTAGCACTTATATACCACTGATCTGTCCCCCCCCTTCAGAGACCCACAAAAACACAGCCAGCCGAGGGTTAAGAATCACTTGGCACACTCCGCAGTTCTTATCTCAACCTTGGCAGCGATATGCACACCGTCTGCCAAGGACTTTATTGGTTTACACAAACAAGAAAATCACCTACGTAGCTTTGCCGTTCATCCAGCTTCCAAGACTACGAGGTTGCTCCGTTTGTTTAGCTTTGTTCGTCACGAACTTCGTGACCCACCGTACTGTCTTATATAGATAAGTTTCTGGGTGTGGTCCAGTGAGTCATTGATCCTGTGACTCCAATCCAATGACTCAGGATTTCCTCATACGCCGCAGCTGCAGTACCCTTTTCTCTCGCCTTCTTTGGCGTGCGTCCAGGAATGACGTCTCTCCCTCACTCTCATCTGAGACACCTGTTTCCCCACTACTTGGCTCTCTTTCAGCTGGCACCTGAGCCGGTGCCAGAGGGGGAGGGCTGGGAGATCTGGCTGGCTCCTCTTCCTCCTGCTCAGAGCTGCCTTCCTCCAAAGGGATAGGCTCAGAGGACGGGGCCACAACAACCACTTCATGGTGCTTTACGCCATGAAGCTTATTTTCTTTTGGGCCCCAAAATAAGCACCAGGTCTTATTTCTGGGAGATGTTTTACCCGCTTACCTTAGGACCACCACAGCCAGGCCTCCCACCCTCTGACACCTGTCGCACCGCTGCGGGACTTCTGTGGCTGCTCGTGGCATATTGTGCCGGTGCCTCCGCTCACATGATGTGGCCTTCTTCCACAAGCGGCAACACCGGCACAATGTGCCACATGGCATCTGGCCATGAGGAGCCATAGAAGAAGTCAGGCAATGGCACAACATCTGTCGGGGCATGGGAGGCCTGGCTGCAGCGGTCCTAAGATAAGCGGGTGTGTGGGGCAGCTCCACACAGCAACCCTAGTTTGATTTTTATGCATGCACCACACCCCATCTTGTACAACCGGACGTTGGACAGAGTGGTTGGGATCTTAACTAGGGCTTATTTTTGGGGTAGGGCTTGTATTAGGCACACATAAAAATCAAGCTAGAGTATATTTTCGGAGAAACACAGTATTCTCACTTTAAAACCCTTTCCCCTTTCTCTTCCTGACCTCTTAAGTTGTTGTAGCATCTTTCAGCAGATATTCCAGTTTTCATCATCAAAAAAACTAGGCAATTATGCAGGATTCATTTCTCTTTTCTTAGTACAATGTCAATTCCTTTTAAGGTGGAGCTGAAAAACGGTAGAGTGAATGTCACTCAGTTTAATTTCAATTAAATATTCCAACGACTAAATTGAAAGGCTTGGATGTCATATGAAATAACTGTATATAAATCATGCCATTTTTAAAGATGGGAAATTTTAAAGGTTGGAATAAGTAGGTTGTGAGAAATTAAATCACCAATGGAGAAATCAGTTAATTAATCAGTACTTTTTAATATAGTTAAAGTTTTATTTAAATAATGGCCAATCTTTGTTGTGTAGTCCATGCTCTTCTCCTAAAGCATAGTCCTGGACAATCCATTCAAAAGCCTCACTAGCCAATCAGAAATTACACACTTTTCCCCACGTGTTAAGGAAATTCTGTCAGTTGTGGGTTTTGTTGTCATTCCAGAATTGTGATCTGGCATTCCTATGGAAGGGTCCAGAATTTCCTGCAGGAGTTTGAACTGGCCAGCCAGTTCATGTTAGTTAGTTACTATGTTTCCCCAAAAATACGACCTAATCAGAAAGTAAGTCCTAGCTTGATTTTTACATGTGTGCCCAATATAAGCCCTATTCCCCAAAATAAGCCTTAATTAAGACCCTGCCCACTCCAAGGTGCACAGATAAAAATTAAGCTAGGGTGGGAAAGTGGGGGAGTGGAGCTGCCCTACTACTTACCTTCCAATACCCTGTTTCCCCCCAAAATAAGACATCCCCTGATAATAAGCCCAATCGGGCTTTTGAATGCATGACAATAAGACCAAGCGCTTATTTCATGGTTCAAAAAAATATAAGACAGGGTCTTATTTTCAGGGAAACACGGTAGTTAGTTAGGCCAGCCATGTTAGTGCTATGTCTGTGCAAAACTGAAAGGAAAAGTACAAACCCTGCATTATAGTTGAGGTTCAGCTTTTTTTAAAAAAAAAAAATCCTCTGGAAAGTGAGTGTGGAGCACAGAGTATTCCGCCTTCTAACTTTTTCCCAAGGGGCAATTCTATGAGAGATTGGTGGAAAAAATATAACTCCTTCACAGTGAGCTTCCCTGACAGAAGAAGGGTTTGCCCCAGGATCTTCCAGTCACAAAGGCCCACTGCCCCGCCTTCAGTTTTCAATTGCACTGATTTAGAATGCAGAGTTTCAGACTTTGCTTTTGGTTTTGCATAGAGCAGGGGGTGGGGAGAGCGATGGCCCTTGCATGATTTGTGGACTTCCTGCTGGCTCAGGAACTCTGGGAGTTGAAGTCCACAAGTTATAAAGGGGCCATCGTTTTCCCCACCTTTGGCCTAGAGCCTTTGTCTTTTTGATCATCTCTCCGGATTTCCCCCCCCCCCCTCTCCTTTCCCTTTCACAGAGCTTCTCCAGGACAGACCGGTTGCTGAGACACAAACGAATGTGTCAGGGCTGCACCAGCAAAGCATCTGACTCCCAGCTACTGCTTTAGAGTTGGGCCATAGAAGAGGCTTTTAAGAAGTTGCTGGGAAGTCCACCAGATGCTCTGGGAGTGGGCTTGTTCACCTGCTTGTGTTTTGTGCCCGAGTTTGCCCGCTGAGTCTATCTCCTGTGGAAGGGGCAGAGCTGAGCGGGCACAGACTTCAACTTATGGTCTTGACACTGTAAATACATGGAGGACAAAGCAGGGCTGGCTCCCAGCCATTGGGAAGTTCACTGCAGTTGTGGATAAACATTGCCGGGGTGCGCTTTCTGTTTCTATTTTAGGTCTTCTTCTTCTTCTTCTTTTTTTTTAAATTATCACCATTTGCCTCAGGAAAGGCTTTGAAAAGCATTGCGGGGCCTTTCCGCGAGCCATTCCGACCAGATCCGGTGCTCTCCATTAACAGACGATCTGCCAGCTGGCTTGATATTTGGGCTTGCAAAAAAAAAAAAAAAAAGTGGGAGAACAGGCAAATATTTTATGAGAAACAGTGATCACCGCCAGTCAAGCAGTGAACTATTTTGCGGAGCTGATCCACACCAGGAACGGATTAGCAGCGGCAGGATACTGAGACTTGGGATCACAGGAGTCTATCTCACTTACGCTAGGCCATAAGGTCTACGGGACTTCCCCTCCCCCTCCCCCTTTCCACGCTATTCTCTTTAACAGTGATTTGTGGTCTCGACTTTCAGGTTTCAAGAAACAAGGGCTGCAGAAGGTGACAAATGCTTTTGGGTCAACCTAGAAGTCTACCTTAGATGTGCTCCATTTATCAAGATCCAGTTGATATTCAGCTGGCTGGAAGGCTCTGTTTTCCTCCCAGGAGAGGAGGATACTTGTATGTGGTCCCTTCGCTTTTCCTTGTAAATAGCCATCCATTCAGGACTTACCTGTTACATATCTCTTCAAGCGGAATCCAGAGCTTTCTTAGGTGGCAATCCTGTTTTCCTAAATACATGAAAAGCCAGCTCTGGCCCTTGGGCACCTATCTCCTAAACCTGATACTGAAGAACTGCAGTCTCTGTGAGGGAGGGACTTTGGCCTCTTGATATGTCTCTTGGAATAGAATACTGGAGGACTAAAGGTCAGCATTCCCATGCACCATGAATTCTGATTGCTCCTGGGTTGCTTTGTTGAAGTTTGAAAAAAAGGCTTGTTGCCAATATGCAAATTTTTATATGTGCTATTATTTCAGCTTAGTTGCAACAGGCAGCGGCAAGTTTGCAAGAAAAAAAAAAGGAACCCTCCCAAGTTCCTTGTCCCTCACTGTCGCATTTTCAGTGGTCTTTCTAGAGGGCAAGTAATAATTTGTCTCTTGAGTCTGGAATTTGCTTGTTAGGGACAAGTGCCTCCATCTGAACGATCGATGCAAATGTCATTTGTGCTTCAGATACTCCCTGAGTTAACTTCTGAGTTTGCCATAAGCACCTTGCTTTAAGCCAGGTTTTAATCAAGGGCTGTGTTGGTAGAGAAATGGTGGTCTTTGGTCATGCTGGAGAGGTTCGTTCTTGAGGGGCTGCAATTCTGCCTATGCAACTAGAAAGGTTTTATAAACGGAGATGGGATGCTTTAGATGAGTATTTTTCAAACTTGACAACTTTAAAAGGAGTGAGCTTCTTAACTCTCAGATGTGTGGCTGGGAAATTCTGGGAGCTGATCTTAAAAATTGCCAAATATGAAAAATCTCTGCTTTAGTTCAAAATTGTTGCACCCCCACCCCCACAACCATTTAAGAGGTTCCAATGTACTAGCAAAAGGCATTGTTCTTTTGATCATCTTTCTTCTTGCTGCCTAGGGATCATGGGAGTTGTAGTCCAACAAATTTGAAGTACATTAGCTTGGGGAATGTTACTGTAGAGGAATATTTTTTTTTAAATAAAAGAGCTCTTTAATTTCCTTCCCCTTCTTCATTGGAAGACGCAGATTTATTCCCAACCTTGTTACATTTCTAAAATTAACACCAACTTCTAGTCTGCAGTTTATGGGAATGATTAGGACACCGCAAACTCTAGGAGGTTTGTTGCAATTTTAGTGGGGCTGATAAAAATTAAAATGGCTACTCTTTAGAAAGAACATACCACCATAATGTCTTTCAGTTTACCGAGGACTGTTTTCCCCCAAAAGGAAATAAAATAATTGCTGTAGGAAAAAGCTTGAGGAAATGTAGATTTGGGGGGGGGGGGGGGGGATTGTGGAATGTAATTGTTTCAGGGGGAAATAGCAATGTGCTCAGGTGGGAAAAGAAAACTTGCTTGAGTAGAAGAAATTTCTTTATCAAGTACTAGATGTTTTTCTGTCCTTCCAGTCTTAATTTAATAATTGAGACATGGCACTACAAAGCATATTCACAGTTGCCTAGTATTTCCCCAAGAGGTAAGGTGAAGCTCTTGAGTGAACTGCCTCATACTGCCAGATCTTTTACATGCCAAGCAGAGTAATGACTGTATCCTGTTTTGATTCCTTCAGGCAGGGATAAAACTGGGGGCCTGCGGGCCGGATGCATCACCTGCTGGCTACGTCTACCCCAGCTCCATCAATGGGAAAAATGTCATGAAACATCACGTGACAGCAACATGACACGGCGAGTTTGACACCCATGCTTTAAAGCAGGGGTCTTCAACCTTGGCAACTTCAAACCTAGCGGACTACCTGGCAAAGCTGGCTGAGGAATTCTGAAAGTTGAAGTCCGCCAGGCTTAAAGTTACCAAGGTTGGAGGCCCCTGCCCTAAAAAATGTGCAGCTTTAGGAGCACAGGGATGTTTTTTGCTTAGGCTCTGCATCTTGCTAGGGTGCTGCCATAGGGACTCGGGAGGCTAATTAACACTATGTACTCTGGGAGAGGAATTCTATCAGCTGCTGCACACTCCATACCAGCGCGGTCATTTATCAATAACCTAATTAGGCATTAATTGGTGTCTGCCAATTTTGTTGTCCAACTCTTTTTCCCTGCTCAGGAGTGAAGGAAGACGAATGTTAACCTCAAAAACAAGTTGCATATGACTTTCGTTGCTGAATTTTGCTCAGAAGTAGACTATAGTATAGTGTTGAAAGAACAGGATGGGGGAGAAGGCAGAAAGAGCAACCATAACAATTCAGTGATTAATAATTGGACAAAATAATAGGGTTCAAGCATTTTTTGTTGTGAAATAATCACCTGCAGGCAGTACATTAGCAAAACGTGGGGAGGGGGGGATAGTTTTCTGTGGGAGGAGGTTTTATTTAAACAAATCGCTTGGCCCACCCCAGTGAAATTGATAGCACCTATTAACTGCTGCTGGTTCATTCCAGCTAGAAATTTTATGCAGTGGGTATAATTGCACTAAGATCTTTGCATTTTTTTTTGTTTTCTTGACCGAGATGAAATTGAAAGGAAGTGAAACTTGTCTGGAAGTTTCACTGATTGCCATTCTTTAAAGTGCAAAGGACCAAAACCATTTCAGAATGTCATTTGTTTCGTTCAAATAAAATTATGCAGAGGCAGTGAGGTGAAACAAGGACTAATTTGCTGAAGGTTCAAGAAAGTGAGACTTAGATTTTAGGTAAAAACAATGTACTGTTTTAAAATATTCACTGTTTTAAATATTCAGTAGCAGAACAATGAATGGGATTGCAGCAAAGATTTGGATGTATTGGATGGCTTGGCCATTCCAGGTGGCAGCAGACTGGAAAATGGGTTTTGCATAAACACAGAAGTGTGCTTCCTTTGCAAGAATATACAGATACACAATTTTACCAACACTGTCTATGGTAATGGCTCTCCTGGAGATAGAGAAGCCAGTCTTTAGAGAGTATGTGTGACAATTTTTCCCTGTATCTTTGTCCAACCTGAATATGTTGCTTATACATGCGACCCACAGGAGGTATTCAAGTCCAAACCTCTGTAATTCTGACACATACGGTCTTGTGCGTGTGGAACATGGCAGTGTATGCAAGTCAGGTGGACTGGAATCTTCGCGTACCCTGAGAAGTGCCTGTATTTGTGTTGCCCTAAAGGGCAGCCAGGGGCACATTTTTGAAGGCGCTTTATTTCCCTATGTCCTCCATCTTACTTCCTTTCCTCCATAGAAATGAGAAATCCCATTTTGACAATGGATGCCATTGGGAGCTGTTGCTATTCCCATTCCTTTTCCTGGGTGCTGGTAGCAGGAGGACAAATCGTGCTTGTCACATGGATCAGGTGCCTTAAGGTGCTTTCCAATGTGGTGATGCTGGTCTTAATTTAGGAGTTTGTTCAAATAAGAAGGAAACGTAAAGGATCTTTTCTTGCAGTTCATATTTGGCTTTTACATAGACCTCCTGAAAGGAAAACAATCTAGCACTTCAGCCTGACCAGATAGCCTCTGGACTTAATGTGAAGGTCCAATAGCTTTTTCTAAGATAATTTATTTTCCTTCCCTTTAACTCACTGATTTTGCAGGGAAGGGAATTGGGGCGGGGGTGTGTTACCCGAGGACAGGATCACTTTTAAATTGTAGTTTTTATAAGATGCTATAAACTTGTATCTTTTTATCATTACAGTGTGGTGTCTTTTCCTTTGTGTGTGTGTGTGTGTGTGTGTGTGTGTGTTCCATTTCAGTAATTGGAATAAACTCGGCTTGCTTTCCCTCCCAAACATTAGCTTCACTGTTTCTCCATACCGTTAGCTTGGGTGTTACATATTCTTTGACCAGCTTGTTTTGTTGTGCCGCTTACTTGGATGAAGGACCTGCAGTGGAACAGAGGCACAGAGAAGATGGCACAATGCTGCCTCCAACAGATACGAATGTTCTTTCCGTTTTCTGAAGTTGCATTCCAGTGGTGGACCAGATCATAGCCAGAGTGGTAGGGCTGACTTTAAAATATAAGTTGCTGATCCATTCTGACCATAGCTCTGTCAACAGCTGGTAAGTGTATCTGAGCTCTCAGGTAGAAATCTCTCAGTTCTAGATCTAGGAGAATATGCCTTCCTAATTAAAAAAAGGGGGGGGGAATACACTTACCAGGTTCATGTGTACCATATGTGTAGCAGCTTGCCATGATGGCTGCTCAGAATATCTCTGTAGGTGTACTGTGAGAAAGAGGTAGGTTTTATGTTGACTATGCCCAGATCACTGGTGATGCAGGAAGCTAAACGTCCGGTTCCTAAACTTCCCGGTTATTGGTTCCAGGAAATGCCCAATTTCCAACCTCCTGCATATTGGTAAGAGTACAGAAACTTTAAACCACCTACCTTCATTGGAAAGAAGGGGTGTTTGCTCCTGTTGGACATTTTACTTTGGCTGAATTAGTGCTGTCTGCCCACCATTAAGACATCACTAAATTAATCCAATGTGAAATTGGATTGCCGGAAGAATACAAGGAGAAACCCAATGCTAAAAGATGCAGGATTGTCAGGGTTGTGCACATTGGCTGCTCAGATACAACAGCAGAATGGGTGACGGACAAGATTGATTGTGGGCCCAAAGCTTGGAAATGATCCCTATTTTATTTACTTTTTTATTAGATTTTTTTCTCTGCCTTTTATTTATGGGTAACTGAAGGTGGTGAATAGCTAATACTTTCCCTGTATGTTCCTCACAACAGCAACTCTGAGGTAGGTTGAGCTAAGAGAGCGTGACTGGCCCAAAGTCCTCCAGCTGGTTTTCATGGCTAAGGCAGGACTAGAACTCGCAGTCTCCCAGTTTCTAGGCCAACACCTTCACCATTACACCAAACAAACTTTCTAGGAGTATCCCTAGTTCTCTGACTTCGCCTCAATAAATTGCAGTGTTTAATAGAGCCATTCGCAGCTTAAAGTTATTTTACCTGTGGGCTGGAGGTGAAATGAAAACCACACCACAGGGATCCATCAGAAAGATCTTTCCGGGGCAAGTTTTTGCCATGGGTAAGTGCAAGTGAGGAATGACCCTTATTAACAGTTCTGGCGATAGTGGCAGCTCATCTGCAAATCAATGTGGATGAGCCATTTAGAGGAGGTTCATCAGAAAGTGAGGCATATACAAAAGGTGTGAGGTTTTGCTCAAGGTGAACATTAATTTTATGCATAACATTGAAAAACAGCTGCAGCATTTCAGGGCCCTGATCCATAGGCTATGTGCTTCCAAGCACAAAACACATGATGTCAAGTGAAAGCACAGTACAATAAAGGTTTTATTGGTTGACCACTTTGAGATTTTGCCAGACGGGTTGATTCATTTATTACAAACCCATTTGAGATTAGCTGGTGATGTAGGTCGAACTACATCTAGGGCTTGCTCAGGGGAAATTCTCATGCAGGTGTCTCTCCTCCAAAGACAGACAGTATCTTCAGCTGTTGGCACAGTGTTGTCAAGTTGTGTTTGCAATGTTTTCATAACCATTGTACTGGGGGTGGATGACTGTTGTGGTAATAATAATAAAAAAGGACCAATTAGAGAACACCCACAGAACCATCAATAACATTTTTAAAGGAATCCAGTTTACTAGAGAAGAAGAAAACAACTCACTACCCTTCCTGGACATCCTGATCAGCAGAGAGCACAATGGCAAATTAGAAACGAAAGTCTATAGAAGAACCACCCGAATTAACTCGGTGCTCCGCTACCAAAGCAATAACCCAACCTCCCACAAGAAAAGCTGTGTAAGGACTTTATTGTATTTAAACGATTTTATTTAAACAAGCCCAATCACACCGCAGTAACCCAGAACAGAAAAAGGAAATGGAGCATCTATACAACACATTCCAACAAAATGGATACTCGTGCAACTTTATTGAAAGGTCCCTGACCACTCAACCCAATACAGCACAACCAACACAAACCATTAAAAAACTACACTGCCGTACATCAAGAATATCTCAAAAACCACAAATAGACTACTACAACCACATAGGATCAGCATAGCACACAAGCAGGGCCAGATTTTCCTATAGACTAACTAGGCTTCAGCCTAGGGCCTCAAGATACATGCGATTATCTCTCATGTAATTTACAAACTTAAAAATGGGAGGTGAAAGGGCCTCATAAGTGGAATAGCCTAGGGCCTCTTTTCATCTAAATCCGGCCCTGCACACAAGCCAACTAAAGCCCTTCAAAACATCCTAAGCAAACCAAAAGACCCAGCAATCCCAGAAGAAAAAACAGGAGTCATCCACAATGCACAATGTAAGAATTGCAACAACCATTATGTAGGCCAAACAGGCAGAAGACTGGCAGCACGCCAATTGGCCAGTTAGAAGACATGATAAAAATTCTTTAATTTCACAACATGTAGACAAGATTTAACCATAGTTTCAATTGGGAAAATGTGACAATCTTAGATCAGGCCAATTCCAAAAATGCTAGGGAATTTCTAGAAGCCTGGCACTCTTAACAAATCAGCCATCAATAGACACATGGGCATTAACAGCTTCTATAGACTATGCAAAACAGACAATCAACCAGCCCAAAAGAGAAAAAAACTCCAGCACCTTTCAACCATTAATCAGCATTCAGATCAGCATAGATTAACTTCAAGGTCAACTTCAGACCAAAAATCAAGTAAACAATACCCCAATCAAGAAACTGCCAAAGAGCCATCAGTAAACAGCCCAACCAAAGAATCCCTAAGACTGCACCCTCACCCCTCACACAGATGGGCAAAATGCCAGAATATAAACTGAGAGCAAACAGCACTCCTTACTAGTACTGATGATGTTACCTAGTTAAGGGTAATGAAGCATCTGCGAGAAAACAAGCAAGCTCAGGGAGCACCAAGGACCCCTCATTTCAACCCTGGGCTACAAATATTCTCCTTTATTGGCGACTCTTGTGGTAGCACTCTTGAACTTGACGTTGTTCATCTGGAAAAAGAAATCAGAAGATCAGGGCAAAGTGCAAATGCTGAATTTGTAGCTCGAAGCTCCTTCATCTGCAAGTGAGGTCATCTTTGAAAAGGCCCATTCCCTACTTCCCCAGAACTCACTCAGAAGCTATCTCAAAAAGGAGGATTCATACATTTTTATGCTATATTGGTGTGACACACGGAACCACATACTAGCTAGTCTACATCTAGAAATTAGGATTGAGTAAACTGCATTACGATGCATTGCCTCCAAATAACAACTTGCCTCTAGAAGTAACAACTTGCTTCCAGAAGTTGTGAATCCTCCAACACTGGAAGTTTTTAAGAAGAGATTGGACAACCATTTATCTGAAATGCTATAGGGTTTCCTGCCTAAGCAGGAGATTGGACTAGAAGATCTCCACGGTCCCTCCCAACTCTCCTCTCTCCTCTCCTCTTCATTACCTTCAGAGCGAGATTGCTGCAATTGACACCAGGTAGAAAGTGTCAATTCCTAGAAAAGCAAGAGTAGTCTCTGTGTTTTTGTGCAAAAGATCTTGATAGTTTGTGCTTGAGTTGCATTAAAAGGCCTTGAGGCACCCAAGCTAAATTTATCTCAAATAAACTCAGTTGCTTTGTTAAAGCTATAGCCTTCCATGTAAAGCTGAGTGGAGCTTGAGGCCCTATAAGTCCTGATTATACAAACGAGCAGAGGAGAACTATAGTCCAGCCCTCAAGAGGATGCCAAGCTGCTCATGTCCTCAATGGTAGGTAGAAAAACAGCACTGCTCAACATGTATGGTTAAGAACAAGCAACAAAATGCCCCTCCTCGTATGCTTGCTTGAGATAAAGATACATACACATACACATACACATACACATACACATATACATACATATACTGTGTGTGTGTGTGTGTGTGTGTGTGTTTTCTGAGGTTTTCGCGGGTGTTTGTATGTAGGTTATTTGGTTATTTGGGTCTTCTCCCGCGTAAAATTGGAAGTGTCTTGGTGACGTTTCGATGAAGTCTCATTTGTCATCTTCAGGCTGGTGTTCTTGGCTTCATGCTTCCAGGAGCAATGAAACATTGCCAACGTCAAAATGTTGCCAAGACACTTCCAATTTTACGCGGGAGAAGACCCGAATAACCAAAGACCTACATATGTATGTATGTATATATATATCAGAATAGAGCTGGAAAGGGACCTTGGAGGTCTTCTAGTCCAACCTCCTGTTCAAGCAGAAGATGCTATGTCAGGGATCCCCAACCCCTAGTCCGTGGACCAGCACCCGGTCGTTGCATGCCAGTAGCCGGTCCGCTTAAAGAAGTGAAGTCCCACCTGTTGGATGCAGGCAGCATATGAAATCATGCCCCTCTCCCCCGTTCCACAGAAAAACCTCTCTCCATGGAACTGGTGCCTGGTGCCCAAAAGGTTGGGGGTTGCTGCCCTATTCTATTTCAGACAAGTGGCTGTCCAATCTCTTCTTAAAAAAACTCCAGTGATGAAGCACCCACAACTTCTGAAGGCAAGTTCTCCCACTGGTTATATGCAATATGCAAATAATACACATGTTTTACATTTTCCAGGAGGAAGAGCTCTGTCCTTCATATTTTCTGCAGGTGTTTCCCAAGGTGCAAAGCCTCCCGGTGGGTCAGGTTTGTCTCTCTCAGGATGGCCTTGTAAGTTGAAGATGCTTCGAAGGGCACTGACCTGAGGCCACATGGCACTTTTTTCTTTTTCAAGGCGTCTGAACTTTCTTCGGTCACAGATCTCCACAACACCACGGGGCAGGGCAATGAGAAACATCCCTATGATTACCACCATCAGTGCACTCATTAACGCTGGCATCAGATTCGACTGCCTGGTAGAAACTGGCACTGGCAGGATAGAAAGAAAAGAAGCACAGGAGTTATCTAAGTTGCCAACGCTCCCACCAGAAATTGGAGAAGCTACTTTCCATTCCTTTGCTATTGAATGTATATTTTACCAACGAAGAAATAAGGGAGACTAGTACAGATCTATTTCAAGCTATTTAGCTATCATCAGCTAACCAAACCCTTTCTGGGATTCGAACCCGGGCTATTTCAAATCCCAGAAAGGGTATGGCTAGCTGATGAGAGCTAAATAGCTTGAACTAGATCTATACTAGTCTCCTTTATTTCATTGTTGGTAAAATATACATTCAACACAAAAATAGTTTGTCGCAAAAGCAACTGCCTGCGAAGGCTCCTGGATTGGGGTTGAAAGGCAGAAGTGGAAGCAGTATGCTCCATCCCATAGTTGGGTGGATCAGGTTTCCCTGATAGACTGGTCTCATAGGAAAAAACGCTCATTCCTTTGCTATTTCCTCCCTTTTCTCTCTTCCATTGTAGCCATGTGTCCTGTGCCTTGCTCTGTGGCATCCATGCGCACCTTCCCATAGTAGCGCTTCTTCCTTGTTTGTACCAAGATTAAACGTTATTTCTTTTGCAGACTGGAGGATATCAATTTGGGAAGGTTGTTTTATACCACCACTCTCTGTTCCCCAAAGAGTGACACTGGCCAAAGAGCAACACTGGGAAGCTGTCATGTCTGCTGATGACATTTCTTTAGTATTATCATTAAATGGCATTCTTTACAGAATAGAAGGATATGAGAGGGGGTGGGGTCATTGAAGAGCCAGCAAATTTCATTTTGGCATCAAGAAATATGTGCTAGATTTATCCACTGCACTAAGTGCAATACGCTTAATTGTGATGGCCGGTCAACCAAAGATTTGCCAGAGCTAACCAAAAATAGAACCCAGCCAATGTCCTCATTCATTTTTGTGTATAATTGCTAGCAACAAACTGCCATCTAGAGCCAATACTAACGCAAAAAAAAGAAGATTTTTTTTGCATAGATTTAATTTTACAGGATCATACCAAAATGTTATTGAGGGGCAAATGATGTATGAAAGCATACAGGTTAGATTTACATATTACACTAAGACGTAACACGACTTACTTATCTAGTTCAATTGGAAAAATTCAGTGAGTTGTGGTTTATTCAGCAAAACATGGTTAACAAGTAGTTGGTTTAGAAATTTGATTCTGCCAGAGCTCCTTATAGAGAGGTATGCAGATTTCCCTTGCCTGCTATAGCATCACAGGTTGCCTAGCATATAAGCAGATCCTGGGTCGGGGTCCACCAGAATCTCTCTCTCTCTCTCTCTCTCTCTCTCTCTCTCTCTCTCTCTCTCTCTCTCTCTCTCTCTTTCTTTCTTTCTTTCTTTCTTTCTTTCTTTCTTTCTTTCGTCTCAGGAAAATCCCAACAGTGCAGAAGAATTACAGCACATGCTCACAACTTCTTTCCCTGGCAACTCACCCTTTCGGTCATTCACTGTCAAGAGGATGCTTCCTGTCTTGTCCATCTCAATGAGGTAGATGAGAAGGCGCCCATCTCCTCCCTTCATCTGGCACCATCTCTCATCCACAGGGGCCACCAACATTCTCACCGTTTGGCTGCAGGAAATGCTACAGTTCTGACTCAGCGGTCCAGTCCCAAAAGCCTTACACTCAGCACAATCCCTGCCAACAGATATTGCAAGTTTTTTTTTTAACTGGGGGGTTTTATTTACTCTTGCTTAGCATAAAATATGGCCCCCACACACATCCAGACACCCAAACACTGCTAGCACCAACAGAGAACAGTTTGATCAGCCGGGCAGTTACTGCAGCGAAATGTGATTCAACCAGTTGGTGATTGGGGAGTGGGAGATTTCAGATTCCTTTTTTATATCATGAATTCCTGGTGGCAAAGATGAGCACGTGTTCTGAAGGTGGTTTTAAATTTGATTTGCCTGAAGTTGTAAACTCTGATTAAGTCTGATGATAAACAAGCATATATACATACAAACCTAAAAGGGGCAGATTTTTAGCTCACATAATTATAATTGGAACAATACTATATGGTCACACAGAAAAAGTTCCTTCTCTGGTGAAGCTCTAATGGTCCAATTTGCTTATTAAATGGGGTGAGAGTTACTAACATAAACAGAAATGCAAGCTGATACAGATGTCATGAAGACACGATTTGTTTAGTGACCATCCAAAGTTATAATGACACTGTAAAAAGTGACTTACAACCAATCCTAGTCCTCACACTTACTACCACTGCAGCATCCCCACAATTACGTAACCAAAATTTGAGCACTTGGCAACCAGCATGTGTTTATGATGTGTGCCCTAGGATCATGTGGTTGCCATTTCCATCAGTCCAATGAACAAAGGTTATGAGGGAAGCCAGATTTGCTTAACAACTGCATGATTCACTCAAAAGCTGCAGTGATTTACTTAACAACCATGGCAAAAAAGGTTATAAAAATCAGGTGCGACTCACTTAACAACCACCTTGCTTAGCAATGGAAATTAATAGAATAGAAATAATACCATGTTTCCCTGAAAATAAGACCCTGTCTTATATCCTTTTTGAACCCTGAAATAAGCGCTTGGCCTTATTGCCATGTGCTCAAAAGCCCGATTGGGCTTATTATCAGGGGATGTCTTATTTGGGGGGAAACAGGGTTCATTAATAGAATAGAAAATAGTGGAGTGGAGAAATGGAACGGAACGGAACGGAACGGAACGGAACAGAACAGAACAGAACAGAACAGAACAGAAATGAAATGAAATATTGGAATGGAACGGAACGGAACGGAACGGAACGGAACGGAACAGAACAGAACAAAACAGAACAGAACAGAACAGAATAGAAATATTGGAATGGAATGGAATGGAACGGAACGGAACGGAACAGAACAGAAAACAGAACAGAATGGAACAGAACAGAATAGACAGAGTTGGAAGGAAACTTAGAGGTCTTCTAGTCCAAACCCCTTACAATTGTGGTTGTCAGTCAAGGGTTACCTGTAGTAGCACAGTGAAGCCCAATGAAATCTTCCTAAAGCTGGCATCATCTGAAAATGCTAGGACTGCAGTTCTAAATGTTATCAGAGTGCTGGCTAGGAATATAAAAACTCATGGAGCCCTCCAGTTACTTGCTAATGTCCCCCCATCTGTCACTTAAAATGTGGTGGCAACCTTGGGTGATACTCTAGAGACCATGCAATTCAGTAGATTCAGATAATCCCAGCAACTCAGCTTTTGCAGTCCTGTTTTAAGCTATCCCGAGTGCCTGGTCTGTCTGCTTCACTGATGCCCACTGATACTCCAACTAAACGAAAGGATTTAGAATGCCAACTTGCTCAAGGAAACTTGCATTGAAAGTATCCAGTGCTCCTGTGCAGTACTGATGAACAACTGAAAAGTGCAGTGTCATTGGCATCAGATCCAGTCAAAGTACATGGTAATGGTTCTCTCTTTGACTTAATCAGGGCAGTGACTGACAATGAACTTTGCTGAATGAAGCCCTCCTGCTTAAAAGCAGCCAGTCTCTTCCTTCCATCCATCGGCTCCCACCCCTCAACCTCACCTGTGCACTTCACAGGGCATCGGGTGGTCAGCACAGTGGCTGCCCAACCACCCAACGTCACACTGGCATCGGTTGCAGACACAGTGGCCATGCCCATTGCAGATCTTGCCCTCTTGGGTGCATCCACTGGTATCCAGGCTGCACTCACACGCGCTGCCAGTATAATTGGCCTGGCATTGGCAATGGCCACACCTGCACTGCCCATTACCTGTTGGCAGAAGGAGACGAGCAACATAGTGGAGTTCTTTCTGTTGTGGGGAAAATGCCCACTTCAATAAGCCACCAAGGTATTTGGAGAAAGATGCAAAAAGTATTTTTTATTGGTATTCAGAGCTACGGATAAATCCTGGTTAGTCCGAGTTCAAATAGTGCAGTATCTGATTTAGTGCAAATTATATATTGATATCAAGAGAGCCTGAGTAGCGTAGGGGAGTAATGCCTCCTACAAAGGCAGCATTTAAGATCCAGCTCCTTCAATTACTTACGAGTTTAATCCCAGGCAGGCTCAAGGTCGACTCAGCCTTCCATCCTTTATAAGGTAGGTAAATTGAGGACCCAGTTTGTTGGGGGCAATAAACTGACTTTGTATAAATATAAATATACAAAAGTATGAAGGCTATTGCTTAACGCATTGTAAGCCGCCCTGAGTCTCCGGAGAAGGGCGGCATATAAATCAAATTTTTTTAAAAAAGTCATATTTAATGCAAACCAAAATTGACTTAATGTGAGGCAAATACATGTACAGTTGAAGCTAGCACATGCAATGTTGTGCTTGGATTTTAGATGCTAACACACACATCATGTGTGCAAAATGGAGAAAAGGGCGGCTCTGTTCAAAGAAAGTAGAAAAAAAAGAAAGGTTAATTTTGAAGAGTTACAGCAGAATACAGCAGATAGAAGGTATGATTTGACTATGGATTTATCCCAGTGATGAAATCCAATTTTTTTTACTATCGGTTCTGTGGGCATGGCTTGGTGGGTGTGGCAGGGGAAGGATACTGCAAAATCTCCATTCCCAACCCACTCAGAGGTGGTATTTGCCGATTCTCTGAACTACTCGAAATTTCCGCTATCGGTTCTCCAAACTGCTCAAAATGTCCGCTACCAGTTCTCCACAACCTGTCAGAACCTGTTGGATTTCACCCCTAATTTGATCTTAAAGAAACTTCATGTTTTTACCTGCACAGAGTTGCCCATTATGTCGTTCGCAGGCAACATTGTCACAACTGCAGAAGGGCCCTGTTGCTAGGGTCACACCTTCTGACCCAAGCAGTTCCTCTTTCCTGCAGCCACAGCGCCGGCCAACGTAGCCTTCATGACATCTAGAACAGAGAGGAGAAATGGGCCATGGAGAGGAGCCAAGGAGCATTTCTAAGTCAAGCGTTGGCTTTCATTCTCACCAACTTCCTACCTTTCCATGCTGGCATAGCTACAATCTTTCAATTATGATTGAAGTTGGGGTTAATCCTTAGCTAAGTATTAGTAGAAGAGGAGAGAAAAGGAAAGGGGAACTGTCAATGCTTTGACAGATAGTTACTATAAATCAATCAATCATTGTCTTTCAACTTTCAAGACTTTTGCATGAAATGATCTCTGTAAGTTCCGAATTTATGCTGACTTAAATAAAACTCTCTTCCTTTGAAACTCAGAGAGATATCTGAATGCAGGTTCCTATTACAAATGGATGCTTGATGTTTTCCATTCTATGGTTTTTTACTCTAAACCAGTGGTGAAATCCAAATTTTTTTACTACCGGTTCTGTGGGCGTGGTTTGGTGGGCATGGTGTAGCTTGGTGGGCGTGGCTAGGTGGGCATGGCAGTGGAAGGATACTGCAAAATCTCCATTCCCTCCCCACTCCTGGGGGAAGGATATTGTGAAATCTCCATTCCTACCACACCCTGGGGCCAGCCAGAGGTGGTATTTGCCAATTCTCCGAACTACTCACTACCAGTTCTCCAGAATCTGTTAGAACCTGCTGGATTTCACCCCTGCTCCAAACACTTCTTCAGGTGGCACAATAAGGCATCTATCCACCTTCAAGGGCAATCCAAACAGCAGAGTACTTAACATGGACAGCTTCTGAGGACATACCTTTGAGCCTTCTTAGATCAGGTTGGGGGGGAGGGGAATGCCTTGTTAGGGCATGGAATAACATTCCAGAGGTAATGGGTTTTGAGCCCCCTCCAGATTTTCCCAAGGGAAACTATCCTTAAAAAAAACTTCAATATATATGTGCCTCGAATCTCTCAATCCTACATTTATTACAAAAAATTAAAATAAACAGGGTCTCTGGCAAGATTTGTGTGTAAAATCAGGATTATGTGTATCACATTACCATATCATGTTTTTTTTTCCTAGATGTGATCCAGATACTTTTTTCTTCACTGAATTTTACAGTGAGAAGATAAATGTGAGATTTGAAGTTGGTCTGAACAACCCCTTTGAAACTGTTTGCAGTTTTTAAATTTTGATTGCACAAACTGGGTTTGGTCAAAAAGAAGATTTAAGCAAATAAATAAATAAATAGAAACTGCTAGAAGTAATATTGCTTGTTCGGTAGTTCTTCTGAATAGGAACTGCCACTTAGACATGAAGATTTCATTTCTTTATTCTTCTCAGAGAAGCTCTCTAATGAGGCCTTCCAGGAAAATGCTCAAGGCATGCGGGCCCAATCCGGCCCGCAGGTTGCTTAAATCTAGCCTGCGGGGCCGGCCTGGATATAGCAAAGGACCGGCCCACAATGCCTCTGACAGCCAAAATGGGGCATGTGGGGGCCATGTGCGGCCCCCATGTGCTATGTTTTTGGCCTGGATGGCCTCCTCAACTTATGACTGGTCTCTTGGTGACCCTTTGAAGTTATGATGGATGAAACACTGTTTTAGCTGGCAAAGGACTAACTGTAGATCATTTTGCCACTTCATGAAGGCAAAAGAACAGACCGTGAAATCAATATTACACTATTTTATTGCAATATTTCTGACCTGGACCTTATTCCAGGCAAATGAAGAAAAAGGTTTTTTTGAGCATTTATTGCTCTGCAACAATAAATATAAGTGAAATTTTCAATATACCTTGTTTCCCCGAAAATAAGAACCTGTCTTATATTTTTTTGAACCCTGAAATAAGTGCTTGGCCTTATTGTTATGCACTCAAAAGCATAACAATTGGTCTTATTATCAGGAGATGTCTTATTTTTGGGGAAACAGGGTATTTTCTGTGGTCGATAACCAATTTGGTGGCACTTATGGTGCCTAGATTGCATAGTTCCATCATCACAGTTATATTTTGAGGGAGAGGGTGAAATTCCGGTCATTGGCTAGTTTTTTTATATCAAATTTTATTAATTCTTATCAAAATATAAGATACAAAGGAAAATAAAATATAATGGAAAACTAGGGGAAGGACAGAGGGGAAAAGAGGAAATGTGAGATAGAAAGGGGAAAAAAAACAAAAGGCACTGACCTCTAACTCTCTTTAGCACAGTAGAAGATAATAACATTACAACCTCAACTTTTTACTTTTATATAACAGTATATACTAGCCATTTCTATAACAGCAAACCTGTTTAATCAACAAAAACAAAAATAAAATTTCATTTTTTCCCATCACAAGCACAAAGTTCAGAAGCAATTTCCAAATAGGAACAAAATTAAAATATTCTCTTTTTTAGATAAAATAATTGATTTAACAATCTCTGTTTTTCCTTGCCATGGGAAATAATATATATTTCTGTTTGCTCATTAATATTTATAGACTGTCATAATTTATATTAATGAAACTTAGTATACGCTTTCAAATTTTAACCCTAAAGAAAATGATACTTTTTCTAAATTTTAAAATATTAACCCTTTCTTTAAAAACTTTTCTAGAATCAATTTCTAACACATCTTTTTTTAAACTTTACTCTTCTTTAACCTCCCCTTAACATACATACATTAAAATTCACTTTCAGTAATTACAGTTACAAACTTTAAGGATTACTCAAACTATAAAGGAGAAAAAAAAATATTTCAAACCCACTTTATAAACTCAGATCCTCCAAACACAAAACTACATTAAAACTTTCTTTCAATTATCTATCTATCTATCTATCTATCTATCTATCTATCTATCTATCTATCTATCTATCTATCTATCTCTATCTCTATCTCTATCTCTATCTCTATCTCTATCTCTATCTCTATCTATCTATCTATCTATCTCACATCAATAAAAACCCAACTAACTACAATTAACTCATTAAATGTAAATCTCTCTCTCCAATTTATGGTCATGCAATAAGACCTTTTTCTTCTCTTTAAAAGTACTAACCATTCATATTTTTAAATTTAATTCAATAATAACTTACAAACTTTGGGAGTTTTTCAAACAGGAAGTGACTTAAATTCAATGATTTAATTCAATTAATCAGAATTGGGATGAATCTTTACAAGTCTGACATACGTATTGAAAGGAAGTTTTAATGTAGTATTGCGTTTATAAAATGGCTTTGTAAATGTTTGTTTTCTGTCTTTTTATATAATGTTTGAATAACTCCCAAGGTCATCAGTCAGCTTTTGCGGTGCTGGTGAGAGTATCACAGTTAAGGGATAACTTCCTTGTTGAAGGAGTGTCATCTCATCCTACTATCTGTCACCTTTTATCTGATTTTTCCTTTTCTCTTTTTTTTATTTATTTTATTTTTATTTTATTTGTCAAGAACGTATTAGGTAAAAGTATAAACATAGATTGGATACAAGAAATAGATACAAATAGTGGAAACTTTAGGACAGGGACGATAGGCACGCTGGTGCTCTTATGCATGCCCCTTACAGACCTGTTAGGAATGGGGTGAGGTCAAAAGTAGACAGTCTTAGGTTAAAATTTTGGGGGTTTTGGGATAAAACCACGAAGTCAGGTAGTGCATTCCAGGCACTGACCACTCTGTTACTGAAGTCATATTTTCTGCAATTGAGTTTGGAGCGGTTCACTTTAAGTTTGTATCTATTGTGCGCTCATGTACCTGTCAAGTAGTCATTGACAGGTAGGACATTGTAGCAGATAATTTTTAGTTTAGTTTAGTTTAGTTTAGTTTAGTTTAGTTTAGTTTAGTTTAGTTTAGTTTAGTTTAGTTTAGTTTAGTTTATTAAATTTGTATATCGCCCTTCTCCTGACAGACTCAGGGTGGTGAACAGCCAAACATTAAAATACAAGCAATATAAAAGTTAAAATAATCTAAAACATAATTAAATCAAATTTTGGCTTTCCCAAATTTAAAACCTCTCATAAAATTCACTCATTAAAATGTACGTTAAGCCAGCCCAGCTTGCTAGAATAGAAGAGTCTTTAATGCCTTGCCGAAAGCGCGGAAGTCTGAGATTAATCGAATCCCCGGGGGTAACTCGTTCCAGAGGGCGGGGGCCCCCACAGAGAAGGCTCTCCCGCTGGAGGTCGCCAGTCGACATTGCCTGACCGACGGCACCCTGAGGAGACCCTCTCTATGAGAGCATATTGGCCGGTGGGAGGTTATCGGTGGCAGAAGGTGGTCTTGTTAGTACCCAGGTCCTAAGCCATGGAGTGCTTTAAAGATGAGAACCATGAGCTACCCTTAGGTCAAACTGAAGGCGGTGTAGTTCTAAGTTTTCTAAGCCCAGAATTTCAACTCTGATGGCATAAGATATTTTGTCCCTGCCATTCTCCCTATGGTTTACTTCTTCCTCTGTTCCTTTGTATATTTTTTCCTCTTCTCACCCAATCTTACAAAACATTGTAGGATAATGCAGAGGGGCTGCTGATACCGGAGTTAAAACTAGAACAACTTAATCCTGAAAGGAGATCACAGTCGCACGGTGGATATCAGAGCGAAATGAATGGTGCCTGATCTGAGCCTGGCTACGGGCCTCTTGTGGTGAGCCCAGCTCCAACTTAGGCCTGGGGAAACTGAGAATTCTAGATCCTGGAGAGAATTTCAGGAGAGAATTCTCTGGAGAGAATTCTAGATCAAGGGGCCTTTGAGTCAGTCTTGACTCCTGCCTGGACAAGTCCATGCAATTTCCTTGGCAGCATTTTTGGAGGTACTACTAACCCTATCATCAATATATTCCTATTATACTTTTAATTTTACTATCGGCCCATTACTGGAGTGAAGCAAAGCTTCCTTGATTCCTTGAGTACCTTTGGGACACATCAATGGCAACCGGAAGGATTTTGCTATTGAGTGTGTTTTGTTTTGTTGCCTTCCCAGGCTAAATCTGTAGCTGCTCCTCTTAGTAGTTCTTAGGTCTAGCCTGTCGATATCATTGACTATTATGACACAGCAAGGCAGCTTTTACAAAACACAGTGAAGTAAATCATATAAATACCTGCAAATGCCACAGGTGAGGTTGCCATGTCCACCAGAGCAGTGGTGTGCATCAGGCTGGGTGTCTCCACATTGGCACTCACAGGCTGTTGACAGCTCTACTTGGACCTCCTCTCCCACTCCTAATACTCGCAACACCAGCTTCTGGGACTCCGGTAGGCAAGTGGTTGCCATAATCTTCACTGTGAATTGTACCTTCAGAAGATACCAATAGGTGAATGAGAGGGACTCCATCAACTTCCCTAAGTGATAAA
This sequence comes from Masticophis lateralis, assembly GCA_030761175.1. Classification (NCBI taxonomy): domain Eukaryota; kingdom Metazoa; phylum Chordata; class Lepidosauria; order Squamata; family Colubridae; genus Masticophis; species Masticophis lateralis. Next base: position 149,441,579 of record JAUDYJ010000002.1, read on the forward strand.
TCTGTGACAATCCAGATGTTGCCAAATTCCAATTTCCAGCAGCTCTCTGTCCATGATTAGATTGCTAGAGCTGTAAGACAGCAACCTATTTGAGAGCTTCCCGAGACATATTTGTAGCTATCAGAAGCTCTTGACTTAAATACTCACCATCTGGTTGACAGACACGTCACTGCATTCTCCACCCTCTGTCTGTCCATAGGTTTCTATGTCCCCACAATGGGAGTCATAAGAAATGGAGATTCCAGGTGGAAGGTCTGATAAATGTCCCAGTTTCACCGTGGAAGCAAGACTCTGTGGAGTGACAAGTAGAATCTCTTGTGAATAGGCTTATGACTCAGATGATACTACACTGCAAAGCAAGGCAGAAAAGGAGAATGCTTACACATGTTCTTACTGGTCTACACATCCATGTATAGCAATTTTATTGCATCCAATATAGCATCCTAGCATTCTTCATCCAATTTCCGCCCACAAAAGCTACCCTCTGAGGTAGGTGGAGCTGGAAGAAGATATCTAGCACAAAATTGAGTTTCCACAGCTGAGGATGAAATAGAACCTGGATCTCCCCAGTGCCAATCTAACATCTTAACCTCTACACCATCTGAGATCCTATATACCTAGCAGACGACACTCACTCTGTCAAAGACCTTGGAGTACTCATGTCAAATGATCTAAGTGCCAGAGCTCACTTAAAACTCTTAAGCATTAAGAGTTGTTAACCTAATCTTGCATAGCTTTTTCTCCGGTAATATTGAACTGCAAACTAGGCCATACAAAACTTTTGCCAGACCAATTCTTGAATACAGCTCATCTGTCTGGAACCCGCACTGTATTTCGGACATTAATACAATCGAACAAGTCCAGAGATATTTCACAAGAAGAGTCCTCCACACCTCTGCTCACAGCAAAATACCTTATGCAACCAGACTTGAAATTTTGGGCTTAGACAACTTAGAACTACGCCGCCTTCGATATGACCTAAGCGTAGCTCATAAAATCATCTGCTACAATGTCCTACCAGCCAATGAATACTTCAGCTTCAACCAAAACAATACAAGAGCACACAATAGACACAAACTCATGGTAAACCAATCCAAACTAGACTGCAGAAAACACAACTTCAGTAACAGAGTTGCAAACGCCTGGAATGCACTACCTGACTCTGTGGTTTCTTCCCCAAACCCCCAAAACTTTAACCTTAGACTGTCTACTGTAGACCTCACCGCCTTCCTAAGAGGTCTTTAAGGGGCGTGCTTAAGCACACCAGCATGCCTACCGTCCCTGTCCTAATGTTTCCTTTTATGCGTATCCATTTCATGCATTCATAATTATGTTTTCACTTGTATCTGTTATCAAATACATGCTTGACGAAATACAAAATAAAATAAAAATAAAATAAATGTTGCAATGGCTGAGAAAGAGGAGAGAATTCTGTCCTGGCCACATTCCTGTTTTATGCATGGAGGTGGGAAGACTTTTCTTCCAGTGGCTGACTTGGTTTGCATCAACCCAAAGGTGAAGCAAAGCATGGCATCCAGTCTCTGCCTATTCATTCACTTGATTGCATGTGGTTGTTTGACTTCTCTTGCACTTGAGAGTGTTTGAATACAAGCCAAGATAACTAATGTCTAAGCAGCATCTCTCTCAATTTCACCCACTACTGGATCTGAGAATATCCAAAACAAAATGAAAATTAGCCTTAAGCTAGAAGAACTATATGAGAATGCCTCCTCTGATGTATAATCGATTCAAGGGAAGGGCTCAAAGTGCTTTTACGTTATCTCCCAACTGTGATAGCTTATGAAGTCTACTTATTTCTTATTAGAGCATGAGCATTGGGTGCCTTCAGGCCATTTTCTGAATAAAGCTCCAGCAAACGGTGGCACTGGAAAAGTGATCTTTCCCCTGATCAGGATTAATTTCAGATGAGCCAGACTACTGAATGTCCTCACTTTATAGGCGTCTTCTATGAGCTGCACCACATTTCTGGAGTCCGACTTCAGTTCCCCCACCACTGACTTTGGAATAAGCTTGCTCAGCTCCTAGAGAGGAGAGGGAAAAAGTTGAGTGGGAGATTCCCAAATAGTCCAAGTATACCTCCCCTCCCTACTCTTCAACTCAGCAGTCACCTTATATAAGGAGAGCCTGGAACTAGTCACAGCAAATATGGGCTGGATATTAGATCTGGACAACACTTCAGCCAAATGCCCAACAGAAGGATAGTCCTGCAAAGAGACAGAGGCTGTGGTTACAGGGGCAAATACGTTTCTTCCTTTCCCTCCTCATTGGGGTTTTTTTCCCCCCTAGGAACCTCCCCTTCCTTAAAAGTCTATGGAGATTCTCAGTCATCCAGGTTGTCCCAAAGGTGCTTGTTTTCCAAGAGGCAACTGGACTTTCTGGTTTTTCTTTGAAGATGGTTTGCTTCTCAGCTGAAGAAGCTTCTTCAGCTCTGACTGGATGGTGGGGAATCCCTTTCCTTCTCATCAGGACTTCAGGTAGAATCCAGGAGCTTCGGTGCCCTACCTTCTAAGCCAAATGTTGTGGATTTACTCTCACCCTCCCAAAAAAGCTGAAGCACAAGCAGCAATTGATTGAATTTGCATGATTTACCTCAGACTTCTTCAGGGCATGAAATTTTAAAATCTCTTCAGAGATCATGGCTAGAACTAGAGCACTAAAACAGAATGCATGTTTTTTTGTTGCAGCTCAATTCAGGTTCAAATCAGTCCCCGGTATCTCCAATGGATATGGGCTGGGATAGAAAGACAAGAAAAAGCCATCCTCCAAAGCTTTAGAAAGCATCTCTCATATGGCCAAGTATTAAATCACAAGGACCAATAGCTTGACTGAGTCAAAATCAGATGCTGCTGTGCATAGGTTTGGTGCTTTAGCACTAAATTAGACAGAACATATCATATTTTCTAATACAGAACATACTGTATTCTGAAATGCTGTTTCAGAAAAAAAAACTTTTTTTCCTGCCTCTGAAAGCCTCCGAAACAGAGTTTCAGGAAAAAATACTCAGAGGCTCTGTTTCTGAGGCTTTTTTTTTTTTTTTTTTTTTTGCAACTCTTTTTGGAGGCTTTTCTTCTGAAGCTCTGTTTGGAGGCTTTTTTTCTCTAGCTCTGTTTGGAGGCTTTTTTTCTGCAGCTTTGTTTGGGGGCTTTTTTCAGCCTCTGAACCTCCATTTGAGAAGCTGGGCGGGGCTACATTTGAAGTATAAGAAGCACCCAGATTTTTACCCTCTTTTTTGGAGGGAAAAGGTGTGTCTTATTCTCCGAAAAATACGGTATATATGGCAAACATAAATAAATACACGTCCACTGTCAAATTAACAGTTCATTTACACTGTTTCCCTATCTACTATGGAGAAATAGGGAATACTATGATATTGCTATTCCCTATTCCATTCTTCTACTAGTTTTATTTTTTATATATGATGTTTTTATATTCGTGTAAGCCTCCTTGAGTCACCATGTGCAAATAGGTAGCAATATACATTTTCTAAAATAGATAAAATTGTGATAATGAGCTCAGTAATGTACAAAGTTGGGGTGGGGAAGCAGATGTACAACTGTCATTCTTGTTGACAATGATCCCATTACCAAATGAAGGGCTAAAGATATGCTCATAGAGTAAGCCAGGGTTAGGCAACCTGATGTGCTCCAGATTTTGGTTCATTCTCATTGTTGCTTTTTTTTATTGTGTTGGTTAAGGCTAATGGAAGTTGTTAATGGACTCTTCTTTACTTACTATTTCAATAAATAATCTTACATCCAATGCTATTGCTCATAACATTGGAAAGTACAACTAATATTCACTCCCTTTTCCTCGGTTAACAACTAGACATTGCTATGAGGAAAACATGTTTGATTGTTGTGTGATGGATTCAGTAACCCCAGAGATAGGCATGGTAGACCATCCAAATCACCCATTGGTCCACACATTTACCTTTCTCCCTGTTCTTCCTTCCCCATTGACTTCACAGCCCTAAGCATTTCCACCATGGAGGGACTTCCTCATCATTTCCCTCCCACAGAATTTCAATCAATAGGGGCTGGGAGATATTTCAATCCTTTTGTTCTCTCCATATGTCAACTGGGTCTGTGCAGAGGATTTGGGTTCTGCTTCAATACATCCTGTAATCTGATGCATGAGACTTCAACTGCCAGAATTCCTGTTTCAACTAGAGTTAAAATCCAATACACCCAGAAGATGGTGGCACTGAATTGTTCAGCACCCCTGAGAGTCCCAGGTTTCAGTGTGGTAGACACCGCACTTCCACTTATTTTTTAAGTAACCTCAGTAGCTTCTCAAGAAGATGAGAAAGGAACCAACATAGAGGTGACTTTTGCTGTATACACCATTGGCATCCAGGTGGCAGCGGCCATCATTGGGCATATGGATCCCTCCCAGTTTTCCATCCCCTGCAGTGTGGAAAGTGCCATCTGAAGTGAAAACCAGCAGACTTGTCACATTACGCCAGCCAATCTGCTCCTGGAAAGAGAGAGCAAGGGTCAAGTGAGTTCTCCCACATTCAAAACAACAGCTCCACTTATATCAATATTTTCGATCTGAGTACTCATTTGCGATCTCTCAGGAGTGCTGCATATTCACAAGAGGTTAAGATGCATTTGAATAAAGCTCGGATCAAAGTTCAAGATCTGTTAGACCTACCAATATCAAACCTCAGGTTTTGTCACTTAGTTTAATTTTTAGAAAACAAGGTTTCCAACAGAAAATGTGGAATGCCGCAAATAAATCTAAGGTAGCAGTTACCAAAGTTTGAATGATCAGACTGGCAATGATATTTTGTGAATTTTTGCTCCAGATTGAGAAAAATTAGGAGTGGTTTCTGGTTGAGGATCTAGGGTGGCATAGACATCCCTGATGCCAGGATGGCATTGCTACAGAAGTGGGCAGCCAGTGCGGTCTTTCTGGGTAAAGGAGAGATTGTGAGATTGCCTATTTGCACTCCATACAACTGCTCCTCATGAAGAGATGGCAGAAACTGAGGGTTTTGTGGTTGACTCGAGAGTTGAGCAGTGGGGAGTCAAGGGCTTTTAATCAAGCTCACAGTCATAATGCAGCTTATATGGATACAAGGTTGGTGCAAGCCTCAGTTTTTTAAACACTTTAGGATGTAATTAATTTACAGCTAAAGAGAGATTGTCTGAGTAGCAGGGTAAAATACTTCCACTTTGGTGAGTCAACATTCTTTCTGGATTACAAAGGTATTTAAAGATTTTTAAATGTTTTGCGAAAAATCTAACAAGGAGTAGATATAAGTTTAAACCAAAGGGAGGGAGGGAGGGAGGGAGGGAGGAAGAAGAGAGACCTTGTCTGCATAATCTCAGCCTTGTAGCTGCCTAGTGGATTTAGCAAGGCTAAGAACTGTCCAGAGCGAGGAAGGAGATGTATTCTTTTTTTTTTATTGAAAAAGTTTTACAGTACAAATTTTATCATTTCTCCCCCCCATTCCCCCCCAACCCGCCCTCGCCCCCCCAACCCCTCCCAACCCCCAATCCCATATCCCCCCCCATCCCCCCCTTGGCTTCCACTACAAATTAAAAAAAAACCTTTACCATCACACAAGTTACTTATATTAAACTAAAAAAAGTACAATGCAATCTGAAAGATAATATAACAAATAAACCTATAAGTAATAAAGTTTTCCTAAAACTAATTTACCTCATTTATCAGTACTCATTTATCAATCAATACAACTCTTATAATATTTAAGCCCAGATAAAAAATATCAAACATTTCTCTAATCTAATATTAATAATTATTTTTCCACAGGAAAAATATCAAAGTATTTGTTTCTTTGGGAGCAAGTGGAAAGGAAGGAACTCCTGGAGAATGTCCGGATTTTGCATTGGGAAAAGAATAGTCACAACTTTATATGAAGTAGTAAAATATAAGCAGTTACCAAACCTGGGATGGGAGAGGCACATATAATGAGAGAATATAAGTTTATAAAATTTGACATGTAGAAAAAGCAGCTAGAGAAAGAGGTTTCTTTCTCATTCTCTCTCTCAGCCTTGAAAACGAAGTTAGTAAAACTAATACAAATAGAATCAGTCCTGCTTAACTCATAGTTTGGTCTGCTCTGGCAGGACCAGTGGTGGGTTGCCCCCGGTTTGCACCTGTTCTATAAAACCGGTAGTAAAACTGGTGGGAGGCTCTGCCCCCCCAACCCCGACATCATCAAAACGCTTCTGTGCTTGCGCAGAAGAGCGCACGCACGCGGCCCCACTCCGAACTGGTAGTAAAGGTGAATAGAGCCCACCCCTGGGCAGAACTGTTCTGCTGGTTATGAAAAGTTAGAAAAGTTAATGGTATTAATCAGTTGGGGCTTAGTAGACCTTACCTTGAAAGGTGAATCCTGGATAAATTGTGAAAATGGAGAAGGAAAAGGCCTTATTAGGACGGGACCTTTCATACCGTTCTCCCTAGCACAGAGCAACATGGACACAATTCATACAAGCATCTCAAAGGACAGAAGATTACAAACATCTCAGTAGTGGGTTTCAAAACCGGGAGCTAACGGTTTGCTATCGGTAGCGCATGGGGGCGCACGCTCACTTTGCGAGCACATGGCATTTCTGGGCATGTGCAGAAGCTTCTGCGCATGTGCAGATAGTTTTTGATGATGTCTGAGCACTTGGGCGGAGCCTCCCGCCACCGCCACTACCAGTTCATCCGAACCGGGGCGAACCAGGAGCAACCCATCACTGAAACAACTGGGTTGGAGGTACCTTGCCAGCAGGTGCCCCGTGGTTATTGAAGTCTGAGTGGTCAGGGCTTCTGCTACACTCACCTTGCAAATGGCTGCCTGCATGATAGCATCAAAACCTCCTTCTGCGTCATCCAGGTTGGCTGAGATGCGCTGCTGACCGACCCTGCTCTCAAACTCACTGGCGTTCTCAGTCAGAGCGAGCACGTGCCTATAACTGAACGCTGACTGGCAGTTCTCCTTTGGGATTAGGCAGGGATGTTTCCGCTTGGAAGGAACCATGTTGACATAAGGCAGCATGGTCTTGTCCACAAAGGCACCAAACCCTGCAAGGAAAAGATCTTCTGTGTTCCCCATATTACCCTTAAATCCCAGCTCTGAGGGCTTTACAACATCCTTCAAGCATACGGATAAGGTTTTGGGAGATGGGATGAACATCTCCGCCTAGGGAACAGATCAAATACAAGACAGCATAGCCCACAGCTGGATAATGGGCAGGGCAACAAGCTCTGAAGGGACCCTCCTTACGTTCTTGGGCTGTAAAGGAGATGGCGGGAGAATTGCACTTTCACAGATGCAGGATTCTGTTAATGTCGATTTATAATAAAGTGGAATTAATTTATCTGGTCATGTTTCCTGCCTGGCCTACTTGGAAAGGCTGACGTACAGTTATCAAAGAGTGAATACAAAAATGGGATTCCCCAAAAAACTAGGGCAAGACTTAGAATAAACGTGTGCATTTAAAAATAGAACCTCAAGGGAATGGGGGGAGGGAGGGGGAAGGGGAGAGAGAGAGAGAGAGAGAGAGAGATATTTCTCATTCAAGGGATAAAGCAATACAAAAGCCCAATATATGACCCTATAATGAGCCACGGTGGCGCAGTGGTTAGATTGCAGTACTGCAGGCTACTTCTGTTGCCTGACAGCTGCCTGCAATTTGGCAGTTCAAATCTCACCAGGCTCAAGGTTGACTCAACCTTCCATCCTTCTGAGGTGGGTAAAACGAGGATCCAGATTGTTGGGGGCTTATATGCTGACTCCGTAAACCGCTTAGAGAGGGCTGTTAAGCACTATAAAGCGGTATATAAGTCTAAGTGCTATTGCTATTGCTATAAAGAAAACTTTGTAGGTATGTGCTAGTCGGCAGGGATACAAAGTCTTTTTATCTAGTAAAGATAAAGAATTCAGATGCTAGGCAAAGCATCCTCACTTCATTTTTAAAAATTTTAAACTAAATGTGTCCAAAGATAAAATAAATGCTAGTTTTCAGGTATTGTTGGGAATACTTTTTACATCTTTTCTTCTAAGGCTTACAGTAATCTATGATGCTTTTCCTAGATTTTCTGTGTTTCCCTGTTCAGTTCACTACATACCAATCTTCACTGAAGTAGTAACTTTGCGCAGGGCAGCCATCAAGTCACTTCCCAGTTGCTTGATCTTCTCCAGGTCATCCTTCATGGAGTAGGACAAGTCCATGAGGTAGTAGAGGTCCACAGGATAACCCTCAGCCCGTTTGAAGCGGACAGTGAAACTCTGTTCCTTTCCTACAGGCACAGAATCAGAAGGGAGGAAGTAAGGGAAGAAGATGTGTCTGGCCTAGGAAGGGACAGGGGGAACCTTCCTATTGGCAAGCAGATCAGGCAATCAAATGTTCTTCAGAGTCTTCAGAGTCTGGAGATTCTTTCCAATAAAGGTATTGTGGGAAACCACTACCCTCCCTCCTAGAAGAATGAAATATTTTGAGAAATATTTTTAAAAAGGCAGGATAAAATATTTCCCCTAAAAGAGAAATAAAATTCTTAAGGGAGACAGAAACCCAGAGCCTCAGCTCCCTGTCCCCAAGCAGATACTGAGCTGGGGCAGCTTTTAGAAATGCAGATTTGCTAAACCATTACTCCCTGCCATTACTCCCTTTAAACAAAAGCAGATTAGCTCTCACCCAAGAGCCAAAACAGGGCAAAATCATTAATTATTGCACCACCCTTAGAAACCGAACTTAGCTCAGACAACCTATAGAGCCAGCTATGACCCCTACAACCCCTACAACAGCCAATAGAATACATATTATTGCACAGGAACAGGAAGCTCAAGTGCAAAGCCCAAGAGAAGGCATAAAAAATCTTCACTCTCAACTCCATGTGGTCAGCTGCCCAGAATCACACGTGCTTGATGGTTCTGCTTCATCAATAAATGGACCCTCTTTCCAATCAACCTCCAGCCTCCATTTTGTCTCCAGTGCCTTTCTCCTGGTTTGGACCTGGTTTCTTCCAACAATACTTACCAGGCCGAAGCTGAAGAACTATTCTTTGCGGTGACAGTTGAGTGATGTTTTCATGATAGATGTTCTCTCTCAGAGGCCTGTCCTCCAGAATATGCTGCTTGCCTTGGGGATCCATGATCTCACTGGCAAGGCAGCCACGATGCTCCAGCTCTGGCCGAGGGGCACAACGCTCGGCATCAGACTCTCCTGCTTGCACGAAATCCTGGGAAGAACGAGGAGACAATGGCTTGCAATGTGGTCTTGTTTTATCCCACCGTTCAGAATTCCCATAGCAGACGAGCAGTGAGCTGTTGCTCTTCCTACTCAATACCCAATGCTTTCATACCAGGGGAACAGATGCTTGATGAAAAGGTATGCTAAGTAAAGATTTGATTGTCTGATGTCAATCCTGATGGCAGCTTTTTAGAGACATTCTCAAATAGCAAACCATCCATTGATGTCCATTAGAAGGAACCAGAATTTCATACTATGACAGTCATTATTTACAAATGAAGTCTTCTGACCTAGGTGTCACAAAAGGGACTCCTTGTCCCTACAAAATCCCTTTTTATTAAGCTAATGTGATTTCCTCTCATTCACATCCAGCAAAGTCCCAGCAAACAGTCTTTTCAGGGTGAATTTACAACCACAGACCTTATCAGACTTGGAGAGCTGCCAGGCCGATATCTTCCAAATGCAATGCTGTACAAGAAAATACTTTGCAAGGAGTCTCTGACAGTCACGAACAGATCTTCACACTACTGAAATGAACTAATTGTCTCCTGCAAACTTCACACCCCTTTCGCTCCTCTTTATTCCCTATGGGAGGGGCCATTCACTGTCCATCTGTGCCTTTACTCCCGAGTCAGCCCTTGTTCCTTAACTGTTTCCTTCTCCTGGCAGCTCTGTGCATGCGCACATCGGGAACAGGCTCTAGCTGTTCTTCAGCCCCACTTATCTCTGCCTCTGAAGGTAGCTGATAACTGTCAGACGGCCCTGCTCCCATCTCTGTCTCTGACACAGAGCACTCATCAGAGCCTTCCCCAGACTCCAGGACTGGGCCATGTTATTCCCCAACCTCCTCACTATCCGAGTCTGCCACCAGTTTAGCTGGCTGCTGGTGGGCCACAACATGAAGGCAAATATAGTATCCTAGGATAATATTGCAGGATTCAATCTGAGTCGGTCACCGGGACCAGGGGTTTTGTCTTCCAAGCATTCAGACTTGTGCTGGAGCCCGTCCTAAAGGAACCTCTCTCTCTCTTCAGAATGTGTGTAGAGAGAGAAGTTCCCTTAGGATGGGCTCCGGCACGAGTCTGAAAACTTGGAAGAATAAATCTCTGATGATCAACTCAGATTGGATCCTGCATTCATTATCCATTTGATTATGTCCCATTTATAGCCATGATCTTATATTGTCTCATGTTCAGGACCAGAAGGAGCATGATAGCTAGAAATTAGGCACCAGAAGTCACAGATTATAACCTGCCTGCTCAAAAAAAAAAGGACAGTGGAGGGATTAAAAATCAGCATCTTGAGAACAGCAACTTAAACCTGCTGCTTTAAATGCCCTAAAAAAGCCCATTTCCAATTAAAACATATGGCAATGAGAAGGGATAATAAATGCAGCAGGGTTGTGATCATCTTCTTGGAAGAAGTTTATGTGAAAGAAAGTGGCATGTTTTCTTTAAGAACAAACCCTACTGTGAGAAAGGCAGATCCAAAAACAGTCTGCAGTTTTACATGCAGGAGGCAAAGCCTACCTGATTTTCCAAGTAAGAATGTTTTAACTGACCAATAACCCAGCTTTAGAGCATTGTCTCTCAAACCTTAGCAACTTTAAGCCCGCTGTAACATCATTGCCAAAAAGGCATTAAGAGTTGTAAACCTAATCTTGCTTAGCTTCTTCTCCGGTAATATCACACTGTTAACCAGAGCATACAAAACATTTGCTAGACCAATTCTCAAATACAGCTCATCTGTCTGGAACCCTCACTGCATATCGGACATTAATACAATCGAACGTGTCCAGAACTATTTCACAAGAAGAGTTCACCACTCCTCTGCTCGCAACAAAATACCTTATGCCACCAGACTTGAAATTCTGGGCCTAGAAAACTTAGAACTACGCCGTCTTCGGCATGACCTAAGCATAGCTCATAAAATTATCTGCTTCAACCACAGCAATACATGAGCACACACTAGATACAACTTAAAGTGAACTGCTCCAAACTCGATTGCAGAAAATATGACTTTAGCAACAGAGTGGTCAATGCCTGGAATACACTACCTGACTCTGTGATTTCATCCCAAACCCCCCAAAATTTTAACCTGAGATTGTCTACTGTTGACCTCACCCCATTCCTAAGAGGTCTGTAAGGGCGTGCATAAGAGGACTATCGTGCCTACCGTCCCTATCCTAATGTTTCCTCTATTGGTATCTATTTTATGTATTCAATTCATGCTTATACTTATATATATTACCTAATATGTTCTTGACAAATAAATAAAATAATAAATAAATAAATAAAGATGTGTGGACTTCAACTTCCAGAATTCCATAACCAACCATGGGAAAATCTGGGAGTTGAAGTCCACACGTTTTAAAGTCATCAAGGCTGAGAAACAGTTTTAGAAGCTTTGAAGAGATGCTATGGAAAAGGGAAAAAAAGAGGAAGAACTTGTGAATTTCAGCATTTACTGAAAGACAGATGAAAGGAAGGAACTGATGACAATGGCCACCAGATTGCTCCATCCCACAAGTCTGGCTGTCAGGAATCAGCTGACCAAGAGATGGCAAACAAACATGTATCACTCTGCTTAATGTGCAGCATTCAGTCTGGCACAGAATTGTACATTCCCCAATCATATTTGATTCTTTTAAAATACATACATATGTAATCCTGGCATGGGCCCAGCAGCCACCTCCTAAAAGGAAGAGGGGGAGAAGCCCTCGGAGGCTTAAAATTTGGTACCTGCAGATGGGGAAAGTCCTCCCTATCTCCCAGTGCTTTTCTTTTCCCCCCACCTCTCCCCCACTGTCAAACTGATAAGCTAAGGAGACCAGTTCCTATCAGCTTTATTGCAGTGGTCTCCTGTTTCTCTGGGTGAAAAATAAAGAAAAACCCACAGGTCCAACCACAACTTTGCTTGCCTTTTAAACTCTGCAAGAGACAGATAAATTAACATTCCCCACCCATTTTTTCAAAGAGGCTGACACAAGCTTGTCCATAAGAAAGAAACAACAATACATTTGCCAAGCCCATGTCCCTGCAGGGGAATGTTACTTGTTGTGTCCTTATAAGGACATCCGCCGGGGATTGGTTGAAAATCCTCCGGCGGGAATTTTGAATCCCTGTCAGGGAGCGGTGTGACTGCCGGAGTGAATATAAGGAGAGCTCCGGCAGCACAGCGCCAGTTCTGTTCCCGTTAAATAAATGTGTTACTTGAACTCCGCTGGTCTCATCTTCATTCCTGCGCCGATCTAACAGTACCAATTCTTAGACCTTTCTTCTTCCTCTTTCTTGCCCTTCTTTGTACTAAGTCCTTGTTGAATTCAAAATTATAACAAGAACAATTCCAACCCCACTTCCATTATCTTCATCTCTGGTCAGCAGTAGTGTTGGAAGAAATGTCCATCTGGGTTCAGTTCCAAGTGGGGAAGAAAGACAATGGAAACATGGGGACTCCTTGGAAAGATGGTATTTAATGGTGGACAGGACTACATTGTTTGAGGTCTTGGGGAAAAAAAGGAACGGATGCTGAAAGTGCCTTGGTTTTATGCCCTCTCTGGGCTTTTGAATTTGACCTTCTATTCTGATTGGTTGTCAGACTCCCATGGGGCCATGCTGGGGCAACTCTGTAGGCTGTCCTGAATCCCAAGCTTGGTTGACGCTTGCTGGGTGATGATGTAATGCAAGGGCTTTGGGATTCTTATTATGGCTCTGCCTGAAGGAGGTAGATCTTTGTTATGTAGACTGACCCAGGTCTTAATAGCCCATTGACAAAGTGGGGAGGGGGGTGTGAGTTTCTGCCTCCCTTTTAGGAGAAATAGTCTGTCCTTTTAATATTTCTCAAAATATCTCATTTTCCTAGGAGAGGGGTGAGTGCTAACTTCCTACAGTAGCAATGGCAAAGGATGATGGTTCCATTTTGAAAGGGGAACTCTTTGCCGAAAGACTTTGCTAATTTCTGCCTGCCTCTTCTATGACTCCTAATGAAAAAAAATATAATCATTGTTTTCTTCAATGCAAATGAATATTGTTAGGAGAGATTTTGGATTTCAGCTTTCTTCAGAACTTGCGAAGCTAGAAGACATAAATTTAGGTATAAAGAGTGCTAACTAGCTGATTAGAAGAATTGGTTTTCACTTATACGATATCTATTTGCTCACAGGTCTAATAAAATATAAACTGTTAAACAATTGTGATTGATCCTTATTTGCACTTGATGTCATTTTTCTCTTCGTCCAAAGTTCTCCACTTAATTAATTAATTAGTTTGTGTGTGATAGCTTAACTCTACTCAGGACTTTTATCATTTAAGCAAAGATGTTTAAGAAACCCAGGTTTTGCTAGTAGATAATTTTCTGATTTGCTGTCTAGTATCACAATTTCCAAGATGCAGCATTTTGCTTCATTTTGCAAATTAACACTCAGTTCCCCTAAGTGGCTGGCTTTTAGCATCCCATGCATTCTGTGAAATTTAGCTTAGTGTGTTCAAAGAGGAAGAATAAAAAGGATATACAAAGCAAAAAAACATGGAAGACCTGCCTAAAAACATCCAAGCTGCAGGCCAGGGAATGCAACTATGTTCTGTTTTCCATAGATCTGGATTGAAGGCAGAATACTTTCCGGCTTTTTGAAACATATGGCCTAACAGGTGACAGCCCACTGTATTTCTCTTCCACTGGAAAATCTAAGAAGAAAGATTCTGTCAGCCAGAGTCCCCTTGATTCCATTTCTTGTCAGTTCTAGAAGATGAAATGAAGTTAAATATAATCTTCTTTCTCCCAGATAAGAGAGAATCTTCAGTCCTCTTCTAAAAGTAGAAAAAATGGTGGTTGCGTGATGGTCTAAGAGAGACCCACTATTTTTTAAGAGTGAGCAACACAGGAGTGTGGAAATCTGATAGATACATCTGGAAATAGAAAGCATTTTTAGGAATCTTGTGGATCTGAGCTGCTCAGCACCCGAGGACCCTTCGAAGGTCATTTGTATGTTGGGTGCAGTTGAATAAATTAAGTAGGGAAGCAGCAAAATTTTGATATTGATATTTGTCTTAAATGCTATTACCTTTCTGTGAGATTCTAAGAACGCTAAAGCCCTGAGATCTCTGTCAATCCTAATTCAGACTCATCATGTTTGGTTTCAGGTTAATTTGGCAGTCTATGACAAGAGTTGCAGTTTTGTTTGCAGCGCTCTTGCAGATGCAAAACGTGCTTAAAAACATGGAAAACCAAAGAGGGAGATTTTGTAGCTGGGGGGGGGGGGGGCAGATTTAAATGCCTGTGATAACTTACAGTGGTTTTTTTAAAGACTTTCTCAAGATTTCATTTCATGAAAGGTTTAGAGAAAGCACCAAGCTAAAATGAAAGAGACTAAGTAGGATTCCCCCTGGCAAAATGCAGGGTTTCATCACTGAGTAGCAAAAATTAGAATATTTCATGTAAATTAGTTTATACAAACTGCAGAATGTGTCCTGCCCTGCTAAAATATTATCTATTTCAACCTAGATAACTCTCAGCCCAGTTTGAAGTTTTCACTCACAGAACTAAAATTCTCTCTCTTTCTCTCCTCCAAAGTATGCAAATATTTCCATCATGGAATAAACTGATTCCAAATCTGGGGCATTAAGACTGGATAAAGAACAGGCTGCATAAAGAACAGATCAGTTCTGATACACTTAAAGCCGCCTGCTTTGAAATTGAGGCATTCAAGTTTTGGTAGATCCAGTTGGAAACAACTCACTTTCTGTTCATATGTGCACCCAGCAGGGCTGAAATGCTACCAGTTCGGCCAGGTTCAGTCAAACCAATAACAATGGCAGAGGGTGGTTCGGAGAACCGGTAGCGATGGCAATGTGAGGCTCCGCCCGCCCACCCAGTCGTTGTTACTTCCTGGTTTTAACCCCTGGAAGTAACCTGTTTTCTACCCTCTGCGCATGCACAGAAGGTTTGCGCATGCGCAGAGGGTCCGCACACACATATGATGCACATGGGTGGCGTGTGCACTTCCAAACCGATAGGGAAGGTAAGTAGATTTCACCCCTGGCACCCAGGCATACATGTGTATGCACATTTGCACACATATACATACACTAGTATACAGGTAGTTCTCAGTTTACAACCACAGTTGAGTCCAACATTTCTGCTGCTAAGCAAAGCATTAGTTAAGTGAATTTTGCCCCATTTTTATGACCTTTCTTGCCTTTTTGGTTAAGTGAATCACTATGGATATTAAGCTAGTAACAGGGTTGTTAAGTGAATATGGCTTCCCCCATTGACTCTGCTTGTCAGAAGGTCGCAACAGGGGTTCACATGACCCCCAAGACACTGCCACCATCATAAAAATGAGTCAGTTGCCAAGCGTCTGAATTTTGATCACGTGACCATGGGACCACTGCAACGGTTGTAAGTGTGAAAAACAGTCATACGTTACTTTTTTCAGAGCTGTTGTAGCTTTGAACAGTCACTAAATGAACTGTTGTAAGTCGAGGACTACCTGTAGCCTGAAAGAATGTGATTATGAATCCTGTTTCATTTTGCCTAAGGAATGCTTCAGGGACCTAGAAGAATTTTCCAGGAGATGGATTTTATTTTGTGTCCTCAGGCATGTTACATTAAAAAAAAAGAAAGAAATCAAGATGCTGTATGGTGAATCCAGCATTTCCCTGCCTCTTGAAGTGGATATAAAGTGAGACTGTGCACAAAGCTAAAGATATTTACTAAACATATCCAGAAAGATGGTGAAAGAGAAGGAAGGAAATCAAGGTGAGGTTCCATCATAGTTGTTTTCCAGAGGTGGGTTTCAGCAGGTTCTGACCAGTTCTGAAGAACTGGTAGCGGAAATTTTGAGTAGTTCGGAGAACCGATAGTAAAAATGCTGACAGGCCCCAACCCCATCTATTCTCTGCCTCCCAAATCCCAGCTGATCGGTAGGAAATGGGAATTTTACAATATCCTTCCCCTGCCACACCCACCAAGCTACGCCCACAGAACCGGTAGTAAAAAAATTTGAAACCCACCACTGTTGTTATCTCTTCAGGGTG
Organism: Masticophis lateralis; assembly: GCA_030761175.1. NCBI lineage: Eukaryota > Metazoa > Chordata > Lepidosauria > Squamata > Colubridae > Masticophis > Masticophis lateralis. Next base: position 149,457,846 of record JAUDYJ010000002.1, read on the forward strand.
TAAAGTCATTCAACTCACCAAGACTTCAATGAATTCTTTTCTCCTTTCAAAAACAGTTATATTCACTCCGAAAGGTGCTTTTTTTTCAAGAGGCAACTGGACTTTCTGGTTTTTCGTTGAAGTCATTTCGCTTCTCATCCAAGAAGCTTCTTCAGCTCTGTTGCCTCTTGAAAAAGCACTTTTGGGGCCACCATGACCTGGATGACTGAGAATCTCCATATAGATCCATACAATGCACCACAGTTTCAGGACTGAGGGCAAACTCGAAAAGTACAATTATTCCTTTACCACCTGGCTAATGGATGTGAGTTTTTCCCCTCCCGACTCAGGTCTGACAAAGCATTGCCCTCAGCGCACGAAAACCCTCGTGTCTGCAGTACCCTGACATTTGGCGGTAAAGAACTAATTCTCAGTAACACTTTTTACAGTTAAAAGTTGCTGCCTCTGACCGGCTTAACCTCTTGTTTTTCCCTTTTAAACGCCCTCAAGGCAAGAGGAAGGGGCCCCACATTTCAGCCCTGCCCCACCAAACACAACACTTCATTACACGGATACTCTTCGAAGTCATCAGAGGGACCACTAACCACAGAAAGATGGTCTGGTGCTAGGAGATACCGTCACGAAAGATAGTAGTTAAACACACAATACAGACAAGCAGTTGGGCAGGATGTGGTGAGTTTTTTCACTGCAACTGGAGTAGCACCTGAGGGGATTTTCCGGCCATCACGGTAACTCTATTAGCCAAGGTGGGTGGGGCTGTTTCTGTGGGAATAGGGGCTGCTTTTACTGTGGAAATGGTGGTGCATTTTTTAAAGAGATTATTTTGCCCAAAGAGAGTCCACCCACCCATCCCTTCTCTTGCACACAGAACCTGAACTAAACAGAGATGCCAGCTGTGGGTTCTTCATGTTTTGTCTTGAGCAGGGGTGGGCTTCAAAATTTTTAGCAAGGGGTTCTCTGCCTGGTTGCTGGATGGCTGTGGTTATGGTGGGTGTGGCCTAGTCAGTCTCATGCACCATGGGGGGGGGGGGGTTTGCCCTCCCCAGACTCCAGAGGTTTTCCTTGAGCCTCCGGGAGGGTAAAAAGGCCTCCCCAGGCTCCGGAGGCCCTTCTCGAACTTCCAATAGGCCCATTTTTTGCCCTCCCCGAGCCTCCACGCACACCCTGCACTTACCTGCATCCAAAACAGGACGTGTGGGGACTCCTGGGAAAGGTGGGGTGGGGTAGGAGTGGCCAGTCAGGAGAGGGATTTGGGGGTTCTCCGAACTGCACAGAATTTTAGCTAGAGGTTCTCCTGAACCCCTGCGAACCCCCAGCAGCCCACCCCGGGTCTTGAGGTTGTATAGCTGAAAACTTCCACTATCCTGGTTCTTCATATAGTTCCCAAGAAAGGGATCTGGTAAGGAGAACCTAGCAATGGAGGAACCCAGTACGAGTAACCCTTGGCTTACAACCATTCATTTAGTGAGTGTTCAAAGGGTAAAACAGCACTGAAAAAAAGTTATTTATGACCATTTTTACAGGTGCAACCATTGCAGCATCCCTCCCCCCATGGTCACGTGATCCAAATTCAGATGCTTGGCTAGTGGTTCATATTTATGACGGTTGCAGTGTCTCCAGGTCACAAGATCTGCTTTTGAAACCTACTGACAGCAAAGTCAGCAGGGAAGCTAACTTCACAACAATCACATTATTACAACCACAGTGATTCACTTAACAACTGTGGCAAGAAAGGTCGTGAAATGGGACATCAATAAATGTCTCACTTAGCAACATCAATTTTTCAATGCTGTTGTAACTTTGAACTTCTGTAAGCCGAGGATCACCTGTACTCGTCTGGAGGGGTTAGAGTGGGGTCAGGAAAGAGCAGATAAGAAAGAGGAATGAGGATGGCTCCCACTGGGTATCAAGGCCTGGGAAAAAAATGCCTATCCTGTTGCCTGTTTTTATTGTGCTTTATTCTGAGGAACATCTCCAAAAAAGATTAGGAAAACCCCAAATCATAGAACGAAGACTTAGCCAGCCAAAGAATCACAGCCTTTTGGTAGCTTCCAGCTTCCCACGGTTGCCTGGAGTGGGCAGCTGCTATTGCGTCTTCACACATTGACTGAGACTGAAAGGGAAGGGGTGAATCATAGGGCAGCCTTGCCAGTTGCCGTCTGCTGATGTTGCTGCCTTCAAGGAACTCTTGCACCTTGGCAAAGAACGCAGCTGCCCGGCTTAGCTTCACCAAGAACTCCTCAACTCAAAAGCCTCAAAGTTCACCTTCCAGCTCAGTGAGACTATTCAAGGGGGCAAATCAACCAGCCACTGGGAAGGAAGAAATACAAAGCACAAAGGCAGCAAACATTATGTTCCAGCTTCAGGTTGCTAGAAATGTATTCTCTCTTCATCGCCTCTTAGCTGGCTAGAGAAGAGAGCGTTGCAGACTACCCTCTTAGCCACAAGATAAGATACCCACATCTTTCAGCTCTGGATGCTGCTCTTAGATGAAATGCATTCCGAGTCCCTGTATGGTGGTGTTGGACACGGGACAGTGAGAGGAACAAATGGCAAGAGAGGGTCATGAGACTAAGGACTCACCGGCTGCTTGCACCAGGCACAACTGGGGTGGGACTGAATGCACTCATGGCAGGAAGGCTGAGGCTGGCAGGATCCTGAAAAGGAAACACAAAGCGACCACAATGAGGCCTGTCGCTCTCCCCACCAAGTCTTCCTTCCTCTCTCTCCTGTTCTCCCTTCCTCATTTTACTTTCCAAAAATCCATAAGGATTACCCAGGTGCCCTAGGGTAAAGCCATCCCCTTGGAAAATGGATTGGATGGGGCTGCCCAACAGGATTTTCAATCTGTTATTCGGCTAGTGCAGGGGTCTGCAACCTTCAACACTCAAAGAGCCATTTGGACCCATTTCCCACAGAAAAGAAAACACCGGGAGCCACAAAACCTTGCCTGGGCCTGACTATTTCTTGAGCGGCCACAAAACTAGCATATGTAGTTGAATTAAATGTTCTGTTTTCTTCTGAAACTTTTCTTTTCTTAGATTTATCCATGGTTAGCCTACCGGGGGTTGAAAAGCTCAATAAATCACGTATTTTGAATAACAGGGAGCCGCAGCAAAGGGGTGAAAGAGCCACATGTGGCTCCAGAGCCGCAGGTTGCTGACCCCTGGGCTAGTGGCAAGATGGACTAGCAAAGAGTGGCCCTTTTAAGACTGCTGCCTGGCACCGACCTGAATTTCAAGGGTTTGTATATATTTATGTCACATGTTTATATCATCCATATCAGGGGTCTCCAACCTTGGCAACTTTAAGACTTGTGGACTTGAACTTTCAGAACAGCTTTGCTGGCTGAGGAATTCTGGGAGTTGGTCCACAAGTCTTAAAATTGCTAAGGTTGGAGACCCCTGATCTATATTATGGGTGTGTGAGAAATTAGTTCATTCTGGGATAAATCCTGTCAGACAGCCAAGTATGTCAAAAAAAAAAAAACAACCCTTGTTCATTTTTCTCATCCTGATATCTTTTTTAAAAAAGAAGAGGAAGAAAAGCAGTCTCCATCTTTCAGGATATTGAAAATAAAAACTTAAATGATAACTGGCATAATTTGCATGAAAGTGACCCATCTACCACTGGCAACAGGGTCCAAATCTCTGAGTGAGGCTTGCAAGCAGAAATCTGCCTTTGAAAAGGTTTCATTGTTTAGCATTCAAGTCACTCATCAAATCAACGTGTGAATTATTTAGTTGTCCAATTTATGCCTCTGCCCATCTCACAAAGCAACCCACTCTGGTGGTGTACAACAAAAATGTCATTCATGTCTCAGTGGCCCATGGGTAGTGATTAGAGGGGCCTTTCATTAAAGTCTCCCTAGACTCTTTCCTAGATTCTCTAGTCTTTTTGCTTTTCAGATTCTTAATTCCTCTCCCTCCAAATGCAATAATAGTACAATACAATAATAATGCAAAAGTTATTCACAGCCAATATATCTGACAATTACCCCAGTTTGCCGACATTCTTTCCTGACCATTTCTTTCAACATGACTTTTCCATCTTGGAAATCTCTAAGTCACCTGAATAAACAATGGATGTCAAGCAGTGGTGAAATCCAATATTTTTTTACTACTGGTTCTGTGGGTATGGCTCGGTGGGCATGGTGTGGTGTGGCTTGGTGGGCATGGCTTGGTGGGCATGGCAGGGCAAGGATACTGCAAAATCTCCATTCCTACACCACTCCAGAGGAAGGATACTGCAAAATCTCCATTACCTCCCCACTCCAGGGGAAGGATGCTGCAAAATCCCCATTACCTCCCCACTCTGGGACCAGCCAGAAATAGTATTTGCCGTTTCTCCAAACTGCGAGAAATTTACGCTACCGATTCTCTAGAACCTGTAAGAACCTGCTGGATTTCACCCCTGATGACATGCTCAGGCCAGTGTCGCTGCATGGATGCAGGTTTCACTGAATCCAGAACAGATGCATACAACAATGCATGTTAGATTACATTGTAAGTGGAAAAAGTTGGGAAAGCAAATCAGTAGAGAACTGCAATATAGACAAAGTTTGGAACTCTATCTCTCCACATGGGTCCCCACACATTACCAGTTTCTGCTATCTTCTCCCCACACGTCACTCCTTGGAGCATAAGCAGAATCCCAAGGCTCACAGTCCATCCATCAGAAAGCATGGCCTGGAAAGCAGAGGAAGGAAGGGGAAAGAAAGAAAGAAAGGGAGTGAGGGAGAGAAGGAAAAGAAGAAGACGACGAAGAGAGATTTTTTAAAATGGCTTTCTTCCTCACTCAAAGAACAAGATGTTAAAATCACTGTCACAGTAGAAGCTTGGGGGAGGATCTAAGATCTAGTGGTTGAACATGTGCTTTGCATATAAAAGTCCCAAATCCAATCCATAGCAGGTCTAAAGGGATTGTTGTTGTTTTTTAAAGTGAAGTATCAAAGTTGTGAAATTAAAAAAAAAATCTCTGTTTGAAAATTTGCCAATCGAAGTTGGCTATGCTGGATTAGACAGCCAAATTGTCCCATCCAAAGAGACTAAAGATGTTCTGACTTAGTTGGCTTTATAGATATGATATTTAAATAAAGGGACCCAATTTCAGGTACGGTAGCTTCCTAAGAATTTACCTGTCCCATTTTGAGATCCATGAATATATTTATAAGCTGGAAATGCAAAGGTTCACAAGTTATTGTGAGATCTCTCTCTCTCTCTCTCTCCCTATCTCTCTATCTGTGTGTCTCTCTCTCTCCTTTCCTCTGTCCCCCCTCTCTCTCCTAACCATTGCATACATACAATATTCTCTATGCTGCCACACAGATGACCATATTGTGAAAAAAGCATTGGGCTAATGAGGTCAATTGCTATAGAATGGAAGGGGGTTTTAAGTGCTGTTGCATCCTTTGTACGAATTAACTCACAGTAGAACCATATCCATTGCCATATTCCCTTTATTTGTATTCCCTTTAATTGTATTCCTTTTATGTATTCAATTCATGCTTATACTTATATGTATTATCTAATACGTACTTGACAAATAAATAAATAAATAAATAAGTAAATAAATAAATAAATAAAAAATAAACAAATATAACTTTAATAGCAATAGCACTTATATACCGTCCACAGTGCTTTACAGCCCTCTCTGGGCAGTTTACAGAGTCAGCACATTGTCCCCCAAAATTTGGATCCTCATTTTAGTGACCTCGGAAAGGTGGAAGTCTGAGTCAACCTTGAGCCGGTCAGGATCCAACTCCTGGGAGTAAGCAGAGTTTGCCTGCAATACTGCAATCTAATTACTGTGCCACCCAGTTCAACTGTAATACCCTGGGAAATTAATGAAATGAAGCAGAACTGCATTTCAACATCTTTTTTTTTCTGCATAACATAATGAGTCAAAATATACATTTTAAACAAGTGACTTGCCTGCTTTGAGTCATTTTCTTCATAGATAGAGTTAGGAAATATAATGGAAAGTTATTCTTATGACTTGGGTCAAAGAAAATCAAAGCTAAAAAAAATGCTCCACCCTAACTGTTTCTACTCAAAGTATTTTTGGAAAGAAGTGATTTTTTTTCCGCAGATAAAAATTAGCTAAATCGTTGCTCAACATTCCACAAAGTAGAAACAAAACAAAATTTTAAAACCAAGCCAGAAGTACCATATATGCATACCTAAAACAATTCTCATATAAATAAGTAAATTTAAGTGGGAAAACCCTCCATAAAATCAAAGCAACTAAAATATTCACCAGATTAAATTTTTGATTTATTTTCCCCTCTGCAAAAGTGCTGCATTTTCCTCAAAATAAACACAGGGTGCTCCTTTAAGAGTAGCAAAGCAAACATATTTAAGCACTTAAAAGATACAATTATCATCTGCTGAGTTGGCTTCTCTTCACAGTTTCCAATACTCAACCAGAAAAGTATTCCCTTTCCCTGTTTTATAAGGAATGCTGAAAAACATTTGGATCTCTTTTGCAGTGCTTGAACTGCATGGATATATGTGCTAAATAAAAGGTCGGTTATATGACCTCACCAAACCCACAATTATCAGTAAGAGAATTGTATTCTGCATATCAAGGATTGCACTGCATTTAGAGTTCTTGTCCCAAGACTCAAAAATCAGATTAATAGAAACGATTTCTGGAACTGCCTCCACAACTACAAGCTTCTGGCTGGTAATGGAAACTTCTCTCATTTCCCATGAACCACACTACCAAGTTTCCAAATTTGTTACTTCAACACACCCATTTCTTTCCTGAAGAAAGGATTAGTTCAGCCGCATAGTGCAGTGACAATTTCTTAACATTATTATTTCTTTGCCTTGCTAGGACTGCAAAACAGAAGCGAAATATACAGTAGAAATACAAGTTTTGAAAGAGGAAATTAAAAATTGAAAGAGGTTCAAGTCAAATAACAATTATTACAATTCTGTGAAGATTGCTAAAATTCTATTTTTAAACAATACATTGAATCTCGGCTTTATATTGTCGAGTCTTTCCTTTACATCAAAAAAGGTACAAAGTCAAAGGGTGCCACAGTGTTCATCTGATTTTGGCTACACAAACGTTACTCTAGCAACACTTGATTTTATAAGCAACAATCCAGGCATAGCATACACAAAATTCTTGAACTGAGGAATTTTAAATTTTGGGAATATAGTTTAACACAATATTAGCATCTTTAACCTTCAATTTCTTTCCAGATATCTGATTCATAATAAGAATACTCAACTACTGTTAAGCAACCAATCCATGCATATTAATGTATCTTCAAATTTATTTCATTTCCAAGATAAAGAGGGTAACTAAAATTTTAAAACATCCCCTGAAGGATCCAATAAATATGGGGAAAAAAATTGATAAATAGTTTTCATTTTGGAATTATAGGAAATATATTTCACATTGTTAAAAGTCTGAAACTATAAACTGTTTAAAAAAGGAAGTTCCAAATCTCGATCCCAGTTTTTATATGAACTATGTTTAATTGTGTCAAGTTTTAAATTGTCAGTGAAACTGAATTGTTGATTTAATCTTTTTTAAAGAATTGTCTAGTATATTCAAAAGTATGGTTTTCTGAGGTAAGCCAATGCATCTAGTCCAGAGAATGTAACAGATAGTCTACTCTCAGTGTACTGCCATTATCTTTGGCAAATTATATAAATTTCGTTTGTAACTTTTCAAAAGTTTTTGAAAGCACCATTAACTATTAGCTAATCTATTGGCTGCTTCTGGAATTGATTGATTGATTTTATCTTATTTATACAAGAAGTGATGGGCTGCGATGAAATGAAAGGGACATATCTTTTAAGAACAGCTAGCATTTCAATATAGAAGAATGACCAGTTGCCCTGTGCATAGACATAAGAACCATTTCACCAACATTAATTTAAAATGCAATGCAGCCTCTTTAAGGATGACGATTTGCAAAGCATAGACCAATAAACCACTTCTCCTATCAGTCCCAATATTGTTGTGTTTCCAAAGGCGTGTAAGTAATTTGTCTGACTAACTGATCAGAAGGAAGCACAATTCAATTGTTCTTCTCCAAGCTTGTTTGGAAACAAAAAAAAAAAAAAACCCAGCCCAACTCTTATGAAAACACCCTTAGAAATTAATTCTCCCCTTATGTCATGAATCTTATCTACAGGTAAATATGCGACTGTAAAAGAAGTGATTTAACAGCCATCGCTGGCTTTTCCTGCCCCACCCTATTCGACAGGAAACAATACAGTAGGCTGAATTTGCAAAAATGTCTTTTAAAGGTAAAGGATTCCTTTAAATAAAGATGAAAGAAACAGATAACCTACAAAACCTGAAAGTGTAATAGAACTGTACAACACTGGGGATTGTGTGGATTTTGTTTAAAGAGTGAGCGAATAAAAGATGCCAAGTTGCGAAGTAAAAAGAACTAAATCAAAGCTCTGGATTCTAAAATCTGGGTTTTGGAATGAGTCAGAGAAGCACCAACTGTTTAGACATTGGTCTATATACCTATGGCAACAACCCTATAGAGAGCAAGTATACAGGAACCTTAACCTTTTACAGTTAGAAAAATTAATTAGTGGAACGGCTTGCCCTCCAGAAGCTGTGGTTGCTCCATCACTGGAAGTCTTTCAAGAAAAAAACTGGACAATCACTTGTATGAAATGGTATTGGATCTCCTGCTTGAACAGGAGACTCCTCCAAGGTCCCTTCCAACTTTATTATTCTGTTAAGTCCTTTTTGTCCCGTTCCCCCCCCCCCCATTTTTTTTTTTTTACTTATGAAGGACTTTATGCTATGGCATGACAGTGCTGTTGTCATTTTTTTAAAAAAATATACATTTTACCATTTAAACTGCTATCCTTCTGCCATTTAGTAGATAATCAACGAGCAATATAGATTCAGTTCATCTGAAGCAGTGCAGAAATCTTTGAGTTTGCCCAGTTTGGGAAATAATGCACGGTGTGGTTCTGGAGACTATAAATACATGCCTAAAAGCTCAGCTAAAAGTGCTTTTGGTGTTAATTTCCGTTGTATTGGCTTTCCGATAAGTATTTTGCTTGAGGTTAGTGGATGGTAACAGATGATACTACAGCTCACACCTGTTGTGGCATAAAAAACAGAGGGGTGTGACGATATTTCCAGACCAAGAAGATTCAACGTGTTTCAGAGTTGGGGTTTTTTTTTTTTTAGGTCTGAAAATAAAACTCTTAATAGTTGTTTGCATATATATTAATTTCAGACACAAAATGTAACCACATATCTCTGTGATTCAAGAGCCATTTTCAAATACTGTATTTTTTGGAGTATAAGACGTACCTTTTTCCCCCCTAAAAGGGGGTGAAAATTTAGGTGCGTCTTATACACCAAATTTGGCCCTGCCCACCCACTGGCCTGTGCCTTGCAGCAGTTACCTCCTTGCAAGCAAACAGCAAGAAAACGCAGCTCCTTTCAGCTTCAGCACAGCCTAATTAGTACAAGTTGATTGGATGGGCCTCCCGACTCTCAGCTGATTTGCTCTCAGCTGTTTTGTGCAGGGCTCTGTTGCTTGCTGCAAAGAGGTAAATTGCTGAGGCAGGTTTTTTTCCCCTTGTGCTAATCAAGCTATGCTGAAAATGAAAATGAAAGTAAAGCAGGCTGTTTGCTGTTTGCTGTAACAAGGCAAAATTGCTCAAAATTGCTGCAGAGGCAGAGGGAGATTTCTTTTTCTTCTTTTCCTCACCAAAAAAGTTAGGTGCATCTTATACTACTGTGCATCTTTTACTCCGAAAAATACTCCTTTAAGAATAACATTAAATTATTTCACCTTTGGTGATCTATTATATTAAAGCAAATTCTTTTCAAATAAACATATACAAGTTTATTATTTACAAAGATACTATAGACTCTGAAGTTCAGTAATAATGCTTCGGGCAGAAAAGCAAAAAAGGAATATTTTAAATGATGATGGATTAATAGAATCTACAGATTAAAAGACCTGGAAGAAAAATATAGAAAAAAATTAGGACAAAGAGAGTTCATATGATTATTATTCAACACCCAGTGAGGCATTATAGGTGGATGATGATACTTTTAACATTATATAGAACATTTTGTTCAAAGAAGGTTTCTTCTGCCCCTTTCCTCTTTTTTCTCCCCCACCTGGGATTAATTTACATTTTCTGCCACTAGTTATAAAGTGCAAACACACCTTGCTTGGGTTTTGATTTATGCCTTTTTGAAATTCATAGTATTTAAGCATACTATCCATTCTTTAAAATCCCACCAGCTTTCAGAGATAGTGTTTTCTGAATCCTACTCATTTTTAAAAAACTAATCTAATCAAGTGCCTCAAAATATGATGGGACAGCTCAGCTCTTGATTATGCTGACTGGGAAATTTGGAAGCTTTTTTAGGGTCAGTGCATCTGGAGATTAAAACGGTGACATAAATGATAGATAAAATGCTCAGAGTCACCTTATAAGGCAGTTGGGTGGCATAAAATTTTAATAAATAAATAAAATAAATAATGATCATACACTTTATGAATGGCTTTTTATATCAAAAGCTTGGCTTTTTTTTTTACTTAGTTTGGGGCTTAGAACAGATGAAAAGTTAATAAATCTTCATGCAAAGCTGCCTTTATTGTAAGATTTGTTCTTTGTAAGTCCCCTTGCCCTAGGTTCATAAGATCAAGCATAAATGTTGAAACTTATCTTTGCAGTTCAAGAAATTAGGAGGGTCTTCTGAGATGTGTGTCACACCCCATTCGGGAAGCTCAGCTGCCTCTTATCCGACCATTGCCTAATCTAGGTTGTTTCTCTCTTTGGTTAGTTTCCATCCATTGCTTCTTGTCCTGCCTTCAACTCCTTTGGAAAAGAAGTCAAGAGGGGGATTTGGCATTGTAGTGCAAGCTCCACTCGTACAAAAGTCTTAGATATGAGAGTCTTAGATTTTAATAAACTCAGAGAGAACTTGGGAAGATTCCTTGGATGAAAATCCTAAAGGGGAAAACAACTCAAAAATCTTGGGAAACTCTGAAAAATATGATCATAAAAGCCCAGACCAGCACAATACCACTGAGAAAGAAAAACAAGAATTCCAAGAAGAAACTGGTATGGCTGCACAAAGATCTCTCTGACAAATCGAAAGAAAAAAAGGACAAGTACAAAAAATGGAAAAAGGGACACATAACTAAGGCAGAATATCATCAGATAGCCAGAAACTGCAAAGATGAAGTCAGGAAAGCAAAGGCTCAGAATGAACAAAGACTTGCAACAAAAGTCAAAGACAATAAAAAAAGTTTCTTCCAACATATAAATAACAAGAAAAAAAAAATCAAGGAGACAGTTGGTCCACTAAAAAGAGAAGACGGCAAGGAAGTAACAGGCAACAGAGAGAAAACAGAGCTGCGTAACTCATTCTTTGTATCAGTCTTCACGCAAAAAGAAACTATAGCCCAACCTATCAAAAACATAACTAAAAGACAGACTATAAATAAAAGTTAAAATAAGCAAAAAAAAAAATAGTAAAAGAACACCTGTCTGATCTTGATGAATACAAATCACCGGGACCTGATGGATAGCATCCCAGAACCACTGTACCACATCTTTCAAAAATTCTGGAGCACCAGGGAACTACCAGAGGACTGGAAAAGAGCTGATGTGGTTCCCATCTTCAAAAAAGGGGGAAAAAACAGACTCAGGAAACTACAGACCAATCAACCTAACTTCAATATCCGGGAAGATACTGGAAAAGATAATAAAAAACCCAGATTTGCCAACATCTAGAAACGAGTAAAGTAATAACTAGCAGTCAGCACGGGTTTCTTAAAAACAGATCATGCCAAACCAGTCTTATTTCATTCTTCAACATAGTGACTAAATTAGTAGACCAGCAAAATATTGTAGACAAATATATTTAGACTTCAGCAAGGCATTCAACAAAGTAGACCACAACCTACTTTTTGGTAAGCTAGAAAAAAGTGGGATAGATAGCATCACCACCAGATGGATTCGTAACTGGCTGACAAACTGTACTCAATGAGTTGTCCTTAATGGATCTACGTCTATATGGAGGGAAGTAAGCAGTGGGGTACCACAAGGTTCTGTCTTAGACCCAGTACTCTTCAATATCTTCATAAATGACTTAGAAGAGGGAATAGAAGGGGAAATTACCAAATTTGTAGTTGATATTAAGCTGGCAGGAATAGCTAACAACCTAGACTCAGGATCCAGATGGATCTTGATACTTGAGCACTGGGCCCTATCTAACAAAATGAAATTCAATGTAGAGAAAAATAAAGTCTTACACTTAGGCAAGAAAAACCAAAAGTACACATATAGATTGGGTGAAACCAGGCTAAATAGCAGGAACTGTGAGAGGGATCTTGGAGTCTTAGTGGACAACCAATTAAATATGAGCTAGCAGTGTGCAGCGGCAGCCAAAAAAGCCAACGCAATCCTAAATTGCATTAATAGAAGGATACAATCAAGTGAGGTACTAATACCACTCTTTAAAGCCTTAGTAAGACCACACCTAGAATACTGCATCTAGTTTTGGTCACCACACTATAAAAAAGATGTTGAGACTCTAGAAAAAGTACAGAGAAGAGCATCCAGGATGATTAGGGGACTGGAGATTAAAGCATATGAAGAACGGTTACAGGTACTGGGCATGGCTAGTCTAGTGAAAAGAAGGACCAGGGGAGACATGATAGCAGTGTTCCAATATTTCAGGGGTTGCCACAGAGAGGAAGGGGTCAAGCTCTTTTCCAAGGTACCTGAAGGCCAGACAAGAAAAAATGGATTGAAACTGATCAAGAAATTCGAAGTAGAAATAAGTAGATTTTTTCTGACAATGAGAACTATCAACCAATGGAGCAGCTTGCCTTCGGGAGTTGTGGGAGTTTCATCACTGAAGGCTTTCAAGAAGAGATTGGACTGCCCTTTGTCAGAAATGGTGTAGGGTCTCCAGCTTAGGTGGGGGGTTGAACTAGATGACCTACAAAATCTCTTCCAACTCTGTTAATCTAATCAAAAAAAGAGGCGTGGCTTGCATCACAGTGCCGTTTCTTGCTTTTTTAAATACCCCTCACCCTTATGCTGCTGCCCCCATGCTTGCAAGCTCAAGATAGGTTATATTCTGTATAACTCTTATATCACTGCCTTATAGCCCTTGTATTTCCTGGCAGTCCCATTCAGGATTAACCAGACTAACTTCTTGGCTTCTGAACTTCTGCAAGATCAATCAGCCATTGTCAGCATGCAATGCCCACCTTGTTATATTTAGCAACAGGAACTTGTCCCGACCTTTTATGGGGTTCTGATCCACAACTGGGTTTGCTAGATTATTTTGTTTATTTAAACCTGGGTACACAAAGGTGAAATATTGCACTTTGAATGGTCACGTGGAACGTGTCCAATCTGTCCCTGCTGTTTTTAAAATCAGTGAATCCCCAGGAGATATTTAGGCATCTAAATATGATTTGAATATCTGGAAACAAACAAACAAAAATTAACTTTGCTAAGTGGCTGGAAAACCAGAGAAGATGATTTGGGAATGAGAAAATGTACAGGCAGCAGAAACCACCCTACTTCCCTTATGAAGCATTGTTTATGAAAACTGCTGTGAGAAAAATGAAATACCCTTTTTCAAAAATAGAGATCTATCTGACGCTATTATCATTATGTGTCAGTTCTGGGAAAAGGGTAGAAGGAGGTGTGTCCAATTACAGCATTCTTCATTTTATCATCCTGATTTTGAAGTGACGGGATGATTAAATGGGTGAAATGGAAGATGTGATCTTTTGATCTGAAAGCAGTACTTGGAAACAGAGAATTACTTTTTCTCGTTCCTGTTATCTATGACTCCAAAATTGCCCGGAACAAAACTCTTTGGCATGATGGAAGCATAAGTCCTACCACATCATTACTCCTCTTCCTTATCTCTAAAATCACTTCATACACAACAAATAAAAATAAATAACTAATGATTGAGTAAAAACGAGATGCTCCCTGAAGACAGATGAATATTTCACAAGAGAAAAATATCATGATTTTTCACTTTACGTATCCACGTGCAGCTAAGAAATCTGCCTATTTCTGTGAAATCAAGTTCATCTTTGAAAACTGTAATTCTGATCATTTAGTCGATGTAAGCCAAATAAAGTCAAACCCAAATATTATTCCAAAGAAATGCTTGGCTTGTAAGAAAAGAGGGTTCTTTCCATATCCCAAACACACTTTGTCAAATACATCCAGTTGGGTTTACTCTAAGTCACTCACCACATCTCCTTGTTGCTTTAGTTACAGCAGAAGAAAATCCTGTTGTGTTCTTACTATTCGTCAAACAAAAGACCTTGAATCAGGTTTCTTTTCTCATGCTTCCTCTGCTGAAATTTCTAGAAGACCTCACTCAGGAGGTCACTCCAGAGCATGAAGGGTGTGTGCGTGCATGAAAGGAGGCTCAGCCAATCTCATTCTACACATGTTGTACTCTGACAATAAAGGTTTGAACTGAATTGAATTGAATTGAATTAGAATAAATTATGGATAATTGTCCTGTTTGAATCAATATGCTTTATTTTCTTCCTTTAATCAGAGATAGACAGCAACTTGCCATTTGACCCAGTACAACAGGGTTTCCCAACCATGGCAATTTTAAGATGTGTGGATTTCATCTCCCAGGATTCTCTAACTAGTTCACACATCTTAAAATTCCCAAGACTGGCAGAATTCAGGTTGGGGGATATTGCTTGTGTATTTTTCAGCAAGAGCTTGGTATTTATTTTATTTATTGATTTATTGGTTCGATTTATATGCCGCCCTTCTCCGGAGACTCAGGGTGGCTTACAATGCGTTAAGCAATAGCCTTCATACTTTTGTATATACCTGCTTAGTAGGGCTTTTGGCTCCTCCTAAGCGGTGTTCTTTTTTTTTAATACAAAGTCACCTTATTGCCTCCACAATCCAGGTCCTCATTTTAACCTACCTCGGAAGGATGGAAGGCTGAGTCAACCTTGAGCCTGGTGAGATTTGAACTTGCAGTAATTGCAGGCAGCTGGCAGCTAAGTGCTATTTAACAACACTTTAGTCTGCTGTGCCACCAAGGCTCTTAATCTTGACACCTAATTTCGTACCATGTTTTTTTTTCTTTTCCTGAGCTCAGAATCTTTCCAATTTCCTCCATCTCAGCAAAATCATTTAAGATTTGGACAGATGTTTCCGTGCTGCTTTTGTTAAATAATTGGAAGTGGAGAAACTGTGTACTATCATGAACCATATTCAGATCAGTCTCCACTCAGTCCTACTAATGCAAAGTGTATGTCATTACTGCAGGTGGTCATATATCTTGTAAGCATGGAGGCTCCTTTTCAGAAACCAACCATTTACAGCGTTGGGAAGCCAAGTCATTCTTTAAAATAGTCATATATTTTTTACGTATAAGGGTGTTGACACTGTCCCTGTAACCTCAGACTTTTTCATTCTTAACAGCAGAGCTGAAAAGTGTGACATGCCAAGAGGAAGAGAAAGTGACGGGGTGGGGAGGAGAGGGGGACTGATTTACAGTAAGGTGATAATTCATCGGCATGTACTTCCCTTCCTTCTTTGGACCCCATTGTGTGATTGCCAGCTACTGCCTAACACGACTGTGCCATTAACAGCAGTAAGCATATAGCAGCCCTTCATGGAGTATTGGTGGTGGGTATTTTTAAAGGAGAAAAACACTGCCTCAAAAATTCATTTTTGGTTTTCTCAAACAGTGATGCCCTTCAAAAGTACAAAAGCCGACCCACAGCAGATGAACAGTTGCATTGACTTCTCCCCTTCAGCTGGAGACAAAAATATTTCCACACCTTGCAAATAAAAGCAAATAAACAGACCAGAATTACAAGGAGAACTTACCATATTCCACCCCTTGGTACACCTGGTCGTAAGAGCTGCTTGGGACAGAGGGATTTGCCTGGACAGGTGGAAGAACAGCCTTGTTTCCTAGTTCAAAGGAGCAGTAACTGAGTTGATCAGAGACTTCCTTCAGTTCTCAGTTCTGTGGTGCATGCATCTTTCCTTATCTTCTATGGGCAAGAAGAAGAAAGCAGAGAGGTCATGCAGAGGGACCGCCCCTGTCCTTGAACCAGCTCCACGGAGGGAACTAAGAGCTGAAAAAAGAACAAAAAAAGGGTTGGTGATGGGAGGAAGTTTAACAGATGAAGCTTTTCATGGCCAAGGGAGAAGCATGATTTATCACAGCCCCATGCTATCTCTCTTCCCCAATCTGCGGTCCTGTGGTTTAACAATGCTGATGGGAATATGCATATCTGGAGGACATCAAAAAAGCTCTTTGCTAACTATCAGCTCAAGATCACATGGGGCTCCCCAGGTTTTTTTTTTTAAGGCAGGCAACAGGCAAAATTCTAGGTTGTGAAAAGCTTTGCCTGTTGAACAGCAGTCTGTCACTGGAAACTGTTGAGGATAATCCATCAAATCCACCTCTAGGCTTATACTGCAAATACCAATAGCTTCCTATTCTTCCTAGAAATGTCATCAAATCTCCCCACAGCTACCACAGTTACATTCAGTATATCAACTTTCCTTCCCCCAGAAAATCCATCTGCATGGTTCAAAAGAACTAAACAATTTTAGAAAATGAGAAAGCAATGGGTGGGGGGAGCTATATTTATGGCAATTACCATGACAAGAAGCAATACTTGATTTTTTACCAACTAATTATAAAAAAAAAAAATCAATCCGTGCTTCCTAAAAACTGCCCAAACTTAGCCACTGTGACCATCTCAATTGTGCTCATGTGCAACTTCCTCTTTTTTATTTCATCTTCATTATAATCTTTGAGGGGGGATTATCTCAAGACCTAAAATGGATTCCTAACATCAAAAACGTCATCAAAAAAGCACAACAAAGAATATTCTTTCTGCACCAACTCAGGAAGCTCAAACTGCCCAAGGACCTGCTGATGTAGTTCTAGAGAGGAACTATTGAGTCTGTCATCTGCACCTCTATAAGTGTCTGGTTTGGTTCTGCAACCCAACAAGACAGACACAGACTTCAGAGGATAATTAGAACGGCAGAAAAAACTATTACTTCCAACCTGCCCTCCATTGGGGACCTGTATACTGCACAAGTCAAAAAGAGGGCTTTGAAAATATTTACAGACCCCTCACATCCTGGACATAAACTATTTCAACTCCTACTCTCAAAATGATGCTATAGAGCACTGCACACCAAGACAACTAGACACAAGAACAGTTTTTTCCCGAACGTCATCACTCTGCTAAACAAATAATTCCCTCAACACTGTCAAACTATTCACTAAGTCTGCATTACTATTATTATTAATCTTCTCACCATTCCTATCACCCATCCCCTCCCACTTATGACTGTATGACTGTAACATGTTGCTGTATCCTTATGATTTATATTGATTGTTTCCTAGTAAGATTTGATTGCTTATTTGTACCCTATAACTATCATATATCTTATGATTCTTTTTATGTACACTGAGAGCATTTGCACCAAAGACAAATTCCTTGTGTGTCCAATCACATTTGGCCAATAAAGAATTATAATCTAATCTAATACATTCTTAATTGTACCAATATGGATGATTAAGTGTTTTTTTTTTATCAGGGCAACCTGGTCTACCCAAATATGAGTCACGAAAGATAAATAGCTTGAAATAAATCTATACTAGTCTCCCTTTATTTCTTTGACAGTAAATATAAATTTAACACAAAAAAGAGTTTGTTGCAAAAGCAACTGCCTGTGAAGACTCCTGGATTGGGGCTGAAAGGCAACAGCGGAAGCAGTATGCTCCCTCCCATATTTGGGTAGAGCAGGTTGCCCTGCTAAAAAAAAAAATAATAATCTCTCCCCTGGTATAGCTGATAAAGTGAGGAGAGCCCATGGTTTAGAGGTTAATGCATCTACCTAATATGTAAGTAGCCTGGGTTTGAATCCTATAAAGGTATGGCTAGCTGACTAGTGCTAAATAGCTTGAAATAGATCTATATTAGTCTCCCTTTCACATCATGAGAAAGGCGGGACTAGATGAATCAAAAGTTGGAGTTAAGATTGCCGGGAGAAATATCAACAACCTCAGATATGCAGATGATACCACTCTAATGGCAGAAAGCGAAGAGAAACTAAAGAGCCTCTTGATGCTAGTGAAGAAGGAGAGTGCAAAAGTTGCTTGAAACTCAACATTAAGAAAACTAAGATCATGGCATCCACCACTCTCAATTCCTGGCAAATAGATGGGGAATAAATGGAGATAGTGATAGATTTTATCTTCTGGGCTCCAAGATCACCACAGATGGGGACTGCAGCCAAGAAATTAAAAGATGCTTGCTCCTGTGGAGGAAAGCTATGGCAAATCTAGACAGCATACTAAAAAGCAGAGACATCACCCTGCCAACAAAAGTATGTATAGTCAAGGCTACGGTTTTCCCAGTTGCAAATGTATGGCTGTGAAAGTTGGACCATAAGAAAGGATGAGCACCAAAGAACTGAGGCCTTTGAACTATGGTGCTGGAGAAGACTCCTGTGAGTCCCTTGGACAGCACGGCGATCCAACGGGTCAGTTCTAGAGGTGATCAACCCTGACTACTCTTTAGAAGGCCATATGCTGAAGAGAAACTCAAATACTTTGACCACCTAATGAGAAGGAAGGGCTCACTGGAGAAGAGCCTAATGCTGGGAAGGATAGAGGGCAAAAGAAGAATGGGACAACAAAGAACAAGGTGGATGGATGGAGTCACTGAAGCAGCAGGCATGAGCTTAAATGAACTCCAGAGGATGGTAGAGAACAGGAAGGCCTGGAGGAATGTTGTCCATGGGGTAGCGATGAGTTGGACACAACTTCACAACTAACAAAAACAAATGTCTCCCTTTATTTCTTTGTCAGTAAATATAAATTTAACAAATATGGAAGATATTGCTTAAAAAATACATAGAGGGTATCACTATTCAGGTCTGCCTTAATGCCACAGAATGGGTTTATATTCAGAAGCATGTTTATTTTTATTAATTAATTTGTTAGCTTTATCTATCTATCTTTAGGAGATCAAGGTGGGTATATAGCAGGGGTGAAATCCAGCAGGTTCTGACAGGTTCTGGAGAACCGGTAGCGGACATTTTGAACAATTTGGAGAACTGGTAGCGGAAATTTTAAGTAGTTTGGAGAACCAGCAAATATCACCTCTGGCTGGCCCCAGAGTAGGGTGGGAATGGAGATTTTGCAGTAACCTTCCCCTGCCATGCCCACCAAGCCACATCACACCCACTCAGTTTGGTCTAGTGGTTAAGGCATCAGGCTAGAAAGCAGGAGATCATGAGTTCAAGTTCTGCTTTAACTATGCAAGCCAGTGGGTGACCTTGAGCCCATCATTCTCTCTCAGCCCAATCCACTTCACAGGATTGTTGTTGTGGGAAAAATAGGAGACAAAGGTGTGTTTGGTATGTTTGCCACATTGAATTATTTGTAAAAATAATAGAGGCAGGCTATTAATAAATAAAATAAAAATGTCCTTAACAATAAGGTAGGTTGAACTGAATGACTGAGTTCAAAATTTTATAGTAAGCTTCCATGGCTGAGGGTAAAGCAAACCTGTGTCTCTCTTGGTGTTGTTTTAACATTTTTAAAAAAATAAATAAATAATTTTTATTAAAAGAAAATTTTGCAAAGATTGTAAAAAGTAGAGAGCCATACAAAGATGAATAAGAAATTTAAAAAGGACAAAGATTTTAAAGGGTAAAAGAAATAGTGAAGAAAAAAGAAAGAAAAAGATATCTAAAGAAGTGACTTCCGATCTTCTTTGCTGCAGTTACAAACATAGCAATGACCATTTCCACCTACCTACATTGCAGTTCTCTTCTTCCCATAAACACACCTCTTAAATCAATAAGTCCTGAAATCTGCAGTTCATTTTTACCCATCTCCAGCAAAAAAAAATAAAAGTCTATAGTTTTATAAAAGTAGTCCTTCCCTCCTTAATCCAACAAGACCACTCAGCCATTTCTGCAAACTCAGCCATTTTCACAATCCGTTCCTCCATTATTGGTGTTTCTGTAGTCTTCCGTCTTTGTGCATACAACAGCTTCACTGCAGTTACCACATATGTAAATCAATCATCCATGAGCTTTTTCTAGCTGAGTGTCCGTAAAAGAAAAGTTCTGGTTTTATCCGAATGTTAATTTTTAAAAATTCTATGTATTGTGGAATATATATATTGGTGTCTGGTATTTTTTTGCTTTTTAACAAAAGTCCATGATTTCAACATTCTGACCGCCATACCAGACTTGTTCTCTGGTGTGTGAAATTGGAGTTACCATGAGGAAAATAAATAAAGTTGCAACCTATGAAGTGCATCTAAGAAGTATCTCACGGGATTCAGAGAGGAAAAAGGATGAGAAAGAACAGAATTGAAAAATGAGTTTACGAAAGGGCAAAAGCATGCCATGTTTCACAATGAATATAACAAAGTCAGATATTTGTTTCCCTGATTCGGTCAGCTTTCCCCACCACAACACCCTTCAAAGGTTTTGGAGCACAGCTCCCATAATCCCCAGCTAGTTGACTCAAAATTATGCTGAGCCTTTGCCCAGAACACCTGGAAGGCACCAGGAAGGGAAAGGTGTGAATATACTGATTAATTACATCATTGTGTACAGATAAAATCAAGAATTAGATCTGTGTCCCAAAGTAAAGCAAGCACCGAGCACCAGACTTGGAGACAATCTCATTTGAAGCGATAAATGTTGCTTCATGTGACTACAGCCGGACTAACAAGCTTGCCTGTCATGGACTTGCTGTCAGTTGGGAGAAGGGCCACAGTCAAATTCCTAAACTCATCCCCAGCATATTCGGGTAATGTTTGCAGGGAGGTGAGGGAGGGGAGAAACGCTTGAGGGAGAGGCTTGTCTAAAAATCAAGAGCCCTTCGACAAACTGGGGAGAAAGATAACACTGACTGAGTGAAGAAAGCTAAAATGTTGAGGCCGATGGGCAGAAGATATCTACTCAGAGATGGGCTGCTGCCGGTTCCGAACTGGTAGTTCCGACCAGCAACTGGGCTGGCCCACCCTCCTTGGTACTATCCCATCCTATATAATCACCATGTGTTTGATGCCGCGTACACTCACATTTTCGGTTCTGGACGAAACAGTTGTTACAGTACATGATGCCCACCTCTGCATCTACTTACGTTCCTCATTATTTTAACTTAAGATGAACAACGTGGTATTTGCAGCCCCTAAAGTGTGGTGGAGGGACTGAGTGCAACTCCAAGTCTCAGAGCAGTGGTGAAATCCAAATTTTTTTACTACTGGTTCTGTGGGCGTGGCTTGGTGGGTGTGGCAGGGGAAGGATACTGCAAAATCTCCATTCCCACCACACTCTGGGGCCAGCCAAAAGTGGTATTTGCCAGTTCTCCGAACTGCTCAAAATTTCCACTACCAGTTCTCCAGAACCTGTCAGAACCTGCTGGATTCACCCCTTTCTCAGAGCCCTGCATTTTGGGGGGGGGGGGTGTCACTGCATGCAATTGCATTTGCCCAATTGTTACCTGCCTCCCACAATATGGTGCTTTTTCCCCTGACACAAATTGCAAGTCAGAGAAAATATATCTTATTTTTTGTAGCTCATCCCAACATAGAATTGAAGCCCATTTTGCAATAAAAACAGTAAGGTTTGGAGATATGTTACCTGGGGACGAGTGTCTTGTGTTGCACTGCTTTGGGTTAGCTGTGCAGCTGGGAGCCCCCATTGCTGCACCCATTCTTGGCTCCGCTAAGAGGCAAGAAATCCACTTTTCTCTTAGAATTTCTGGATGCACTTTCCCCAATTGGCAAAGAATCAGGTCTAACCTTACCTATTGGTTCTTCTAAGTGAAGGAAGCTTTGTGATATTGTGAAATCACGAGCTGATGAAAAGCCGCTTCAACAGTTCTGTTCTGTTCTTTTTTTTTTTTTTTTAGGTGCCAAATGTTGTGACTGAACTTTTCTTGTTTCAGATTGATTTGGCTCCTCTCTTTCATTCTCTTACCCTCCTCTTTCTTGATGTACAAAACAAAGCAGTTATGTTTGAGGACACGCTTTGCAGATTTTCTTCGGCTTTCTACGACACGTTTTTTGTTTTAGTTTGATCTGATCATTTTAATCATTATTAAAACTCAAATCAAAACTTGTTTCTACTATTTTGTTCAAGGCGGTTGCTACACTTGGGTGTTGGTCATACTTGTTTGCATATCACCTCATCGATGAATTTTTATTCTGGGTGCATTTTTTAAAAAAAAGGTATATTTGTTTTATGCTACACAAAACATCTGGACTTAGAACTGTCTCTTTCCACTTTTATGCCATAATAAGTCACAGGTGATGTCTGCATTCCCAGAGGCTCACAGGTTATAGTTTATTAGGAGAAAGAACAGATTCAGAATTTATTCTTTCACATTTGTGAGGAAAGCTGGCTGTGTGAGGAAAAGCCCGTATTAGCTAGTCATGGACAGAATTACCTAAATTGTTTTGCAATGTTATAATTTTCTTCTGCATCACATCTTTGGGCTATTTAGAAGCAGCTGACAAGCTGGACAAACCCCAGTAAAGTTGCTTGTTTTCCCTTCCTCACGTATAAGGATTTCTGCACCTACTTAAATCTGCTCCATGAAATCAATCCTAACCTTCCCTTCCATATTTAATTTCGCCTTCTAACCTGGGGTGAAATCCAGGAGGTTCTGACAGGTTCTG
Organism: Masticophis lateralis; assembly: GCA_030761175.1. Classification (NCBI taxonomy): domain Eukaryota; kingdom Metazoa; phylum Chordata; class Lepidosauria; order Squamata; family Colubridae; genus Masticophis; species Masticophis lateralis. Next base: position 149,480,578 of record JAUDYJ010000002.1, read on the forward strand.
GAGAACCAGTAGCAGAAATTTTGAGTAGTTCGGAGAACTGGCAAATACCACCTCTGGCTGGGCGAGAATAGAGATTTTGCATTATCCTTCCCCCAGGAATGGGGTGGGAATGAAGATTTTGCAGTATCCTTCCCCTGCCATGTCCACCAAGCCACGCCAACAGAACTGGTAGGGAAAAAATTTAGAATTCATCCCTGCTGCTAGCCATCTTCTTCCCTTAACAGTTTTTTAAAAATATAATGTTGGTTTTCCTCAGAGGAAGTCACTGGTTCTTCCTGCATGCAATTTTATCTTCATCACAAAATAAGGGAGAGGTGACATGAAAAGAGAAAACCTGCCCCAGGTCGTCTTTGTGGTGAGTTCTCACCAAATTTTCTCTATGCCCACGCTGCCATTTTAACCACTACATTACAGACATCTAAAGAAGCTTCTTGAATGAGAAGCGAAACGTCTTCAAAGAAAAAGCAAGAAGTCCAGTTGCCTCTTGAAAAAAGCACCTTTGGAACAACTATTCCAAAGCCAGGTGGCACAGTGGACTAAGTGCTGCTAAAGTAGCACTTAGTTGCCAGCTGCCTGCAATTACTGCAAGTTCAAATCTCACCAGGCTCAAGATTGACTCAGCCTTCCATCCTTCTGAGGTAGGTAAAATGAGGACCCGGATTGTGGAGGCAATAAGGTGACTTTGTATTAAAAAAAAAGAACACCGCTTGGGCGGGGGGGCGAAAGCCCTACTAAGCAGGTTTATACAAACGTATGAAGGCTATTGCTTAATGCATTGTAAGCTGCCCTGAGTCTCTGGAGAAGGGCGGCATATAAATCGAACTAACAAATAAATAAAAATAAACTGTGACCTGGATGCCTGAGAATCTCCATAGACACTACATTACATCATTTCAGTAATATTCTCAAACTTAAGATTGCTGACTTTTCAGGCAATTGCCAGATTCATGGTTTTAACATTATCTTGTAGCGAAGCACACTTCTTTCCATGATATGGAAATGTATTCGCTTCAATAAATAGGATTTGTTACAGACCCAGGAGCAGGAATGGCCAATTGAACTTCTGGCAAAAGGAGTTGAAGGACTTCTGTTGGGTAGCACAACTCCAGATAGCCACTAGATGCCAGCAAAGGGTTAGGTTTTTTTTTTTAATTGCCTTTTGATGGCCAGTCAGAATTTTGCAACTCAGATTTAGTAGCTCTAATTTGTGAAAAAGGAGCTGAAGAATCCAAGAGCAGCCAATTCTTAACTTCTCTTTATCTTTGACTTAGTTAATCCTGAGCTGCAATCAAGATGAAGTTTGAAACAAAAGCTGTTTGGGTAATGATCAAGTTAACTAATTTTAGTTCACTAAAAGCTTTTATTTTGCTTGAAGCGAATTGCTATGAGCAGTGGTGGGATTCAAATAATTTAACAACCGGTTCTCTGCCCTAATGATTCACTGGCTATGAGCCATGGATTTGACTACAGTTTGTCAAATAAGCAACAGTTGGCAGGGTTCATATAGAGTAATCCACATATCATAGTTTACATGCCATAATAGCAGTATTCACACAGCACACCCAAAGCAAGCAATGTATTGTTTGGGCAATGCATCTAATTATGGTAATACACCTTGGTTCCAAATGTGCAAATGAAGAAGAAAAACTAAGCGCCTGGAAATGTGGTGGTGCAAATTAGTTAGCCAGGACATGGGAAGCACTAGACAAAACTTTCATCCTGAATAGCAAAATGGGAATTTATGGCTTGGTATATTAGACAAACTGTGACTTATTCAACAAAACGTAATTAAGCCAACTACAGTTTGGGGGAATGTGGGATCCCAGACAAAATGACTTGTCAGAGTTGGATGTAGTCAGTGGTGGGATTCAAATAATTTAACAACCGGTTCTCTGCCCTAATGATTTCTTCCAACAACCAGTTTGCCAAACTGCTCAGAAAGTTAACAACCGGTTCTCCCATAGTGGTGCAAACTGGCTGAATCCCACCACTGAATGTAGTGCTCTGGAGTTTCCACCAAAGCTTCATTAACATTCAATGTAAGATAATTTTATGAGGCCTCAGAACTCTTCCATCAAGTGGTGGGTTTCAAATTTTTTTACTACCGGTTCTGTGGGTGTGACTTGGTGGGTGTGGCTTTGGGAAGGGAATCTCCATTCCTTCCCCAATCCAGGGGAAGGTTACTGCAAAATCCCCATTTCCTCCCAATTAGCTGGGACTTGGGAGGCAGAGACTAGATGGGGGTGGGGCCAGTCAGAATTTTTACTACCAGTTCTCCAAACTACTCAAAATTTCCGCTACCGGTTCTCCAGAACTGGTCAGAACCTGCTGAAACCCACCTCTGCTTCCATCCCACTGTAATCTTTCTGAGTTTTCCCACAACTTTCCGGGTATTTTATTCTTTCCTTAGAAAAAGTGGAATTAATTTATCTTCTAAGCTGAAGGTATTCCAGGATTTCACATGATAACATTATTTATGATCAGGTTATGATAATGCATTTTCCTATACTTTTTTTGGCCACCTGCATGGCGCATAAAGATCCAATTCATTGATGGTTGTGAGTACAGTACTTTACTCAGGAATGACAACATTCACAATACTTGCTTTTTTAATTGTTATGCAGATACTACAGCATCAGCGATACAAGGTGATCGATTTCTGCTTGTAAGGTAGCAATCACAGGTGCCAAGAACAATTCAAGCTGAATTTGCATTGAGAGCCATTTTGGTCTAGTGAGTAAGGCACCATGCTACAAACCAGAAGACTATGAGTTCTAGACCTGCCTTTTGCATAAAAGTCTCTGGGTGACCTTGGTTCCCCTCTCTCAGTCCAACCTGCTCGACAGAGTTGTCGTGGGGAAAATAGGAGAAGGAAGAAAATTAGGTATGTTCACTGCTGTGAGTTACTTACAATGTTGATGAAGATGCTACCCATTCAGTCGTCCAACTCTTAAAAGGATGATATAAATAAATACATTTCTGCTGATCTGCAGCTCTTTAAACTACTGGGATATAACAGTGAAATCTGTTCAGATACCACATGAAGGGGCATGCCATCACTGGCAAATTGTGTATACATCCATCAGAGGATGAGGTAAAGCACTTGTTGTGTGTGAGGAAAGGGCTTCATCAGAATGAGAATGAGCACTAAGCATACGTGACAATAGTTTGTGAGTAGGAGGAAATGGTTGTCTGAGGATGTGGTGGGGAAAATACAGGTCTTAGTTGTTGCCAGAGTCAAAATGCTACTCCTCCAATCATCTCTTCCCCATCTCAAACTGTGTAGTAATCACCATATGAAAGAAAATATCCTACAGGCACTTTCCCCTCGACCTGGGGATAAATATGCAAGAATAATAAAGCAGATAACTCACCCATTCATGGCACCCAACTTCTGCTGCCTAGGACAGCCATTTTCATTCTGGCTAATGATAGGGCTCACCCTAGGAAAGGCTGCAAGCCGTTGACAGATTTCACCCATCACACTAAGATTAGTTGTGTTGGTTTTTTTTTAAAAAAACCACCACATGCAGCTGGGTTTATTTCACCATGCTAATGCCATATCAGCTCCTAATCTGTTAAGCATGTTGTACTGTTGCATACATAACACACTGGGGAGAAGCCAGGGAGATTTTGCACCTGCATTCACACAATAGATTCAATTCTAAAGTAATTTGTTCGATTGTGGTTTACCATATTGTAGGCATCCAACTGCTGTGATTTATAGACCATGGTTTCCCACTGAATAATTATGAGATCCACGGGCAATTGGAGTTAGGCAATGACCCATAGCTTTGCGAACATGAGAACAGCTGGAAAGTTTAAGTTATTTTTAAAATTATCTGGAATCCCAATGTCCCTTTAGAGGTTCCCTCTGATCTCATCCTTTAACTTGAAGAGCACTGCCTTGCCAGGATGCCTCTTGGCCTGAACCCAGAGAAGCAGCACACTATGGGACTTGGACTAAGAAGGCTAACAGATTAATATGTAGAAAACTGAATTACAGGAACAGTGCATGCACACACAAATTAGGTTCTTCATTGTGTCTGTAAAGAAGAAATTGGCTGTGATTGAGAGGAATTGGAGTTGCTCTTTTCCATCCTAGAAGCCCGAGCGCCATCTGCGGGTCATTGTGCAAAATTACCAGCAACATTTAACTTGCATTCTGCTTGCATCTTGTGTTTATTATGAGATACAGGTAGGAGAAAAGCTTATAGTCCAAGAGTTTAATGGGCAGCAGGGCTTGTGGGTCTTTTTTAAAATAAATATGCAAGTGGAAATCTGGGAAGGCTAGCTGAATCCAGTGTAAATCTCATCTGCCTGTTGAAGTAACTCAGTAATGTTAGCAAGTCCTGTTTTCAGTTTCTGTTCCCCAATGCTGACTATACGTTGTTGCCGCCATATTGGTCTTCCTTTCAAGCATCTTGTGAACATTAAAAGACAATGAGGTGATCTACATGAAATAGAACTGTTTTTGTTTTTTTAAATATTAACACCCCCCCCACACACAAATTCTCAAGTTGACCTCAATAGTTGGTGATTTGTTGGACATGGCCACATAATGCTCTTGACAACCGTATGCAACTGGATCTTCAGGAATGTTTTTTGACTTCCCAGTCTAGTCTATACCAAGGGATTTCTTAGTGGTCTCAATCCCACCAAAAACTGCATTCAACTTATATGACCTTTTGAGTGCAACTGAGATTGGCTACAAATTGCCACCAAAGAAAGGCTCATAAGTTTAAGGAAGAGAAAGTTTGTACTGTACAAATTTTTACTACCGGTTCTGTGGGTGTGGCTTGGTGGGCATGGTGTGGCTTGGTGGGCGTGGCAGGGGAAGGATACTGTAAAATCTCCATTCCTTCCCCACTCCAGGGGAAGGTTACTGCAAAATTCCCATTTCCTCCTTATCAGCTGGGACTTGGGAGGCAGAGAATAGATGGGTGCGGGACCAGCCAGAGGGGGTATTTACCAGTTCTCCAAACTACTCAAACTTTCTGCTACCAGTTCTCCAGAACTAGTCAGAACCTGCTGAAACCCATCTCTGGTATATGTATATAAAAGTAGAGATATTTACTTAAAAGGCCAGTGAGATGAAAAGGGCTCAGAACACCTACTGAGAGTTTCTATCAGAGATAGAAGTTGTTCTCATGCTAAGAAGAATTAGCATCTTAAATTTTGTTCATAGTCACCGAAGCAGGGGTGTAAGAGCAGAGATCTTTCTGCTACAATTCCGCTTTTGTGCAGTGGTAACAAGCAACAGAAACTTTTCTCGGAGAGAATGTGCAAATCTGTCTCCCGTTTCTCCCCAGAATACAAAGCTCATGGGTGTTTCAAACTCCTCCCCAACTTTAGAGCTGATCATTATGGTCCTAAGTCATAATGGATTTCCCATTTGACTAACCCGATTTTACCTTTCTTTTTGACGGTGGATTAACTATCAAGTCGTAAACTGAACATCACAGTCATAAAGTGAAGCCATTGTTTGTTATGGACCAGTTTTGCCAAAACCCAAAAGTGCCGCTTTTCAGAAAAAAAATATCAAAAACAGAAAGATTTTTTTAAAAATTAAAGTTGCAGCTAGTCCTCAATTTATGGCCATAATTAGGATCAGAATTTCTGTTGCTAAGCAAAGGGGTTGTTAAGTCAGTCCTCCTTGGTTTTGTGGCCTTTTTTGACTTTGCTTGTCCGAAGCTGACTAGGAAGCTCACAAATGATGACCATGGGATGTTGCATGTAAAATACTTGCTGGATGCCAAACACCCAAATTTTGACACATGCTGCACCAGTTGTAAGTCGCTTTTTCGGTATCGCTGTAACCTCCCATAGTCGCTAAACGAAAGGTTGTAAGTCGAGGACTACCTGTGTGTGACCCAACAGCTACTAAAATGGGGCCGCAGGATCAGAACCCGCCTCTGAAAGCTCCCGGCAAGCGCTCAAGTGGGGGACTTATTCCGTCAACTTTGCAGATAGAAATACATGAGAAAAGAAAACCCATTCGAAGGAGGCTTGTGACTTTCCATCACTTTATTTTGTAAAAATAGAAAAGTTCCCCCCACCCCCTTCTGCGGCACAGCTGGGAGTGCAGGGGCAGGGGAGAGTCCTGTAAAATACCATGGAAAGCTGGTTATGTAAACATCCAAGAAGGGCCTCACCCTTTTTTTTTTTTTTACTTTTCTATCCCACCCCACCACAAACAGATCCCCCATTTTAAGGCCCCCGGGGTATTTATTTTGACAGCTTATTTTAAAGGGGAAAAAAAACCTAAGACTGTTCAGCGGGAGGCTCTGTTCCTTGGTGCGCTGCAATCTGCCAACACTTGGTCTTGCAAAAGGGGGGGGGAGGGCCGAGCTCAAACTCCCTTTACTACCCATTCCCTGGTGTAAACATAAGTCAATAAATAAAACCTCCTTGAGGGGTTGCCCTGCTCATGGCCGGCGAAGGGAAAGAAAGCAGCATCTTGAGCTGCATGAGGGAGCAAAAGGCAGTGGCTTGACTTTAATCCACCCTGCAGCCTCTTCCAGAGGCAAAGCTCACCCCTCTCTCCTTTTCTCCACCCCCCCGCCCCCTCCAATATGAAGGCTTCCCAGAGGAAGAGAAGAAAGGGAGGCCGAGACAGAAGAGAAGCTGGAAATGGCGAAGCACTAAGCAGAGGGCAATAATAACTTGATATAACAACACCTCCCAGCCTGCCCAAGCTTTGTAGTGTTTGGGTTTTTACAAATTCCTATTGCTGAAGGCGGCAAGAGAGGCTTTGCTGAGGAGACTTCTGCCCTCTAGCGATAAGGAAGAGAGCTTTGGCTGGACTCGCGGTTTCATCTCTGGAGTTCTGAGAGAGGAGCAAAAATGGCTCCTCCTCCCGGCCTGAGGGAGGGAAATCAAGCTTCCTGGAGCAGAAGTGGTCCTTCTCGCTCCATCAAAGTGCTGCAGAAAGAGAAGTAAAGGCAAGTTAAGGCAAGCCGTGACCGACCACCCACCCGGCTTGCTTTTCTCATCCTAAAGACTGACTGACTTCTCCTTGATGTGGGCAGAAGTGGGAGGGCTGCAAGAGACAGCAAACAGGTTCAAGTCTGTAACTCTGCACCCGCTCCACCGCCCCTTTTATCATCCTGATATCTTTGGTTATCTAGTGTCTTTTGGGGTCCGTTTCCCAAAATTCTTAGCACCGGGGTCATAAGCATCCCAAGCAACAGATACAACCCCCCCAAACTCACCCCAAACCTGCTATACCTCTGCCTTGGGATGGGGAGACAGTGGGAAGGACCACCGCCCCTCCCTAAATCCCACTATGGGATCAGCTCTCTGCCGTGCGATAGTAACACAATAGCATTTTTATAAAGCTAACCAAAAGGAGCCCTTCCCCCACCCCCAAGAATTCGCATAGCTTGCCAGAATCCGTCAGAGACGGATTTTTAATACAAGCACACCCTAAAGGCGACACGTATAGGGATGCGTACGTAGAAGTCCTGCCTTTGTCTTCTCCATTCCCCAACATTATTGGTCCAAGGTCTCTTGTGTGCAATGTGGAGAGGAAAAGCTGTTGTGTTCCTCCGCTGGTCTTCAGATTCTTGAATAAATAGCATCCCAGGTGCCAAGGTTCCTGGCTTGCAAGGCAGAAGGACGAAGTGGATTTTAGACTGGGTTGAAGGAGGAACCAAGAAACCTCTCATTACAGAGTCTCTGTCGGCTCTTGGGGTGCCCCTTTTTCTCAGAGGCTCAGAGTTTATGGGGAGGGAAATTGCACATGTGGAGCTCACCCCATTTTGAAAAGGGGGACCTCCGAGTTGTAGCCCCTTTGGGACTTCCCAGGTACTGAACATTTGGCTTGAAGCTGCTCGAATCAGCTGGACAGGCAACCTGGGGGCTTTGGCAAAGCTCTGGGGTTGGGAGAAAAGGCTTCTGAATAGACATCCAAGGCCCCAAAGAAAAAGATTAAGGCAAGAGGCATCCAGCCCACGTCACCAAACACAGAGGAGGAGAGGGGGACGGGCTGTGGCTGCCTCCTTGCTCATCTTGACTGCTGTCCTGATGCCGGACTCCGGCAGATGAGCCAAGAGCAGGAAAGGCAAGCCTAAAACTGTGTCCAGGAGGAAATGGGCCATGGGAAGGCAGAGATGAGACACAGAAAAACCATCTTCTCCCAGCCTTTCTCAGCCTAGATCCTGGCTTTCTTGAGGTGCTAAGGGGTTTCCTCTTGGCTTTTGGTGTCAGCTGGGCTCTCCTCAGTGCTTGGGGCTTCTGCCGAAGTTGGAGGTTGTGATGACAGCTCATCTTCAAACATTTCAGGATTTTCCAGCATCTCTCGGATGAGTGGTGGCATGGGACCAGGGATCTCCATTTTCAAAGTGATGGCCCGTTCAGCACCTGTTGAAGAGCGGAAGAAGGAAATGGGTAACATTGGTTGATGGAAATTTTCCCATGAAGCTGCATGGGAAGAGAGAGAGGTCACATTATTTTTCATTACGGACAGTTGCCATAAGCTTCTTATTGATACTACAGGTAGCCTTCAACTTACAACAGTTCATTTAGTGACTGTCCAACGTTACAGCAGCACTGAAAAAAGTGATTTATGATAATTTCCCCACTTATGACTGTTGCAGCATCCCCCTGGTCATGTGATCAAAATTCAGATGCTTGGCAGCTTACTCACATTTATGACGGTTGCAGTGTCACCCTTGTGAACTTCTGACAAGCCAAGTCACTGGGGAAGCCAGATTCCTTTAACCACCGTGTTACTAATTTAACAACTGCAGTGATTCACTTAACAACTGTGGCAAGGCAGGTCGTAAAACGGAGCAAAATTCATTGAACAGATGTCTTGCTTAACAACAAAAATTTAGGGCTCATTTTTGGTCAAGGACTATCTGTACTGCAAACTCAGAGCAGCTACCAACGTATCCAGCACTTCAGTTCACACACTGGCTGTCTGCACATATATCGGAGACTCTTGATAACCTCTGTGTGAGGAACCAAAAACTTTTAGTGAAGGGATTGTGTCGAAGTTCTAGAGCCGTGTTGGCGAACCTATGGCATGTGTGCCAGAGGTGATGCATAAAGCCCTGTGGGCACGCGAGCCATCGCCAGCTGCTCTTCTAATTTTTGGTGCACACATGCGCACTGGCCAGTTGGTCTTTGTGTGTGCCGGAGTGCCAGAAACCCAAAGATCAGCTGGCCAGCTCCGGCATGCATGAAGACCAGCTGGTGGGTGCGCACGCATGTGCCAGAAACCCAAAGACCAGGTGGCCGGCATGCGCATCAGCCAGCTGGTCTTCAGATTTCCAGTGTTCTGGCTCACACGCGCACATGCACACACCCATGTTCCAGTTTGGGCACTCGGTACCGAAAAGGTATGCCATCACTGTTCTAGAAGAAATGCTACAGGACAACTCCTCCTTTTTCCATAGCTTTTGGAAGAGTCTTTCCATTGACCACCAATTACAGGACATGCTACGAGCAAGAGGCAGAGTCAACCAGATCAGTAGGCTTCCTCCACACCGCAGCAAGCCAAATAGTGTGACAGTAATTAAAAACAGAAGCCATTAACATCCCATCAACCATAAGTCTACGGTTCCTAGAGTGACATATTTTGAGACTGCTTCAGGAGTGCCCCATGACAAAACCCCCAAATATTCCCACCCACCTCCAATGATCTTACGCTCCCAAATGAGAACATTCTGTTTTACCTTTGGTACTGATCCCGCGCAGGTCAGTAATTTTCATTAGCATGCGAGGAAACATGTAAGGCTTGTTGGGCCGACGTCGGCGCGCATAAATCTTCAGTGCTTCCAACAATGGTTCCTGCAACTTATCTACTTTTTCCGGCTCTTCCAGGTCCATTCGATCTATGGGGGAAAAGGAAGACTGTGATGCGTTTGTTCTGCTGCTTTTGAACTGTCTACGCTGGTTTGTGACTGTTTCACGGAATACACGGAACACCAGTTTTCATCTCCAAATGAGCATTCTTAATCCTTATGGATTGCAGGGCAAAAAAAAAAAAAAAAAAAAAAATTACCAAAACAATTAGGCAGTAGGAAGCCTCTTAGATAGGGTTTCTGCTTGACCAAGCTTCATTGTCATTTACTTTTTGTCATTACATGCTATTTCCCCCCCGCCCCTTTCCTCTCCCTTTTGTAAGCGGGAATGGAATCCTAGTGTCGTGTAAGGAAAAATAAGAAAAAAAGGAAGGAAGGAAGGAAGGAAGGAAGGAAGGAAGGAAGGAAGGAAGGAAGGAAGGAAGGAAGAAAGAAAGAAAGAAAGAAAGAAAGAAAGAAAGAAAGAAAGAAAGAAAGAAAGAAAGAAAGAAAGAAAGAAAGAAAGAAAGAAAGAAAGAAAGAAAAAAAGAGTTGGCTTTTCTGTTCTATCTAGTCCAGCAACCTTAAACACTCAAAGAGCCACAAAAGTCCTAACCAGAAGCCCCCCCTCAATTCTGGAGTCGACTGGAAGTCCTGTTCCTCCATCATAAAGTCTCCTCCTAGCGCAGGATTCTTTTTCCTCTACCTGTCCTAATTGAAAGCCCTATCAATCGTGGAGCCAACCAGCAACAGGGAGCCACAGCAAAGGGATGAAAGAGCCACATGCGGCTCCAGAGCCACGAGTTGCTGACCCCTGATCTAGTCCATGAGGGGAGAAACTGCACAGATAATTTCTCAAGGAGCCAGAGAAATTTTCTCCAACACATTTTCAAAGGCAGACCTCTGTAGATGAATTGTAGCACTGCTCTTGAAAACATCTTATGGGAGGACTTCTTAGTAACGTCTTCCCCAGAGACTAGACTGAAGGGCATTGAAGGTAAGGTAGAAGTGCTCTTTCGCCAACTTAACTGATCCGTTATGGGTGTATATTGTTATAATTTTAAATTGTTTTTAATTGGGTTGTTGATTTTAATTTTATTGTGATTTGTATTGGATATTGTTGAGCCGCCCTGAGTCCCTTGGGAGAATGGCGGCATATAAATCACAATAAATAAATAAATAAATAAACAAACAAATAATAAAACACAGCATATTCACATGTGTGCCTGCACACCACTTCATCACAACATCTTTCAAAGCTTATCTGTTCATGATCAACTACTTTTACCCATGAAATAAATTTCTAAAGCAAATTCTCTGTCATCAAGATAAACGAAACTTGATAGAAAAAAATATGAAAGAACAAAACTCTGTTTGTGTAATCATATATACTTTGTCTAGGGCACATAACTTTCCCTCCTCCTACTTTTAATTTAGAAATTATTTCATTTTAATTGCTACTAGTCTAAAGACTTTACAGTGGTCCACTCCAATGTCTATGGAGATTCTCAGCCATCCAGGTCATGGTTGTTCCAAAGGTGCTTTTTCAAGAGGCAACTGGACGTTCTGGTTTTTCTTTGAAGACATTTCACTTCTCATCCAATCAGCTTCTTCAGCTCTGTCTGGATGGTGGGGAATGTTGAAGCAAAACATCTTCAAAGAAAAACCAGAAAGTTCAGTTGTCTCTTTAAAAAAAGCGCCTTTAGGTCCAGTCCAATGTTTTTTCTACCGAGCTATGGTGATGCTCTAGGACAGTGATGGCTAACCTTTTTGCCATTGCTTGCCAGGAGGGGAGAGTCATGCACATGCTTGCCCACACCCATAATTCTATATGCCCCGCCCCCATGCATGCGCGCATGATCCCCCTGCTCCTCCCCACTCCTAGCTCATGATGGCATGGTGGGCCAGGTAGGCCTGTTTTTCTCTCTTCCCAGGCTCCAGGGCCTTTCTAGAAGCTTGGGGAGGGGAAAAACCATCTTCCCCAACCACCCGGAAGCCCTCCGGAGGCTGAAAATGGCCTGTTTGCCAACTTCCGCTCCCACTGGAGGTTGGCAAATGGGCCATTTCCAGTCTCCGGAGGGCCTCCGGGGCAGTGGGGAAGGCCGTTTTTGCCCTCCCTAGGCTCCTAGAAAGGCTCTGGAGGCTGGGGAGAGCAAAAAACAGGCCTTCCAGTCCCATCAGAAGTTGGCAAATGGGCCATTTCTGGCCTCCAGAGGGGTGAGGAAGACCGTTTTCGGTCTCCCCAAGCTCCTAGAAAGGCTCTGGAGCCTGGGGAGAGAGAAAAACGGTCCTTCCCTACTATCCCCTGAGGCCCTCCAGAGGCAGGAACAGCCTGTTTCCCTACTTCTGGTGGGCCCAGAAGACCTGTGTGTGATGGAGCTGAGCTTGCGTGCCCATAGGTTCGCTCTCATGGTTCTAGGATATATTTTGTGCCATGTGATTCAATTTTCCTCCTTTAGAATTTGATACTGTGACTGGCTGATACGGTAGTCATGAGAGATTAATTGAAAAGCAGACTTGTCTTCTCAGCAAATGCCTTACAAGTTAAGGGGTGTATCTGTGTGTATGTATTCAAACAGACAATATTCCTGTTTTCCCCAATTGCAAGAGTAGGACATTGTTCTCTCCACCTTGTTTTAGGTCTCTTGCACTTGCACTGCATTCCCCCTGCCTATGAAGAAAAGAAGCTGACCAGTGGTGGGATCCTCCTGGTTTAACAACCGGTTTGGTGATTGCGTGCTTTGCGCACATGCCACCTGACATGTTTTGTGCACACGTGTGCAGTTTGAAGAAATCTCTACTTCCGTGTTTCTTTGGAGGAGAAACACAGCTGAGGCACAGCAATCTGCTCTGCTGCGTGAACCACCTGAGAAGATAAAGGAAGGGCGGGTGGGTGGGCCTATCTGATCGTCGGAGCTACCAGTTCGCTCGAACCGGTCTGAACCGGTAGAATCCCATCCCTGAAGCTGAGCACAGCTGAAGCCTCTGCCCCTCTTCTGAAGTCCCCCAGGGGAAGTTCAGAGCATTCTTCTCCAAAGTGAGGTTTCTATTCAATCCAAACGGATATGGAAAAGACGAGGGATGCTGGAGCTGCACTCAAGGTATTACCTCCACAGATGAGGCAGATCGCGCTGAGCAGGCCTGTCTCGGTGTCATCCATTTCGAGGGGAAGCAATTGCCCAGCAAAGGCAAAAACCAAGTCAGTGAGGGGCCCAAAGCCAGCATTATGCATCTGGGTACGGTTCAAAGTCAGCCCGTCTGAAAAGGTCATCGTGTCTTGCTCTGGAGTGTAGCGGATACAAATACGGAGCATCTGCGGAGGGTGGAGAGGACAGAAATAAAGTCATTGGAGAAATATATTTTAGGGAAACCAACTTTGTTTTTTCCCCTTCTTGTTTATTTCTGGTATTCCTATAACATCCAATAAAGAAACTCTTCGGGCTCCATACGTGTTTTGAAACATTTTCACCGTGCAAAATGCAGTTTCCTGAGAACATCAGCCTTTCCAATAAATGTTGGCCTTTCCTCCTACAATTATATGTTTGGAAAATGCCCAGCAAAACCTCAGTAACCAAAGCTAAGCAAAAATTCTTGTCCTCAAAAAAAAAAAAAAAAACTGTTGAGGGGAAGATCTTCTCATGCTTCTGCTTGGCTCTTCCCAGCATTCACAGATGCATGAATTATTCAATGAGCATTACTAAGACACACTGCTACTTTGGGGATCACCTTGGAACCTTGATCTTAAAAAAAAAAAATTCCTCTTGCTCTGTTCAAGGCCGAATGTATACCCACTCGATGTCTATGCAGGTAGGAGTGGGCTGCTGGGGGTTTGGGAGAACCTCTAGCTAAGATTCTGTGTAGTTCGGAGAACCCCCAAATCCCACTCCTGGCTGGCCCCAGCTACCCTGCCGCGCCCCTCCCAGGAGTCCCCACACGTCCCGTTTTGGATGCAGGTAAGTGCAGGTTGTGCCCGGAGGCTCAGGGAGGGCAAAAAACGGGCCTACCGGAAGTTCAGGAGGCCCATTTCTGGCCTACAGAGCCTGGGGAGGCCATTTTTGCCCTCCCAGAGGTTCGAGAAAAGCCTCTGGAGCCTGGGGAGGCAAAAACAGCTCCCCACTGTGGTGCAGGAGGCCGATTAGGCCATGCCCACCATGGCCACGCATGCACGCCCAGCAACCAGGCAAAGAACCCCTTGCTAAAATTTTTGAAGCCCACCCCTGCATGCAGGCTATTCCCTCCCCCCGCCAAGCTTCCCGACCCCACCCCCACTCCAAAGGTCTGCAGCTCTGTCCCTCACCAGGATGTCCAAGCATGCTGCCTTCAGCAAAGTAATTTGGTCAGCAATGCTGAGGGTGGTAAAGCCGGGAAGGCGTTTGGCAAACTCTACTATCTTGATGATGCATTTGGTGGCTAGTTCGCTGAATTTGTCCCATAGACCCAGGTCCAGCTGTATTCGGTGATCAGCACTGGAGTTCTGAAAGAAAAGAGAAGTCAGGCATTACATGTTGCTTTCTCTTTCTCCACACCTCACATCCCTCTCTGGGAACAAAAACAAGACAATGTTACTCCAGAAGTCAGCATTCCTGTTCTGCCCCGCCAAGTGGTCTCCCCCAGCTTAGTTGCTACAAATAGCTTGGGAATCCCCAGGATTTCCATTATTGGATAAGAATTATGGGAGTTGCAATCCCAATACGCAGCCAACAAGTTGAGCCCTGTGTTGGAAAATGCTGTTTTTTTCCCTCTGGCAGCCAGGAGGCCCAATACTGCCCATTGGGAGACTTATATAGATCTATTTCTAGCTCGTTAGCCTTCATCAGTAAGCCACACCCACATCTCATGTATCCTCCCTGTAAAGGTACAGTATTTATTTTCTTACTTTTTTGTAGGATTTATGTGTATTTTTCTTTAGCCAGGTTTTTCCTACGTAAACCAAAATTTTTCTGCAGCCCTAGTACAGTGAAGTCACATCCAATAGTTTCTGGGCTTTTTTTTTCCTCTGGCAACCAGCAGGCTTATATATATTTCTTAACTCTGTGGGCATTTTTCTCTGTTGTCTTCCCCATCTTTTTCTCCCCTTCGATTTACCTTTCTTCTTAAAAATAGTAACTCTAAACAATCCATAATAACAACAGTGTTGAAGAAAAAGGACAGTATCACCTTTATTGCTAACTGAGCAAATTGACAAAGCAAATGACAAGTTGTGCATTTAAGCTTAATTCATGAGAAGATTTAGGAATTCCAACATATGGGATGGGGACACCGTGATCCTTAAAGTGTTGGATTACAACCCCAGTGCTGCTTTTCACTGCTGGCTGGACTAATGTGAATTGGCATCTTAGCCATTCAGAGGGGTTGCAGCTGCCCCATCGCTGGATCAGTATATTCTCACTTAATTGTAATATCTACTATCAATAGCCTGAAAGAATTGGACTACTATGTTCTGTTGTATCATCTATTCTCTTAACCGGGTTGCTTGAAGTAAAAGTTTTATATGTTGAAGGGAAGAAGCTTGAATTATAGATGGTTTTGCGTGGAGTGGGAAGGTTGGTTACTGAAAAAACTGTGAAGGAAACAAAGAATTCATGAAAATAAGTGGGATTTTTAGCAATTGGTTCAACACTGAGCAGGGACTAAGACAGGGCTTTGTAATGTTTCCTTTGTTATTAAATGGATTTATGGATAAATGTATAAGGAATTGTGATGGACTTAAATAAGAACTGAGTGGGAATATAACTGTGTATTTTTTAAAGCAGATAATACCATATTTTAGTGAAAACCATAATGATTTGTCATGAACTTTGGACAGTTTGTATGATGTTATGAAAATTAATCTGTCAAAGATGAAGGTATTTATGTGTGATAGGAAAAAATGGAGCGAAGGATTGCAAGTTACATATATGGCAAAAAACTTGAACAAGCAGATGAATTCATGTATCTTAGTGAAATTTTTGGTAAAGGCAGAAAAATTGATGAGACAGAAAGACATAGATTTTAAGTGTAAATATAAAGGAAAGGTAACATGTGAGAAATAAATGTTCTGTGACAATGAGAATGGCTATGTACAGTAATTTAACAGATCCTTATTTAATGAACTTAAGAGCCAAAGGATTGATTTTGCACTTAAATTTCACCTTCAAAATAAGGCATAAATACATTATTCCTGTGATTTGTCTGGGTAAATTATATTTTATGTCATTTACATGCATAATTACACAAATGATTACAATTACACAAATGGCACGCAACATTATGTATAAATTACATACTATGTACGCATCAATTACATCAATTTGGATTTAACAGACATTTAGATTTAGCAGACACTATTTCCCTCAAATGGTATATTCAACTGAGGTTTTATTACCATTATATATGGCTATCTTTTGCCTACTTCATTATATAAGACTAGGCCCTGTCAGGAGAAAATAAAAAGGAAGTGAGGACTCTAAGAAATGTGTATGTTGAAACAAGAAACAATAAAGTCAAGAATAAATGAATATTAAATGAATGTAATTTGAATACAAAAGTAAGAGAGCAATGTGAAAAAAGTACCTTGGGGTGGCTTGTAACAAAAAAGGAGCAATATGGATGGAATTGCAAAAATTGTAAGATTATGAAGGGAGCAAAACAGTTTGAGAGGAAAAGAAAGTGAATAATTTGGCTGAATGGAACTGACAGTATTCTTCAAAAGAGAAAGCTGAGAATTTACAAAACAAAAGACTGGAATATTGTATGGGCATGCCTTTAATTTATTTGACTCGCTATTTCTTAATCTTTGCAACTCATGTTCTGCAAAACATTGCTTATCCTGAAAGGGATCAGCATGAATGGATGGGTATGCAAATATAGATTATTGATTAATCTTGGACAAATAAGAAATAGTGCTTGATCTTTGGATATGGTTTCCCTTTTTCCTTTTGTCTTGCTATTCTGACCACTGTCCTATCTCCATGGCTGCCTTTTATCAAGTTTTAAACTAACTAGAGTTAAAATTAACAGGTTTGTTCAGATTTCTGATGACAAAGCATGTTGTGGTGGTGTAAGATAGAAGTAAAGCTTCCAAATTCCTCCTTGTGGCTTAGCAGAGGATGGGGAGGAAAACATACAACCCAGGAGGCTTTCATTTTGTGGTTTCACAGCATAATGTGCTGTGAAACAAAACATTAAGTCCCACAACTCAGACGTGACTCTGTGGGTTCAGCCAAGGCTAGAAGTACTCAGGGTCTTCTAATGCGCCCTGCACTTTAGAGTGATTATGTTCGCAAAAGAGTAGGTTGCAGTCATTACCGTGGTATATTTGCCCAACTGGCAAAGAGATGGGAAGGTTTCCTGATGAGCTTTGCTGACCTTCTGGATGAGCTCTTCCAGTTCAGGTGTCATTTCGTAGCTATCTACCACCACTTCCTCTTTCACATCTTTTTTCTTCTTATTGCGGTCATTCCTCACAGCTGAAAGAGGAGAGAGAGAGCAAAAGTGATGGAAAAGGATATTTTTAATTTACCATATCAATTTCCTTCAAGGGAAGGCTTTAATTTATGGTATATCTCCAGAAAAGACCATGGAGGGTAATGGCTGAAATGTTACCATTGACTTAGGCAAAACAATAGAAATGGAAATACTGGACAGACTCTTAAGACAGCAGTCCCCACAATCCCTGGGCTACTGACTGGTATCGATCCTTGAGCTATTGGGAACCGGATAGTACTAGCAGTGGATCAGTGCGCGAAGCTTCATTTGTGCATGCACAGGAGCTAGGTTACACATGCAAAACCATTCCCTCTCTGCCACCACTACTGCTGCCGGTCCGTGGAGATTGGGGACTGCTGTTCTCTCTTCCCCAGAAGACCCCAGAGTAATGCGTACAATCCAGATCTTCCACCTCTTTGAAGGAAATGAAAGCAGGAGAAAGGCAACCCACAGTACTACTCTGTGGCTGCTTTGAACTTCAATTCCCATCAGATCCAGCCAGCAGAGCCATTGGCAAGATTTGTGGAAGCCATAATCCAAAACATCTGGAGGGCACAAAGTGGCCTGATGATCCTCCTACAAAATATCTTCAGACGGCTTGCCAACTCTTTGTTTTTTTTTTTCCCCTCCTACAGACTGACCTCTTCTCTTAAACCTCAACTGCTGTATTGCTTTGTTTAAGATTATCATATCTGGGCTGTAAAAATCTGGGGAACCGCTAAATGGCAACAAAGGGTTAGAGACAATAGAGACAGCTGATAGTTTGAACCAGTGGTGAAATCCAATTTTTTTTATTACAAGTTCTGTGGGTGTGGCTTGGTGGCAGTGGTGCGGCTTGGTGGGCATGGCAGGGGAAGAATACTGCAAAATCCCCATTCCCTCCTCACTCCTGGGATAAGGATATTGCAAAATCTCCATTCCCACCCCACTCTGGGGCCAGTCAGAGGTGGCATTTGACGGTTCTCTGAGCTACTCAAAATTTCTGCTAATGGTTCTCCAGAACTTGTCAGAACCTGCTGGATTTCACCCTGGCTTGAACCTCTAAAGGAACAGGCAGACAGCTGCATTTAAATATACTCTGCTTGTCTTTCTGATGAAAAGAAAAGAATAACAGCTTCAAATTGGTTCCTCTGATTACTGAACCTGAATCTGCTGTGGTTACAAGGATAGCAACTGTTGTTTCCCTTACGGTATTAATGGGACAACTTTCCCTTCTGACTTAGAGCAGCAGGAAAACAACCATTAATCACTTTTCCTAATATGGGACAGAGTGGATTTGGGCAAGTCCGGGTGCATGGTCTGGAATGGTATGCTTAGCCACCTGTCAAATTGCTCAACAGGTACTGGGGGTGGGTGCGTGTCTGCCTGGTTATTTCTGGGAAAACAAATTCCTAGATAGCGTTGAGAAACTGGCCCAGAGAAGATTATGGGATGCAGCAGGAAGAAATGACTGACAAACTAATTCCAGCC
Source organism: Masticophis lateralis (assembly GCA_030761175.1). NCBI lineage: Eukaryota > Metazoa > Chordata > Lepidosauria > Squamata > Colubridae > Masticophis > Masticophis lateralis. The sequence goes on from JAUDYJ010000002.1 coordinate 149,499,306, forward strand.
TCAATTTACAGAAATAGCAGTATTGGCAATGAGTCCAGTTCGTCTTTCTGGCAAAGAAAACCTGGATATAGCCCATGGATGCACCCAGAGCTAGAATGCAGGGAATAAAGTGAGGGAATAGGACAACTTGCTAGAGCCAACATATCGCAGCCAACACGCCATGGGGCAACTCGTTCTGGGACAATGTAACAATTCTGTTTAAAATAAATAAAAAAATATTTAAATTTTGCCATTCACATTTTACTCTGTTTCTCTTTTTGCATCCTTTCTTTAAAGATTCTATCCCACCATTTCCTTGATGTTAGTGTAACTCTTGTCCCGCAGCAAAGTTATCCTGTGGTGAGTTAGCTGTGGTGAGATGGCTGTGGCAAGTTGGTTATGGCGAGTTGGCCGTGGTGAATTGTCATAGACCCTAAAGTGAGGCCCATCTCCTCATCCCCAATAATAAAAACAGTTCAAAGTCCAACCACCAAAACCAAAAGTCCCTTCTTCGCACTATCAGCGGAGAACCTATAATGTGCCTGGTTGTGATGGAATCAGCAACATCAAGAGCCCTGGTGCCACAGTGGCCAGAATGCAGTATTTCAGGGGTGCCAGGGGTTCGATCTTCACTGGCTCAAGGTTGATTCATCCTTCCGAGGTTGGTAAAATGAAGACCCAGATTGTTGTTAGGGACAATATGATGACTCTGTAAACCACTTAGAGAGGGCTGTAAAGCACTCTGAAATGGTATATAAGTCTAAGTGCTATTGCTATCAAATTGCAGAATATAGTTTTTTCTTTCTAGTTTAAAGAAACCTTCTGAGGGGCACAGAATTAGTGCAAAGTATTGACCCTGGGGTTTTTTTTTTTTTTTTTTAAATCACAGGTCTAAGTGTCTTTCAAAAGAGTATCAAGCTCCTGTTTGTAAGGAGCCCAAATAAGATTTGATACTCACTTTGACATGTGCCAATCAAGCACTCTGTGGGCAAATGCCTCTCCCAATGACAAATTTCTTGGCTGTTTTGCAGCCCTGGCCAAAACGGCAATGCAGGCCAGTCTCCATCAACTGGATGAGGAAGAGCCTGCAAAGGGAGGCTGTGGGAGGATTGCCATCCTTTGCACTGCCAACAAACATAGCAGCCTACACGGATGAATAGAAGCTGGGCCCATCCCTCTCCATCAGCAACTCTTTCATTGATGAAGCATGCCAGAGCACATCCATCTCAAAAATTGTGTCCGGAGAAGAGGGAAAACACTACTTTAAAACTGGCTGGGCTGGGAATGAGACAAAAACAACTTGATGAGGGAATGCTATTTAAAAAAAAAAAACCAGTTACCAGCAGATGTTCATGCCTTGGGTAGGGTGGTATGAGAGTAAACAGACTGAGGTATGCTCTCTATTCTCCTCCCAAAAGTATTATTGTACTCTATACCACCTCAGACTATTTGTCCATCAAGCAGCAGTTCTCCAGGATTTCGACCAGCTAATCTTTCCCATGACCTCTCTGAGCCTTTTTTTTTTTTTGAAACGGGAGAGCTCAGGAATTTAAACTGGGATTGTCTGCATGCAACAGCTCTGCCCAAATGCAGCAGTCCTTCATGTCAGACTCATAGTCACTTTACCATCCTTCTAGTGTTGCTTGACCCTTGAGGTTACAGTGCTCCTCAGGGAGAATTTTAACAAATGTAGCTATACCTATCACTATACCTTGGACTACAGAAAAAACATCCAACCCCTTGTCAATTACCCCATGCCATGCTCTTTTCTTTCTCTTTTTCAGCCTAATCATAGGTTTGAGATTCCAGATTTCACATCTCCCTAACCTCCAAGCCATGCAGTAAATTCTGCAATCCCAAAATCACGATCACAGAATTGTTCTGAGAATGGTGCTCAGTCAGAAGTAAACCAGAAGGACCAACTAAAGGGCTGGATAGAGAGCCATGGGGATGTTAAGAGAGGTTGGGAAAGGAGGATGGGTAGGATTGCTGTACTTCAGTTCACCCATCAAATAGAACTGTTGCTTTCTTCAGCGTGGAGCAATATAACCAAGGTCAGAGTTTCTCCAATGGCAGGACAAAACTCATATTTGATCATGTGGATCCACTGACTGAACAAAGTTCATTAAAAAATAACCTGCAAAGTTCTTAATTTCTCCTCACCCTAGATATAGCTTATTCCATGTCTGCAGACTCAAGCAAGACAAATCCAACCTTAAGTAGCATTCTACAAGTAGGAGTTTCAGGGCATTCTGTACTTTGTGGCAAGAGGTTCCACTGTGTGATGGCAAAAACTGAGTAGTGTTGTCAAGCTCAAATGGGTTGGAGACCCTCAACAAGCCCTCCCTAGAAGAATATGTGGGACGTGCCAAATCTAATAGCTGAGATGATCCTGCAGGTACATGTAACACAAACTATGTAGGGCATTAATGATAACCAGCACTTTGAATTATGCCTAGAAACAAATCAGTAACCTATACTGCAACTACAGCACCAGTCTTACCTGACTCTATCTTCTATCAATGCCTAGTAGAAGAGCCATTACACTTAGAGCCAATTAAAGTTCATGATTTGTCTTCAGAGGTAGTCCAGAAAAAATAACTTTGAGGAACTTTGAAGCGGAAGAGCCACAACCAAAACAACAATCTGATAAAAGAAACCTGATTCCGGCACAGAAAAATAATTTGAAAAAAAATGTCTCAAGAGAAGATCCTCTCCAGTTCTCACAAAGATAAAGGGAGGGTGGAGATCAGTATATTTAGTCTTGCAACATTTTGTTAACCTTTTACTATAATAAAGGTAATATTGGCATTCATAATTTTGGTTTCCTAGTTGACATCTGATTACCCAAATAAGTTAAAGAAACAGGAGAAAAGTGCACTACAGAAGCTATTTTGAATTTCCATACAAATGTCGGGATATAAACCACACAAAGAAATCCAACCAATCAGCAATCAAATCACCAGCCAATGCTGGACAAAGCCTACCCAGACATTGTCTCTAACAAGAATCATAAATCTAGGAGGTACCCAAATTGTGGTTCTACTCCTTTGCAGGGAGTGGAGTATGTGATCCCATCTATTTTTGGCAATTAGCAAGTCCATCTTACAGTATTTCATTTGGGTTTGTTATGACCTCTCCACACACAAAATCTGAGTCAGATTTTGTTTAACCTAGCCACAATACTCAAGGTGGAATTTGACCAATGCAGAATCAAATGGAACTGTTCTCATGATTTAAAAAACCATTGCTTTCGCTGATTAAGCATAGTTACTTTAACTATTATTCAAGCCAATTGCACCTGAACGGTTGGGTTAATACAATTTGTAATTTGCTTAATTAGATCAACCGGTTTTGAGGATTTGCACACTACAAAAAAATCACTAACTAAAAGAGCTGGGTTCACACAACACAAAATCTAACCAGGTTAATATTAACCATGCTGAGGATGTTTTAGGAATACAGCATTCCGGTTAAGCATGCCATGTGAACACAACTGATGAGTTTGCTTAGAAATTGCCTCAGGTTCCATCATGCAAAAATAGTGAGGGATACCTAAAATAAAAAGTCTCTGGTGATAATTTTAAACTTACCTCTCCCACACTGCTGGAGAGGAAAGAGAAAGAGAACAACAAACATGAATTAAGTGAAACCCGTAATTGGGCAACTGATAGTAATTACTAATTTGCCAGAAAATATAGCAAGTATCCCAAATGGCATAAGAGCATTGCAATGTTTGAGTTTAGACTCTACAAGCATTTTACCAAAACTGTTTGGAATTATTCAAAATATTCCAAGTTACTAACTACTTGGAAATATTTTACCTATCCTATTATATTTTAATTAGATATTGGGTTTTTTTACAGAAAGATCTGCTAATGGGGGAAGGTTTATGTTGCAACCTCAATGCCGCTGACAGAACAAGAGGCAAAGATGCATAACTAATCTACTCTTGGTGCTACTTTTAAAAATACGAATTGAATTATTAAACAGCATTGTACAGGTCAGTCCTATAATGCCTCCACTGTGCACGATGCCTTAAGAATAAGTCTCATGAATGAAACAGGACTTGTATTTGAATAAAAAACAGATAGGTATGTATTCTTAGACATTCTTTTGGTTTGTTTCTGTGCACGGTTATGAGAAGGGCGGGGATTTTAATCCAATTTCTGCAGTGACACGGGCCGTCTTAAAAGGGCATTTAAAGGCACGATGGTCATATGGATACCTTCCTTGAACAGGAAGGCAATAAGCAGCCATTTGTCTGGCCTCTATCCAAGGCTATCTACAGCTCCTCCAATGAACTGGGTTTCAGGGTGTCAAAAGGGGGACAGTTTCTGTGTTGCTGTCCCTCCTAGCTGCAAAATCTCAAAAGAAGAAGCCTGGATCTAGCGGCCTCCGGAGAAGGCATCCAGAGAGGACCCCGAGAGGACTTCTTCTGCGTTGGCACGTAGGGATGTTTTGCCCTCTCCTCCCTGCCTCTTCTCAACTGGGGTACCCTCCTTCCCCTTCTTCTGAATCCTGCCAGCGCTCCTTCCTCACTGAGCGCCCTGGGTTGCGTGTGCACTCTTGTCGGCCTGAGCCTTCTCAGGCTGCCCTTCCTGTTCACCCCTGGATAAAGCGCCAGGGATCTGGGAACAGGATACGCCAATCGGCAGGATATACACTTATAGCCGCAGTCAGCACAATACTGGGGGTGGGGTGGGGTGGGGAGTGGAGCGGTGGTGGGGAGAGGCTGCCAGTCCAGGCAAACTGCTCTCTGGAGTGGGGCTTTGCATGCAGACAAACCACTCCACCGCCTCTCTCTCTCCCTCTCCCTCTCTCTCTCTCTCTCTCTCCCCCCCCCAAAACGTGTGGCAGGCCACACAGTTTCAGAGAATGCAATCTATTTTAGCAGGGAGCTGTGTCCCATCCCGGGGTCCCAAGCCCCATCTAAGCCCTACATGGGATACAGAGGGAAAGGGGAAAAGGCCTGGGCTGGCTTGGATCCCTTCGGCCATCCGTTTCCTGTCTCTGCAGTGACAACCCATCGGGATAACATTCTTCTTCGTAGTTTCCCCCACCCTTGACACCATGCTCCCCTGGCCCCATCCTCTCCCCCCCCCCCACCTCTCCCTTTAAAGTGACAGGCCCTCGGAAATAAATCGCCAGGTTTGGAGACCTAGACGTTCCTAATTAGGGGCTCTTAAAGAGGCAGTGATTAATGTGAGTCCTGACTAAGGCCAGGGCAAAGACGTGCCTAAGCAGTTGGGAGTAAAAGCAACAGCCGCTGAGAGGCACTCTGTCTCTGAAAGGGCCGGGTGTTTGACAGCCCTCTTAAAGGGGCAGCAGAGCACTCAGATTCGGCCTCCAAGGGATGCTGGTTTGTTTGTGGCTCCTCCACAATTTTGGTGTGTGTGTGTGTATGGAATTATTTCCCCCACACCTGAAGCCCCTGCTCCCTAACCATTATGGAATATCAATATGGATTGTTGCTTTCTTAGCTCCTCCCACTCCATCCAGAGAGGAAAAATTGCCATCATCAACGATTGTTTCTGAAAAGCCACATGTGTCTTTTCAGTTTGCAGCATTTTCGTTCAAGGGAAAATCCATTTGAAAGCAGCGCCATAGAAGAAAAATAGGTTATGGAGAAACCAGATACAAAAAGCAGATGGCTGCCCAGGAGGAACCAAAGATCCCTGGGAAAGATTTGTGTGAATTCTCTGAGGTGCGTCTATGACCGGATCGCACCAACATGGCTTTTGCTAATAAGCATAAAAATTGGGTATCCTACGCATTGTGTGTAAAGCAATGCTAGCCAGCAGGGCAACCCTGCAGGAGAATCAGATGCACAAGATGCTCTTTAAAATAATGTGATTTTAGGCCTTGGAATATATGGAATAAATGTGCACCTCTAATTACATCTGTATATGTTTGCACATAGATACGGTTTGCTGTTGGACACACTAGTGCCTGTTATATTGTGTTAAATAGTTTATGTCCATGTCCTGAAGGAACATTAAAAAAAAATCTGCTTAGGCACTATCAATAAACATTTAAATCTACAACAGGGATATATGAAGCAATTAAGTAACTATAGTGTGAATATCTACAACAGGGATATATGAAGCAATTAAGTAAGTATATGCAGAGAGTTTTCAAGTGACAACTGTAAATGCAGTGATTGTTCGAAGTTACAACAGTACTGAAAAAAACCCTGACTTATGACCATTTTTCACACTTATGACTGTTGCAGCTTCTACGTGATCAAAATTCTCAAGCTTGGCAACTGACTCATATTTATGACGGCTGCAGTGTCCCAGATTCACTTAACAACGTGTTACTGACTTAACAAGTGTGATGATTCGCTCAACAACTATGGCAAGAAAGGTCATATAACGGGACAAAACTCACTTAACACTCTTTCGTCTAGCAATAGAAATTTGGGGCTCAACTGTGATCATAGGTCAAGGACTAACCTGTACTTTAAGTTTCCAAAGCAGATGTGGTCAGGTCAAATAATGCATAGTGATTGCTCTAAGGCAGTTGTTTCTCAACCTTGGTGACTTTAAGACGTGTGGACTTCAACTCCCAGAATTCTTCAGCCAGCATGCTGGCTAGAGAATTCTGGGAGTTGAAGTCCATACGTCTTAAAATCAACAGGGTTGAGAAACTCTGCTCTAAAAATCCACATCCTCCCTGCTTTTTTTTTTCTTTGTTTATCCATCCCAGTCTCCTTTGCTATCATTTATAGTCTCCCAATCTGCAAGTTTCCAACCGGCACCTGGATAGTCATAGCAGCAATAGCAATAACAATTAGCACTTAGATTTATATACCACTTCACAGTCTTTTATAGCCCTCTCTAAGTGGTTTACAGGATCAACCAATCTCAGAAGGATGGAACGTTGAGTCAACCTTCAGCCGGTGAGACTCGAACTGCTGAACTGCTAGCAGTCAGCAGAAGTAACCTACAGTACTGCATTCTAACCACTGCGCCACCGCGGCTCTATAGACAGCTCTATAGGTAGGAAAATGAATGTTGGACTGGAGAAACCACTGGTCTGGGGAACACCAGCAGTTTAACTTTCTATTTTCCAATCTATAGAGCCATGATGGCGCAGTGATTAGAATGCGGTATTACAGGCTACTTCTGCTGACTGCCAGCTGCCACCAGTTCAGCAGTTCGATTCTGACTGGCTCAAGGTTGACGCAGTGTTCCAGCTTGAGGTCGGTAAAATGAGGGCCCAGATTGTCGGGGGCAATAGGCTGACTTTGTAAACTGCTTAGAAACGGCTGTAAAGCACCGTGAAGCACTCTATAAGTCTAAATATTATTGCTATTGCTATCTTGGTCTCTTTATGCCCTATTTGACTCTAAGCACTGACACGTTCCTGCTGCTTCCCTTTAAGCTTTTAGATCCCCGCTTTCAACAGCCATTTCTTTTAGAAGTAGGAACTTACAGTAACTTTATAACGAAGAAAGGAGAATATATGTGTCCCAGGATAATGTTGCAGGATCTAATCTGGATTGGTCGCCGGGACCAGATCAGTGGTGGGTTGCCCCTGGTTTGTACCAGTTCTATAGAACCGGAAGTAAAACTGGCGGAAGGCTCCGCCCACCGACCCTGACGTCATCAAAATGCTTCTGTGTATGCGCGCGGCTCCGCTGCGAACCAGTAGTAATGGTAAGTAGAATCCATCCCTGGACCAGAAGTTTCGTCTTCCGAGCTTTCGGACTCATGTTGGAGCCCTTCTTCAGTTATATATTTCCAGAATAGTAGCTTGCAGTTAAGCCTTACTATGTCTCACTCTCAGGATTTTATTCATCTTACACCTACATTGTGTGCACCTCAGCAATATTTAACAGGGGTAAACCCTTTGGCATTAACTTTGTACCAACCCCAAGAAATTATAAACCAGCCTTCCCAAAGCTGGCTGGTTCTTTGTGGTCTCTACAAACACTGAGATTTGATGTTTTACAGATATAGAAGTTACAAGATCCTGTAAAAGGGATTTACCATTCAAACTCTCATGGAAATTTCATGGACTCACCTTCTTTGGACATGCCAACCTCAAAGCACTTCTGTAGGCGACAATACTGGCAGCGGTTGCGAGTAACCTTGTTAATCTGACAGTTCTTGTCTCGGTGGCAAGTGTAGACCATGTTTTTCTGAATACTTCGGCGAAAGAAGCCCTAAAGGTCATAGAGAGTAACAAGTGAGCAGGAGGCTTGAGGTGGAAGGCTGGCATGGACGCAATTTACAGCAATGCTTTCAAGCAAGACTCTTTCCTAATGCCAGTTCAAGCAGTCCTAAATCATGGCTTGCTTTAAGCACAGTTCACCTGAGTGAACTGAATACAGTAACTGACTGGGTCCTTACAATCCATTAAAGTGTAAACGTGGTTTATCAAGCATAATGACTCCATTCATGCAGAACACTCTCCTCAAATCAAGGCACATTCAGGCTTAGCCCAGCAGGAGCAACCAGTCACTGTTTCACTTGGGGATTCCTGTTTATAGAAGTTTATTTAGTGCAAGATAAAGGCGTCCTCTGGATATTTTGAACTACATTGCCCACAATGCCTTTTATTTGGCCTTGCTCAATTGAAGCTTGGAATGTTGTAATTCAGCAACTCTTGACTGGAACATCTTATTTCTTACCAACAAAGCCTTATGGTCCACTATTGGATTAAATCTTGGGATCTGAATTATGATCTGCAACAATGCAACCTGCCGTCTCATGGGAGACCAGATTATTAGCCATTCCTGCTTAGTACTGTCTTCTCCCACACATATCACCTCCACAACGTGCTCAGGCAGGAGAAACTTCTGCTAGAGTGTGGTGCTACATGGCCCTTTTATAAGACAGCGATTTCATTGATTCAGGTCTTTCCATATACTTCCTATAATGCAACTCCAGTGGCCCCAATCAGAATTAATAAATACTGGAGCTCATGAGCAATTGTAGACCAAGGTTTCTGAACAGCACTGAATTGCTGAGCACTGATATAGGAGCTAGAAAGCAGGAATCCAGGAAGTTCAGAATCCAATATTCAGAATTCTTTAACTATGACACATAATTGGGTGAGTTTAGGCAAGCTACTTTCCCTTGGAACTATCTGCCGTACTGGGATGATTATACTATACAGCCTGTTTTAGAGAAGCACTACCAAATATTACTGAAATAATATTACAGAATATTAAAGATGCTAATTATTAGGATCCTAGAGGTTATACTTGGAAACTGATCAATGCAAACTCTTCCAACAACAAGAAGACCAATATAATTATCCTGTCCCAGTGTCAGTACTATCAATGTGATGTAGCGATTAAAGCATCAGACTAGAAACAGCGAGATGGTGAATTCTAATTCCATCTTCGGCACAAAGCCAGCTGAGTGACTTTGGGCCAGTCATTCTCTCTCAGCTCTGGTAATGAGGCAAGGGGCAGACCACCTCTGAAATCTTGCCAAGAAAACTGCAGGACTAGTCCAGGCAATTGCCAGGAGTCAGCACTAATTTGAAGGTATTAAAAAAAAAATAGTGCCAATACTCCAAAGTGAAATCCAACACATCTGGGAGGACATCCAGTTTCTGCCTGGAATTATGCAGATATGTTAAGTGCACCCTTACAATCCAGCTACTGACCTCAGAAACCCTTGGCTGGTCAAAAAATCTGGGTGGCCTTCAACAGCTCAGCGCTCTGATATTATTCAAAGGCCTTGTAGATTTCTGTGCTGAAAACGTAGGTGGAATTTTCTGCAGCAAACAAACTTCGGATTCCACCAGTGGACTGAAGGATGCAAATCAGTATACATTTGCTTGTTTTGCACATTTCATCTTGCTTGCATAATCTGCTTTGGGTGTTGGCACGCGGCAACTTGGAATTCCCTGCTGTAACATTCTTTGCCAGAGGAAGGAGGTCTGGGTGAAGTAGCCAACCACACCCTCTTAGCTGAACAGAGGCAGGAGTCATGATGCCTGCCTGAACTCAGGATATGTACTGTGGAGGCCAAGGGGTTGGACAATTGGGAAATGCACCTCAGAAACGGGGAAGAAGATGGTGGTCCAGGACCTTCCCTTCACTTACCTTGCAGCCCTCGCAGGAGCTGACCCCATAATGGTAGCCAGAGGATTTGTCACTGCAGACAAAACAAGGTTTGTAGACCCGTGGGGGTGGGGGTGGAGAAGGGGAGCTGGGCACCATCTCCTCAGAACTTGTACTCTGGGTCTCCACCGCTGTAAAAGGGGAAACAAGAAGACATGAGAGATAGATTTAGATTTTCTACGGGTGTGTGTCAGAAAGAGAGCACAAGTAAGTGACAATGCTTTTTTTTAAAATTTTTCCTAATTAGAAAAATAGATAAAAATCAAAACTCCTAGCCCAACACTTAAGGGGAACATAAAAGGACAATGAAAGAGAATAGAAGAATTAAACTTGGAAGAGGTCATGTCACAGACTGGTTGAGTCTCTTCTCTTTCTTTTAGCATGCAGCATGGAGTTGCATCTGTCTCTGTTCGGCCAGAGAGCATGGAGATCTAGGAAAAAATGAGTGCAGGAAGTCCTCGACTTACAACAGTTCATTTAGTGTTCAACAGTTCAAAAGTTCAGTGCCCTTGTAACTTCAAAGTTACAAGGGCACTGAAAAAAGTGACTTATGACTGTTTTGCACAGTTACAATCTTTGCAGCGTCCCCATGATCATGTGATCAAAATTCAGATGCTTGGCAACCAGTTCATATTTATGACCCTTGCTGAGTCCCAAGGTCTTGTGATCCCCTTTTGCTACCTTCTGACAAGCAAAGTCGACGGGGAAGCCAGATTCACTTAACAACCGGGTTACTAATTTATCAACTGCAGTGATTCACTTAACAACCGAGGCTGGAAAGGTCATAAAATGGGGCTAAGCTCACTTAACAACATAAACTTTGGGCTCAAATGTGGTCGTAAGTTGAGGACTACCTGCATTAATAGGACTGTGTGTCAAAAGGGATGCTCTTCTCAAATCTATCTGGATGTATTGAATAATGGATGTTGGCACAAAAATCCATCATTTACCTATAAAAGTTACCAGACTCCTCCTAACTAAACATTAGTGGCATCTGAGCTGGCAGGTGTCCTGAAGTCATGGTGGATTCCTCCATGAAAATGTCAACTCAAGGCTCAGCTAGTGCCCACAAGCCCAATTTGATGCTTGAAATAATTAGGAAGTGAATTGAAAATAGAACTATTGATAATAATAATAATAATAATAATGCTCCTATACAAATCTACGGAGACACCATATTTTCGAGTATTGTGTAATCTTTATCCCTTAAGAAGGCATTTACAGAATTAAGAAAAAAGGTACAAAACAGGACAACCAAAATGATTAGAGAACTGTGTTAGTTCCACTTCAAGAAAAAATGGCATTCCAAATAGGGAGGCTGGGAGACGTACATATCATAGAGTGGTATCAAATAAAGTATGACATGGGTGGAGATAAATTTTTCTTATAAAGTTAAAATTCAGTGCCAACACTGAAACGAAATGCAGGAAATCTCAGGATCAGCAGGAAAAAAATGTAGTTTTTTTATACATCACCTAGTTAAACTATAGAATCTGCTGCCAGCAGCTGTAATAATAGCAGCCAATATGGCCCATTTTAAGAGGGAATTGGACAAGATCATGGAAGATTATGATAAATGGCTACTAAGACAGTTAATTATTCTCGAATAATAGGCATGTTCATTGGTTGTTGTGAAGCAAGGGTGAAGTCTAAATGTGTAAGCTTCCCAAATGCATCCAATTGGCTGTTGCATAACTAATTACAGGTAGTCCTCAACTTACAACAATTCATTTAATGACAATTCAAAGTTACAACGGCAGTGAAGAAAAGTGAGTTATGTCTCCTTTTCACACTAAGACCATTGCAGCATACTCATTATCAAAATTCAGACACTTGGCAACTGACTCATATTTATGACGGTTTCAGTGTCCTGGGGTCATGAGATTAGCTTTTGCAACCTCCTGATAGGCAAAGTCAATGGGAAAATCAGATTCACTTAACAACCTTGTTACTAATAACAACTGCAGTGATTCACTTAACAACTGTGGCAAGAAAGATCAGAAAATGGGAGCAAAATTAACAAGCGTCTCACTGAACAACAAAAGTGTCTCGCTTAACAACAAAAATGTTGGGCTCAACTGTGGTTGTAAGTCGAGGACTCCCTGTAATAACCTACAGTTAGATAGAAAGCTTCATCTCTGCCATTCTAACTTCAAGAACTGAAGGCGATAGCTGTGTCTCATTCTCTGACTGCTCATTCTCTGAGCCACAAACTCATCAGCTATCTTTTAGCCTAATTCGTTGTATGATACCTGGCTGCTTGGGTAATTTACACTTCAGCAAGTGTAAATACTGTGAATATGCAGGCAGTTATAGAATCTGAGTCTGCAAATGGCCATAGCAATTGTATTCGTGGGATTTGTAACTCAAAGTAGGCTGCTCAACCCTCTAGTTAGCTTAATATAGCTATTTTACTAAAACAAATTTTTAAAAAAACCCAATCTGAATAACTCACAAAACAGATCTCCCCACATTTCAGGTCTATCCCATTTTTTGGTTTCCTCTATCATCCACAGGGAAAAGTATTGAAAAGAATTTGCTCTGGCCTACTAAGTCATAAGCCATGGATTTCAAACCAAACAGTTCATACATGACACTAAACTAACATTGGTCCAATGTGTGCTTTTTTTTTTTTTTTTTTTTGCTTCATGCAGAAACCCAATCCCAGTGGAGTCAATGTTCTTTTGGAGTTCAGGCTGTTGTCATTTCAATTAACAGATGAGGAAAGTGAAGATGAATTAACATCACTTGCTAAAGGCCACATCGAGGTTGAAGACAGTCTGGAATTTCAATATTCCTGGACCACATTCAGCATTTTAGGACAGGAGAGCATAAATATATCTCAGGAAGAAATCAACCAATAACTGGGGGTTAAATGATTTGTCCAGACTTAGAAGGAGTTGGGAGAGCAGATGCAAAGAGCTGGTTCGAATTCGGGTCATCTTTATTAGAATGAAAAGCCTAACTCACATTACTTCTGTATGATGAAGTTCCCTGGGATAAAACAGATGTTCAAAGATTTTTATCCCTAAAAGTCCATGCCTCTTGCCCTCCTCATGACCCACGACGCCTGGACAGAGCTCTTTCAGCCCAAACTGCATTTTTCCACCTGCATTCCCCCCCCCCCACCGCCCCCAACCCAGGCAAAGCATAAAACTGTTTGCAATTTTAGCTTTCAACAGAGACTGAATTTCCTGTGTCAAGGCCCTAAATGCCACATTCCAGGACAAACAGGTTGGAATTGTTACCAGAGCCTTGTAACATAATCCCTTTCCTTGGGGGAGGGAAGAAAAGAATAAGCCTGTCCCAAAAAGAGACAGGGGAGGAACAGACTTTCTCAGCCTGGAACCTCCAAATCTGGATGGATGGAAGCTGAAGCCCAGTTCATTGGAAGGGTATCTGATTTGGCTGGTGTTTCTTTTTTTTTTTTTAAATCCCAACTAATCTATTTCCTTTCAAAGTCCTGCATAAAAAATGGGTTTCCTGCCTCCTGGATGGTGGTGCCCTTTCCCCTTGCCAAATATGAATTAAGGGTAATATAGGACTACTGTATTATAAAAACAAAACATACTTCCCCAATTATAAGCTTTTGATTAATCGGGTTCTCCATTAAATATTAACTGCATTCCTCCTCCTTTTCTATGCAATTTTGCATAACTCTTCAATCCACCGATTTTCAGCTTCTCGACTACAGGTAATTTTAGACTTACGACTCTAATTGATCAATCAATTTTATTATTACAGTCTTAGATCAGAAACAAATAAAAGCACTCCATACATATACACTTAAGACTTCTAGTTTAAAATAATAAATGACAACTAAATCTATAATAAAATCCAGTATCCATTATACATGGTCTGACTATACAATACTTGCAATCAGTGGTGGGTTGCCCCCGGTTCAGACCGGTTCTATAGAACCGGTAGTAAACTGGTTCTATAGAACCGGTAGTAAAGGTAAATAGAACCCATCCCTGGTTGCAATCCCTAAACTGTGTGGCCCATTGTGGGTTCAATGCTAAAAGGAAAATGGCTAAGCAGCGTAAAGGTTAGCCACAGTTGTTATATACATCGCTATGGTGAAGAAGACACATATTTGCGACACATCCCCAGTGCTGCTGCACAGAATCTGGCCACCTGTGCTGTAGTTATGGCCTGTTCATTCTTAAGCAGCCACTGAAGATATGTAGTGTCGGAGCGGCCAAGATACCTTGCAGTTATTGGCAGAATATGGTTTTTTCCTAATCTCTGTATAAAAGGAACATCTAAGGAGTATGTGTCATGACTCTAATTGAGCCCAAAATTTCTGTTGCTAAGTGAGACATTTGTTAAATGAGTTTCGCTCCGTTGTGCGATTTTTCTTGCCACAGTTGTTAAGTGAATCTGGATTCCCCAATGACTTTGCTTGTCGGAAGGTCGCAAAATGACCCCAGGATATTGCAACCGTCATAAACGTGAGTCAATTGACAAGCGTCCGAATTTTGATCACATGACCATGAGGATGCTGCAACGGTCATAAGTGTGAAAAACGGTCATGCGGTAAGTCACTTCTTCAGGGCTGTTGTAACTTTGAACAGTCACTAGACCAACCTTCCCCAATCTCATAGGCCTCAGATATGTCAAGATTCTCAATTTGCAAATGGGAACTCTGTGAACTGTACTCACAGTGTCACTGGAGGGCACATGGTTGGGGAAAGATGGACAGGTGTTTCTTTATCTGGACAACCAGGCAAGGCACCTTATTACAGAATATTCACTTCTATTCAGTTCGGGGAAAAGAGTATAGTCTTGGATTTGCAACGGTTCATTTAGTGACCGTTTGAAGTTAGAATCGCACTGAGTGACTTATAATCGTTTTTCACTCTTATGACCATTGCAGCATCCCCATGTGATCAAAATCACATGCTTGGCAACTGTCTATGACACTGTATTATCCTGGGCTCATGTGATCATCTTTTGTGACCCGATGAGCATAGTCAATGGGGAAGCCAGATTCACTTAACAAATGGGCTACTAATTTAACACCTCCCATGATTCATTTAACATCTATTGCAAGAAAGGTCGTAAAATTTATTTGTTTATTTATTTGTTTATTTATTGGTTCGATTTATATGCCGCCCTTCTCTGGAGACTCAGGGCGGCTTAAATGCATTAAGCAATACCCTTCATACTTTTGTATATACCTGCTTAGTAGGGCTTTTGGCCCCCATTAAGCAGTGTTCTTTTTTATACAAAGTCAGCTTATTGCCCCCACAATCCGGGTCCTCATTTTACCTACCTCGAAAGGATGGAAGGCTGAGTCAACCTTGAGCCTGGTGAGATTTGAACTTGCAGTAATTGCAGGCAGCTGGCAGCTGAGTGCTATTTAACAGCGCTTTAGTCCACTGCTCCACCAAGGCTCTTGGGGCAAATGGGGCAAAACCCACTTAATAACAGAAATGTTGGGCTCAATTGTAAGTCAAAGATTAGCTGTACTGAATTACAAGAGGGTGTGCTTGAAAACCAGAGATCAATCCTGATCATTCGTGTTAGGAAGTACAAAATCAAAACATTTGCATTTTTCCAAAAACAGAATTACCATAGGTGCTGCCAGGTGATCTGAGGAGGATAGGATTGTGTGGGGAACACTTGGTTACAAAATGAGCAGACTGCTAAAAACAGGTCAGGAATGGAATGAATGGAAATCCAAATCCTCCTTATCCGCAGTTTTACCTTCCTGCTATCAGCAATCTCGCCCAATCCTGGCTCCGGCCCAAACAATATTTGCAAAAGGAAAATAGCCCTTCACAGACACTCCACTACAATAAATAACAAGCGTATACAAAGTCCAAGCAACAACTATATCTCTTGGGCTTACAGTGATCCTATAATAAACAAACCCAGGTTTTGCCAAACAACCGTTCCTTGAATATTCAGCGTTCAAAATTCGTTTAGTATGTGCATTTTCTTTTTCAAATTCATAAGTGCCGAGCAAACCATCCAAGTCTTGAAACCTGTGGTCAGGTAATTGCCCTGCCAGGATTCTTTCACACCTGACCTGATTTACTGAGGATTCTTTGCAAAGTTTTCTGCAGAAAACAAAACATGCAGCCTGATACTGAACATAGCATTCCTCTTAAGAAATCC
This sequence comes from Masticophis lateralis, assembly GCA_030761175.1. Taxonomy (NCBI): domain Eukaryota; kingdom Metazoa; phylum Chordata; class Lepidosauria; order Squamata; family Colubridae; genus Masticophis; species Masticophis lateralis. The sequence goes on from JAUDYJ010000002.1 coordinate 149,515,498, forward strand.
AATTTCCAGCTCTGATGAAGATGGGAGCTCCGTGATGGCAAACCTATGGCATGCGTGCCAAAGGTGACACACAGAGCCCTCTCTGCTGGCACAGGTGCCATCGCCCCAGGTCAGATCTCCGTGGCGTTTCTTTTGTGAGCTTCTGTTTCCCTGCAAACGACCAAACAGAAGCTCACGAAAGAAAATGATCTTACCTCTTGCTGCGCTGCCGGTGTTGGGATGCCCCGCTTTCCACCAGCCAGCTGGACTTTGGGTCTCCGCTGTCTGCACATGCACAGATTTGTGTATGTTCATGAATATCTGCATGTCTTTGCATGCATGCATTTGCACACGAGTGCACATTTCAGCATGCACACACATGGTTTGGGCACTGGGTGTCTAAAAGGTCCACCATCACTGTGCTAGATAATACCCAGTGTAATTTCAGAAACTCAGAAAAGGGATAACTGATTAACAAACATCCTGAACAAACAATCAAAGCATCAATGCTATTTACTAAAATAAAAGGAATATATTTTCACAGAAGTACAAATGATTCTTTTTAGAAGTTCCTCGCATATTCAATTTGTCCCTTTCGTTTATTAAGCCTTACACTATCTATTCCAACCAACAACTGTGCTCACAGATCTCATCCAGGGCTTTCTATCACACTTCATTTTGTTGTGATTCTTTGAGCCAGAGTTGCTGAGAAACAGACTTTCTTGAGGTTCAATTTACAAACCTGTGCAAATAAAAGGGAGGAAATAGGTTAAAAAAAAAATGACCACAAGCCTATTCCGAGACAAAATGTGATGTAATTTTCTTTCCACAATGTTAATCCTGGAAAAGAATAATAGCAATAGCACTTAGACTTATAATGATATATTTTACAAGTAGTGAACACTGCTTATTCTCGTATCTCCCTACTCCTCTATAAAATTTGAAACAGTTTTCTTTTTTCATACAAGGTGACTGGGCATACGGCTGACAATTGCACAATATTAAATTACAACTTATTGAATAAACCACGATTGGCTACAAAACATAGTGGCTGAATTTGGTGCAACAAGCGATGCTAAACTCAAAGAAGCTGCATCGTGATTTAGCATCAATATAAACCGACAAGTGTTTTTTCTTCCTTATAATCATGCCAAAACAGCCCAGTCAAGAAAGAGAGAGAAGAAGAAAGCACACAGTACATGCAGATGCATTGACATACTTTTTGCATTAAGATCTCTGCCATCAGTAGTACAGAATCAGATTAAGTGCATGACTCCGTTTTGATATAACTGTGGGTGTATTCCTTGCTGAAAATTTACCACAGATTACATTTTGTTGATAATGAAAGAGGGGTGTATTCTACCCCCAGGGACATCTAAAATGTCAGCATAAGGCTGACTTTGTACAACACTTTAAGCCATAAACCAAGGTTAACAATTAATAATTGCTGTCTTCACTTAAAATGATAATTCAAAGCAAAGAGCACATTATAACCTATTAATTATTAATTATATTTTAACATAATTTAATGCAATGTATTTTAATTGATTACATACATTCATTACAATTAATCAGTGAAGCGACTTGCCTCCAGAGGTTGTGGGCACTCCAACACTGGAGATTTTTAAGAAGAGACTGGGCAGCCATTTGTCTGAAATGGTACCAGTAGAGGGTTCCCTGCCTAAGCAGGGGGTTGGATTAGAAGACTTCCAAGGTCCCTTCCAACTGTTATTCTATTATCCTGTTTAATTTCCATAGGGTGACAAGACTACAATTTCTTTAGTTTGTCCTTCACCAAAGCAGTCTGTAAATCAGGATTCCCAATTCAACACGTTTTGTGAAATTAGCCTGTATTACCATTTCAACACATTCTCCTGTCTTGCATAACCACACTGATATTTCAGGACTGTTATTTTCCAAGGATGTTACATATTTTAGTACTTGTCAGCACTTGCCCTGATCAGCTTTTTGGTGATGATAGGGGACTGCACCAACCAGCTGCTTACTGTGAACTCCTAACAGCTGATCAAGAGTGGCAGTAGCTCCTGATTAAACAACTCTTCTTTCAACCAATACGTTTTACCTAGTCACTTAGATAAACAAGTTCTTTCTATATTGCAGCTTTCTACAGCAAACAAAACTAATCAAGGAGTGAAGCAACTTATAACTAAGGAGAAGTTTCCTGATAGTTAGAACACTTAATCAGTGGAACAACTTGCCTCCAGAAGTTGTAAATGCTCCTAACACTGGAAGTTTTAAAGAAGAGATTGGATAACCATTTGTCTGAAGTGTTGTAGGGTTTCCTGCCTAAGCAGGGGGTTGGACTAGAAGATCTCCAAGGTCCCTTTCAACTCTCTATTCTATTCTATTCTATTCTATTCTATTCTATTCTATTCTATTCTATTCTATTCTATTCGCCTGTGCACAACATATACTGAACCACAAACTACCCAGCTCATGTATTGAGTTGTTTTAATGAGTTGTATAGAACTGAACAATTGACTTAACTGAACAAAACCATTGTTGCGTTAATCATCGCCATAATCAACTACAGCCACAGCTCTAAAGTATGAAGACTTCATGTACATCTTCAAGAGCCACAGCAGAGCTAAATCAATGTTTGCGAATGCATGGCTGTTGATAACATTAACGCGTTTGCTACAGGAAAAACTCAAATAAAACCACTTGTTATAACACAGCAAGATAATGTTTAAGTTAGTATTCAATGCCTGATCATATTGTGGTGATGGTATTAAGAGAGTACTACTTGAAAAAGGTGTAATGATTTCTCCTATCTCCATATAGAATATCCATTTAAAAATTGCACCATAGGGGACAACATCACACAAACCTGCCAGTCCATAATTCAGCAGTGCAGCTACAGGCTGAGGAGAGTTTCAGGAACAACTGTCTTAATCCTAGTAGCCCAAAGCAAAGGATAGTCATCTCACATAGAGGGAAGGAAAGGAACATACTGAACTTTAGCCCCCAGAGCTTCCTTGCTTCTTCCAAAAAGTCCTTTTCTTTATTATATGTCTGCTTTTCCCCATAAGAGAACTAAGAGGCTCTCATGCAGTGACTCAGATTGTGAATGATGCTAGAAGCCTTAGCAAAGTATATTCTCTAAGCAACTGTTTCCAAGTGATGCCTCTTCAGGGAACTCTTGGATTCAAACAGCTGGGGAAATGTCCACACTCCTGGATCTGACAATACCGAGTCCCAGTATTGTCCTTGGCTCCAGTGCCAGAGCAAATTGTGGTGGATCTTCAGAAACAATTATCTGGATTTGGAGAATTGACTATAAATGTTGCCAAACTGCTGGAAGAATGTCAGGAAACCGGTATCTCTGCAGAAAAATGCTATACTGTAGTTCCCATCGTGCCTAACCATTGTGGATGCTAGCTAGAGCTAAGGAGAGATGGAGGCCAACTTCTGAAGAGCCAGAGATTGCCTACGACAAGCTTGAAGGTAGGTTATAGAACATGAAAAGTTCAAATGCCCTCAGACGTTGATGAGGGCATTCAGTTAGGGTTTGTAACAGTTGTGGATTTCACTTACTTTTGCTTCCAGTTCGGTTGCCAGGTCGCGCAACTTCTGCACATGCGCAGAAGCTTCTGTGCATGAGCAGAGCATATTTGATGATGTCCAGGCGGGTGGGGGAACCTCCCACCACCGCTGCTACTGGGGTGAACAGGTAGCAACCCACCACTGTTCTGTAAGGATTGTTAACTTATCTTTAAAAAGAAGTTGACTCCAAGCACTAAGCATGCAAATCTCTGGCTTTCATCTAGTTCATAGGCAGTAATGCAGTAAGAGTGGGAAGGGTGATAAGAATGAAGGGGGCAGGAAAAGAAGCTACTTCAGCAAGAGACTACGTACATTTATTGTACGCTGGTTCCACCCCCCGCCCCTTCCAGACTCAGGAGTAATTTTCTGTAGACACAAAGAGCTTTTATGTTTGGCAAGGGGTACTCAATCATTGCGTGCATGTGGGGTTTTGAGAGCACGCCAAGGTCCTTCGCACAAAATGGCTCCCTATTCCCAAATTGGCATGATGGGCATGGCAAGTCATGCAACACCAGAAGGCAAACTTGTAGGATGTTCCTTGCTACTCACTCCAACCTCCCAGGAATCTATTAATCCCAAATTAACTTTTTTGTTTCTGAACAGATTGGCATTTTTGCATTTTTGCAAACAAACAACTACGGTAAATGGCAGTTACCCACCGCACCATTTTCATTTTTTAAGAATGTTTCTGGTGCCTTCCTGTAAATAAAAAAAGCTACAAACTAGTCCTCTTCTTTCCAAATGCTCACTTATCCTAGCCAAAATTTCATGTGATGACACATTACATGTTTTAGGAATATAATTCAGGATTACATTGATATCCTTAAATATAATATTTCTTCTCAATGTTGTATCGGCATACATACGAAATTGAATCTAAACCAGAACTATAACAGAATAAAACTAATAGAATAAGAGAGTTGGGGAGGGTTTTTTTTTTCCTTTTTTAAAATAATTGATTTAAACATGGGACAGAAAGACAGAGATAGACCCAAGAGACAGGACCACCTAAGAAACATTTGCATTCATTGGTGCCGCTATGTTAGTATGCAACAAACAAAAACAGGTGGAGATTTGAAGAATGACCAACAAAAATGTAATTAAACCAAACAGACTGGACCCACTGTCTAAGGACATAATCAAAATTTCAAAAGAGAAAGAAGAGGGTAGCCAATGAAGCCAATATTGCATTAACAATATCTTTCTCGGGCTGAAAAGCAAACACTTGCTTCCTCTATGAAGATTAGCTTTAAGAGATCAGTTAACTTGGATGTTCAGGTAGTTTTGCAGCCTGGAAAGTACTCTAAATACCTGGAACTCAGACTACTAGACATTAAAAAAAAAGGCATCAAAGCCTGACATCTGGGAGCCTTAGCAAATTCAGGTATGTTTTCAGGTGCTTTCAGAAATGGCACTACTCAATCGTTTAGAAGTCAGTCAGGATTCTCTCTAGTTATTCTCCCAGTTTTGATTGATATTCTAAGATTATCCCGCCTCTTCTCTCCAAAATCCCTTCTGGCAGAGGAGGTGGGTGTGTTAGGTTTTCCCTCTGCTGAATTCCTGCTTACTCCTTCTACTCTCTCCCAACTGGAAATCCCAGCCTCCCCATGGAGTCCTCTCATCAGCATCACAGAAGAAGGAACGATTAAAAGCTTGTGGATTTTAACCCTCTGCATTATCCTCTTCTTTTGAGATAAGACAACAGAGGTAAGGGAGGTTTTTCCCTTGGCTCCAGCAGAGCATGACTGACTCCCCAGGGCCAGAGAAGATATAGGCAGACAAAAGGGGGCCCAGCCAGGTGATTAGATCTCAGTGGAAGCTTTTATTTACCTGTAAGCAGCCCAAGAAGACAGGGATGTAAGTGGAAAAGCGGGTGAGAATTTTAAAAAAAAGATGAATAAGAGAGAAGGAATGCAAGATCACAAACATACCCAGTAGGCTTTCCCTGTCATCACTCAGGATAATCTGCAGTCCTAACTTCTCAAGTTCTTTAAACTAGACATCAAAGGTTCTTTTCATAATATCACTAAGGAGATATAAAATAGGTAACATAGGTGTACCAGTACGTAAACATGTACAGTACAAAGGAATAACGCAAGATGGATAGATCTACAATACAGGAATAAAATAATGCTGTTAAGATTAGACAAAAAAGGTAACACTTGTCTGCAGTTTTTGTGCTCACAATGTCAATAAAACACCTAAGAGATATAGGGTCGATACCCTGCTTTATTGTCCCCATTCTGCTTTTAGAAGAAAATGAAGATCACTGCTTCAAGAAGATAAATGGATACCACTAGGTGGATTGGCCCTTAGGGGTCGGATGAATTGTTAAATATTGGGGCATCCTGAAAATGAAGTTATTCTGTATTGTCAAAGTGAGATTTTCTGCACTGCTGATCTCTCCTTATGTGAGCAAAGCAGAACTTTAAAATAATAAAAAGTCTATATGGAAAAAATATTGGTCAGGATTATTGAGTCCTATTCATATGATGAACCCCCATTAAATTGAGATTCTATCTTTTTCATTATTTTTTAATGAAACAAATAGTTAGAAAAATGAAGAAACTGACATCTATGTATATTTTTATTAAAATGGCAATTTCTGTACACAGGTAGTCCTCGGCTTACAACCATTCATTTAGTGACCATTTGAAGTGAACAGCACTTCAATTGGAAGTGCAGCATCTCCAAGGTCACCTGATCAAAATTTGGTTGCTTGGCAACTGGCATGAATTTGTGACAGTTGCACTATCCCAGGTCATGTGATCACTATTCATGAGCTTCCCAGGGAGCTTCCAAAAAGCAAAGTCAATAGGAGGAAGCCAGATTCGCTTAATGACCACATGATTCATTTACAACAGTTCATATAGTGACCGTTTGAAGTTACAACAGTACTGAAAAAAAATGACTTACGACTATTTTTCACACTTATGACCATGGTCAGGTGATTTACCTTCGGATGCTTGACAACCGACTCACATTTATGACCGTTGCTGTGTCCCAGGGTCACGTGATCATCTTTTGCAACCTTCTGACAAGCAGAGTCAATGGGGGAAACCAGATTCACTTAATAATTGTGTTACTAATTTAACAACTGCAGTGATTCACTTAACAAATGAGGCCAGAAAAGTTGTAACATTTGTCATCCAACAAATTTCTCACTTAACAACATGCATTTGGGGCTCAATAGCGATCATAAATTGAGGACTACCTGTAGTATTGTATAAAATTATATGGGGTCACATTTGGCAGGAGGCTCTCATACCAATCAAGAAGAATGGCCAATAATAGAAATATCATTGGTAAAGTGATGGGGAGGGGGAGTGGGGGGAGGGTAATTGGGCTATTACCAATTAAACATTTGATTCTTTCTCCAACATTTGATTCTTTCTCCATCCCTGCCAGAACTGAAGAACTGTACAATCACTTTTTCCTTTTCTGTCTTCTCTCTTTCTCTCAGGATTTTTATGATTTAAGCAAATTGGACACGTCTACAGATATGAGAAATTGAGAAATAAAGAATAGAAACCAATTGAAGCTGATCAAATCTGCTTCTGGGGTTGATTTCAAGCCAAACTATGGAAGGGGAGGAGAAACTGTATTTTCTCCTTCCCTTAAAACTTTGCTTCTTTTCATTTCTAAATAACCAATTCTCCCCTCTGAGAATACAGTCTTGCAAGCGATTCCTACGAGGCAAGTAAGGAAGGTATCCAGCACAATGTATTCCTCTGCTATCAGACTTTCTATTCTGTTTGTTGAGCATTTGTAGCCCTGGAACCCATAATCAAAAATTACTCAGAAATAAGAACTGTCCTATAACACAAACTGAAGGGCTTATTTGTGAATAGATCTGATTATGGTGAGCCATACCACCCTATCATTTTGTGTCAACACACTTGCTGGAACTATGTTCTTTGAAGCATTGGTCCCAGCCATTCAGAAAACATTAGCATCTTTTAATTATGGGCTAGTGCCCCCAGCACAAAATTCCGTCAAGGCCCCTAAATAAGAAAACTTCACAGAACAAAAAAGCACATTAGCTGCTTGCAGGAAAAAACAGCTGGCATGAGCCGTCCCAAAGATTTTCACACACACACAATCAGATAAACTATATCCTATTGGATCCTTTGCCTGCACTTAAGATCGTCTAGTATGCCACAACTATTTAAATCCACACTTATAACAATATTTTTATGCTTTGATTCGTGACCTATTTTTCTTCATAAGCTCATTTACATCCTGCCCCCCTGCAAAATGTCCTCAGCAGGCCTTTATCCAATATGGGCCTGCCAGTTTCAGTGAGGCTGCTCCTTCACGTTCCTTCAGACAATAGAAGTGGAAGAGTTCCTCGCTTGTGTTATGAAAGATTGGCTAAGAAAGAAACAGAATATTGGCCTGCAAACACAGAAATGAAGTCCAGATGAGGACACAGATGGGAAATCACAAGGAGCTCCATGTTAGCGGCTTTGTGTTTTCTAAAGAAAGAGGATAAACTGTAACAATGAAATAAAATAATCAAGGATGTGGGACTTTACAAAGTACCAGAAATAATTCCGCAGACATAACAATTTCCCTGGTGGAGTTCAATTGCTATGTTGGGGGGAGGGGGGGGCGAGTTCCTAACTCTTTGCCATTTGGTGCAATAAACTGTAACATGGAAGGCATGAGGAGGAGCAATGGCATGTATCATGTTTGATTTGCATCTGGCCATTTTGTAAGTGGCGAAAAGGGCGCCCATCTTCCATCTCTGTCCCCTTCTCTGCACAAATTTCCCACAGGCTGGGAAAACCAAATGGAGAGCCACCCCCCTTCCATTGGGGAGGAGAAAAATCTCCCCCCACCCCCGAATCCAGTCAGTCTGGGACAGACTGCTGATTTCTTTGAGCCTGGCACACGCTCTTGTTTTCCTGACCTCCCCTTTCTCATTAGACAGCTCCCAGCTTGCTGCCCAGAGCCACACACTATGAAATGATCACTCCATAGCCAAAGGACGAATGCCAAGGCCACCCAACGTTCCTCCTATGGCTGCTGGAAGAAGGCAGGCCGTCAGGCTTCTGAAGCATCATTAAATGAGATCAAGAGCATGTTCTGCAACAGGTGGAAGCAAAGGGCAGGAAATAAATTCCCCAGCAGGACGGGGGCTCTCCCGCCTCCTTGGATAAAGGGAAAGAGCCGGCCGAGCCATAAATTCCCTTGCACTGACAGTGATCTGATGCTCCAACAGAAGGAACAAACCCAGGCACGTTCCCAGGGGGCAGGAGGCCACCGCACCTTCACTGAAACAGGACAGGCAGCATGAAATATGGCTGGCAGCCCTACAGGACTCTTCTCTCCCGCTGGCCCTTGGTAGCAAATGCTAAGAAGCAGCTACTTTTTTGTGGTTGGGTTATCAGACATGGTAGGATGTTTGATATTTCAGTAGCCAACAGAAGGCGTGAGGTGTGTCCGAACCTTGAAGAGTTGTTGAATTATTTTTATTTTTTGCAAGGTGGCCAAATTTCACCCCTCATGTCAGACTGCATGAGACAGCCATCTTTCTGAAATCCTCCCTGTGGAGATTGACAAATTACCTCACTTCAGGCAGTTAATTAGAGCATCCATCAGACAAAAAAAGTTTAGCATAGCTTTTCAACTGCGGCTTTTGTTTCATAGGCTTGTTTGATTTTTTTTAAAAACTAGGAATGTGTACATCCATAAACATTATCCTCTTCTACATCCACATCCAAGTCAGGAGTTTTTTTCACCTCATATTGTACAGTTTGAGAACTCATTTGAAAGATAAGGAATCCAGATTCATTTTAAATGTACAGGTGGACTTGTACATGTGGACATGTGTGCTATGGGAATTAACAGATATTTCAGTAGTTTATTTCCATTCACCACACATGCCTCAGCTTTTTCCAAGTGTGTATTATTGCATATTGACCCAGCTTGATTAGTGGTTAAGGGACCAGGCTAGAAACTGGGAGTTCTAGCCTTGCCTTAGACACAAAGCCAGTTGGGTGACTTTGGGTCAGTCACTCTTCTCAACACTGGGAAACAGGCAAGTGGCAAACCATTTCTAAAATCTTGCCAAAAAAACTGAAGAACTTGTCCAGGAAATTGTCAGGATACATGACTGACTCAATGACTCATAAACACACACACACATACACACAACATCAGATATTAAAAACCCAAAACATAACCATTCTACAGTATAAGTTGCAGTATATAGATGGAACATGAACTGAAAAATATCAGCTGGATCATCCGCTTTGAGATTGAGAGATTTAAAAATATAAGAAATTGCTATACGAAAATCTGATTTATTTATCTTCATAGATTTTGTTCTTATTATACCATAGTCTGATGCTGTTTTGTTGAAGATATCAGAAGACAACCATTAACTGATATGCCATGCAATATGTGTGCTATGACATTGTACAGCAAGGGCTGGATTTTATTATTTATCTACAATTTCCCAGTGCAAAATTGATTCCAAATAAGCTGCCTAGATTTTTGTAGGAAGCCAGCAAGGGAGCAGGACCACAAAGAAACATCTCATTATTTTGTTCTGCAGATATGAGACTCAGGTATACAGTCATTAAGCATAGCAGTTTCATTCAGTACTATGTAGATTGAGAATACATGTTAAGTTACTATGCCTTGGGCTGAAAGACATTAAAAAAGGATTCTGTACCACTGCATTTTTTTTTCAAACCGCAAATGTTTTTCTGCACAATGTACTCATTCAGTCCAAGTCAGAGGGAAACAAACAAAAAAAAATCTCTTTACCCCAAAATAGCTTTCGCTGGATAGAAGCTACAGTTGAGTCACTCCTTCTGGGATTCATTAAAACATGCAAACTCCCTTACTCTGCACAGAGTTACCCTCTGTGTTTCCTTGCAAACCAGGTTTGGATTTTTAAACCATCTTATTTGACGGACTGTTTGCCGAGGGAGAGTCTCTGATAGGTAAACTAATGATATACTCATACAGGTCTAGAGGATCTGGACACAAGTTTAACAAGATTTACTAGTACAAAAATCCCCAAAAGTAGGCATTCTCGTCTGATGATTTATTTAAAGCATTGGTAAATGAACTTTTCACATAGGGGAGGTACACAATAATAAACACGGGCATCCAATTAAAACTAATGTCAACACATGTAAAGCGCATTAAAATAGTTTAAAAATAGCAAGAAGGCAGCTGTAGTCTATAGTGGTAAAACCTGAAAAAGGAGTTAGGGCAGAAATAAAAGCACAGTTGTATATATTATTACCTTTGCACATGGACATCCCTGGCTGAAATCACTGGAAATTAATTAAAGCCTTCTTTTACACATTACCTTTTGAACCCCTAAATCACAGGCTCTCAGCATTTCCAGATAGGGTTGGGAAAAATACCTGTTTTGAAATCCTGGACAACAGTCATTGGTCAGAACTCTCCATACCAAGGTAGATGGGCAAAGATCTGGATTGGACAGCATCTTATTTACATGCTGCCAGGTTGCAACAACAACAACTGGTAAATTTTCTTTAATCTGGTGCCCTCCAGATGTCTGGAACCACAAGAAATGGCAGTGCTATTTGGGAAGGATGAAAACTGTAATTCACCACATCTGACGAATACTGGGTGGTGGAAGGCCATGGTAAAATCAACTTTCATGCTCATGGATGACATTTCTAACGGATATGTTAGTTCTATTTCTGTTTAAACATCACAACAATGCACTCCTTTTTTTTTAATTTACTTCTGATCTTAATACATTTGGTCTGTACATCAATCTACCTCAGTCCCTCTGCTAAAATGCCTACCAGCTTCATAATATTTTTACCCGCTAGCCTGTAAACATGCATGCTGCAGCAATTTAAATTGCCACAAATAATCTACCAAACCCAGTACTGTGGGTGCTATCTTCCCCTGTCAAACAGTGCTCTCAATACTAAGAGGCAATTGGTTTGTTTATTGGGGGGGAGGAGAGGGATTATCTAACTTCCTCTGGTATAGATACTCATAGCATCCTCTTATCTTCTGTTTTGAGGAGGGGCTGGCAAGGGTAGTTACATATTGAACAACAAACTTAATGCACAGCTCAATAACTATAAATCAAAAGCACTGTAATGGGCATTATTGTATAACTTCACTTTGGGCTTTTAAATAGCACAATTTCGTTGTCTTTGTAATTATCAACTTTTTTTAAAAAAATGCTTTTAACATATTATGTAAGCACATCATTGTTATACTGCTGTGATACTTGAACCTCATTGTTCAAAACTAAATAAGGAAAAAGAAAACCTTTTCTGCTGATCGTTAGTTTTAACATTCCAAATCTGTATTTTGTTTTTTGACATTTCATGGGTAGTAATAGCCAATCATGTTTAAGTTGACAAACAGCTAGTTAAACACATGTGGTTTTAAAAGATTTTTTTTTCCCAAACGACTGCTTAGCAGATTGTTGCTCTTCTCACCCCCAGTGCAAAGTTTTCACCTTGGTCTGTATGGAACACAACAGAATGAAAATAAAGAAGGGATGAAATTTCCAGGACAAAATAGAAAATCAATGGCAATTCCACTTGTAGTTGATGGGTAGTAAAAAAAAATAAATAATAATACTGTAGATGGCATCCCATTGGAAACAGACTGAAACTGGGGTTGCTAAAATTGCTCCCAGTTGAAAAGTTTGCAGCATTACCAATCAAAAGACCATGTTCTTGTCATGTTCTTAACAGAGTTTGGCTGTTTGGGTCAAGAAGTGGTAGAAAGATATCAGGAGAGTTATATATATGAAACATTGTGTGAATTTCTGGTAAAGGTCCATGAATTTCATGGACCCTGAATTTGGGAAACTGGTTTCTAAATACTTCGTGTTATCCATTGAAAATGGCAAGCCAGGTGCCAAGATAATGTATTATAGTAAAAGACTGCTAGAAAGAACAGAAAAGGTATCATGAGATTCTTCTAGAATCCATGAAAAAAAAAAATTCATTTTCATTGTCCATTCCAGACAGGATTCATACATGACTGGTTCCACAAATCACACTAAGCCATGTATTAATGATTGTTTATTGTATAATTTACACTACATGCAATGTCATAATTCATGGTTTACAAGCTGTAATGATGGTTGTAGTTACTTTTGCTGCTGCTATTGCAACAATTATGAAGATAATGTCAATTCACATTCCACTTTTCTGCCTCATAAGTAAACTCTACTGGCTTGGTTCATATAACACATTAATTGAAAACAAAAAAAAAGTGGTTTCATGTGAAGTCTGAACACAGTCAACTCTGTTCCCTAGCAAAATGATATTCAACAGGTCATGTCACTGGCACTTAGCTAGTATGACTGATGAGCAGGGATAACTGGATTTGAAGTGCAAAACATTTGGAAAAGAATTGGAAAAGGTGCTTTAATACCTGTTGAGGCCAGGGATCTTACTAATATCAAATAATCTGTCTTTCAGTTCAGGAACTGATTCTGTCGTCTTAAACCTATCTGAACAAAATGGCAGAGAAATTCAGAAAACAGGTGAATTCCAGACAGATAGGTGCTTGGCAGAAAGTCTAAATAAAAGCACATAATCATTTGAGAAAGGATTCAGCCAAAAATGTACGTTACATCTAAGCATTAATCACAATTCTTTTGTTGAGCTGGTTACTCGTATCCCTCATTGTCTATGGTTTATATGTCGTGTGTGTGTGTGTGTGTGTGTGATTTTTGATTTTTTTATGCTTATCGTTCTATCTGCTTGCTCGTTGCCCATTTGGTGAGATGGGCAACTATGCAAAATTTTAAAATAAATACACTCATCCAAGCTGGAAACCACACAGCCCACAAAATTAGCTTTTCTATAGCTACCACAGAAAAGGATAGCAGTTAGGACAAAGGCTCAACAATTTTGACTCACTTTCAAGCCTCTTCTTGAACTTCTCTCTCCAAGGATTATAAAAACTGTCTTAGACTACAGCGTTATATTCTCATTCAAGGCTTTGAACAACTGCAGACTCCAAAATCAATGAACACTCTATACTCCTGTATGCTGGCAATAGGCTTTGGGGCCCATAAGTAAAGGAAGAAAGAGAAATACATATTGAAAATCCACACAGAAAAATCAGCGAAAAAATCCTCCCACCACTACATTGGTAAGCAGTTAGGCTGACTATCTCAGTAAGGTTCAGTAGTAAGAGTTACAGAGCAAAGAGTTTTAATTAATTCTCATAGCAAGGCAGGCACAGGGCGAGTCTTCATCTAGAGAATCTGTATTATTAAAAAAAAATTCCCTGCCAGTATCTTATTGTTCTCCCCCCATACCCCATGGTATATTTAACCCCCTTAATTTCAAAGTCCTGAACCGCTAGATTGCACCATGAATTCCTTTCCCTCCACCCTCATTCATGCTCGACCAGAATTCCTCATCTATAACACTGTCACTCAAACTCCCAATTCCAGCCCACCCAGCTGAATGGGGAAGAGAGAAGGCCTTGTTTATCATAAGTATCAGAAACCACACTCAAGCTTACATGAGCCTCCCTCAAGCTGTTGTCAGGCCAAGCTCTTATCAGGCCTGTTATTTCCTGGACAGCACCACATTTTAGCCCAAACTTAATCCTTTCCAAATAGCTTCTGTACACACCATCAGCAGCCTCGAGGAACCAGGCAGGAACAGCAAAGAAAAGAAGAGAACTCTATGCTCGGTTTATCTATCTCTCTATGTTTATAAACTATTCAGCATCCCCCATGGGACGTAGGGATCAACAAATGCCTTAATGGACTAGGAAGGAAATATGTCTGGAGATAGACACTGACCAGTTGGGTTCAGAGAATGTGGGCCCCTGGAAGATTTGGCATTTCCAGAGGCAGTATCATTTCAGAAAAAGCTGCAACCATTTCAGTTGTAACTTCGAGCTCTCCAACCACGATTAGTCCCATCTTCAAGGGTAATGTGAAGAGACTCTACTTCAAATCAACAGAATGATACACTGAGCCCTCAAACTCAATGCTGAAACTCTCTGGTTTGAGTGTAATTTTGCTATGCTAGTTAGAATTTCCCCAGGCTTTCTATTTAGGTGTTTTGATATGACCAAATTTTGGTTTGATCTTGAATGGTCTGGATAGCTGATTGTAGGCTGTAGTATTCAACCAATTTAGACATATTTTGTTTTGGTCTCCCACCACTGATCTCTAATTGTTTTCTCTGTTCATAGTTTTTGAATATCTGTTTTAATATTACTATAATTGTGTGGATGTCATTAATTTGATATGTCTGTAAAAACAATTTTACAGATAGGTAGCAGGACAATATTGGCAATAAACTGTAGTTTGGGATTTATTTTTAAAGGCACAGCCTTGCTTGGTATGGTGTTTTATCCCTCCTATCCTATAACAACCAATTAGAGAGGAACAAAACAGTATGAAAGCCAATCACACATAGCTATTTGTTGTCCTCAAAATATAAGTATCCCTCAGGAGGAGGAGGAGGAGGAGATGTTCAGCAATTCCCAAAACAATCAAGGATGAGAAACTCTCTGGATTGTTCCACTTATGGAGGCCAAATTTTCCCATATCTACACAGAATACATTCCAAGATAAATTATAGAATACATTATCTGAAGTGCACAGCTCCACACGTTAAAAAAAAGATACGATTCCCATTTCTCCATTCAATTCCCCAACTCTTTACAGAGAAATATAATAATTGCAGGAAGGTTTGCAAACCCATTTTTAAAAAATGCAAAGAATTAAGTCAGAGGTTCTCAAATAGTGGGATTGGATGGCCTGGGGATCATAAGCACCTTAGTGATTTGTTTAAGAAACCTGATCAGCCTTGCCTACACAGCGGAAACCTGCTCTCACCTTTGCTCCTTATTTTGCCTGCACAAATCTTGCTGTGAGGCAAGTCTGAGATGTATGATCACAGATTCAAATTTAATTTTTAAAAGTAAATGGTGAAATAATTAATTCTGTTCATAGGGGAAGTGTCACATAAATTCATGCATCATGGTATCACAAAGTTTGTGAATCGCAGATTAAAGAGTTTACCTTCCCAAGTGAACTCTGGTGTCCGGGCAGTATGTCCATGCGGGTGTTTTTTTCCCCCCAAACAACAATAGAGAAGCATTTTACCATCATCTCATTCCAGAATTTTTTTTTTTAAAAAAAACCCATAGTTGCCTAAGTGTTTTTGGTGGTCTCCCAAGTTAGCATTTTAAGAAAGTCAAGTCAGCTCGGTGCTGCCACATAACTGGCAAAAAAGATCTGGACCATTTTTTCAATCATTTTAGTCAGAATAGGTAAATCGTAGCACACTTCTAAAGGCCTTGTAAAATAGATCTAAAGATAAAGCTTTATCTGCTGGATAACTAGATGTTTGATGAGATGGACTTACACCATCAATGAACAACCTGTATACTTTGGCTTAGCAGTTAAGATGCTGGCCTTATCAACCAGAAGGTTGGCAGTTTGAGACCTAAGTATTGTGGGATGGGGTGAGCTCCCGTTACCTGCCCCAGCTCCTGCCCACCTAGCAGTTTAAAAGCATGCAAATGTGAGTAGATAAATAGGTACCACTTCGATGGGAAGATAACAGCACTTGGAGCACCTCGGTGTATAGTCATGCTGGCCACATGATGACAGGAAAGTCTTCAGTGCTGGCTCCCTCAGCTAAGAAACAGAGATGAGCCCCACAGTCTAGAGCTGAACCTTCCCAATGACCTTTAATTTCCTTCAGTACATTATGGCTTTAAAATGTTCTATTTTTTCAATTTTCAATTTGTTTTTCTCATTTATGAAAACTAGATTGCTGAGGATTGAAACAATTGCTAAAACACTTTCTTAATTAAAAAAACAAGAAATTTATTCTTATTTTCAAAATTTCTCTCAGTACGGAGTATAAAATATACAAACAACTCTGGGATGCTGCAACAAGGCACTCTGGTATGATAACAAAAGAAATCATGATTCTCCATTTTCCTTGCTCCTTCAAAGGGATCTCATATAATCTTTACTATCATATTTGTAGATATGTGTGTGTCCTCAGTTCTGCTATAATATTCCTGCTTATGAAATCTTGAAGGTTTTACTTTTAAACTGACAGGTTTCATTTTCAACATGTGTTTCAGTTTACTATATGATATGTAGTTATGAGTTTATACCATATTATAGGGAAGACATCATTAGATATGATTTTAAAATCCTCCAAGCTATTGTTCAAAAAATATCTTCGCATACATAGCCATTGTTAAAAATGAAACTGGTGCTGCTTTCAGAGTGTTGCATATTTATGTAAGGCCTATATATTGAGAAGAATAGCAACAAATCCACCCACATGTTTGATTCAGATTAAGAAATGGTTACTCAGTCTCATCTCTTACTAGGCTTTAGTCTGCAGGGCAGAGCACAGGCAAAGGATGGGGAGGGTGATTAGTGGGATTAGATACACAAGGAATTTGTTCCCGGTGCAGAAGCTCTCAGTGTACATGCAAAAGAACAAAGTAATCATAACAACAAAGGATAATAATTGCAATAATAATAATACCAATGGAGAAGGCAGTGGAACAGATGAGAATGATAAAAGTAGGTAATATAAAACAGAAGACAGAACTGTGGAAATTAAGCGTTCAGCAGAGTGATGGCACCAGGAAAAGAAAAGAACTGTATTTGTGTCTAGTTGTTTTGGCATGCAGTTTATTTCAACTACTAATTATTACTAATAAGCACTAATCTGGGTAGGATCCCTCTCAAAAGATATTTGTACTGGCACTTCTATTCTTTAATGGATGCTGAACATGCTTTCAGAGAGATAAAGTAATTTACTCCTCTTCTGGATTAAAACATGCCAAAGATTAAGACTAGCCAGTACCAAAGCAGTACCCTCTATTCACAGAGTATCTCTGCAGTCCTGAATATACAGCTTGGGTTAGTTATCTGGTGCCACTATCTTATCTTGCCACTGATCCACCAATAAGGAGACAGGAAATTGAAAAAAGTCAGACTACTCAATAGTCTTCACAGGCATGAATGGTAGTTGCTCAGAACTTTTAGCTCCCAGACTGTGTCCAGCATCAACCCAGGCAGGGGCCATCTGCTCTCTCCAACTCAGGGTCCCTGCTTCTGCTCCTCCACAAATGCCAGCTAGCTCAGTTTGAGAAGGAGGGGTTGTTGGAAGGCTTTAAAAGACTAAATTACTGAAATTGAGGAAATTCCTACCCTCTTCTCAGTGGAGCTTCAAACAAGCCATTTATAACCAGCCGTAAAATGTTTGCAGCTGGGGTGCTATATAAGCCATTTGTCTTAGCAATGGCATTCCTGATGCTACAGAGTATGTCCCACACTTAGAAATATATGTTCCCTTAGAAATGCCCACACCCGGGCAAAGGACTGGCTCTCTTGTTAGGTAAAGGAAGAAAACAAGAAGGAAGACTTCCTGAATTGGATGCCTTCAAAGCAACTCAGCGCCTGCAGAAGTGATATAGGGGCTCAATCACAAGGGTTGATTCTAGTAAAGATTCCCTCAGGCAGACAACATGGGCAATCCTTGTAAAACCTTTGTAGTTCTATCAAAATGAATATGAATTCATTTGCTGTGGCTTTCTTCAGAAACATTTTTTTTCCATTCTAGACTACAGCCCACAGATTTCCTGGTGGTCTCCCATCCAAGTATTATCTAGATCCAACTCTGCTTAGTTTTTTCAGGATCAGCCAGGGTTGTCTGGGACTCTCATCTCCTGAGGCCTTATGTTAGTTTCCCTCAGGTCAAGCTAACCCCTGGTGATGTTTTGGAACATCTATATGGTTTTCTTAGTGAGAATATGGAAATGTTTTGTCATTGTTATCTTACAGGATTTTTTGATGTAAATTTCCTTAATTGACAGCTCTGGGATTTCTGGATGGCCCATCTAATTCTATACAAAATCACACTCATGGTACATACATACTATCCTCACAGATTAACCACCATCCTCCCAGTTCCTCTGAAGCCATTTATTTGACCTGATTTTCTGCAATCAAGTTCTAATGTTTCAAGCAAAAGGATCCTATAAAGTTCAGTGAAGTTACTAGCCCTCCTTGTGTATTTGATTTTATTGAGTTGCTTCTATTTAGTTGATTTTATTCATACTTAAATTGCAGCACATCATCAACTCAGAAGGGACATATATAATCTACATTCTTCAATATATAATAGATGCTCTGCCCAAGAGCATATGCCTATTTGAAAGCATGTATACTGCCTGTATGATAAGTTCATTTGTGATTGCTGACATTCATTAAAGCAGCTACAACTTTCTCCTGATTGCTCCCTAAATTCCCACTTCATTGCAAAGCAAAATTCCAAAATTTTGTAAACCTGATCAATAAAAATAAATAAAAGGCAGACGGAAACATCGTACTAGAAATGTGTTCCCGAAAACATAAGACCTGAGGCAGAGGTGCACAGCTTTCAGTCTGCAGCAAAGCCTAAGAAAAAAATGTCCAGGTCATAATGCTGGTTAGCAAAGAGAATGTGGTGACATCACAGTGCTCTGATGCATATGTACTTGTAGCTGCTATGGGAGTCATCATCAGAGGCAGTATTGTGTCATATAGTTCCAGCTGACCTGAAATCATTAGGAAACCTTTTTTTCTACATTGTATTTGCATCACCATGTTACCGCTATTGTTAGTTCTTCTGATCATGTGCACTCTTTCACTCTAAAGAGGAATTATGAGTCCTTCAGGAAAGAAACCCACTCAGTTTTATGTTCTGAAAAGTGGTATGAAGGCGGGTGCCAAATCCATAAATCAGCTTTCTTCAACCTATTGTCCTCTTGATGTTTTGGGACAAAGCAGACAAACCAAAGCAGACAAACCCTAAAGGCTTAGGGGAGTTGTAGTCTTAGTTTACCTGGAGGACAACAGCTCAAAGAGATGGTATCTGAATACCATATAGTTCATACAGGCCACCAGAAGGAAAGCATTATAATTTATAAGGAGGCACCCCAATTAAAGTTTACCCCAAAACTATGGCCAGGAAATTTAAAGCTATAAAAATATACACCTACCCTGCTCATGCCCAGAGTCACTCCCTACTACTTAAGTCTGGTTAGTTGGAAAAGGAAGAGGAAAAGGAGAATTATTATTAGTATGTGTTCTCAAATGATCTCAGACAGGCCTTTCTCCCACTCAAACCTTTCTACACTAACGAAATTGCGGTTCCCCTGCCATGTCAATAACAGCAACAGTTGTAACAGAGTTGGAAGGGACCTTCGAGGTCATCTAGCCCAACCCCCTGCTCTCGCAGGAGACCTATACTATTTCTGACAGACTGTTTATCCAATCTCTCCTGAGACGCCTCCAGTGTTGGGAGAGCCACGGTTTCCGAAGGCAATTTTGTCCCACTACTATTTCCCCTCTCTTCTTACGGGGAAGCGTCTTCTTGCTCCTCCAATGATCGGGGCTAAAGCCGAGATTCTCCCAAGGAGCGTTTTGATTTTTTCAGCGAAAGAGTTAAAACGCCACATTTCCCAGCCAGCGCTCGGGCAGCCCGGACGGGGTGGGGCCGCTCCAAATGAAACCGCTTTGAAAGCGAGCTAAGAGGGAGCGGGCGCGAACTCCCATCGGGCGCGGGGGAGGGAGGGAAAGAAGGAACTCAACACTCAAAAACTCTATCCCCAGGTATTCCCCTGCGACGCGGCTGCGAGCCTGCACCCGCTGGGCGTGTGTGTGTATAAATATACATCTAAGACTTTTGCTTTTCCAAGTTGTAAACACCCGCGATGGGTGCCAAGAAAAAAGGCACAGAGAGAGAAAGAGAGAGAGAGAAGAGAGCGGGTAAGGAGGGAAACGATTTGGCAGCTGCTCAAAGAGGGAAAAAAAGGGAGCGCAGGAGGATCCGCTGGGGACACCCTTGGGTGTTTGACAGATCTCTCCGACACTGCCGCCTCCACTTCCAGATTCTCTGGAGCGTCTGAAAATAAAGGCATCGCTTCGTCTAATCTGCCTCCCCCTGCCCCCACGCCACACCACACTGGCTGGTCTGCCCCGCTTTGGGATCTGGTTGCATCTGATGGTGGAATGGAAGGCGAATTTCAAGATCGCACATTGGCGCGCGCATTGTATCACAACTCCCCCAACCCAAAAAAAAAGGGAGGGGGAGAGGGAACGAAAGTTAAAATCAGTCCACAGCTGTCTGGCTTTTAAAGGATGAACATCACCTCCTGTTCCTCTCCAACTTTCAAATTAAACATAGTCTCTCTCAGATATTCATTCCCCTATACTTTCTGGATCGTTCCTCTGTAGACAGGCGCGCATACTCGGGCCCTTTATTTTTTAAAAAAAGAGAGAATGAAAAGGAACTTCAAAGTTTCCTCCTCATCTGGTGTTCATAATGAGCTTCCAAGTCAAGACAAAGAGCCACAAACTGAAGGTATTCTCCAGTTCCCGAGAAAGTGAACTCTCTCCCGAGATCAGAAGCGAAGAAAGGCGGCGGCTACAAACGTTCCCGAGAGACAATCAGGCATGCCCTCCTCCCATCAAAAGACCGAGCGGGGGAGGGGGGGAGGGAGGCAGCGAGGGAATGGCTTGGTTCCTCGCATTATCCCTCTTTCCCGATGCCAGTGTCCCCTCTTTTGCAATTCTAGAGTTCCAAAGCAGGAAATCAAAAAGTTGGGAAATTAGGTTCGAATCCATCACGCAATTCCGCCTACGCAGCAAACAGCGCCCCCTAGCAGGATGCCCCTCAGATCCACTCGTGCTCAAGGCCCACGAGAGCTTTATTCTATGCCCTGCTCTACATTTACAACCCCACCCGCAGCGACACTCTTCGGAAAACGAACCCATTGCCTCGATTCATACCCTCCCCCCTCCCTCCACTCCACCCCATATACGACGACCAAGCATTAGTGCCGATCGGCGACAATCCACCTACATTGTAGGCTGGCCGGTTGGGGCCACCCGAAGGGATCCAAGCCCAAGGCAAACGGACTGATGCTCGATTTCCGCAGCATGCAAGCGCTCCGGTTAGTAACATCGTAGAGCTGTCGCGGCGTGACGGCGAATGCCTCCATGCAGTCGTACATCTTTCCCCTCCGGAATCCGCTTCCAGTGGAAATAGGCGAAGGAGAAGGAAGATACGGTGGCGAAAATATGGATGGTGGTGGGGATGAGGAGGAGGAGGAGGAGGAGGATGCTAATAGTGAGCTTGTGCTGGTGATCCAAGAAGAAAAGGAAATGTTCGCCTCCCTCCCGGAGAGGCAGCGGGAGGGGGGAAGAGGAGGAATAACTCGGGCTGCTATCAAACGAGCCCGCTCGCGCTCACACGCAACCTTCTCTGCCTCCCGTGTGTAATACACGTCCCGCGTGAAGTTGGGAGCTGAGAAGTCCAGCCTTTCCGATCGCTCCAGCTTGCTCGCTGAAGAAACTGTTACCTTGCCGCGAAAGCGGCTAAGGACTCCCCAATTGGTGGGCGTGGCTTGGGAGCGAAAGGGGCTGGACCCTGTGGGACGGATGCACAAAATCTGACTACACACAACAGTCACATACGGGGGCATAACACGCCGAGCAGGACCTAGGAAACGCGCCCAAACAGTGATTTGGCAAGCGCGCAACAAGGAACAATAGGCAAACGCGCGCGCGCACGTAGGCAGGGCTGTTGTTGGCGGCTGTGTGTGTGTGTGTTTGGTTGGGTTTATTTTGTTTTTCCTCCTTTCTGTTGCTGCTTCTCTTTCCCAAGCCGCACCCACGATGGCACTCGGAATGCAGCAAGCAGAAGAAGATTGCGAAGTTTAGCAAACGTACCAGAGCTGATACGCGTATTTACTCGGAAGAGAGTTCCGCGGAATTGAGGGCTGAGTAAACACGCGCGCATTCGGGAGGCAAGGCTGACAGATCGCCCACCGAGGGAACACATTTTATAATCCGAGAGGAGACGGTCCTATCATTAGTCTGAGTTCAGTAAACCTATAAAACAAACCGATTTGGGGATAAGGTAGAGAGCGGGGGATTAAGTGCGGCATGATACAGCCTGGCCTGACCTCCCGAATTAGCTCCCTATTTCCATTGTGCTGGAAGAGGTGCTGCCTGCCCCCATGATGAAGGTTGAGTAACTTTGAAAGTTGATCCCAAGGAAGTTGTCGCCTTGCTGCAAATAGCTGCTTTTTGTACGCCTGCCTCTGCCAGCAAAATGTATCGCCTGAAAAAGGGCTCACACTTCTGTATTCACAGCGGGAGAATGGCTGAATAGAAGAGACAAGCCTGCCCTGAAAGGTGAGAGGGAAAATAGGTACCTTTCCTTTATAATCCCCTAAAAAGCTTGGCAAAATTTATGAGCAGAGAATTAATACGGGAAACTCCACTAAGGTCCACATGGAATAAATGTAAGGAAACCCATCAGCAACCCATGGTGTTGGGTTGCTGATGGTGAATAGGTGGTACAGGTAGTCCTAAATGGTGAATAGGTGGTACAGGTAGTCCTCGGCTTACTATGGTTCATTTAGTAACCATTCGAAGTTACAATGGCACTGAGAAAAGTGACTTATGACCATTTTTCACACATGACCATTGCAGCATCCCCATGGTCACATGATCAAAATTTGACCTCTTGGCAACTGGTTCGTATTTATGACGGGTGCAGTGTCCCAGTTGCGACCTTCTGATGAGCAAAGCCAATGGGGAAGCCAGATTCACTTAACAACCATGCTACTAACTTAACTGCAGTGATTCACTTAACAACAGTGGCAAGAAAGGTCATAAAATGGGGGGGGGATTCACGACTATCTCACTTAGCAATGGAAATGTTGGGCTCCATTGTGGTTGTAAATCAAGGACTACCTGTAATAGTCCTGGAATATATTTGTAGGAAGGAGCGTTGGATCCCTGGAATCAACTTTTAAATAGGATTACTGCAAGTACAGTAAGAGAGCATTCAGCAGAGTACTTGAAATGATGTTTTATTCTGCCCATTGTGTCTTAATTATTATCATGGAGAACCCCAGCAGATAAATTACTCATAGCCAAATCACAACATAGAAAGCAGCTTCTTCTCTTCCCATGTCCACGTAGTTATGTGGAACAGGAATTTAGTTCTGAAATCCAACACTTAATTCCAAAATCAAGGGATGGGATTTTGGAAAGCTACCCAAATAATTAGTCTTTTGTGCATATATATATAAAAAATAAACCAACTCTGAATTCAAAACATATCTTGCTGCTTTTGTACGCATAATCAGAATAGTTAAAGAGATAAATAATTCCACATTGCAAATGCATGTTTTATGCACTTAAAAAAAAAACCTTAGTGAGTACAATATCTGGGCACAGCAGAGGAATCTGAATTTAATTAATAGAACTAAAACAGTGTGATATTGATTTATGTGACTGCATGTCACAGAACAGAGCAGATTTATTTTTTACCACATTCAGATGTACAGTCTCCCTCCCCCCCCCCCCCCCTTCCCAGCCAGTCTCTCAAATCGCTATAATAAATTTGTAGTGGAGCAGTATATATTCACAGAGTATAAACTGGCCATGTGGCAACTGAACTAACTGGAGTAATCACTTTTTCACATGCAAAATCCCTTCTGGATTTAATTTGTCCCTACAAATGGGACCAGAGCTTAATATGCAGAAATCAACAAATGAAATATTTCAAAATGAGTGACTCTAGCATCCACCTATTGATAGATAACACCTGCCTGTCACAGATAATACTGTTGCCCTCAATAAAGCCATTTAGTTCTTTGGGCGGATTCATGCATTACGAACAATGTGGTTATAGGGAAAGTGATGCAATGGATAAGATGATGGACTAGAACTGAGGAGGATCGGGTTCAACTCCATCCTCAACAGTGGGAAAGTCATCAAGTCAATCTGGCTGCTGGAGGAAAGATAGGGTAATGAGGTATAAAAAGTCTTTCAAAAGTCTTTGATAATGTCCCTCATCCAAGACTTCTCAGTAAGCCTAACAATCATGTAAAAAATGGGGTAGGGGGTATCCTCATGTGGATACGCTATTGGCTAAAGGATAGAAAACAAGGAGTAGGAGTAAATGGACCTTCCTCACGAAGGATGGAATTAATGGAGCCTTTCTAGCATTGGTGCTTCTCAAGACATTTATAGATGATCTGGAACTGGGTGAGATTAGTGGAATAGTCACATTGGCTGGTGACATCCAATTGTTCAGAGTGGCAAAAATAATCAGGGACTGCAAAAAGCCCATCAGAGAAATGGGCACCAAAATGTCAGATGTCATTTGACATGAGCATGTGTAACGTAGCAAACATCGATGCCAAAAATCCTTATATCAACTACTGGGATCAGAGTTAGCAGTGATCGATGAGGAAAGAGAGTTTGGAGGAATGGTAAACAGTTGACTGAAGGTGTGGACCCTGTATATGTCCAGTTCCACGGAAAAGACCAACAGCATATTAGGGACGATAAGACGTAGTATTGAAAAAGGGTTGCCAATGTTATAATGCTCTTATAAAAATCAACGGTGCATCTTGAATATTGTATGCACTTCTGTCACTGTACCTCAGAAGGGATATAACAGAGCTAGAAAATGTTTGGAGGAGGACAACTAAGATGATCAAGGGGCTGAAGCAACTTCGCTATGAGGAAATCTTGCCACGATTTAAGTTTTTAAAGCTTTGTAGTCTAGAAAGGGGGCAAACAAGAGGGGATATGTTAGAGGTATATAAAAACGTGTGGTGTTGATAAAGTGGAGAATAAGCTGTTTTCCTCTTCCCAAAATATAGTACTGGAGGTTACCCAGTGAAACCAACTGAAGGAAGAAACAAGACAGACAAAAGAAAATATTTTTGTAACCGAAGTTTGGAATTTGTTACCACAAGATGTGGTACTGTCTACCAGCTATGGCTGCCTTCAAAAAAGAATTGGACCAATTCATGGAAGTCATGGGAAGTGTAACAGCCTCAAAAGGCCATCTGTGGGAGATAGTGGGCTTCCTTGTACAGTTGCTTTGCCACTGTGAGGACAGAGCCCTAATCCAGCAGGGCACTACAAGCAAACAATAAATAAACAAATAAATGATTTAGTTAGCCATGACACAATTAGCTAGGTTCATAGAACATATTGACCCATAAACCATGAATTGCAAACTACAATAACTGGTTTACACAAGTCAAAACCAAATTCCCACATCATGGTTTACTGCACAATCTCTGTCTCTTTCTCCACATCATCTGTAAAAATGGTAATAAATATTGTTAAGCCAAATATTATTACATTTGGCATGCAGACTCTTGAAAGGCCTTTTCATCACGTAAAAGGAAGCAAATTAATTAAGTAAACTTGCTTTATGTTAGTCACATATATTAATCATTAATAATATGTCCAAGCTTTTTTCAGCCCTGAGTCTACAAATATGATCCTCAATGGACAAACATTTTGCTTTAACCCTTATTTTTTTCCTACAAATCTCATTCCAAATTTGATGCCAGTCTTTATCAAATAAGTGATGTGACAAATAAGAACCATGTGGAATAAGAATTTAGAAGGTTTATCTGAGAAGCTAAATGAGATGCATGAGCTCTCAATGGATTTGGGAACTTTCTTCAGCAATGATCTTGAACAAAACTCAGTTTCACTGTATCAAAATATAAGTTTGCAAATATAGAAATATGGAGCCCTAAGTTATTTGGCAGCCATGGTAGCCAGGTTATCTTCATTGAGAAGAGAGCAGGAAATACTCTGAGGTTATTGATTGGCTGATAAATAACCATGAGCACATACTTTCTTCCCTCCATTATAAAAACACTGTCTCATCCCTAGAATCTTATCATGAATGATCTGGACATACTTGAATACACTTCCCCAAAAGGGAGAGAGGAAAGCATAATGAAATTTACCCACAGTGGTCTTGTGGCCATTTTAACGGAAAAATTAGAAATTGTTTTAGAATGTGAAAGATTGCATTAAGATTCTTTAAATTTTGATGAGATGAATCCCACTGAAGGAATGAATGTGGAGTGGGGCAGGGTCAAATTGTCCATAAGGTCAACCTGAGCCAGCTGTCAATTATTTTACTTTAGATACATTCCATAAAGATCTAGCTCTCTGGAGAAGGCTCTGATGCTGAAAAAGATGGAAAGAAAGAGAAGAAGAAGGACGACCAGCAGCAAGTCCAAAATCAGTTGCAGTGTTGATGAATGCATCATTGGGAGACCTGAAGGATTATCCTGGGGACAGATCCTCCTGGAGAAAATCAGCCTATGTGGCTGGCACATAATCAGTCTATCAGTCAGTCATCACACCTCCCTCTCTGGAATGTATCAGTTGTGCAATGAAATAACCCAACTACTAAATCTGAGCAAAGCAAGGCAGCTCAATTCTCAACCTGGTGCAGTTTCAGGCACTTACATGTTCCCTGCTTTAAGACACATGTTTTGGCCACTTTAGTTAATCCCCATGGTCAATGTGGCACTTGCTCTCACAGCTCCCAATTGGTATGGCATTCCCAGACTATGTCCCACCATAGTCCCAAAGGTTCTTTTTCCAAAAGGCAACTGGACTTTCCTAGTTTTTTTTTTCTCTCTCTCTTTGAAAACGTTTCACTTCTCATCCAAGAACCTTCTACCAGAACCTAAGAAGCTTGTTGGATGAGAAGCAAAATGTTTTCAAAGAAAAAAAATCAAGAAAGTAAGACCACTTATCTTTTGGGGGAAAAAAAACCACCTTTGGGACAGCCATAACCTGGATAATTGAGAATATTCATATACCTGTCCCACAATACTCTCTGACCCCGACAGGTTCATTGGCTATCTGCTTTTCAGCAGGGTAAATCTCTGAGATTGTTCAGAAAAATGTGCCAATGTTTATTTCGCCTCTCAAATGGCTGAATAGCCACATCATGGTGGAGCCTGCCCCTTCCCAGAGGCTGAAATAAATTGGCTCATTTATGCGCATGCGCACGTACACACACACACACACACACGGGGCCGCTAAGATCTTTTCACCCTCCTCTCTCTGTCTTGTTTCCACTAAATGGGCCAATATATACACACTTGCTAGTTGTGCTGGAGAAGGCCTACATTTGTACCTCCCTCTGTCTTGGCTGAGTTAGGCCTCTTCCCTGCCTCCCCCAGCCCCTATGCCAAACTTAAATTCCTTTGTCCCTTGCAGAGTTTGGGCAAACCAACACCAGCTTTCCCCACTAACTAAAATGGGTTTACACCCCCCTTCTGCCTCCCAGGTAATCTGGACTCTCTCTGTGTTGGTTGGGCTAGGCTCTGTGCCAGTGGATAGCCAGACCAGGCCAGGCTGTTCCACCTCCCTCTCCGGCAGCCTCTCCCTTTCCTTCCAGCTCAAAGGCCGAACGAGCGAGCGAGAGCGGAGCGTCAGCCGAGCCAGCGGTATGAACTCCGCAAGAACCCCCTTTGGGTGCAGTAACCTCTACATGACCCAGCTCCATGGCAGCCCTTCCCTTCTCTTCTCTGCAGGCCCTTGCTTTTTTCCTTTGGCTCAGGTTTTCCACAGGCTCCTTCTGTCCTGCAGCCTTCAGAAACGGCTTCACAGTTCTCCCACTGATGCCTGTCTTCTGCCACCCGTCCCTTTGCCATCGCTTTGGCAACAAGTCCGTTTTGAGCCCTTGTTTTTTAAATGCAACTTAAAAGCTATCGATGTTGCGTTTAGCCTTTGCAGCAAAAGGCTTCAGATTTGCATGCAAAGTATTCACATACACAGTGAAGCCGTAACCTCAAGTGTTTTTCCTCTCCCTCAAGCTTTCATTCCACTCATGCTCTGTACACTGAGTGTAGTCCATGAGCATGGAGGGAGGGAGGGAAGTTAAAAGATCTACAAAGACTTAAAAACAGCATAAATCTAAAGGTTTCGGCATACTAGAGTCTCCTCAGGGTGCCGTCAGCCAGACAATGCCGGCTGGCGACCCCCAGGGGGAGGGCCTTCTCTGTGGCAGCCCCTACCCTCTGGAACGATCTTCCTCCAAAACTGAGAACAATTGCTGACCTCCGGACTTTTCGTCGGGCCCTGAAAACTCATCTCTTTCAGCTTGCTGGTCTAGCCTGACCCCGCTGAATTTTTAAGATCTGTATTATAGGGTTGGGTATTTTAAATATTTAATGGTTAATGGTTTTAATTTTTAGCCAAAGTTATATGCTTTTTAAAGAAATTGTTTAACTTTTGTGTACTATTTTTATTTGGCTGTTCACCGCCCTGAGTCCGCAAGGAGAAGGGCGGTATACAAATCTAAACAAACAAACTAACTAACAAATACTAAGTTATCAAGGCCAGGAAGAGAATCCTCTGGATTTGCCACAAAACAGGCTGAGATTCTTACTATCTATGAACAAGATTAATTGGTGGTCTTTTGACAGAGGCAGTGGGAAGGAACCCCTACCCCATGGGCTTTGCCCCGTGCAACTCCTATGTCTATCGTTTCCCAACTGTGAGGAATGCATCCCGCTGAATTACAATCCCCTTTCACATACAATCAAACCCTGCTCTGCACCCCATTTAGGCTTTCCCCCAAAACTAATACCGCATGCCAGCATTCACAATGGATAGTTTTAAATTGCAGATTCAATCATCTCCTCCTCCCAATATTTAAAAGGAGGGGGGGGGGGAGATTAAAAAAAAGAAAGTTCCCTCCATGCAAGAATCACTCCTGGACCCTTAATAACCAAGGAAGTGTAGATAGGAGGGAGACCTTAGTTTTAAAGGACATTAGTCGGTTCAGTTGACTTAGTAAATAGTAAATTCAGGGAACGTTTCCTGAGCACACAGGAGCATCCCCCCCACCCTCCCCCAAAAGATCTCCCGCCTGTACTGACACAAGACTCTGCCCTGCAGCTGCTCCCCCTTTCCCCTGCTTGTGGCTTTTCGTTGCTGAGTAGAGACTCAGACCCGGCGAGGGTTTCTTCCTTGCATCCTTCTGGCTGCACTGCAGAGATCAGAAAGGTTCCAATTAGCCTGACCCGCCTGCCACTAATTCAAACCAGAAGTTGCTTTGCACGGGCTCTGCTCTGTGGCTGAGCTGTGCTGGAGTCCCTGCATATAAAGGCATTCCCTCTCTTGCTCCCTCTCTCCCCTCTTCCCCATTGCCCCCATATTGAAACATATCTCCAGAGGGGGAGAAGGAGGGCAGGGGGAAAAGGATCTTTCACCAAAGTCTGGTTTGAAATGTCTTCTTTAACTTTGCAATGCCCTTGTTTTATTTTCTTAGTGGGGTCCCCCCCCCCCCCGCTTACCTGAAACTTTCAATTTTAAAAAAAACAACGACGAACCAAACTTCCCAGATTAGGGTTATCTTTTGGATCAGTCCCATATGTCATTTCCCCCTACATACTACAGCCCCTCAACAGCTACATAAATTAATGAAGGGAGTGGAATTATATATCCAACCCTCAACTGCAAATTAGATAAGAGTAGTATCTTTTCAAGTATAAGAAGCGTAACAAAGTCGTCTGATTGCATTAGAACCATTCACAGGCCAAAATTAAACATGCATTATTATTATCTGATAAAGAAAGGAAGGAGAATTATATCGAAAAAGGAGATACTAAATACAAGTCTTTCTGTTTTAGACAATCTTATTGTGAACTACAATTCTTCAGATGCCTGGAAATCTGTCTTGATGTGCATATGGACATGAAGACATGCCCATGAAAAACATTAACAACAAAATGGTCAGAGAAAAATAAATAAACGTAACTTAATTCCATTAGAAGACTGCAACTCATCTTGAAAGATTCAGAAATTGGATGAACCAGGAAGAAACATAATTATAAACCTGAAACAATCCAGAATCAAAAGGTCTAGGGCAAAAAAAAAAAAAAAAAGCCTTTAGAGCAAAAGATGTTAAGGTTTTTAGAAGACTGCCATTATTCCATACCTCAGGAGTGAAGATTCTATAAATGTTGCTGTAATATCATTTCAAAAAGCTCGAGACAGCTTGACTATGGGTGAAGAACCTTGGGAATTGTAGTTCAGCAACCCGAGATCCAGATTTTTTTTTCCCTTCAAAATGATAATTTGAGGGCATCAATCTTCCGGTTAATGAGTACTGAATACATTAGTGAAAGGATGAGCAGTCTACTTCATTAGATCCACAATCTGAACACATAAAGCTGATTTAGGATAAGGCAGTCCAACATTCTTCTAATTCAATGCAGCCTACTGTGACTAGTTATGGATATCCATATTCTTAGGCAGGAGTGCTTCTTGGCCTGGGTGACACCTTTTAATCCAGCCTCCCAATCCAACACCTTCCAGATGTGTTGGATTGCAATCCTTGTATGTCCAGCCAGAATTCTGGTGGTTATTTTCCAATAAATGTGGAGGGTGCTAGGTTGAGAAAGAGGGACACTTAGTAGAGATATATCAGACCAAACCAATGTCTAGATATATTTACAGCACATACAGGAGCATTATGCTGTAAATTGGCTCCTTGTAACTCTAATTATAATGGTGGGCATGCATACATTGAAATAAAAGAGAGACTAAACCAAGACACTAATGCAGAAATAAACAGTAATCCTTTCCCAAAACAATAAGAAAAACCAAAACCATCATTTTAAAGGTGGACCTCTGGAGAAATATTCACACAGCTTAGCCACCTAATACAATAAGGAGATCTTACAGTATGTATCAGGTCTTCTAGTTTTTGGGCAGTTGACTGGGTAGCTATGTTTGCACAAGTACAGTGCAATTTTTGGATACCATCATAAATACTCAACACCCCTCCCACCCAGCATGTGCAATAAATGCTTGAAGCCATGCTGTGTATGAACACAACTGAGTCAAGGTTGACTCAGCCTTCCATCCTTCCGAGGTAAGTAAAATGAGGACCCGGATTGTGGGGGCAATAAACTGACTTTGTATTAAAAAAAACACCACTTAGGCCAAAAGCCCTACTAAGCAGGTATATACAAAAGTATGAAGGCTATTGCTTAATGCATTGTAAGACGCCCTGAGTCTCCGGAGAAGGGCGGCATATAAATCGAACCAATAAATAAATAAATAAACTGAGTGACCCTGGACTGGAAGCCAGATACTTCTAATGTAACAGTTACATGTACAATGGTTGTATGAATGGGAAATCAATCAGTGTAGCTCAGTGGTGGGTTGCCCCCAATTCTATAGAATCAGTAATAAAACCGGTGGGACTCAGGAGGCTCCACCAACTGACCTGGACATCATCAGAAGCAATCTGTGCATGCACGAACTGGTAGTAAGATGCAAACTGGTAGTAAAGGTAAGTAGAACCCACCCTTGATGTAGCTTAGATATTACACTGTTCTGAGATAGTTGGCTGCCTGGCAATCTACTGCAGAGAGAGAGGGAGAGAGAAAGAGACAGGGAGGGAGGCAGGCAGGCAGGCTGAACCCTCTTCTGACTTTTGGGAATAGAGTGGAATTGGAGCAGGAATTCTTGCACTAAATACAAAGCATATCTGTGATTTGGCTGAGAATAAAGGAAAGTGGGGATGGAAAACATCTACTTTCTTTCATGAAGCCATGGAAATGGGAAAGAATAATGTGACTTTAAAAAAAAAACACATAATTTTTATAATTCCTGAACCAAAAATTTGGGAGACGGGCTGAGCAAAAGGGTATAAAAATATAAGAGCTTTTGTCTTCTATTGTAACCAGAGAAGAAGGATTTGCTGAGGCTAGGATTTCAAGTTAAATAGGAATTCTATTTAACACAATACTAGTGACAGCCTTGGATCTCTTGCAAGATAGAGTGGCTGCCTGGCTCCTTGCAATTGTCTGTCTTTGTTCTAGCTGGGCCCATGGTCTTCTCCAATCAGCAAGTCTGGAGGCTCTCACAACTTCTGCTGGGGCAAAGCCGTGGCCAGAAGACAATCAGCTCCAGCTAGTGTCCCAAATAGGACAATTTTGAAATGAGATATGCTAGCTTGCAGTCACATAATGCTTTCATCACTCAGGTTTTGACCACTACTGTAAGGTGCACTGCTTGGACTTGCCTTTAACTTGGTGCAGGATGCAATATAGGTAGTCCTTGACTTACGACCACAATTAAGCCCAACATTTCTGTTGTTGTTCTGTTGTTGTTAAGTGAGACATTTGTTAAGGGAGCTTTGCATTATTTTACAGCCTTTCTTGCCACAGTTGCTAAGTGAATCACTGCAGTGGATAAGTTAGTCACACAGTTATTAAGTGAATCTGGCTTCCCCATTGATTTTGTTTGTCAAAAGTTTGCAATGGGGGGGGTGTCACATGTCCTTGGGACACAGCAAGGGTCATAAGTATGAGTCAGTTGCCAAGCAGTTGAATTTTGAGATCATGGGGATGCCACAAAGGTTGTAAGTGTGAAAAACGGACATTGATCACTTTTTTTGGTGCCATTGTAACTTTGAGCCATCGCTAAGTGAACTGTTGTAAGTTGAGGACTATCTGTATTCAATATTTTGATTAGTAAAAACTAGTTCAGCAGGCCAACACTCCTCATCTGGTCACTGCACTGCTTTTCTATAACTTTCTGAGTACAATTCAAAGTGCTGGTTTTCCCCTATAAATCTCATCTTGGCGCAGGTCCTAGTTACTTAGGGAATGTCTGTTCCAGGTAGAATTTGCCTGTTCTGTATGTATGTATGACTTAGAAAGGTGTACTTTATGAAGGTAGAAGGGTACAGTAGAAGGAAACAAGCCCAAGTCTTGTAGAATAGAATGGGTTTTCTTTCATTAACCTTTAGGACCAAGCTTAAAATTATTTTCTTTTGCCAGACTTTTGAATCTTAATTTCTTGGGGTCCCTATATTCCTTTTTACCAGTTGTATGTATTACATTAGTTTTTACTAATGATTGTTTTACGGTTTTAGCGGTGTTTAATGATCGCAAGCCAGCCCAGTCTCACATTATTGAGTTGGCACAGAAATAGGATAAAATAAATAAGAAGTAAATATGGTTATATTTGCTTTCACAAATGAGTTATTTAGTCACTTCCAACTGTAGTTCCCTGAGTCTTTCTTAGCTTCCTTTTTTTATTCCTATTTATGCCTGCCATCTGTAGCAATGCTTTGAAGAACCAACTCTTTGACAATCCAGAAAAGCTTATCTTTGAATTGTTTCAAGACAACGCATCCAGTACTTCCAAATATATTTATCCACTTGATACAGTAACTATGTTTTTAAGGCATATTGCACGTAATGTGTGCTGTTAGTGGCTTATCAAGACATCCTAAACCCAGCCAGGGTGATCTGTAAACGTGCTTATATGTTAAAAATGAGGATTTATGAACCAAGTCATGTAATTTGTACACCACCTTTTATGGTTTGAGTAAACTCTAGTTTGTTGCTTTTTCAACACACCATCGTTAAGCAAATGGTTGATTAGCACAAGTGTGAGTTGGCCAGTATATAACGGTAACAGTGTTGGAAAATACCTTGGAGATCATCTAGTCCAATGCCCTGCTCACATAGGAAACCTATACTATTTCTGACAAATGGCTGCCAGTCTCTTCTTAAAAGCCTCCAGTAGTGGAGCATCCACAACCTGAAGGCATTTTTTTCCACTGGTTGATTGTTCTCAGGACCCCACACACTTAGTCAAAATCAGCAGAGGCAGTATTACTGCAAGGTCCCTCCATATTCAATATATAAATAAATACCCAGTTGAGAAATGCAGTCTCAAAAGTCCTGCAAAACTGACAGCTCGGTTTCTGGAATACAAAAACCAGCACTGTGCAATACAAAACTCCAAAAGCTATCAGTTTGTCCCACTTCAGACCGTTTCCACCTATTTGCAAAAATTCTCATTATGGTTACAGCATTGCACATGAGGAGGGCTGTCAAGAAACCGCAACAGAGTTCTGTGCAGCAGACGAAAGCATGGCTCTTCGCAAAAACAGCTGCTTTCCATGGAGTCAGTCTTTATCAGTTCAACAATTGTAGGAAACATTGGCAGACTTGGGATTACTAGCTTTTTCTAGAGGTCATTCTTCCTTCTTCAGCTGGTAGTTTTACTGTCTGAACGAGTAACTTTTACTATCTGCAGCAAATCGTTTCTTACATCCTATAATAATACCCTTTGCAGTTTGATGTGTTTAACAATCTACAAACATTAATACAATGGGGCAAAAGCATAATCAATGGAGTATTTACCTTGGGCTTGAAAATACAGTATATGTGTATTTCTTTTGAAGCTGGTATTTTGGTGCTGACCCACTTCATTTGACTACATGGAAGTAGATGCCTCTGCATCATGCCACAAAACGTTTGCTTTTTGGTAGCCCAGATCTGTGCACAATTACTGTAGGTGCTCCTAATGCCCTTGAAATCAGCAGACTAAGTATTCAGTGCACCTAACCTTAGATTCAGGTTGATACTCTACAGGTAGTCCTCTACTTACAACAGTTCATTTAGTGACAGTTCAAAGTTACAACAGCACTGAAAAAACTGACCTATGACCATTTTTCACACTTAAGTCTGTTGCAGCAAATTCAGACCCTTGGCAATGGACTCATGTTTATAACGATTGCAGTGTCCCAGGGTCATGAGATCACTTTTTGCAACCTTCTGACGAGCAAAATCAATGGGGAAGCCAGATTTCCTTAACAACTCTGCTATTAACTTATCAACTGCTGTGATTCACTTAACAATTGTGGCAAGAAAGTCCGTAAAATGGGGCAAAATCCACTAAACAACTGTCTCACTGAGCGACAGAAATGTTGGGCTCAAT
Organism: Masticophis lateralis; assembly: GCA_030761175.1. NCBI lineage: Eukaryota > Metazoa > Chordata > Lepidosauria > Squamata > Colubridae > Masticophis > Masticophis lateralis. The sequence continues at coordinate 149,550,686 of JAUDYJ010000002.1, forward strand.
TGTGGTCATAAATTGAGAATTACCTGTAAATCAATATGCCAATTTACTTGTTTTTCTTGCTGGGATCCAGCAAGAATTCAGGCTGTGGAGTACATTTCAAAGACTGCTTAGGAACCTAGATTCCAAGCAATTTTTAGTAATATTAAGTAGTATTGTAAACTTCGCATAAAGCATCTTTTCTGTAGCTTTATCTTATTTTAATCTTCCTGGTCCATTGCTTCTGTGTCTGTCCATTTGTATCCGATCCTCTCTGCACTTCTCATGAAGCAGAGTCATTCACACTTGAGCAATATCATTTAGCTAGTTAAATGACTCCACTTTCTTTAGTACCTCATTATGCCCTGCCGTTTCCTGAAGTGGGAAAGAGAAAGGGTTTGAATCTTGCAGCCCCACCTCTAAATCTGACATCGTTTTCTCGCTAAAAGATTGCGTGCACTTTGCTAAGGGAAGTCAGGAAGTTCCAGTGGTGGGAACTGGTCCTAGGCACAAACCTTCTTCAGTTCTCGTTAAAGAAGCTGATAACTGTTTCCTGTTGCAGCAATGTTCACAATTTCCTTTGCAGGTTCGGGTAATGGGGCACTGGGCTGTCACATCTGGGCACTGCACAGTACACGGTTTCATACTGCTGGTGGCAGCTGACGCACTTCTTGCTTTAAGGAACTATTAATGTTTTCCTTTTTCCTTACTGAAAGAAACTGCAGAGACCAAGATTTGCTGAGGGCAGCCAGCCTTCCTCAAAATATCTTACACCGGTAGACATACTCAAGCCATTGGCTTGTCCCAATATTTCTCTCAAAAGTTAATATCTTATCAGTCTCCAGATCTTCCACATTCATTCCTTTGGTCTTTCCAAACAAGAACACAGTCCTTAGTAGCTTTTTCCTCTGAAGCTTTAACAACCACATTTCTTTCTCCCAAGCTTCCTAGATTCAGCGGTGGGATTCAACCAGTGTAACAACCAATTAGCTGGGCACGCACTTTGTGCGCGCATGCTCGGTTTGCTTGAATGCGCGCCACCTGCATGCTCCACGCGTATACGGTGCGTTTGAAAACAGCTCTAAAACATATCTTCTATTTCAGCCCCAGTGAGTAAAACAGCTGAGGCATGACCATCCGCTCTGCCGCGCCAATCAGCTGGGTTTCAAACAAAGGAAATAAAGATCAGTATAGCGTAGGGGCAGGCGGCCAGGCCCACCTGATCGTTGGAGCGAACTGGTTCGCTCTCAGCTGATCGTCAGAGCTACCAGTATGCCAAAACCGGTGCAAACTGGCAGAATCCCACCCCTGTCTAGGTCCCTGAAGAAAAGACAAACAGGCAGGGATCCCTGTCAAGAATCACACTTGAACAGACTAATACACGGCCCCATCCCACTCGGTCAGGCAACAAAGGTATGTTATGGACCCCCTTGGTTAAAGAATTTTGGCTGGAGGGGTGTAGGAAGAGAGTCTTTTCTGCCATTGCCCCCACCATATAGACCATTTTGTCCCCAGAGGTGAGCATGTCCCCAGCTCTTGTGGCCTTCCAGAAGAACATGAAGACCTGGCTCCACCAACTTTCATGGGTATTGAAAAATGGCATAAACCATGGCATTGGTTGGTGGCTTGAGGGTGCTCCCTGCCTTTTAACTTGCCGTTTTAACTCTGTTAATATTTTATTCTGTATTTTTTAATTCTGTTTTTATTTTTTTTTATTTTTATGACCCCGTAGTGCCTTAATTTGGGGTAGAGTCAGGGCAACTGGATGGAACTGAGTGTTTACCAGCTAAATGATCTTCCTGATGCCTACCTGTTCTTAATTATGTCTTTTCTGTATCATTTTATGGTTTGTATCAGTAAATACGTTTTCACCAATCACAATTATTTTAACAATCTCTGAAATACTATAGGAATCATAAACGTTTTGCTCAGCTCATCTCACAGGAGACTGTTGATGATACTTCATGAATGAAACCTGCCCTGAATTTATTGGGGGAAAGATGAAATGTAAAAGTGACAAACAGCTCATTGATCCTCTCTTTTTATAACAGCCATTCACTACTAAAAAAAAGTCTAGAGGTAGTCCTCAATTTACGATCACAATGGAGACTAGAATTTCTGTTGCTAAGTGAGACATTAGTTAAGTTCATTTAAACCTACTCTTTTATAATTCACTGTGACCACTATCTTCCATTTGTGAGGACTGAGGCAATTTTCCCCTTCCCTTAAACTTAAAAAGAGTCTTTTGGTCTATCCCATCCAAACACCTCCTAATATAGGTAGTCCTCATTTTATGACCATAATTGAGCCCAAAATTTCCATTGCTGAGTGAAACATTTGTTAAGTGAGTTTTGCCCCGTTCTACGACCTTTCTTGCCTCAGCTGTTAAGTGAATCACTGTAGTTGCTAAATTAATAATCTGGTTTTTAAGTGAATCTGGCTTTCCCATTGACTTTCCTTGTCAGAAGGCCACAAAAAGTGATCACATGACCTTGAGGCATAAAAATAGCTATACATATGAGTCAGTTGCTAAATGTCTGAATTTTGATCACATGATCATGTTACAAAGGTCCTAACTGTGAAAAATGGTCATGTCACTTTTTTCAGCACCATTGTAGCATTGAACAGTCATTAAATGACCTGTTGTAAGTCGAGGACTACCTGTATTAGGAGGTGTTTGGATGGAATATACCAAAAGTTTCTTTTTAAGTTTAGGGGAAGGGGAAATTTTCCTCAGGCCTCACAAATGGAAGATGGTGGTCACAGTGGATTACAAAAGAATATGTTTAAATGAACTTTCAGCTAATGAACAGGCTTTTCTTGCATTTTTTTTTTAAAAAGGCTGTGATCATTAGCTTCAATTCCCACAAATTGAGATGTACCCAACCCAAGGTGGTGTGCATAGCAAATAAAAAAACCAGACCCAGAGGTGTGTGAAGGAGTGATAGCATATGCAGCACAAGTTTAAACATCCAGCTGTCTGCAATTACTCATGTTCGAATCTCGCCAGGCTCAAGATTGACTCAGCCTTCCATCCTTTCTAAGTTAGGTAAATTGAGGACCCAGTTTGTGGGGACAATAAGCTGACTTTGTATAATATACAAAAGTATGAAGGCTATTGCTTAACACATTGTAAGCCGCCCTGAGTCTTTGGAGAAGGGTGACATATAAATCAAATTAAAAAAAAAGTTTGGTTTATGAAAGAAACCCAGGTGAGGTTCCCAATCAAATTATTTGGATGGAAAGCTCATCTTCGCCACTTCCCCCCGCTTCCCGAAGTCAAACTGCAAAATCACTATTGTGATGTAAGGAAGTCAAATAGCATTATGACAAAGCTCACCCTCCACTGGGACTAAACAGCTTGGAGGAAAGAGGAAGGACTATTTGTACCTGTAAAATATGCCCTTGGGCTTTTCACCTCAGAGAAGCCAAAGACTTAAAAATCCTAGAATAGCAAGTCTGAAACTGAGTGCCACAAGAGAATTTCCAGGGTACTACAAGAGGTAAATAAGTTAAGCAACTGAAAGTTCACATAAGTATCTATTCCTCTGATGAATCTGCCAGTTGCCTCTCTATGATTTGGTGCTCTTATATTTATTTCCTTTGGGTTGGAATCAGGGGTGGGTTCTACTTACCTTTACTACTGGTTCACAATGGGGCCACACGCATGCGCAGAAACTTCCTGATGACATCTGGGTCAGTGGGTGGAGCCTCCCGCCGGTTTTACTACTGGTTCTTGCGAACCGGTCCGAACCGGGGGCAACCCACCACTGGTTGGAATCCACTGGAGATAATTTTATGTACTTTTACATGGAAGTAAATACAGCATTCAACCACTCCCTACTCAAAGAGCTGGGAAAGAATTAGCCTCTCATGGTACGGTGTTTAGAATGGCCAAAGTATCATGCCACTGCATGGAAGATATATTAAATATAACTAAGACAAGCCCTGGTCCAGAAGGCATTCACACAGCTTTGTCTCATGTACCATCAATTGTGCCTGTTCCTGAATTGTGAGGCCTTTCTCACAATCACCTCATGTGTGGAAACCGCAATGCCCAAGTTTATGGGGCTGCCCTTGGAGACCATTCTAGATGGTCCAGATTGAGATGCACCAACAGTTATGGGCAGGCCACACTATGACCATGTAACTCCTCTATATTATGCTAGCCCCATTACGTCCTGCTAGAGTGATGAGGAAAATAGAATGGAAAGAAATATATATTTGTTTTAGCTGTTCATATAGTAAAGCATTCAAGAAACAGGCACTTTTTTGGGATTGATATTCTCTAATGTAAAAGGATGGCTACTTAATATGGAAAATTTTCTTGGGGCCATGATCCCACTTATCATTCATTATGGCGACCTTTTTCCTGGACAACACTTTTCAGCTTGTCCACAATATAGGGGTGAAATCCAGCAGGTTCTGACAAGTTCTGGAGAACCGGTAGCAGAAATTTTGAGCAGTTTGGAGTACTGGCAAATACCACCTCTGGCTGGCCCAAGAATGGGGTGGGAATGGATATTTTGCAATATCCTTCCCCCAGGATTGGGGAGGAAATGGAGATTTTGCAGTATCCTTCCCCTGCCACACTCACCAAGCCATGCCCACCAATCAACATCACACCCACCGAGCCACGCCCACAGAAGTAATAAAAAAAATTGGATTTCACCACTGCCACAATCTATTAGTAAGAGAGGCTTAATTGTCTTTAGAAGTACCAGTGCTATAGTAGTCTTTCCCACTCATTCTAAAATACCCAGCAGCAGCCTCAAGGTATCTGTGATCTTTCAGCATACACCATCGCAGACATCATGGTTAAGAGGCCAGTCATCAAAAAGTTTCATTACATACATTACTTTTGAAGTCCTGAAGATGCTTTTTTCAAGAGGCAACTGGACTTTTTGGTTTTTCTTTGAAGACATTTCGCTTCTCATCCAAGAAGCTTCTTCAGCTCTTCTTCAGCTTCTTGGACGAGAAGCGAAAACGTCTTCAAAGGAAAACCAGAAAGTCCAATTGCCTCTTGAGTTACCTTTTGGGATAACCATGACCTGGATGAATGAGAATTTCCATAGAGATTTAGCTATGCACTTTAAGATTACTTTTGAAGGTATGCTTGGGAAAGCTATGGGGGCCACTGTTGTGTGGCTTTGTACTATAGTGCTAGACTGCCCAGCCAGTATTGTTAGTATTTATTGGGTTTATAGCCACCAGAACCAAAGGACCCAGGTGGTAAACAATTAAAACATCATAAGAAATTCCAATTCATCAATCAGTTTATGACAGCCCTAAGGCCAGATACAATAACATATCTAAAAGAAGAACTGTTACGCATCTCTCTATATCTATATCTAAGACAGAAAGATAATAAGTATAATAGGATATAAAATAATTAAGAGCAGATATAACAAAACAAAATGGAATAAAAATAATATCATAAGAAAGACAGAAACAAAAAAAAAGCAAGCACGGTCTCTCTTGCTTCATTTGCAGAAGGTTGCAATATGGTAACTAAAAAAGGCAGAAGCGTTTCTCAGGAAATATTGCAAAATTTGGTTTCCTTAGTGATTCCTTCAGAAAAAAGAAAAGAAAAGAGATGCTTGATCAGATTTGGATTATGAGCACATGAAGTAGCCAGGAGGTAGTCTGGGAGTGAGACTCATCTGTTCCTGATATGCAGCTGTGATTGATGGCTATTTTCTCAGAGGAAAATAGGAGCCGCTGAAGAGAGGACAGCTAAACCAGATTAACCTAACCAATCACTTTGCCTACCATATGCTGCACACTCATAATCAGGACAACATCATTTCTCAGTGACTGGAATGTATATAATACAGGCAGAATAGGGATTGGCAGTTGGGGTGGCAAATGTCAGGCCACTGTAGTTATGAACTGACTCAAGGATAGAAAAATGGATAGCCCTTCAACTAAACAGCAGGGAAAGGTTCTTAGCTTCCTAGCCTTACAAACAGACACTATGAAGTATTCTATCAGGCATTTTTTCCTCTCTTTTGCTAAAGGCTCCCCATCCTGGAGTAGCCCCTATTGTGTTAATGTTTAAGACACTACGCTCAAGACCTGTCTGTCTGTACATCTATCTATCTATCTATCTATCTATCTATCTATCTATCTATCTATCTATCTATCTATCTATCTCAATCAATCAATCAATCAATCAGAATAGAGCTGGAAGTCCAACCCCCTGCTGAAGCAGGAAACCCTATATAATTTGAGACAAGTGGCTGTCCAGTCTCTTCTTAAAACCTTAAGTTAATCACAAATAATACAATTAGTTTATCCATCCTGCAAAATTTTTATTATCTTTTTAGTTGACATGTTAATTATGGTTATTATTATGATTATTGTTGCATTTCTACTTAAAAGTAACTGTGCCCAGACACAGATAGTTATAGAACTTTTTATATTTATTTAAAAAAATGGATCAATAAAACATATATTTTAAAAAAAACATTCCGTTAAAAACCTCCAACACCCACAATTTCTGAAGGCAACCTGTTCCACTGGTTGATTGTTCTCACATCGGCCCTTTGTTTTTAATTACAGTTGGCTGGAGTCTTTATTGCAAATATAAAAAGGTGAAATCTCAAACAAACCTTTTTTATTGGAGAAAGAAGAAACATGGCAGGTATCAGTAATTAATCCGCCCCCCTCCGCCGGCATGCAAAAGTACTCCTATGTTATATGAAACTTACATTGCAGGACTATCATCTTATCTTCTAGTCCTTCAGAGAAATCCCCAGGCAGAAAAGCCTGATCATACCAAATTAGGATTACAAAGCCAATGTACCTGGGCTGAGGTCAAGACTGCTTGTCTGGTAGACTAAGAAAACCTGCCCTCTAGACTAGAACAATTGTGTTTATTTAGTACCAGTAGTAATGGAAAATTACTCTTCCTAATTATTATTTCCTAAACTATTGCTACAACGGAAGATGTATCTTTAAATATTACCAACTTATTTAAAAAATCAACAATGAACTATATGATCCCTTAGGCCAGAGTACTCAAAGTAGCGCTCTCCAAATATATTGGATTAAAGCTCATATCATCCACAATGTACACTATCCATACTTCCTAAGAATAATAGAAAATGTATGCTATGTCATCTGAAGGGCCCTGAATTAAGAAAATCTGCTTTAGGTTCAACCTTATCCTATCAGATAGAAGCAAATGCTAATCTTTCTGTCAGGCCTAAATCTAACTGAGTCCAATACTTTATCTGCTTACACCTAATGGACACTTTCTGCCCCAAAATGTCTTGAAAAGGTTATTGGGTGTTTGAGGAACAGCCTCTTCCTGATCACATTTACCTCTCCCATTAGGTCCATCAGGAGAGAGATATGTTGTTGTTAGTTGCGAAGTCATGTCTGACCCATTGCGACCCCATGGACAACGTTCTTCCAGGCCTTCCTGTTCTCTACCATCCTCTGGACTCCATTTAAGCTCATGCCGATTGCTTCTGTGACTCCATCCAGCCACCTCATTCTCTGTCGTCCCGTTCTTCTTTTGCTTCAATCTTTCCCAGCATTAGGCTCTTCTCCAGTGAGTCCTTCCTTCTCATTAGGTGGCCAAAGTATTTGAGTTTCATCTTCAGGATCTGGCCTTCTAAAAAGCAGTCAGAGTTGATCTCCTCTAGGACTGACCGGTTTGATTGCCTTGCAGTCCAAGGGACTTGCAGGAGTCTTCTCCAGCACTAGAGTTCAAAGGCCTCAATTCTTTGGTGCTCAGGCTTCCTTATGGTCCAACTTTCACAGCCATGCATTGCAACTGGGAAAACTATAGCCTTGACTATACACACTTTTGTTGGCAGGGGGATGTCTCTGCTTTTTAGTATGCTGAGAGAGATATAGTGGATCCCATCTGCTAAAGAGTTCCATCTGAAGGGACCCAGACAGCATTTGCTTTTTCTGCTGTGGCTTCTGTCCTATGAAACATCATTTCCCCAACTTTGAAGTTAGCCCTATGCCAGTTAGCCTTTCAGGAGGGCTTGAAAATGTGGCTTTTCCAGCATGGGTCCTGTGGGAAGCCTGCCCAATTGTTCTATCTGTATTGGGTTTAGATAGATGTCTTCTTCTGAAATCTTACTTTTATTTATATTTTAAAGGGTTTTTTAAAACAGTTGTGACATTATTTTAATTGTTGGTTTGTACACTGCCCAGAATCAAGTTTGGTGAGATGGATGGTCATACAAATGTACTATTGGAATGAATGAATGAACGAACGAACAAGTCTCCTCAGATATTAGCTAGGAATCTTTCTCCTTTTCTTCTATAGGTGGCATAAAGGTTCCTTGAAGATGGCCAGAACAACTATTAAGAAATTTTCCTAATTTCCTAACTTCCTGGGAGTTTCAGGTTAGCTTCAATATCACCCAATGGGGGCTACAAAAAAGACAAGAAACAATACAGGGGGGAAGCTGTAAAAAAAAAAGAGCACAAGAGTCTTTCTGGGATATGCAGCTGGCTCCCAATTCTACTTTCTATACAATCCGAGGGTGTCAAAAAAAAGAGAGATTTGGGGAGGAGGGCAGGAAGGGGGAAGTGCATTGCTTGATTCTTTCTGGAGCCAACAGAGGAGTCAGCCACAGCCTCAGGCGCTTTCCTGCATTCCAGCTAAATTGATCCCATAAACACACTGACATATTTGAAATCCAAGAATGAGAATGTAAGGGGGAGGAGCGGAGTAGGTCCTGAAGGTCCTTTTGCTTTGTCCCTGGCCTGGCCCCATTCAATCGATCTATCTATCTATCTATCTATCTATCTATCTATCTATCTATCTATCTATCTATCTATCTATCTCTGTCTCTCTCTATTATCTATCTATCTATCTATCTATCTATCTATCTATCTATCTATCTACTCTCTCTCTCATATCTCTCTATCTTTCTATCTGTCATCTATCTATGTATCTAACTATCTATGTATCTAACTATGTATCTATCTATCTATCTATCTGTCTGTCTCTCTTTCTCTCTTTATTATCTCTCTCTCTCTAACTCTCTATCATCTATCTATCATCTCTCTATCTCTATCTCTCTATATCATCTATCTATCCTCTATCCTCTATCTCTATCATCTCTATCTCTTTATCTATCTATCTATCTATCCATCCATCCATCCATCCATCCATCCATCCATCCATCCATCCATCCATTTTCTATCTAACTCTATCTATTATCTATCTAACTCTATCTATCATCTATCTATCTATCTATCTATCTATCTATCTATCTATCTATCTATCTATCTATCTATCATCTATCTATCTATCTATCTGACTTATATGCCACCCATCTAGCCAAAGGCGACTCTGAAAGAACAAATAAAGATCTTAAATTGAAACATTTAATTAAAGAAAATAAAACGAAGCAGGATGGAGAGGGAGGGAGCCAAGTGCATACAGGGAGGAAGTGAGCTATTCTCTACTCCCTTAGCCACCTTCAATGTTCCCCACCCCCAACGGGGCCCCAGGCTACTTGACATAGTTGACCAAAAAGGTGAGAGCAAGTCTGACCCCAGGGGGGAGGGACACAGTATTCCAGAAGGCAGGAGCCACAGCACAAAAGGCTCTTCTTCTGGACCCCGCTAGTTGAAATTCCGTGGCTGATGGGTCTACAGCATGCCCCTTCTGCTGGCATGTGAGGGGGGGGGCAGACTAATGCCATTGGGATGAGTCAGTTTCTCAGGTAGCCTGGACCCCATGCCATGCAGGAGTTTAAAGGTGATAACCAATACCTTGAATTGGACCCAGAAGCAAACTGGCAGCTGGTGCAGCTCACAGAATAACAGTGTAACATAAGCCAATCTAGGGGCCCGAATAACTGTCCACAGCTGTGTTCTGCACCAGATGAAGCTTCTAGACGCTCTTCAAGGCCAGGGTAACCTATATAGAGCACATTGTAGTAATCCAACCAGGAGATGACTAGGGCTTGAATGACTGAGCACATCTGTTGCCAAGAGAATTAGAACCAAATGGTTCCATACCAAGCAAATATAAGTGCAGCCCTTATGGTCCAGCTTTTTCCTGACAGAACAATTAATCAGTGGAACAACTTGCCTCCAGAAGTTGTGGTTGCTCCAACACTGGACGTTTTTAAGAAAAGATTGGACAACCATTTTCCTGAAATGGTGTAAGGTCTCCTGCCTGAGCAGGGATTGGACTAGAAGATCTCCAAGGTTCTGTCCAAATCTATCATTCTGTTAAAAACATAATTGTACCAGATTCTTCAAACTGAAGCAGTTCACCCTTAGTTTTCCCCCACACCCCCATAACTGGGTCTGAAATGTGTGTTCTGCATTTTGGAAAAAGGAAACAGCTGTTGGGAGAAGGGTTAAGCACCCACTTGTCATCTGCTGCTTCCTTACTCTCTACTGCCAGAGGTAGTAAAGTAAATTTTGAAATGCTAAATATACTGAATGCTCCCAACTGTTTCTCATAAGGTTTTCTTTTTCTTTCTTTCCAGGTTCCTTATCATCTGGATTGCTTCAATGCTCTTCCTAAAATGCAGATGCCCAGAACTGAATGCTACATTGTAGGTGTACTTTGACCTAGTGCCCTAGTATTTTCACATTGGAGGCATAAAAATAAAATATAGTTTTAAAAATCCCAGTGATTTTCCCCATCACGAACAATGAACCGTTGTAACATGAGTCTCTGAACACTAGCATATTTTGTGCTGATTATTAATGCATTTGTTTTGGGGTTGTTGTTTGCTGTAGTTGAATCACACTGCTGAATCATGTTCAATATTATCCATCAAGCCACCCAGATCTTTCCTGCAGATACTGCTGTCTAATATGGTCTCCCACCATTCTCGATTTATGACTTCAATTTTTCTTATCCAAACGAAGAACTATATGTTCCTGTTGAAATTCACCTTCTCAGTTTCTATCCCATGTCCGTTTTGTCAAGAACCCCCTGAATCTTGATACTGTCTTTTGAGTGGATTGTCGTCCCTCCTATCTTCGTGTTGCCTTGCACATCTGATAACCATATTTTCTAACCCTTTGTCCAACCCACTTTTAAGTACGTTGAGCAACACAGGCCGTAGAACAGAGCTCTGCAGAACATCACTCAGCGCTTCCATCGTGATGCTGAGCATTGCTGACATTTGAGAGGTTATCAACCAGCCCCACGTCCATCCAAGGACGGCATAATAATCCAGGCCATCTTCACTTGTAAAATCTCATAGAAGATTTTTTTTTCAAATGCTTTGTTGAAGTCCAGTATTCATTTTCACAGACAATTGGTCACTCTATCCCAAAAAGAGATCTGGTTTACTTGTCATGAATTATTTTTAATAAATCCATGCTGGCTCCTGCCACTATAATTTTCTTTTCAAAATGCACACGAATTGACTAATAATCTCATCCAGTATTGCTATGAAGCTGACTGGTCCGTAGTTATCCTGGACTACACACACTTTCTGAAGACATTTGCCCTAGAGCTCACATTATAGAGCTCTACTTTTGGGGTGAGGAGGGAGAGAGAGAGAGAGTTTCCTCGCTACCATTCCATTCCCCCCTGCGGGAAACACTTTTCCTTCTTTAAAAAGGGCCACCAGACTAATCTTCACGCAATTGCTTCCTTTGGCTTCAATTATGGTTGCAGCAAGTGTTTGCCTAGGAATAATGCTTTGGAGATTCCTCCAAGCCTATTGACTATTGACAGACTGCACTGCAGAGTCCCTGGGCTGCCTTCTTTCGGAATAATATCCTTAGGATATTATTGGAAAGGAATGGAAGGCACAGGATACATTTTATGGAGTCTCCCCATGGTATAGAGTGGGTGGAATTTGTCAAACAATGGCTTCATTTTCAAGGCAGCCTTCAACAAGCAGCCCACAGTTGAGGAACAATCTTCTGTTCTCATATGCCACATTTTCCTAAGGGTAGAGAGACACATGCAATAGTGAGGAAGAACTGATTTAAACAACTGATGCTTATTTCCAAGTTGTATCTGCAAGGGATGCTTGCAGGGAAGTAACTGAAGAGAGTGAAATGTATTTATACATCAGCAGACACCGGGATTGCTTTGAGAATCATACTGCAATTAATTGATAATGATAGGACATATCTCTAGGATTTAAAAAAACTATATTTTTAGGCCTCCAATCAGTGGTGAAATCCAATTTTGTTTTTACTACCGGTTCTGTGGTAGAATGGTGGGCATGGTGTGGCTTGGTGGGCGTGGCAGTGGAAGGATACTGCAAAATCCCCATTCCCTCCCCACTCTGGGACCAGCCAGAGTGGGTATTTGCTGGTTCTACAAACTATTCAAAATTTCCACTACCAGTTCTCCAGAACCTGTCAGAACCTGCTGGATTTCACCCCTGCCTCCAATGCTAAAATAAATACCAAGGCAATAGGCATCTTGGCTTCCAAGAGCAGTCCTGAGTACAAAGAGGGAGTTGCTATTCTCATCATGGAACAAAAGCTAGAGATAGTACTCAACCTACAACAGTTCATTTAGTGACTGTTCAAAGTTACAATGGCACTAAAAAAAGGGACTTATGACCGTTTTTCACACTTACGACCATTGCAGCATCCCCATGGACATGTGATCAAAATTCAGATGCTTGGCAACTGACATATATGTGTGTGTGTGTGTGTGTGTGTGTGTGTGTGCGTAGGTCTTTGGTTATTCGGGTCTTCTCCCGCGTAAGATTGGAAGTGTCTTGGCGACGTTTCGACGAAGTCTCATTCGTCGTTCTCGAGAACACCAGCCTGAAGATGACAAATGAGACTTCGTCGAAACGTTGCCAAGACCCTTCCAATTTTACGTGGGAGAAGACCCGAATAACCAAAGACCTACATACAAACACCCGCGAAAACCTCAGAAATATATATATATTTATATATATATATATATATATATATATATATATATATATATATATATATATATATATATATATATATATATATATGACAGCAGCTGGATATGACTGCAGACTTATTCTTGACTGTAAAATAATAAGAATATTTTTTTTACAAAGGTAGTAAGAAGTCACATAAAATTACAGTCAAGCTCTACAGAACTCCCTGCTTGGAGAACTTTTCCTTTCTCATTTCCTGCTGATCTGCTGCAGAGCTCAATCCTGTGGAGGAGTAGCCAGCTGGCTCCCTCATCTCTTCAACACCAGTAGCTGCCTGATGTGGAGGAACGGTGTTAAGCAGGGATGGAGATAAGAGGCCTGCCACACTCTCAGAGGCTGTTGGATTCTTGGCCTCCCCCATATTCGTATTCCAGCCAAGGAAACCAAGCGCAACTCCAGAGGACAGCTGTGAAAAGGTCTTCTTGCTTGTGCTAAAAGCCTCGGGACAATGAGCCGGAGAAGGGAATGCAAGGAAGTTTGGCGGATGGATATCTTGGGGATTGTCTACACTACTAAAGTTGTGCTTATTTGTGTGTTGTTTTGTTTTTTGCCCAGTGCTTATTTGCAGTTTTGTACTCACACTGAGCCTGTCAACGGCAAATTTAGCTAGAAAAACCATGACTGACATCAAAAGAAAAACCCAGGCACCTATCAACAGATGCAACTTAGTGATAGATAATTCGGAACACATGCAATCAGGTTTTATTTAGCCAAAACAGGACACAGTGGTATACCCAACTGACATATGAGACACGGCCCCAAATGAGAAAGTGAGAAAGTGTCACACAACGCTGGTTGCCAAGTGCCTGAATTTTAACCACATGACCATGGGTATGCTGCAGTGGTCATATGTATAAGGATCAGTCATAAGTCACTTTTTTCAGTGCCACTCTAACTTCAGTCACTAAACAAATGGTTGTAAGTCAAGAAATACCTGTACAATACACTTCTTTGTTGTATTTTCCCCTTTTTCTTGCATCCACACTCTCAGCCCACAACCCATTCCATGGTTTTTTGTATCCCTTAGGACTGTGATGGTGAACCTATGGCACATGTGCCACAGGTGGCACATGGAGCCATATGGGTGGGCACGCAAGCTCAGCTCCAGCTGTTTCTGCTTCTGGAGGGCCTGGGGGGTGTGGAAGGCGAGTTTTTCACCCTCCTCAGGCTCCAGAGCCTTTCTAGGAGCCTGGGGAGGGCAAAAACGGTGGGACCGGAAGTCAGCAGATGGGCTGTTTCCGGCTTCCAGAAGGGCTCCAGGAGGTGGGGAAGGTTGTTTGTGCCCTCCCCAGGCTCCAGAGCAAAAAAGGAGCCTTCCAGGCCCACTGTGCTATCGCATGCCAAAAGTGGGGGGAGCGCAGGGGATTGTGCGTGCAAGAGTGGGGTGCATAGAATTATAGGTGTGGGCACACGTATACGCAACCCCCCCACTCTCCCCCTGCTTTTGGCACGCGATGGCAAAAAGGTTAGCCATCACTGCCTTAGGATAAACGCTTGCCCTCGCTGTTTTGTTTACATTCTTCACTTTGGTTGCCTCCTGCCCTTCTTCCCTCCATCTCTAGTCACCCTTTCCTATGGTTCAGAGGCAAAATGCTTAAAACCTAGTTCAGCTTGGCAGCTGGAGTTCCTGATGATATGCCAACCGAGAAGGCAAAAATTAGTTTCTCTCAGACTCACAGTTCTCTGCCACACCACGGTCTGCTTATAAATGCCCCAAATTTTCTATACATTTTATTGTGAAAGAAGGGGAGAAATGCTTAACACAAGCCTCAAGATCAGTTTTATTACATACATTTAAAATCAGAAGTAATCTTCATCCTGGTCCCATGTATTACTTTTAAAAATATAGTCTACAGTCGCTGCTACCCTGTTTCCCCGAAAATAAGACAACCCTGAATAATAAGCTTAATCGGGCTTTTGAGCGCATGCGCTAAAATAAGCCCTCACCAAAAATATTTAAATGCTTGTGCAGCCAGTCCCCACCATTTCCTCTGGTTAGGGTCAGGGAGACAGAGCTGGAAATCAGGTAAGATGGCAAGAGGAGCCCTGTCTTGCTCCACACACCCCATAATAATAAGACCTCCTTGAAAGTAAGGTGAAGCATTTATTTCAGGGTTCAAAAAAATATAAGACAGGGTCTTACTTTCAGGGAAACACAGTAAATGCCATCTACCATTATACTACTCGGATTTAAGGATTTGTCAGGCCAGGCAAGATTGTTTGACCAATTCTAACCTAATATTGCCTCCAGTAATTTTCCAGAATCTCACAGAAGGATGGGAGGGGAGAAACCCTTGCTCTTCTTTTACTTCCTTATATCACTCTTTGAAGCAAAGATGTGAAGGACTGGAACAGGGCTACCCTGGGTGTACAATAAGGTCTCAGTCACTGAGCAATATCAGATTATATTGGGTGGATATTTCAATTGCCTTTTTGGAACCTGGACTCTGGTCCAAGGCAGACCACATTTGGCTCCACAGAGTATTTAAAGCGCCAGTGCAAACAGTGTAAAGGGATTTGTGAAAACTGTTCTTTTTAAGAAAGGATGTCACATTTGGAATTGTTTTGCTTTGAGAGATAAGGATGCCTCCCTCCCCCAACCCCTCCAATCATGCTTCTGTTGTGGTGAGGCCTCATTTTTCCAGTGTTTTAGATGGCAATCTGGTGCTGCAGATTAAATACAATACTTTTGCCAGTGGCATTTCTCTGTGTCAAATTACGGTGACCGATACAAAAATACTTATTGGCTGGTGCTCATGTAGTCACTAATGTCAAGGCATACACGTTTTCAATCCAAGACATATTGCTAAAGTTTATATTTCTTCAAATGCTTATTTTGGTTAGCTCTTTCCCAAAATGAGCACTTTCCCATTATTACCAAATGAGCTCATGTACTGACAAGAATTAATCTCAATAATTAAAAGAGTGTCAATCCCTTCTCCTCAATAACATTTTATCTTTTTCAGAACAATCCTTTCTTAGATTTATTGTTTGAAATACTTCTCTAATTCCCCAGGATTAAGAGAATTAGCATATCTTTTCCCTTCTATTCTTAGGGGGGAAAAACAGACCTAGTTTTCATTTCTGCTCCATCTAGAAAAGGGGTGTCAAATTCAAGGCATCTGGCCCATGGAGTGCTTAAACCTGGCCCGCGGGACTGCCCTGGAAATAGCGAAGGACCGGCCCACAATGTCTGCTGGTAAAAATGGAGTTTTGTTGTTGCTGGCAGAAGGTGGCAGGAGGGCTGAAAACGGAGCCCAGGAGGGCTGTTTGCATGCTATTGACCTGATGTGGCCCTCAGTGAAATTGAGTTTGACATCTCTGATCTAGAAAGATTCCTACCCAGTCTCTAGTAGCAACACACGAGAAGTGATACTAATAAATTAGCAATACATAAAGGAACTGGTTCTCTAGAGCCCCTTTCCACCACAAAACATCCAAGAGGAAGAAACTGCTGTGCAGGATATATAGAGACTTAGTTGCAGTCCTCTTCCATTCAGCCTTTTAATTTAAACTCTTCTGCCAAATGTGTCTTACTCCCATTCACTAGCACCCTTCACCTGGATGCTGCTTTTCAAAACAATTGGAATTAAACTTACTGGTTTTAAGACTGGATGAAGTATGAGAAGACAGGCAGAAGAAGAATTAAGAGGAGAACAGATGGAGGGAGTTTAAGAAAAATGTAGTTTTTATTCTGAATTAACTGTCATTTCTTTCCCACAGCCCCCTGTGAAGATGACAAAACATTTCACCAAACTCCACACAATCCTCATTTCACCCCATTCTTTTTTGCAGCTCCCAAAGTGTCATTCAACACAATGGCTGAATACGGCCATAAAATTTTTCTGAACTACAGTTTTCAGCCACTTGTCTTCCATGTATAAACCAGCTGGAAATGAAACCACCCTAAGAAATCCTTCTCTAAACCCCTTCCTTTGCTTTGGCCACAGTGATAGCCTGATCTTCTGCCCAGCGTGTTTACCAAATAGGCCAACTAGTGAATTATCCTGTTTCTTTATCCCTTCAGAGTGGGAGGACAAGGCAAGACAATTCAGTTTTACCCTTTTTTTCTGAGACATGGGCTACAAGGGGAAAGTGGCAGAATTTTTTCTCAATTTCCACTAGTCAGAAAAGTCAAGTGAGGGAGAAGTATCCATGATTGACCACTGTTCCACCAATAAACTTCACAAAAAGAAAAAAGAGAAGAAAATAAAGGGAGGAGAGGGGAGGAGAACGGGAAGGGGAAGGGGGGAAAAAGGAAAGGAAAGGAAAAGAAAGGAAAAGAAAAGAGGGAAGGGAAGGGAAGGGAAGGGAAGGGAAGGGAAGGAAAGGAAAGGAAAGGAAAGGAAAGGAAAGGAAAGGAAAGGAAAGGAAAGGAAAGGAAAGGAAAGGAAAGAAGGAAAGAGAAAAGAAAAAAAACCTAGAAGGTCTATCTGAACTTATAAAAATAAAATGCCAATGGAGAGAACAGAGTCAGCAACTGGAGAGGTTGCAGTAGTCAGGTTGAGGCGGGGGGAGTGGGGTTTGCTTACAAGGAATTGAAAAAATAGCATGGCTTGAACCAGCACGAGAGAGAAAAACACTCTTTTGACTCACTGCCAGAAAACATGGGTGGAAGTTGCATTAGCTGCTGGGAGTTGAGATGATGTAGAAATAGTAGGTGACGCGTGAAGGTGACACATGAAATAAGTAGAAATAGTAGGTGACGCATGAAACAAGGTGGAAGTGGGGATCTGCTGCAGAGTTGCTCTTCATTATGAAATAGGCAACACATGAAAACTATATCCCAACCTTAAAATGGGTTTAATAGTTTGCAAAGCAAAGAAAACCATTCCAATCTTTACATCCCCCACAAAGAAAAATGGGGAAAATCTAGCCTCAACTTCTCTGTGTAATTGTTGAATCTACTGAGGTTCTTGAACCGTCCCCCAATAAGGTCCATGGTTGGTCCTTGGCCACCTAGAAGTCCACCCAAGTTCTAGAGCTATGTTGATCTTGCAAAACCAGCTCTGGGTGCTGTATCAGAGCAGCATTTCGAGGAGAAAGTGTAAAACATCTGTTCCTTCTCACTATTATAAGTGTTTTGTCATAGAAGGACGAATGTAAATCTAAAGTTACATGCAGTGTATAGCTCTATTCCCAAAGATTTCCCCCATTGCTCCAGGAAAACGATATCCTAACATTAAAATGGGTTAAAGCCGATGTATTAATTCTTCTAAGAATTGGCAAGTTGGAAACTACAGCTTGAAGATTTTAATTTTTGTGATGTGATAGGAATGTGATCTAGCGGGCAAGCAGAACAGAGTTCTGCAGAAGTCAAATTTAAGTATTTAGGGAAGAAATGGAGTGCCCCCTCCTTTCACCTCTGTATCCCCCAAGGTTTTTTTTATTATTATTATTTTCAGGATCTGGAGCTCTTTCTGGCTGCAGCATGGGAGGGAAGGAAAAATTAGCACTCCCCAGACCTTAGTCCGCCTTCCACTGGAAACTTTCCAATGACCAAGGAGACTGAGATGTTGGAGTAAAAGTGGGAGGGAATGAGCAGAGAGAGAGAGAAAGAGAGAGAGAGAGAGGAAGTGCCAGCTCCACTTTTTTTCTGCCTGAGCCCTGTTTTCTCCTTCTAGATGAAATAATTATTTCCAGCTGCCCTGCCAGCTCATTTAGCTGGCCAAGAGGGAGTCCCAATTCATTTCAACACTGCAGACTAAAGCAGGCCTCAACGCTTGCAGTTCAGCAGGGGATCAGCCGCAAAATGGCTTTGCTGCTTTAAAAATGAGAAGGGGGTTACTGTGTTTACAAAAGCTATCGCTCCTATTCCAAAGATGTGCACTTTGGACTTGCTCAGAAGTACTTCCTTTACAGCCAGCACACTTATTCTTAGAATGAGCACCAACAACAGAAGGAGACCTACCGTTTAAGCCAAATCACATTCATTGGGTAAGAAGGGAATTGGGGTGAATTACAGCAGGTTCTGACAGGTTCTGGAGAACCAGTAGCGGAAATTTTGAGCAGTTTGGAGAATTGGCAAATACCACCTCTGGCTGGTGGGGTAGGAATGGAGATTTTGCAGTATTCTTCCCCTACCACGCCCACCAAGCTATGCCCATCAAAGCACACCACACCCACCAAGCGACGCCCACAGAACCAGTAGTAAAAAAAAATTGGATTTCACCACTGAGGGGAGTCCTTCTCAGTTCCATCTTATTGAAGTCCACCTCCTGTATCAGTTGGCTCTTTCTGTATTTACAATCCCCATCACTCTTAGCAATACAGAATGGATGGCAGCTGTAATTAAGCATATCTGGAAGATATGCAGAGTGGGGGAAGTTGTAAGTAACTGGGCAGAATATTTGGCCCATCTACGCCTGGTGCTGCCGATCAAAGTGCTAAGTACAATGTGGTTTTTGTTTCCTATCTTGCATTGCCCCGCACAATGCCAAAGTTACGACTTCCTTCTTCACCACCTCCAGGCTACCACCAGCGACAGGGCCTTGAACAGAAAGAGGGTCTTGTTCTACAACACAAGGAGCTGCGTACTGCAGTCCTCGACTTATAACCATGTGTTCAGTGACCATTTGAAGTTACAATGGCACCAAAGAAAGTGACTTATGATCAGTTTTCATGCTTATAACTGTTGCAGCATATCCATGGTCACGTGGTCAAAATTTGGGTGCTTGGCAAAGGGGATTTTTTTATTATAATTGCACTATCCTGGGACCATTTGTGACCTTCTCAGCTGGCTTCTAGTCAATGGAGAAAGCCAAATTTGCTTAAGAACCACATGATTCACTTAACAATGGCAGTGATTCATTTAGCAACTGTGGCAAAAAAAAGTCATAAGTTAAAGACCACCAATAGTAATAATAACAACAACCACATGGGTAATATTATTAATAGTATTATATTACATTTAAT
The DNA here is from genome assembly GCA_030761175.1 of Masticophis lateralis. Classification (NCBI taxonomy): domain Eukaryota; kingdom Metazoa; phylum Chordata; class Lepidosauria; order Squamata; family Colubridae; genus Masticophis; species Masticophis lateralis. Next base: position 149,570,473 of record JAUDYJ010000002.1, read on the forward strand.
ATTAGCATATGAAGCTGAATTACAGAAATAATAATAGTTCCTAATAGACCAGATGATTTTGGAAAACTGCAATAGAAGGAAGACCAACTTCAGTGTAACTTGGATTGATTACAAAAACACATCTGATTCCCTGCCACATGATTGGATAATCATGTCCCTCGAAATATCAGGAGTCACTTGAAATATCAGAAGTTTTGTGCGAAGATCAATGGCACAACAGAAGACACAGTTGCTGGTTAGTGGCAATAGACTTGGAAAGGTTAATATTAAGAGAGGAATCTTTCAAGGACACTCACTATCATCCCTACTGTTTGTCATTGATTCCTCTATCAACAATGCTGAACAAATCAGGCCATGGCTATCAAACATCAAAAACATCTGCCAGGTTACTCCACCCAGGGGTGAAATCTACATATCTTCCCTACTGGTTCAGAAGTGCACGTGCACATCACTTGCGCACACAGACCCTCTGTGCATGAGCAGAGGGTAAAAAACAGGTTACTTCCTGGTTAAAACCAGGAAGTAATGACGACCAGACGGATTGGCAGAGCCTTGCACTGCCATCGCTACCGGTTCTCCAAACCATCAGCCACCATCGCTACCAGTTCGGTTGAACCAGTCTGAACCGGTGGCATTTCATCCGATTCTACCTCCCTTACATGGATGATCTAAAACTATATGGAAGAACATCATCTTAAACAGAATACCATAGCTGCTCAACACCTTCTGAATATACGATCAAGAACTCGCAATAGAGTTTAGACTGGACAAATGTACTACCCTCACCATCATCAGGGAAAAAATAGCAAAAACTGAAGGAATGAAGATGCCCCAGGGAAATAACATCAGGAGTTTGGATGAAGATGATTGCTACAAACCCTGGGCATCCTTCAAGCCAACAATGTCAAGCACATTGAAGTCAAGAAGAAGATCAGAAGTAAATACATCATCAAAGTGAAGAAGTCCAAACTCAGTGGAAGAAATACCATCAAGACAGGAAATACCTAGGCAATCCTAGTCATTAGACAGACAGCTGGTACAGTGGATTGGACTCAAGCAGAATTAAAAGCCCTGGATAGGAAGACCAGAAACATGATGAAAATGAATCATGCCCTTCCTCCATGTAGTAATGTTGACAGATTCAACCAGGTTGAATAGGTGGGCGTAGAATGTTGCAAATACACCAGATGGTTGAAAGACAAAAATGGATATCGGAAAAATGTCTGAAGGACAGTGAAGAAGATGCACTACCGTGTTTCCCCGAAAATAAGACCCTGTTTTATATTTTTTTGAACCCCGAAATAAGCAATTGGCCTTATTGCCATGTGCTCAAAAGCCTGATTGGGCTTATTATCAGGGGATGTCTTATTTTGGGGAAAACAGGATAGTACACAATGAAGGCTTATTGAATGCCAAAAGACGAAAGTGGACTACAAGAAAAACCAAGTGAAGACCAGAAAAGAGATACCGAAAGGCAAAGATACCAATAATAAGAGACATCTAGGGTATAATCGCAAAACATCCGGAGCACCATTTGAACACACTGAACACTATCAGCACTGATAAATTTACCATCAGTCAATTGCAAAAGGCAGTTTCCTTGCAACAGCTTACATCCTGCCACAATACCTTTAATACCATCAAATATCAGCATCTGCCTATCCCAGGTTCTTGGGAAGAACTTGATAGGTGGATAAAAATGCCAAATCCATTGTAAACATCTAGATGACATTCTCCTTTCCCCACCCCCATAATACAGGCTGAGTTCAAAAACAAAAAAAGAGAGATGACTATTCAAATCTGGAACATAACTAGAAGAAGTTGCAGCTACCCTGATTTCTGCTATACAAGGATATCTAAAGCTATATCACAGATCACTGGGATCACTGTGGACTGGAAACCAGCTTGCTGTAGCTCTCAGGGCAGTTAGGAAAAAGTGCAGATCCATTAAGCTGGCTGTGTTAATTGGCATCGAATTCTAAGTTGTAATTGAGCAAGGCTATAAGATGAGAGCAGGAGAAAGCATCCTGAATAAAAACCATTCAAAGAGCAGGAAGGAGCTAATCAGAGAAACACTTTTGGGAAAGTTGCAGCAAATACATACTTACACCTGTGCAAAGAGAACACTGAACTTTTCAAAAGAATTATTCAAGGCTACAGAAAAAAAACACAAAACTTTTACTCATACGTGCTAGGCACACATAAATGACAAAATCTATTAGCAGCCTTTGTTACAGCCTGTTTATTTGCTTTAACCTAGAAGCTTTAGGCACAGATCTTCAGATGACACATGCATATGAAATGTATTTGAATGTAAGTAGCTTGGGTTGGTAGTTGTTGGATTGTTGGTCTGAGCTCTAAGCTTGGCAGTTTGGTTGCATATACAACATACATGCATATACAATGCCAGTTGTTCCATTAATGCCCACTAGAGGGAGAACTGCTATAATGATAGGTGCCATGCAGATAGGCACCAAACATTGCATATCTAGACAACAATAACACATATTTATAGATCTGTTAGTCAAAGTCAGAGAGCCATCTAAGTCCGCTTTCACCAACTTGTTGATATTCTTTTTCCAAAGTAGATATGCTAAGCCACAACTACCAGTTCTGAAAACACTGTGCCATTTCATCACACTTTCTAAGGATAAGGTATCTCTGTCTTAAGACAAATGATCCTTGACCTAAAACATCTGTTAGAAATGCTTTAAAAAAACACAACAACCTATGTTGAAAGAAAATCTTTTTTCATCGAAACAAAACTTGAATGTTTAGCTGGGGATTTTAAAACCTTTCTTTTTATCCGCTACCTATTAACCCACTGGGCCTTAGAGACTGACGACACACAAGCTCAGCTGATCTAATGGACAATGATCTCTAAATGTTTTGCCCTGTTTCTAGCATGCTTGTAATAATTTGCCAATTGCCAACATCACCCACTTCTTTTATCTTTTGCGATAACAGCTTCTCTTAAAGGCTCATTTATCTTCATAACACTACTCTGACTTGTTTGCAAACAAAGGCATTATTTAACTATACACCCACACAGACAGGAGGGAGAGCTAGAGATGTGTGTTCAGACTCCCAACTACGCTCCTAACTCCTGCTCAGTCATGTGCAAGAGAACAGAAATGCAGCCATGACACCCAGCTTTTTGCCTCCTCAGGGACGTGTGTGTGTGTGTGTGTGTGTGTGTGCGCGCGCGCGCGGTGTGCATGAGTGTGTAAAAAATATATATCCTCTTGTGATGTACAAAAGTTCTCCTCATTGCTTCTACTCCTTCTAATTTGTAAATAATGGACATTTCATTCATTCTGAACCCAGAAATTTACTAAAAGTCGTTTCGAGGAATATTCCTGCCATGTGAGAAACCCTCACTGAGCTCGAGGTCTTTGCAAACTGGTATCCAATCAATGAATGCACTGTAAAACAAAATCACCATCACTATATGCTTTCATTCACTGAAGCTTACACTACAGCAGAGGCAGACAAATTTTAGCACATAGGAATCTGGTTGAAAACAGCAACAAATCAATGATGAAGCTGTACGTACAGTAAAACAGAAAACCCATTTTCTTCTTTCCCTTCTTTAGCTACCCATTTTAAGATGTCTTACAATTCAAATATAAATGGAGTTCTGATCTGTCTCAGCTCAGGAATCCTAAAGCAACATTCCAAAACTGACTAGTAAAGACTTGATCAAAATCTACCTCTAATGATACTAATATTTTACAGGTGAGAACCGTAAAACTAAATTACATGAGCAATTAGCAGAAGTTTAAAAGTTTGATTTTTTTTTTTAACTGCAACACTTCTTGCAGTTATTAAAACAGTTTGAAAAAGATATCCCTTGAAATTCTACTGCAGGTTATTGAGAAATTTTGTAGAACGTCCCCCAAACTACTTTGTGTTTATCTTTATTCTACTGGAACCTTCCTTTTTGTTTGTCTCACAGCAGCGATATTAAGATTACAGTATCTCTGCCCCTTGGAAAGGATAATGTGCCATCTCAGTACACTCTGCTCTCTCTTCCAAATAAGATGATCCAGAATGCATGCATTTTGTTTAGTTGATTGTTCTCTTCAGTTCGGAATAAATGCCAGGATAGCATTAGCCATGGTGGCGTAGTAGTTAGGAGGCAGTTTTTCGAGCTGTCTCTGCCCACAGTCAGGAGTTCGATCCTGACCAGCGCAAGGCTGATTCAGCCTTCCATCCTTCCGAGGTTGGTAAAATAAGGACCCAGATTGTTGGGGGCAACATGCTAACTCTGTAAACCATTTAGAGGGGGCTCTAAAGCATTATGAAGCAGTATGTAAGTCTAAGTGTTATTGCTATTGCTATGCAGTATTGCAAGCTAACTCTGCCCACTGTCAGGAGTTTGATCCTGACCGGCTCGAAGTTGATTCAGCCTTCCATCTTTCAGAGAATGGTAAAATGGGAATTCAGATTGTTGAAGAACAATATGCTAACTTTGGAAACCACTTAGAGAGGGCTATAAAGTTTTGTGAAGTGGTATGTAAGTCTATTGTTATTGTGGAACAGATGCAGAAGAAAAGGCAGAAGCTAAATCCAGAAGGAAAAAATTGAAAAGCTACTGATTTCTGTGTCCCAAAGTTTAAATTTTACCACACTAGAACAAGATCATACTTCCTTGAAACAAAAATGGTAGTATTTTCTGACTGTTTTGTATTTGCAGCTGGCAAGGACTAAATTTTACCAGCTTCAACAGACATTTTTGTGGCTTAGCACTCCTAAACGATAAGCTATTGTTTTTCATCTGTGCACTGAAAACTTGCACTGCGGCTTATGAAAGATGCATATTCGTACTTTTCTTGGGGATTTTCTTGTAAAGTTTTGGAAGTTTGATTAGCATGGGAGGCAAAGTAGATTTTGAACTACAGTCAAAATATCCACAACAGTAATAATCAGTTTCTCAAAGCCTAAAATGCTCTACCTAATTAAAGAAAACCTCTCCTACTTTCTTAGATTAGTATAGCAAGTCCTGCTGGTTTGTGGCAGTGCTTTCTACAGTTGCCAAATGTTCAGGATCTTAGTGTTGTGGTGCTGTTGCTATAGAATTCTCTCCATTTAAGAGGCTACTAAATCAGTCTCTCTAGGCCTTGGGAACAACTCCTCTTTTAAGAAAAACTTGGAAAACTACAAGTAGTCTTTCAATTATTTAGTGACCTTTCGAAGTTATTTACAATTGGGATTTGAAGTTCTGATCGTCAGCCCCGTGCTCCCCTGCTTCCAGCACTCGGCCACATGACTGGATGGACAGCTGAATTCTGAAATCACTTAACCATCTTTTACGATCGTTTTCCCAAAACCCAGCATTTCCTTCCGGTTTTCGGCAAAAGCATGCCTATAGCATACTATTGGTTTGCTTAATGACCACGGCGATCACTTAACAACTGCCACACAAAAAAAAGGATCACATGCCTGACTCGTTTTACGACCTTTGCAACTCACGCCCATGATGGACAGGTTCCATTATGGTCGTAAGTCGAGGAGTACCTGTACCGTCCAATTTTAAAGCGTTCCATTTTGAAAAATAAAGTGGTGCTTATTTCAGAATCCATTTGATGTAAAAAAAAAAAATACAGAACAGGAAGTAACTGAATAACAGTATTATGAAAGTATATTTGAGATAGATCCAGGAAACCGTGTGAAAATTGAGATATTAGCAGAAGATAATAAACTTTGGAATAGCAATGAGAAATGCATTCTACCAAACCTATATATGCCAACAAGCAGATCTGAGAGCAAAGCCCATTTGTGCAAAATGGCCATGCTGAGAAAAGCTTATTGCAGGAAGAACCTTCTTCCTCAGTTAAGTACAGTTTGACTAAACTCGTGATGGCGAACCTATGGTACGTGTGCCATAGGTGGCACACAGAGCTCCGTGGCGTTTCTTTCGTGAGCTTCTGTTTCCCTGCAAACGATGAAACAGAAGCTCACGAAAGAAAAAGATCTTATCTCTTGCCTCATTGCCGGTGTTGGGATGCCCTACCTCCCGCCAGCCAGCTGGTCTTTGGGTCTCTGCTGCACATGTGTGCATGTCTGCACATGTGCATGTTTGCGTACTTTTCAGTTTGGGCATGTGCGTGCACGCAGTTTGAACACTCTGTGTTTAAAAGGTTCACCATCACTGGACTAAACCAAGCAGAAATCAGAGTCTGGCTCAAGCCACGTGATCTCAGATGATGCCCCCTGGTGGATAAGCTTTATAGATACACCTGGAGAATCGAGAGGTAGGAATGTAGGGGCAGCAGAATGGGCTGCAATTGGCGCAGCCCACGATGCAATGAAGATTCCAGCTTAACAAAGACAGAAGCATCGCTGGGAAAGAAATACAGATCAAAGCTTTACCATTCCATGAATGGATTCACCCACCCACCCCCAAATGGTGCAGCGGACTCCAAGAGAAAGGGAAGGGGGCCTATTTTTATAAAAATACGCTCCTACTTTCTCGGGAGCCCCATTGAGGAGAGTCCTAGGCTCACAACTACAAAAGTGCATAAATATGCAGTGAACTGGAGGCATGGATGACTGACAGCCCTTCAGCGTGGGGACGCTGCTTTGGCGTGTTGAAACCCGACCGAGAGAAAGCACAAAGGGTTCCCATTGCTGCATTGGCAGATGGGAAGCATGCAACTAAGCAGAGCCCAGAGGTCTGGCACAGAGCCTGGGCACACCTTGGGGTGGATAAGGGCAGAGAAGTCAGGACATGCCCCAAAGCGTGGAGAACACAGTACGATAGCTAGGAGGAGCCAGTGTAACTCGCACCCAGCAAGCACGGCGCACAATTTCTTTGTATCCCGGGTCAAGGGTGTCACGGCACAAGCAAAGCACAATAAAGTCATGCACACACAATGAAAGACACTTCCACACAACAACTTTCTCTTGTAGCCCCCACGGTGAAATCAGAAGGGAGCAATTCCCAAGGGTGATGCAATCCCTGAAGAGTGATTCAACCCAAAATAAAGGCTAGGTATATTTCTACACCACCTTATGTGGGTCTTTACACAAAGAGCTTCTTCAAACGCCTACTTCCAAGTCAAGGGTATTGTGTAAACTAATAAGCTAATAATTACTGAATAAGCCAATTCAGTCCACCCATAATTCATTTCCTCTAAAATATCCATAGAATGGAATTCTTTTCTATACCGATATATACATTTGGTAGCATCTTGATAAATAAACCTCTTTTCCCCTTATTTTTAAGATAATCAAGGAGCCCTGTGAATGATGCTACATGTAGCAATAATTCTTTTTAAAATGGCCCATGTAATGTTATGAGATAAAAGTCCAGCATCCAGTGGCTTTGTCTTCAAAAGGCATCTGGTGCCCAGATTCCAGATCAAATCTATGTACCCAAGGCTGCCATTACCACCAAAGGGGTTTCCAGGAACAGAGTGGGATTTGGCTTAATAGCTACCAAAAAGCAAATTTGGGACCGAAACATTCCTGAATCCAGACAAACTTTGGAAGCTGGTGGGCATATGTGGAGTTTTGAGAGCATGTTGTCATGAGTTTGGCTTATTCACAGTGATGGTGAAAGCTTCTGTGTTTTATAAATGATTCTCTCCAGTCCCCCAGGAGGTTTCATACTATCCATAGCTACCTTTTACTTTTTCTGAAGAGACAGGCATGCTTCTGTACAAAATGCTAAGCTTCCACCACATCATTTGCTTTTTAAGAGTCCCCATGAATGCTACAGGAAGTCCTTGACTTACAACAGTTCATTTAGTGACCATTCAAAGTTACAATGGCACTGAAAACAGTGACTTACAACCATTTTTCACACTTATGATTATTGCAGCATCCCCTAGGGTCATGTGATTTACATTAGGATGCTTGACAACTGCCTCACATTTATGATGGTTGCAGTATCCCAGAGTCATGTGATTCTCTTTTGTGACCTTCTGACAAGCAAAGTCAATTGGAGAAGCCTGATTCACTTAACAACCATGTTACGAATTTAAGAATTGTACTGATTCACTTAACAAAATGCTGTAAAATGGAACAAACTCACTTAACAAATGTCTCACTTAACAACATAAATGTTGGGCTCAGTTATGGTCATATGTTGAGGACTACCTATATATGGGACTCAGAAGCATCCTAGAAATAAAGAGGCAGCTGAAAGGTTCTTTTCTCTTCCTTTTTAGACTTGTTTACTTGAACACACCTTGCAAGCATCAAGCAATATATTCATGAACAATATAGGATCCCAAGATATATGAGCTTCTACAATTCTACAATTTGAAGTCAGCATTGTTGCCACACAATGTCCAAACTATACACAGCTATAGGGTGATTCAACTGAAACAACTGAATTTGTGTTTCTGTTCTTCTCCCCGATTGCTTTGGCAACAGGTTGATTATTGAAGAATTTGAAGGTCATTCAGAGTCTATAGCAATGTGTGGAACAGAAAGCCATCCATTTGCAATTAGATTTTGTGAATCTGCTGTTCAGACAAAAATTGAAATCCTGGTCAGTAATGCAGCTAATATATTCAAATCTCAGGCTTATCATCTTCCTTTGTTTAACTAAAGATTTTCCAGAATAAGAAGTTCCTGGTATTGCATCATGTTATTTCTAAGAGTCACACTTACTGTGGAAATCTCCCCCAAATCAGTTCAGTGATTTTCCTATACTTGTAGGAGTCACTCTTTTAGATTCTGAAGTACTGAATCCAAACTTTCTGAACAAGATAAAGGTGAAATGTAATAGCACCTAATACAGTGCAGGCGTAATTAAAATGTCACACATGAGAAACAACTTGAGAAAGTGAGTGGGCTGAACCAAGTTCCTGGCTCGAAATATTGATTTACAGCTATCGTCCCTATCTTTATGATCTACAAATGCACTGAATTCCCATCACCCCAGCAAATGAAATGTGCTGGCTGTGGATGATTAGTGTTGTAATCCAAAATAAGTGTCGGGGTACGAGGAGATGTCCAAGGCAGTTTTTAAGCCAGCCTACTGCTACTCACAATCTTTTAGCCTATGCAGGTTAAAGCTTAGTTGTTTGCTATGGCTGGTATTGTGGTGAGAAACAACTTAAAAGCAGAAATAAATCCATACCCAACAATATCTCTCCCATTGCATTATGTCCCACTTGGACAGCACTCAAACCAAATTTGCCCACAATGCTGGACAAGGTTTTGAGTCCTGATGGTTCTTAGGGTGTGGAACCAATACCCCAACTACACCCAGCCCTGTGCCAACTTGCCCCTGTCACCACTTCCTTTCAAGGAACTTACACAGTGATGCCATTTCCTTCGGCAGGTCGGTAGGGTAGCTCCGGAAGTAACCTCCGTTGGTCAGCACCTCGAAATGTGGGTTAGGGAAAGGGAAGGGGTATACAGCAGGGGGAAAGCCATTTACATGAGCCAGAGGAGTCCCACCCGAGCAGCCTCTCTCCTTGTTTACAGCCATGACTGAGAATAGGAAAGTCAATGCGTGAGAAAATGAAAAATTCCTCTTAAGAAAGCTGGTTGGTGCTCCAGGCAGATGGTCCCATGATTGTGGCCTTTGCAAGTATGCTGTTCAAAGGGAATAGGCCATTCCTCTCCTGTCTTCTTCGGAGGCAGTCCTGCAAGGGAATGAATTGACATTAGTAGTATTCAACAGTAGAGAAAGCAGTCCACTCCCAGCACTTTTGTTTCTCCATTACCATCCAGCAGGGGTGCTATTCAGCAGGTTCTGACAGGTTCTGGAGAACCGGTAGCAGAAATTTTGAGTAGTTTGGAGAACCAGCAAATACCACCTCTGGCTGGCCCCATAGTAGGGTGGGAATGGAGATTTTGCAGTATCCTTCCCCTGTCATGCCCAACAAGTCACACCATGCTCACCAAGCCATGCTCACAGAACCAGTAGAAAAATATTTTGAATTCCACCACTGCCACCCAGGATAGTCACCAGGACGAGATGGAAGCTAGGAAACACTTGTAAAAAACAAGCAAACCAACCAACCAACTATGAGGTATAGAATGAACTCATCCCCACCCCCATCCCAACCCATCTGGGTTTTAGTCTTTTTGCCATTGCCGCCCTCTTTTATTCTTAGTTTTTGTTGTTTTTTCTTTTTTTTACTTGTGAACCACCCAGAATCTTTGGGAGCCACAAAAATTTAATAAATGAATAAATATGTATCAGACAGGTAGGTGCCTACATCTCAATCTTAACTGCTAGAAAGCGGGGGGCAGAGAAGAAACAGGGAGAGAGAAAAGTTTTATTGTAGAAATATAAGAAATGAGCAGAGAAAGGTGACAATGTTTGGCACCCACTGCTTTTCATGGTAGGGCTTCACAGAGCAAGGAGAAATTAGTCAAAAGGAGAAAACACACTTCTCAGGGGCACCCACTGACCTACAGAACAAAACAAAAACAGAACGCTGCCAACAAAACTATTGATGGAAAAGAAAGTCTCTTTTCCACCAGCTCCCCTCCCTCAGGAAATCAATATTTCTAAATACTGTCTACCCAGCCTTCCCCACCCCCATTTCAGTGTATGTTGGGGAGGCTCTAACTCCCCAAGATATTAGTCATATTGGTTAAGGATGATAATTGTTTTAATTAACCCATTTGAAGGAAACCAGGTTGCAAAAGGCTGGTCTATTTTGAAAAAGTTCTGCAGATTTTCAAACAGGAACTTTTCTAGCCCGAAGTAGAGATGGACTCTTGAACTTTGCATATGAAAACCATGGGTCTACCATAGAGAATACACCTCAATCAAACTTTTCTCCACACATTCTAACACAAAAAAGTGAATATTCCAAAGGTGGTTTTCCAAAAGGCAACTGGACTTTCTTAGTTTTTTCTTTGAAAACGTTTCACTTCTCGTCCAAGAAACTTCTTCACATCTAACTGACTAATGGGGAATGGAAGAATTTATAATGTTTTCAAAAAACAAAACCAAGAACATTCAGTTGCCTTTGGAGCAACCATGACCTGGATGATTGAGAATCTCCATAGACACAAAAGGGAGCACTATACTTTGTAGTATTCTGTAATGATGGAGGCAAAACCTGGCCCTTGTTATTGAAACTGAGCAGACCATCTTTTAAAGCATAGGTGGTGAACAATGGCCCCTTTATGACTCGTGGACTTCAACTCCCAGAATTCCTGAGCCATCCAGCCAGGTTCAGGAATTCTGGGAGTTGAAGGCCATAAGTCATAAAAGGGCCATCATTCCCCACCCCTAGTTTAGAGAATGTAATTCAAGGATACTCATGTGATCCTCTCTTTCATAAAACCTATGCTACAGTTGTGGGTTTCTCCCGGTCCTGCCCGGTTCTTGTGAAGTGCGGTGGGAGGCTTTGCCCACGTGGCCCAGATGTCATAATGGACAATCTATGCGTGCACGCTCCCGTTGCGAACTGGTACTAAAGGTAAGTCGAACCCACCCCTGCTATGCTATACTGTGATTTTCCTAGAGGTGTTATCTTGCCAGCTGATTTAAGTTTGCAGGAACTGGTTTGTTTGTGATGGAAAGTGGTTTGGTAGGAAGATTAGAAGTTCCAGTGGAGATCAGAAATGGCCTGGCCACTCTTGAGAATAGTGGGAAGATGATGGGAATATCCTGAGAATTTCAGAGAGGCAGGGAAATTGGTGTCAGCAGGGTTAGGAAGATATGTGTGTGTGTGTGTGTGTGTGTGTGTGTGTGTGTGTGTGTGTGTGTGTGTGAGAGAGAGAGAGAGAGAGAGAGAGCTGGCTATTGCTTAAACACTCCTGATCTCCTCTGCCTGCCTACTGTAATATGAAGATGTTCTAAATGATGAAAAGCAATGACACTATTACCTATTTTATAGTGATTTTCTCACACACACCACTTAAAAACACTTTTGAGTCTATCTGTGAAAGTGATTGACAGACACACAGATTGACTATCCTGCTAAGCTTTTTTCACTTTACAGATAGTCCTCAATTTACAACCACAATTGAGCCCAAAATTTCTGTTGCTAAGCGAGACATTAGTTAAATGAGTTTTGCCCCATTTTAAAACTTTCCTTGTCACAGTTGTTAAGTGAATCACTATAGTTGTTAAGTGAATCTGACTTCCCCATTGCTTTTCAGGTCGCAAAAGGCAATCAAATGACCCTGGGACACTGCAACGGTCATAAATACGAGTCAGTTGTCAAGTCTCTGAATTTTGATCATGTGGCTATGGGGCTGCTGCAACGATCATGTGAAAAACAGTCATGTCACTTTTTTCAGTGCTGTTATAACTTTAAAGAATCACTAAAGGAACTGCTTTAAGTCTGAGTGGCGTAGGAGGCTAATGCCTCCTACTAAGGCAGTAGTTAACATCCAGCTGCCTGCAATTACTGCGAGTTCAATCCTAGCCAGGCTCAAGGTTGACTCAGCCTTCCATCCTTTCTAAGGTGGGTAAATTGAGGACCCAGTTTGTGGGGGCAATAAGCTGACTTTGTATATGTATACAAAAGTATGAAGGCTATTGCTTAACGCATTGTAAGCCGCCCTGAGTCTCCTGAGAAGGGTGGCATATAAATCAAATTAAATAAAAAATAAAATAAATAAAATAAAAAGTCAAGGACTATTTGTATCAACAGTTCTGCCAAGCAGGTGTATTCTGCTTAAAGCTTTTTTTTTTCCTTCACAGGCTGAATAAAACTGCAATATGCAGATCACTGTATCTGACTGGACTTTCAAGTAGAATCCAATGCTTTTGATGTGAAAATGGGGTGGGGGGGTGTTTCTTTCCTCCCTAGACATGAATAGCTCCAGGGGTTTTGAAGGTTTCTGAAAGTCCCTTCCCAGGAGATTTTGAGAACAGACTAATTAGAAGAGTGTCTACCAAGGCAAAAGAAAGGAATAGGCCTTATGTGCCTAGAAAAACTAGAAAGGTTTCTAGCAGGAATGGATTCTATTCTGTCGCATAGGGCATACTTCACATTTGGAGAGAGTCAAGGACTTAATGCATTTCAGTGAGTGAAATGGTGATCTTCACAGACATGAACTACACAGAGGCAGGACTAAGGCAATTTTCTTTTCCAGGGCTTTTGGGAAGCAGGTTGGTTATGCCAAGTCTTTCTTAGGACAAGTTACACATGTTATGGCAAGAAGTTACCACACTGATTCTTGATAGCAATATATAAAAAGGCTCTAGGAATATGTATTCAAAACACCCTGATCTCTGATAGCTCATTCTAGTATTACCAAGAGGTATTGGGGTGGGGGTGGGATCTCTCTTGCTACTTATTTGTAACCAGCAGTGCGACACACAATGAATTTTAGCAGAATAAACTCTTGATGCTACTTATCCCCACTCCAGCCGAAGTTTTATTGGTTTAATGCTCTTAAAACCATATGCAAAAGGCCAGTTTTTTTTAAAAAGAGTTTTTAAAAAGGGGAAGAAGCGAGACACATATAAACTGTGATTAATTTCCAAAATAAGAATTGTTGGTGCTGAAGCTTGTCCATCCTGCCCACCCTGGGCCTGGTTTTTAGAATACAACTCCAAATCCAAGATGTTTGTTGAAACTGGTTAAGGATTATTCTGTGATAAGGCAAAAGCACTCAGCACATGAGCGAGGGCACTCACTGCTTCCTGTTTTTCAAGATGAAAATTGCCTGGTAGAAAAAGATCATGCAAAAATTATCCTGCAGAGATTGAATTAGGTGCCTTTGGCATCAAGGGAGCAAATAAGCATATAGTATTTTTTTTTATTAAATACAAGTCAATTAGAAGATTTTTCCTCCAGAAAAAGAATTCCCTCTATCACCCTCCCTCCCCGAGGTGCAAGCTAATAAAAAAAATACTCTCCTTCAAATGGAGATCGGCATAGACATATCCCAGTTGTTTTCTTTGGTTTAATACCACCCCACCAAAATAGAGATCCCCTCAAGTGACCAGATTTATATACTGGAAATATGAGTTTTGTTTTAAAAGCCCTCCTTCCCAAGATGACATGTCTCTTTTCATACATACATTCCAGACACATTCTCAGATTTAGCCCCAATCCACAGATGCAATTGTTGATGATGTGGAATTGAAAGGATGTGGAATTGAACCAATGGGGTCTGCTTCCTGCCACATTCTGCAGCAGAATGCAGAGAGACTGGCTCTTTAAGTGTGTTTGCGCTCTCTCTCTCTCTCTCTCTCTCTCTCTCTCTCTCTCTCTCTCTCTCTCTCTGTGTGTGTGTGTGTGTGTGTTCCCTTTTGAACCATTTCCAAAAGCAGGCAGGCGAGGGTTGGTTTTTTCTTTTTCTTTTGCTGATGTTGTTCTTTCTTCTTCTTTGGGTGCTTTTTACCATATGATTTAAATCAAGAGTCATTTCAGGTTCCCAGATAAATGAAGCTTATGTTCTTGCTGCCAGCCCTTGGCTGAGGCTGTACCACCCTGGGGGTAGAATGTGAGCTCACATCTTCCACATGGAACCCAACACCACAGGCCTAATTTACAACAGCCCAGGCAGCGCCTTTTCCTGCCGGCTCCGAGGAGGCGTTGCTTTTCCGATCTACCCCCTCCTGCCACCCCCACCCCACCCCCCCAGCCCATCACTCACTCTTCACCTTTCCCCTCCTCCCTCCACCCTTTTTCTTATACTCCTGGCCTCTGAATTGGGTTCGCACGCGCAGAGCACACACACAGGCAGAGAGACGCGCGCTCGCGCTCGCGCGCCTCCTTCTCCCCTCTGCTCCGAGCCTTTGTGCCCCGGTTTGGTCTTTTGCGTCCTCCTCCTTCCTTCCCGCCAGTCCCGTCTTTCATTTTTCTTCTCCCAAATGGATGGCGTTCCACCCAAGAGTGGGGCCAATTCGAGGGGGGCTTATATGCAAGCGCAGTACCAGAGGCAAGACATACGTTGCCTCAATCATCTTCCTCTCCTATATCGCCTTGGAGCGGGGTGGGTGGAAATACTTTTGCCGCCGTGTAACTTCGGTGCCGTGGGCTTTCCTCGCAGCAGTGTCCCCCCTCATTTTGTCATGTAGCCAAGACCCAGCCTCTCGCCAATCGCTCTCAGGCTCATTTCTGGCTCGAGCTCTTTCGCTGCCCCGGCCAAATCTGCCCACGAGGATGGGGAGGGGCGGAGGGGCACCGCTTTGCGCTCGGCCCCTTTAAAAACTGCAAAGGCTCGGGTTAAGACTCCGCACCGCCCGCCTCCTCTCCCCCCCCCCCACCTCCCGTCCCCGCTGCCGTGGGTCCTGCCAAGTGCCCTGAGCATATAAAAGCCACGAGATTTCAAGCGAGCAAGCAAACTTAAAGGCTTCATTTCCGTAAACTTTTCCATATGTGAGGGCCTCTCTGGAAGCTCGCGTTCCAAAAATAAACGCGCCGTCAGGCTGAGGTGTCCAAGCGCACGGAAACCGGGAAAAGAAACCCACTGAAAGAAAACAGCGCGAGCTCCTGCCAGCAAGCTTGGGGCGCAGTTGCCTCCTGGGCGCAGTGGGAAAGTGGGGGCGGCGGAGAGAAAAGGGGGTTACGGAAGGGCATGTTTCACAATGGCAGCAACCTCAAGAAAACCAAGGCGAGGCTCGCTCTTTGCCTGTCTCAGATCTCCGCACGGAGTTCAGCTTTAATTCGAGACATGCATTGGACTCCCTTTGCCGTTAGCCTTTTTAACTGCCCCAACCGTGGATGGGAATGTGAGGGTCACCCGGCGGTCACTCTAAGGGGGTTCCTTCTTTTTTGGGGTGGGGTGGGGGAATAAATCCCTCCTGGAGGCTCTGAAATCCATATATTCACCGGGTTCCTGAATTCTTCCTAGCCCTTATAGACAAAGAAGCACGTATCTCAGTAGAGAAGGGGGGGAGGGGGGCACGTTTCTAAGAAATCAGTTCTGTTTAAAAGATTAAAGAATATATTTTTAAAAAATATATAGGGAACAGCCGATCTAATAGCTCCAGAGCCGTGTGGAGCCATCTCAGTCAAAGACTTTTTGTGTTAACTGTGTTCTCAATGGCACAGTCTCACACTCACACAAGGAGACAGCCAGTCCCTGTCTGTGAAGAGCTTACAGTTATTTCAAAAGAAGAGAGAAATTAAGAGGCCAGGTTCAGGCTAAGCAGGGCAAGGGCCTGAACTCTGGCGTTCGTTTCGCAATAACCTCAAAATGACATCCTGCACTAACACATCTAATAGCCTTTATTTTTTTGGTAAAATACCAATTTCTCCCCTCTTACCCCCCCTTCCCAGCCCCTTTCTTCTTGTTTCATATGAACCAAATATCCATTTCCTTCATGTATTCCCAACAAACACTTTCTGTGGGAAAAATCAAATAATCGACCGCATCTTAACAGGAGGAGAAAAAGTGTGGAAACAAACACAACCCCCTCCCCCAAAAAAGCTGGATACCTAGCTTTTCTGCTGGAGTAGAAGGCGGCTGAGGTTGTGAGGAGAAAAGCCAAAAGAAAGAGCTGGAGATGGTTCTTTTATATATATAAAAAGAAATGCTTATTGTGACATTTACGCAATCAGAAAACTTAAAAAGATTTTTTTTTTTTACAAGTTCAACCTGGTTAGGTAGAAGATAAAGGCAATACCAGCATAGAATCCCATGTTCTGCGCATGCAAGAAGCCAGCAATGGATTTAGGGATGTCTAAACTAAAAGAATGGTTCTTAGAAGCTATAATTCAAGGGGAGGAAATCAAAGAAAAATATTAAAGATTCATGGCAATCTTTATGCTTCTTGAAGCTCTCTTCCATGGCAATTTAAGAGACGAAGTTCATATTTTCTTATCATAAGTGCCTGCATCCGCATGATTTATGCCTTCTGCTAATACCACTTTCCCCAAGCTGTGGAAGCTTTCCTCAAGATGTGTTGAGCTACTCCTCCCATTATTTTTAGACGGTACAGCTGAAAAGACTATCAGGCTAAGGAAGAGGAATGAACTCTGCTTGCATTCTGTATAGCAAAAACTCTTGTCATAAATGTGATCCCTGAGAATCGGTTTTATAGACACCTCTGCTTCGCAACCAAAATTAACATGTCTGTGCATTGTCCATTATCTCTGACTGCCAAACTTCCCAGAGGCTGCTTGCCATAACCTGTCTTCCAACAAGATCTCCAAAGTGCTTTCAAACTGTTTTGGATAAGATCTTCCTGGAGGGAGAATGACCCAGTTTCATTCTCCATTGTGGGTGATTTGAGTCTCCAAGAAGTTGCAAATATTGTGTGGTTGAAGAGCTACTTTATAAACCTACACTAGTTTAAAGCACATTTTTCTGGTCATACCACAATTTCTGAAGAAGATGTAGCAAGAGAGCGGGTTGGCTAACAATCTTAGCACAGATTCTCAGCACCATCACGAATGTAAATTTCCATGCTACTATATGCTTCAAGTATCAATGGTTCCAAATGCCCAAAACATAGATAACCTCTTTTCCTAATTAACTTAAGTAGAATATGTGGGGCGTGGGGCGGGAGTTCCATGAAATCTGACTTGACAGCTCCACAGTTTTCCTGGTGAGATGTCAAGTTGACTTTAGAAAATGCTAAGGCACACTTAAAACTCAAGAGTTTCTAATCTTACTAAGTAGAGTTTGGTAAGCAGGGTTACTACACATGAATCTATTTAATATATTCAAAAAAACCCAACCCTGCAGTATTTTGTATCGGCCTTCTCCAGACATGCCAGTCCCATAATTTTCTTTTGATAATTAATAGCATAAAAGTGGCTTCCTCAATCTGTGCTATTTCAGATGTGCCAGAATATAGCACCATCATTTCTATCCAGCAGGTTTTGGACTTCATGTCCTGTCCTAGCAGAAAACCCTTTGACTTGATACTCTGTATCCCACTTGGGATCCGCCCTTGCAGAAATCCCACTTTCCACAAGGGCGGGGAAAAAAACACCTTTTTTCTGCCCTTGCTATTGCCTTCATCTCATCCTGTGTGTGAAACAGATTTAAGTCACTCTTATTTATTAACATAGTTTTTCTCCAAGGACAGTCCTAAAGTGTATTATATCTCTTAGGCTTTATCACCTATTGCCTTGGAAGGACGTCATATGACCGCAAGATCTGGCAACAAAGGCAATCAATCAGGGGTGAAATCCAAAATTTTTCCCTACCAGTTCTGTGGGCATGGCTTGGTGGGCGTGGCAGGGGAAGGATACTGCAAAATCTCCATCCCCACCCCACTCCAGGGGAAGGATACTGCAAAATTTCCATTCCCACCCCACTCTGAGGCCAGTCAGAGGTGGTATTTGCCGGTTCTCCGAACTACTCAAAATTTCCGCTACTGGTTTTCCAGAATCTGTTAGAACCTGCTGGATTTCACCTCTGCAATCAATGCATAATAGGGATTAGCAATGGAGATAGCAACTTTCAACCTTCTCTTCCACATCCAAATTGTTGTCCCAGATTTTATTTATTTATTTATTAAATTGATATGCATGTGGCAACTCTGCTCTCCATTCTCCATACACTGCGGCTGATCCTATTACATTACCATATCAGATTGGCTAATCAGAACACCTTAGAATAATAATTCACATATGTGCATTTAATCTGGTTGCTCCTAATTTTTAGTTGCTTGCATGTCTGTATTACAGCTTCAAGAAAGTGAGGTTCTTACATGCATAAATGAGACCTTCTCTAGTTATAATAAGAACGATGCCTAACTACAATTTGTTCTCTTCTTCAAAGCATTCTGGCAGTCACAACTAGTAAGGGAACACTGAGCACATAACATTCCTAACTTCCATTAAAAAAAAAAGCTCCTAAACTTTCCTTTGCTGTCAATTGTGTCTCTGGAGGTGAGGAAAAAATAAGTTGTGTCAAGAAGTGAGCAAAGAACTAGAGGTGGGAGATTGGATCTAAATTGGGACAGAAGCCATCCTACTAGCTCTGGTGGCTTTCAAAGTGTTCCAACCAGGGGAAAAGCACTCTCTCACTTATATATATCTTAAAAAGAAACGGAGTAGTCTAGAGAAGAAGGAAATAACACAATGCCAGGAATGTATGAAAGATTGAGTTGGCATATAGTGGGCATTGGTTACAGTAAAAGGCATTTATAAGAAATATACAAATGTTATCAAGGCAGTCACTACTCATGGCCAAGGCACTGAAATCCTCTGGCACTAAATTGCCCTGGTTTGTATTTTCCATAGACTTCAATGCCCATAATGGAATGAGTTCTCCATGTCCTTTTTAAATTTCATTTTCCCCTCCAAAACAAATACAAATAAATAACACTCTGCCTTTTTGTAAACACAAATCTTGCAAAAGACTTTCAAGGGGAAAAGTAACCATTTGCTTCTCAAAAGCCTTTCTTTCTTGTTAAAACTTGGATGCTAAAAGAAGATAATTTATTTTTAAAAAGATTCTGGCCTGTCCCCTAGAAACATATGTTAGTTTCCATTTAAGAATTGAGCCATGGTATATTGCCAACCAAAAAAGCTGAGCCAGATTCCTCAAATCATAATATTAGGACAATAGAAAAATTTTAACTATAATTTCTGGGTCATCAGGTTATAAAGAGGTCGTGCCTGGGAGCGTTATTTTTCTGACTCTGCGATAAGAAGTTATCCTGGCTGCTACATTATTTATAATGGAAGATCAGCAATTGAACAAAGCTATCTGCTGTTTGTCAATTATTTTGCTATCCTCCTTTTTTTATCTTGCTTCCTATAATAAACCTCATCTCAATTGCTTAGGTCTGGAACTATAAATATTCCTGCTTTTTAAATACTATTTATTAAATAATATTCCTGCCTCATCAGATCAATTACTGTATGTAACTTTTCCTGCTCAGAATCTTAGAATTCTAAGTCCCCTATACTACATAACAATTATCATAATAATTTCAAGATCCTGACTTCTATGCACATTGACTCTACTGCATTGACTCCTAATACAGTTCAGAGTCCAAATGGTACTCATAATGTATGAGAAGAGGGATCTAATATTTTAACATTAATATCTTTGTGTTGGCAGTGGAGTACAAATTGACAAATAAATACACAATACTTAATATTGTTTCCCTTTGTTTAATTCCAGCTAGATATACAATGAACCGCTCAAAAAATAAAGATGAGAGGTCACAATTGGCCATTTCCTCCAACTACAGAAAGGTAAGCCAGGAACAAACTATTATTTACGCTATCATTTGTAGCATTTGGAAAAATTAGTTTCTCACTTTTATTAAAGATTGGAAATCTCCTGTGCGCTTTTTGCTGAAAATGGAAAAAATGCACTGGTGATTTATAGATTTGCTGATTAAAAAAGGCTGAATATGCGGAGAATGGAATTATGATGTAACTTTAAGGGGAGAAAAAGAGGAGAAATAAGTTTGTAACTGCTATAAAGAAGATCAGAAATCTTTTTATATGTTTTTGTCCTATTTTTCATGGTTTTCTCATCTTTGTTTTTTTTCCTTATAGCATTTCATCATTACTTCTGTGGAAATCTTTGATGAAAAATATTTTTTAAAAAGGGGAAATGTTTGTTTCTCATTTCTTCCTGTGAAGGGTGAGGAAAAGGAAGGAAGTATGAGATTATGGACAGTGTTTTGTTATTAGAGTTAAATGCAACACTGAGAGATTATTTTTATTAGTTCTTTTCAATTCCCTTTTACAGGAAGATATCATAAGCAAAGTAGCTTCAAAAAATAAGTCACTGATGCATTCACAAATCGTATAAAGAAATAAACCATGGTCAATTAAGCACAATAACTAGCTTCATTGTAATACACTCAACCAAAATAAAATAAAAGAATGCAGGTCTTCAAAACAGCCTTTTTATTATGCCCAAGAAGTAGTTTTGCCAAGTATATATGTAACAATACCTGAAACTATTTTCACAATTTCAGAAGATGGAAAATCCCTGTCTTCTTCTCCACCTGTCCAATCTTGGAATCAGTTGTAAATAATCTTTAAATGTTGGGGAAAGGAGGAATGAAAATTTCCCAAATGCAACTTACAATATACATATGGAAACTTTTATTTTATTAGTATTGAGGATTTTTTCCTATGGTCCAAATAATAGAATATTAGGTGGATCTGCAAAAAGAAAATAGCAAAAGCAATAGCACTTAGACCGCCCCATAATGCTTTACGGCACTGTCTGAGCAATTTACAGTGTCAGATTGTGGCCCCCAACAATCTAGGTCCTCATTTTATCCATCTCGGAAGGATGGAAGGCTGAGTCAACCTTGAAACGGTCAGGATCAAACTCTTGGCAATGAGCAGTGAGTTTGCCTGCAATACTGCATTCTAATCACTGTGCCACCACAGCTCCTAATAAATTGACACCTATTCATAAGCTATTTTCAATACACAACAAAGACTTAAAACAATATTTCACTCTTTATCCCGTTATCTGCACAAAAAGGGGCGTGCATAAGCGCACCAGCATGCCTACCGTCCCTGTCTTAATGTTCCCTTTTATTTGTATCCATTTCATGTATTCATAATTATGTTTATACTTATATCTGTTATATATACACATGTTTTCTGAATGAATATACACATGTTTTTATCCCAGAGCTATAATTGCACTCAACAATGAACTAAAGGGCCACCATCAGTGAACTGTTGGACAGCATTACTTGGTCTGTTGTGTGGATGTTTGGGTGCTTTAGGGGTAGAGAATTGTGGTGGGTGGGAGTGTGCTTGGGGATTGTTATGTGTGTTGGACGTGGTCTTTGGGTGTTAAGTGAATTTCGTTGTATGGGTATACTGTGTATACATGTACAATGACAATAAAGTTATTTATTTATTTATTTTATTTTTAATACATGCTTGATGAAATAAAGAAAGAAAGAAAAACAATGCTGTGAAGTAGATTATCATTAATATTATCTAGGACTAAAAAGCCAGGGTTATTGAAAGACTAATGGTGACCTCTCATCAAAAAGTCACAATTTACTATTGCAACTGTTTATGTGTGTGTATATTATTATCACTGATCTTCTTGAACACCCTATCCTAAAACATTTTGTTGTTTTTATTCCTATGGTAGCTAAAAGGTCAAAACTAGTCATAGGGCTCCTGAACAAGCGGAAATAGAACATTTTTATCTGTGGGAATTTTAATTACTGAATGGGAAGCTTCTCCTTATGAACATGGTGAACACTGTTTATGCTAAATGAGCTTCTCTCCAAGGACAGTGGTATATACGGTAAATATTGACCATGGGCGCAGATTTGTAATCAGGTCTCCAGATGCTGAACACATAACTTCCCATTTTGCACGGTAATGGTGTATAGGAAATTTGGGGAGTTGGTAATTAACACATCTGGAGGACAGCAGGTTGAGAAGTCTATTACAGTGTGTAGACTTGCAAACTAGTTCTAGCATTTTGCTATGAAACGGATTATTGAAATAATCAAACACACACACACACACACACACACACATACACACAGTCATTTGCATATAGACAGTCATCTTGTTTTGAAGCTACCAGCTCACAAGTGAATTCTGGAGGTAATTTACTATAGGTATATGGCTAGTTTAGAATCCACAGAAAATAAAACACAGGAACTGACTCCCCAACTTATCCCAAATGGAACTAGGCCTACAAGCTTGAGCAACAAAACAGAACAAGCCCCAAAGAGGTTACCCCTCCACCACTGGGAATGCCACATTCCTGAGCCCAGCAGCACTAGCCATTAACTGTTTCCATGCCAAAAATCACTCTCTCCCTTCAACAATGAAATATGCAAAGGGGGCAAAATTAATAGAAAGCAATTAAGAAGAATAAGTATGAATTGAATACATAAAATGAATACAATTAAACATTAGGAAGAATGAAGTCTGATCCATACACAAAGAAAATAGGTTCAAAGGCCTCTAGGGTTTACATACCATCTCTTTCTGTGCACAAGGGAACCATTTGTGATGGAAAATCCAGTTTGCACTGCGCTGAGTGTCCAAATGAACACACACGCACGTATTTAGGTCTGAAACCATTTTTTTCTCCTTCAATTCTCATAGACTGCCTAGACAAGTCCCTACAGTTTGTTTGACAAGGTAGTTCAGAAGTGATTTGTTATTACCTCCTTCCTAAGGCTGAGAGTAAGTGACCAGCCTAAATCACCCAGCTGGCCTTGTATCTCAGGCAGGACTAGAAAACAGAAGTCTCCTGGTTTCTAGTATGATGACTTAACTACTACACCAATCTGGTTAATGAAGAATCTCTTCATTATTGGATGAGCATAATTTGTGTCACACTAATTAATACCTCCAGATTAAAATTATCAAAAGCAAAAATACATGGAAGTGTTCCGAAGTCCTCACAGAAAAATATTTAAGGTCTGTAGTCATGCAGCCAATTCTGTGCTACAGTAAGACTAATAAGGATAGTCTTTATATTATATCATGATTGGATAATCCAATAGATCACTAGATGAGAATGAGAATCAGCATGCAGCAGCATGGAAGAAAGACGGAGGTGGACAATAGCATTCATTAGACTGTAACAGCTGAGTAATTTTATGTAGGGATTAAAATGTGTATTTCTCAGACATTTGATAAGGTTCTTGTACTATACATTTTCTCCTTAAAACACGTACACCAATGTACGTGTGATGTACACGTACATTGAATAGAAGTGGATGAAATAATAAACTGGATTTTATCAGCACTAGTCCAAGCTATAAGAATTACTACTGAAGTTTAAGAACTGGTACCTGAACTTGTTTTATGCTTCCTTATTCATTCCTGTTCTTTATTTTTTTTTCTTTTGTGTCACATCTTTTAGATTTTACACCTGTGAATATTTTCCTTGATTGTATAAAAATACATAAGAACACTTCTGACTAAACAGTGGGCTAATAAATACCATTTATAATAAATAACCAAATAAAATGTGTTAGTTATGAAAGTTACCAAAGAACAGATTTTAAATTCCTTTTATGTAGCATATTCCAAAACCTCCCACTAATTAGTAGAAATTATTTCTTTCTTCTCAGTCATACTGTAGGCATCAATAGATCCATAATGACATTTTTTATTTTTTTTATAACACAATATAACAATACAAGACATACAACATTTATAAACAAGCTCTCTTTACAGCTATTGCATGGTGATCTTCTTTATTATTTACAATTTCCCCTTCTTTCTGCTGGTATTATTCTGATTTACTACTTGTCCCTGATATTTTAATTACTATATATACAATATATTTCTCTCATTCATATCCACTTCCTATTTTTTATACTATAACATATCCTTTCTTTCTTTTTTAGCATTTCTAACTTTCCCCCCTAATTTTCTTTTCGTTTTTCCTTCCCTCCAACCACTTATACCATTTGTGCCAAGTTCTAATTACATTTTTAAAATGCTGAAAAATAAATATTAAAAAAATACTTTGTATTTCTCCTTGGGAATTCTACTCTCACTTCAAAAGCTGCTACCAAATTTATTTCTAAGTATAGTTTTCACTAGTAATGCTAAAAAAAAAGAGATACAACTTATGCTTCCTCTCCTGCTCTTTATGTCAGAAGATAAAGTTGTCAGTAAGAAATATAATGCAGGGATGAAATAATTTGCTCTCCAATGAAGAACTGAGAGTTATATTTTTCAGAACATGAGAGCTACAAGTGTTGATCTTATGTCATTTTTTTCTCAGTTCCAATTCCCAAACAATAAAACGTTTCCATATTTTATTCATTTTCCATGACCTATCTCAAAGACTTGTTGGGAAGCTATAAAAGATTTTAAGACTTTTTTCATGTTCATCATCCCAACAGATGGCATTCAAGGCCACCCAAGACATTTTAGCACTTGAGCCAGAAAACCAGAGGCAGACTCTCACACCCACATACACGTACATATGATGCATCCTTTCCCAAAACTGCAATGAATAAAATAATCTACATATCCTTATTAAATTGCCTTTTACCAAGTGAGGCTATACTCTGGCCCAGTATGTTTTTTCTCATCAATAATGCCATTTTCTCCACAAAATTACCTTGCCAGTTACTGTTATTATTTTCATAGAGCAGCATCAGCATCAGGATGATAGCAAAACAATCCAGAATTTTCTGCTTTATGAGAAATAAGCACTTTACCACAGGACCATGAGTCCTCCCACACGTCCTTGTGGAGACAAAGAAGGACCGTCAAAGTCTTTTTCTCTATGTTATTTCTCAAACCCATTTAACATATCAAAGTATGTTTTGAAATTCCAGATCATTATACTCATCCCTTCAGGACATCCCTTTTTAGAACAAAGCCTTTAAAAACCCAAATGAACATCACGAACTGCTGTCCTCAAATTTGCTAGCTGCAAAAGTCAAATGACTTTGGGTTTTAGTAGGACTTAATCTCTTCCCCAGAGGGCTGGTAGAATTACCCACCTGAAAGAGGAGATGTCTTACTTTATAGAGGGCATGTCAACATTCCAAGATGCCTGCTAAGGACTATCCTGACTATTCTAAATTGTCTTTGGTCAAGAATCATTTAAAAGAACGCCAGCAAAGACCTTGAAGTGCTCCATCAACACACAAGGCACCTAGAGTTCATTGGAGATTGGAAGCTAATAAATTCAAATAAAGTCTAAATAGTAGATACAAGGAACATATATTATTTTATTACTATTTTCCCCACCTATGGTGGTATATTCTACATTTCTATATAAATTAATATTACTACTTCTCAACATGTATGTTCAACCCTGTGTTTCTTTTGTCTCCTTTTTTAACTAAGAGTAAATGATCATTCTTAGGAAGTCATATGACCATTAGGTGGGATCCTAATGAAGGACATGGTTTCCCAATTCTTTCAAGTTGAAAATTTAATGGAACAAAGACACCATTCCATATATATGGCAGAAGACTTCTGGATCAATCAAAACCTATTTGGAGATTAGTGTGAACATATGACAACTGTTGCCATTTTCAGCAGAAGAATCCTTTCTACTTAGAGGGCCTTTGGAGTAGAAAAATGTTCCATTGGCCAATGGAACCCTTCCAAAATTTCTGAAAAAGTAGGTAAGTGATACTGAGAAAGAAAATGAACTGCTAAGACAATTTAGGGGAAAAAAAGAACAATGCAATTGGAAAAGAATAAGCATCTCTCTGGGTTGCTTCCAGAGTTAATCCTACAATGTTCATTCAGTAACCTACGTGGGTCATTTAAAAGTCCAATATGTTAGATGAACTCAGAAACCCAGTCAATTCCAGATCAGGATACAGCTTGAAATATTCTCAAAGTACCCAGGATCACTATTGATTACTTGTTCCAATAGAGTCAGGCCATGTAATACACATCCCAAAGAACTTTTAACTTTTAGTACTGGTCATAGAAACTGGTGGGATGGCATATAAATTTAATAAAAAAATAGATACGTAGCACACACAGACACACCAATCTTGAAGTATGTATTTGAAATGGAAGCAGAAGAAATCCAAGCCTTCCCATTCCATATCAAATGGGTGACAACATCCAGTTGAGTCGAAGAGGATTTTAAAAAAATTTTTAATATCTTTGACATAAAAGAAAAGAGTGGGAGGGTTAACTTAAAACAACATTAAAGTCTATGATTCCCCAGTAGTCACAGATTACAATATCTGTGGAACAAAATGCGTATTTCAGACAAAAGGTAGGAGAATTGAGTCCAGGTTTGATTTCAGTGAGGAACATGAACTGAAACAATTTCTATAATCCAAATTTTGTACTTCAGGCAGGTTTTGTAGCTTCAAGGTTATATTGATCTTTTTCATCTTTGATTGTCTAAAAAATTAAAAAAGCTAAAGAATATTACAACTGCATATTATTTTATCACCTTCAAACATTCAAGTTAAAATACCCTTTGTTTCTTTGAACGTAATGTCATAAAATGGGCTAGATTTACTTTTCATCCCATCCAATAATATAGCTCAAATACAGTGTGGTGTAAAATTAAAACACTAATTCAAATCATACTCATTTACATAGGAAATCTTCTCAAAACTTTTTATTTGAAATTTTCCAGAACACCCATAATTCTAACCACAATATCCTAGAAAAAGGCACGGAAGACTTTCAGATACAGACCGCAGTAGTGAAAAATGGGGAAAACCCAGTGCTGTTTTTGTGAATACATGTAATCTTCCATTTATATCCGTTCATTTAGTGACCATTCAAATTTACAATGGCACTGAAAAATGTTACTTATGACCAGTCCTCACACTTATGACTATTGCAGCATCCCTATGGTCAAAATTCAAACGGATGGTATTTACGATAGTTGCAGTTTCCCAGGGTCGTTCAATCACCTTCCCAGACAACTTCCAATAAGCAGAATCAGTGGAGGGAGCTGGATTTGCATAATGACCATGTGATTCACTTAACTTTGGTATTAAAAAAAAGTTCATAAAATCAGATGTGACTCACTTAACAACTTGCCTTGCTTAGCGATGGAAATTCTGGTCCCAATTACAGTTATAAGTCAAGGACTGCCTCTACATACAAATTACTAAGGAAGATTTCAAAGTGATTATTAATGCACCTGAAAATGCAACTTTGTTTTAGATTTTTAGGCAATCTGTAACCTTTTGAATTTGTGTTACTACCGCAATAGAATTCTCTCATAGCCTAACTAAGCGGATAATGCCATATTATTTATGTTCTTTTGTCTCGCTGGACTTCACTGATTCCACCCACATTGCATATCATTATCTTGTTTGGTGACATAATCCAGGTTAGTTTATCTTTCAGTGTCTGTGTTTTATATTTGTACATGTAAGTACCTGGACACAAAAAGTTTCCCAATTTGGAACTCTGTCAAATAACTTTGACTCTTTTCTCAAATCTAGAAAAAGCAAAAAGCTTCAGGTCTGGAGTTAGAAGACTAACCCATATATATTGCGTGGGTCAAAAGGAAGGCTGAGGAGGTATTTGCAGATCCCTCACATCCTGGTCATAAATTGTTTCAATGTCTTCCCTCGGGACGGTTATACAGCAATGTATGCCAAGACAACTAGACTTTTTCCCTTGTGCCATCACTCTGCTGAACATCTAATTCTTGCAGTTGGGTCTAATGTCTATGTACATTAACCCACATAGTATGGCTGTAGTATTTTTATTTATCCTTATTATCTTCCTTACTTCCTCCTTTTATTGGTGTTGCTGTTGTTATTATTCTCTCTGTTGCTTTGCATATACACTGAGTGCTTCTATAACAGAAAATTTCCCTGTGTGTCAAATCACACTTGGCCAAATAAAATATTCATCT
The DNA here is from genome assembly GCA_030761175.1 of Masticophis lateralis. NCBI lineage: Eukaryota > Metazoa > Chordata > Lepidosauria > Squamata > Colubridae > Masticophis > Masticophis lateralis. The sequence continues at coordinate 149,598,619 of JAUDYJ010000002.1, forward strand.
CCTATGTAAATCACTAGATTCCATTGCCATTTGTACATCATACCTCACATTTTGTCTAAAGCAGCATTTAGCCCTTACTACCCATGTTTTGGGCGCCAAAATAAGTACTAGGACTTATTTTCAGGGGATGTCTTATTTTTCCCCCATGCCGTGGCGGGGCAGGAGGCTGCACAGTGTGTCACTGCTACTGATACAAGGCAAGGGGTAGAGCTGCCCCACGTTCCCTGCACCAGCTTACCTCAGGGCCCACATAGCCAGGCCACCCACAGTGCGACACTTGCCTTGCCTCACAGTGCTGGCTCTGGAAGCCCTGTCCAGCAGAACATGGTGTGGCCACCTGCCCACTTCTGCTTGCTCGCAGCCTCAATGGAACAGGAGGCTGAGTAACACGCTGTAGGGGCCCTGAGGTAAGCCAGTGCAGGGCACATGGGGCAGCTCCACCCCCCTGACCTCACCTCATATTGGCGGCACCACGAGCAGACAGAATGGGCAGTCAGGCGGCTGCACAGGCATTTAAGTAGGGTTTATTTTGAGAGTAGGGCTTATATTAGCCACATGCATAAAAAGCATGCTAGGGCTTATTTCAGGATAGGTCTTATTTTGGGGAAAACTGGCTATTTAAACTACTCCTGTCCTGTGATCATGCTGGCTTAACTCTAAATAGGCTTAAGAAAATCCTGTCCAGATTGAGATATTTAAGCAATCCTGTACAAGACATTCAGTTCGGATAACAAACTACCACGTCCTCTCACTGGACAATCTCCAAACTGCTTTGCCTTCCCAACTTTCTGTTCAATGACAGCAATTGCCAATCATTATTCTTTCCTTAAGCAGGTCTCCCACAAAATTCATTACACACAAACACACACACGAAGTATACTTATACATATGAGGGCATATACACTCACATACACATATGGAGGATATACACACAAACATTATACACACACCCATTATATTATCTACGTGTATAAGTATAATGTTTTTGTGTGTATATTATCTAAATTCTCTACAGAAAATTTAATTTAATTTGTATTTACAAGGTTAATGTAATGTAATGTAATCAAAATGTATACCAATGTAGGAACAACAGCAGCTTTTTAAAATCCCTTATTTCTGCTGTGTTTTTTTCTGATTTCAATTAATCAATCAGAAAAGAACTGGAAGGGACCTTGGAAGTCTTTTGTTCAACCCTCTGCTCAAGCAGAGAGATTGTCCAGTCTCCTCTTAAAAACCTCCAATAATGAAGCACCCACAACTTCTTTTAGTATTTATTAATATAGTATTTATTACAAATACTATAATAGCATGATGGTTATTATTTTTGCTTCCCAAATCAATGTTGCTAGGGTGAATTCCAGCCAAATATTTCTTAATTATTATATTTCTTTCAAAAAGCTTTCTGGTTTTCTCTGTGCTTTTTTTTTTTTCCTTTTAAATTGAGCCTAGCAGAACATTATTTCAACATCTTTTCAATTTCACAAAGGTGGGAGTATTTTTCCTTCTCTGCTCGCATATAATTCAAATAACCCATGTGATTAGGAAAAAAATGATGAAAAAATTCAATGCTGGATCAAAACTAGGCAGCTCAGGTAAAGAAAAATATTAATTTTAAAAAATCAAATTTCTGTTTACAAGACAAGTTTTATAATCATTATATTATCTCAGCATACATCCTAGAACTAACCTTTAAAAGGCATTAAAATCAATGATAAATGCTGACGGTACTTGAAGGGGTATTCCTGGTTTGCAAAGTACCAGATAAATTGCTAGTGTTAGTCTACAACAAATTGAAGCATACCATCCAAAACAGACAGAAGTACTTAAAATGACATGACGTGGAAAAGTGCTGCTCCATTTGGAAATGGAGCAGAAAAATGCACCATGAAGTTACTTTGACAATGAGTGGGAGATTAATTGAAGGTATATATCTTCTACAAGAGTCATGGTATATAGGTTAAAATACTAGATTAGAAGCTGTGAGGTCCAGATTCAAATCTTCCCTTAGATCCAGAAGCCAGTTGGGTGATCTTGGGCCAATCGCTCCCTCTCAACCCTAACTGGCACCAACTCTGCAACATGCCAGCTAAAAAATAAAAAAAATCTCTTGTCACATTATGCATTGAAACTTAACTATGAATTAGGTGAGACATAATGCAAAAATATGCAGACCCTTGAACCAAGTGGGACAAATACGAAGAAGAATAGCAAAGCAAACAGTGTCCTCTATTTATATCCTCCAGGGGTGGCTACCAGCCTATACTGACAATAGAGTAAGAAAGTAGAAGATATAAGCCCTTAGAAGAGTTTTCCATGCAGACAGATATGCAAAGTTCACAATGATTTAGATCTTGATTACTCTCTAGCCATCTTAGATTCCGACAATTTTCTACCTAGGAATTGTAATTTTTCCAGGAAAAAAATCCTTATCAATGTTACACTTGGCAAAAATTATAATCAGCAGTCAGTCCTGCACAAATTCAAGGCCACGCCTTTCTAAATCTGAAGAGGAATTGGAGAGTGATAGTTACCAGTTAGAATTAACCATGATAACATTTTGAATGTTTAAAAACATTGTATTTTTCAAATGCTACTTGCCGTATTAACTGCATCCCCATAAATCACACATATGGAAGATAAGAAGGTGATCTCCTGACATCGGCTCTCAGCATTCATGGTTATTTTATGTTTTTAAAATGGCAGAGAGAAATATTGAAAATATCTCATATATTTCAGAAGGAAGTTGGTCCAGATTTCCCTAACCTATATATGTTTCCAGTTCCCAAGTTACAGACACTGACTGGAATAGCCAAGTGCTTCTTAATAAAATATTCATTTCTGCTAAGATTTGGTGTATTTTTCCAGGGATATATCCTCAGAAAAGAACCAGGCTAATAAATACACTCTTATGCTTCAAAAATGGGTATATATGAAAAAACCACAACTTAATATTTTGTTTAACATTTATTCCAGGCAATCGGGTTGCTGCTGAAAATTCACTCCTCTGAACTCAAAAACTTGAACTAATCCTCCAACATTTCTACCTAAAAACTGCCTTGTAAAATAAACAAAAAGAGTTTGCATGTGTATGTGCACACACAGGCTTTGTTCTTGTTGTTTTTTTCTGCAGACATGCTCCAACACTTCTTGAAAGCATCACTAAGAAAGCATGTCTAATTATATTTGTATGAATTCATTGGAGAGCAAGGCTCTAAGTCCATAGACAGCAGAAATCAGGCCTTTATTTCCAATTTGATCTCAAGAATTACAATGGAACATTACAAGACGTTGCCAGAAAATATCCAGTTACCTCCTGCACCACACACAGTGATGACCTACATGAATATGATCTCCAGTTATTATCATGTTTGCCTTCCAAACATCCCCTGAGATGTAAGTCAACATTCGACACAGGACACAGCCAGAAGGCCACATTAAAATGCTTTCCTCCAATCCATAAGCCTGCCGAAAAGTATGTATTGCATTGTTCTGCCTGAGTAATCAAACCAACATTTTAATACAGCCTAACAGTTTTAATATAAGACAAATTAAGGGCTGGTAAATTCCCCTAGCTTATTTTCTTGTCTATCAAGCATTAGTGAGAAAATCAACCATTAACTACTTTTTCTTAACATGCAGTGGGACAAAGGTGATCAAGTATAGGGAGGATTACAATAGTTGGTTGAGGAAATACCGTGTTTTCCCAAAAATAAGACCCTGTCTTATGTTTTTTTGAACCCTGAAATAAGCGCTTGGCCTTATTACCATGCGCTCAAAAGCCCGATTGGGCTTATTATTAGGGGATGTCTTATTTGGGGGGAAACTGGGCAAAGTTTCAAACTGAACAGTCAATACTATACAAACAGAGAAGAGGGGTGTGGGTTAAAGTTGGAAGGAGCAATCAATAATAAGGGAGGTCCATCCTTAATTTGTAGACTTTGAAGGAGTAAGATAGAAAGAGCTTTGAATGCTGACATTGGAGACTTTTCAAAATATCCTGGACGGCTAAGAAAACAAACAAACAAACAAACAAAAAAGGATCATCGAACAAATCAGAGTTCTTATTCGAGGGAAAAAATGACCAGGCTCAATTTATTCCATTTCGGTAGCATCAATGCAGAGGAAGTTGGAAGAAAAGAAGAGGATGATAATCAAGATGGATAGACTCAGTTACAATGACTATGGGGATGCTGTTGGAAAAGCTGAAGAACCAGGTTAGGGACAGATCCTCATGGAGAAAATCTATCTAGCTGATTTGCTAAAAGTTGGCAACAACCTGATGGCATGCAATCAATCCATCCATCAATCCTTAACGTGTGCCATGATTGAATGGCACAGCTGGCAGTGGGTGATTGAGGAATCCAGTTCTGACTTCAGGGCCAGCAGCACCTGGAAGTAGGATATAGAATAGGCAAAATGGTGTAGAGGCAGTCCTGTGAAAAACCTCCTGTCAGTAGAAGCATCAGAAAATCTGTAATGCATCTAATGGGTTAGGACCAACAATGGACAATTGGCAGAATCAGCTGTCTCTCCCACTTGAAATCAACATTGTTAACACAGTATTAGCACTGGTGTAAGCCCATCTACTGTGTTAAAGGATATTGAGTAGGGGTGGGTTCTACTTACCTTTACTACCGGTTTGCAGTGGGGCCACACGCGCGTGTGAGCGAAGCATGTGCAGAAGCATTTTGATGACATCGGGGTCAGTGGGCGGAGCCTCCCACCAGTTTTACTACTGGTTCTATAGAACCGGTGTGAGCCGGGGGCAACCCCCACTGACTGGGTATAAGAAATACACAATAAATACATAAATAGAAGGGTTCTTTTTTTAAAATACAGATTTGATGCTCTTTCAAAAGAATGTTCTTGTGTTTGCAAGTCCCCTGATATTTATTATGGAAAGCACCAATCATGTATTAAGCATGAAGATGCCCCTGTGGAATCCAGGTATTCAGTCTCTCCTGTAGCTGAAGCCAAAATGACAATGGAGAACAGAGTCCCACAGCTTAAGGGAAGAGGCATGACCACAGCAGCCTCAACCAGCCAATAGAAACTGGGAAGAACCTCCTAGCCTCTGGCTGCATTATCAGCCACATCATTGATGAAACATGCTAGATGGTGCTTATGACCAAAATTATGTCAGAAGAGAGAAGATTTGGGTGGCTCTACCTTGTCTATCCATGATGCTGAGCAACATCTAGGCATCCAAGTCTGAGCTAATACCTGCTTTGTCACATCCTGTACGTGCTTCCCTGGTAAGCAGAAAACACAAAAAGAAAAATCAAGTGGAGTTTCTATCTCTCTGTGGCAGCTCCTACCCTCTGGAACGATCTTCCTCCAGAGTTAAGAACAATTTCCGACCTCCCGACTTTTCGGCGGGCTTTAAAAACATACTTTTTTCAGCTTGCCGGCTTAGCCTGATTCTTGATAAATATTTTAGTATTTTTAGAGTTCACTATCTATTTTTAAATTAATCTGTTTTAATTATTGGCTAATTTATATTTGTTCTTTTTATGAAGTTTTAACTTTTGTGTATTTGCTTTTTATTTGGCTGTTCACCGCCCTGAGTCCGCAATGAGAAGGGCGGTATATAAATCTAAATAAATAAATAAATAAATAAATAAATAAATAAATACCTATCTATCTTACACATCCTAAAAATAAGTCAATGTTTTTGAATGTAAATATAATAGTATAAATGAATGGATGGATGGATGGATGGAGAGATGGATGGACAGACCGACAGACATAGTTTTGCAAAAGAAGGGGCATGAGAGTTAATAGCATTCATCCATGCTATGTATTTAAATAGATTTCTGGTTTGATTGTTTGTGTTATTTTTCCAGTAGAGAAGCACCTAGAGGGCCTAAATGGAGATACTGTGTAGATTTTCCTCTTCTGTTGCTATTTCCTTAATTTCAAAGCAGGGGTGAAATGCTCCCGGATTAGACCAGATCGCCCAATCCGGGAGCGATTTTTCCCTGTGGTTCAGCGATCCAGTAGCAATCACCACCCGGGTGTCTTTCATGCTTTCATGGTTTTAACCAGGAAGTAATGGTTTTTTATCTGCACACAAGGTATGCATGCGCCTGTGATGTGTGTGTGTGTGCGCTTCCGAACCGGTAAGGAAGTTAAGTAGATTTCACCCTTGTTTCAAAGGCTTCAAAACTGACTGCAGCAGCAGTAGCCACCAGAGAACCACAGAATGTGAGGGTTTAACTCTTCATTTTTATAATTCCGATCAGTAACATGGCAAAGCCACTTTCCTGCCTACAAAGAAAAAGATACTAGGTCTCCTCTTGTTTTTCTTGCAGGAGAGGGTGGGGTTGAGTAGAGTTTAATGGAGTGCAGTGGAAGCAGCCCACAATGGAAGGGTTAAGCACTCTTTCTGTGCTGAAAAATTAAACAAACATCTAGACACTTCACCTCACAGCTAGTTTGGCCCTCAGGAAAAAAATAAAGTTATTTGATACCTTTTTTTTTTTTTGGTGTACCCTGTGCCTTTAGACTGACTGCAATTTCTTCCCAGTTTATTCCCTCCTGCCCCCCTTGCTTTTTGAGTGTGAGGCAGTGTCTCACATACTGTTGTACATATGCAACAATTCCAAATATAAATCGCTACCAAGTTCACTAAATGCCCCCAGGCAAACTCACTACCAGCTTAGTTAACCTACACCCAATATTATTATAGAGGCAACGTGAGATAAGATTGTAGCTTAACCTGTCCTAATCTCTAAATAAAATAAAATGCTGCATGATCGCATCATTTCAGAAAGATAGAAAGTGGGAAATGATTCAGAAAAAACAACAAGCCATCATTTATATGGTAAAGACAGCTCAATTATTCTGGTATCTATCAGGCAGGTGATGCAGGCAATCCCCAACAAAACAGGAACATGGAAAGGAACAAGAGAATCACATAGTGAACAATACAGATTGAAATCTTGCAATGAATAAACTGGATTCAGGCACAAGGCATTTCCACACCTGAGAATTTTTTTTTTAGTATTGGTTTCTTTCATGCGGCGATAATCCTGCTTTGTCTCCTTGCGCAGTGACACTTTAGTTGTAGGGAGGTTTCACTTTCTAAATACTGAGTAGCTTAGTCATTTATATTTGGAAGGATGTAAGACCTCTCTACCTGGTATGATCGCTGGGCAAAATACTATTGTATAAATGTCAGAGCTACCTACTGGATATTTCAAAACATACCATTCAGCAATGCCTTTGTTAGGACAAATGAAACACGACCCCATCGTTGTCCAGTTATAGGTTCCCAAATAGTTTCATTTGGCAAGGTGCCTGAAAACACGAGGGAGGGAGAGAAGACTAACGATGTTTGAAATCAAAGTCTGCATCATCTATGTGAAAGAAAATGCAGAGTTGACCCAACTTTACACTTAAGGTTAAGTCAGAACAAAAACAATGAAGTATAAATTTAAATAGAATACAAACAGTAACAAATGAATGAGGGTCATGGAATTTGGAATTTTTAAGCATATCAGTGAAAGTTCTTACTGAAGGAATTCAATTCACTTAGTTCATATCAGTAGAAAAGATTTTTAAAAATCTAGTTTACAGAGGTGATTAAGTACCACAAATAAGCATTCATTAACTGTTACTGATGATAGGCTGCGTGTATATACATGGAAAATGATATATGATTACAGCCTATTGGATGTTTGATGTACAGGCCTGCCTATCAGGATGAGACCCTTGTCAAAAACATGAGCTTCCTTGAACTGCCTATAGTGGGTGTTGGCAACGAGTGGCTCCTGAGCCACATGCAGCTCTTTGATCCCTCTCCTGCAGCTCCCTGCCGACCCGGTCACGTGACCTGCTCTCCACCCTGGGAAACTGGCCCAACCCGGCCACGGCCAACCTCACTAACACAGTGTGGCAGGATGGGAATGGGATCCGGGAGAAGGGTACAATGGAAAGGGGAACAGGTCTGCTGCTGAGGAGCAAGCACGAGCTGTGTCAGCAGCTTTGCTGAAGATAACTTGCCTTCTCCTCCTTCTCCTCACGTGACCACCTGGCCAGCTTTTGCGGGGCCAGGAGGCTGTGCATGAGTAGGGATACCCTCCTCAAGCAAATAGCCGGGCTCGGCCGAAGCACAGCAAAGGCACAGAAGTGGGCAGTTGACAGGCTGATAGGTGACCGTCTTTGGTGAGGCCGCTCTGGCTTTCTCTGAACCTGATCCCTGGGGTGGGCATACGAGATTCAGTGGGGCCAGCCCCATTTTCCCGCTGCCCTGAGCTTCTTTACTCTTCTAGTGGAGTTGATTGAAAAGCATCCTCTGGGTGTCAAAAGTCCTCCATGTGAGATTTAAAGCCGCCTGGAAGATACTTTTTAGTCAATGCCGGTGGTGGCACTGCTCCGCTCACTTGAGGTAGAGGCCCTGCAACAGCTGGCCAGGGGGTTGCGTGAGGAGGAGGAGGAGGAGGAGGAGGAGGGAGTAGCGAAGAGACCCAAGGAGAGCTCACCAGGTCGGCCCAGCTTTGACTTTCTGAGAGAGAGAGAAGATACGCAGAGAAAGACAGACAGACAGACAGATGGAGGGAGGAGAGAGAGAGAGGAGAAAAAACAGAGAGAGAGAAAGAGAGAAATGAGGAAATGGAGAACAAGAGAGGAAAAAGAGAGGGAAACAAATGAGAGAGAGAGAAGGGAGAGAGGGGGGACAAGGAGAGAGAAATGAGAGAGAGGGAAAAGAGGAAACAAATGAGAGACAGAAGGCGAGAGAAAGAAAGAAAGAAAGAGGGAGAGGGAGAGGAAAAGTAAAAGTAAAAGTAAAAGTAAAAGTAAAAGGAGAGAAAAATAGAAATGAGAGGGAGGTAGAGAGAGAGACCCATTTCCCACAAAAGATACTGGAAGCCACAAAACCTGGGTAGGCATGGCTGGGTGTGTGTGTGTCATGTGACTGGGTGGGAGTGATGTTGAGTTGGCCACTCCCACCTAGGTTTTGTGGCTCCCGGTATTTTCTTTTCTGTAGGAAACGGGTCCAAATGGCTTTTTGAGTGTTAAGGCTGCAGACCCCTGGCCTATTAGGATATATTGACCATCTGGGAGAGGTGCAGGCATCAAGAGCTTCTGAAGATGGACTGGACAAATATTAGGCTATATAGCTTTCAGAGAAAACCCAAATGCTCTGAATGAAAAATGTGCTTACAAACTTAGCTGAACTCAAAAAATGTGAGTTCAATTAAGATTTAAAAAACCCTTGCACCCACCAATAAAGTACCCACTTTTATGCTTACAATACAGATGGCTATTGACCACAAAAACAAGTTCATATTCATATTCAAATGAGTTTGAGATTCATTTCACAAAGTAAGCAAATGCGCTGGCACACTATTGACTGCGAACCAGTAGTGCTGGGTTTTGAAACCCACTACTGATTCATTTATCTATTTTGTACAAGTGTGCAGATAAGTTATCAACCCCCTGCATGCCTGTTCACATTTTGCAGCCTGCTCAGAGGACAGGAGAGCAAAGACTGAACTGGGGCAAGATGACTGTCTAAAACTCTGAGTGTCTGCTATCACAAGCCATTCAGTGAATGGATCTAATGTGAGATTTTCTTTGCTATAAAATATTTTAATTATGGGGATCCTACACTGCAACAGCAGGAAAGCAACAACACAATGCAACAGTAGACTTCTCTCTGAACATGACCTTTGCCATCAGCGTAAGCAAGCATTGGAGGAATTGTTGCTATTCCTTGCTTTATGGTTAGTTGCTTACTTGGTCTACACTAAAACATTCTTACTCATGACTCATTTTGTCCAAACCATCATAGCAAATGAGGTAAAAGTATAGCAACACAATCCTAAAGGTACTTTTTTCAAAAGACAACTCTTGGTGTTTTCTTTGAAAATGTTTCACTTCTCATCCAAGGAGCTGCTTCAGGTCTAAAGAAACTTCATGGATGAGAAGCTAAATGTTTTCAAAGAAAACAGCAAGAAAGCCCAGTTGTCTTTTGGAAAAAGCACCTTTGGGACAATTATGACCTAAAAGATTGAGAATCTCCACAGACAAACAACAACTGACAAATCTGATTTCCCACTGCACAAGTCAATTTGGGGGAAGGTGGAGTGATGCTGTATTCAACATCCAGCCTAACCTTCCCAAAGCTGGCACTCTCTAGATATGCTGGTATTTCCCAACTTTGAAAACTTTCAATTTCCACTATATGTAGTTTTCAACATCCAGAATTCTCTAGCCAATATGTCCATTGTTGAGGATTCTGAGAGCTGAAATCATCAGACTAATTCTGAAGTTTTCTAGTCAGGAATTGGTCACTGGCCATGCTGGTTGGTAATACTGGGTGTGGTAGCACAATAGATTTAGAGGGGGTCAGACTGGTAGTGGTTTATTTAATTTAGTGATGAACTCTAGAGGAATCAATTTTGGCTCACTATAATATTTCCATTGATCCAATTAAAAAAATATTCAAATGCAGATATTGGTGTAATCCTTGCTTTTTCACCACCACCCGCAGGAAATTCTGCAATTATAAATCTGAGAAGACAACTGGGAGATCTTAGAAATGCCATCTAATCACTATGCTCAATAACATTTGGGAGGAAACTGTTGATGTTATTAAAATTGATTCAAATAGCATGAATGTAATTCAAAATGCCCTTCTTTCCAATCATTTCTGATTAATGACAGTATCGGTGCTACATTATCTACGTATATGATGTAGAGTTCCACCCAAATTCAGCTGGATTTAGAAAGAAATCAAATCAAAGCCAAGAAGTGCACTTCAAATATTATGAATGCCCTAACAACAAGAAACCAGGGAACATCTCAGTTCTGCCTCACATAATCTGAAAAAGGTCAGTTTCTTCATTCAAGTAGTTTTATTTTGTTATACTTTTTAAATTTCTTGTGCCCAGACCTTGCCAGTCTTTGAGGATAACAAAGGTTTGGCTAGATTTGATTAATTCAAGTGCATGGCGGTAGAAGAAAATCTAATTTCCATGTTTTTTATGTTTTTTTATTATTAAAATATGGATAGAGCTACCTGTCTTCTGCCAAAATGATAAGGAGCTACTAATGGAATTCCCAGAGCTATTATGAGTAGTAGATTTGAGCTTTCCCCCGATCTCTTCCACATCTGCACATATCACGGTATGTTTCATCTATCTAATGAATTTACCATTAAGGAGAAAGGAAGCCATAGCCATTTAGGCAATATACTCTACTGCCTGGAATGTCTCAACGTATTGTCTTATTCCATAAGGTCATAGGGAAAATCATTCCAGAGGGTACAGTTCAGAGTGACCCTTGAGAAAGTTGGCATTGGTCAACTCTGTAGGGTCATCAGACTGAGGTCTTCTTCCTCTCTCAACTCAAGGCAGAGAAAACAGTGAGAAGAGCATCCACATCTCATTACCATCACCTATCACATTTCACTCAACAAGATGAGAGGGATCCAGAAAATAATTTTGAGAAAAGCATACTGAAAACTCTCTAAGGACCTTGGTAACAGAGAACCTTGAGGCTCATTTGGCATCTGAAATGGGCTTTCAAAATGCCAAGCTTAGGTCTTTTGAATCTGAAGATGTCTCAGCAGTTTGTAGAGTTACAGAAGGAACAGTTTTCTCCCTTCTGCTCTACACACTTAGTTTCCTCCATCCATCTTGCTACAGCTCTGTCCTTCTTATGTTAACATCTGAAGAGTCACGTACAAAGCAGACTAGGGCCAAATGGATCACAGGCATTCCTTCTTTCACATATTTTCATTATCCCACCTTGAAATAGCTCAAGACCCACAGCTCTTACGCACCCAGCATAGGCTTCCGTAGAAGCTACCAATGTTATTACCAGCTGCCTATGAACAAGAGCTTTCCTCCAGCTTCTAGCCTGGAGATACAGAAGTTTTAAAATGGCATCTCCACACTTCTGATTCAATCTGCACCATTCCTTTTTAGATAATACAAGCCACCTTGCTCCCTGAACTGCAAGCCATAACAGATCGATATGGCAAATTGTGAATCTGCCATCAGTGTCAACATAAAGAAACAGGAATTCCTGAAAGCCCGAATCCCATATAAATTATGGGCCTATCACTAGTGTGATCATGTGTGTATAGAGAATACAGGTAGTTCTCGATGTACGACCACAATTAAGCACCAAATTTCTATTGCTAAGTGAGAAATTCGTTAAGTGAGTTTTGCCCCATTTTACGACTTTTCTTGGCACATTTGTTAATTGAAACACTGCAGTTTTTAAATTAGGGACAGGGTTGTTACATGAATCTGGCTTGTTAAATTAGTTGAATTCCATCACTGGTCATAAGTCACTTTTTTCAGTGTCATTGTAACTTCCAACAGTCACTAAATGAACTGTTGTAAATCGAGGACTACCGGTAATCCTCGAGGAAGGCAGGGCAGAAGCTGGCACTTTCCTGGCCTGATGGGTAATCATGGTTTTTAATTAGCACATCGAACATCCTTTGAACTTTTCTTGCTCTGATAATCATGACCTGCCCATGAGCTCCAGATCCAGCTTTTCCTGAGTGCTAGGAACTTATGGATGCTGCTTGGAGTTAGGACTAAAAATCCTGCTGAGCTATTTTCACAGCCTCTCCACCCCACAGCTGCCATCTTTCGGACCACATTTTTATAGAGCTTTCACATTTGAGAGACTTTATTTGAGAAGGGGGAAAAATAAGTTTGAGGAGTGGGGTGGGTGGGGGAATTTAGCTTTAGCACTCCTTCCCCTTGGCCTCCTGGCTCAAACAAAGCCCCCATTTACTGCCTGAATATCGCACTTATGTTTAAGGTATTTCCACCAGAAAGAAGGCAGGCGGGGGATCCCAAACCTTTTTTCCGTGACTGAATTAGCTCACTTTTTTAAAAAATATGGCTAAGCAAGCTGAGGCCTGTCTTACAAACAGCCAAGCAGGAAAGTCTGAGCAAGCCTCGTCCTCCCCTCCACACATCCCTCGCATTAGGAAGGGAGGGTAACTTTCAGCATAGGCATCTGCATTTCCCAAAAAATGACTTCCTCGTCTCGTCTCCTTTTCTATAGCCCAGGTTGTCCCTTGGAGACAAGCAAAAGCCCCCAGCTGCTCTGGTGAAGAGTGAGGTGCCATGAATGGCAAGCCAAGAGAAGAGAAGCTGAAGGTATGTGGAAAACAGGAGCACATTCAAATTAGCACCCAGAGACTCAGGACTAGCACATGAAGGAATAGTGGGGCCAATTGTTTTGGACAGAGGTTTGTTGGTGCCCTTGTAAAACTATTATACTCCAATTCCCGAGTTCCGTAGCCCGTGTTTTCTTTCTGCATCACAACCAGCCTTTGTTTAAATCAACAGCTTCACTTTAATTTTCAAAATTCTGGTTCCCCTTCTGTTCAGATCTGGGATCCCCAGTCCTGCCCGCAGGATTAATGGTTAATCCAACCTATCTGGAAATCCCAAACCCTTCCCGCTCCTCTCCTCTCCCAATTCCAACTTCCACACCAATTAAAACTCCTTCTATAGCTAGATATTCTTCTCACGATTAATCATGCTCTGGTAACCTCTTGCTTAGACAAGTATTCCTTAAAGTGTGGTTCTAGGACCGTGATGGCGAACCTATGGCACGGGTGCCACAGGTGGCACGCGGAGCCATATTGGTGGGCACGCGAGCTCAGCTCTGGCACGCATGCGTGCGCCAGCCAGCTGATTTTCTGGCTTTCTAGGCCCAAGAGAAGTCAGGAAACACACTGTTTCCGGCCTCCGGAGGGCCTCTGTAGGGTGGGTGGGGGGGGAGGCCATTTTTGCCTTCCCCAAGCTCCTAGAAAGGCTCTGGAGCCTGGGGAGAGCAAAAAACGGGCCTACTGGGCCCACCGTGCCATCGCGTGCCAAAAGTGGGGGGAACACGGTGGGCGCATAGAATTATGGATGTGGGCACACGTGTGTGTGACCCCACCGTGCTCCCCCTGCTTTTGGCACGCGATGGCAAAAAGGTTAGCCATCACTGTTCTAGGATCTCTGGGGGGTTCTCCCAAGCCCCCTCAGGGACCCACGAAATCGAAATTATTCGCCAGCCTATGTTGAAATATAGTACAAAATTGAAATCCCATCAAAAATTGTGGGAAGAGATAGTGGCAGTGAATGTGTCACTTTTAATTTTTAATAAGTAAGTATCAATAAATACAACCCACACAAACAAAAACTATTTTGGGGTTCTCCTTAATTTTTAAAAGTGGGAGGGTTCCCAAAGAGAAGAACGTTTAAGAAACACTTGGCTTATCCTCTTGCAACCAAAGTCTATCAGAAGCTACAGCCGGTCCAGGATGCAATGGCTGGAGTAATCATGGGCATATCTCAAATTGTTCATATAAAACCAGTAGTGGGTTTCAAATCCCGTCGCTACTGGTTCGCTCGCTGGCACACGCATGTGTGCACATGCACACGCGTGATGCTTCTGCGCATGCGCAGAGACATCCGGGCAGGTGGGTGGAGCCGATCCAGGGCGAACCAGTAGCAACCCACCACTGTATAAAACCACTACTTGATGAGCTCTGCTTTTGTCCATTGATTTCCAATGCAATTCAAAGTGCTGGTTGTCACCTTTGAAGCACCACATGGCTCTGGACCTGAAGATATTGTCTTCCCCCAGTTGCTTACTCCCAACTTCAGAACTGCCTACTCCCAATTGTATCTCCCTGTCCAAAAGCTCTGGAATAATAATGTCTCCCTCTCTATCCTGTGCCTCAGAGGATGTCACCAACAGGGATCATTGAAGCCAGCTTTCTCAACTGTTGCTCCTCTTTGTGCAATAAAATTCCTATGAAAAATCTAAATTCATTTTACAAAGGCCATTAAAACATAGCTATTCCAGCAAGCTTTGGGTGGAAGGTGTGTGTGTGTGTTTGTGTGTGTGTGTGTGTGTGTGTGACATCTCTTAAAGATGTTCCCTCTTGCACCAGAATATAGTTAATATAATTAATATAATTGTTCCAATATATGTGCATAGGCTTTTTTTACCCCTCTAATTTGTTGTCTTCTTTTTAACTTGATTTATAGAGGTCAGATAGCTATACCACTCAGAATCAACATCAGCAACCTGAGTAGCATATGAAGCCAGTAAGATCAACAAAATGCTGTGCCACACACTATGCTCGAGCTGCCTTAACCAGGAAGTCTGAAAAAAACACTTCATATGTGCTCAGAGGCATTTTTATGTCACGTGTCCAAGGACTAAGTTGTAGCATTAAAAACAAGCTCAAAGGCTGAAATGTAGTTTCAGTTAAACCCTCCCCTCATACTTCCATCTTGTTGCCTTTTTTGCTACTTACCGCACTGGTCTTTTCTCAGATCTTCAGAGCTAGTGGTATGATCAGATCATTACTTTCTACTGCTATATTCAAAGTATCAGCACTAAAGACTAGAATGATAAGGATCAAAAAAAAAAAAAGATCTCGCAGGTTTCCTAAAATTCAATAGAAGTTTTGAGAAAGTGGTTAGCAGCATCTACGAGAGTTGATGCAGGATTATCCTCCCCATTTTTTCTTGCAATATAAATTTCTCCCCAATCGATATGGGAAGTCATGGGAAACCCACATCCAAGAATATCTGTGATCAGGACCAATATTGATGTGGATTGAACAATCTGCCTCTTCTTCCAATGTTGCCTGGGAATGTATGTAGGGAGACCCATTTCCCTCATTAGAAAGTACCAGCTAGACAACCTTTTAACTATCCATCATTAGGAATCAACTTGTGACATCCAATAGCAATAGCAATAGCAATAGCAATAGCAATAGCAATAGCAATAGCAATAGCAATAGCAATAGCAATAGCAATAGCATTTAGACATACACTGCTTCATAGTACTTTTACAGCCCCCTCTAAGCAGTTTTACAGAGTCAGCCTATTGCCCCCAACAATCTGGGTCCTCATTTTACCCACCTCGGAAGGATAGAAGGCTGAATCAACCTTGAGCCGGTGAGATTTGAACTGCTGAACTGCAGCTAGCAGTCAGCTGAAGTGTCCTGCAGTACTGCACTCTAACCACTGTGCCACCTCAGCTCTTTTCCAAAAGGACAATTCTGAGATCCCACTCACAAAAAGAAATGTCAAGGAACAGAAACTGTAGTTTATGAAGAACTCTTACTTCTTTCGAATGCGTACAAGCATCTTCCTGTTAACCACTAGCCTCAAGTGCTTTCCCATGAAGGAAATTAATTATGCAATTGAAAACTACTAAACCCGTAGCCTCTTTTGTTCTTATTCCTCATTTCGTAAGACAAAGTCTGATATAATTTGGCCCATGCCAGGCAATGTTCAGATTTTTAGCTGGGGTAAAGAAGGAAGAGGAGAAACAGTTTAAACCCATGAAAATAACTTGAGGAATAGACAATGTTTACATCTCACAACTCATTCAATGTAGATTTGAAAAAAAAGAAATTATGATTAGGGAGAAAGCAAAGGGCATTTCAATTCTTCCACATCACACAGAGTTCCATCATGAAAATCAACTACCGATATTGCTTCTGCCTATTTTGGAAAGTATAGATATTCGCCTCAGCTTACCCACCTACCTGTTCTTTCCAAAACTACAGATATCTACTATCCCATTTTGACCATCTACAAGAAAGTCCTTCTGATAGATGCTCTCACTCTTATAGATATCTGCCTTGTGAATTTGGCCCTCTGAGTTGAAGATCAAGTTGGTATCTTCTCTTGCTCTGCTGCATGAAGGAAAGTCAGTCTGAATGCAGTTTGAAGTCAGCTTTTTTCTAGAGATGGAACCAATATTCCACTTGTCCCAGGTGAAGCATCATAAGGGCAAAACTCACAGGAATGTAGACTAAACTTCCATCAGCATTTCCTTCACGCCAGGTAGGAGGTGAGAACACAGACCAAAAAGACAGGTAAGGTAAGTTCGAAGCTTCTATCAGGTCAAACGAGGGTTTTCACAGAGTGGGTTGGCCCAGCATGAATAGGGGCAGGCTCACCCATTATATGTGGGTGAGCACCATCCCTTTTCCCTTGGGCATGCATCCAAAAGAAGGTACACAGAAGCAGGAGATGGCGGTCTAGAAGCAGAAGGGTGGTGAGACTGTTTTTATCCATGATGCCAAAGTGCATTACCATGGCCCAGTTCACCAACTTGACTGGCTTTCCTCCTCCTCCTCTTCCACCACCACCACCACCACCACCACCACAGGGGTGGGTTCTACTTACCTTTACTACCGGCTTATAACAGGGCCGCGCATGTGCACTCTTCTGCACATACGCAGAAACATTCTGATGACGTCAGGGTCAGTGGGCAGAGCCTCCTGCCAGTTTTACTATCAGTGGCAACCCCCAGGGGCAACCCACAACTGCACCACCACCTGTCCTTTCCTGAAATGTTATTGTGGCCAAGAGTCCTACATAAAATCTCACTCCATTCTGGAATCTCAGCTGCAACTTTCAGAAACACACAATGTTCCCTGTACCATCCCTCAGGATTTCTGTTGGATCCAATCCAGAAATTCAAACATCACCCTCGTTTTTGGAGGACTAACAATGCAGTATTCACATCATCCTAGCAAGAGGTGGTGTTCTTACAGGCCCACAGGTGTTGTGAGGAGAGGTGAGGCAGGGCTGGGACACCAAGAAGAGGTGAGAGTTGGTGTGGGAACCAAGCAATGTTACATAGATGTGGGTGGCAAGGGGACAGAGGTGAGGCCAAACTTGGATTCTGGGACTGCCTTGCCTGCATTAAATAGGAGGGGAGAGTATCAAAATGCTCCAGGTAAGGGAGGAGGTAATTGAGTATATTTTCTCTGTCTCTCTCTCTCTCTGCCTCCCTCTCTCTCTTATTTTCTCTTATGTTCCCTCTCCCTCCCTTTCTCTTATACACTCTCTGTGTCTGCCTCTCTCTCTCTCTTTCTCTCTCTCCCCCTCCTCTTGGCAACCCTTTATCTACTTTTATCTCTAAGCAATAAAGGTAAAGGTTTCTCCTATCCAGTCATGTCTGACTCTAGGGGGTGATGCTCATCTTCATTTTTTTAGCCGAGGAAGACATTTCTGTGGTCATGTGGCCAGCATGACTATACACTGAGGTGCACAGAACGCTGTTATAACTTCCCACCAAAGTGGTACCTATTTATCTACTTGCATTTGCATGCTTTCGAACTGCTACGTTGGTGGGAGTGGGACAAGTAATGGAGCTCACCCATCACGTGGTGCTCGGTCAGTTTTTCAGATGACAAGCTCAGTCTCTTTATTGGCTGAGCCATCCATTCTCTAAGCAAAAAATCAATTTAATAACTTTCTCCATTTTCCTTTTAGCCCAGATATAGTGTAGGAGATGGCCAGGCTGAACCCCAGGGCGGGGTCAAACACATCATCAGTCTTCAATCCCTCCATGCCCACAAGAGATCTAAGTCCAACCCACCTTGAATTCTATTGTCACTCATATACTGCCTATTTGCTTTGACCATTAGTAGTTCAGATTATTGTAGAGAGTTTAAACCAGGGGTCAGCTGTCAGATATTGCCTGCATGTGATGCACCAGAGACTAGAAGGGGTTAAGTCTTTACAGACATCACATGTGACTATATCAGCTAATGAACTCTCTTATTGGACTCTTACCCAGAGATCCCTTGGATATCTTCATCTCTCTCTCTCATCTATCAGCAAGACAACAAGTGAAGTTCTCTCTCCTCTCAACTTCTGAGTCATACAGTTAGGGTAAAAGAAAAATGCAACAGGACACCCTGTTCATCATTGCATGCATGTATATATTTTGTAAATATTAAAACAACCTTTTTTGAACCTGAAGCTGTATTGACTAAATAACTTCTCATAGAACCGAATGAGCACGACCATCAATATTTCTACTGACAAATGGTAGCAGACGATGTAAAATTATTGCTCAGGTCTATGAATTTTTTTTTGTAAATTTTACAATCATAGAACGATTTTTCCCAACATGGAATCCTTGAACCTGAACGAATTATCTTTACAAGAGATTGAAACACTCAAAGAGCCACAAAGGTCCTAACAGGAAGCCCCCCCCCCCTTTCAATTATGGAGTTGACCGGAAGTCTGGTTCCCCCACCATAGAGTCTCCTCCTAGCGCGGCATCCTTTTTCCTCTACCTGTCCTAACTGAAAGCCCTATCAATTGTGGAGCTGACTAGAAAACCCACCCCTTGCCATAGAGTCTCTTCCTGATCCACCATGCTTTTCCTCCCCATAACCAGAAGCTCCTCTGAAAATTGTGGCGGCGACAGGAAGCCGCAGCAGGGGGATGAAAGAGTCACATGCGGGGCTCTAGAGTTGCAGGTTGCTGACCCTTGGCTTAAACCTTTATAATCATTTGAACTGCCTGGACTTCGTGATTTTCCCCCACTTAACATTTAGTTTACTGACAGTTCTATCCCCTAAATATCCAGATGTATTTTATACATTAGTCATTATACAATAGTCTTTCCCAATGTAGTATTCACCGGCTGTATTCCATCTCAACCCCCATTATCCTATTAGCTATGCTAGTTGGGGAATTCTGGGAGTTGCAGTTCACTGCATCCGCATACCATGTTTGGGAAAGCTGGGTTATAGAGGGATTGCTATTGCTAAAGCAATAAAGGAAATGCTTCTGTGAGTTAAGTTAGTTGCGAAAGTTTTTTAAAAAAAAACATTCAATTGTGTTTGATTCTCAGAGACTATCTGGAGAAGTCTCTGAGGTTTTCTTGGCAAGTTTTTTCAGAAGTGGTTTGCCCTTGCCTCCTTCCAAGGACTGGGAGAAAGTGACTGTCCCAAGGTCATCCAACTGATTTTGTGCCTAAGGCAGGACTAGAACTGACACACTCCCAATTTCTAGCCTGATGCTTTCACCACTACACTCTACTGATTCTTAAGTAAAAAAATATTCAACACACAAACATTAACCAAACATTCTTCATGTTTCTTCTTAAAGGAATAGAATTCGGTCCATTATTCTATTTCTAAGCAACATCTCTATATATGAAGACATTCCGTGACAGGAAGTCAGAATAGAAATGCCATGCTTGCCAACTTGAGCTTTCTCTAATAGTTACAATGCTTTTATGGGTGATTAGGTCTCTAAAACAATAGGTTTACTCCACAGGTTTACTTCAAGCACTTTTATTCTTTTCGTTTCCAGAGGAAGGACTGCAATAGCTGTACCATAATTCCAGAAAGGTACGGGAAGATGTACTTCATTCTGAATTCTATGGTTTGTTCAGTAAGCCACAACAGACTAAGTCCACAGCAGACCACATTTTGATTTAGTGCAATTTGTGAAGTCAGCCGAAATTTCCCCAAAAGACATTTCAACGCCTTTAATGAAATACAGGGAGGCCTGGCCTGCTGTGGTCCATGGGGTTGTGAGAGGTCAGGCACAACTTAGTGACTGAACAACAAAAAATAAAGTACAACACCCCCATAGTATTTTGGGCACAAATCCATTATCATTAAATCAATTTCATCCATAAATCTTGGACTTGTGGTAAAATGAATCCTAACATGTTACATAACTACCAGTTCTACCCTGGCTGGTTTCACTTATCCAGAATTTGCTTCCATTGTTAAATTAGCCATAATTATCTGCATTCACACATTGAATAAATCATGGTTTACAAAATCTGGTGGACAGATTCAAATGATGTGTTAAGCCGAAATAAAATATGTGTTAAGTATAGTTTAGGGCAATATATGAACCCAGCCACTTATACAGCAGGATGTTTACCTGTAACTAAGGCTGTTCAGTTGTCATCTGAGTATTTAAGTTGACAGATTTGGGCCTGTGCAGACCAACATTCTCTAATATTTTTTAGGTGAGCTACATTGGCTGCAGCCATCTCTTCTAGTTCCTATATAGCACCAGCTTATGAAAATCTCCTTAGTCTTTTTTTTTTTTTTTTTGGCTTGGGAAATAAAGCAATGACTTCACATCAGAAAGGTGAAGTAGGGAGAATCATGTGAATCAGAAAAGAGAACTCTCTTATCAAAAGAGCCATCTGGGGTGGGCTGCTGGGGGTTCGTAGAGGTTCAGGAGAACTTCTGGCTAAGATTCTGTGCAGTTCGGAGAACCCCCAAATCCCACTCCTGGCTGGCCCCACCCACCCAACCCTCCCCTCCCAGGAGTCCCCACGCAGCTCGTTTTGGATGCAGGTAAGTGCAGGGCATGCATGGAGGCTCGGGGAGGGCAAAAAACAGGCCTACCAGAAATTCAGAAAATTTGGGCCGGTTTCCAGTCTCCAGAGGGTGTCTGGAGCCTGGGGAGGCCATTTTCACCCTCCTGGACCTAGAGGCTCAAAGAAAACCTCCGGAGCCCAGAGAGGGTAAACATTCCACCACCACCAGCACCCCATGTTGCAGGAGGCCGACTAGGTCATGCCCACCATGGCCACGCCCACTCAGCAACCAGGCAGAGAACCCCTTGCTAAATTTTTTGAAGCCCACCCCTGGAGCCACCTTCTGTGGACCTCACATTGAGAAGGTGGGATAGCCCACACTGTAACTCTGCAGATAATTTGAAGTGGAAATTCTTCAGAGAGACAATGTTGTCTTTTTTTAAGCAGAGGTGCCTTTAACATCATCAAGGAGCCATACTGTAAGCCAATGAGCTGATAAACCAGACAATATATTGGGAAGAGGGAAGAAGGCCACCTCCTCGTTCAGAATAATACGCAAGCAGCCAATTGGGAAAAAAAACTTACTTCTCATAACTTAGAATGCCAGACTGTGTCTGACATCTAGGCAATGTAGCGTAGAATCCAATTGGCTGGTAGAACTAGAAAAGAAAACAGGTAAAATGATGTCTGGGGATATATGGAATGTAGACACAACTTTGGGTATAAAAAAATATGTAGGTCACCCTTATCTTTGTGCCAAATTAAGGAAAGTGGTTGGAGGCGAATATAAAACTAGATATACTGGCTACATTATGGGAAGGTTGAAAGAGCTGGAAGACATAGGAAAATGCCACATGAATCCCTGGAAAAGCGAACTGAAGTCTTGACGTGAACTTCTTAACCACCAAGTGAAAAAATGGATAAACCAAGAACAAAAATATGTAACACCAAATTAGCATCCAAGCAAACTCTTAAAAAATGGGCTGGAATAATATAAGTTAAAAATTAGCAGGACTCCTTCCATAGTCAATAAAGGGTGGGAACAACAAAACAGGAACAAAAAAGAGAATATCCATTAAACCCTATAAGGTTAGATCCCTGAGAATGTTCAGTATATCCTGAATCAAGGAAAGAGAGACCTTATGAACAGATAGTATCTGATGTGTCTCTGAACTAATACTGATTGCACTGCAGTATGCCCTAATTTATAAACATACCATAGGCAAACAATGGCAAGCATCTATTGTAATGAATAATGTAGGTTAATGAGATAATTTGTGAGAGATGGCTGGATGGCAGGAAGGAAGGAAGGAAGGAAGGAAGGAAGGAAGGAAGGAAGGAAGGAAGGAAGGAAGGCAGGCAGGCAGGCAGGCAGGCAGGCAGGCTGGCTGGCTGGCTGGCTGGCTGGCTGGCTGGCTGGCTGTGGGAAAAAAAGTAAAGATAGAACCAATAGGCGCCTTGGGAGCAATCCTTAAGCAACTGGAGCATCACTTGAACACCATTGGCATAGACAAAATCACCACCAGTCAATAGCAAAAGGCAGTCGAAACAGCTTACATCCTGAAACAATATTTTAATATCAAATAACATCTACCTATCTCACATCTGCCTATCTCAAGTCCTTAGGAAGGACTTGATAGATAGATAAAAACGTAAAATCCAGTCTAAACTTCTGATTGGCTGTGTACCAATGATAATAACAATAAACAGGGGAAACATAATAAACATAAATAGCATACCTGATATGGCAGTTATTGAAAAGAAGAAAGTCTGGTTCATTGATGTTGCTATTCTGGGTGATAATAAGATTGAGGGAAAAATAATTGGGGAAAAATATGAAATATACGGACTTGCAGATCAAAGCTGAATGCTTATGGAAAAAGAAATCTATTATTATACCAATCATGATTGCCTTTGAAGCAATGCCTGTAGAACCTCTTTGATACCTGGGAATATTGAATTTATAAGAACTATATGCCCTAAATTTACAAAAAAAAAAACCCTCTTGGATATATTCTATATTCTTAGATACTACCTTAATAATTCTTAAGTCATTTGTTAAGACTTGAATTCTTAAGTCCTTTGTTAAGATTTGAAGTCTTAACAAAGACTTGAATTATGAATTTTCCACCAATCTTAAACTATGAATGTAACTGTACACTACCCACTCACTTATAATACACAGGGGGAAATAGTGAAAATTGAAGAAACCAAGATATCCTCTGGAAATAACATCAAGAGTCTGGATGAAGACGATCACTACAAATATCTAAAGGTGGTACCTTGAACACCATCAAACAACATCTGCTATCCCAGGTCTTTGGGAAGACTCAATAGCTGGATAAAAATGCCAAATCCAGTCTGGCTGACTTTGCGATGAACCATGTAATTTATTAAATTTATATGAAAGCTGACTCCCAGAGACTCTGGGCGATTTACAAATTGTTAAAAATGCTAATCTTTCATCTCTCTGTTTCAAAGATATGCTATAATTACCGCCATGCACTTGATAAATGCCTGTGATACCAAAGGAGGGATAATATAAACAAATACTGATATTGGGTGCATTCAAGAATAAATCAGAAATGACAATATTTTGGGGGATGACAGCATGAAAGCATGCATACATAATGTCTAAAGGTGGATATCTGTGATTATCCTGAAAGGATAACAGAAGGATGTTTGTCAAAATCAAAACTCCCAAGGAGTGATATAATCATTCACAATCTTCACCTCAGATTGAAAATATTTACGATTCTTCTTCAGAGTGTGACTTTGAATAGAGTCTGTGGCTCGTGCTGATAATTTGCTAGGAAGCACCAGCAACAGAAGCTAAAACTAAGTTTCATTCTAAGATAGTTAGGGTGAATAATTGCTGTATAAATTCCCCTCTGACCATCTCCTGTACCTTCTGGACCTTATGAAAATGCCATCAATAACAACAGCAACCTCAACCAAATAATAAAAATGATAGGTAATACAACTGATGGAAACTGGAAGATTGAAAAATATCAGTAGTCCTCAAGTTATGACCATAATTTAGCCCAAAATTTATGCTGCTAAGTGAAACTTTTGTTCAGTGAGTTATGCCCCATTTTACAACTTTTCCTGTCACAGTTGTTAAGTGAAACATAGCATTTGTTAAGTTAGTCCACACTTAATTTGTGTAAGTGTTAACACAGTTGTTAAGTGAATCTGGATTCCCCATTGACTTTTCTTGTCAGAAGGGAGCAGAAGCTGATCACATGACACCAGGACACTGCAACTGTTATAAATATGAACCAGTTGCCAAGCACCTGAATTTTGGTCATGTGACTGTGGGGAATGTCACTAAATGAACTGCTGTAAATTGAGGACTTCCTGTAGCCTTCCAGAAAGGACCAGGCACCATTAAAGAGGCCCAAACAGTATAGCCAAACCTATTGTAGCATGACCACCCCAATAATATTCTCTGCAGTGTAGACAGCAATATATCAACACATTGAACTATTGCTTTGAAAGATGGCACGAGTCAGTGAGAAAGACAGTGACTAAAAGCTCTTTCAGAGAAAAGCTAAAAAACAACAACAACTGCTATTTCATTTCATAAAGGTATTGATGGAAGCCATTTCAACCTTACCATTTGATATTTGGAATTCTAACACTGAGATAGAAAATCTACATCTCCCAAATGAATTCAAACTAAGTCTCTCTTTATCAAAGACACATTGATAATTTTCTAACTAATTTACCCAGGGAGGTTTCTACTGTGATGCAATGAGGAAACAGATCTTCGAAGAGGAAGATTCAATTCCTTCTTGTACACAATATGAATCTTCCATATGCCCCCCCCCCTCCAAAAAAAATAAATCAAATAATAGATGCCCAGGTGTCTCAGTAGCCCTTTCCTCCTTGAAGGCGTACAGGCAAAACTGATAGCGATGTTAGAACGGAGACATCAGATAAGACAAGACTGGTTATCAAGGAGCACTGGTGAGCTGCAATGAAAGGAGAGGGGCAGCCTCCAAAGAAAAGAACAGTCATTAATCCGATTGCTGAACCTGCAGGAGAAAGAAATATTCAAGCATAAGATTTTGAATCAGAAGCAAAATTCTTTGAATCCAATCCTGGTATTCAGTACTGAATGATGGGTGTGACCTTTGTGGTACAGAAGACAACACCAGGGCACATATAGCAGGAACAGCTTAAGAAGTATACTGCTGTTGTTGAGTCAGTATGGTCTAGTAGAGAACTGGAAATCATATATTTTGTTTATGGAGACATTTTATATAGAGAAGAGAAATGATTGCAAATATATCAAAAGGAAAAACCTGTGTAGAAAGGATCTTACTGTGGATAATAAGTATAGAGGCACACTGAGCACTGTGGCCAATGGTACCTAGAGTTCAGGGGTGAAATGCTCCCGGTTCGGACCAGATCACTTGATCCAGTAACAATAGAGGCTGGTGATTCAGAGAACCAGTAGCAAAAATCCCTGCCCTCCCCCCCATGCCCAGCTGAGCCATACAATCATCAGGGGCTTTTTCTTTTTTTCTACAACCTCTTTGGCTAAAAAAATGCTTTTAAAAGTTAAAAAAAAAAGCCTCTGATGATCGTGCGGCTCAGCCGCGATCATCAGAGGCTTTTAAAAGCATTTTTTCTACAACCTCTTCGGCCGAAAAAATGTTTTTAAAAGGGAAAAAAAACCCTCTGCTGATCAGGCAAGTCAGCTGGGATCGTCAGAGGCTTAAGAAAAAAAAAAGCCTCTGCCGATCAGGCAACTCAGCTCAGATCATCAGAGGCTTTTAAAAGCATTTTTTTTACAACCTCTTCAGCCGAAGAGGTGGTAGAAAAAATGGTTTTAAAAGTTAAAAAAAAAAAAAGTTGGCCATGCCCACTCAGTCATATTACCGCCCTCACCAAGCCATGCCCACAGAACCGACAGTAACAAATTTTACATTTCACCACTGCTAGAATTACTCTGTTCCAGAAAAATCTGAGGTTGTCAATGTTGCAGAATGTCCTTATTTTTAATACACTTGAAACCATGAAGGCAGAACCTTTGGAAGCATCAGAATTTGTTGAGGATCAAATACCAAGATCAAAAATCTTGCCTGTGAAAAATGGTGGGAAGAACTGTAGATGTTGAATTAATTTGATCCATGGTGCTCCAGTCCTGTGACAGTCAGTGCCAAAAAGAGGAAGAGAAAGAGAGGTGAACCAAACTGTCATAAGTCTCCAACAACAGTGAAACTTTGGCAGTAAAAGGCTCCTTGAGGTGCAAAAAGTTAGCTGCACCTAATTTAATTACTTCCGTTTTCTTGATATTGAATCAGGAGATGAAAATAATATTCCCTGGATTAATGGCACCAATGTCTTGGGTAAAGTATTTTGGTCCCTAAATCAATCAGATTATGGTGTTTTTAATCACCAGTTTCCATTTTGACAATGTTGGACAAAAGTCAAAATTGGTATTTATCCCTTGCCCAAATAGGGTGACTTCCAGCTGTGGTTCTGCTTTCAGAATCTGCCTCCACACACAGACATGCAACAGCAGAATTTTTGGTAACAGAACTATACAGTAAATCAGTGTGACACTTTCTAAGACAGGAGAGAAACTTATGAGTGGCAGCCCCTGGGAGGACTTTCAGTCTCACAGTAAGATCACTTTGGGGAGAATGGCCACAAAATCGTAGGCCTCAAGACGTAGATGGCTTTTGAAAGAGATGTCAACAAGAAAGAGACAATATTATCTTGCTATTTGTTTCATTTGCTAAAGAAAAAGAAACATCACTCAAACATGATGGATGAAGGACAAAAAAAAAATGCTTCTAACAAAGTCACCAAGATGATGGGGCAAAAAAAGAACTGAGATGATTTTGGCATACTAGTGCTCTATAAAATTTGGAACTTTTCCTAACAAAGGTCAGCTATAGGATATTCTTGACTGGTTGCACAAGATACTCACCATGAAGTGTAATTATAGTTATCTCAACATAGATCAGTGGGGATATACTAGCCCATGAAATGTAGAAATACAACCAACATTTTAACATTACTTACAATCTCCTGAGAGACCTAACAACTTTGTATGTTCATTTTTTTAGATTTAGAACACCAGTTAGGAATAGGTTAATGAAGCTTTCACATTGTGTGCTATGGCATTATGTGGTTGTTTGTTTTATCTTAGTACACTACATGAATCCAGTTGCTGTACCTTGTAAACCATTGCTCCCTTGTTGGGCAAATCCAACCATTTGTAATGCATTTAAAAAGCTAAGATGAGGCAATTTCTTAGTGCAATATATTAACCCAATCACTGTATGAAACTGCTTGTTTTACTTGGAAGCAAAATGATTCTTGAGCTAAAGTTCCACTACTAGAGTTATCCTCCTGGTTACATAATTAATCACATTGAATGACACTTGTCACCATCTTGATGAAGTCTGTTCTTTTTTTTTTTTTAGAATTCTCAGCATATTCCTCAGTTGCAGGATGAAGTTACCCTTCCCACAACTTTGCAAGTAAAATGACAGATGTAAAATTGCTGCCAACTCAATGCCAGCTGAACCATCCAACTTCCCTAACCATTCCACACTTTAATCCATTTGGAGGTTTGGTTTGGTGTTTTTTTTTTTTTTAAGAAAGCACCCAACCAGCATGTACTGTATGTATGTGTCTCTAATGGAAAGTATTGCCTCTTTCTAAAAAAGATAACTTTAGCTTCTAAAAAATTATAGTGCAACACTTCTCTGGGAACTGAGGGGGAAGATATCTGAGTGACACAATGGGAACCAACCAATCAGTATTGTACACAGACAGCTTCTCTTTCAAACTTGTTGAACTAGTTTTTTTTCCAGGTTCAGCCCTGGAGAGGAATGGTACATTTGGGTTGTGCACTCTAAAAATGTTAGGACGGGCCACCTTCATCCAAAGTCAAAAACTCTGAATACAGTCACCAGGTCTCAGTGCAAAAGGAAAACACCAGCCCCCTTGGGAGTAAGACTTATCACCTTGATACTATCCAGACTCAGTGCCTAAAAAGCTTAAAGGCTGCAGCAGGGAGGACTTTTAGAGAGGGAGAAAAAAAGAGGAAGAAGAACACAAGTTGATGAGTGAGAAAAGGCAAAAGATAATACAACTTTGGCTGTCTGGATTTCTCTACCCCAAGTTGTAAATGTCTCCCAACCTTCCAAACGAAGCTTAGCCTTGAAACAGTTCATTTCCCCAGTGAAGAACTGAGCCATTCCTTCAAACAAGAGTGGCAGCTAGCTACTGTCAAGAAGAATTGCTTTGGCTATCCTTCCTCAGCTGAAGCTGGTATGCCAGATAATGGCAATTGGGAAGAGGGAAGACTAAAGGGCATAAAACTGCGCTGCCAAGAAGGTTTATCTCTTTTAGCTGGGCGTCATATTTTCATAGACTAGTATTGGCATCCTTCAGTCTCAAGAGACTATGGTATCGTGCTCTAGAAAGAGGTCCTAAAACAGCATCTAGTGTGACTAAAAAGGCCAATTCGAGAGTGGCAATCCTTCCACACTGAGGGCAGATACATTCTGTCCCCTGCCCAGCCCCCAGATTTCGCTGGTTCCGGGACTGCCTCTTTGCCTCAGCCTGCCAAACAAGTGTCTCTTTGAATTGGAGAAGGCCATGCTTTCATAGACTAAGGTGTTTCTTTAAAACCCTATCCTAGAGATATTAGAGGTCTCAGCAATGGAATGAGCGACTTAGGAATCCCTGAGCAAGGCCCCAAGGGAAATTAGGAAAAGAAAGACATCAGATCCATTGGGGATGAAAAAAATACTTGAAACTTATTGACCCTTTTGATAAGGGTCAATGCAAATACTTGGTACTTTTCTGAAATAATATTTTAATGACTATGAATAGATTTATGGGAAAGTCTTTAAAAGTTAAATATGTTAAGGTTGAATTGCATGCCAAAGCACCGGAATCGGATGGTCTATGAGGAATTATGATTGTACCATCCAGAAGATGTGGCAAAAAGTATAATATTGGGAAACTGGAGAAGTGAAATTATTCCAAGTATTAAGGTTTGGTTTTCAAAAATGTGTAGTTTAGCCTTCTTGGAAAAGTCAGTATTTTCTACTAATCAAAAGATGAAACAAACTAACGAAAAATCAAAAATTTGTCCAGCCTTTTTTTGCTCTTTTCGTTAATACTAATACATACTAATAAATACTAATATTACTCAGCTGTGGATTTGGATTACTTTCTCTCACAAACCAAAACAGAAATAATTTTTTAATCTATCCAGTTTGTCCCAATTTGTAACATCTAGCACAGTTTTCTCCCGTCTACACCAATTATCTCTATTATCATCCTGTAGTTCCTGGATCAATCTTTTTTCCCTTTCCTTTTTTAATTTGTAGGCTAGCCATCTTCTGGGCTTATTTGCGTGTTCAAAAAAAAATTGTTTTGCTGCTTTCAATTCCCTTGCCCTTTCCTCTTGCTCCACCATATTTAATTTATGTTTAGGTAGGACCATTTTCTTTTTGATTTTTTCGTTCTGGGGCTCCCTTTGTAATTTACATTCTAATTTTTTAATCTTCTCCTGAAGAATATTGTGCTTTTTTGCCTTTTTTCCTTTTTTTTTTTTTTTTTTTTTGCTATATAGGCTATCGCAATACCCCTTAGATATGCTTTAGCTGTATTCCATGTAATTTGTAGTGATGTTGGTTGCTTCGTGTTTTCTTTAAAAAATCATTTTTTAATTTGTCCAATTTGTCCCAATTTGTAATATCTAGCACAGTTTTCCCCCTGTCTACACCAGCACACTATCCACCACATTTCCAAGTGATGTCTTTGGCTCTGCCACATAAACTATGGCTATTTGATCCAAGCTCAGCCAAGATCATTTGTGAAAACAGTGGTTGCATTGTGTGGGTGCAAATGGCAGCTCTGCCCTTCCAGGCCTTAGCCCAGGGCTATGTTAGGTTAATATCAAATTAAAAAACAGTGAACCCGAGTACTATAGTCATTTATTTTCCTACAACATTTTCTTTCCTTGCCTGAAGAGTCCAATGTTGTTGGGATCCATCATATTGTATCCTTTGCCATTTAGAATAAGAATGGCATTGAAGCTGAATTAATAACACTTCCTCTGTCACTATTTCTGGCTTGTGGCTGGTTGCCTGCTCTCATAATCTAACTAGATGTCTGCAGCATAGCTTGGCTTTTTTCCATTGGTCAGATTTAATAATGGCTCTATGAGAAGCTCCTAGTTAAACTTGGCTGATCTTTAAAAGTTAAGCAGGTTCAGAACTGGTTAGTCCTTCAATGCGAGGCTGTTAGGAAATCCTAGGGTCTTAAACTAAAGTGAGAAGTTGAAAAAAAGATTGCAGAAAAAGTTGCAATCTTTGGATGAACGAACAAATCAGACAAAGACAAATCCTTTTCACATATTTGTCAGGAAAGGTGCATGACACATCCGTGAAATTGAGACCGGAACTCAATTTGAAGATTACATTTTACTAAAAAATATTTCACCATGCTAATTAAGATAGCAATAACTTACAACAACATATCTTCCTTCACTTTAGAAAAATCCAAGGCCTAGTTTTTCCTTTACCCTAACATAAACATTTTTTCCTTTTCTCTGAATCATTGTTTCTCCACCAATGATGTTCTTTATGTCTATCAGGTTACTTCTCTCTTCTTTCATTTGTATTGATGCCTGCTGTCATAGACTGTTCTAATTACTTCAATGGGATCCTCTTGAATTTCTATCATTGCTAACCAGCACAATCACTTCAAGGTGGTTGGGAATCATAGGTGTTGATCTTCAACACATCTTAAGTGTCACAAGATGAGATAGGACAATCTATTTCATTGATACTCCCATTGTATACTACAGTGGGCTTCTACCTAGACCCACACAATCCCCAAACAGCATACTGATTGTCCAATACATCTCAAGATAGTCATGTTGAAGAATGCTGCCTTTCAAGTTCATTTTAAGAACATAACCCACATGATTTGGCTTCTCCAGTCTAGAATATATTCAGTTCTCATGATGCTTTGGATACCTTTGAAATCCACAACCTTTAGAGACTCAATCAAAATGCCATAGACTTTTCAATAGCGTGATCCTACTCATTCAACTAGATCTCAGTTATTTACTTTGTTAATGGGACAAGAGCTGCAATGGATTTACAAATAAAAAGGTGGAAGATGAATCATTTGTATTCCTGGTGCTTGCCAGCAACACCTGTCACGTTTTATCCACAATAGCAGAACAAAGGGCATGGCAAATCAACATAAACAACCTTACTGTGTTATTTTCTAGAAACAAACTAGCTTCTCGGAAACTCCTTCTTCCCACTCAAATCCCATACCTTTAACATTTCCTACAATTGTCCGGATAGCAAGTTTCATCATTCTCTGACCGCATTATTGGGATGACAGGAACTGCAGTCCATGGTTTTTTATGGGTTGTCTCCCATAAAAAAATATTTTGAAAGGTGAGATCCCACAGTGCAACCTCTTAACTAATTCAAAACTCCTTGATCTAGCCTGAGGTGCTCAAGAGGTCTTAGGTTTGCTTCCCTATAGTTAAAATAGAATTTCAGGTGTTAATCCAATGGTTTGGAAAGGGGCATTTCAGATTATGGAAGTTTGATCTAGAGCAGGGGTGGTATTCACTTACCTTTGCTACCAGCTTCGCTCACACATGCCACCTTCCACGCATGCACAGGACCTTCTGTGCATGTGCACAGTGTAAAAAACAGAATGTGATGATGTCTGGGTGAGTGGGTGGAGTCTCCCGCAGACACCGCTACCGGTTCGCCCGAACTAGATAGAACCACCAG
Source organism: Masticophis lateralis (assembly GCA_030761175.1). Classification (NCBI taxonomy): domain Eukaryota; kingdom Metazoa; phylum Chordata; class Lepidosauria; order Squamata; family Colubridae; genus Masticophis; species Masticophis lateralis. The sequence goes on from JAUDYJ010000002.1 coordinate 149,630,523, forward strand.
AATACCGCCACTGATCTAGAGGATTGATTGCCAGCCCTTTTAGTGTAGATAAGTGGGGATTCCAGCATTGCTGCTTATTGTAGCAATTGTTTTCTTATATAATAAGAGATTATTTAAAAAGTCAGAATTTCTCTGTCTCACATAATACCAAAAAAAATCAATTTTGAGTTTCTCATGCTTACACAGTTCTCTACTTTTCCATACCAGATCCAGACTTGCCAATGCTTTTTTTTAATGTTTTTGTTAAAAATCATTCTTACCTTGCTACTCAATGCAGTATCAGTGGGAAGAAAAGAAGAGTACATTCACGTTTATTTTGGTTAGGGACCAATTCTTTAAGTAGTCTTTTTTTGCCAGAAGAAAGTTATGCAAGAAAAGGGAGCAAAGAAGGGCTAGTGATACACACAACTGTCTATGCTAAGTTAACCTAATCAGTCAAGCAGAATTATGTGAATTGACTATAGTTGCATGCCTTGTTTATCTTATTCAGAGTCCAAAATGAAACCCAACACTGTAAATCATGCGAGAGGGAGAGAGCCACACGGAGTAAATGTCCTACTTTCAGACATTGTCCATTTTTTATTCAAGCCTTCATATATTTTCTATTCGCCATACTACTGAAGACTAGAAACTTGGGTTTTCTTTTCAAAAAACATATGCATTTGGCATTGCCCAAATGGCAATTTCTTACCATTATAGCAGGTTTATCTGTCTCACTAGATGTAGAAAATCCTAGTCTAAGGTTGGCCATGATGAGATTTAGGGGAAAAAAAAACATGACCCATGGGAATCAGGAATTAGCTACATTACATTAGCTAGTTCTCTTATTAGAAATTAACCCACAATTGGTTTTCTATCAATCCCAACTTAACAACTTTGGGTAGGTTAGACTACAAATTACACAATTCATTCTTAGTCTATTTAGTACACTACTACTAGAATTATGGACCCTGCTGGCTTGCTATGACAGGACTATAATCTAATATATTTTAAGGGTATTAGATTAAAGAAAGGTATCCTGTAATATTGAATACAAGAATCTCAAAATAAGCCCAGGGCAAGTATAACCTCCACTTAAAGAAATAGGAGACCTGTGGTCCTTTTGCACATCACATTCTGTTACCTGCCCAGAGTACCTGCACTTGTTATGAAGGAAATTTCAGCTAATTCCACATGGTCAAGAAGTACAAATCAAGCAACACATTTCAGCTCCACATTACTTTTTATTCCCTCTCCCCAATATATTCTTAGATTCTTAAGTCGGTTAGCCGATAACGTGTTTTGAAAACCCCTGGAACTCCTAGGAAGTTGTGTATAGCCTCTTAATAAGGCCAGTAATGACAACCACAACTTCACAACAATACACGAGCACACAATAGATACAAACTTAAAGTGAACTGCTCCAAACTAGATTGCAGAAAATATGACTTCAGCAACAGAGTGGTCAATGCCTGGAATGCACTACCTGACTCTGTGGTTTCCTCCCAAAACCCCCAAAATTTTAACTACTGTTGACCTCACCATATTCCTAAGAGGTCTGGAAGAGGGGGGTGAATAAGAGCACCAGCGTGCCTACTGTCCCTGTCCTAATCTTCCCTTTATTTGTATTCATTTTATGTATTCAATCCATACATAAAATGTATATACTTATATATATTATCTAATATGTACGACAAATAAATAAATAATAAATTAAAAAATTGAATGACACATTGTCCACAATTATTGATTATTCCCTGCCATGAACATGGTGCAGTGTTGCTTGTATTCTGCCTCAAAGGCCTGGCTGAGGTCATTTCTAAGCTGATGAGATGGGTACTCTAGAACCCTTTCCTAGATCCTCTGTACATGGGAAGAAAAGAAATAGGAAATATTCTTGGAAGAAGGAAGCATCTTCAGCTGCATTCATAGAAGTAGCTGGCCACCATAAATTTGGATCAAGTTTTAGAAGCATTACTCTAAAAAGACTTTCTCTGTTGCTGAGTCAAAATTCTATCCACCTATCCTTGAATCAGCAGAAAACTACATCCGCAAAATATCTGCTGTTCCCATTACTGTCTCTTATCTAGCCTCTATGGTCTCTGATCTCACTCACTCACTCACTCATCCTCAAAGGTAATAGGCAAAACCTAACAAATTTGATACATCTGCAGGCTGCCGTTGAACTGTGCCAAGGATGTCTACCTTAGTACAGCTAAGGCTGAGTTATGCTTGTCCATTCATGGATTGGAAATGAGATGAAGGCAATCTCAGGAGAACATGGCCAAAAAAGAGAGAGAGAGAGAGAGAGATGTGGTCTGGGCACATTTGTGCTATGATTAGCGGGTAAAGATTAGCAAGTGGGCAAAGGCTCTTAGACAGAAAATATCTGTGGGAGTTTTTCAGAACAGCTTTATTAGAACAAAGATGATATCTGGCTACCATATTTTTGATACGTTCTATTTATGCAACAGTGACCATTTCAGTGAACACAGCATATTCTATGCAATGGAGATGAGATAAAAAGGAACACTTCTTGCACTAAGAAGTTATAACACTGTATAAATATCGATCTAGGCACACCTTCTAACAACAGGTTAAGCTAAATGGCACGTTCCACTCTTGTCATAGTTGACTTCTGTGTTTCCCCAAAAATAAGACCCTGTCTTATACTTTTTTGAACCCTGAAATAAGTACTTGGCCTTATTGCCATGCGCTCAAAAGCCCGATTGGGCTTATTATCAGGGGATGTCTTATTTGGGGGGAAACAGAGTAGATGAGAAAGTCAACTCCATCAACCATATAAGGAAAAAAAACCTGTGCCCAACAGGCTTTGGAGGTATAGGACAATGTTGAAGGAATAAAGGAAGGAATAAAGCTTTGCAAAATGTGTAACAAATAGAAAAGATAAGCAGAAGGTGAGAGACAACTTTTAAATGAAAGCCAAAAACCATACAATTGGAAAAGGTTTTAATGTTCATCTTGTCCAACTCTGCGCTCAAATAAGATTGTCTCATACATGTCTGGGAGCAATTTAAAGCCCAATATTTTTCAATTTCCTGACTATTCTTGAAGGGGGAAATCAAAAACAAACATAACTATAGCAATTAGCAAAGAAACATCTAAGTAGAAGCCAGATTAGACAAGGGTGCCGGTATTTTATTGTAACTCAAATGGATATCTGGGTTCTAAGCCTAAACCATCCTTAACCATGTTCAGATGTTGATTACTGTCCAATCCATATCTTTTAGTCTTAGCCTCGTTATTAAGATGATGACATGGGCAGAAGTACATGGTATCCTGAATTAAGTGAGAAAGACACAAAAAAGAGCTTGGACAAGATCAAAGCAGAAGGCTACTCAGTCTGCAAAGGTCCCGAGACATGGATACCTCTTTCAGTCTACTGTGGCCCAATATTAAAAAAGAGGTTTTATTGTACCTCCCCACTTGGTTTGCCTGGATACAGATTTTATCCATCATGGCTTTATTTATAAGCCTGCCTTTAATTTCATCCTTTTTAACAGTTTATTTTTGGCCAAATGCTGCCACTAATGAAAAACATAAAGGGAGCATTCCATGGAACCAAAAGTAACAGTAAACAAGACCCCAAAGGACATTCTATTTTTTTTTTGTTTTGTTTTTAATGTCTCACTGTAGGTCCTTGTCTGCATTTGAGAAACAGTCTGAATCCTGAAACAGCAGGGTTGTAGGGGCTCATCCGAAAGCAATTTTAGTAGGCTAGGCAGAAATACCATGTTCCCTTTTTTTTATTCTGCACTAATCAGAGGAGAGCAGAAACAGGTTCTGCTTTGTAATTAAACAGGCAGCAAATGAAGAGAGGAAGAAGAATCAATGTTCACCAACATGAAATGTTCATATGCTGCAATTTTCACTCCACCCAATTTGGAAAATCTGTGCATCCATTTATTTCATTGTTGTTCTGACTGATTAATTGAATGGCCTCTATATATCTTAGCCTCATATCCCTTATAGTTACAACAGGAACCATCACTCCACCTTTCCGTACAGGACAATTGAAGATGCTCAGATACATAACAAAGGTGACAGAAAGAGAATTGACAATATAATTGAACTTGGGAAGCAATCCTCAAATTTTCCTTTAGGGGGTGCTCATTTAAAAGATCCAGACTGTACCATCCAGCCTGGTTCCATTTTCCAATCAAAACCTTAACATCAATATGTTAATATATACAAAACAGTCCAAGAGAGACATAATGGAGACTTTTTAGATCTGCATTTAATTGGCTTCTAGCACAGACATATTGGCCTCATTATTTTTGGAATCCTATACACCATCATATCTTTTATTGAGGTCCAGACATCTGGGCCTGAAAATTGGTTCTGTTGCTAGGCAGGCATCTACAGAAGATTGCCAAGGAAACAGATTTGTTGCCTACTCAACAGAACAAATCCAAGCAGATAGGCTGCTAGCCACCACAGCCATCAAGCAAGCCTATTGTGCAGTCAATAGTCTACACAAGAGCGGTACTTATATAAGCAGCAAGGAGATGCAGAAGAGGAAAGATTAGAGAGCAGCAAGATGACTATAAAGGATGGATGAACGGATGGATTGCTGCGTTAATTATGTATGCAAGTCCTTCTCTTACATGAAGGTAGCATGGAGCAATACTGGCTTGACAGCAAGTCAAAAATAAGAGGATGGCCGAAAAGGTCTGTGCCAGGATGAAACTACAGGAAAGTTTATTTTGTTCTTTTCCTATGCCTAGCAGAAACAATCCAACAATAAAATCAGAACAATCTGTTTGCTATTTTAGCAATATATGTCAAGATGGGACCCTAGTATAATTGACCCATTCAAGGATTTGGATAACTTTTGGAGGAGAGGAAAGTTATTCATAGTAGCTAAAAGTTTCAGAAAATAAAATAATAAAATAAAATAATAAATAAAATAAAATAAAATAAAATAAAATAAAATAAAATAAAATAAAATAAAATAAAATAAATAATAAAATAAAATAAAATAAAATAAAATAAAATAAAATAAAATAAAATAAAATAAAATAAAATAAAAAATAAAATAATAAAATAAAATAAAATAAAATAAAATAAAATAATAAAATGAAATAAAATAAAATAAAATAAAATAAAATAAAATAAAATAAAGACTAGCACCATGGTATAATGGTCTAGGCATCTGGAGCACAGGCCCAAAGCTGCCCCACCTAATCCACAGCCACCCACCACTACAACACTTTTTCCGGCCGAAGCCAAGCGCTTTCCCACAAAAACTTACAGATGCCGGGCACTCTTTTCTTAGAGACAGTATGGGCTGCCACACCCCTTCTCCTTCCGCAAACATTCGCAAAGTAATCCCTTGCCGCCTGCCCCCTCAACTTTGAAAAAAACTTTGTTCAGGTATTCAAGAGGGAAAAGAAATGGTCCTAGGGGACTAGGTGGAGGGAGGGGAAAGAGGGAGAGAGAAAGAGAGACGCTTCCTTCTGCAATCACAAATTGCCTAATTGCCCACCCCGCACTTATGAATACTCTCAGTGAGAGATGTGCCGATGACTGAAAGCAGCCAAGGTTTCAACACCTTTCCAGGCTCAGTGCAATTCAGTATTCAGGAGAGACATTACTCCACACACTGAATGGGAAGGGAATTTGAAGGGGGGGGGGGGTGGAGAAGGAAGGCAACTGGGTTGTCCAAGCTTATCAAACTGGAGTTCACCCACATGAGGGGTCCTCTGTCCAAACAGACACCACCCACCACACATATCTACATATAATTATCCTTACCCCAACTTTGTCATTCTCACACTTTCTCAGAACCAGGGTTCCTGCCATTCATAGGAGTCCCGGGCACATCTATCACAGGGCGGCTCTGACACAGTCTCTCTCTCTCTCTCTTTCTCTCTGTGTGTGTGTGTGTGTGTGTGTGTGTGTTTAGATCCATTTCAGTGTGTGTGTTTAGATCCATTTCAGACATACAAATCTCTCTTTCTCTCTCTTTCAAGAAGACCTTCCCCCTTCCACAGGATCACCCACCGTGCCGCACTCGAAGACTTGGAAACTCAAAAAGAGAGCGGACCAGCCCAGAAATCCAAGCGCCAAATCAGGGGATCTGACCTCCCACCTCAGCTCAAGGCCCAGCCAACTTGTCCACTCACCTGTTTGCCCGGGTAGGCTACAGACGAGATGGGGTGGGGGGGACGGGACACCCCGAGAGACACCTGGAGCTCCGGGAACTTTCCACGTCCCGTCTCTCCCCGCTGCTCCTGGGCGAGTAGGAGCCTCCCTCGCGTCGAGAATCTCTCTCTCTCTCTTTTTTTTAACGTTCGCTAAGAAATCATTATACTCGGCTATTCATAACCCCAGTAGATCATGTGACACAGCCCTGAAAATATACAGCACATTTTTTCAAAAACCACAGAATGACTTCAGGCGAAGACACGGAAAATATTTTCTCTCTTCTCCTCCTCTCGCTGCCGCCGCCGCCGCCGCTGCCGCTCCCCCTGCGCCCAGGCGTCTCTCACAGCTGGGCTGTGGGACATCTTCCCATGTCCCACAACCCAGCGGCTTCCTCCACCAAGCCAGGATGCGACCGGAGCCCGCCCGTCACCCACTGAGACCCCAAAGACGGACAGACGTTGTGTACCAGCACTCGAGGGTTTTGTCTAAAGAAGCCCAACAGCCCTCCAGTTAACTCTCTGCCTTTCGCTCTCTGAGGGCGAACCTTTCCACTACACGCACAACGCTTTTGTGAGTGCATTTGCGGGACACAATTTTGTCCAGCAGCTTTGTCATGTCGGGGGAGTAGATCCAACTAATCTCTGGGTTTTCCACAGGGTGCCAACCGGTCCTGTTCCAAAAGGTGGGACCACGGGGCGGGGGAGGACTAAATGTCATTACCCTTAAATAAACAGAGTTAAATACAATCACTTCTGTTCAGTAAATTCTCCCTTCTGTCACATTAGAAATTAACCTATGGTATCAACTTTTGGAGGGCTTCGGGATGAAGGCGCATCTCAACTTTCACACTGAAGCCTGGAGATCTTGGTACATCTTTGCTCTAAATAAAGACCAGTAAGAGCAGAGAAATCTTCCTTGTAAATTGGTTTACCACCTCCTCTTAATCTCTTCCTGCTCTACCCCCACTCTTGCTTAGCCTTATGCAATTGTTAAAGTGCCAAGGAAGTTTTTTGTACAAGGCACTATCAGTCCACATGGCTTTAAAGGAAGCAGTGACCTCAGAAAATACGATTGACTCAGCCCAGCGTAGTTCTTCAACCTGGTGCCCTCCAGACATTGGCACGGAATTCTGGGCACTGTAGTGCCCACACTTTGGGAGGATCCTAAAAAAGTCTCTTTTTGGTGATTTCTCCTGAGCTTTGACAAATAAGTCAATACAGGGAGTCCTCAGCGTACGACCACAATGGAGCCCAAACTTTCTGTTGCTAAGTGTGATCTTTGTTAAGTGAGTTTTGCCCCCCCATTTTACAACCATTCTTGCCACATTTGTTATGTGAATCACTGCAATTGTTAAGTTAGTAACACAGTTGTTTAAGTGAACCTGGCTTCCCCATTGACTTCGCTTGTCAGAAGGCCACAAAAGGGGATCATATGACCCCGGGACACTGCAACCATCATAAATACAAGTCAATTGCCAAGCGTTTGAATTTTGATTACGTGACCGTGGGGTTGCTGCAACGGTTGTAAGTGTGAAAATAGATCAAAGTCACTTTTTTCAGTGCTGTTATTACTTTGAACAGTCGCTAAATGAACTGTTGTTAGTTGAGAACTACCTGTATCCAAATACCAGACAACTACCTCGTATCGACTCAGATTCCCGTAGCTCACTATTGTCTGTATAAATTGGCAGCCAACTCCATCGGTTTAAGACTAAAACTTTTCTAGTCCCACCTAGAAACGCCAGGAGCTAAGTCCCTTCCACTGATTCCATAAGAGTTCTCAAGACTGCTATTTTTAAAGAACACCACATGTTGTCTCCTGAGTGTGGTGATTATATATACTATATCCTCCACCTTGGACATGATAAGTATTTACACTAGACCACTTGCTGGCAAGGGTCGTGGTGGCTCAGTGGCTAAGACGTTGAGCTTGTTGACCGAAAGGTCGGCAGTTCAGCAGTTCGAATCCCTAGTGCCGTATAATGGGGTGAGCTCCCATTACTTGTCCCAGCTTCTGCCAATCTAGCAGTTCAAAAGCACGTAAAAAATGCAAGTAGAAAAATAGGGACCACCTTTGGTGGGAATGTAACAGCATTCCATGCGCCTTTGGCATTTAGTCATGCCGGCCACATGATCATGGAGTCGTCTTCGGACAGCACCGGCTCTTCGGCTTTGAAATGGAGATGAGCACCGCCCCCTAGAGTCAGGAACGACTAGCACATATGTGCGAGGGGAATTTTTACTTTTACCTTTACCTGCTGGCAGGCACTAGTGCCACTAAATCCTCATTTTTAGAGCATTTGAACTTGTGCCATGCTTGTACCAACCACTGGCCTTGGGAAAGCACGGCCTGTGTGATTTGGCAACTTTGAACATGCTAGCTGAAGTACGAAAAGCCACCTCATTATGAAAACTAACCCGCTGATCCAGGGGGAAAAACACAAACTGTTCTTCTTTTCTTGAATCCTCAGTTGCATAGAGAAGGATGAAGGAATTCAGGTCTCCAAATCCCTGACTTGCTGCAGCAAAATACTCAGCCCCAAGAGTCTGTGTTGGGGACCTATGAAGCAGGGCCGTCTTAACAGCATTATGGGCCCTGGGCAAAGCAATGTACTGGGCCCCAAGGACAACTACTCACAGGAATAAAAATGTAAATGATCGATAAAATTATGTTTATTTTATTGGCGCTTCCAACAAAATAGGTGTTGAAACATTAAAAACATGCTGTTCAGCAACAACTAATCAACACGATAAACATTTCAATAATACACGAGGCTTGAAAAACACAATAATACTCAGTAAGCCCAGTGGTGGGATTCAAGTAATTTAGCAACCGGTTCTCTGCCCTGATGATTTTCTTCCAACAACCAGTTTGCCAAACTGCTCAGAGAGTTAACAGCCGGTTCTCCCAAAGTGGTGCAAACTGGCTGAATCCCACCATTGAGTAAGCCATACAGTTGCTGTATGTATGATACAAGGCGCATTGAAGGGTTAACATACACAGATGCCCATCACGCAAGTGCCCATCAGGCCGAAGTGTTAAGACAGCCCTGCTGTGAAGTAGAGAGCCCAGCCCTTCTTTTTGCTGAGCTCCAGAGTGGAACAGGGAGGCTTCCACCTCCAACCCAATTCGATGGAGAGGCTTGAGCAGTCCTGTCTGGACTGGTTGCCCCCCACCTCCAATAAATGCTGCGGGCTTATCAGGCAAGACAGCCTGTTCCAACAAGACAGATCTCCTGTCCTGTTCTCCCACCACCACCACCCCACACTTGTCTGTCCTTTGCATTGCTGCTCACATTCTCAGAGTCTCTTCCCTCTTTTGTTCCTGTGGATTGTGATCTAGTCCTGGCATACAGGCAGTCCTCGACATACAAACCCTAACAGAGCCCAAGATTTCTGCTGTTTACATGAGGTATTTATTAAGTGAGCTTTATCCCCTACTACAACCTTTCGTGCCTCAGTGGCAGCGATGAAATCCACTTACCTTCGCTACCAATTCGGGAATGGGAGCGTGCGGGAGTGCACATGCATTATGCGTGTGCGTGCCTCTTCTGCACATACACGGAACCTTCTGCACATGCGCAGATGGTTAAAAAAAAGGAAAGTAATGACATCCTGGAGGGTTGGTGGAGCCTTCCACCGGCGCTACCAGTTCGGCGAACCGAATAGAACCGGGGGGGGGGGATTTCACTGCTGCTCAGTGGTTTAAGTGAGTCGCTGCTGTTGATAAGTTAGTAACCTGGTTGTGAAGTGAATCTGGCTTCCACCATTGACTTTTGCTTGTTGGAAAGGGGATCACACAACCTTGGGACACAGCAACGGTCATAAACATGAACCGGTTGTCAAGCAGCTGAATTTTGATCACACAATCCTGGGGATGCTGCCAAAGTCGTAAACTGTGAAAAACAGTAACTTTTTTCAGTGCCGTCATAACTTTGAACAATCACTAAATGAACTGTTGTAAGTCGAGGACTACCTGGAGTAGCTTGGCTACTGATAGATCCTTTCTCTGATAGCTCCAACAGTGGGGGAAGCTGCACCAGGACAGTCTATAACCCTCTGCTGTTATTCCCTATAGTGTGTCCTTTGAAGTGGAACCATAGAGAGACAAAATCGTAAAATTCCTCTCTTCACATTCCAGGGTTCAATCACTTGTTCAATCACTGGTTATACTTGCAGTTTATTTTTAAGAGGCCACTTGGTCTTGTGCCCATTAATATTGGTGCCTTTTCTAGTTTGGCCTTCATGAAAAAGGATAAAGATACTCTAAAAACCATGAAAGAAAGGGAAAAAGAAACATCTCAGACTTGTTCAACCCCAAAAAGATTTATTCATGCTATGAGAACAATTAAAACTGCACTCCTACTTTATACTAAGCCATGATTTATTTACACATCATGTGGAAAAGAAGCCAAGGTTGCAAATAAAGTGATCATAATTTAATTCATTCCTGCTCTGTTTTGCCTCCTTTTTCACAGTTCCTATCTCATGTTTTTGTGCCTGGATTCTAGACTGATTTATACCTTAACTGAAAACAACAACAACAACAACAACAACAAGCAACAAGCAACAAATAACAACAAAAAAACCAGGAATAAGCCAGAGATTGCAAATGAACACATCCTTATGTGCAAATAATGCTAAACAAAAATGGTCATTAGTAACCCAGCAAGAAACTTAAGATTTTTACATTGTGATGTACCACCCATTCAAACTATAATTTATTTCCTGGTTCCATTCTTTCATCTGCACATCACACTGACAGCCAAAACCAACAACCACAATTTGACTGAATGTAATATGTGAAGCCCAAAGTAACTACCCTACCAACTTCATAATTACAGTTCTCAAGAGCTACATCTTTCATGGTCTAGTCATTGGGGAATAATACTTGCTGATGGGGACAAAATTCATAAGGCCACTAAGGCCTTATTTTACTTATTTATTTATTTATAAACAAATACTAAGACCACTATATCCAGTTTGCCATGCACTGGCAGATGCCAACATTTAAAAATAATATCTGCCTGCCTTTCTAAACAAATATGTTACACCTGGGGATAGCTAATGCCATTATTAATACCGTATCACTACAAATTCAGTCAAAACCACACTTCCTACAAACTACATCACACCATTCTCAGTGTGGTTTAGAGTTAGAGCAAGAAAGAGGATTAGGGAACTGGAGGCTAAAATATATAAAGAACGGTTGCTGGAATTGGGTATGTCTAGTTTAATGACAAGAAGGACGAGGGGTGACAATGATAGCAGTGTTCCAATATCTCAGGAGTTGCCACATAGAAGAGGGAGTCAAGCTATTCTTCAAAGCACCTGAAGACAGGACAAGAAGCAATGGATGGAAATTAATTAAGAAGAGAAGCAACCTGGAACTAAGGAGAAATTTACTGACAGTCAGAACAATTAACCAGTGTAACAGCTTGCCTTTAGAAGTTGTGGGTGCTCCATCTGTAGAGGCTTTTAAGAAGAGATTGGACAACCATTTGTCTCAAATGGTATAGGTTTTCCTACCTGAGCAGGGAGTTGGACTATAAGACCTCCAAGGTCCTTTCCAGCTGTATTGTTCTTTTTCTGTTCTTTTTCTGTTCTGTTCTGTTCTGTTTGGCTGCTTACTAATGGGATGAACAGTGGCACAGCTCTACCATTGAAGAAAGCAGGCTTTACATGCAAAAGATCCTAGATTCATTTCTTCACTTTTCATTTAAAAGATAAATATTGCTGAAAATAGCCCAACTACAGTAGTAACTGTTACGAGCCCTTCAAGTATGTAATACTGACCAAAGGGCAATGGCTTAAAGAAATAGCTCATATACAACAGGGAAATTTTCATACGACTTTGGAGAGAAAAATATTCTTGGGGTATCCTTCCCTTGGAATGGGGTGGGAATGGGGATTTTGCAGTAACCTTCCCCTGGAGTGGGGAGGAAATGGGCATTTTACAGTATCCTTCCCTTGGAGTGGGGTGGGAATGGACATTTTACAGAATCCTTCCCTTGGAGTGGGGTGGGAATGGACATTTTACAGAATCCTTCCCTTGGAGTGGGGTGGGAATGGACATTTTACAGTATCCTTCCCCTGCCACGCCCAAGCCATGCCATACCCACCAAGCCACGCTCACAGAACCGGTAGCAAAATTTTTTGAATCCCACCACTGATTTGGGGACCCTTTGCTCCCCACTGGTCCTATGAAGCACCAAGGGAACGAAGGGGACCATCATTCACATCTCCTGTTGTGAATTTCCTGGATGCTTGTGGTTAGCCACTTTTGTGATACAGAATGCATAATTAGATATGCCTTTGATGCGATCCAGTTAAGGGTTTCTTATGTTCTTATGACAAGCAAGGACAAGATAGCTAAATAGCAAAGAGACTCAATGTCAGTAAAGCAATCGTATGAGTTTTTCCAAAATGGCAACCTGCAATTCACGTCTCTGTTGCTAACCCATTGTAGAGGGAAGCATCCTTAGTAATGCACCAGCCATCCTTTTTCTTGAAACACAGAGATGTTTGAAACACACCACTGAGTTATGCAATGTTAAAAAAGGTCCCAGAAAGAAGAATTAAGTCTGGATGGTAACTGCATACCTCCATTTGACTCCGACATGAGAAATTCAAATGACCCAGCCACGACTACATCAGCACATGAAACTCTGGACTATAGCAAGACTCCTTTGAGTTTGTGGGTCCTTGGTGCTCTCTCAGCTTGGTTGTTTTCTTGCAAATGTTTTATTGCCTAACAAGGTAAAGTGCTAGAAGTTTCCAGTTTAGTAATGAAATGGTTGTTTTCTGCAAGAAAACAACCAAGCTCAGAGAGCATCAAGGACCTCACAATTCAGTGGTGGGATTCAAATAATTTAACAACCGGTTCTCTGTCCTAATGATTTCTTCCAACAACCAGTTCATAAAACTGCTCAGAAAGTTAACAACCAGTTCTCCTGAAGTGGTGTGAACTGCCTGAATCCCACCACTGTCACAGTTCAGCCCTGAGCTACAATTATTCTCCTCTATCCTTCAAGTTTTGTTCTGTTCTGTTCTGTTCTGTTTTGTTCAGGAAAAAAAATAGATTTATCTTTATCAAGCAATAGAATGTTCCTTCTCTTTGTTACATTCAGATGCTAGGGAAGGATCTTCCTTTCCCTTGCTTAGAAAATGCACTGGAGAAGGTGGTACTTAATTTATTACTTCTGAAAGAAACATTTTATCCAATCCAAGCAGATCATCACCTTTCCATTGATTAGCCATACCCCAGAAACGCCTACATTCTCTCTTTGAATATTCATTACCTGTACTGTGATATCTAAGGAAAGAAGAAAATTATGTGCCATAATCTTTCCATTATCTGAAGCTATTCTGAAGCACAGGTTTCCCACCAGGGTCAGCGGATGGATTCGGCTCCCTCCCACGATTAAGGAACTTGGGCATATCCCAGGAGTAGGATTGTTGTAGCAGCGAGTCAGGAAAATGGACATTGTCCTACCTGAACGTCCCTTTTATGCTCACTGCGACAACAGTCCGGCCCACCCTGCCATGGTGGGGGTTCTTTCTGTTTTTTATTTCCTCTGCAGAGTTACTATGATTATATTATGGTGATGAATTGGCTGATGAATAGAGTGGCTGTAATGGTACTAACGTCTCATTTGCATCTGCTTCGTGAAAAAGACTGATGGAGCGAGGACACAGTGGGCGGAGCCAGAGTTACAGAGTTAGTATGCTTTTAGGTGCGTGGACAGATAAGCTTTTAGCATTTTCTAGCCAGCAGTAGGCATCAGTAGTGGTTTTCACTTACCTTCGCTACCAGTTTGGGACTGTGAGTGTGCACACAAAGTGAGCCCATGGTGCTTCTACGCATGTGCAGAGCATCCGTGATGACATCCAGGTGGGTGGGCAGAGCCTGAACCGGGGCGAACCGGTAGAAATCCACCACTGGTAGGCATCCTATATACTCAGCTCAAGTGACAGTTGTATTATGTTGACGCTGGTAAGCAAAACTCCACAGACATTACTGCGTGTTTTGCACAATACTTACACATTCTTTATCTCTCCAACATTTTTCATCTTTGCGATGCTGCATGTTTTTGTGTTTGATTGCTATGCGCACATCAATGATCAGTGTATCACAGGGGTGTCAAACTCAAGGCCCAGGGGTAGATCCAGCCCGTGGGGGTGCTTAGATCTGGTCCATGGGGCCATCCCGGAAATAGTGAAGGGCCAGCCTGCAGTGCCTCTGCCAGTGAAATGGAGCTCAAGAGGGCTGCGTGCGGCCCTCCTGAGCATTGTCTTCGCTGGCAGAGAGTTGCAGGAGGTCATCGCAACAGAAAACGGAGCTCAGGAGCCTGTTTTAGATGGCAAAACTCTCGGGCCACCACAGGCACCCTCAACACGAATAACGTTGAGCTGGCCATGCCCACCCCAGCCCCCCAAAGTGAAACACAACCCTGATGCAGCCCTCAATGAAATCAAGTTTGACACCCCTGGTGTATCTGATGAACACAGTTTTACAAAAATGATGTTACGTCATCAATTAAATTGCCCGTCAGGCAATTTACACTAGAGGAGGAACACGGTAATGGAACACTATTTATTTTTCTCTTACTTCTGTTCTGGCAATTTGCACCCAGAGGTATGCCACTAACCTTGATGTATTGTAACTTACCCATCAACTTGAGCTGAATCTTGAACAATTTCAACCACCAAAACACACCCACACCCACACACACCAGCCAGCTTGAAGACCTTCTGAATTCACCCTGAAAAGATGCCAGCAGCTTAATGAACAACTTTTTGATATCATAACCTTTTGATAAGAAGCACAGATCAGCATCTAAATTTTATCTCAGTCTCCATCTCTGACTCAAGAAAAGCTGAATACTAAAAAAAAAAGTCATTTAAAATATCTTGCAGCTAAGCAGAAATATTCATGTGGTATCTCACATCTACAGTACATTTTACACTGCAGCTTGTAGCTGTCAGAAGGGTGAATGAAAATGGTTGTATACGTAGAAAATAGACAGAATGCTTTAAAGCACCCAGAAAGGATATTTCAATACATGCTTGTCTAATTGCAGGCTGGTATTGTACCTATAGAAAACAGCCTCTTTGGTGGTCCATTTAAGGATTAATTCTAAGCCTGGAATTTTATGTAGAATCCATCTCCCTGTCACATGTTAAGTACTTTCAAGTACAGACTTTAGATGCTCTGTGTATAAAAGCACTTTTTTCTGCAAAATAAAGAGGAGGAGGAGGAGAATATATGGAGTATCTCCTCACCCAGAAAGGGGGAGGCGGAGTTAACCTATATTTCATGGGATCATAGGGGAACCAATGATCAGAAAGGGAACAAATCTAATCACAGGTGGGATGGGCAATGTTTTCAGCCTTGAGGGCACTTTTGTCTTGCCAGGTTATATGCTGGGGACCACACACATACGCATACACATGCATGTACATGTACACATACCCAGAGAGAGAGAGAGAGAGAAAGAGAGGGAGAGGAGGGAGGGAGGGAGAGGGAGAGAGAGAGAAAGAGAGGGGGAGGGAGGGAGAAAGAGATAGAGAGGGAGGGACAGAGAGGGAGATAGAGAAAGAGAGAGGGAGGGAGGGAGGGAGAGGGAGAGAGAGAGAGAGAGAGAGGGAGGGAGGGGGAGGGAGGGAGGGAGAGATGGAGAGAGAGAGAGAGAAAGAGAGGGAGAGGAGGGAGAGGAGGGAGGGAGGGAGAGGGAGAGAGAGAGAAAGAGAGGGGGAGGGAGGGAGAAAAAGATAGAGAGGGAGGGACAGAGAGGGAGATAGAGAAAGAGAGAGGGAGAGGGAGGGAGAGGGAGAGAGAGAGAGAGAGAGGGAGGGAGGGGGAGGGAGGGAGGGAGAGATGGAGAGAGAGAGAGAGAAAGAGAGGGAGAGGAGGGAGAGGAGGGAGGGAGGGAGAGGGAGAGAGAGAGAAAGAGAGGGGGAGGGAGGGAGAAAAAGATAGAGAGGGAGGGACAGAGAGGGAGATAGAGAAAGAGAGAGGGAGAGGGAGGGAGAGGGAGAGAGAGAGAGAGAGAGAGGGAGGGAGGGGGAGGGAGGGAGGGAGAGATGGAGAGAGAGAGAGAGAAAGAGAGGGAGAGGAGGGAGAGGAGGGAGGGAGGGAGAGGGAGAGAGAGAGAAAGAGAGGGGGAGGGAGGGAGAAAAAGATAGAGAGGGAGGGACAGAGAGGGAGATAGAGAAAGAGAGAGGGAGGGAGGGAGGGAGAGGGAGAGAGAGAGGGAGGGAGGGGGAGGGAGGGAGGGAGAGATGGAGAGGGAGAGAGAGAAAGAGAGGGAGGGAGGGAGGGAGAGATGGAGAGGGAGAGAGAGAAAGAGAGGGAGGGAGGGAGAGGGTGAGAGAGAGGGGGGAGGGAGAGGGAGAGAGAGAGAAAGAGAAGGGGAGGGAGGGAGAAAGAGAAAGAGATAGAGAGGGAGGGGCAGAGAGGGAGATAGAGAAAGAGAGAGGGAGGGAGGGAGGGAGGGAGGGAGAGGGAGAGAGAGAGAAAGGGAGGGGGAGGGGGAGGGGGAGGGGGAGAGGAGGAAGGGAGAGAGAAAGAGAAAGAAAGGGAGAGAGCGGGGAGGGAGAGGGAGAGGGGGAGAGAGATAGATGCACACATATATACACACAGACACACCTCTTTTTGTATACCCACAGACTCAGGAAAGATTATCTACATGGCAGCCACCCACAGGATTAGACAATCCAATTCAAAGTAGTGTGCCAAAGGCAAAAGGCAGAAGCAAACAAGGTATTGTACCTCTGCCAAGTACATGCGAACTTTTAAAAATTGCTGCTGACACCTGAAGAAAAATGGGGCAGATAGATATACTTCTGGATCTTCTCTGCCTCTAAGTAAGCGCCAGGTCAGGTTCTTTCTGACCTCTTCCTATCCCGTGGTCTTCATTTCAATAGGGTGCAAGCCTTGACGCCCAAATGAATTGCAATTAATTTAGATAGATAGATGATAGATAGATAGATAGATAGATAGATAGATAATTGATTCACACTTGAGATTATTTTAAGAGATGTGATGTGACGGCTCTGTGCTCAGTGTTCCTCCCTTCCACTCTAGTTCTCCAGTTCGCTTGGCTGGTTGCAATTAGATATGCAAAAACAATAATATGACTGACGAAATGCCATCATGCTTTTCAGCACAGATTTATCTTCCCGGCAACATGTACACTGGGTGCAGATGTGGCCACACTACAACTCACAGAATGTGTGTACAGATAGTTTTCAATTTATGACAATCGGGACCAAGAACTTCGGTGCTAAACAAGGCGATTGTTATAGCTCTTTTTTGCTTGGGTCGTTAAATAATTACCATTGTTGTTAAGTGAACCTGGCTTCCTCCCCTTGACTTTGCTTATCAGAAGCCAGCTGAGAAAGTTGCAAATGGTGACCATGTCATCCCAGGAAAACTGTAACTGACATGCCAGTTGTTGAGACTCCAGCATGTCTCCACCAGTAATCAGCACCCTGATCAACATAGATTAACTCCAAGGTCAACTTCAAAACCAACAATCAAGTAAGCAATACCCCAATCAAGAAACTGCTAAAGAGCCATCAGTAAACAGCCCAACCAAAGAATCTCTAAGACCGCCCCCTCACCCTCAACCAGACAGGCAAGACATCAGACTATAAACTGACAGCAAACATCACTCCTTACTAGTACTGAGGATGTTACCTAGTCAGGTTAATGAAACGTAAATGGTCAAGGATGACCCTGTATTAGACCTTGTCCAGTTTGCTTCCATTTATCCCGCTCCCTCTTGGAATAAGGAATATTTGTATGACTTCAGGCCAGAAAAGGGTAAACAGAAGAATCAAGGTTGACTCAGCCTTCCATCCTTCCGAGGTAGGTAAAATGAGGACCTGAATTGTGAATTGTGGGGACAATAAGCTGACTTTATATAAAAAAGAACACTGCTTGGGGAGGGGGGGGGCGAAAGCCCTACTAAGCAGGTATATACCAAAGTATGAAAGCTACTGCTTAACACATTGTAAGCCGCCCTGAGTCTCCGGAGAAGGGCGGCATATAAATCGAACCAATCAATCAATCAATCAATCAAGGGGAGGAATAGATGATAAAATGTCTGGCTTTGTTGCCTCCTACTTGAATGATACATAAATGCTTCTAGTGTTCCAACCTGGCATTCTTAAAGATGTGAGCTGCATTTCTTCCAATCCATTCCTTCTTAACGTTTGTGACTCGCGTCTTCTTTCCATTTCTTCTCCTGCTATCAACATTTTGACGTGCCATTTCACGAAGTACTTTTCTTGCATCGCCCAACAATTCTATCCTATAGGCACATGTCTAGAAACAGAGCGGGGGGATGGATCTGGTTTTCCCCCCTCCTCACATGAAAAAAGGAGCATTATAAAGAGTCTCATGTTCCAGCTGCAGCTATGAACTTTAGAGGAAGAAGCAAAGTTGATTGGTCTTTCCGTTTATTATTGTTAAGTACCAGTGAGTAACACAAATCTTTCAGTGATTAACACAGCATCTCATTTGACTTTACTTGCTCCAGACTAGGATCAGCTTTCAGGTCCTCTGGCACCAAGCAGCTAACCTAGCTCAGATTTACAGGCAGTGACTGATAAGTAGACTTTTCCAATCAGGCACATCTCCAGATATTTTGTATTACAACTTCCATCACCCACAAGCATTATGTCAGTGCTGGCAGGGGATGGGGGCTGTAGGGTAAGGCCTCTTCAAGGCTTCTTCGATTTGGGGAAGAAAGATACAGAAATGCAAATGGCAAAACAGAATGTAAAGCACCTTGATCTAAAACAGCCACATTGGTAATTCCAGAACGGTTTGCCTTCAGTCTGTTCGGCTGCCTGTCTCCTGGGAGCGAGGGGCCTGCTTTTACTACAGAAGCTGAAAGACGCAGAGAAAGCCACCGAAGAGAAGCCAGAGAGAAATGGCACCATTCGCTCAGCTTCAGCCCTGCCTTGCCTCTGCAGAGCTGGGCACCACTCTTGAGCAAGAGGGATAAATCGTTGTGGGACATTGAGAGAACTGGAGCTGCTGATGTTTTTGCAGTGGAAGCATGCCAGCAAAATCTTTAGGCACTGCACCCCGATCCTCCCTCCTCCTCCAGCCAGCCAAGTGGGGCCGGGTTGGGCTCAGCTGGCGTCACCGATGTCTAATCCATTCAAGATGGGGAGGCACAGCATATAAGCAAGGACAAGCAGTCGCTCGGAGAGAGTCACACCCAATCCAATACATGCTCAGCACATGCGTAGTACGGGATATTACACCAAGGGAAGCACACACACAAACACAATCCCACAAAACATATTACCCCAATGCATTACAAATATAACTCTCTTTACAGTTTTCTCACGGCCACGCGGAGATCTTCACATACAGAATAAACAGCAGTACAAAGAGACATTCGGTTAGAACAGCTGTTTTCAACCTAATGTCCTGCTCAATCAATAAAACAATTACCAACATCATCAACATCATCATCATCATCATCTCATCATCTCTGACCATTGACCATGTTGACTGAGACTGATGGGTATCAATATTAAAACTGAGCCCCAGTGTGAAAAGTTGCTAGGGTAGGCTATTGGGTTAGGTCCAGTGGTGGGATTCAGCCAGTTCGCACCACTTCGGGAGAACTGGTTGTTAACTTTTTGAGCAGTTTGGTAAACTGGTTGTTGGAAGAAATCATTAGGGCAGAGAACCGGTTGTTAAATTACTTGAATCCCACCACTGGTCAGGTCTTAGGAGAGCTGAGTTTAGAGATACACTAGACTCAACTTTTCAGAAAGCAACAAATTATCTGATTTAATTTCTACCATTTATATTGGGCACCAAGAGCAGCAAGAGCACAGAAGCAGGGTCAATAAATAAGTTGGCAACCTTAAAATAACGCAGCTCTTTGTATATAACTTCAAACCCAAACTGGGTAAATACTATCCACATCACCAGAAGCTTCTGTTTTCAGAAGATTACAAAGACACTGACCACACTCTCAGTCACCCAGAATACGGGAAAATCACACCAAAGATGAATAAAAAGGTGGATGGTTCTACTAAGCTGGGTGGGTGGGATAAGCAGGGCCAAACTTGATCTTTTGAGAGACACACCAATTGGGCCAGGACAAAAAAAGTGGACAAAACCCTAATTTAAGCTTAGTGGAAGTTAAATTAGCTAAGTACCATTCACAAATATTTCTTGGGTATGGATCTTGCTTTGGGTAGAGAGATGAGTGGCATATAAATTTAACAAATATTCAATAAATTTCTCATTTGCACTAAAATTCAGTATGGAAATTGGCATTAGATTTCAGAAGAGCTTGGAGGCATGGCATATATAAGGCTTTAAGGGCCACATATAGTCCTTGAGTCTTCATTGCATAATTCAGTTGGACAGCTCTTTCAAGCTTTCTCCCATCCTTTTGTCCCCCCATGCTCAGGAGATAAGGATGCTCTTTAAAGCCACATTCTCATGTAGCCTTGACCATGATTCTTCTACATTTTAGGCTCTTGGATCAATTTCTCCAATTCCTTCTTTCTCCTTCCTCCTTCCTTTGCTCCCCTCTTTTCTTCTTCTTCTTCTTCTTCTTCTTCTTCTTCTTCTTCTTCTTCTTCTTCTTCTTCTTCTTCTTCTTCTTCTTCCTCCTCCTCCTCCTCCTCCTCCACCACCACCACCACCACCACCTCCTCCTCCTCCTTCTCCTGCCATATGTTCATCTCCTTTGTTGTCTCCCCAGTGATTCTTTCATTGTTGGTTCTTTAGGTCAGAGATCTGTTCTCCTACACTTTGTAAAGTGCCCTCTCAACAATGACTCTGTTCTAATAGAAGGATTGCAATGAACAGGCAGCCACCCATGGTCACCCCTACAGCCACCAACCCTTCCCAGGGTGACCCCAGATGCCATTCTTCACATTGCTTCTTTTTGAAAACTCCTTCAATGATGGTGCCCAGCAGAGGTGGGTTTCAGCAGGTTCTGCCCAGTTCTGGAGAACCGGTAGCAGAAATTTTGAGTAGTTCGGAGAACCGGTAAATACCACCTCTGACTGGCCCCGCCCCCATCTATTCTCTGCCTCCCGAATCCAGCTGATCAGGAGGAAATGGGGATTTTGCAGTATCCTTCCCCTGCCATGCTCACCAAGCCACACCCACCAAGCCATGCCACTCCCACCAAGCCACACCCACAGTAAAAAATCTTGACTCCCACCACTGGTGCCCAGGCTAGATTGAGAAGCCACCCATCCCCACCAGGGGAGAATGCAGCTCTCAAACAAGGCTCTTCATGGCAGTTGCTCTGGCTCCACCTGAACAGTCCCCAAGTGAGTGTCCTTGGTGGGACCAAGCAGTACAACTAGAAGAGGATAGAAGAGTTACACAACAAGGACACAACAGCAGGTACTCAGCATGGGCATCAATAATCATGCAATATATTGACAAGTATAAAAAACCAAATAAAATTATGTTTTTTTACTCTGAAATTCAAGGAGCCAGTGGCATTCTGGCTGCAAGCCAGAATGCCACTGATTGGCCAACTTTCCATACTGTAAACCAAAACTGTAATTGCTCTGGTTTAACACAACATGTGAACCTTCCCACTAATGTGGGGAGCTGGCTTTGTTGCTGTGAGCGGGTTGGTTGCCTGTTTTGTTACATCATGATTAGTTGATAGAGATGTTTGCAGATTAGTCCTTGATGTGTGCCCATTATTCTTTTGTGTTTTAACGACCTGGGTAATGGGCTGTGTGTTAACATCCTGAGTTCTAGTATTGTGATATCCTGAGTTTTTTGATGTAATGTCCTCGCACATCAGAGGATAGGCAGAGATTCCAACAGGTAATCAGTGGTGTTGTAATGCCAGCCAGAGTCCTTCCCTCTTTGCAGATGATAGCTAGCAATAGGGAGAGAGAGAGAAAACCGAGCCACAAGATAGGCTGAGATCTCAACAGGCAATCAGCAGTGTTGTGATGCCTACCAGAATCCTTCCTTCTTTGCAATTGACAGTTAGTAATAGTGAACCAGAGAAAGCTGGGCCTTTTACACGCAGTCAGGCTACAGCTAGGATAATGAAGCAGGAGAAAAAACTGTTGCCCTCCAATCAAGACATAAGAGTTGCAGGCTAATCAGCATACGTCAGCAGCAGTGAACATAGAAAAGCGACAACTCCGATCTTGCAACATACCCACAGCTTCTAAACTGAAAGTAGGGGCCCGATGATGACAAGTTAGAGAGCTTGTCGAAACGTTGCCAAAAAGAAAACTTTTAAAGCATTGGTTAGGATTTTAGCCAGAGTCTCAAAAGACCTTACAAAGTGTTTTGTTGGGATTTTGGAGGATTTTAAGCAACACAGTTGTTAAGTGAATCTGGCTTCCCCATTTTTTTTTTTAATTTGATTTATATGCCGCCCTTCTCCGGAGACTCAGGGCGGCTTACAATGCGTTAAGCAATAGCCTTCATACTTTTGTATATTTATACAAAGTCATCTTATTGCCCCCCTCAAACTGGGTCCTCAATTTACCCACCTTAGAAAGGATGGAAGGCTGAGTCAACCTTGAGCCTGGCTAGGATTGAACTCGCAGTAATTGCAGGCAGCTGGATGTTAACTACTGCCTTAGTAAGAGGCATTAGCCTCCTACGCCACTCAGGCTCCCATTGACTTGGCTTCTCATGACCGAGACACTGTAACCCTCATAAATACATGCCAGTTGCCAAGCGTCCAAATTTGGGTCATGGGACCCTGGGACTGCTGCAATGGCCATGAGTGTGAAAAATGGGCATATGTCACTTTTTCAGTGCCATTGTTAACTCTGAAGCAGGGGTGAAATTCACCAGGTTTTGACAGGTTCTGGAGAACCGGTAGCGGAAATTTTGAGTAGTTCAGAGAACCGGTAGTAAAAATTTTGACTGGCCCTGCCCCAATCTATTCTCTGCCTCCCAAGTCCCAGCTGATCGGTAGGAAATGGGGATTTTGCAGTATCCTTCACCTGGAGTGGGGTGGGAATGGAGCTTTTGCAGTATCCTTCCCCTGCCACACCCACCAAACCACACCACGTCCACCAAGCCATGCCCACAGAACCGGTAGTAAAAAAGTTTGAATTCCACCACTGCTCTGAACAGTCACTGAGCGAATGGTTGTAAACAGAGGATTGACAGTTTGGTAGAAACTACAGATTGGTAATTTCTTAAAGATTCACAAATCTTCTGAACCTGGAAAGAAGGGATAGAAAACAGGATTCTCCTCAACTGAAGAAAACACTAAATAAAAGTCTGAATGGATATAAGATGTCAGCCAGGTTCCTAACTCAGTTCTTCCATTATCTCAACCAGTCGAGTCGCCCCCATTAGCCAGCCCCAAATGCCTGCCTCTCCCACTAGGTTAGCGTGCTAAAGATGGGAAAGCAAAGTCCTGTTTTAACAATCAACTTTTATACATAGTTCCTATCCTTTACATACACGTGTGGACCTTTGAGTTAGATACACAGCACATCTCTCCCCACATGCTGAGTAACCAAACACTCTTCCTCCAATGCACACAGAGTCCCTGGTTCAAGGTGCTCACACCCTGCTCTGCTTGGCAGCATAAGCTATGCCAAGCTGGTGTTTCCCCCACCCACCCACCTCCCATCCCTTATCCTCACTTCCCGCTCCACAAATGCTGTGCAATATTTTCATTTTGTACTGATACAGGCAAGGTTCCCGTGGATGAAAGGCATCTCATCCTCTCAGGGAAAGAAGAAGGAATCCAACAACGGAGAGACAATGAACCAACCAGCCCAAAAGAGAAAAAGACTCCACCAGTAATCAGCACTAGGATGAGCATAGATTAACTCCAAGGTCAACTTCAGACCAACGATCAAGTAAGCAATACCCCAATCAAGAAACTGCCAAAGAGCCATCAGTATTCAGCCCAGTGGTGAAATCCAAATTTTTTTACTACCGGTTCTGTGGGCGTGGTGGACATGGCAGGGGAAGGATACTAAAAAATCTCCATTCTCACCCCACTCTGGGGCCAGCCTGAGGTGGTATTTGCCAGTTCTCCAAACTACTCAAAATTTCCGTTACCAGTTCTCCAGAACCTGCTGGATTTTACTCCTGTTACAGCCCAACCAAAGAATCCCTAAGACCACCCCCACCCATACAGATAGGCAAGACACCAGAATCAGGGCCGGATTTTCCTATAGGCTAACTAGGCTTCAGCCTAGGGCGTCAAGATCAAGAGGGGCCTACATTCAAATTGTTAGCAAAATTAAAATTACACTATTCTAAAAACAGTGAACACTAAAACACTGAACCGAAAAAAATGGGAGGTGAAAGGGCCTCATAAGTGGAATAGCCTATGGCCTCTTTTCATCTAAATCCGGCCCTGACCGAAATATAAACTGACATCCAACAGCACTCCTTACTAGTACTGATGATGTTACCTAGGGTAATGAAACATCTGCAAGAAAACAAGCAAGCTCAGAGAGCACTAAGCACCCCTCAAAACAGAAGAAATCCAATATACTGACAACACACAGCTTAATTTAAGCTATAGCCCAGGCCTGAACTCAGGGCTCCAAGTGGCACGAAATCAATGAGAAAGCATCTCTGAGAACATACACAGTCCTTTTCTTTCATTGACAATGAAGCACATCTCCACGCATCTGATTGTGGTTTCAAGGCTACCAAGAAATATAAGTTAGGCACCTTCACAATAAAACACTCCGGGGCAGAAGCCAAGCTTTTAATAAAGGAAAATGTAATTTCCCCTAGGCCTTGCTTTTTCCTATTCTTGGTGTGTAGGTTCTTTTCTTTAAAAAACAAACAAACAAACCCATCCCTATTTTTCCTCTCAGAAAAGGTTGGAAAACAAGTGTTCACCTGACCCAGTACTTATCCCGTATTAAGGATAATATACTGTATTTTCCTGCGTATAAGACGACTGGGCGTATAAGACGACCCTCCTCAGAGCCATTTAAGGCTCGTCAGAGCCTTTCGGGCTGGTCTGCCTGGTTACAGGAGAATGAGACCCGGCGTATAAGACAACCCCCGACTTTTGAGAAGATTTTTGTGTGTTAGAAAGTAGTCTTATACGCAGGAAAATACAGTAGTTTAAAAAAAATAATTTGAAATCTGCAGACTGCAGTATCACTCCTACTGAATGGCAAGTGTATTTCTTATGTCTATAGGGTTGTAGAAAAAGCCAAGTTCCACCAGAAGAGAGGGGGGAAAAATAAAGGAAATGTAGGAGGAAGAGCAGAGGTGGTGTTCAGCCAGTTCAGACCAGTTCAGGGGAACCGGTAATGGTGACCTGGACATAATCCCATCCAGAGGTGGGTTTCAGCAGATTCTGAGCAGTTCTGGAGAACCGGTAGCAGAAATTTTGAGTAGTTCGGAGAACCGGTAGTAAAAATTCTGACTGGCCCCTCCCCATCTATTCTCTGCCTCCCAAATCCCAGCTAATCGGGATGGAATGGGGATTTTGCAGTATCCTTTCCTTGGAGTGGGATGGGAATGGAAATTTTACAGTATCCTTCCCCTGCCACACCCACCAAGCCACACCTTTAGAACCGGTAGTAAAAAATTTTGAAACCCACCACTGATCCCATCCTATATCACGGTGTTTTTGACACCACATGCATGCACATGTGTGCGAATTGCCGTGTTGTTTGACATTACACGCACGTGCGCGCGCTCACATTTCCAGTGCTGGGCGAACCGGTTGCTACAGTATTTGAAGCCCACCTCTGAGGAAGAGAAATTGCTTTTTTAGGAAAATAAAGTTGCTTTTTATGAAAATGAGCAGCCAGAACCAGAACCAGTTCATCCAAAAAAAAAAAAAAAACCCTCAAAACTTTTTTCAGGAAGTTTTCCTTCTATTTGTTTCTAACTGTTTCTAACTGTACAGGTCCAACTGTGTTTAATCCCAACAAGGGAATCACAGCACTATCCTTGATTTTGCATAGAGCTACCAAAACACACATCTGGAAGAAAGAGTTGGAGGACAACAGCCTTCAAGGCCTAACCATCTCCTTGGGTTCTGTACCTTGCCGTTTCTTTTTTCAGCTGCTGCCTCTTTTTATAAAGGACAAATGGATTTGGAGTCTGTGCAGCTTCTTCCCCACTCCCTCCCTTCCAACCTTCTCTCTCTCTCTCTGGCCACTTCTCCTCCTTTCGAGCAAAAGGTTAAAGGCAAGCAACAGCGATACAAAGGGAGCCCACATTGAACCCACCAGGACAAACGATGAACATCATGGACTGCTTTTCCACCAGGCCACAGTGCCGGAGGGAAAACGCTGCTTGAACAAAAAGGGCATTCAGTGTTTACATCATCAGCCTGGCAGCAGGACGCCTGACAGGCATCTGATCCCTATCCCAGATTCTCTTGACCTACAGAATGTGATTGAAGGAACCTCAGAGCTCAGGTATTAGGGCTCCAAGAACCATTGTGGTTCATTATGAAGGCTTGATTTATCTCACTCTCTCTTTCTCATCGGAGGACTTTTCCGCCATCCATAGCTCCATCTCTCAAGCTTTTCTTTGGCTTTTTTTAGGCCTTTGATTCATGGATGGTAGAACTAATTCACATTGGCAAAACATGAGCATCTCTGCCCTCTCTGAACTGTCTGGTAGTTAAACAACAAATGGACAAGAACATGAAAAAAAAATCAATTCAAGAAAGAGCCAAAAAATATTGAATATATACTTGTATTCAAATACATTTCAGAGCCAAAAAAAACACCCTGCAGTTTATCACACGCTAAGATACATGCCTTCTCTTCTTTTAAGAGGACTGTCCTGATGTGGGGGACCACAATCAATATTGTCTCTGGCCAGTTTGGCCATATTTTGCTGCCAAAAACTAGAGTATCTAGGGCAGTATTTCCCAACCTTAGTAACTGTAAAATGTCTGGACTTCAATTCCCAGAATTCCCCAGCCAGCATTCTGAGAGATGAAGTCCAGGCATCTTACAGTTGCTAAGGTTGGGAAATATGATCTACGATAAACATAACTTCAGATGATGGCCTTGATAAACTGTGCATGTTCTTTGACTCTCCCTGATGCACCATTAAGACATCATCATCAATATCATCATTTTTATTATTATTTAAACTATGCCAGCCGATTCTCAATAACTTTGAGCAGCTCAAAGCAACCTATAAAGAAATCAAAATAAAACCAATACAGTAAGACATAAAAGATAAAGATAAAAGATGGCAGGTGTGAAAGATCAGATGGAATGGAATGATGGATCTCATTCTCACTCAAAAAAGGCCTGTGCGAAGAGCCAGTTTTTCACAACCTCTCCTAAACCACAGCAGATGTCAGGGGCAGCCTTGTTTCAGTAAGTAGGTGCTGTACAGAGAAAGTGAACTTCCAGGTTGCTTATCTCCTTGATTAGTTTCCATCCATTGTTTCTTGTCTTGATTTCTGATGCTTTGGAAAATAAATGTTGTTAAAGGATTCAGGTAAGTTCCTCAAGAAACAGGGCCCATGATATGTAGGACTTTATAGGTAACAAGCAGCACTTTAATTTCATCCAGAACAGGGGTGGGTTCTACTTACCTTTACTACTGGTTCACAGTGGGGCTGTTTTGATGACGTTGGGGTTGGTGGGCGGAGCCTCTCACCAGTTTTACTACCGGTTCTATAGAACTGGTGTGAACCGAGGGCAACCCACCACTGATCCAGAAACAAACTGGCAACCTGTGCAGCTCATGAAGTAATTATTACAAAGGCATACAGAGACATGCTCATTATATCTTGCCCCGTTATATTCTGGACTAATTAAAAGTTCTGAGTGGTCATCAAAAGCAGCCCCATACAGTTGGTTCTGCAGTTATCAAGCTGAAGGGCCCCCCAATCTTTCTCTAAAATGCATTAAACCAAGTGTGCTTGGCTGCAATCCATGTAATTCCCAGCCAGTTCCTGCCAATGGCCCTACTGGCTGAAATTCCAAGTGTCATATTCCAAACACATCTGGAAGGCACCAAATTGAGAAAGGCTGCAGCCAATCAGTCTCCTGGAAGGAGGGAGGAAGGGAGGGTGATTTTGTTAATGAGCCATTTATTCTAGTTTTCATAAAAACATGATGAAAAGAATTCAATGGGGCCACAAAAATGGCTGACAAGCTAAAGAAAATAAATGGTAAGAGATGCCAGGCTGTTCAATATGCCAAAGAGAAGATTCTGTGTGGCTATGTCTGCTATTCTGCCACATAAAAAGCAACCTGAATGTCATCTGAAAAGCAGCAGGCTATATTATCCGGTCTAAGATCCAATAGATTAAAACTATTGGAGAAAAAGGTGGGCCTATAATGGATTACATTGGTGAGGGGAGAACTTTTTCTACTTTCTCTTGCTGTTCTTCTCTCTGCAGCCCATAATTAATGGGAAATGTGCATTCAGACTCTAAATCCTCCCCTTGACAGCAATTGCTGTGAGATTTTCTTCACTGGCAAGAAAGGGCTCTCTACTAATCCTCAAATCAGCAGAACGTATACTGGCATAAAATTAGCTGCCCAAGAAGCAATTCCTATCCTGGCTCAGCAATGAGACTGTAAAACAGTGGTGAAATCCAATTTTTTTTTACTACCGGTTCTGTGGGCATGGTTTGATTTGGTGGGTGTGGCTTGGGCATGGCAGGGGTAGGATACTGCAAAATCCCCATTCCTACCCTACTCTGGGGCCACCAGAGGTGGTATTTGCCGGTTCTCCGAACTACTCAAAATTTTCGCTACCGATTCTCCGAACTGCTCAAAATTTCCACTACCGGTTTTTCAGAACCTGTCAGAACCTGCTAGATTTCACCCCTGCTGTAAAGGATACTCTCCTTGTTATGACAAAGAGTGAATTAAGAACAAGGATTGGTAGAATTCTCTTGACTTTGTCTCTCCCTTCCTCTCACCCCCACATGTTACCATGGAAGGAAAATATCAGTCAGTGTGGATACTGGTAGGATTGAAGAGGAAGCAATCTTTGGCAGTTAGCAAGATCAGTAGATTTAGCATTCTTTCAAAATTCATCTGGTTTTGCAGAAGTGCTTCGTATAGGCACATTCAAAGGGGTCTGTAAACTGATACAGATAGTAGCTGGACTCCTTTGGGATGCAAGTTTAGTGCTATTCCCAAATAAACTCAATCCATGTTCAAAAGGAGCGGAGAACAAACTAAAGGCTATTCCAAGACAGTCTTGAATCTGGGTTCAATCAGCAGAGACTTCTAGCTGGATGTTCAAAAGCAACATGAACATCTGGCAGAGATGATAAGCCATCTGTCTCTACTTCATCATTCAATCCAATCATGCCAGTCAGCTGCTATTGAGGCTCATCTGTGCCTCAAAGCCTACTGTGAGGATGGCTTTGGCTAGTTACTCTCTTCAGCCCAACCTACCCCATAGGGCTGTTGAGGAAGGGGTGAAATTCAGCAGGTTCTGACAGGTTCTGGAGCGGTGAGGGAACGAGGATTTTGTAGTGTCCTTCCCTGTCACGCCTACCAAGCCATGCTCACAGAACCGGTAGTAAAAAAATTTGGATTTCACCACTGTGTTAAGGGGAAAATTAAGAGGGATATGGATGCAACTTCAAGCTCCCAAATGAAAGACATAATAGAAATCTAAGAAATAAACAAATAAATTGACCCAGAAGGAGCTGGACTGAGCCCAAACTTAGGGATCACCCAAATGCCACTATCTTGGCAAAATTGTAACAAGATAAGAAAAACACTATTTAAAGAATCCCTGAAGGCTGTCACTGGCAGGATATATTTGTGCCACTGTTCAGGGCAAATGAGAAATGGCTGAAGGAGAAGGTTGAACTATCATTTGCCCACAAATAGGACAATTACAGAACCTAAGAAGACCAGAATAACAGGAGATGCCAGGAACTGAACATCCAGACAGATTTTCTCCTGTCCAAGCACTTTAGTGAGAATAGCTGCATGCCCACACATGCCACACCCTGGATCCTGTCTGCGTGTGTAGATTTTCTGTCAAAGAGCCAGGGTCTAGCACACCTGGCTGCTACCCTTTGCAGCTGCAAGATCCAGCCTGGAGACTATCTGGAAGTGGCAAGAAGCATCCCTGGTTATCTTTTGACGCTCTGCTTTATAGATTCAATTTCAAACAGGCTAGAAAACAAGAATCATTGTTGTTGATTCACAATACAGACATGTTCTCATGTAGAAGTGTGTAAGTAATAATTTACTACCTTACTCACAGTATTCTTACTCTTCTAGAAGCGCAGACTCAGGAAGGTGACGCATGCCAAGTGCCCGAAGTATAACATATTCTGTTTCCTCTGCTGGAATCTGTTCGCTTACATGGGTACCATTATTCTCTTTTATATCTTCCATTGGATCCCTTTCATTTCCAAAATATTGACATGCTCGCTCTCCTTTCATGTGGAGCTGCTACTCTGAGGATGCTTTCAGACAAGCTGTTGATCAAGAAATCAAGTGGTTCCCTTCCTAGAATTTTATGGGGGAATTCAGACAATGATGCTTCCAGAGAACGGTTCTTATTGCTACCAAACAAAAGACACTATGTCTCTTTTTCTCCATTGTTGTAATGGATTTTCAGTAGAAAGAGTACCATATAAGAGTTTCTCTTCTGTTAGAGCCCCAATGTAATAATGCTGATGAAAGAACTAGTGGGATGGGTGATGAAAAGATGAATAAAATGTGCATTATTGCTCTTCAAGGATCATGGCTTTCAAACACTTCTCAAAGCGAACTCACAGGATCAGAATTGGGGAGATAATGTAATATGTCAGTGAAAACTGTAAACATTTCTTCCTGGCACATGGACTTATTTTATTTATTTACCCAATTTATATAGCCATCCAACAAGCAGATGACTCTGGGAGGCACACAACAAAACTAAAACAATGTACTGCTTCACATTACATTCAGGCTTCACAATAATTTCAACATCTACTATCTTGTTCCACTGTCGACATAGGTTGAAATGTATTTAAAAGCGATTAAAGGATCAGCCTTGCCATGGCAAAAATGTTGATAAATGATAGCCGGAAAGAGTGTGTGTGTGTACATAATTCCCTTCCTAAAATACTGGGCACCTTTTATCTCACTGCAGACATGACCCCTGGTTTTGAATCCATTTGATTGAAAATTTGGAAATGAGTTTTGAATCTGCTCTAAAGCCAGACAACAGTCAATTCATTGAAACTAACAACCAAGTACAGGATTTGGGAATGATTTCATAGTAAAAAAAAAAAAACCCCATCAAGTGAAACACTCCATTGAAAAAGATGAGGTTCTGGCAGATTTGTTTGTTGCTTGCGCAGAGAAAAAGATCCCAAGCATTTCAGGCATTAAGAATAGAATGGACAAAACTTGTCGATCAGCCTATGGATTGGATTAAGCCAAGGGGAATATGTTCTTTAATCAGTCCTGCCTTAATGACTGGTACAAATAATTGAACGAGTGGCGCTAGTTCTCGACATGCAATCGCAACGAAGCCTGCCTGTCACGGTCATATGTCACAATGGCCATACAGGGGAATCATCAGGGATGTGAAGCAAAGCCATGGTTTGCTATGAGCGTGGTTTTGCAAAAAGTGCCAGTTTTCAGCAAAGCCATTGTAAAACGTGACAAGAAACTGCAAATGGCCATAAATCTGGCCATGTTGCCAAGTGCCTGAAACTCAGTCATGTCACCGTGGACAGGGCCCAACTGTCACAATTTTGAATATGGGTCATAAGTCCCTTTTTTCAGGTTGGTCATAACTTCAAGTGACTGGTCATAAGTCAAGGACTAGTTGTAAGGATGTATGTTTAATATCACTGTCTTAAAGTTAGAGAAGGCAGCACTGAATCACTGAGTGTCCACTCTGTATTCCTTACTTCCATCAGTTCTTTTCCTCAAACATCAGGGCTAATATTTTTCTTTTTTAAAAAAAAAAGAAGAAGAAGAAGAAGAACCTGAAATGAAATCTAAGTTTTTCAAGAAGAAATCTGAAGTTTCCAAATGAAAGACTTTTTTTCTACTGCTATGGAATCATGACTTGCATAGAATGATGGCATAAATACAATCTTTCTTTTAACGCATCAGACAGCTCCTTGTATTTGCTAGCAAAAATTTCTTGTCTTAGCAATTTTTTTTCTTATCAGTCTACTTCCTCAAAAACACTTGATGGCAGTGGGACAATTCACAATAGAGGCTATCTTTTAGGGTCATGAAATCTACTACAGAAACTACAGTAATGAGTAGTGGGGATAGCTGGCTACTCTGCACTATTCTGAGCCTAAGTACACAATGATTGTTGCATGCTTCAGTCTGGTTTTCTTCTGGTGGAATCTGGGAACACAGCATGCAACCAGGCCGAGCCTCAACAACCATTCTAAAGCGCAAGGCTCTTCACATCCATGTTTTATTTACATCTAAACAGATCAAGCTCACAGCTGACCTTTCAGGCAGTGGTGGTAACCTCACGTCATTTTTAATATATTCAAAGAACTTTTCTAGGCTGCTTCCAAGAAAATTTGGGACAGCCCAATAATAAAAATAGCAAAACTTTCAAGCAGCCAATACAGAGATTTGCTCACAAGTGAAATATCCGTCTCTCCAAATGGTTTGCAAAACCCTGTGATTCATAAAGAGGAATAGTTTCCCCAGCAGAAACTCACATATTCCTTCAATGAGCAGATCGCTTGGGATGAGGCTTCATCACGGCTTGTTTGAACTCAAGTTGACTATGACAACTTGTCGCAATTAACACTAAACGCTTGAAACCCCTCACAACACCCCATTCGTTTCTAGAGGAAGGAAGATGAATCAGCAGGGCTAGCACTTCTGCAGATGGAGTTATCACGGTGCTCTGAAAACAATCTGAGGCTTTTCTCCCCTACGTTATCCTTTACATCATACTATAAGGACCGTGTCTCTTAACTAACATGTTCCGTCTTGTCCCTGATGAGAAAAGGCACAGTTCCCCATTTCTGTGAAAACTTGAAATCTTAATGATGCTGCTCAGGAACAGCCATTTTAAATTTCCCCTTTTAAAATTTCCATTTCCATGAATAGAATGAAAAGAAGAAATAGATTGAAAAAAAGAAAGCGATGAAGGTCAGCAAAGCAACCATTTTTCTCTGTCAGACTCTACCCTTATAAAACAAAAATATTCTTCTTAATATATTGCTGTTTGCCTGTGACAGATTTGTGGCCCATTTGTGGCTGTTTGCCTGTGACAGATTTGGCCAGGATCTGGGTCCACATCCTAGAACTCAAGATTTCTTCTGAAGAAAGCTTTTTCCTTCCAGCAAAGCTCAGCTCTCCACTGCAAGGCAAGAGTTTCTTTCTCTTGCATAGGAATAGTTCTTGCATGGTAGGTGTGTATGTGTGTGTGGGGGGGGGGGTGTCTCAGAAATAAGGTGAGCACTAAGAGGGAAATGGCCAAGAGGTCTTTAAAGAATGGGGTGGGGGAGATCAACTGCAGAAGCTGGTTTCCAGGGACAGCTCCCTCTTCAGCTTTAGATGGCAGGCAGGGGAGAGCCAGACGCATTTGTAAGAGGACATAGTTTTCTAATGAGGACAGATTATTTCACTTTCTGGCAGCAAGGCCCAAAATGCCCAACAAGGCTCATTCCCTGTTGAATGAATTTGAAGGAGAAGTCCATTTCTTCTGGGAAACCCGAAGAGTAGGGTAGATCAGGGGGCAGGTGGGAAGGCAAGGTTTAGATTTGAAAGGGAAAGTTTGAGGGGACAAAATGGGGGACCTGTTGGATTTGCCAAGATGCAACCTAGAGATTTCACAGTAAAACAGAAGACCGCAATACACCTTTACACCTTCCCGTTTTATCCATCTGTTTTTCCTCCAAGTCAATACTTCCCTTCATCCATTGCTTGTTGTACAAACACTGTATGGATCCTGAATGCACCAAGCATAAGGTTGCAAGCAATGATACTACGGTTTGCTTTAATCATGGTTTGTAGAACAAGCTATTATGGTTGTATCAAGACAACATATGAAACGATGAAGTTTTATGGTTTACAAATGGCAGGAGTGAGACCTTGATGCTTCTGCATCACTGGTGGGATTCAAATTATTTTACTGCCGGTTCTCTGGGCATGGCTTGGTGGGCATGGCATGGCTTGGTGGGTGTGGCTTGGTGAGCATGGCAGGGGAAGGATACTGTAAAATCTTCATTCCCTCCCCATTCCAGGGGAAGGTTACTGCAAAATCCCCATTTCCTCCTGATCAGCTGGAACTCGGGAGGCAGAGAATAGATGGGGTGGAGCCAGTCAGAGGTGGTATTTACCAGTTCTCCGAACTACTCAAAATTTCCGCTACCGTTTCTCCAGAACTGGTCAGAACCTGCTGAATACCATCTCTGTTCTGAGTCCTGGTTTTAATCCACTAGTCAACCTTTTTGGGTCAGGAGCTTTCTGGGCACCATATTTTTACATTTTCCCAAATCCTGAGGGAGGCAGTAGCATGGTAAGTAGCAATTTCTGTCACGTGAGCAAGACTGGAAACTTCAATATTTTTATTGGGGGAGAGATTAAGGAACCAAATAAATATTCTAAGCCCTGCCATTTAATTTAGGAGGGAGGAAAACAAAAACAAAAACAGGAAGTCTCTCCCCTGAAAATTAGTGTGTTTGCCACCCAATGTCAAGAACATTATGTGGGTGTTCAGGAGCCAGAAAAACACATGCAATTCTTGGATAGTGAGTTTTCCCAAGACAGGTGGTTCTGCTACTATACTACAGGAAGGATACAGCAAAATTGTTCACTTTTTAAGCAGGCCACAATGGGCGTATTTTAATCCTAGCTCAGAGGCTCAGCAAATAGTGTTGAGACTGAGACCAAGAGACGCCCATATTGCTTCTTTGGCCTGCTTGTAGCTTCCTAGAGGCACCCGGCCGATTGTTGGGAGAAATTACTAACTGGTATAGATATGTTGAAGCTTTGATTCAGCCAAGCCTGTCTTGTTTTCTAGGGATACTACATGTTGAAGCATTCCTGAAAGATAAAAAAAAATGTGCAATCTGGCAGGTAGGCCAGAGGCCTAGACAATAGAAGCTGATCAAAAGCTCAGTGTTATTTATGAAATGTGTATAGGTAATCACTAGAATTAGGATCGGCACAGAAAGTACGAGCAGTTTTTCGTCAAGCTGGATTCCAATTCTAATTTGAGTCTGTATTTTCTTACTGCCAATTATTGAATGAGGGCTCGTGGATAATTTACAGATATTAAAAAGTATGAAATGCTGAGCCATCCAGCTATTGCACAATTAAGGAACATTTCCAGAACGTGGGCTTCACATAATTTAACCACCGGTTCGCCTAGAATCAAAAATGTGAGCTTGCGTGCACACGCATTTGCTTTGCTCACGCGCCCCTTGCACACATGCGCACTACATCAAAAACTCAGCAATTGTATAAGATGGGATAGTTACTGGGCAGGTGGGTGGGTCCAGCCACTGGCCATAACTACCAGTTCTCCCAAACGGGTCAGAACTGGCTGAATCCCACCCCTGAACGTTTTCCCTTTTCATGTAATATATTTCCACTTATGGCAATTTTTCAAGGGGCAATAGGCAGTGAGGAAAAGGATCTACTCAACTCTCCTACCCTCAATCTGAATTATCTTTGCAACAGGTACTCCTCAACTTATGATCACAACTGAGCCAAGAATTTATGTTGCTAAGTGAGAAATTTATTAAGTGAGTTTTGCCTCGTTTTATGACTTTTCTTGACACGTTTGTTAAGTGAAGCACTGCAGCTGTTAAATGGGTTGTTAAGTGAATCTGCCTTCACTTTGACTTTGCTTGTCTGAAGGTCGCAAAAGGTGACTCTGGGGGAGTGGACACTGTGACCGTCATAAATGTGAACCAGTTGTCAAACATCCGAATGTACATCACGTGATCATGTCGATGCTGCAGCAGTCATCATTGTGAAAAACAGTCATGAGTCACTTTTTTCAGTAACGTAGCTTCGAACGGTTACTAAATGAACTGTTTTAAATCAAGGACTACCTATAGTCAAATCTCACCAATGGTATAATATCACAAAATAAATCAATTAAATGGAAAATAGTCCTTTCTCTTGTGACTTGGCTTTGTGACCTCACCACATAGCAAGTTCTATAACATTAGGACATCTTCACATCTACAGCAAGACAGGCTGTTTGGATGGAATTGTGATTATACGGTAGAAGAATGGGAGAACAGAGTTTAACTTGGGGCAAGAAAGGATAAGGGATCTGTGGATTAAAATTAACAGAGAACAAAGGCATAAAATTTTGGGCAGGGCAGGGATCACCACCCACACATTTATTTATTTTTATTGATTGATTGATTCGATTTATATACCGCCCTTCTCCGGAGACTCACGTGAACACCCCTTCGAAGTTCATACAACGAACAGTCTCTGGGAGAATGTTTTCTACCATACTACCCCAGACACACTCCTGCTCCTGCTGCAAAGATAACCTTCGCCTGCCAACTGGTTTAAACATGTGTCTGCCTGCCCATATGAACAATTTAACATGTCTGGATTGCTACATATCGAGAAGAAATTGTCTCCCACCACATGGCTGTCCGCCATTCAGCGAGGAGGCCTGTGGATCAGTTAGGAAACAAAGCATGTGGTACTGGTGCCCTGATCAGGGAAGCATCTCTCCACATCTGCTGTGCAGATACTCCAAGAGATCCCGGCATCTTGGATGCAGGTGTTACGGCAAATGCAGCTTGCAAGAACATTATGCACCCCCAAGAGTCACAAGAAAGCCACAACACACACACACACACACATACACTTTTTTGATTGACTGTGGACTTTTTACAAACAGCTTCTCCTTAATTTCTGAACCAGGTCTTCTTAAAGAGGAAGGAAAAAGGAAAGCACACTTTCTCCTGATTTTTGCTTTTCAGAAGGCAGTTTTGCTCTGGCTGGTAAACTGCTGGGAGAGGCTCCTAATTATAAACAGGTTTAACTGGCAAGAGCTAACTCAGCACAGCCCAGGGTGTGGTTGCAAGGAACAAGCTGCAAAATGAAGCATTTACCCAAAAAGAAAGAGAAGATGAAATTGCAAGTGAGCGGGGAAGGGGAGAAGGGGGTGGGGAGAGAGGGAGAGTAGCGGGGAAGGAAAACATCACAGCCTTGAAACTTAGCTTTTCAACTCTCTCTTCTTTTTGTAGCTTCAGCTGTAAGAGAAAACAGACGCGCACTCTCCTTATTAAAAAACCTGGCAATGGATTTGGGGGGAAGGGTGGGGGGAGACTTTCCACAAGTGAATTGCATAGGAATGTGGTTAAAAAAAAAAGTCTGCCAAACTGTGGAACCTGGCAAGAGAGAAGCAGCAGCAGTAGCCACCAAAAAGACTGAAGAGACGTTTGGCTTTGAAGCCATCTGAATCCAGCCTGAATAGTTCATTGTGAAACCACGACAGTATATATAGTGTGTGCCTGGCAATGCGTTCTGCAGATCAGACCTCAGCACATGGCACAAAGCTCTGGAAAAGGTTACAGGGCTGGAGTGCGAGGAAAATCAATAACGGAGGCAGAGCCAGCTTTTGGGGGCAGCCAAACATCTACCTGGGGTCCAGAACTGCCAAGAACATCTTGGGTAGCCTGATATAGCAAGCCAGGTTTTTTGCACTCCTATGAAAAATAAGAGCGACTGCACTCACAAAGGAAGAAAATGGCATTCCTATGCGTTCAGCCAATGGTTTTAGCTGGCATTTCTGCAAAGTATATGTTCACAAAAGATGCATTAATTCTGAATTGCTCGATCCACTTGGCCCTTCCCCATCTTGCAGTTGAACAAGGTACTCCAGCACGCCAACGTTCTACCCTCACTGTTCAAGCCATCCGAGAAATTTTCCTGCTTAAAGCAACAGGCTCCCACCTTAATAAGAGAGGGTAGAAAATATCTGCCGCTTTGCACCTTTTTCTAAACAGTACATCTCTTTTTGGAAGAGCCCCCCTGCCCCCCCCACCCCCTTTTCTCTTGTTACTGGACAAGATCCAATTCAGCATTTGGCCTCTGGGTTGGTATCCTCCTCCCTGTTTTTACATACTGAACAATAGGAACTTTAGCTATATAGTATATAAACTAGTGATGGGTTATTACTGGTTCGCCCCAGTTTGAGTGAACTGGTAGTGGACAGGAGGCTCCGCCCACCCACCCAGGCATCATCAAAAACGCTCTGCGCATATGCAGAACCTTCTGTGCATGCGCAGAAGCACCACACGCCCACAAAGCGAGCACATCAGTGGTGGGTTCCTCCCGGTTTGGCCAAGCGGTAGTGGTGACGATATGAAGTTACCGAACCGGTTGTGTCCCCCCCACCCCCACCCCCGTGTTATTCTTTTATTTGGCCCCACCTCCAATCTATTGCTGCCTCCTGAGTCCCAGCTGATGGGCTATAAGGAAAAACTGTTTAAACTCTTCCCGCGGGGCTTCAAAGGGCTGCCCTACAGCTGATCAGTGGTAAAAGGCAGTTTGGTGGTAGACCGGTGCCTGCAAAAATAAATGGGTAGACCAATGCCTGCAAAAATAAATGGATAGACCAATGCCTGCAAAAATACAGGAGTAGACCAGTGCCTGCAAAAATAAATGGGTAGACCAGTGCCTGCAAAAATACATGAGTAGACTGGTACAGCTCTGCAAGCAGTTAAAAGCCTGGTAGACCAGTACCTCTGCTAAATCCTAAAGAATTGTCACATGACCATCAAGCCACACCCACAAAATAAGTCACACTCACAGAATTGGTAGTAAAAAAATTTAGAACCCCCTCCCTGGAGCACACACACCTCTGCATTCCCAATAGTGAACTGGTAGTGCCGGGATTTGAAACCCTACTGATATAGACTC
Organism: Masticophis lateralis; assembly: GCA_030761175.1. Classification (NCBI taxonomy): domain Eukaryota; kingdom Metazoa; phylum Chordata; class Lepidosauria; order Squamata; family Colubridae; genus Masticophis; species Masticophis lateralis. The sequence goes on from JAUDYJ010000002.1 coordinate 149,669,501, forward strand.
ATGCACGGCTTCCAATTCAGTTGGTTGCATTGCCTTCCCCACAACCCCCAACACAAGTGCAACCCACTGCAGCACAGCCCAGAAAAGAAAAGACTTAACTAAGTATACAATTGAGAAATCTGGGAAGGGGAGGGAGAAGAGAGAGAGAGAGAGAGAGAGAGAGAGAGGTACAGGTAATCCTCAACTTACAACCACAATTGAACCCAAAATGTACATTGCTATGTGAGACATGTGTGAAGTGAGTTTTGCCCCATTTTTACGACTTTTCTTGCCACATTTCTTAAATGAATCCCTGCGGTTGTTAAATTAGTAACATGGTTGTTAAGTGAATCTGGCTTCCCCATTGACTTTACATGACAGAAGTTTGCAAAAGGGGATCATATGATCCCGGGACACTGAGACTGTCATAAATGTGAGACAAGCGTCTGAATGTAAATCACATGATCATGGGGATGCTACAATGGTCGTAAGTGTGAAAAATGGTCAGAAGTCACTTTTTTCAGTGCCGTTGTAACTTTGAACAGTCACTAAATGAACTGTTGCATGTGGAGGACTATCTGTATTTCCAAATGCCTAAAGATTTCTTTCAAAGTTTTCCTAGATGAAAATACCAGCATTCCTCTCCCAAAAACCAAGAAGAAAGAAAGGCAACAGAGGGCAAAGGCAGATTTAGGCGAAGGGTGAACGATTTTAGGCTAAAATGAGTAAAGACTAAGATGCTACCAAGGCAAATGCAGCAGCTTCATTTGTACATCTTTCCCACCAGCAAGTAACATCACAAAAGAGAAGGACGACAGGATGGAAAAGGAGGGGCCGTCGTCACCCACCAGGGAGGGCAGCATAATTCAGCACCGAGCTGCTTAACAACGTTGCCAGACCAGGATGGAGATGACAATCTGAGCAACCAAATTTATGACACGCAGTGTTTCTTTGACAACACAAGGAAGGGTGGGAGCACTTGAACCCTGGAGTGGGGAAGTGGCCTTTGTGCACATGGCTATATTTGTCAAGTTCATCAGCAACACAAAGATGCTTACAAAATGTTCTCCTCTGCTTTCCTGAAGGAGAACAACCCTCGATAACAGACAGAATAACAGAACAACAGAATGGGAAGGGACCTTGGAGGTCTTCTAATCCAACCCTCTGCTCAGGCAGGAAACCCTATACCATTTCAGACAAATGGTTGTCCAATCTCAGCTTCAATGTTGATGTGGTTCAAAGTTAGCAGTGCCCAGTCCCAAAATGCCAGATCTCCCTGTCTAAATGCAATCCAAATTTCGTTCGTTCATTCATTCATTCATTCATTCATTCATTCATTCATTCATTCATTCATTTTATTTATTTGTTTCGTCAAGTATGTATTTTATGACAGATACAAGTGTAAACATAATTATAAATACATGAAAAGGATACAAATAAAAGAAAACATTAGGACAGGGATGGTAGGCAGGCTGGTGCACTTATGCATGCCCCTTCAGCTCCCAGATCTCTCACCCTGGCTGAGAATTCTGAGAAATGCAATCCCAATGCATCTGGTGGAACATCAGATTGGAAGAACTAGTGTTATGGATTTATTACATTGGAATATAATTGTTTGCGAATACAGACATAATCATGATTAATCTCTTTGTCTTCCAAACCAGTTAATTCCTAAAATGAGCATTTGAGCATTCATATCTTTGAACTACCAGCTGTAGCTGATATATAAAACCTAACCCTAATTAATACGTTTGAGGTTTCTGTGAGTCCAAAAAACCTAGAAGTCCTGAAAGTAGGTTTCTGAATTCTGAAAAGCTAACAGAAATTGATGCCAAGCTGGCTGGGAATTATGGGGGTTGAAGTACAGCCCATCTGGAGGTCTCCAGGTTGGGAAAGACAGCTGTCTGATAAACAAAATTGTGTTTCACATCCAGAGGTGGGGTTCGGCATGTTCTGACTAGTTCTGGAGAACCAGTAGCGGAAATTTTGAGTAGTTCTGAGAACCGGTAGTAAAAATTCTGACTGGCCCCGCCCCCATCTATTCTCTGCCTCCCAAGTCCCAGCTGATTGGGAGGAAATTTATTTATTTATTTATTTTATTAGTTCGATTTATATGCCACCCTTCTCCGGAGACTCAGGGCGGCTTACAATGCATTAAGCAAAACGGGGATTTTGCAGTAACCTTCCCCTGCCATGCCCACCAAGCCATGCCATGCCCACAGAACCAGTAGTTAAAAAATTTGAAACCCACTACTGCTCACATCATAGCAAACAATCCTTAAGTGGAAAACAAGGCTTTAGATTCCACTGGAACAGAGTGGTTCTCCAATGAATCAATCCCTGTTGGATAATTTGCTCCGTATCTCTATCAGCACAGAACTTGAAATCCCATGTTGATTTTAATGGAAAATGTCCCACTGACTGCTCAGAAATGGCAGGCTTGGGGCCTGGCCGTGTGCACAAACAGCCAGTCCAATGAGGCTAAGTGTGACTAACTTACCCCAAAGGAGTGTGCAAAAAAAGCTTTCAGATCCTTATCCAAACTTTGAACACTTTGGGTGGATTCAGAGGTGATCCCCAAACTCCTCATTCCAAGTTTCCTAACCGAAGTTTGCCTTCTCAGTGAAAATACATGATGAACCTTTGAAAAATGTGGCCATGAACACATTTTCCTAGCAAGTATTTTACCCCGCCCAGATGGCTCAAGTCCATGCCTTCACCTCCCCAACACTGAGCCCTGCCAAAAAATGCCATATTCTAGGAAAAAAAACAAAAATATACCCTCCAGCATGTGTCACAGCTAAAAAAAAAAAAAAAGGAACTCCTCTGTAAAAAAAAAAAAAAAATTCTCTGAGAAAATAGCTCCTCACAGTGGGGTGAGGAACGAGTGGCGTGAAAGCAAGTCCATTTCACTAGGCTTTGTGGCTGGCATGCTCTCTTAAAGATTGTTGCAAAGAGAGAAGTGTCATCATTTCAGATTTTAAATATGTTATTTGTGCCAGTGTTTTAGAGGTTTATCATCAACTTAAAAATAAGTTTCCAGAACAAACAATGAGTAAAATTTTGAGAGAGAAAGAGCCATTACCTCTTCCCCCACTTTGCCAAATTCTAAGGAAAGGTTATCTATCTTGCCATCATCTGGCAAATATGCTGGTTTTCCATTCAGAATTTCCCAGAAAAAGGGAGCCTCTGCTTCTTTCCCTTGGGTTTTGTTGTACCATTCAGACATACATTCCTACCCTCTAGCCATTTCTCATGATGCTACCTGAAAGAGATCATTTCAGCCTCTCCTCTGCCCTTCTGGCATCTACCTTTGAAGATGAGTAGCCCTTGCTTAAGAGATCCCCGTGACATCAGCAGGCTTTGTGACATCAGAAAGCCTTACTTGAAACCTCACCACATTTCAAATTGATTTACATATTCACAACCCTCCACTTTAATGAATGAGCGATGGGTGAAATGTTTAACAGGATGGAAGCAAGGGACAAAGAGTCAACGTAGGCTGTGCTGAATGGAGTTGATGGAAGATATGACTCAGAACATCTGGAGAACATCAGGTTAAAGAAATCTGAGGAAGGCATATACGAATGTGCCGTGTAAGACCCTGTCTTATATTTTTTTGAACCCTGAAATAAGCGCTTGGCCTTATTGGCATGTGCTCAAAAACCCGATTGGGCTTATTATCAGGGGATGTCTTGTTTTGGGGCAAACAGGGTAGTCTTCAATGTATGATCACAATGGACCCTAGAATTTTTATCATAAATCATTGTGGTTACAAGATGAGGCACTCTGTGACTGGACTTGATTTTATGATCATTTTATGGCAGTCATGAAGTGAGTATCAATCTTTTTTTTTCTTTTTTAAATTTATTTTACAAACATCAATGTGTGAACAGTGTGGCACCTGGGTGTCATACATTCTAATACAAATAAAGCTAGTAAAATGAATCATAGTTATTACATTCAATCAACATTATATATTTCTGTTAATAATACACATTTATATTAAATTGCAGTCCGTCGTTATCCAATTATTCCTTGTTTTCTCATTATTGCTTTTATTTTATTATATAAAAGTATATACACTAATATTCCCCCTTCTTTTATTTCTTTCTCTTATTCTAACTTTTAATTTATTTAATTTATTTATTTATTTACAAATATTTATATGCCGCCCTTCTCCAAAAGGACTCAGGGCGGCGAACACAAATTAAAAACATACAATAATAAAAGAAAATCCTAACTAAAAACCAATTAAAACAGAGACAAATAAATAAATAAAACCCAAGAATCAGAATCAGCCGATTTGTTGAAACAGCCAAGTCTTTAGGTATCAACGGAAGGAGCGGAGATCAGGGGCTGTCCGGAGCTCGGTGGATAACTCATTCCAGAGGGCAGGAGCGCTCACAGGGTACGCTCTACCCCTAATCATGTCACCCTTTATTAAAAAACGTTTTCTTTCTATCTTACCTAATTTCTAATCATGTCACCTACCTAAAAAAGCAAAGAAAGAGAGAGAAAAAGAAAAGCAAGTCAGAACAAGGAAAAATCATCTATTCATCGTCTCTTGCCCGCTTCAATACTTTAATTGCTATGCTTTTTTTGACTTGCCTCCCATACACTGGAAGTGAATATAAATCTTACATTACCATAAGTAATTAAGAAAATCACATGGTTGTTAAATGAACCATTAAGCAAATCCAGCATAACAACTTTCTGCTAGAAAACGTTTAAAAACTCAGAAATCACGGTGACATGGTCACAGGACAGAGAAATTGGTCGTAAATATGAGCTGGTTGCCAAGCATATGAAATGTGATCTGCCTGACTGTGGAGGGGGATTGTGGGGCCCCCTCCAGCTACTTTTAATCCATCCTCCAAATTATGATTTCCACAATCCCCCTCCACAATCACACAGATCACATTTCAGGATAAAAAAAAATACTCAACTTTTACATTACCTATAATTATTTCAAGCCATTTCTATAACTACACAACCTTAAATCTTCAAACTAAATTCTAAATTTTGTGGGAGGGGGTTCTATTTCAAGCATAAAAACAAGAAGCAATATCCCAATAGAAACAGGACTGAACTCTCCTTGTTTAAAAGAGTTTGCATCGCCATCTTACCCAAATTCATTTTTCCTCTGTTTTGGGAAATGATACATATTTCCATATACACTGATCACTTATCATCTATATTAACAAAAATCACTATCATCTTTCAAATTCTTTAACCTTAAAGGGAAAACTCTTATTTTAAGACTCTAATCCAGGGCTGCCAAACTCCCGGCCTGTGGGCCAGATGCGTCACATGTTGGCCACAGCCATGCCCAGTTTGGTGAAGGGGAGAAAAGTCCCGATATGCCACATGATGCTGCCATGACAACGTGAGTTTGACACCCCTGTTCTAATCATTTCTTTTAAAATGTCACCTTTATACTTAAAGTCAATTAATTCTAATGCAACTTTTTAAACTTCCTTTTAACATTCAAATTCACTTTCAATGTTTTGCAATTAGGAATTGCTCAAGCGTGTTATGTATAAAAGAACAAAAAAATCCAAAACCTCTTTTTCTTTCTCTTTTCTTTTTGAACATACAGTAAATGCTTTCCAGATTTAATTTCAATAATATTTTGCAAACTTTAACAGTAACCAATTCATCCCATTTTCAAGCCCACTTTATAAGCACAAACAACATATTGGAACATTCTTTTAATTACATATATTAAACCAACAGAAAATCTATCCTAACTCCAGTTAACTTATTAAATTTAAGTTACTCCTTCCAGCTTGTCCTCATAAAATAAAATCTTTTTCTTCTTCAGAATGTCAATTAAATAAGAATAAATTTCTCTTTTTTTTCAAGAGATTTGCCAATGTGACTTTTAAAACAAATATGTCAACACTGTCAATTTCAATTTCAATTTCGAAGTGGAGAGCCCAAAAGTTGTAAGTAGCTTTTTGAAATCTGTCATAACTTCAAGCAGTCATTAAGTGACAAGTCATAAGTCAAATCTGCTTTTTAACCATAAGTACTCAATGTCCCCCATATCATCCAACCCTAGAAGACAAAAAATGCAGACAAAGCTCACCTGTTCAATCTGACTATGAGCATTATTTGCAGATTATTCTGTGAAGGAATGTCTGGATAACTACACTCCAAAGGATTATTTATCAACAAAGGAAAGACTCTAATGTACATTCAACTTCTAGAATTATTGCATCTTTTACATGTAAAGTTGGAAGGAAAAGTGCCTATGTTGATTGAGTTATAGCTTCTTTGGCTTTGCTAACAAAATGTCATATCCTTATAAATATCTCTCTGTAAGAAATCCTGAAAAGATGTATGTCTATATTGGTATCTGTCTATATCAAGTCAAATTTACCTCGGGCTTTGATCATTCAAAGCATAACATAACCACCCCAATGATGCCCTCGAAGTGATGTCCCGGTGCCTGGAGGCCATACGGATCTGGATGGGGAGGAACAGACTCAGGCTCAACCCATCCAAGACCAAGTGGCTGTGGTTCCTGACGTCCTGATAAAGTCAGTTGGTGCCATCACTGACTATTGGGGGTGAGTCGTTGGCCCCCACGGATGGGGTTCATAACTTGGGCGTCCTCCTGGACTCACGGCTGTCTTTAGAAGGGTATATGACGGCCGTGGCCGGGAGGACTTTTTATCAGGTTTGCCTGATTCGCCAGTTGCGTCCCTTTCTGGATTGATACTCGTTACGCACGGTCACTCATGCCCTTATCACCTCACGCCTGGACAACTGCAATGCTCTCTACATGGGGCTCCCCTTGAGGAGCACCCCGAGGCTCCAACTGGTCCAGAATGCGGCCGCATGGGTGGTGATGGGAGCAATGTGGCGCTCCCATGTGAGCCCCCTCCTGCACGAGCTGTACTGGCTCCCGGTGGTCTTCTGGGTGCGCTTCAAGGTTTTGGTTACCACCTTTAGAGCGTTCCATGGCTTAGGACCAGGGTACTTACGAGACCGCCTTCTGCCACCAGTAGCCTCTCACCGACCAGTTCGCTCCCATAGAGAGGGGCTCCTCAGGGTGCTGTCGTCCAAACAGTGTCGACTGGCGGCCCCCAGGGGGAGAGCCTTCTCTGTGGGGGCACCTGCCATCTGGAACGAGCTGCCCCCGGAGATAAGGAAGATTCAAGACTTACGCACTTTCCGCCACGCCCTAAAAACGTTTTTATTCCAACAGGCGGGTCTGGCCTAACTCTCCCTTTTAAATTGGGTTTTAAATGTTTTATATAAATTGGATGTTTTAAATTTTCTGAGCCTAAATTATTTAATCTATTTTAATAGCTTTTAATTTTTGTATGTTAATTGTATTTTTATTTTAGCTGTTCACCGCCCTGAGTCCCTCTGGGAGTAGGGCGGTATATAAATTCGATAAATAATAATAATAATAATAATTATTATATATATATATATATATATATATATATATATATATATATATATATATATATATATATATATATAATACTTGGTCCACAACACACCTGACATAACGGTAGTAGAAAAGAAAAAAGTATGGTTCATTGATATTGCAATACCTGGTGATGCACGGATTGATATTGCAATACCTGGTGATGCACGGATTGAAGATAAGCAGCAAGAAAAAATCACAAAGTACCGGGACTTGCAAATCGAAGTTGAGCGACTATGGAAAAAGAAATCATGTGTTGTTCCGATTGTAATTGGAGCCCTTGGAGCAATACCCAAAGGGCTACCCCGCTATTTAGAAATTCTAAATTTGCCGGACTTGAACATTTTGACTCTACAAAAAACCACCTTACTCGGAACAGCTTACATCCTCCGACGATACCTTAACAGTTCCTAGGTCCTTGGTTATGACTCGAGCTGCTGAGCTATTAACCAGCCTCAAAGACTGTGAATCTCACTACAGATTAACCAATAATAATAATAATAATAACAACAACAACCACAAAACCCATCACAAAATTATCTCTGAATGCTTAAAAATGGCCTTTACTAAAAACTTTACAAAGAATAATTATATTAAATTATAATGTATATATATAGAGAGAGAGACCATGTGCCCAATTGCATTGGGAGAAGACTCAAGGGAATTTGCTCAATATTTAATATGAGGACTAAAATGCAGATGCTGAGATGAGAAAGATATCAAATTCTTATTCCCCCACATGCTTTATCAAGCCATAATTGTCTCTCAAAGTATTATGAAGCTCTGAGGTCAGCATAAAAGAAAAGATAGTAATACACTGACATTATTTGGGAATGTCCTTGTTGAACTATCACTGAGCAGAGATGGCGCAGAGGTTAGAGTGAAGTACTGCAGCCTACTTCAGCTGACTGCTAGCTGCAGTTCAGCAGTTCAAATCTCATTGGCTCAAAGTTCACTCAGCCTTCTATCCTTCCGAGGTGGGTAAAATGAGGACCCAGATTGTGGGGGGCAATATGCTAACTCTGTAAACCTATCTTTGTAAACCTATCTAAACCTAAACTCTAAAAAGCACTATAATGTGGTATATAAGTGCTATTGCTAGAACCCTTGAAGAAGTGATGATAAGTCTAGAGAAAAGATTAGTGTTTTACAGCCTTGGAAGATAAAGCTATTAGGCCTGTCAGCGCGTTAATGGAGAGAAAAGCTTTTCTCATATCATACCTGGGAAGTTGGAGTGGAGGGGGGGGGGACACCCTGGGTTAGGAAGAGAAAGGTTAAGGAAAAAGGCCAGGTGAGACTAAGCAAGAAGCTGATAGGCCAAATGGAAAATCTCCCTAAACTATATCGAGCCCTGTGTTCAGTGCCAGAGTTCCCCCAAACAGATGCATCCTTTGCAATAGTGGCAAATATCTGTAGCTCAGATGTAGGATGAGGGTGAAGGTTTGTTCGCCAAGCTTGTAGGTTGGTTTCCGAACTTTTCGGAAGACCCAGCACAAGACTCAGTGATGTCTCACAGCTGACCCATCACAAGACCCTCACTTGACAAACCCACACCTGAAGCCCTTATAAACAAGAACAGTGACACTGACATCCCCTAAACTCCACAGTTACCTAGCCTGGTAATGAAACGTTCAAAAACCAACCTACAAGCTCAGAGAACGAACCTTCACCTTCAGATGCATCCTTGTTACTACATGGTGCTCTCTGAGCTTGGTTGTTTTCTTGCAGATGGTTCATTACTCAAATTAGGTAACATCACTATCAGCGCTGATTATGTTACCTAGTTTGGTAATGAAACGTCTGCAAAGAAAAAAAAAAAAACCCAAGCAAGCTCAGAGAGCACCAAGGACCCCTCATTTCAAGCTACAAACATTCTCCTTCATTGTTAATTCATTTTTCATTTATTTTTGTTGAGTTCTAAGAATGGTTCCCCTTTTCTGTTAAAGAAAGGATCAAATTCTAGAGTTTATAGGTAGGGAAATTAACAAAGATGCTTATGGTGAATATTTATCACATCTGGGAGTACTGTGCGGAGATACAATGGGAAATTCTATTCTTTCTTTTTTTTAAAAACTCCGTATTTAAAGACCAGCATCACTGAGTTTCAGGAAACAACAGAGACATGACTTCATATAAGCTTTGTCTCTCATTGCCACGGATGATTGTTTCATTTTATTTTATTTTTTTTTCTTTTAAAGATTGGTAGCTTTATCAGCTATTACAGCAAAAACTGAAACCTCATGTAGCAAAGCAGTGCATGTCTAACCGCTAGAGGTTTGCATCACTGACTGGCCATCTTGACCGTTTCATGATGTCGGGCATTTTTGGTTTTGATTTTTTTGCTTATGACTGCAAATAACAATAACTTGAAAAAGTGGTACCTCTGTGACCAATGTTGAGAGAGTTGGAGCGATGAGCCAAATGGATCAATAATGACCCGTCAGATGAAAATTACATTTCATTTAGGGACCACAAAGAGAACTAGAAGGATACCCATACAAACATGCAACTTCACAGCCCTTTGATCTGCTTTTTTCTGGCCTAAAGACCAGTATAGAGGCTACAAGTCCAATCTTGTCTCATTTTACAATTACTGTAGTGTGCCATTAGATTTTACAAATGTTTTTAACACAGACACAGTGAATACGTGGAAGAATAGCTCTTCACATAAATGGGCTTTCCGCCTCCCCTCAAATTTCCATGCATTAACAATATACTCATTAAAACATGTCAAAGGAACCTAATAACTATATAAAGAATATTAGATGGAGCTGTTAGGAAAGTAGTTAAAGGGCCTGGATTCTTTCCCTCTTAAAAAAGGCTCTGCCTCCTATTTATGTGGCCTTCTCTGTAAATGGGGGCAAAAATAAGTCTCCCCTTGTAAATTTGTCACCAGATAAAACTAATTACAATATTCCTTTCTTCAAAGATTCGTTGTTGTTAGTTGTGAAGTCGTGTCCGACCAGTGGTGGGATTCAGCCGGTTCTCGCACTTCAGGAGAACCAGTTGTTAACTTTCTGAGAGTTTGGCAAACTGGTTGTTGGAAGAAATCTTTAGAGCAGATGATTTAAATTACTTGAATCCCACCACTGTGTCCAACCTATCGTGATCCCATGGACAACGTTCCTCCAGGCCTTCCTGTCCTCTACCATCTTCTGGAGTCCATTTAAGCTCATGCTGACTGCTTCAGTGACTCCATCCAGCCACCTTGTTCTCTGTTTCCCAAAGGTGGAACCATACAAATTATTTCTGGTGATATAAAGCTGAGAGGCCCATCCTGATGTCCCGTTCACAGATTCCACGCATAAGCCTTTTCCTGGGTAGCTTCAGCAACCTGCACATTTGAAAGCAAAGACACATTTACTTTGGCAAAGGATGCGGGATGGGTTTCCTTGGTGGACGCTCACTAGACTCAACTCTGCAGGAGTAGCAATATAGTAGGACATAGTAGTCGTCATATCTCTTGCCTTGGAATGTAGACTTGTCTTTCTTTCTCCCATTTTCCCTTTTCATGTAGATTTGAGGATTTCAGATCAAGAGTGACTACTCTCTTCCTACTTTCGCAGAGGAAAAATACCCATCCCTCCCTCCCAGATTCATCCTTTCTCTTCCACTCTGCCTCTGTAGGAAAGTCTGCAGCCTCACCTGGAACTTGCCTCCCAGGGGGTGTTGAAAAATGTTATAAGACAAGCCCCAACTCCCTCAGTCGCCAAGAACAAACACATTCCCTGCTGGCCACGCCCCATGCAGCTGCTCACACAGCCCCAGCCAGATGCACTTTCAAAGGGTGAAGTCAGACCTCCCAAAGAGCAGCTGCCAGGGCTTGCATGCTCCTTCACTGATTGATGGGGGAGACCTGGGAAGAAGGATGTTGTTGGAACTGGCAAGCCATGTTTTTTGCCCTGGCCAGCATTGCCCATCCATACCAGCTGATTTCCTCCATGGATTTTTGTTCCAATATCCCCTAGCTCCATGATAGCGAACCTGTGGCACGCGGGCCCCAGGTGGCACACATAGCCATATCAGTGGGCACGTGAGCTCAGCTCCAGTGTGCATGTGCATATATATGCCAGCCAGCTGATTTTCGGGCTTTCTGGGCCCACCAGAAGTAGGGAAACAAGCTGTTTCCTGCATCTGGAGGGCCTCGGGGGGTGATCGGGAAGGCCCATTTTTCCTTCTCCCCAGGCTCCAGAGCCTTTCTAGCAGTCTGGGGAGGGCAAAAATGGCCTTTTGCATGCCAGGAGCAGGGGGAACGGGGGGAGGGGTTTGCCCGTGCATGGGGGCAGGGTGCATAAAATTATGGGTGTGGGCACATGCACTCACTATCCCCCCCGCTCCCCCCGCTCCTGGCACACAATGGCATAAAGGTTAGCCATCACTGCCCTTGCTTGTGCTGAGTGTAATTCTTGCGATACAGGTAATCCTCAAGGTATAACCATTCGTTTAAGGACCGCTCAAAGTTACAATAGCACTAAGACAAGTTAATTATGCCTGGTCCTCACAGTCATGATCGTTGCAACATCCTTACAGTCATGTGATCAAAATTTGGCAACCAGCATGTATTTATGATGGTTGCAACATCCCAGGGTCATGCGATCACCATCTGCAATCTTTCCCAGTTGGCTTCCGACAAGCAACGTCAATGGGAGAAGCCTGATTTGCTTAATAACGGCATGATTCACTTAACAACCACCGTGGCAAAATAGGTCATAAAATCAGGTGCAACTCACTAACAGCCACCTTGCTCAGCAATGGGAATTCTAACCCCAATTGTGGTTGTAAGTCAAGCATCTGTGCAATTGGTGACTTCCCACACTAAATGCAGTCCATTTTGCAATTTGTCAGGGATGTGATAATTCTCCAGGAAATATAGCAAGCTTTTGTGCACCATCAGGCAGGGATGTGTATGGTAATGGATAGAGTACCAACAACCCAGCCAGGCTGGCCTTGTAATTCTGAGCAGTGCCTTAATCTGCAGATTAAGCAGACAACGCATTTGATTTGAACTATTTAAACAAACTGGAAAGTTCCAGGGAAAGAGGAAAGATTGATTAAAGGACTAGAAACTAAGTCCTGTGAGGAGAAAGCAAAAGAATTAAGTTAAGCTTTGGGAAGAGAACACTGAAAAGAGAACTTATGATAGCACTCTTCAAATATCTGAAAGGATGTTTGACAAGAGAAGGTCAACCAGACCTGTTCTGCATCATTCCAAAGTGCAGGACACAGAATAATGGATTTAAAGTACTGGAAGACAGCTTCCAACTGAATGTAACAGAACAGTTGACAATAAAACTAATTACCCAGAGAAATAGTGGACACCCCTTCACTGGATATGTTCAAATGGGGACTAGACAATCATTAGTTGAGAGACAATATACAGTAGTTGGGATACATGCATAGAGAAAGTGGTTGTGCTGCAAAACATAAGTGGCCATTTCCTGCTCTATGGTTTTAGTGTCTGTTCACATCTTCTGAACAAGCAGCTGCTACAGACAAAGGAGCAAGAGCTGGTAACAGGTTTCACAACTGGGCTTCCAATTGCTTGAAAAAAGTAGGTTATGTAGAGTGTTGCATACACTTCTAATAAGAAACACGTGCAGCTTTCTGTAAATGAGGAGCGTACAGCCCCTCTCTGGTTCTAACTGGCTTCATGATTTTATCCCACCTTGTTCTGTTTCCTGGAATTAAGCTTCTGCTAGGCTTGACATAAGATACCCTTGCATGTTCATCCTTTAATGTCGGAGTTCACACATTGTACTGATTCGTGGTTTGATTTAACACCATGTTAAGAGTAAAACAGAAGAGGCTATGTTCGTACATAATGCTAAGTGATATTTTATATTTTACTGGGCTGATACACTCTTCCAACTATGATTGACTCTGAGAAGCTGTAGCAGTTTACAAACCACAATGGCTAGATTCACCATCATCTGATCTCATCCATATGGCCTCCTGATCATTGTTCGAAATTGTCCCACTTGCCATTTTCTGAGACTACAATCTTCACAGTGGAACATCTAGCTTGTAAAACAGCCCACAGCCAAGATAAGATGAAGCCGATCCAAATTCTCCAGGGTGAAGTGTTTACCCACTGACCACAGTCAAAGATCTCCTACCAGGACACTTTAGATTACATGGACGCATCATCTTTAGAGATATTGAAAGCCTCTAGAAAGATGTAGAGTCACATGACATTTTGCGAAGTTTTTCCCCTTTGCAGAGCGGGGTAGGCGTGGCCTGCATGTGATGCATCCAGCCCACTGGCCACCAGTTTGAAACCTCTACTCTGGAAAGAGGGCAGAGAAGAACAACAAAGATGATTAGGGGAAAGGAAGCTAAAACATATGAAGAACAGTTACAGGAATTGGCTATGTCTAGGTTAATGAAAAGAAGGACTAGGGATGACATGATAGCAGTCTTCCAATAGCTAAGGGGCTGCCACAAAGAAGAGGGGGGTCAATCTATTCTCCAAAGCACCTGAAGGAAGGATAAGAAGCAATAGATGAAAACTAATCAAGGAGAGATGTAGGGATTGAAGAATGACATCAGGCCGAATACAGCACACTGCTTCCGTTTCTGGTATCATTGTATCTTCTTTCTGGATGATTTCATTCTTGCTCTGGTCTGTGTTGTCTGACCTTCTTCTGAGTGGGGGAAGAGGGAGGAGGATTGTCCAATTAGAACACTGTTGCTTGCCTGGCTTTTTATCTGCCTGTGTAAAACTGTATAAAAAATAAAGCTCTCTGAGAGAGCAGGAGAGACATCTTTGCACAGAGCAAAAGCCTGGACCTCTGATTTATAACAGAAAGGGCACACGTGCCATCGACAGCTGGTGTTCTGGTTTCCAGTGCACATATGTACGTGCCAGCCAGGTGGTCTTTGCAGACACCAGATAACCAGAAAACAGCCTGAAAAACAGCCAAAAAACAGGTTGCTTTTGTGCTGTTTTCCAGGCCATTTTTCAGGCCAAAAAAAAAACCAAAACATTTTTCGGCCTGAAAACGGCTGGAAAAAGGGCCTGAAAATGGCCCAAAAATGCCTTAAAAAGCTGGTCTTTGGATTTCCGACACTCCGGCACGTGCACATGCACACATGTTCCAGTTTGGGCACTCTGTGTCAAAAAGGTTCATCATCACTGAGTTAGAACAATTAATATGTGGAACAATGTGCCTCCAGAAGTTGTGAATTCTCCAGCACTGGAAGTTTTTAAAGAAGAGACTGGAGAACCACTTGTCTGAAATAGTATAGGGTTTCCTGCCTGAGCAGGGAGTTCAACTAAAAGACCTCCAAGGTCCCTTCCAACTCTGTTATTCTGTTATTCTGAGATCTACTGGACTCCAACTGGACTGCTGCAGAATTGCCCTTCCCACTTGGTCACAGGGCTCTGCCCTTCCATGATCATTTGTGTTTGTGGCTGAGAGATCAGGTACCTCTCTTAGACAGGTATTCCATCCTTCTCCTCCTTTGTAGTTTGGTCTCAACCTTCATTGTAGACTTCCCTGACATAGATATTTCCATTAGAAAGCAGAACCTCATCCAACAACTTTTTCTCCAGTGAGGAGTGGGGAGGAGTAGATACTAAGCGCATCTCTCTTTTGAGCACCACCATAGCAGACAAATAAACCACCAAGCTGGGTGCATCCTCCATTGTTGCATTGAGTGTGTATATCTCTGAGCTAAGTAGAGTCTTGACCAGGGTCTGCATGGTCATGGTGCAGGGAAGCCAGGATTCATCTCAATTGGCTACTTTTCTCTGTAAAGGAGAAGAAGAACTAAAAGGGAAGCAGAACCGAAATCACACCAGCACTGCAGTCATGTAGAACTTGAATTGACAAGCCATACGAGAAGCTATTTCCAACAGCAAGCAGCAAGCAGAAACCTGAGATAAGTCACCCAGTTTTCCTTTGCTCCACTTCCATTAATATTTGTGATGGGGAAATTAACAGTGCTTAATTCCACCATGAGCGACTGCTTTGGCATGCAGCATCCAAAATGGCTACAATCCATCTGTATCAGGTATGTCTTGTGTGGATACCCATGGGGGGTGTCTCCTGCCCACCTGGAGGTTGACTGTCTCCTGCTCTTCTTCCCCCTCCTCCTGTTGTGTAATTCCTTGTTCCAGGAGGGACCGTGGGATGCATCTGCTGGAGAAGAGAAGGATGGAAAGAGTTAGGGCTGTGATGGCGAACCTATGGCATGGGTGCCACAGGTGGCACACGGGGCCATATCTGAGGGCACACAAGCGTTGCCCTAGATCAGCTCCAGCACACATGTGCCCACCAGCCAGCTGATTTTCAGGCCTTCTGGGCCCACCGGAAGTTGGGAAATGGGCTGTTTCTGGCCTCCGGAGGACCTCTTTTCTGCCCTCCCCAGGCTCCTAGAAAGCCTCTGAAGCCTGGGGAGACTGAAAAATGGGCGCAATGTGCCATCGCATGCCAAAAGCGGGGGGAGCACAGGGGGAGCACATGCATGTGCACGGGAGGGTGGGGCAGGGGAGGCATTGAATTATGGGTGTGGGCACATACGCGCACGATTCCCCCATTCTCCCCCCACTTTTGGCACGCGATGGCAAAAAGGTTAGCCATCACTGAGTTAGGGTTAGCAGTGGTGCGATTCATTGAAATGACCATTTGTTGAATTGTATGAGCCGCAGTGGCACAGTGGTTAGAGTGTAGTAATGCAGACTACTTCTGCTGATCACCGGCTGCCAGCAGTTTGGCAGATCGAATCTCACCAGGCTCACGGTTGACTCAGCCTTCCATCCTTTCGAGGTGGGTAAAATGAGGACCCAGATTGTTGGGAGCAAGAGGCTGACTCTGTAAACCGCTTAAGAGAAGGCTGTAAAGCACTATGAAGCAGTATATAAGTCTAAGTGCTATTGCTATGTCAACAGCAAAACTCACAGTCTTGTTCCTGGTGAAAGATGAAGCCAGTAGTTTTTATACCTTAAGGGTAGGAGGACTGCTGGGCAGATACGCCACTCATCAAACCACATCAGAGCTTAAACACTGCATGAACAGAGCCAGTGACCACAATGCCAAATGATGACGTATATTCAAAAGGCCCTTCAAAGATCAAACAGAGAACTTTCGTATCCGCTTAAATGCAATGTTATTCTACTAGAGTTAACGGAAAACTAAATACCAGAGAGAAATTCTAGACCTGCAGCCATTTTCCCACCATGCTTATTGCCCATGCATAACCCCCTCCCCTCCACCCCCCTCTCTCTCTGCATATTCTTGCAAAGAGCTTGGGAGAAATTGGATTCCTGTCTTATGCAGAGAAGGGATACCCAGCAATGCTTCTTCAACCACACATTAGCTATTACGGAGGCTTACTACTGCAGGTAGTCCTCGACATATGACCGCAGTTGAGGCCAAAATTTATGTTGCTAAGTGAAACATTTGTTAAGCAGGTTTTGCTCCATTTTATGATCTTTCTTGCCGCAATTGTTAAATGAAGCACTGCAGTTGTTAATTTAGAATAACACGGTTGGTAAGTGAAATCTGGTTTCTCCATTGACTTTGCTTGACAGAAGGTTGCAAAAGGGGATCATGTGATCTCCAGGACACGTGATCCCGGGGTCACATGTCCCAGGGTCTTAAGTATGACCCAGTTGCCAAGCATCTGAATTTTGATCACATGACCATGGGGATGCTGGAATGGTCGCAAGTGTAAAAAACAGTCGTAAGTCTCTTTAATCAATACCGTTTTAACTTCGAACCACCACTAAATGAACTGTTGTAAATCGAGGGCTACCTGTGGTTTGACACAATGATAGACTTGCCTTTAAAAAAATAAGACTAGGAGGCTTATGAATGTGTGTCAATCTGTTGTCTATGGAGATTCTCAGTCATTCAGGTCATGGTTGTCCCAGTGGTGGGATTCAAGTAATTTAACAACCGGTTCTCTGCCCTAATGATTTCTTCCAACAACTAGTTTGCCAAACTGCTCAGAAAGTTAACAACCGGTTCTCCCAAAGTGGTGAGAACCGGCTGAATCCCATCACTGGATTGTCCCGAAGGTGCTTTTTTTCAAGAGGCAACTAGACTTTTTGCTTTTTCTTTGAAGACGCTTCACTTCTCATCTCATCCAAGAAGCTTCTTCGGCTCATAGGGATAGTCCTCGACATACGACCACAACTGGAACCAGAATTTCCATTTCTAAGCAAGGCAGTTAAGTGAGTCACCCAATTTTATAACCATTTTTGCCATTATTTTATTTTTATTTTTATTGGTTTTACCATAACAACACAACATACAAACCACAAACATATGATATGTGTTTCTTTTTACGTATCAGTTTCGTTCCTCTTCTTTTCTACTATAGACATTCCCCATTTTTCCCATCCTTTATTATCTTTATCATCCCTTTATTTTTAATTTTCTTCGTTTACAATATTTTGCACATTTGTCACTTTCTTCTCTCCATCATTTATTCACATTTACTTTCCCTAATCTCGAAATGGTATGATTGGCTTGACATTTTTGCCATTATTAAGAGATTCACTGCAAATGTTAAGTGAATCCCATGGTTGTTAAACGATCCAGCTTTCCGCATTGGTTTTGCTTATCAGAATATTAATGTCTTGGTTCTGTCATTCTACATAAGCAGAATTTTGTGAGTGACAAGGGGTGTGGAATTGTAACTTGATACCCATGGCTTTACAAATGGTCTTGGTTGCCTGACTGGTATAATGAGCACTTAACCAGCAATCTAATGAGAGAGGGGAGCTTCACCTAGGAATTAAAATGGTTAACCATTTATTTGCCACAGAGTGGCATCTGTACACCAACAGGGGAATGCTTCCATCTAGTACAAATATTATCAGCAAACAACAAAATCCATCCTTCTTTGGTGATTTTGCAGAATTTTCAGGATTACAGATTCCTGAAAAATCTATAAAGTCCTGAAGGTGTCTTTGCCCAGGGTCAGCTGCTGGAAAGGTTATCTCCTGCAGGGCCATAGGGTGCATGGCGCAGCCTCAATGGTTCAATTGGCAATGATCTTGAGGAGATTCCTCCCTCTTGTAGGACTCTGAGACCCCCTGAAGGATGTAGGCAAGTCTTGGGATTGAACTGCAACTAGAATAACAGCAACTGGTGGGCCTTTCAGCACAGCTGGACCAGCTGCTGTGCCAATACACTAATTTCAAATAGCAACCTCTCTGGCAATGATGGCTACCCTTTCTGCCGTCATGTGCCAAATGCGGAAGGAGTGGGGAGGGGCTTGCGTGTGTGTGTGCCCACACCCATAATTCAATGTGTCCCAGGCTGTTTCTGGCCTCCGGGGGTGGTGGGGAAGGCCATTTTCTTTCTCCCCAGGCTCCTAGAAAGCCTCTGGAGCCTGGGAAGAGCAAAAAACGGGCCTTCCTCACCCCCCGGAGGCCCTCCAGAGGCCAGAAACAGCCTGTTTCCCGACTTTGGGTGGGCCTGGAAGGTCCGAAAATCAGCTGGCCGGCATGCACATATGGCACGATATGGCTCCACGTGCCATCTGTGGCACGCGTGCCATAGATTCACCATCACGGTGTCCAAGCTGTGTATTTTGCACCAAATGATTGTTCTTCTTGAGGGCAATAAAAACGCCTGAAGGAAGACATGAATAAAAGGAGCATAAGAGATTAAGATACTAGCTGAAGTAAGAATTTGTCAATTGTTGGAAGGAAAATCCATCTGGTTCAGTTCCAAGCTGAGAGAAAGACACGGGAAACATGGAGGCTGATTGGAAAGAAGGGTTTATTGATGAAGCAGAACCACCAACTACATTTGATTCTGAGTAGCTGACAAAATGGTTGAGTGAGTGGATGGATCTTTATAGGTTTCTGTGACTTTGAAGTTTGGACTGTTCTGGGGGGGATGCAATGAAGGGGCTTGTGTTCTGAAAGGGCGTTGGGCAATTCCTATTGTGGCTAATGGCTTTCGTCCTTGTTAGATCGGCGCAGGAAAGAAGAAGTGACCAGCAGGGTTCAAGTAACAAGTTTTAATAACAAGAACTGAACAGCTTGTGCGCTGCCGGAGCTCTCCTTATATACACTCCGGCAGACGCACCGCCCACTGACAGGGATTCAAAACTCCCGCCGAAAGGATCTTCAGCCAATCCCAGGCGGATGTCCTTATAAGGACATAACACTCCTCCCCCCTAGTTCTTAGTCAGTCGATCAGGGAAATAGTCACTAAGATAAACAGGATGTCTACGTGCCCGCGTAGACCTGCGCAGTTCAGAGTCAAGATGGACACTCTCCCGGACGGAGGGTGTCTGCTCTGCTCGGGGCTTCTTCCCCGGTGCCGGGCTGGATCTGGCCGTCGAGGACGCGGGCACTGTGTCCGAACCTCCGGCCGGGTCACGGACCTCCGCCTGCGGGCGATGCTGGTCTGCCTCGTTCCTGCACGGATCGTGGAGCCGCCAGTGTGGATCCCTGCTCTTGGCCGGTCCGGAACTCCTGAGCCACGGTAGGTCCCTGGGTCTCCCTCGGGTCCCCTCTGGACTGGGGTCGCGCCGGTCTGGGTCAGGGTGCGAGTCCGGCGGTGGTGGTTGGGTTAAGCCCCCGGGTTCTCCGGTCGAGTCTGGCTTACTCCCGGGGCGGCAGGCGGACGGAAATGGTGACTGGTCGGCTCTGTCGGGGTGGCGTAGGCCTACCTTGCAGGGGTGGTGTAGGCCCTCTCTGCGCGGTTGGTCTGGCGGTGGTGCCGAATGTTCCCTCTGGCCGCTGGGCTGCTCGACCTGGTCGGGTTGGTGTTGGCCTACCCTGCCGGGGTGGTGGAGGCCTTCCTTGCAGGGTTGGTTTTCTGCGCGGTTGGCGGGTTGTTGTAGGGTCTCCTGGAATGTTGGCTGGAGGTCCCCAACTCTGGGCTGCCGGTTGCCCACTTCGCAGGGTTGACGTTGGCTTCCCCTGCTGGGTTGTCCCCGGTCTACTTGCCTTGCCGGATCTGGTATTAGGCTAGGTGCCGGGGTGTTTGTTCGTCCCTCGGGTCGCCGGTCTCCCTCGTCTGGGTGGTTTAGGCTTACTTCGGCGGGGTGGTTTAGGCCTACCTCGTCGGGGTGGTTTAGGCCTACTGTACCGGGGTGGTTTAGGCCTACCTCGTCGGGGTGGTTTAGGCCTACTGCGCCGGGGTGGTTTAGGCCTACTGCGCCGGGGTGGTTTAGGCCTACTGCACCGGGATGGTTTAGGCCTACCTCGTCGGGGTGGTTTAGGCCTACTGTGCCGGGGGTGGTTTAGGCCTACCTCGTCGGGGTGGTTTAGGCCTACTGCGCCGGGGTGGTTTAGGCCTACCTCGTCGGGGTGGTTTTCGCTCACTTCCCTCCACCTTTTGCGGAGCTGGTCGAGATGACGTCTCACGATCTGTCCATCGTCCAGCTCAACGCGGTAGGATTTGGGACCGGTTGTGCTGTGTACTGTAGCTTTAAGCCATTTAGGCGAGCCGTGGAAATTAAGAGCGAAGACGGCATCACCGACGGAAAACTGGCGAAGTTGGCGACTGGCGGATGCGGGCACCTCAGAGGAGTATTGTGGGTGCAGTCTGTCCAGGGGTGACCGGAGTCTCCTGCCCATTAAAAGTTCGGCGGGGCATTTTCGGGTGGCAGAGTGAGGCGTGATATGCTGGGTAAGCAAAAAAGTGTCAATGCGCTCCTGCCAGTCACCCGGGCCCATCTTGGCGAGTGACTCCTTCGTGAGCCGCACCATCCGTTCAGCCTGCCCATTTCCGGCCGGTCTGTAAGGGGCAGAGAGGGCATGGCGGATGCCCAAGCCAGCCAGGAAAGCTTCCATGGGCACGGACGTAAGTTGGGGCCCGTTGTCTGAGACCAACACGTCTGGGAGTCCATGGGTCGCGAAGAGGCGCCGGAGGGCACGGATGGTAGCTTCTGTTGTGGTGGATGCCATGGGGACGACTTCCAACCACTTGGAGTAGGCATCAACCACGATGAGGAGGTGGTGCCCATGAATGGGGCCAGCAAAGTCTATGTGAATGCGCGACCAGGGGGAGCTCGGAGTCTCCCAGGGCATCGGGTCAGATTGAGGCGGGGCGGCTCTGACTTCTTGGCACGGGCTACACCTGGCGACCCAATGTTCAATGTCTTTGTCCAGTGACGGCCACCAGACGTAGCTCCGTGCCAGGGCTTTCATCCGGACTATGCCCGGGTGTCCTTTGTGCAGCGCAGCAAGAGTCCTTCGTTGCAGAGTGCTGGGAATCAGCACCCTATCTCCCCATAGTAAACAGCCACGCATGGTGGACAGCTCCCCTTGCTTGCGGCTGAACGGGCTGAAGTCGTCGCTGTCAATTCGAGTCGGCCAGCCTCTCAGGACCCAGGAGTGGACTTGCCGGAGGATGGGGTCAGCTCGCGTGTGCGTCGCTACGTCGGCAGATGTCACGGGACAGTTGCTGTCGTTGTCAATATGCAGCAGCTCGAGCGTGGGGGCCGGGTCTTCCACGGATTCGGCGGATGGGCACCTGCTCAACGCGTCGGCGTTTGCGATGGCTTTACCAGGCTGGTGGACGAGGCTGTAGGAGTAGCCGGCGAGGAATATGGACCAGCGCGTCATCCGGGGGGACATGAATGCTGGGGTCTGCTTGTCCCCTGCTAGTAGGCCGAGGAGAGGCTTGTGATCGGTGACAATGGTGAATTGCCGTCCATACAGGTATTCGTGGAAGCGCTTCACCCCTGCAACAATAGCCAACGCCTCTTTGTCCAGTTGGCTGTAGTTGCGCTCAGCACTAGACATAGTCTTTGAGAAAAATGCGATGGGGGCTTCACGACCGGTAGGCAGTTCGTGGCTGAGCACAGCGCCAACTCCGTACGGGGAAGCGTCACAGGTCAGTCTGAGGGGCAGTGTCTCATTGTATTGAATGAGCACACTGTCAGAGGTCAGAAGTTGCTTAACGGCTCTGAATGCAGACTCTTCCTCACGTCCCCACCTCCAGGAAACCGCCTTCGCCAGCAAGCGATGGAGCGGCTCAGCAACAGTGGCTTTCTGCTGGAGGAAAATAGCGTAGAAGTTAAGCAATCCAAGGAAAGCCTGAAGCTCCGCTTTGTTTTTGGGGCTGGGAGCTTCATGGATAGCTTTAACTTTTGATTTGGTGGGGTGGATGCCAGAACTATCTATCAGATAGCCCAGGAACTCGACTTCCTGTACCCCAATGATGCACTTGTCCCTCCGGACTCTCAAGCCCTTCTCCCTGAAACGCTGGAGAACTAGCCTCAGCCGGTCCAGGAGTTGAGCCTTTGAGTCCCCAGAGATCAGTACATCATCGAAATAAGGCACCACCCCTGGAACGCCTTGGAGAAGGCGTTCCATCATGGATTGGAAAATGCCTGGGGCTGCACTGACTCCAAACTGGAGACGGTTGCACTTAAACGCGCCTCTATGGGTGACAATAGTCTGTGCCTCCGCCGTTTCCTGATCTACTGGCAGTTGCTGGTAAGCCTGGGCCAGGTCCAGTTTTGCAAAAATTTTGCCCTTGCCGAGTGAGTGCAGCAAATGTTGCACTACTGGCACGGGGTATGCGCTCTGCAGCAACGCCTTATTGATGGTCACTTTGTAGTCGGCGCAGATGCGCACAGATCCATCCTGCTTCATGGGAGTCACAATGGGAGTTTCCCATGAAGCATGATCGATGGGTTCCAGGATACCTTGGGCAATCAGCTTATCTAGCTGAGCGTCTACTTTAGCCCGCAAGGCAAATGGAACCCGGCGGGGCTTGAGCCGAATTGGGGTTACCCCCTTGTCCAGATTAAAGGAGATGGGTTTCCCTGAAAAGGTCCCTAACTTACCATCGAAGACTTCTTGGAACTCTCCGATGAGTGAGTCGAGTTCGCCTGAGCTAATCTGGTGGATGCCTCCAATAGAAAGCCCCAGCGGCTGGAACCACTCCACGCCCAGCAGGGTCGGGCGGCTATGCTCCACGACGGTTATGGGAAGCTGGCCCTGGAACTGCTTGAAGGCGATCCGGAGGTTGGTTCTCCCGATGACGCCGATGGGGTTGCCGCCGAAATCCACCAGCTTGGAGTGCAGAGGTTCAAGTTGGCGCTTGGAGAGATTCGGTTTCAGTCTCTTGACCTGGTGCCAGTCGATGATCGAATAGACGGAGCCTGAGTCGACTTCCATCGTGCACGGCAAGCCTTCTGCCAACAGTGTCACGTGGAATTTTGTGGCACTGTTGGTGCTGGTGAGGGCGATCGTTGTCTGGTTCACAGCGCCGCCATGATAACTGTTGCGGTCGTCGCGATTTTGCTGGATTGAGGACCGTTTGGATGACCTCTGGGAGTCGCGACGACTTTCTGGATTCTGGGGCTTGATCGATTCAGGAACCGGATCAGAGGCTCTGCATGCCTCCGCGATGTGCCCCCTCTTAAGACAGCGTCTGCAGGTGGCATCCCGCCAGCGACAGGATTGGCGGGGATGGTGTCCCTTGCAACTGCCGCACTGAGCGGCGCGGCGGCCATCTTTTTGAATTTCCCGCCTAGGTGGGCGGGAAACTTTCAAAACGGTCGACTCTCCCTCTGAATCGGTTGGTGTGGCAGAGTCCTCGGACGATTCAGATGACGGTTTGCGGATCTTATGGATCCCTCGGGACTGGAGCATGGCAGCAGCGGCGGTCTCGGATGTTTCAGCAGCCGTAGCCTCCTCAAGAACGTCCTTCAGGGACAGTCTTTTTCTGCTCAGGAACTTCTTTTGGAGGTTGGCATCTCTCATCCCGAAGACGATCCCGTCGCGTAAGGCATTGTCAACGTTCTCAAATTCGCAGTTCGCAGCGATTTGACGCAATGCCGCCACAAAGTTTTTAAGCGATTCGCCTTCCTTCTGATTACGTTGGCGGAAGGTAAAGCGGTTCGATATGGGGGTGCCTGTTGGTGCATAGTGGTCTTGCAGGGCAGTCTGCAGATCCACCCAGGACATGACTTCAATGTCCCTGGGTGCGACGAGGTTGACGGCGAGTTCCAAAACGTCGGAGCCGCAGTGAGCGAGGAAGAGAGCCCTCTTCCTCTCGTCGTCTAGGTTGTTGTAGCCGTTTCCCCGGAGGAACTGGCGGAAACGTATCATATACGAACTCCACTTCTCCCGGCTGGGGTTGAAGGGAGCCAGCGAGGCGAACGGCGCTTGCGGCGTTGCCATTTCTCAGACCGCGTCGAGTGACTTCAGCTCGTTATGGCGATCGTGCCACGCGGAGGTTCTTCTCTAGACCTTCGTCGCCAGTGTTAGATCGGCGCAGGAAAGAAGAAGTGACCAGCAGGGTTCAAGTAACAAGTTTTAATAACAAGAACTGAACAGCTTGTGCGCTGCCGGAGCTCTCCTTATATACACTCCGGCAGACGCACCGCCCACTGACAGGGATTCAAAACTCCCGCCGAAAGGATCTTCAGCCAATCCCAGGCGGATGTCCTTATAAGGACATAACAGTCCTACATTGGATCTTGGGTGAGGGGCTGTTTTCTAATCCTACCATTTCTACCAAGGAGTTTCAAAATATCCTATCTTAAATGGACTACCAAATCTGCATTTCTAAAAGCAGGCCTCCTCAGTTTCTGCTTGAGGGCAGGGAGACTGGTGCTGGTTTCTGCCTCCCTTAAGAGCATGTTTTTCCATTTCTCCCTTTGGGGAAATATAATATCCTGCCTTTTTAATATTCCGCAAAATATTTCATTCTTCGGGGGGAGGGGGCTTCCCACACTTTCTTGCCAGATAGTGCAGGGGAATAATAAATACCATAAACATATTTAGAACCAGTATAAAAAGTCTCACGTTCTCTCATTGCCAGGTTGCAGAGCAGAAAGCTCTGTGGCGGGAATGGATCACATGTTAGGCAGAGACAAAGATTTTAACATAGCACACTAAGAATGCACAGAATAGCCAGTTTGTAAGATTTACATGACAGAGAAAAATAATTTAATCAAAATTATCAAGAGAAGAATCAAACTGATTGTAGGTCAGAGAAGCAAAGATTAATCATAATAGAAAGACACAATCCAGTGGCAAAGGATGATGGGAAGTGGGACAGTGGTGAAATCCAAATTTTTTTACTACTGGTTCTTGGGCACGGCTTGGTGGGCATGGTGTGACTTGGTGGGTGTGGCAGGGGAAGGATACTGCAAAATCTCCGTTCCCACCCCATTCCAGGAGAAGGATACTGCAAAATCCCCATTCCCTCCCCACTCTGGGGCCAGTCAGATGTGATACTTGCCGGTTCTCTGAACTGCTCAAAATTTCCACTACCGGTTCTCCAGAACCTGTCAGAACCTGCTGGATTTCACCCTGAGGTGGGACCTTTTGGATCAAACATCAGAAAAGCCAGATTATGAGCACTTCACCAGGTCATATACGCTCAGAAACACAGAGAGTTATTTCATAGGGAATACGTCTGTCAGGATAAAAGAACTGAGTACTACCAGTTGGAAGAGAACATGATCATATGAGAAACAGCTATATAGGAAGGGGAGTGCCTAAGGACCCAGTTTGGGGATTTCTGAACCAAAATTGCTGATGCAATATCATTTTGTAGGGAAGAAGGGAGCAGTTTAGCGAACGGGATCAAACTCTATGGAGAAGTATGCTATCAGTGGTGGGATTCAAATAATTTAACTACCAGTTCTCTGCCCTAATGACCATCTGGGTGGGCGTGGCCATAGTGGGTGTGGCCAGGGGGTGCGACAGGCAGCACTTGGCCTCCTGCACTCCCCTGGGAGCAAAAACAGGCTATTGGGGGGGGCGTGCTGCCCCCCGCACCCCATTTTGGACCTAGTAGGCCTTCCTGCACTTACCTGGGAGCCAAAATGGGGCGCAAAGGGACTTCTGAAAGAGGCAGCGTGGGCGGGGGGGGGCAGCCAGCAAGTTTGGCTGAAGTGGTGCGAACCAGTTGAATCCCACCCCTGGTATAATGCTTGGGCCAACAGGTTCAACCAGTAGTCCATCAGCAAATCTTCCCCTTTTGTGGCAGTAGAGATTGAAAGGCTCTTTAAAATCAGATCACCCAAAGCTGGAGCAGTAGAAAGAGTCTGCTTCAAAGTGGTAAAGGCTACCTTACTTTTACAGAGTGCAAACAGGAGCAGTTTTTGAGCTGAGGTAATACAGCTGGCCCTTGTTTAGCGACCACAGTTGGGATAGTCAACTCCATCCAACTCCAAGCAAAATGGTTGCTAAGTGAATTTGTGACTGTGCTTATTATCTTACTTCAGCTTTCCTATGCTTTAATAGACCTGTGAAGGTCATAAAAGGGAAGATTAGTCATAAAGTTACTTTTTCCTCTCCATCGTAACTGTGAATGGTCACTAAACAAAGTAGTCACTAAGTGAAGAATACCTGTAGAGAGATTTATTAATGGGGAATATTCAAGAATCAATTTGCAACAACGAGCAAGTCTATCAAAGTATTAGAGTGAGGACTGGAAAGAAAAGCAGAAAGATAAGATGGTTGAAACTTATGTTCCCAAGCAGAAATGAAGTGAGCCGGAGATGAGATCTTAGGAAAATGAAATTACAGGGGTTTTTTTGGGATACCTTATAGCCTTTGAATGTAATAACAAACCCAGATAAGTTTTCAGCACCAAGGTGCTTCTTTGGTGCTCCTTCTTTGTTCTAAACTAGAATTACCTGTGCAATATCCTTCAAGCTTTGACAAACCATGTTAAGTCTTTCACAGCATAAATACTATTTATGGCACCACTCTAGTGAACTACAAAAATCTAGAACACTACTAGGG
Organism: Masticophis lateralis; assembly: GCA_030761175.1. Taxonomy (NCBI): domain Eukaryota; kingdom Metazoa; phylum Chordata; class Lepidosauria; order Squamata; family Colubridae; genus Masticophis; species Masticophis lateralis. The sequence goes on from JAUDYJ010000002.1 coordinate 149,696,623, forward strand.
GTGGCAACAAAATCCAGATCGCTCCAATCATTTGTTATCAGGTAGTAATCATGAGGGCTGTTGTAACACAGATCAGTTACAAAGATTTACTTAATAAAAGAAAAGAAAACAGAACAAAGAAAATAGTGAAATAAAAAGGATAAAGCAGATAGCAGTACAACATGTAAATAGTGGATGGATGGATGGATGGATGGATGGATGGATGGATGGATGGATGGATAGATAGATAGATAGATAGATAGATAGATAGATAGATAGATAGATAGATAGATAGATAGATAGATAGATAGATAGAACTGTCAGGTCATTAACTAGATTGACAAGATTTTCTCCATGAATAAATTAACAAATATTCTTATATATGTATAAATGTGAGTATGTACTGTACAGGTAAATCCTTCAATAAAAGATTAGTGTATTTCATTGCAATTGCACAGACATAACCTATGTCTAAGAACTCATTTATAAATTCCAACATCAGGTCTTCAATCCACTAAATAATTGGGACTATAAATTTATCTTTCCAATGTTGAAAGATGGTCTCTTAACAATAAAGTCATCATACTTTCCCCCCACTCTCCTAACTAGAGGCAATCTATTGCATTGCCAGTCCTGAAATCAGCTGTAAGCGAAGTGGATCTACTTCTCACCAGTTCCTTCAAATGTCCTATTCTCCCTTCCTTGAAATGGACTGACTCCTGCTGGCCACCATGGGATGGACAGCATAGTTATTCTCCTGCAGGGCAGGGTGTGGCAACAAATACAATTGGAGCATTTACGTATACGATGTACATAATATCTCCAATGAAGATCCTGTTACCCATGCTTCCTTGTTGCAAATGGTTGGGCAGAGAACAGTTTCAAGAGCCTGCCTACGCACTGTTTACTGTTCACTTCTGCACTGTTAAACAACTTAAGTTCCTTCTCCTCTCTTTAACCAAAAAGAAATATGATGTGAACTACCATGTTCAGTGGTTTGCCAAGATTATTTGGCACAAAGCTGTATGAAATGTATATACAGGTACTCAAAATAACCAAATAACAGAATTGGAAGAGATCTTGGAGGTCTTCTAGTCCAACCCCTGCTCAGGCAGAAAACCCTAGACCAAGGGTCTGCAACGTTAAGCACTCAAAGAGCCATTTGGACCAGTTTCCCACAGAAAAGAAAACCCCGGGAGCCACAAAACCATTCCCATGCCTGAATATTTCTTGAGCAGCCACAAAACTAACATATGTAGTTGAATTAAACATTCTGTTTTCTTCTGAAACTTTTCTTTTTTTGGATTTATCCATGGTTGGCCTACCAGGGATTGAAAAACTCAATATATCGCGTGCCGGTGGGTATTGCACATTGGCGGTTGTGACACATTTGAGTGACAGGGAGCCGCAGCAGAGGAGTGAAAGAGCCACATGCGGCTCCAGAGTCACAGATTGCTGATACCTGCCCTAGACCATTTCAGACAAATGGTTGTCCAATCTCTTCTCAAAAACCTCCAGTGTTACAGCAGCTACAACTTCTGGAGGCAAGTTGTTCCACTGATTAATTGTAGTAACTGTCAGGAAATTTCTCCTTAATTCTAAGTTTCTCCTCTCCTTGATTAGCTTCCATCCATTGCTTCTTATCCTTCAGGTGCTTTGGAGAATAACTCGACCCCCTCTTTTTTATGGCAACCCCTGAGATATTGGAACACTGCTATCGTGTCACTCTGAGTCCTGAGTTTCATTAAAAGGTCCTCAATGTACAACCACAATTGAGCCCAAAATTCCCACTGCTAAGCAAGGCAGTTATTAAGTGAGTTTTTCCTCATTTGACAACTTTTTTGCCACCGTTTTTAAGAATGACTCCAGTTATTATGTGAATCATTCAGTTGTTAAGCAAACCTGACTTCCTGCATTGACTTTGCTTGTCAGAAGCTGGCTGCAAAGATTACAAATGATGATCACATGGTCCCAGGAGAGTATGGCTGTCATAAACAAATACCAATTGCTAAGAGCCCAGATTTTGATCATGTGATCATGGGGATGCTGCAACAGTTATAAGCATGAAAAACAGTCATAAGTCACTTTTTTCAGTGTCATCGTAATTTCAAACGGTCACTAAATGCATGGTTGTAAGTTGGTTGTGGTCATCTCCGCAGTTTGGTTTCCACCAGATGGTTTTCACTAGAGTTCCCATTCTCCCCTGACCATTAGGCATGCTGATAGAGGCCGATAGAAGCTACAATCCTCAAGGGTCTGGGTAAAGTCTAGACAACTATAATTTAAAACAAGAGTTGTTGCCTTACTTTCACCCGCGAGATAAACCGGAGTTTGCCCCACCTTTACCACACATTGGATAGATGTGTTTACCAGCAAATTTAACACTAATTTGGCTGCTTTGTTATGTTTCACCCTGAGCTTCAGGCAAGTCACCTTAATTTACTTATTATTAAAATGCTTCTAATTGAATCTTTATTTGACACTTTATTTAAACATACACTAGGGTTTTTGTTTTGTTTTGTTTTGTTTTGTTTTGTTTTGTTTTGTTTTGTTTTGTTTTGTTTTGTTTTGTTTTGTTTTGTTTTGTTTTAGCTCAGTTGTAAATTGATGCAAACATAAATATGATATAACCAGGAGTGGGCTGCTGGGGGTTCGTCGGGGTTCGGGAGAACCTTTAGCTAAGATTCTGTGCAGTTCAGAGAACCCCTAAATCCCTGGCTGGCCCCGCCCACCCCTCCCATGTGGACTTTTTTGGATGCAGGTAAGTGCAGGGCTTGCATGGAGACTCAAGGAGGGCAAAAAACGGGCCTACCGGAAGTTCGGGAAGAGGGCCTCCAGAGTCTGGGGCAGCCATTTTCACCTCCCAGAGGCTCAAAGAAAGCCTTCAGAGCCTGGGGAGGACAAAAACGCCCCCGATCATGCAGGAGGCCAACTATGCCACACTCACCATGGTCATGCCCACCCAGCAACTGGGCAGAGAACCCCTTCCTAAAATTTTTGAATTTAACCCACCCTTAGTTATAACTAGCAGTGAACTAGCATTCCTTGACCTGGACGCTGGGGAAAAGACAGTTCATTTGAAGAATTTTGGAGGAAAACGACAAAATTTCCACTGCACAAATTTCATTGCACTGTCTATACAGCATAGCATTCTTGCAGGTTGGAGCAGCTCCCGGAGAATGGGATTTGTTTTTGAGTAGACAGGCAGAAGATCGCCCTATTAGAGGTTTTGCCAAGGCTAAAGAATAGGTTTAATGCTTTGAGAAAGACATGTTGGCTCCACTGACTCTAGTATTTGGATTGGTCCTATACATAGAAAAATAACACAAAAAATCTCAGTGGCCCTCTACATGTTCAGCATGTGTTCCCCAGCTGAAGCACAAAAACTTGATTATGAGTCCTTGCCACTGACTCACAATATGACCTTGGGCAATTTCCTGTTCACGCTTCCCCATTGTGAAACAAGAATGCAGCTACATATGTCAGTGTGTGAAAGAGAGAGATGCTGCAAAACAAAATCACACCCTTGCATTTGGCATTAGTTAATCAGACAAAAATGCCAAATTAAATCCTCCTTTCACCAGTTAACGAGAGGGCTGGAAAGACAAGAATGTGAATCTGTAGATTAATTAAGAGATTAGGGAGTAATTTAGCCAGGTTATGTGCCCTGAGAGGTATTTTCCCACTTTAATACGCTAAAGAATTAGAACTCCAGAAAACAAGGGAAAGGAAGAGGATTAGGGAAGGGTGGGGCCAAATTGACAAGGACCATGGCCCTCCACATCTGCCTGATCACAGATGGTGCAGTGAACAGAACTATAACCTTCAGCCCATATTAACACAACTCCAAAACAGGTAAACTAACACTTAAGGTACATTTCTCAGCAGTGTCCCTTGCCTACCAAGAGGCAGGGGTGAAATCCAACAGGTTCTGACAGGTTCTGGAGAACAGGTAGCAGAAATTTTGAGCAGTTCGGAGAACTGGCAAATACCATCTCTGGCTGACCCCAGAGTGGGGTGGGAATGGCGATTTTGCAATATCCTTCCCCCAGGAGTGGGGAGGGAATGGCGATTTTGCAGTATCCTCCCCCTGCCACACCCACCAAGCCACACCACACCCACCAAGCCACACCCACAGAACCTGTAGTAAAAAAATTGGTTTTCACCACTGCAGAGAGGTTAAATATTTAAAGAGGAACTTTCCTTACAAAGCTCTGCTCTGAAGTGCATTTTGAACTTGGGGAACTTTGATATTTAAGCCTTCAGTGGAAACCATCCGCCAGTATTGCAGTACAACACTTTAGTATTAGCAGGAAAAGATACATAATCTACACCAGGGGTGAGAAACTATGGCCCTTTTATGATTTGTGGACTTCAACTCCCAGAATTCCTGAGCCAGCCAGATATTCCTCTCATATCTGAAGAATCATATAAAGATTCTAACTAACCTATGCCAGCAAGTTTAGTGAATGATATAGTGGCTTACAGTTTACAAATTAATCTATATACCAATACCAGAAAAAGGAATTTAACAAAATGTATAAATTATTTATTTTATTTATTATTTTATTAATCATATATCTATGCCGCCCACTCTCTGAGGACTCTGGGTGGCTTACAACAATCAACAGAATACTAAATAGCATATTGCCCCCAACAATCTGGATCCTCATTTTACCCACTTCGGAAGGATGGAAGGATGAGTCAACCTTGAGCCGGTGAGATTTGATCTGCTGATCTGCTGAACTAGCAGTCAGCTGAAGTAGCTGCAGTACAGCACTCTACTGAGCATGTCAACTGGTGGAATCTCCTTAGGTAAATAGGAAAAACATCTCATTTCCATCATGAAAAACCTATGCACAAAATAGGAAAAGTAGAGGCTGAATACTCTCTCCTTATTTATTCAAACTATATGCTGGATATATATCAAGGGAGACTAGATTGGAAGATGGATGTGGTTTTAAAATTGTAGGAAGAAACCCAATAAATTGTACTGTGCGGATGATACTACCTTGATAGCTGAAAGTGCAAATAAACTGCAGACTCTAGTAACAAACATCAAGAAGTACTGTGAAAAAATCAGACTAAGATTAAATATAAAGAAGACCAAATTAATGATACAGGAACTGATTTTTTTTTTAATTTGATTTATATGCCGCCCTTCTCCGGAGACTCAGGGCGGCTTACAATGCGTTAATTTTAATTTTAAGTTAAAGTTAATTTTAAGATTGACAATGAAGATATTGAAATGGTAGAAAGCTTATGCATTTTAGATAGTTAATATTAGTTAACTAACTATTTCACCATCTTTTTGGATTGATAATCAAAGTAAAGGATCAAGCTATAAGAAATATACCATTGACTAGCATTTGGAAGAGTATCACTAAACACCTTGGAAAAGGCATTCAGAGGCAGTGAAGTATCTATATCTAGAAATATCATAATCATGCAGGCAATGGTTTTCCTGTGACATTCTGTGGAAGCAAAATTTAAACTTTGAATAAGCAGGTTAGAAACAGTATTGACACTTTTAAAGCTTAGGGATGGAGACTTCCAGCAAAGAAATGGTGAAATGAAGACAACTTTGCTAAAAATAGAGCTGACAATCATGATGAATGAATTGCCACTGAATGCATCAGTTCTTTGGTATTTCTCCCCAGACAATGAGAGGACAAGGGATTGCCCACAGTGTTTCAGACAATTGATGTTTGTAAGGGGACTGGAAGACAGTGGTCTCTGGTGGGTTTGCAGCTCTGGGAGATAAGAAAATTCCATCATCACCCAAACCATGGTTGGTGTCTTTCTGGACACAGGGATTTCATACTTACTTTTCCAATCACTTTTGGACATTGTTAACTGCTTTTCAGATGTTAGGAATCTTTAGACTGGGTGAGTTTTCTTCAGTCCTTAGTGAAAGAAGTTTTAAATGCAAGTTTAAGGATTTTTTAAAAGTTCCCTTTTTTAATAAAGAGCAAAAGAACAATTAGAACATTGATTATGAAAAACTATAAATGGCTTTAGGATCCAGGTGGATTTGAAATAAGATTTTAATTACAACAATCCTTCTCATGGGAAAATGCTGTTATTTTGAATTATTTAAAAAAATTGATAGAATAGAACTTTGAAGGTTGGATAAGAGGGAGTTAGAAGGTACTAACTATTACAATGAAAGAATAAATAAAAATAAAATGTTTAATAAAATTGCTATAAAAAACAAGAACTTTAGGGTTGGAAAAGTTTTCTGAGAACATTGCGGATAGCCAAGGAAACAAACCAATGGGTCATTGAACAAATCAGTTCAGAGTTCTGACACATAAGGCACAAATGAGCAAATTCAAGTTATCTTAATTTGGACACATTATCTGGACATTTATTTTTTAGAGAAGTTTATAATGCTGAGATAAGTGAAAGGAAAGAGAGGAAGACCACAATCAGAGGCAATGGATCTGATTTCAGTGGCAATGGGTGCACTGTTGGACGAAACACCAGATTAGGGCCAGGTCATTCTGGAAAAAGTGTCTATGTGATTTCTAAGAGCTGAAATGATCAATCAATCACACACATCAGGATCCCGTTTGTTTTTGTTTTTTTATCCTGCTATTCAGCATCCTTTGTTAAATCCTGTGATCATAACAGCAATACTCGGAGTCCTGGGTGTTCTCTGAGTTTAGTTGTTTGCTTGGCCTGTTGTCTCAGCAGACTAAAGCATTGTGATTAACATCAGCTATCTGCAATTACTGTGAGTTCAATTCTCACCAGGCTCAAGGTTGACTCAGCCTTCCATCCTTTCTAAGGTAGGTAAAATGAGGACCCAGTTTGTGGAGGCAATAAGCTGACTTTGTATAAATATACAAAAGTATGAAGGCTATTGCTTAACGCATTGTAAGCCGGCCTGAGTCTCCGGAGAAGGGCGGCATATAAATCAAATTTTTAAAAAATAGATAACATCATCAGAGCATGCTACCTAGTTGGATGATGAAATGTTTCCAAGCAACCAACCAAGCTCAGAGAATACCAAGGACACGGCAGTTCATCCCTGAGTTTACCTATATCCTCTTCTATTTCAACTCTTTCGTTTTGTGGTAAAGAGAAAATCTGGCATTTGTACCACCACCACTAAATAACAACAGGATTAATGAGGCCAACTAAGACAGTTTAAAATCTAAAATATTTGTCCCTAGGAACTAACAAATCAGATATAACCTGCTAGATTGGTTTGTGATTGCTCTGCATATCTATCTACCTTCCTGGCAAAAGCCATAGAAGAATAATTGCTAATAAAGAATATTCACTTGCTGAGGTCCTTCAAGTCTGAATAGGAACAATGAATAAACAGATAAGGGCAAAAAATGAAGCCAGTTTCAAACTGGCCAGCTTGCAGCAACAGCATGGCATGCTGGGGAAAACCCCATCCCAACTCAGTTCCAAATAACAACAGATTGCAGAAGTTGTTTTAGTTTGTTTAGAATACAAATGTGAAATGGAAAGCATGCAAATAGTGTCAACTATTAAATCCTGTGATATTGGGGTGAATGAGAAATGGGGAAAGATGTAGAATGTGTGGACATAAGTCTGTTATTCCAAAAGTGAATTTCTGTTATTTTGCAATTAGATATCCAGCATTGGGAAATATTAAGCTTTTTGAAAACGAAAAGTTACTAATTGTTGTGTTTTAATAAGTAGAGGGAAACCCAGTGTATTTTTTTAGTAACCTGAATTAAAGGAGAGAAAGAAGATACACAAACTATAGAGTAACAGTTAGTTAAAATGCATCAAAAATGACACAGGTGTGCAAGCTTTTGAGTTCCTATTCAATCAATCAATAGAGCTGGAAGGGACCTTAGAAACAGTGGTGGGATTCAAGTAATTTAACAACCGGTTCTCTGCCCTAATGATTTCTTCCAACAACGAGTTCTCCAAACTGCTCAGAAAGTTAACAACCGGTTCTCCCGAAGTGGTGAGAACGGGCTGAATCCCACCACTGCTTAGAAGTCTTCTAGTCCAACCCTCTGCTCAAGCAGGAAACCCTATATCAGTGATGGCTAACCTTTAATTCAATGCTCCCCGCCCCCCACACATGCACATGTGACCCCCCTGCACTACCCCCACTTTTGGCATTCAATGGCACGGTGGGCCTGTTTTCCACCCTCCCCAGGCTCCAGAGGCTTTCTTGGAGCCTGGAGAGGACAAAAACGGCCTTCCGTCCCCCATCTTGGAGGCCCTCCGGAGGCCAGAAACAGCACATTTCCTGACTTCAGGTGGGCCCGGAAGGCCCGAAAATTAGCTGGCCGGCATGCATATGCATACTGGAGCTAAGTAGAGCAATACTTGCATGCCCACAGATATGACTCCGTGTGCTACCTGTGGCACCCGTGCCATAGGTTCACCATCATGGCCCTATACCATTTCAGATAGATGGCTGTCCAGTCTTTTCTTAAAAAGCTCCAGGGATGGATCACCCACAACTTCTGAAGACAAGCTGTTCCACTTAACCATTGTTAAGTGTTCTCACTGTTAGGAAGTTTCTCCTTAGTTCCAGATTGCTTCTCTCCTTGATTAGTTTCCATCGATTGTTTCTTATCTTGCCTTCAGGTGCTTTGGAAAATAAGTTGACCTCCTCTTCTTTGTGGCAGGCCCACAAATACTGGACTACTACTATCATGTCACCTCTAGTCTTCTTTTCTCTAGGCTGGCCATACCCAATTTCAGCAACCAATTCTTCCTATGTTTTTGTCTCTAGGCCCTTAATCATCTTAGTTGCTCTTCTTTGCACTTTTTCCAAAGTCTCAACATCTTTTTTTTGTAACGTGGTGACCCAAACTGAATGCAGTATTCCAGGTGTTCCTGGAACTATTGACCAGATGGGAAAATTAAATGGGGAGAAAGGGCTAAAGAAAAAAAAAACAGAAAAGGAAAAATATTACATCAGTTTTGCGGCCATGAAATCTGCACTTCACTTTTACAGCCTCTTCCTACCGGTAGATAACTGCAGCAGGAAACTGCTCAACCCATCCCTTTTTTCTGTCACATCATGGTCTCCATCTCATCCATAGCCTATACCTGAGCCAGCTTTAAAGCATCCTTAGTTGTTCCAGTTAGGGTTTTTCCCCTAAAGTGGACAATAAATCACAGCAGTTTTATCATGGGTATAATTTGATGGGCTTCATCAAGTATTTTCTCAGTAGTGTACTCAGAGGTGGAATTAGCCCAGTTCCTACTAGCCAGTTTAGGTTGGGGGGAATATGTCACACACAGGTCCCCTTGGCATTGTTTCCAGGCCATTCAGAATTTGTTTCAAATGAACTACCAATCTGGGTGCTCTCTGAATCACTTGCCAGTGTTCCTAGTCTAGAGATCAGAGAAGAGAAATTGTTTTCCCATCAGAGCTCAGAACATGAATTTCTCCCTTGGAAAGCTGGATCAACCTAGATCAAGAGCTGGATGCCCAAAACTACTGCTGCTATGTGCTGGGTTGAAAATGTATATTGTAAACCATTTTATCTCTGCCACTCTGCTGCGCAGTCTCTCTAACCATCTGCTCTTCTTTTGCCTTGGAGACTTGGATCAGCCTGAACAACAGCTGCCAGGTGTGTGTATGTGTGTGCGTATGTGTGTATGTGTATGCATGTGTGTGTGTATGTGTTGCATTTTGAAGCATCAGAAAAAGAAATAGACTGTTTTCATCCATCAGCTGGTATCCAAACTAGGAATCAGCCTAGAGATCTGGTAGGTCCAGGGCAAAATCCCAATTTGAAAGAAGCAGTGTTGATGCCAAAGTTAGGGTGAAACCTCTGCAGCTTGTTGGCTGCATAAAGGAGGAAAATTTCTGTAATGACTTTAACAGCCGAATAACTAAGGCCAAACTTAATTTTCCTCAGGGACGATTAGAGAGAAGAAGGCAATATCATGAGGACATGGCTTTGCTCCAGTCAAAAAAGCCCTCTCAAAATTGGGTTTAACTAACATTTTCACAATAGTTACTTTATTAATCACAAAATGTCAATGCTTTAAGTTCGTTTTAATCTATTTTAATTGTGCTTTTATTGCTTTTTTAAAAATATATATTCTAGGTTATTGTGATTCTTTGAATCAAATATATATTATTGCTCTCCCCACCTCCTTTGCTCTTGTTACCAGTTTATCATCTTTCCTGGCAGTATGAATAATATGTTCTACCCACCACCACCACCACCTTTCTATATGAATTAATTCTTCATGTTTTCCCTGAAGAATGAAAGATAAGGGCTTGATATCAGCTTGCTTAGAAACATGAATATGATTGTCTATATCTAGTTCTTTCAGTATAAATTATTGGGGGAGGGAGGCAGCATGGTGGAGCTATGGCAAGAGGGAGGCTTAACTCTTTCCTTTCCCATGTCACAATCTTAATTGTGCCCCTGCCCCAAACTGTTATCAAATACAAAATGGGTTTCCCTATCAATCTTCCCAGTGTTAATATCACATGAAGACAGCAACCTAATGTTTATCCCAGCCAAGCAGGTTCTGACCAGTTCGGGGGAACCAGTAGTGGAAATTTTGAGTAGTTCGGAGAACCGGTAGTAAAAATTCTGACTGGCCCTGCCCCCATCTATTCTCTGCCTCCCAAGTCCCAGCTGATCGGGAGGAAATGGGGATTTTACAGTAACCTTCCCCTGGAGTGGGGTAGGAATGGAGATTTTACAGTATCCTTCCCCTGCCATGCCCACCAAGCCATGCCCACCAAGCCACACCCACAGAACCAGTAGTAAAAATTTTTGAAACCCACCACTGGAGTGGGCTCTAACAAAATTTACAAGCCCCAATCTAGTTCAGCCAAAATCATAGCCCCCAGAGGAAAAAGAGGTAAAGTCAGTGGTGGGTTGCCCCTGGTTCGGATCGGTTTGCAAGAACCGGTAGTAAAACCGGTGGGAGGCTCCGCCCACTGACCCGGACGTCATCAAAGTAGATCTGCGCATGTGTGCGGGCACAATGCGAACCGGTAGGAAAGGTAAGTAGAACCCACCCCTGGGTAAAGTATAAAAAAGCATGTGCTGTAACAGAATTCCATTTAAGATCCTGAACGGTTTAAGGCCTCCAGATTTTCTGGGCACCTGTTTTCCAATATGCAACTGCCAAGACATTAGAACTGCAGAGGGGCATCTCCTCACCACTCCATAGCTGGGGACAGTGTGTATTGTGAGAATGCAGGAGAGGATTTTTTTTTTTTTACTGTGGTATTCCAACCCTGGTGCCTGTGTTGTCTGTTCTTCAGTGCCAGGTGAAGAATTGGCTTTCCACATTTGTATTTGGGACTTATTCATCAATGACCGTTATTGTCCCTGTTGTGGCTATTGCTGTTGCAACTATTTAAAGTTCTGTTGAATTTTATTTTATCCTATTCTTTTCTGCATTTGTGCAGTGTAATCCATCCTGGGATCTCTAAACGAGTAGTGGGCTATAACTTACTGTAATAACTAAATTTTAATTCAAGAGCTGGACCAAGACAAACGATCCGATTTACTGTAAACCCTAGCATTTTCCCTTAGGTGAGAGTCTGTTGGCTGGCTTAATGATACCATGACTGGTCAGCATTCAGCTCAATACTTGTATGTGTTCCCCTTCCTCTAGCTTTCCTCATTTTGAAAAATCTGCTTTTGTTTTAAAATTTTATCCATCTTCCTCTCTCTTAAATGGTGCTTCTCTGTTTTTCACAAAAGGGTTCTAGGCGAAGTTTTTCTAAGTGAATGTTTTCTTGCCACTCCCCTATCCCTGCCAGCTTTTGTGCCAATACTTGCCAGATAATTTCCATCCAGCACCAGATTTCACATACTCAATGATCATTGAATCACACATCCCTCCAATCCTTTCCCAGATCAGAGATCTACTTTAAAACAACTGGCAAAGTCCACCTATCTGAATGCTAAGACCCATTCAGCTTCCCAAGGCCTCTCTCAGGTTTAGGGTATAGAATTACTAGATGGATAGTGGAGAAGATTAAGCCTCTAGCATGTTATTTTCTAGCATGTTATATTTCCTCACAGTGAAGTGTGAGGAGGTTCACATCAACTCCAGGACTTCACCTGCTCAGATAAATGGCAAGGACAACCATTGGATGGACAACTGAGCTACTAGATGTGGTGGTTCCACCACCCATTGAAATATATAGTGATGGTGTTCAAAGGTAGCAATTAAGGTGTAGGTACTCCAGAATTAATCAGATTGTTAACAAATCTTGGATTGCTCATTTGCATGAACTTTCTTACCTGGCACTTCTGACTACAAGCTGAGTGATTTGCTAAGGAGTGATTCATAGGCTAGGAGCTTTCCCCACCAAGTTGTTCAATCCATGTTTGCTCATCACATGGATCAGCAAAGGGAAGTAACTCAGTCTTGATCAATGATTCTCACTTAGGATTCAGCATAAAGTAGAACACCTTCTTACAAGGCTGCATTCTTGAGAAAAGAGCAAGTGTTAAACTCCCAGCCCAACCCCTAAACAGGATCAGGCAGGGGTGGGTTGCTGGGCGTTTGCAGGGGTTCAGGAGAAACTCTAGCTAAGTTTCTATGCAGAACCCCCAAATCCCACTCCTGACTGGCCCTGCCCACCCCACCCCATGCCTCCCAGGAGTCCCCACACAGCCCATTTTGGAAGCAGGTAAATGCAGGGCATGCAGGGAGGCTCATGGAGGGCAAAAACTGGGCCTACCAGAAGCTCGGGAAGTTCGGGAAGAGGGCCTCCAGAGCCTGGGGAGGCCATTTTCATCCTCCCGGAGGCTCAAGGAAAACCTCTGGAGCTTGGGGAGGGAAAAAACACCCCCCACACCATGTTGCAGGAGGCCAACTAGGCCACACCCACCGTGGCCACACCCAGCAACTGGGCAGAGAACCCCTTGCTAAAATTTTTGAAGCCCACTCCTAGGATCAGGTAATGGAGAATTTTAAGAAGAACCAAGTTTCACTGACTTTAAGTCAAAGCCATTTGACTGGCTCTTCAAATTTTGGGACCTAAATCTCCCTTCAGGAAGATGCCAGATCGAGGAAACTACACGTACTCATCATTTCTGCATTCCTCTCCTTTTCTTAAGAATCTGCTAACAAGATTGCCAGGCAGATTGCTGGGAGAAATATCTTTTCAACCAGAAACTTTCGATATTAACCATTCTGGGTGTGTCCACCCACCACTTTGAACATGGCACTGTCATTCCTAGAGTATTCAAAACTCCGATCTATTGCAGGCTGGCACAAAGCAAGAGGAAGTGGTAAAGATGGGTGGTTTGCTCAAGCCTGGGAAGGCATTTACTCTGGTACTGTTGCTGGCACTAAATGACACACCAGTGCTATGGGGGTGGATGTTTAGCAAACAGTGCTTTTATAGCTGTGGCTAAGCTATCTGTTGAATCTCCTCCTACGACAGGCCTAAAGGCAGATCCTCTAACCCACCAAGCCCAGTGTAGACCACTGGCTACTTGTGGTACCTTGCTGTATGCTAGATAATCTTGTTGTTTCTATAATGTTATGAAAGCAGCAAAGAACAGGAGGTTCATCAGCCACTGAGTAGAGCCTAGTACAGCCTAGAGCAGGGGTCAGCAACTTTAAACACTCAAAGAGCCACAAAAGTCCTAACCGAAAGCCCCCCGTTCAATTCTGGAGCCGACCCCCACCATAGAGTCTCCTCCTAGCGTGGCTTCCTTTTTCCTCTACCTCTCCTAACTGAAAGCCCTATCAATTGTGGAACTAACCAGACAACCCACCCCTTGCTACAGAGTCTCTTCCTGGTGCGCCGTGTTTTTCCTCCCCATAACCAGAAGCTCCTCTCAAAATTGTGGCGGCGACAGGGAGCCACAGCAGAGGGATGAAAGAGCCACAAACAACTCCAGAGCTGCAGGTTGCTGACTCCTGGCCTAGAGAGTCTGTAAAGAAAAGGCTGTACACCAACCGAAATAAAATGGGGCACTAATACTACCATTGCTATTGCACGCCTACAGGGATGGGAAGGGATCTTGGTCAAGAACCTGGTTTGAGGGAAGAGAGGTTTTCATTCTTTCTGTAATCTAGTTGCTCTCAAGGAATGGAGTTTTCCTGATGGAATTGGCCAGCAGTGCATTCCAGCTGTTGACCAAATCTGATAATTCTCACAACACTGTCTTATCCTCTAGGACAGGGGTGTCAATCTGGCGGCCCGTGGCCTGGATGGGTCACGTGCAGGCCACACCCACCCCAGCTCCGCAAAGGGGGGAAACATTGTGAAATATCACATGATGGCAATGTGACACCACGAGTTTGACATCCATGCTCTAGGATATTAAACCATGTGGTAGGGCTGCATTAATATCATCCTTCTTATCTTTCCTATTATCTATTCCTGTAGCATCTTATGATTATCACTTTGCTGTTTGTGCCTTATGATTTATGTTGATTGTTTTTATTTAGTATCTTATGACTGAGTTTGTATCTTATGATTTATGATGATGATTTATCATTTGTTGCTTGTATGTATACTGAGAATTTATGCACCGGAGATAAATTCCTTGTGTGTCCAATCACACTTTGTCAATAAAGAATTCCGTTCTGTTCTGTTCTAATAGGAATGCTCAGCTACAATACTCTTCATTCAAAGCAAGATTTGTGAAAAAGTTATACAACATCATTATAAACAGCAAGACATGATCTGATTAAAGCGAAAAAGAAAATTGGAATAATCTTAATAGGCGTAGTTCATTATGATGACCAGGGAGCCAAAGAAAACATGAAATGTAGTAAATAATAATTCTCACCATTTTTTTTATTACAGTGAAAACTAAAAAGTCAAAAGTATCATTTACATCAAAAATACTGTTATGAAGGATGCAAGTACTATATGTAATTCTCAACAGAGATAGGAAAAAAGTGATAACAATCTTTGCACTTGGGTTTGTATATGTTCCAAGAAATCACTATTTTTATTATGGGTACTGTGTTTTAAAATATTATTAAACCTCAGATGGTGACTTAATAACTGGAGGAGTTTTCAAAAGAATGATATTCAAAACTGGATAACTGAATAAATATAAACCATACGATTGAGAGAACTAGGTATGTCTAATCTAACAAAGAGAAGGACTAGAGGTAATAAGATAGCAGTCTTCCAGTATTTGAGGACAGTGGTAAAATGTAAAATTTGCTACTACTGGTTCTGTGGGCGTGGCTTGGGGGGGTAATGTGACTAGGTGGGTGTGGCCAACTTTTTTTTTAACTTTTAAAACCATTTTTTCTACAACCTCTTCCACCGAAGAAGTTGTAAAAAAAAATGCTTTTAAAACTCTCTGACAACCCCAGCTGAGTTGCCTGATCGTCAGAGGCTTTTTTTTCTTTCAAAAACATTTTTTCTACTACCTCTTCGGCCGAAGAGGTTGTAAAAAAAAGTGCTTTTAAAACCCTCTGATGATCCCAGCTGAGCTACACGATCGTCAGAGGGTTTTATTAAAAAAGCATTTTTTCTACAACCTCTTCGGCTGAAAAAATGCTTTTAAAAAAAAAAAAAGCCTCTGATGATTGCACAGCTCAGCTGGGCATGGGGAGGGGGAGCAGGGATTTTTGCTACTGGTTCTCCGCAAACGCTATAGGATCAGGTGATCCGGTCCAAACCGGGAGCATTTCACCCCTGCTTGAGGAGCTGTCAAGAGAAGAGTGGCAAAGCTGGCTGACAAACTCTGAGTTGAAGTCCACAAGTGTTACAATTGCCAAGGTTGGAGACCCCTGGAATAGCCATTTGTCTGGAATGGTAGACACTAGAGCAGTAGTGGGTTTCACTTACCTTCGCTACCAGTTCAGAACTGTGAGCGTGCATGGGCAGAACCTTCTGCGCATGTGCAGAGCATCCGTGATGACTCCAGGCAGGTGGGCGGAGCCTCCCGCTGCTGCCGCTACCGGTTCACCCGAACTGGGGCAAACTGGTAGAAACCCATCACTGCCCTAGACCAGTGATGGCTAACCTTTTTGCCATCATGTGCTGGGGGAGGAGTCATGTGCATGCACATGCCCATGCCCACACCCATAGTTATATGTGCCCCACCCCCGCACATCTGACCCTGGGACCAGAAGTTGGCAAACGGGCCGTTTCCAGCCTCCAGGGTGTGTGGGGAAGAGACCTTTTTCACCCTCCCCAGACTCCTAGAAAGGCTCTGGAGGCTGGGGAGAGCAAAAAACGGGCCTTCCCCAGCATCCCCCGAGAACCTCCGGAGGTAGGAAACAGCCTGTTTCCCTACTTCTGGTGGGCCCAGAAGGCCCAAAAATCAGCTGGCGGGTCCGTCCATGCGCGCCAGAACTGAGCTGGCATGCCCACTGATATGCCATAGGTTCGCCATCACAGCCCTAGAGTCTCCTGCTTGAGCAAGGTGTTGGACAAGAAAACCTCCATGGTGCCTTCCAATCCTATTATTCTATAGTCAAGGTTCTAATAAGAGCAAGATTAAAATATTTCTTCCTTAAATTTCCAAGTAGATGTCAGAAGTATTATATAGATGGAACATTATTGTTGGGCTGGATCCAAAATGTTATCCCACAGAGTACTTCTTTCATCCCCAAAAAGTTTCTGATCCTGCAAAATGTCTTACTAATGGAATGGAGGGTACTATGCTGATGTCCCCTTCCGGCAGCCCCTTATATACTTGAAAAATCTGCCTAGAAAATTGTCAAAACTGTACAGGAAGGTGAAATGGGTAAAATTGCTTTCCTTTCCTTCTTTCTATCTGTAAAAGCATTTTGAGCAAACTCTGATCAAAGTATGCTGCCACTGATGAAAGTATTCAGATTTCTTCCAACATAATCATTGCTATAAACTACAAATATTGTAATGGAAGATTGTAGAAAGTAGCCTTTGGAGTTGCTGGTGTACTACTCCTAGTAGCTAAAACAAACATAGTAATTGATGAGGGATGCTGGAATATGCAGTTCAGCAACACCTGGATAGTTACAAGTCTTCCAACCTTATTATAATTCATGTAAAGAAAGAATTTAACAACATGAAAATACCATCCATAAGGTACTGAAGATATCAATACCTCCATAGCAGAAATTATACTCCCTTTTCTTCCAAATATGCTTTCTAATAGTGTTCTTTTTAAAAATATAAGGTGTAATTTATTGGTTCTTAGGAGGATAGTCTCGAGCAGGTGTGTCAAACTCGCAGCCTGTGGGCCAGATGTGTCACGTGCTGGCCCCAGCCCCGCCCAGTTTAGCGAAGGGGGGGAAAGTCCCGATATGTCACGTGGCGCTGCCGTGATGACATGAGTTTGACACCCCTGCCCCACAGTGTATTAGATTTTGTTTGAATTTTTCCTTCTGATATCAGAGAATACCAAGCACAGGAGAGGAAATCTAATATCAGATACTCCTTCCAATAATTCCCTTCAGAAACTATCAAAGTCAGATCATTTTGGCTTTAGCGGAATCATTGAATATGTTGGATTTTTCTTTTGAAGCTCAGTCAAGTGAGGGTCTTTCATGCTTATTCTGGTAAACAAAACAAACAAACAAAAATCAACCGCACATCTCAGATATGCCTGTGTTAACATGCCACAAGACCTTGGCTGAAATCTAAGAAAATCTCTTTAGATAATAGGTTCCCAGCCTTCTCCTCTTTCCCTAGTGCTCTGTTTGATCAGATACTCCAAGGGTTCCCAACCCCCAGTCCGTGGACCAGCACCGGGCTGTGGCATGCCAGCAACCAGGCCGCACAAACAAGGGGAGTCCCATTCGTGGGATGCAAGTAACATGCAAAACCACATCCCTTCTGGTCCATGGAACAACTTCTCTACATGGAACCAGTCTCAGATGCCCCAAAAGTTGGGGGCTGCTGAGATACTCTGTTCTTCTTTTAAATGTTTATTTGTCATCTTTTCTTTCAAGGAAAAGCTCACTATGATTAAAGAGTGGTAAAACAGATTAGAATTATGCAATATTCTGTTCTGTCCCTCCGCTGGTTCCAACCTGAACCACAAAGGCAGCATTGTGCACCCAGAATTTCCAAACACCCATCGGAGGGAGTTTCAACTAGAACCTAATGCAGTAATATAATATGGGTGGTCAGATGTGTGGGAGATGACCAGATAACCAGTCAGCATCTACTAACCTAAGCTGTAGGAAAGTGCTTGTAGTCACCACAAAAGCCAACATTTAAAAAAAATCATACAAGCAGTGACAATAATTGGAAACTGAAAAAACTAGCTATGCTGGAAGAAGGAAATAGCTAAGTGCTGAATACAGTACTGCTTTTGCTATATCAGAGTAATAAAGCGATCCCTCTCTATTTTTGCATGGAATGTTGTGTGGCTTTGTGGCTCCACGCAAAAGCACATCAGGAAGACTCCGAGATCCAACCCTGTACCTTGTATTTTTTTCGGAAGCATGTTCGATGTATCCCCATAGTTGCTACAGAGATTTCTAATCTTATAGAGGAGTTTTAGGGGTAAAATGAGATCTATAGAAGGGTAGGAAATCTGTTCTACTGAATACAGTCTAAACCATACATTTATCAACAGGAAAAGCTGACTTAGATATAGACTCTTTTTTTCTTCTTTTTTCTAATTACACATTACAGTAATTCTTCTACTGGCAACATCGCCAGGAAGTTTTTAGAAAATTAAATCTTACGTCTTCATCTGAAAAGCAGACTCACAATGCAAAATAGTAAGATGGAAGAATGGTCCTTGGTACGTACGGCCCAGTTTCAAAACCTACATTTCATAACTAGATGAATTTACTAAATACGCATGATTTTGCTTCTTAAGATCAGGTACTGATTCTGCCTGACACCGCCTTATGTTTCATTGAGGAGGCGTTTTTTTGGTTTTTTTTAAATTCTCGTTTTAAGTTCTCGTTGTTTTGAATAAAAACCTTTTATTTCCGCCACCAGTTGTGTGGAGTTGGTAGGAAGGTTTCTTAGGATCGCAAGACAAGGAGAAACCAGTGCGACAGCCTCCATAGAAAGGATGCTATAAAATCACACACGCATACTTTTTAAATCTCTTCATATAGCTGGAAACTGTGTCTTAGATGTCAGAGGAATAGAAGTACCGTATTTTCTGGCGTATAAGACGACTGGGGGTATAAGACAACCCTCCTCAGAGCCATTTAAGGCTCGTCAGAGCCTTTCGGGCTGGTCTGCCTGGTTACAGGAGAATGAGACCCGGCGTATAAGACGACCCCCGACTTTTGAGAAGATTTTTGTGTGTTAGAAAGTAGTCTTATATGCAGGAAAATACAGTACTTCAGTCTAAATCAAAACAAACTATATCAACATAAATGCCATAGGCTTCAAGATGCTAGAAATGTCTTCCTTGCTTTTTCTGCAAAAACCTTTAAAAAATACTTAAGCAAAATTATGGAGTTTCCAGACCACAGGCCTGCCGTTACAGAACAAAATTCTGGCTCCACTCTAGTTCTACACAAATAAGTTCCCTGTCTTGGTGGCTGGGAATCCCAACCCACCAGTTCTTATTCTTTCTCTCCCTTACCCTTCTAAAGCAATGCTGCTCAAAGATGTGATTTCAAGAACCTCCCCTCCCCACCCCTGCAGGATGCGGTCTGGTAGGATTTCCCCTGCTTTTTAACTGACAGCTCGTCAATACATGTAAATGTTCAGCATTTAACCAGAATCTTTAAAAGCTACTTCATTTCTCTCTCACTCACACACACGCTGCTTTTTTTTACTTCCTCCACTCTTGTTCAACGGAGAGGGAAAGCCCCAGATCTTTTTAAATCTGAAGTGATACAAGCTATGAAAGTGTGATCTTAGCTGACAAGGAAAAGCCCTTGCTTCAGTTGCGCAGGAGGTACGTTCTAGCATCTGAAACTAAAACTTTGGCCATTCCACTGCTAAGCTATCAGTATGGTTTTTCTTCCCACCACAGAGAAAGTAAGAGATGTAGCTACCGGAACGTGAGTCCTGATGCCATCCAAGACATTCCAGGCTCCTTCCCCCCCCCTCCCCACGCCCCAATTTTTTTTTTCTAAATATTTTATATACAGAGCCGTAAAGCATGTTTTCATCTACCTGGCTGCTCAGTAAGAAATTAATCATTTCTAGTCTGTAAAAGCAACAATGCTGCCCTTTCAGAATGAAGGTCCAAGTTCCTCCACTATAGTTGTGCAGAGGATGAGATTTTAATGAAGAGTTTCTTATGCTCCACTACTGCTAGTCATTCTTTTGCACAGCTTTCAGCCTCATCTTCTTCAGGAAGGGAGGAAAAAAGAGGCAAGAGACAAAAAAAGAGGCTTTTTTTTAGTGTGCAATTCCTTCAATAAACTATAGTTAAATAAAGTCATGGGGGGGCACAATGTCTCAGCAGTTAAAGACACTGAGCTTGTCAACTGCAAAGCTGACTGCCTGGGTTTAAGATCCAATGCTGTACAATGCTGTGAGCTCCCATTACTAGCCCCAGCTCCTGCCCACCTAGTAGTTCAAAAGCATGCAAATACAACAGTGGTGGGTTTCAAAAATATTTACTACTGGTTCTGTGGGCATGGCTTGGTGGGCGTGGCTTGGTGGGCATGGCAGGGGAAGGTTACTGTAAAATCCCCATTTCCTCCCGATCAGCTGGGACTCAGGAGGCAGAGAATAGATGGGGGCAGGGCCAGTCAGAGATGGTATTTACCGATTCTTGGAACTACTCAAAATTTCCGCTGCCAGTTCTCCAAAACTGGTCAGAACCTGCTGAAACCCACCTCTGAAATGCAAGTAGGTACCACTTCAGTGGAAGGTAACAATGTTCTGTATGCCTTGGCATATAGTCATGCTGGCCACATGATCACAAAAATGTCTTCAGAGGATGCTGGTTCCCTTGGCCAAGAAACAGATGAGTACTGCCCACTAGAGTCAGACACGATGGGACAGGGGAAACCTTTACCTTTAAACAAGCCACTGCTTTCCTCAGTGTGTGAATGCAGTCAGAGACAAAGATGGATGTGGCTGTGAGTCGATTATGTGTGTACATGAGAGAGAGTGATTGTGTGCTACAGTTTTGTCAATGTTGGCTCTAGCACTTTTGCCCGCGGTGGGAGAAATTTCTTTTGTTTACTTTTGCAACCTTCTGACAAGCAAAGTCAGTGAGGAAACCAGATTCCCTTAACAACGGTGTTACTATCTTAACAGCTGCAGTGATTCACTTAACAAATGTGGCAAGAAAAGTCGTAAAATGGGGGAAAACTGACTTAACAAATATCTCACTTAAACAACATAAATTTTGGACTCAATTATGGTAATAAATTAAGGACTACCTATATAGTGTAGCTTGTCACAGCACACAATATGAAGGGATTAAAGGTTGCTGACAGGTTACATCACTGAATTCGAAAGAATTGACACAGCTATGACAGGGTGTGCCACTGTGGTGTGTTCTTCACTTCATCCCTTCAGGCTAGCCAACAGCTAAGTTTGCCTAACCCCAATGTTAGTTTTTCTTTTCTTTTTTTTTCAATTTGCAGAGACTCTCTTAACATATTCAGAAATGGAATTCTTCCAATGGCATTCTATTCCAGGATAAACTGTACCTTATAATGTTGGAACTGTGCGACACCAGCAGACAAAATGGACCATCTCGAACTGACCACCATTAAAACTGACTGCCATTAAAAGATGCTGAATGTATTAAAATTAGGCAACAAACTAATAGACCAATTTTTAGATTGCAACATCGCCAGCTGTGAAGGCATTTCCTACTAGGCTTTCTCAGAAAAGGAGACAGCTGAGAAGGTTCCTCAAAATATATAACAGTGAGTAGTCATCTTTTTGCAGAATCATACTACATGTATGCCTATAAATATTTGCATTTCTATAGATAAGGAATTGAAAAAAGACAGAGGCGGTGGTTTACACTGTAGCAAGCAAATCAACATGTTGTTACTATTCAGAAACTGAAGCTATTGCACAACAGGCAAAAAAAATGACGCAGGAAGGGCTTTTGGAAAATGTTAGATATACTTTAGGTGTGGTCCCATCATTTACGAGAAAGGACGAGATAGGATATCAGCACTCATATTATGCATCCTCAGGATAGCCATTTCATTCATCTTTTTGCTGCTAAGGATAATAGCATTGGTACTGAGAATACACCGTATAGAACCATGCTGATTAAGCCTATTTTAACTGTGGTCACAGAGCAGGAAAATTCTATTATTCTGAGCCAAAACTCCACTGAACTGATTTCAATGAAACAAAATCTCATATTCTAACACCTGAGTGTGCCTGGTGGCCCTTAGGATCAAACAATACTTCCTTCTATGTAGATGGAAGACCTATGTTAAGATATTACATTTCCTTTTTTGTCTAAACATCAATGGTGGAGAAGTGTCCAATTTTATAAAAGTGATGTGCTTTACATCCTCAAAACTCTTAATTCCACAGTGGAAAGCCACTTGAAATATCAGTATAATATTTCATTATTGAAAGTCAGTTTTAAACAATTTTGCATACCATCATTTTAGGATCTGGTGCATATAATAATATGCAATATTATGCAATAATATTAATATGCAATATATCAAGGTAAAAGTTATTAATGAACAAAGTAGTTAAAAGTGGTCTTTCCTTCTAACAATGAATTTTTATTTATTACACTGTAAATGATCTCCACTATCTTAATGACAATAATTATAAATTTTAATAATCTGGACATTTAATCTATATTAATCTATACATTTATTTAATCCAATCTATAATCTATGTCCAAAATCCAGCAATGTATCAATTGGGAAAGGAAACTAATCACTTAGTATTACTGCTTTTACAAATCATATAAAGGCACTTATTTTTGCTTGGTGGACTTCTGATCATCTATGGACACCTCAAGTAATGAGATATCTTCAAATGTTCCATCTCTGTACTTCTGACTATTGAACCCGGATTTACTCTTCATTCTTATATTTAAAAATGATATTGATATATCTTCTTGTATGGCTCTCAAAATAATGGCAAGAGATCTCTCCTTTCTTCTAACAGGAAGATAGCCCAGTTAATATTGCCTCCTTGTGGTTCAGATTTCCTTCCGCCTAATTAATCTGAAATTAGATCTTCCAAACAACAGGGATACTTGTGATCTTTAGCATTCCAGCTATACTAAGAGGACTCTTTCTTACTGTATGTAATATTAACCGCAGCATGAATGAGACCCAAAGACCAAGTCCAACATCCAGCCCAAAGCTGAGGCCACCTATAAAATGTCTTTAAGTATCTCAATTGGTTGTGCTTTATTCTTCCACTGACATAATTCTAGGCATGGGCTCAATCTAGAACACTAGTATAGGAAATTCTGGGAGTTGAAATCCACACATCTTAAAAATCACCAAGAATCTACAACACTTCATCATCATCATCATCATCATCATCATCATCATCATCATAATTTTATTTCTATACCGCCCTTCTCCCGAAGGACTCAGGGCAGCGTACAGCCTATTAAAAACACAAAGACAAACATGAATTAAAAATAATTAAAATATTAAATAATTTTGGCTCAAATGTAAAACCCCACATTTAAAAACCCAATTTAAAATCATTACATTGATAGCCCGGCCTGACGGAACAGCAGGGTCTTGAGGGCACAGCGAAATACACAGAGGTATTCATTGCTGATATGTTCTGGGGTTTGATCTTTGGATCACTTGAGGCTACTATAGGCATACATAGAAACAAATACATACATTCCTGGTTACTGAGAATTGCTCTAAATGACCATTTTTACTTGGTCTGCCGAATAAGTTGGATGCTTGGCTTCCTCAGGGACATCTGCCTGCTTAATGCCTTTCTAGTGTTTTCTGAATGCTTGGTAGGTTTTATGTCCTGGTCCTGTTAGACCTCTCAGCGGCTTTTGATACCATCGACCATGGTATCATGCTGCACCGGTTGGTAGAGATGGGGGTGGGAGGCACTGTGTTGCGGTGGTTCTCCTCCTATCTCTCCGACCGGTCACAGTCTGTGTTGGCAGGGGGACAGAGGTCGACCCCGAGGCCCCTTATATGTGGGGTGCCACAAGGATCGGTCCTCTCGCCCCTCCTGTTCAACATTTATGTGAAGCCGCTGGGTGAGATCATCCGTGGTTTTGGGGTGAAGTACCATCAGTACGCTGATGACACTCAGCTGTACATCTCCACCCCAGACCACCCCAACGATGCCCTTGAAGTGATGTCCCGGTGCCTGGAGGCCGTGCGGATCTGGATGGGGAGGAACAGGCTCAGGCTCAACCCATCCAAGACCGAGTGGCTGTGGTTTCCGACGTCCCGATATAGTCAGTTGGCGCCATCACTGACTATTGGGGGCGAATCACTGGCCCCCACGGAGAGGGTCCGTAACTTGGGCGTCCTCCTGGATTCATGGCTGTCCTTGGAAGGGCATCTGATGGCCGTGGCCGGGAGGATTTTCTATCAGGTCCGCCTGATCCGCCAGTTACGTCCCTTTCTGGATCGGGACTCCTTGCTCACGGTCACTCACGCCCTTGTCACTTCCCGTCTAGACTACTGTAATGCTCTCTACATGGGGCTCCCCTTGAGGAGCACCCGGAGGCTCCAACTGGCGCAGAGTGCGGCCGCGCGGGTGGTGATGGGAGCGACATTGCGTTCCCATGTGACACCTCTCCTGCGCGAGCTGCACTGGCTCCCGGTGGTCTTCCGGGTGCGCTTCAAGGTCCTGGTTACTACCTTTAAAGCGCTCCATGGCTTAGGACCTGGGTACTTGCAGGACCGCCTACTACCACCAATAGCCTCCCACCGGCCAGTACGCTCTCATAGAGAGGGTCTCCTCCGGGTGCCGTCAGCCAAACAATGTCGGCTGGCAGCCCCCAGGGGGAGAGCTTTCTCTGTGGGGGCACCTACTATCTGGAATGAGCTCCCCCCAGAGATACGGAGGATCCCGGATCTGCCCACCTTCCGCCGCGCTCTTAAGACTTTTCTATTTCGCCAGGCGGGCCTGGCCTAACCACTCCCCGTTTTTAGTGTTAAATTTTAAAAAATTTTAAATTATATTGGGGTGTTTTAATTCTGTCCGGGCCAAATTCATTTAATCTGTTTTTAGTTGGTTTTTAAATTTTGTACGTATGTATTTTTATTGTTGGCTGTACACCGCCCTGAGTCCTTCGGGAGTAGGGCGGTATATAAATCCAATAAATCCTAATCCTAAAAATCCTTATGTGGGATCCTTTTAGCCAGGGATTTAACACTCTTTCAACACAGCACTACACTTATGTTAATGGAATAGACTGGAGTGGAGTACTGTCAGGAAATCTCTCCTTAGTTCTAGGTTACTTCTCTCCTTGATTAGTTTCCATCTATTGCTTCTTGTCCTGCCTTCAGGTGCTTTGGAGAATATCTCGACTCCCTCTTCTTTGTGGCAACCCCTGAGATACTGGAAAACTGCTATCATGTCACTCCTAGTCCTTCTTTTCATTAAACTAGACATACCCAATTTTCAAAAGCTGTACAGAAATTTGACATAAACAGGAAAGTTAGCTGGGATTTGCCAGGTGTGCATTTCTGGTTCTGTCACCAATTTCAGATTTTTTTTTTTCTGTGACAAAAGATTTTATTTGGCCATAAAATTTCATTCTGTTGACCTGGATGACACCTCATCAACACCTCATGGCATTTTGTTATTCTCCAAATTACTTCCAGGACAGAAATGGTATATAGGGTCTTCTGCTTGAGCAGGAGGTTGGACTAGATAACCTACAAGGTCCCTTCCAACTCTATTATTCTAAGTCTAAGAAGTTCTAAGTCTAAGGTTTTGCTGGCCACAATCACTTGATGGCCACAATCAATGTCATTCCCTTATAGAATTAATCAAACAGTCTTTATCATTCATCCTTTACAATTTATCCTGCAATCTTCCTATATGCCTGAGTGTGATCGCTAAGCCAAATTATATGATATAGGTTGAGTGCTCTTTCAGAAGAGCTCTAGACCCATGTTCCTCAAAATGACGCTATAGAGCAATGCACACCAGAACAACTAGACATAAGAACAATTTTTTGCCGAACGCCATCACTCTGCTAAACAAATAATTCCCTCAACACTGTCAAACTATTCACTAAGTCTGCATTACTATTAATCTTCCTATCATTCCTATCACCCATCTCCTCCCACTTATCACTGTGTGACTGTAACCTTGTTGCTGGTATCCTTACGATTTATATTGACTGCTTCTTAATATGATTTGATTGCTTATTTGTTCCCTATGACTATCTAAGTGTTGTACCTTATGATTCTTGACGAATGTATCCTTTCTTTTAGGTACACCGAAAGCGTGTGCACCAAGACAAATTCCTTGTGTGTCCAATCACACTTGCCAATAAAGAATTCTATTCTATTCTATTCAGAAATAGCCCAAATGATAGGTAGCAGAGAGCAAGTCTGAGTCTGTAGTTTATTAACCAGATTCAGATTAGCAGGTGGTTAAACCAGCTGTTCTTAAGTACACACCTATATTCCCCTATCCTTGCCCCACCACATAATAAGGACAGCAATTGATGGTGGTTTCTCCTGCTAATAGGTGGTGGAAGAAAAATCAAACCAGGAATGCTTGTCATATACCATAAGGGCAGCATCTCTGTCTGGCCTTCTGATGAGGTAGAATGGGGCTTGGCAGTGCAATTTACGTGGCATAATTTTCTATCTCCTGAAGACCAAAAGAAACCTCTTCAACTCAGTTGTATGACTGTGCCCACTGTGAATTTTTCCCCACTGTATCTTATATATGGACATGAACTGAAAATATCAAACCTCACACAGTTCTGTAGAATCACCCAGTGTTACTTACACTGAATTATTTCTCAAGAATCACATTGCAATCTTTTGGGAGATCTAGTTCAGTCATATGTCACTGTCATTTGAAATACTCTGGGCTGGATCCAGTATTATTTATATTTCGATTACATTCATTGGTATCATTGCAACACAAGCACAACACAAGCACAACAAACTTAACTTCTACATATGACTAAGTCTTTAGATCCATCTTCTGGTTCCTTCTTTTACTAAAAATTAGTAATGACAAATGGAGGTAAAGGTTGGATATTTTTAGATCGTCTTCCACACCAAAGGTCTAATGTTGGAAGCCAAAAGAACAGGCTAATGCAATTGTATGGCCTAAGCTATCATGGAGTATAGACCAATTCATCAAATCAAATTAGACTTTGTGTAGTCTTACACTTTCATCTCAACCATATTCTATCACAGGATGCAAGTTGGCTAACCTCTACTGGGGTTCCCACACCTTTTAGTTGATGCACACATTTCTGTGTCTGCACAGAAACAGCTATTGCAAATTACAAAATGGCTACAACAGAATGCAGAAAATCCTGTTTGATCACAAAGGGACTGTCATAGTGAATAAATTGAGCCTCCACTTATCCTATTTTACTTTATTGCCTTTTTCTCCCTAGGCCAACTTCCAAGGAAAGCTCTGGGACTGCAGCCATCTTACCACAGTGAGTTTCTAAGAATATCTATAAAGCTGATGTTGAAAGTTATTCTTAGAAATAGAAATAAGGGTAAAACTGGAGAAAGGTGTTTTGTTTTGCTGTGTGTAAATTTTTAATTATTTTTCAAAAACTCTGTGTGTGTTTGTGTGTATAAGTGCAGGTCTGTCTGTCTATCATCTATCTATCTATCTATCTATCTATCTATCTATCTATCTATCTATCTATCTATCTATCTATCTATTTATCCAGTTGGTAAGGTAAAAGTTCCCTTTGCACATATGTGCTAGTTGTTCCTGACTCTAGGGGGCGGTGCTCATGTCCATTTCAAAGCCGAGGAGCCAGCACTGTCCGAAGACGTATCCATGGTCATGTGGCCGGCATGACTAACTATCAAAGGTGCACAGAATGCTGCTACCTTCCCACCAAAGGTGGTCCATTTTTTCTACTTGCATTTTTTATGTGCTTTTGAACTGCTAGGTTGGCAGAAGCTGGGACAAGTAACGGGAGCTCACCCTGTTACGCAGCACTAGGGATTCGAACCGCCGAACTGCCGACCTTTCAATCAACAAGCTCTTAGCCACCGCGTTCCTCTTATCCAGTTGGTAGACAGTGCTTTTAATGGACACCAGGATTTGGTGTCAAGGATATTCCATTGGGATCTCAGGATATGATCAAATCTTCTGAACTTCAGCAAACTTTTTGTATCACATGATGTCAGGAGACAGGTTTTATGAAGCTCAAAACCATATTGGACATGCCAAAATGGGCTTGCCAAAGTGTCTATGCATCTAAACAAATCCTTTGAAATGCTGTGGGTGCTATTCTTTTCTTCCAGCCCAAGAAGGAGACCCCTCTGCTGTATATCTCCGCCTGGATACACAGGCAGCAATACTTCCTCCCATGAGAAGGTTAAAGGGGGCAGGCTGTGTTTGTCTTTGCATGAGGTGTAACCGTGTGCCTATGACACCAACAGGATTTATGAGACCCCATTAAAGCTATGAAGATCCGTGCTCCCTGACAGAGAAAAACAGTTGGTTAGGAAGCCCTGGGGCTCCTCCTGGGGCATACCTGGTTCCTAGCTTCTGCTTCCAACTTTTCCAGGCCTTTTTCAGGGCCATTTCTCAAGTTAGTTTTGAACAGGGTGATTAATGCTTCTCTGCTGAGAGCAAAAGGCTGTGTTTTTTTGGCAGGAGCATTCCCCTGCTGAACTGTTGCAAAGAATGAGCTTCCTTCCTCTGACTAGAAATGAAGATACCTTAGCCTCAATCCTCTCCCTTACTGCCCTGCTCCTACAAAGAATGCCACAGACTGGGGGAGACCGGAAATGATGCCCTGAGTTAAGATGAAAGAGGTATTATAAGCTGACATGACACCTTATAATGCTCCACATGTGACTCGGAATAACTAGGCATCAGAAAATCTCTTCCCTAAGGTCAAAAAATGACAATAATAATAATAAATAAGGATTTGTTTCCTTTTCATCTTAAGTCAGTTGCCTGAGGTGACTACCTCCATCTGCCTAATGACAGAACTGACTCTGCTTTTCTGGCAGGCTTTTTCTATTTATGAAAATATTCAGAAATTGCTTTGGGTCTAAAACAGGCATGCAAGATTATTATATGAACTTCGTTCAGTTCAGGAAAAAAAGAGTTGTATGGCTGCTTGTTAAGTCTGGCACATTTACAGTCACAGAACTGCCTCCTCTTTAGTCTGTATCAGTCAGGCTGCAACTAGAATACTGTGTCCAGTTCAGGGCATTGCATTTTAAAAGGATCCTTACAAAATGGAGCGTGAACAGGGAAGGGAAGAGAAGTTAAGATATAAACTGAATTGGAACAATGGTGGGATTCAGAAATTTTTTACAACTGATTCTGTGGGCATGGCTTGATGGGCGTGGCATTGTTTGGTGGGCATGGCAGGGGAAGGATACTGTAAAATCCCCATTTCCTCCCAATAAGATGGGACTCAGGAGGCAGAGAATAGATGGGGTGGGGCCAGTCAGAGGTGGTATTTACTAGTTCTCCGAACTACTCAAAATTTCCGCTACCAGTTCTCCAGAACTGGTCAGAACCTGCTGAATACCACCTCTGCCTTGGAAGGAAGAACATATGAGGAAGAATTGGAGGTATGGAGAGACAATGGAGAAAAATTGTCTGCAAGTAACTGAAAAGCATCTAATGGAAAATTTGGAGCAGAATAATTCAAAGTTGTTCCAGAGCACAGAACAAGAAGCAATGAGTTTAAATTGGGAGGAAGTAGATTTTACTTGGACATCAGGAAACAATAAGTAAGATCTGTTTGACAGTGGAACACAATGCCTTGGGAGGCATTGTTCGTTGATTTAGTTATTTGTTTGAATCCTCCCTTTATTTTTACAAATAACTCAAGATGGTGAATATATCCAACATATCTCCTCCTCCTATTGTCCCCACAACAAGTGAGTTGGGCTGAGAGAGAGTGATATGTTGGACTCCCAGTTGCTGGAAGTATTTAAACAGAGGTTTAAGGCCAAGGACCTACACAGCACTTAACAGTACTTAAACAGAAGTTGAATGCCAAGGATGCTTTAGTAGTGGATTTCTTCATTGGGTAGAGGGTTGAACTAGATGGTCTCTAATGTCATTTCCAATTTTCTCATTCTATAAGTCTGTATTCTTGGAAACGTAAGTGCTACCCTCTCCAAAGAACTTCTTAACAAGGCTGCATTTTCACAATTTGCCAGCCGGTTGCAGCTAGAGACTCTTCTGCTGTTGTAAAAATAGAACAGCTCAGCCAATAATGCCAACAATAGGTTGCTTAATACCACCATAATTACAAAATTGTATAGTGTTCAGATTTTCAGCCTACACTAAGGGCAGTTGGCAAATTCTATGGAAATTTATGAGGTCATTCAAAAATAGCACATAAACTGGCTTTTTATTACCAACCATACCGGGGAATAATTGCATTTGTACAACATGCTTACTCATAGTTTACTTATGCTTACTCATAGCTAATTCAATCATGGCTTATTCAATTTTCCCAACTTCTTACGCTTGCATCAAACACTGAATCATAACCTACTTTCATGGGCATGCTAGCACAAGCTAGCCCTGTAATTTGCTAACAGAGACAAGTTATACAAACTAACTAAAAGGAGATTGGCTGCTTTGTGGCTTAATCTGTCACATAAATACAATCTCCATTTTTATTTTTAGGGTAAGGTTTATCATATTTATCTTATATTGAGATAATTGGGTCTACCTCGCTATTAGGTTTATACTGGCTGTCAGCAATTCTCGAGGGGATCTTGGCCATTGCTACTTTCACTACTTTCCTAGTTAGACTAGCCCAGAACTACACAGGATTCCTTGGATGGTCTTACTATATCAGGACAAGGAAATCTGAGGATGGTGATAACCCCAACCAGTTTACTCTCAAGTGGGTGACCCCCTCAAGAAGCTCATAGTATTGGAGTAGCCAAATTCTGAGGCCAGATCCCCCTTTCTCTTTTACAGACTCATTAGGATTTCCAAACTGTAAAGCTCCCTATATTTGGGAAGATGGCAGGCAGAGTCCAAGAAAGGTGTGAAGAATCTTTTAGTTGTATTGCTACAGTAAATCCCAACATTTCCTTGTATTTTTTAATGGCTCATTTTTATCTTTTTAGGGAGGTGTGTATGTTAAGATTACAATAAGGCAAAACATTTAGGAACTCCTACATTAACATCATTTCCAAATATTGCAAGCAAAACCCTGAAGACACAATAGAAGTCCACCTAATAACCTACTACAGAGAGTCCTTGACTTACAACCATTCATTCAGCAACTGTTTGAAGTTACCACAGCACTCAGAAAAGAGACTTATAAATGTTTCAGTACCAGTAATCCACAAATGAATTGGCAGATTTCTCCCAAACATCCTCTCTTTTTTTAATTTTATTTTTTATGTTTAGAAAAGGAGGGAATAGAGTCCTTTCCAAAATATGGCTAAGCATTTTGGAATGACTGTATAGAATCATAGGAACAGAACGGAACGGAACGGAACGGAACGGAGCGGAACGGAGCGGAGCGGAGCGGAGCGGAGCGGAGGGGAGGGGAGGGGAATGGAATGGAATGGAATGGAATGGAATGGAATGGAATAGAATAGAATAGAATAGAATAGAATAGAATAGAATAGAATAGAATAGAATAGTTGGAAGGGACCTTGGAGGTCTTCTAGTTCAGACCCCTGCTTAGGCAGGAAACCCTACACTACTTCAGACAAGTGGTTATCCAACATCTTCTTAAAAATTTCCAGTGTTGGAGCATTCACAACTTCTGGAGGCAAGTTGTTCCACTGATTAATTGTTCTGTTTTTTAAGGTGAAGTTTCCTTTGAAGTAATTTTGACTTCTGGCACCTCCACAGACAAACCACAGTGTTTATGTGAAGTATAATATGTACGAATATGGAAGTAGTTTGTTCTTCACTTTTTTCCCAGTTTAGCACATTAGGCTAATATTTTATAGTACTTTCCCAGCCACGTACCAAATAAATCCAGTCCTGCTTGGTTTTCA
This sequence comes from Masticophis lateralis, assembly GCA_030761175.1. Lineage (NCBI taxonomy): Eukaryota > Metazoa > Chordata > Lepidosauria > Squamata > Colubridae > Masticophis > Masticophis lateralis. The sequence continues at coordinate 149,728,564 of JAUDYJ010000002.1, forward strand.
AACTGAGCCAAAGTCAACTAGTGTTGCTATCTGTTTAGGTTTCTTTGATACAAATTTGCAGCACAATTCTAACCATGCTTGCTTAGAAACAAATATACTGAGCTTGTTTTTAGAAGTGTGGTTTTGTTGTGGGACACACAGCTGATATTAAACAAAAATCAAAAATCATTTTGTGAGTCTACTAAAAATCAACCAGGAATCTGTTAGTAGGGCCCAACCCTACTAACCTGTTAGTAGGGCCCAATCCTACTAACCTACTACTCCGTCCAACTTTGTTTTAGGACAAGATCTCTAAAATAACCAATATTAAATCTCAATGGTCAATGGATTAATAATTAAGGTAGCATTTATTAAATTATTTTCATATAATAAATGTTTGAGGGTGATGAACAATCTGAAATTTCATGAAAAGGTTGATAACTGCACCCAAGAGAAAAGATTCTTTAAGATGCTATATAGGTAGAATTTGAAAATGCCTGTTGCATTTCTAAGCAATTCAGCAAATTTACATCAATTGGAGCATCATATGAAAAGCATGATCTATTTCACATAAAATCATATAAAGAGAGTTTATAACTGTGCCGTGGAACAGAGATTTGGCATAAGCAGGGAGATCTTAGTTCTTAAATCTTGGTAATTTTTTTCTTGTGACTTCTCAAACAATCATGCCCTAATTCATGTTTCCAAACAAACATTTTAATTGGAAGTTATGTTTATTTTTTGCTTCTTTTTACCCCGGTAGGAACATTCTTCACAGCAGTCAGCAGAAGGAAGTTGTAAATTCATTTGTAGCACAAATAGAGGATGGGAGGAAACAGAAAGGAAGGTATTTCTCCATTGTTACCCATGTCATCTGAAATAATCTATGCTTTCTAAAGAATCCAAAACAGTCTCCTCTAATCTGGAATATAACACGCAGAATCCCAAGACTGCATGCCAAATGACTGTCTGAGAGATGTAGCCCTACCACTGATGATGTTACCTAGTTTGGTAATGAGATGTCTGCAAGAAAACCACCAAGCTCAGAGACCACCAAGGACCCTACAGTTCAACCCTGAGCTACAGATATTCTCTTATCAGATGTCGTCCTATCAGATCTTCAAAACACAAGACTGGAAAAAGCTAATTAATATCTCAGTTTCATTCTCTGGTTTGGAGAATGCAGTGAAGAGTCCTGAATTCCAGTACAAATAGTCCTCAACTTACAACCATTCGCTTAGGAACCGTTTGAAGTTAGAAAGGCACTGAAAAAAAGTGGTCCTGGCACTGGAGGCTGTTGTAGCTTCCCCATGATCATGCGATCAAAATTTGGGCGCTTGGCAACCAGCAGATATTTACAATTGTTGCAGCATCCTGAGGTCAAACAATCCCATTTGCGACTTTCCCAGCCAGCTTTGACAAGCCAAAGTCAGTTGGAGAAGCTAGATTTGCTTAATAACCTTGTTTGATGTTACTATCTTATTCTACTGCACCAAAGGGAGTTGGAAGTCAAAACCTTTTCCCTTCTCTTTCCCCTTCCCTACTTTTCCTATTATTTGCTTTTGTATTTTTGTATTTTATATTAAATCTAATTTAAAAAAACTGTATGGAAAAAATAATCTTCTGATTCATTTAACAACTGCTTTAACAACCGCAGCAAAAAAGATCTGAACTTGGATGCAGCTCACTTAACAATCACCTTGTTTAGCATTTAGCCCTTAGTGTAAGGCTGTGGCTCTTGGCTGTTCTTGAATGTCAGTTCCAGCAGGTCCATCCAACAGAACTAATGGTGAAAACTAGGAATTATAGTTTGTCACAATTGGGAGGATGACACTAATGGGTTCTGTCCCCCAGAAGTAAGTAACAAGTCTCTACTAATTTACATCTCTTACTTCTATTTTCCTGGGATGTATAAAGCAGTAATGGACCATTTTTCCAGAAGCGCCTTGCCTAACATTAAACAAATCAAGTTTCCATAACCAACTTCCACATATCTTCAGATTTTAAAGAGGCCAAAATAGGAAGGAGATTCCTATTGAAATGTGTCTTCTACAGAACAATTTGGTAACTCTTGTTTCCTTCAAAGAAGCATGCTATATTCTCTGGAAGATTATCTATTCTAGGCTGCTGTATTTAGAGACTACAGTAAAATCTGTGTATATTTTATATTACCCGATTGATTCTCCTTACCATCTTTTCCCTGTACTTAATGAAGCTTCTTAATTTAAAAGCAAGCTAGTTCTTGAATATGGCATAGGTTTCCGAGAAGGATTTTGCTGTTATATGTTAAACATTCCTCTATGCTGTGAGCTTCAACAAAAATAGTGGCAATTGAAAAAAATAAGCTGAACTAAATGACTAGGTGACTGACTAGTAGCTAACATCTCTCAAATTAAAAACCTGTAGATCTTCAAGTCTCCCTACTCAGGAACTTAGGTTGAATCAGGGGGTAACATGAAAAAAAAATAACAATAAACCATTGCAAGTAGGCAGCTGGATGATTTTTCACAGTCATTATCTACAAAGACATGTACATCAAAGTCACATTTTCTCTTCTGCTTTGACAAAGACGGTCATGGATAAACACACACGCAAAAAATGCATTCTGCTCAGCTGAACAGTACTGAAGCAACATTTTTATATGCATCTCTATATGTAGTAAGGCTGCTGAAAATGAGATTTTTCACACACAAGGAAAGAAACATTGACACTTAAGGCTTTTTTTTTTACCCAGCACTAACTTTCAGCTTTGAAATATTCAGTGATTCCACATGATCCCAACATTAGGAATAGGCAGTTGGGGGTAGGGCAGGCTATAATATTTCTTTAGTTGAATTTTTGAACATCATGTTGACCTATTTTACTAGCTTTCCTTTATGTCCCATCTCAAAATGGTAGAAAATGGGATCCTAAGTTAAGTCTCCAAGTGGCCTCAACCGTCCCTGAGAAACCAGGCTGACAACTACATGACTGCAAGGAATATAAATCCCTCCATTCCCCACCATGCAATCAGAACTGAGGAAGCTTCTTGGATGGGAAGTGAAATGTCTTCTAGCAGAAAAAGAAAGTTAAGTTGTCTCTGAAAAAGCACCTTTGGGACAACCATGTTTCTGGACGACTGAGATTTTCCACAGACAGATAGAAAACCAAATGTTGGCAGTCTCGTGGGGCAGGGGGGAAGCTATGTGGGTGGGGTGGAAAGAGGCTTGAGGTCACGTATTGCTGCTCACCCATCCCTGGGTGTATTAATGTATTAATATAAATGAATAAATAAATAATAAATATTATTAAAAAAATAACTTCTTAAGAAAAGAGCTGTCCTGATATTATTGTACACTTTTATGAAGGACCATGGAATAATTGCTGTTGCTAAAATTATTGCCAAAACACACTGGAAACGTTTTGTCCTTGTGTCCCTATTGTGCATTTGAAATTTATATTTTAACATGGGGAAAATGTGCAAAATACTTCTTTGGTTCCAACCATCGGACAAAAAGCAGAAGGGCGAGTCTGTTGCACATCTTTCTCTTGTTTCCTGGAATGTATGAAATCTAGTACAAAGGAGGTGCTTGTATCTCTGACTTCCTTTTTCATTTGGCTATACCAACAGAACATTCTCCCCAGCATCAGGCTACCATACTTGCCAATTCAGAAGAGAGAAAGAGAGCCAACGTGTGATTGGTTATTTTTATTTTAGCCATTATGATTGAAAACCTTGAGTAGTAGCCTACCAGGATATATGAATTTAGCAAATTCTGGGTTCATCCAACAATAACTCTTAAGCAGGGACTGGCCAGGGACTGTGTTCTTTCTCAAAGCCCATTGAAGCCAACTCTGGAATGAGTTTGGGGGGAAGACTGGTTTGGGGCCAAAATGTTTCTTCCAGTGACTGAAATGTTAAATCTTGAGGATTCTCTGTAGACCAGGAGTCTCCAACCTTGGCAACTAGGCAGAATACTGGGAGTTGAAGTCCACAAGTCTTAAAGTTGCCTAGGTTGGAGACTCCTGCATAACCCATATTAAGCTTGCAAGCTGATGCCATCACCATATCGTACTATTATATCACACACTTTCTGAAGAGAGGTGCCCTCTATACAATGTGACCGTTATGTATATACCCGTGATGGCGGACATATGGCATGTGTGCCACAGGTGGCATGTTGAGCCATATCTGTGGGCATGCAAGCTTTGCCCTAGCTCAGCTCCAGCGCGCATGTGTGCACCGGCCAGCTGACTTTCGGACCTTCTGAGCCCACTGGAAGTCAGGAAACAGGCCATTTCTGGCCTCCGGAGGGCCTCAGGGGGCATGGGGAAGGCCGTTTTCGCACCCAGTATAAAATGATCATACTGAGTTTAACAGTAAAATTTAGATGATTATGCTGGGATTGACAGCAAAAACAAAAATGATTATACTGGGTTTAACAGTAAAAATAAGGATGATCTTGCTGGGAAAACAGTAAAAACAAATTATTATGCTGGATTTAACAGTAAAATTAAAAATGATTACGTTGGGATTGAAAATAAAAAATGAGGATTAAGATGAAGATGATGTGGTAAACAAAAATGATTATGTTGTGATTACTAGCAAAATTAGAATGATTATGTTGAGATAAACAGTAATGAAGATGATTTGTTGTGATAGTTAAGATATTGTTTATGATAATAGGTAATGATTCATAGTTTTAAGATACATTCATCTAAATAAAAAGAAAAGATAATGAAATGATATTGAGTTAGGATTTAAAGATTTAAGTAACAGGTTTTTGGATAATGGTATTATAAAATAGATAGAATTTATGGAAAAATTGTGTAAAACATTAAGTTGTGTTATTTGGAAATTAAGATCTGAGGTGAAAAAATAGAAAGGTAATTGTTTTGAGTGAGTTATTGTGAGCTGGTTTTTTTTCTGTTTTATTTTTTTTTATTATTTTTATAAGATGATGATTAGTGGAAATGAGTTGTTGTTAGAGATGAATTTGTGATTGTACCAATTTATGACCAGATCAATGTTTTGTTCCAAAAAGATGCATTTTATGTTTATATTTAAAAAAAATTTTTTTTTAATTACAAAAAAAAAAAAAGAATCCTACAGGAACTGTCAAGCCATATGCAACCAGCTGTCCTCATGGACAGACAGTTTGTGAACTAGTTGCATAGGGCTTGATAGCTCCTATAGGATTCTTAATGACAATACTACCGCTTGTAACATGTATTATCTTGATGACAATACTACCACTTGATGACAATACTACCCAGTAATGAAATCCAAATTTTTTTAATACCGGTTGGTGGGCATGGCCTGGTGGATGTGGCACGAGAAGGATACTGCAAAATCTCCATTCCCACCCCACTCCAGGGAAGGATACTGCAAAATCTCCATTCCCTTCCCCCTCCTGGGGGAAGGATATTACAAAAACACCAGTCAGAGGTGGTATTTGCCGGTTCTCCAAACTACTCAAAATTTCCACTATCGATTCTCTGAACTGCTTAAAATTTCTCCAGAACCTGTCAGAACCTGCTGAATTTCACCCGTGATACTACCGCTTGTCTACCATGACAAGTATTGTCTTGATGACAATACTACCTCTTGTAACCTATGTATATACACACATGCATACACACATACGTACATATACATATATAATTTTATTAAAAAATTTTAAAAGGAGGATAAAAACTAATACAAAGTAATCTAAAAATAGAAAAAAGAAAACGAAAAAGAAATCAAAGTGCAGGAAAGAAAAAGTAAAAGAAAAACAGAAAAGAAAAAAGATGCAAAAGGGTACTTTCTGATCTTCTTTACAGCAGTTATAAGTACAATTATAAATTTATCTCCTTATTCTATGGTTACAACAAAACTCTCTTCTTTCTATAATCTATTCTGTCAAATCATCGAAACCATAAATCAACATTTCACTTCTTCTATTTCACACAAAAAGTCTACAATTTTTTACTCATTCACCAAGCATGACAAAATGTCACTTATGTTGATCACATTCACAACATAAATTTGAAGTGCCTTTATTCATTCTTGATGATTTCTCAGTATATTATTTTATAAAAATTCACTTTAAAGCTATAATAGTGTCAATTTCAATCACGTATGTTCCCATTGTTCCATCTGTATATTATAACCATTTCAGCCCGCTTTATCTTATATTCTTTCACTTCTGCTGTTTCAAACTTCAACAGAAATTTATACGTTCTAGCAATTACTTGTTCATCATTTGTGGACAATTCTATTTCAAACTCAGTCTTACAGCGTTCAAACTCATACATTCGTTTATCTACTTTAAATCTTTTTAATAATTGCAAACCATCGACAATTATATCCCTCTGCCATTAGTTTTTCTCTTGATCTTATTTTACATTCCCCTTAATAAAATTCTACGATCTCATGATAACTTAGCCTTTTATATTTGCCTATTATTTCTTGTCTACAACATGTTTCTTATGCTCAGATCCATGAAGATGTTCTCAGGCACAACTTGTGTTTGTATCGTCTATAAATGATTTCAGAATCAGTTCAGTCCTGATTCAATATGAATCAGGAACAGCACAGGTATTTGTTTAAAAAACTCTCCTCCTTCCCTCATTCCACTTTAGTGTTCTGCCCCAGCTTCGGATTCCCAGAGAATGTGACACACACCAAGATTTGCAAACACTGTTTAATTCCAAACAAACCCCTTTCAAGAATGCAGGCTTCCCGTGCAAAGGGTCCTTATCAAAGTTATTAAGAACAAAATCCGACAAAGGTTGGCAATCAGCCCAGAAAACCAGATATGAGAAGTTGCTTGCTCTCCAAGATGCTCTGTAGTAATGAGACATTGTTTCTAGCAAGAAAGCACTAACTGCATGGGACTTAAATAGGCTAAGGGAGTGGCCAATTATCCTCAAGCTCTACTTTCGAGTAGACCTCCTCCTCCTGAGTAGCCACTCCTGCCTTTTGGCAGCCCTGCATGCCCGAGCATTGAGGAGAGGCTCTTCCACTTCGCTCTCTCCACTGGAAGGAGCCTCTGGAGGTTCTGAAGGCCCTGGCTGAGTCTCTGCCTCTGGCATCACATCCTCTTCGGCCTCCTCGCTGTCCGATGCGAGTGCCAGCTGCGCCAGCTGCTGGGGCAACACTACACCAGCCTCCTCGTCATCGGGATCTGCCACGATCCGCGCAGGCCACTGGCGGGCCACAACATTTAGGAACTTCTACTGCCACCTCTATCTGAAATGTATCCAAAAATAACCGCAATTTGATGGAGTCCTATCCAAGCAACCTAGATTATAAAAAACAAAAATAAAAAGAGAAATGTTTCAGTCAACCTAGAAATTCTCTTGGGCCAGGCAGTACCTTTCCCAGTGCCTCAATATACTTAACAGAATAACAGACTTGGAAGAGACCTTGTAGGTATCTAGTCCAACCCCCTGGCCAAGCAGGAGATCCTACACCATTTCTGACAGATGGCAGTCCAGTTTCTTCATGAAAGCTTCCAATGATGAAGCTCCCACAACCTCTGAAGGCAAGCTGTTCCATTGGTTGATTGTTCTCACTGTCAGAAAATTCCTTCTTATTTCTAGTTTGAATCTCTCCTTGATCAGTTTCCATCTATTATTCATTCAGGTGCTTTGGAAAATAGATTGACTCCCTCCTCTGATCATCATTGTGACAACAAATCCTTTCTCAATACTGTATATTTTTAAATATATATATATTATCTAAGATGCTTGATGAATCAATGAATAGATCAGATTCCTTTTAAAAATTGTTCTGGAATTGCTTAGAGTATTTCTCATAAATATTTGCACCATCAAGGGCTTCTTCAGTAGAGATACAGATATCGAAAGCATTCCCTGAAGGTAAAATGTTTAAAAATCTGAAGATCACTCAATCCTCCCATCCTAGTACAGTAAAAATCACAACATCTTAAGAAGGCTAAGAGATTCAAATCTGGTGTAAGGCAGTATTTCTAAACTAGGCGCCCTGCAGCAATTCTGGTCTTACCGTTTTAAGAATGGGAATTGTAGCACAACACATCTAGGTATATCAAATGAGGAAAGTGGCCAAAAGGCATAAGATTGTTCAGAATACTTCAGCTGAGATTTGAACTAGAGATTTTCTTCAAGTTGGAGTTGCTCCATCTAGCATAATACAGATTCAACATGCAATCCCAATATTTCTGTGCAGTAGTAAATCCCACCAAGTTCAATGCCATTTCAAAATATAGACATTGGGCTGAAATCTTAATGGGATTAGAACTGAATACTTTTACTTTCAGTCAGAAGCCTACCCTGAGTAGATTTCTTAGTACTCAAGATACAATAGGAATAGCAATAACACTTATACCACTTTACAGTGTTTTACAGCCCTCTCTAAGCCGTTTACAGAGTCAGCATATTGCCCCCAACAATTTGGGTTCTCATTTTACCAACCTGAGAAGGATGAAAGGCCTGAGCCTGGTGAGATTTGAACTGCCAAATTGCAGGTAGCCGGCAGTCAGCAGAAGTAGACTGCAGTACTGCACCCTAACCACTGCGCCACCGTGGCTCATTGAATAATACATTAATTTAAAAGCTCTATTGTCATTAGATAATTCAGCTGTACTGCAGATATTATCATTACCCAGAGATTTCCAGACCCCGAAAAGGCTTTGATTGCATGCTACTGTATTCTAGTTGTCAATTACAGGTCAGAAATTTTCAAACTTTTGCCAGTAGCCCAGACTAACTGCTAAGAAGGGTGGGTGTCCTTTCCATCCTTCACAAGATAAACTCTAAAGCCTGCCAGTGTTCAGAAGATGGATCTCTAATCAATTGGCACAGTTATTCTACCTCCCACAAGGAGGCAGCAAACATTGCCCGGAGGGCAGTTCAGGACAGAGAAATTCACAGCATCTGTTTGGCTGTGTTGTCTTTTGCAATGGGCCCTGGAGGGCTCCACAAATACTTGTGATGTTGAAACTTGACCACAGTTTCCCCTTTGGCCAAGTGGGTGTTGCCCAGAGACCACAGAACCTGCCATTAGGGGAAAAATAACTCCTTCCTTTCTTCACTGGAAAAGAAGACGATAACAGAAGTCAAGCTGCTTACAGTCTGTCGTGGTTAAGGTTTTTTTCCTGATCTCAATTCAGACTAGAGGCTTCAGGGGATAGGTGTAGAAGTTAAAGGATAAAAGGTGTTCTCTGTTTGCTACTGGAAAAAAAATATAAACTATGAATGACATAATGTTTCGCATATTTTTGAAGCTGGGGGGGGGGGGGGAATCAACTGTCCAGCAGAATTTCAATTTGGATGAAAGAATAATCTTGATTCGCAGATCACTTTGGGATTCCTTGGTTGCTAAAAGAAAAAGTGAGCCAGGATGTTTTACCCTTCTGTTTCTCTCATCATTGCTGCTTAATCATGCAATAGGAATATCCCAGAAGAAGACAGTGAGGCACATAAACTGGAAACTACCCAAAATTCCCTGTTTTGGATCTCAGCCATGAACTCACTAAACTAGATTATCTTAAACAACCCATTATTTAATAATGAATAATGGCTACTGAATTAATAATGACTGATTGTTATGAATGAATATTATTCCTCAGCCTCCAGATATGCAAATGGTGAACCCATTATTTAAATCTATGGGTGGTTAACCATGACTGCAGCTCAGATTTAAAGGCCATGCTTTATATATACTATTCCAGAATCAATTTTACTTGTTTTCAGCCAAAAGAAAACTCACTAAAAGGAATAATGTGGAAACCTGCCATGTCCAAAATTCCAGCAAGCTACTGCATTAGGCACGTAGACCAAGGGTGCGAAATATGGTTCTCCAGATGTTGATAAACTATTGTTTCCAGAAGTCCCATTCAACCTGATCATTGGTGAAAGATGTTGGGGAGCTGAAATACAGCAACATTTGAAACTTCCACTCGTACTCTTTCTAAAGATATTGGTTGGATTCACATATTGCCCTAAGCCATGATTGTTTAACCATGGTTTCCTGATTAAGACACAGTTGGCTGGGTTCATATATTATTCATATCAGAGACAAAAACAGGTGACCAGTGGGCTGTTAAAATCAGGATGGCCCCTATTGGCCATTCCAAACTGATGTTCTCTTCTCTGGTCCCTGGTCAACCTCATCTGCTGCCATCTAATTTATAGAGGCCTGGAAACAGTGGTTCTGTAATAGTGATCTATTATGATTTGCACAATACCATAGCACTAGACTGCTCAGCCAGCAGTGCTGTAAGACATAGCACAAGAGAAAAAAAGAAGTTAAATGTTGAGATCAAATTCCATTATTCCTAATGGAATCTAGAAGGAGGAGAAGGGAGGGGAGGGGAGGGGAAGGGAAGGGAAGGGAAGGGAAGGGAAGGGAAGGGAAGGGAAGGAAAGGAAAGGAAAGGAAAGGAAAGGAAAGGAAAGGAAAGGAAAGGAAAGGAAAGGAAAGGAAAGGAAAGGAAAGGAAAGGAAACTCTTTGGGAGCCATTTTTTCCTTTTTATATTCTATTCAGTTCTATTTACCACATAATATGGGGCATAATATGGTACGGGAAAAACCTTAAGGAGGATGGATAGCAGAAGTGGCATTCAGCCGGTTCTGACTGGTTCTGGTAAACTGGTGGTGAAATTTTGAGTAGTTCGGAAAATTGGCAAATACTACCTCTGACTGGCCCCATCCCCAATCTATTTGTTGCCTCCCGAGTCCCAGGTGATTGAATCCCAGCTGATCAGCTGAGTCTTCTTTTGTTGCCCTGCACAGGAGAATGGAGCTGGAAAGCAGGTTAGTGGGGTGGGGTGGAAATGGAGATTTTACAGTATCCTTCCCCTGCCACACCCACTAAGCCAAGCCCACGAAGCCAAGCCATGCTTACAAAGCCATGCCCACAGAACCGGTAGTAAATTAGTGGATACTTTTCTTGCTGATAGGTGATATAGAGGGGAGGAAATAGAGCAGCAAAGCTAGGGTAATCAGCCAATCACTTTGCTTACCTCATATTTGCACATGCAAGATGAAGACAGGGTCACTCAGCAGTGAACCAGCACAGAGGCTCATGAGTTCAGGTAGAAACCATCAATGAGGGCAGCAAACAGCAATATCCAAGCAGCCAGAGCAGCACAACAAAAGCCTCAGCTCTTTTGGCAAGCTACAAAAAGAGGCGATGAGGCTTCGACCGCATTGATGGGACTGTCCTCTTGCCTGCTTTGACCCCAAGAATAGTCCTGGCAGCAAATTTCTTTCAGTGGCTACCATTCTGCTCTTAAATTCCAAAAGAGTTGGGAACGGTATGTGTTAGTTCATTCTGCAATAGCATTAGACTCCTTGGTGCTTTTACTCTATATGGCTTTTCTTGGGTGAGCCTAAGGATGAAAGGCAGTGGAAGGATGGGGACCACACTTGCCCCCTCTTGCAGGGGTGAAATCTACTTACCTTCCCTACTGGTTCAGAAGTGCATGTGCGTGCGTCACATGGGATTTTGGACCCTCTGTGCATGTGCAGAAAGTAAAAACAAGTTACTTCCAAGTGGATGGAATCCAAGCGGGTGGATGGAGCCTCATGCTGCCGCCGCTACCAGTTCACCGAACCAGCCACCACCACCACTACCAGTTTGCCCAAACTGGTGCGAACCGGTACCATTTCACCCCTACCCTCTTGCCTCCCAAGCAGAGCATGGAGGAATCTGGAAGTCAACTTTTGGGGTCTACATAAAGAAAGGAAAGGAATGGGACAGAAGTTCTAAATAAAATTGACTCAGCTCATGTGATCTAGTAGAAAACATCATTTTCCCTGGCTCACATTGATTTAGGATACCGTGTAATATTTCCCAGAACTCATCCCTAGTTCTTTCATCACCATCATTTACTGGAGTTTAACCTGAGGCAATCACTAATTTATGGATTATTTACATACACCTTCACGCGACTTTGAAGACATCAATTCATACTTTCCAACAGTTTAGCCCTGTCATAATTATATCTTTACTTCTCTGTGTGTAATTTATCAGCTCTACTCCACTTTCATTCAGATCTATGGAGGGCTGCCACCATTGCCCAACCATACTGCCACCCCGCCACCCCTCTGTCTCCCTACTGTCCTCCATCCCCGACCTCAATGCTTTGCCCCCCTGATGCTGACATCCCACCCTACACACAATGCCATTATCTATGGGCCAGATAAGGACAACCTAAGGGCCAGAAGGGGTCCATGGTCTGTAAAAAGCCCAGGTCTGTTCTAGAAGTATTCAATATGGAATGCATTACTATTACTATTAATCTTCTCATTGTTCCTATCACCTATCTCCTCCCACTTATGACTGTATGACTGTAACTTGTTGCTGTATCCTTATGATTTATATTGATAGTTTCCTAGAATAATTTGATTGCTTATTTGTACCCTATGACTATCATTAAGTGTTGTACCTTATGATTCTTAATGAATGCATCTTTTCTTTTTACGTATACTGACAGCACATGCACCAAAGACAAATTCCTTGTGTGTCCAATCACACTTAGTCAATAAATGAATAATTCTAAAAAAAAAATCTATCAGAGAGCATATGAGATGTTCTGCTTTAAAGCAAGTCAATTTCTATGGGGTCAGAGGGAGGTAGAACTCCCCTAATATATTATTTCAACCTTTCTCTGCCAGGAATTTCTCCCCTACCCCAAACCTCTGGTTAGAAAGAGCAGCTGGAGTTTGGGTTTAGGAAGAAAAGGGAAGACTGTTTTGTTTTGTTTTGTTTTGTATTGTGACAGCAAATAGAGCTCCCTGATGGGTCCACTTCTCTGTATGTCTTCCAAACAACAAATGGCTAACAGGGTTACCTGAAGATCCCAAGGGACACTGCCACCTGCGGAAGCTTCATCTATTTATATTTGGCAGTCAGGGTCATCAGAGGGCCCTGACATAATCAACATTTGATATATGGCGGGAAGGGCTTCATTTCATGGACCTGGCCTGAGGCCTTGGACTCTCCCTTTGCATCGGTGGAGAGTATTACGAACAGGGGATGATGATAAGAGAAAGATAAATTAGCTCAGTAGCCCAAAGCGTATAATCTAACCATTAAAGCTAGTGGGGCATTATTGACTTGAGCCATTTGTAGGAGAAAGGTGTCTTTCTCTGTGAATTTGTGGATGAAGAGGAAGATGGCCTGTCATAACGTATTTTCTCTGGTCGTTTGGAAGAGTAGCAGTGGAAGAGTAGCGTTTCATAGGCAAGCATAGGAGCTAAGGTAGAAAGGATATTCAGCAAGGGCAAAGGCCTAATAAACCGATTAACTTACATTATATTACAAGAGGAATAGATTATTTTTTACATCTTAAGACTTTTCTGGCCCCACGTTGTTGAATTTTCAGGCTGCATGATTTTCACACTGAAGCACACATGTACCTATTTAATTTTTTTTTTTTTTACAACATTACTATCTCAAAAGAATTGTTCAGACATCCTTCCTGTGAGATGATCTCAGGTGGAAGTGGCCTTGATGGCAGTTTGGACATTTCTGCAAATGCCTTCTTTCTTTTTTTCTTTCTTTCCATTTCCAATCAGCCTTTCAATTTTCAATGCAGTCAGAAGATCTGTCTGCTGCCTGCAGTCCTGACATCTTTGGAACATTGAAAACATGCTGATATCACAACTGATATCACAAATTAACAAAACCTTCCTCACATCAAATTCAGCTCCTGGTGACTGCACTGAAATACCCGTGTTACTTTTTTGATAATGATATTGCTTTTTTTCAACAGAAGCTTCTAGACAACATCTTTCAATTAGTGCCTCATTCAAACTACTGTCTGTCCTGGAGCAAAAAAAAAAACCTTCTCTTTTCCCATTCCACGGAGGTGGGGGAATGAAATTGCTAGTCTCGCCTGTTCAATTCTGCCCAATTTGCAGAGACTGCCTGGGCAAGTCCTTGCAGTTTTCTTCGCAAGGTTTTTCAGAAGTGGTTTGCCCTTGCTATCTTTCTAGGGCTGAGAGAAAATCACTGGCCTAAGGCAGTGGTGAAATCCAAATCTTTTTACTACCGGTTCTGTGGGTGTGGCTTGGTGGGCGTGGTGTGGTGTGGCTTGGTGGGCGTGGCAGGGGAACGATACTGCAAAATCTCTATTCCCACCCCACTCCTAGGGAAAGGATATTGCAAAATTTTAATTCCCACCCCACCCTGGGGCCTGCCAGAGGTGGTATTTGCTGGTTCTCCGAACTACTCAAAATTTCCGCTACTGGTTCTTCAGAACCTGTCAGAACCTGCTGGATTTCACCCCTGGCCCAAGGTCACTCATTGACCTAAGGCAGGATTAGAATTCACAGCCTCCCCATTTCTAGTCTGACATTTTAATCCCTAGATCAAGCTGGCTCTCTGTTCCCATTCTAATGCCATTCATATTTTGAGTTTGCAAGAGATACCTGAACATTTGCAATGAAATGAAGCTGCGGAAGAATTTCTCCTGTACAGTAATAAAAATCCCTTTAAAAGTTGTGAAAGAAACTTTCTGCAATGCCTATATCTATAATTTTGGAGTGCTGAACTGGGGGAGAGCGAGTGGTAAATTCTAAACAAAGGGTATGCTATTTAGGCTTTAGTAATTGAAATTCTTGCAGGGACATATACAGTATTTACAAAGTTAAGTGAGATTATGAACACTTGATTCAGAGGTGAATCTATTCTTCAACCGGGCTCAAGTGGAAGGTCACAGCCTATGATGCAATTTGTGCAACACTTCAGTCTTTTTTGTCAGCAGGAGACAAAGTCTGAAACAAAACACATCACGGGGTAAGGCCTAAAAACTACTGTTCACATCATTCTCGATGCCACATGAGATCTCTCATCATTATAATTCGGTCTATACATCTTGAGACTGATATGCATACCCCAAAAAGTCACATGGTAAAAGCTGTCAGGTGCTTTACCACTTGAGTTTCTGTTTGAATCTCTGTGAATACAATAAACACAGGACTGGTTTTGAATACTACATCCACACCAGAGGTGCGTTTCAGCAGGTTCTGACCAGTTCTGGAGAACCGGTAGCAGAAATTTTGAGTAGTTCGGAGAACCGGTAGTAAAAATTCTGATTGGCCCCATCCCCATCTATTTTCTGCCTCCCAAATTCCAGCTGATTGGGAGGAAAGGGGGATTTTGCAGTAACCTTCCCCTGGGTTGGGGAGGGAATGGAGATTTTACAGTATCCTTCCCTTGCCATGCCCACCAAGCCATGCCATGCCCACCAAGCTACGCCCACAGAACCAGTAGTAAAAAAATTTGAAATCCACAACTGATCCACACTGTAAAAAAAAAACTGCAGGGAGAATTATTGGAGGGAAAAAACATTATTTTCATTACTGTGCCGGTAGCTTCCAGGTCATGTACCGACATTTTCATGACGCTCTTAGGGCTCATTTTTACATCTTTCTAACCACAGCACAAACCTGCCCTACTAACCCATTTTAAACAGCACAAGTCTAGGGTTCACAGAGTGAACCCTAGACCATAACAGAAGAAGCGAAGTCTTCTTTAGCTATCCCTAATTAAAAATAGGATGTCTCCCTTCTCCTGATGCTATTCTTGACATGGACATGATCTAGGATCCTTTACTGATGATGTGGTTGATAAGGCATGATAAGGTGTTGGGATCTGTTAGCCTCCACTGGACATTTTAGGCTGCTCCAGGAAGGTCCAATTCCTGGCCTCTGTTGCCTATGGACCTTATGGCTTGGGTGCAGGAGAAACCATATGCTGGCCTTCCACAGAAGCCTCTGCCCACATAATGGGGCTTTTTAAACTGCCTGTATCAGATCTTACGTAGGTTCCTCATATACCCAGACTTAGTAGTGTTTTGAAAACGTGCTAGACTTCTGTTTCAAAATCACTCTCTTCTGTGCTGCACAGATTTATTTAAACTGAGGTATTTCACACACACCTGATGGGAGTGTTGTTTTCTTATCAATTAAGGGGATTATAAGTTTTGTTGCTTATTTTTCAAACTAGGAGTTGTGTTCACATACTTATGGTTAGAGGGGTGTGGTGCCTCTTACACCATTTTGCTCCCTTGCGTGAGTTACTTACACAGCCTCTTACACTGAGCATACCTTGCAGCACCAGGTTAAAAACAGGATTTGCTTATCAATTGCTTCCTCCTGTTTCATAAGGTTGAAAGAGGCGCATGGGGTAAAATAAGTGGGAGAGGGCCTCTAATCCTCCTCACAAGCCTTTCCTGGGTGCCAGGCTAATTTTGGACACTGGTTTAGCACTATACGAAGTCCCTAGGCCATGAAGGAGATCTGCTCCTAAATCTGTCTTTACTTATGTCAAATTTATATGTAAGTTGCCATTCGTACTTACGGATGGACTGCCTATTACTATGAACCACTAAAAAACAGCTGTATATAATAAAAACACATGGCTTCAACAGTTCAGGAAAACAGTGTGTGGCTTTAGCAGCTTGATGGTTTGAGAAAGGAAAATACTGTGCACTATTTTAAGTAAAAGACAGTCCATTTGTAAGTATTAGTTTTCCATAAGTCATATGTTCTTAGTTTGGAGGCTGCCTGTTCTTAACATATAAAGAACAGCTCAAGTGCCCAGGTACAGAAATGGCTAGTCACCTGAGCAACAGGAAAAGAGTTTAACACCTTCATCCAGGAGTGGGCTTGAAAAATTTTAGAAAGGGGTTCTCTGCCTGCAAGCTGGGTGGGTGTGACCATGGTGGGCATGGCCTAGTCAGCCTCCTGCACCACAGCGGGGGGGGGGTCGTTTTTGCCCTCCCCAGGCTCCAGAGGCTTTCCTCGAGCTTCCTGGAGGGCAAAAGCAGCCTCCCAAGGCTCCGGAGGCCTTCTGGAACTTCCGATAGGCCCATTTTTCACCCTCCCCGAGCCTCCATGCGTGCCTTGCACTTACCTGCATCTAAAACGGCCCGCATGCAGACTCCTGGGAGAGGAGAGGTGGGTGGGTGAGCGGAGCCAGCCAGGAGTGGGATTTGGGGCTTCTCCGAACTGCACAGAATCTTAGCTAGAGATTCTCCCGAACCCCTATGAACCCCCACGCCCACCCCATCTCCATCTCAGGCAACACACATACTCACCCCAGCCCACTCCGCCAGGCACTAAGGAGGGTGAGGGATGGTTGGTTTTTTCCCAGCCCACATTACATTAAGTGGAGGGAAGGCTAAGCCAGAGCAATCCACCCATTTTAGCTTATTCCACATGAAGCCTGTATGGACAACACTTCTTGTTGGTTTTCTTCCTGAATTAGAATAGGCTCAGTTGTCAGAACAGAACAATTTATGGCTTGTTCTTTTCTGCAGACTCAAGGATTGAAGGGTGTAGCCATCTGGTTGTGCCTCTTGTTTAAGCACAAAAGAATTATGCTGTTGCTAGGGTAGGTATTTAAAAGAAAATCTTTAGAAAGAACAATGAACTTTAATAATTATTTAATAACAGTGGAACAGTTTATATCTTTGACTAAGACTCAAAGAATTCTTTATCAAACGCACACTGTACATAAGGTTAACATGATAACCTCTTTTGTTAAGCCAGAGTCACTTGGAGTCCAAGCAAAGGAATTGGAAGCAGAAAAGTCATGTTATGTGAGTAATCCACAGTTTGTGAAACTGGGTGGAATACAAATTGTGTAAATCAGTAACATGGGAGAAGGGTAATCCTACTTATTAATTTCAGATTTCATTTACAAGCATCTAAAAATTTCGAGGTTTCTTTTTCAGACCCAGGAGGAGACATTCCTTCGCATGAGATATCTCTCTCATTGTCTCTACATAGTTCAGAGCAAACAAGGGCCACTAAACCAATACTTTTTCTCTGCAGTGAAGATGCTCATATTTGGGTGGCATGGAAAAATCTTACTGAAGAAACAGATACATAGAGCGAACAAACAGGAAGTGGCCATCTCTAGAACCTGCCCTAGATTGTACCGATAGCCAAACAGCATTTAACTATCACATCATGCAAATTCAATCCTGTCAATACATGTCAAGAAATGCTGCAGTCTTCATGGCATTGGGTAAACAATGTTGTGGGAACAGGCCAAAATATCAGAGAATTGACGTTCCCCCTGTCCCTTCTGTAGTCCTGGTTTATATTTGGGGATTTTAGCACCAATTTGTTGCTCCAATCTTCCATGTTTGAAAAACAGTGTTAGTTCAGCCCCCATTATCAGACAGTTGCTATTGACAGTCTTGAAGGAACTGTGGGGCAGTCCAATTTTAGATCAAACAGAAAAGCCAATAATAATTCTGAAACGAGGCCTGTACCCACGGGCTGAATTTACCTGGCCATCAACCTCCCAGATGTGGCTGGCTGCCAAGAAGTCCATCCTCCTCCTCAAACACATCAAAGCCACCTTCACAGCCCTAACTGGATTACGTCCTTCCCAGAAGCCAGCCTATTTTGCTCAGTCTCATTCTATAAACAGCTCACTTCAGACTAGCTTCATTCTTACAAATTGAATTTATTTCAGGCACATTTGAAGCCAGTGGACCAGCTCATGATTTCATTAGCTGGGCCCATGGCCCACAGGGTGGAAAGGCCTGTCGGCCTGATGAAGATCTATAGTCCAATATCGGCCCAACAAGCGATAAAGGCAGGCTCCCAGCAGAGAGATTACATAGGGGACAATCTACTCTTGGCTTCTATGCTCTGTGTGATGGATTAACATATAAATCCTCACACCATCGCACATCAACAACAGAGCTGGGCTGGGGAAGTAAAAAAGCGTTATTTGGTTTAAGCCAACTTTCAAAGCCTGGAGCAACCAGTCAAGTCACAGCAAAAGACTAAGATTTTCCCTGAGATTGACCTTCAGAGGAGACATCATTATACTTGCATCTCATTCTACCTTGTTTTGGGAGGCCAGAAGAGCATTCTCATTTCTTCGTTGTAGAACTGAATAGTTGCTATCAGGTCAACCTCATCCATCTCTAGTTTTCATAAATAGTCCCAAAGCTTCCTTAAGGAAGGAGGGATTCATTTACACGGTGCTCTCATCGTGGATACTCAGGTAGTTGCTGTTTATATGGAACAGCCTAAAGCATGAAAGTTAAAATATTCCATATGGGATTGCAGTGAGCATTTAATATTGGACTGCAAATTAATCAGTATTATCCTCTAATGGTTCTAGAGAATCATGGAAATGGCCTTGAAAAAGGAATTAAGCCACCATTGTGTAAAAAATTAATCTAGCCCAGGTAGACAGGAAGAGGTGAGGGGAATAAAATTCAAGTGTGCACCACCTTGGTTTTCTTTATTATAAGGGATGAGAGGGAGAATCTCTGTCTCATCCTTATTTATTTATTTTGTGCCTTCAAATCAGTTTTCACTTCTAGCAAGTGTGTGGACAAGTCCCTGCAGTTTTTTTGGAAAGATTTCCCAAAGTTGTTTGTCATTGTCTGTTTCCTAGGGCTGAGAGAAAGTGGTAGGCCCAAGGTCACTCACCTGGTTTTGGGCCTCAGGCAGGATTAGAACTCAAGGCCTCCTGGTTTCTAGCCAGATATCTTTATCACTACATACACCAACTGTCATCATGCTTTTAGGTAGTGTTATTACACTCTACAATAATAAAATGGAGTTCCAGTAGTTCACGTGGCATCCAAATACCTTAATGGATTTTGGCTGATCAGGATTCAAATAACAAAGTTTTAATTATTTGTTTATATTTGTTGTATTTCAAGAGAATGTGATAAGTCACTAAAATTGTTTATACTTGCAATGAAGGGGAAGTAATTTCTTTATATACCGGTATTTCTTTTCTTTTTCTTTGCTATATTATTTTTTCTTTCTTTTGGGTTTTTTTTCTATTTTTTCTGTGCCTTCTGATTTTTATTTGTTTTAATTTGGATTACATTTTTATTGTTCTAATTGTAATATTTAATAAAAATATTATTAAAGAAGAAAAAAATTAAAAATAATTTTGAAATCTGATATTTAGCCGTATTTTAAATTTTTACCACCTAGCACCAGCTCAGCTGCTTCTGGAAGTTGAGCTGATGCTATTTTTGCAGCTGTTCTCTCTGTGTAATCAGAAAAGAAGCTTTTTGACTATATAAAGTATTGGGGAACATTCTTTTTAATGTAACCTTCCTATATGTGTATATATTACATGTGTTAGTGCAGGTGATTAAATCTAGTTTTACAACTCAACAATCCAACTAATGTAAGGCTTGTAGCCTTCTGGCCCCACTGCAGGACACTGCAACAATACTTGTTCCCATTAGTTTGTTTTCAAAGTATGTTGTCCACAAAGAGGAAAGGGAAAACCAATGCGGCGAACAACACAGCCTGTAGAAAATGGCCTTGTTTTGCCTATTAGGATAAGCCATGGCTTGTGTCAATACTGGTTTTTTACTAAGCCATAATTGGCCAGATTTAAAATTGCTAAACCATGAACTACAGTTTCAAATCACGACATAATGTGCTAACCCCAAATTTTAAAAAAAACTCATTTGGTTAACAATAAGCTATGAATTAAGGATTATGAACTATAATTGCTAGATCACTATTTACACTATAAATAGAGTAAATTTATTCTATTTACTAGAATTTATTTTAGTAAATTTATTAGCAAATTTATACTATTTACTTCTTATGATATGAAAAATGTTTCTGCTTGTTTCCAGCACTTAAATGTTCTTACTTTTCAGAAAATCATTTGCTATGTTCCCACTTTAGTACTGAAACAGAAAAGCAGAAACTTCTGAGATACTCTTAACCATATATTCTGAAAATGCTTTTGAGTCTAACTGAATTTTTACTCAAAACTGAAGATTGCTAACACAGTACGGTGTGTGGGGAAAAATTATCAAATGCACATTCAAGACGTTCAAATGATAGGCATGCCAAGTGGCTTGTGGAAACAGCTTTAAATACATTTGGCCTGGTGACAGGAACTGGTTTTAATCAAGCTGAAATTGATTTGAAAGTTATTTTATTTCTGACAATGTGGGCCCATTCATTTCTGTTTGTCTCTTTATTAGCAAACAGATTGGAAAAAAGTATTTAAAACAAAACCCTGCCAAACCTGGTTTTTCAAGTTGAAAGTGTGCATATAGTTTAAATTAGTAGCTGTCCCTCTCATAAGCCTTTTTTTCCACTTCTTACAGACAAGGGAAGGGGGAAAAGTAACCATTAGTCCCTGATTTGAGACTGAATTAAGAGAACCATACTTTATCCTCTCCCTACCCAATGTGGTGAAAGTAGCCTGCAGATTAGTGACTTAGATTTCACATCCTGATGATGAGTGAAAAGTGGCTTCTTATCATACACACCAAGCCAGATATTCTTTCTGCTGGGGGTGGGGGTGGGGGCGAGGTTTTATCTTTTTAAAACAGAGAGTGAAGGCCATGGAAAGAGACTAGATAAGGAATAAGGTTTCCATCTCCCAACAGTATCTGATGAACATAGAAAGAAATTGTAGAGGCCCAGCAACCTTGAAACAGAGGATCAGGAATGTACGATGAATAGAATAGAATAGAATAGAATAGAATAGAATAGAATAGAATAGAATAGAATAGAATAGAATAGAATAGAATAGAATAGAATAGAATAGAATAGAATATTGGAATGAAACAAAACGGAACGGAACAGAACAGAATATTGGAATAGAATAGAATAGAATAGAATAGAATAGAATAGAATAGAATAGAATAGAATAGAATAGAATAGAATAGAATATTGGAACAGAACAGAACAGAACAGAACAGAACAGAACAGAACAACAGAGTTGGAAGGGACCTTGGAGGTCTTCCAATCAAACCCCTGCTTAGGCAGGAAACCCTACACCACTTCAGACAAGTGGTTATCTAATCTCTTCTTTAAAACTTCCAGTATTGGAGCATATACAACTTCTGGAGGCAAGTTGTTCCATTGATAAATTGTTCTAACTGTCAGGAAATTTTTCCTTAGTTCTAGGTTGCTTCTCTCCTTGATTAGTTTCCACCCATTTCTTCTTGTCTTGCTTTCAGGTGCTTTGGAGAATAGTTTGACTCCCTCTTCTTTGTGGCAGCCCCTGAGATATTGGAACACAGGTATCATGTCACCAAAACTCAGAGCTAGGAATTTGTGTTACGTTTTTCTTTTCTGTAAGTCTCAGATTCTTCATCTCTCTGTGCAAGTTCTGGATCTTTAACCATAACCTTTCTTCATACTTCAGATTGTACAGGTAGTCTCGACTTATGACCTCAATTGAGCCCGTAATTTCAGTTGCTAAGCGAGACATTTGTTAAGTGAGTTTTGCTCCATTTTATGACCTTTCATGCCACAGTTGTTAAGTGAATCACTGCAGTTACTATGTTAGTAACATGGTTGTTAAATGAATCTGGCTTCCCCGTTGACTTACTTTCCCCATTGAAGGTTGCAAAAGGTGGTCACATTACCCTAGGGCACTGCAACCGTCATGAATATGAACCAGTTGCCAAGCATCTGAATTTTGATCACATGACCATGGGGATGTGGTAATGGTCATAAGTGTGAAAAACGGTCATAAGCCACATTTTTCAGTGCTGTTGTAACTGAACAGTCGCTAACCAAACTCTTGCAAATTGAGGAGTATCTATATTCTCAAAGCTATAATTTTTTTCTTTAGCATCTTTCTGTTACCTGTAATAGTTTGAACATTGCCTGTAATATTTAGGGTACAAAATTCTTAATTTGTAGCAAACTAGCATTGTCTTGTAGTTTTTCAAAGTATCATATTTTCTTTTGGATTCTTAAAACTAATTTGCAAGCTTCCTGGATTATCATCATCTGAGTATTCAAATCAAACTTCATTAGACTGATGCTTAAGTCTAGAAAATGGAAAAGACATAAATTTTGTGTGTGCAAATCCAACTTACTCAGCTAATCACTGAAATAAAAAAATCACATTTCTTGCAATATTTTTTAAAAAAAATGTTTTGGGCTCATCATCAGTGTACAAAGGAATACAGAGGGAAAAACAAGTTCCAGCTCACCACTTTACTATCCCTCATTCAAACTTGCTAATGTGACTAGGAGAGACAATGCCTATGTTTGTAAAATCTATTTCTCTTTATCCACTAAATGGTAGTTTATGCAACTGATCCAATTTATGTGGGGAGTAGGAATTATTCTCTCCCCAGTTCTTCCTAATTTACCATTTACAACTGCAAAATTATTTCATTTGGGATGATTCATGTTGCTTTCTGGGTTGTAGTTGTTGTTGTTGCTTTTCTGGAAAAGTAGTTTGGTTGTTTTAGGCTTTTCCTCTTCACAGTTTTGATAACTACACATATCCATCCATATATTCTTATTCATATTCATTCACACAGCCATTCAAGATTAGTTATGCTTTGAATGTGAGAGTGTTGCAAAGATTAAAAAAAAAAGAGCAGGCAACTTGTGCTTCCTGCCCTACAAATCTACTTTGCTTCAAATAAAACCTGTTTATTTCCCAGGAAGATATATACATATAAATGCCTTATGAATGATTAAATAATATCTATAAAGTGCCTTTCAACAAGCATCGCCAAAGCAGTATATAATCAATTAGGTTAAAAGAAACAGTAAAAGCTAACCTTTCATCATCTTTATACCCCAGTGAATCGTCTGAAGTCTTGCTTTCTAAAAAATGGGGAGATAAGAATAATTTAAAAGGTAAAGAGATACAGACAAATGCTGCAACAATAGAGGCTTCGATCCTTATGCCAGAAGAGGCTTTATACATTTGTCAGAACTGGGAGAGGTATACATTTTTCATGGGTCCCCACTGCAATTCCACTACTGCTGAGTTATCCTGCAGCTGCTGTTTACATTTCAAAACCCTGCATGTTAAGGTCATTTGCACATTTGACATGTCTGCTTTGGTTTTTCAGTCAGACAGGTTATAAATTTGTATATTTTAAATTCTTCAGAATTTTTTTTTCTTTCATAAATTACATGACCACACTACAGCATCTCCCTCTGCTATTTATTAAAGGAGCCCCACTTCCCCCCCCCCCCCACCAGGTTTCACATGAGTCCGGGGTGGGAAATACTGCTGCTTTAAGGTATCCAGTTATTAAAGATTGAAGTTTAAAGTTGAGACTCCTTTTAAAGAAGAAGCACCTTGACTTCAAGGCTGACACAAAAAGCTGAGGGGAGAGAAAAAGCCAGATTATTTTAATCCATAGCAAGGAGGTGCCAGAAGTAATACCGCAGCCTTTAAAAAAGCATCAGGCGTTCAACCACAACCCTGGTCCTTCCTCTCGATTTGGCTGCCCTCGGTTGACCTACTAATACGGTATTGCAGCCTGTTTTCAGGAAAGGCCCCGTTTCTAAAAGGCCAAGGAACACAGAGGGCCTCCAGCTCTGGATGGCAAAACGCCTTGTAAAAGAACAAGCCGTGAGGTAGAATTAGCCTCCTCCACCGAGCCTTCATGACTACAGTCGTCAGAAGGGAACGCTTGGAGGTTTATCTGAAAGTACTAGAGATTAAATAATAGATATGTAGCTTGGAATGAGAAGTACCTAACAAACAGAGAAAGCCTGCTAAGTTGCCAAACATGAAACTGTCCTTTGAGGGGTTTCCCCCCCCCCCCTGTCAGGGCCTTTTCCCCCTGCCTAGTTCAAGTACTCTCAGGAAATTAACTGCAAACCATTTTCTTGTCCCCATTTTTTGGTGCTAAGTATTGCCTGACTCTTCGCAACCCCATGGACCATAGCATGACAGGCCCCTTTACTGTCTGCCAGGGTTTGCCCAAATTCATGTTTATTGGGTCAATGAGACTAGCCAATTACCAAGCCCAACTGAGTCCACTCTGGCTTGTGGCAGGGATTCGTTGTATATGGGTTTTGGACCGACTAAGTGAAGCATCTGGTGCAGAGGTGGTATTCAGCCAGTTTGTAGCAGTTTGTGTGAACTGTTGGTGGAAATTTGGCCAAGGTCGCCGAACTGGTAGCGGCTGGCCATGCCCCCGAACCGGTCCCCTGGTCGCCACTCACTTGCCCCACCCGCCATGTTCATTGTCACCATGTTCTTCACGTACACACACGTGCATCCCATTGCCCTGCAAGTCCAATGGGATGCAAATGCACAAAGAACATGGCGGTGATGGCAGCAGCTTTTTCTGTGACCTCCGGTACTTTTCAGCAGCCTGTGGGAAGATTCTTTGCCAGCGGCGGCTGGCTGGGGCCCACCAAAAACTCCAGTCAGCTTGGACCAGCCGCCACAGAAGGTAAGCAGAACAAAGAGGCGGTGGGGGGGGAGGAAGCGGGGCTAGGGCCGGGGTTGTTAAAGGAGGGGAAACGGGGGCAACTGGCAAAGGGAGGGCAGGGGTAGATAGGTAGAAATTACAAAAATTTTCCTATGTTTTCCTGTGGACATGGCTGGGGGGGGGGGGTGTCATGTGACTGAGTGGGCGTGGGTGTGAGTGATGTCAAGTTAGCCACGTCCACCAAACTAGTAGGGACATTTTTGAAACCACTGATCTGGTGGATTCCTCCAATATTGCTCTCTTCCCAGAAGGGGGGAAATCATCATCTAGTCAAAGCAGGGCTGTAAGAAAGAAAGAGAAGGGGGGATTTTGAGGCCTGAAACGTTTCACCTTGCCATAGATTACAGAGTTTAAGGTCAACCTGAGCAGACAAATATTAATGGATGTTGTCCCTCTAAAGGTTCAAAGGACAAACTGAATACAGGTAGTCCTTGTTTAGAGTCCCAAATTTGGGAGTAGTGGTTCAGTCACTAAATGAAGCAGCTGATAAGTAAAATCATGCCTGTGTTTATGATCTCACTTCAGCTTTGCTTTACAGGCCTATAGATTTTTTTTAAAAAAATTATGACTGCTGTAAAAGTGGTCATCACATGAGGCAGTCGCTAAGTAAGGACTACCTATTGGTCTCTTTGACTCCATGGCCATTTGCACATTCTTGCATCATTCTTGCACAATAACAGCTGCTTTGTGCAAGTCCAGTTTTGCAGGCTGTTCTCATTTATCCCTCCTGTGGCCCCAGGTTATAATCAACCACAGTCAATCTGAAGCCATGTTGGTATTTGGTGCCTTTCAGCTGGCTGGGTGATTGGGAGACTGGCATTCCTTATATGCTTCCTGCTTCTGTAACATGGCAGAGGATATTCCAGTAGAGTTTCTGAGGGCATACAGTATCTGTTATGTCAGCCTCCCTGACAACAATACCTGTGCCTTCAGGTGTTACTTCCAGCATGGCCCAGATAGCTAATGATCCACACGTTTAGCCACCACAAGCTTAGCCTTTGCAGTGTTGAGGTCTCAAAGGATTCTGGGAAATGATCATGAAAGTTTAGTGGATGTAGATGAAGTTATATCACCAAGTGTGATCAAAAACTGGTGGTACGGTAGGTTTACCAGGCAGGAATAAATAGGTAAGATGGCCTAGAAATGCATAGCTTGGTCCATTCCCATAATTTATGTTAAGTAGTTATTTGGTTATCCAGCTGTAATAGGAGATGTTGGGAAGACCCTTAGGCATGGGAACTGATAAGCAGCAGATGAGCCTCAAGCACTTCAGAAGGGACCCTCCCTAGTTTCTTGGGCCACCAAAGTGAAAGGAAGAAATGTACAATATACAATAAAGTATATTTAGTTCATCTGGGCACGATTCCTGTCTGGACATATCCGTTGTAAGATTAACAGTATCAATGTTTTGCTTAGAGCAAATAATTTACAAAGAATGGGAAGTTCTGAGCTTTCAATTCAACCCACAGTGACTTTTAATGTCGTTCAGTTCTCCGTGCTCTCAGCTGACCAGTTCTGATTTATTCAACAAATCACAACTGACTGCAATGTGCAAATCCATCCCTTATGTGATCTATACTTGTCTTAAGCCTAGCTGCTTAAGCTCTCATTATTGGTTTGGCTTTGGCTTAGTGTAACCCAGAAATTGTGGTTTGTAAATCAGTTTAGCACAAAGGTGGGAACCCATCCAATTTGGCTAGCAATAGTTAAAAAAATCCAATCACTTAGCTCACTCAAAACAAAGTGAGTATGAGTATGAAGTGAGTATAGGATCCTGCCGTAATATGTATTATCAGCAGCAGCTCAACACTGAAACTAGTTAACTTTAGTGATGAAATCCAGTAAGTGAATCCAGTTATATTATTTTTAGTCACAAAAGGCTATTTTGTACCATGTATGTTTATAGTGATCAATAGACTTTCCAGCTTCTTTCAGCTCTAGGAATTTGCGCCATATGTTTTGCAGTGAGAAAAAAAGAATTAATACACAGCCAGAGTGGAAGTCTCATAGAAACTTTTGGCTTATTTAACTTTTTTCAAGAGTTCAAGGATTTAGAGTAGTATTAGCACTTTGAGGAGACAGGTGTGATGTATGTTTAATGATGATTTCAAGGGGATCCTATTAAAACGTCAAAAATACCCATGAAAATATATGGCCAGCATCGGTAATTGCTAATACATCACTATGCAGAAAGATACGAGTTGTGATGTTTTCCAATAGATAGATCGCTTCTAAAACTCACAAGGAACCTTGTAGATCTGGCTTTTGTTCAGATGTTCCTTTTGGAAGGATCTTGGAAAATAGACACCTTGTAGTAAGCTTTACCTTAGGCACATGTCTGTTCTGTTCTATCCTTCCCTACAGTGTGCAATGAGGCCTAGAAGAGGGGAGAGAAGGTGAGCTTTGGTAATGGGATCGCGAATCAGAGGAACTTCTCTCTCTCTCTCTCTCTCTCTCTCTCTCTTCTCCAACCACCTCCAAAACTCTTAACAGTTCTTGCCTTGTCCAGACTTCTTGGCTAAGTCTCAAATCAAATAAAGTAGATGGCTGGTTACCGCAAGCTGAGGTGATGCTGGGGGCTGCAGAACCAAGCTAAGCAGCCCAAGAACAAGGGGCCTATTGAGGAAAGGGGGTTTATGTCCTCAGCTGGGCAAACACACAAGCTTCGTGTCTGGCCAGATTGGACTTCTGGGGTTTGATGGGCAATGAGTGTGTGCAGAAATAAGACCCCAGGTCATACATTAGAGTATGTACTGCAATAACAGAAGGAAGAAAAACTGTTTTCTTTTAACTGTAAAAGGCATGGCTCAGTTTCCAGGATGCCAATATTTAGTCCACTCTTTGCAAGGATTCAAGACAACCTCACCCAACTTAGATTCCTTTATATCAGTGGTAATCAATCTGGTCCCTACCGCCCACTAGTGGGCATTCCAGCTTTCATGGTGGGTGGTAGAGGTTTTGTCCCTACTTTATAAATCACTATTACTGTGGAACTGGTAGGCAGTTAGAAAATTTTACTACTAACAGAGATACGAAAGTGAGCGGTAGGTATAAAAAGGTTGACTACCCCTGCTCTATATGTTTTGGTCTGTGTTGCAGATCACCCCAGTAATATGTCCAGTGAAGATGGGAACTATAGGCCAACACATCTGGAAGAGGAAGAACAAAGCTAGTCCTAAAACAAAAGCAAATTAGGAGTGTATGGGCACCTACCAAACAGAGTGTTAATTCTGTGAAACTGCACGGAAAGTCAAATTAAACCAGGAAAGAAAATCAAGTTCTAGATGTTTCTGATTCTATCCTCAACCTGAATTACAGGTTCCCTGCTGATTTTGCATGACTATACTTTTTGTGGAGTCCTTGAGATGCTTTCTGAGCTTGATTGTTTGCTTCCAGACATTTCATTACCAAACTAGTTAACTTCATCAGTGTTGCAAGAAACAACTTCAGAGAGCACCACAGATCCCACAATTCAACCCTGAGCGGCAAATATTCTCTTTGAATAGCTATATTTATTCCTTGTTCTTATTATTTTAGAGGAGGGGGCAGTACCAGTGGTGGGATTCAGCCAGTTCACACCACTTCGGGAGAACCGGTTGTTAACTTTCTGAGCAGTTTGGTGAACTGGTTATTGGAAGAAATCATTAGGGCAGAGAACCGGTTGTTAAATTATTTGAATCCCACCATTGGGCAGTACTGTTTGGTCTTTTCCACCACCATTTTTTGTACTATTTCCAAGACACAGTCACTTACTCCCTTATACCTTTTTAAAATTTGTAATATGTAGGAGCTGGAATGAAATGGATAAGGCCTTTGTCTGATTCTCCTTGTAGCTCAAGTGGATAAAAACAGAACAGAATAACAGTGTTGGAAGGAACCTTGGAGGTCTTCTAGTCCAACCTCCTGCTCAAGCAGGAAACCCTATAGCATTTCAGACAAATGGTTATCCAATCCCTTCTTAAAAACCTCCAGTGTTGGAGCACTCACAACTTCTGGAGGCAAGTCATTGCACTGATTAATGTTCGGTCAGGAAATTTCTCCTTAGTTCTAAATTGCATCTCTCCTTGATTAGTTTCCTTCTGTTGCAGGGGTGTCAAACTTGCATCATGTGATGCATTGTGACTTTTTCCCCTTGTCTAAACCGGATATGGGCGTGGCCAGTACATGACGCATCCGGCCTGCAGGCCGCATGTTTGACAGTCCTGATCTATTGCTTCTTGTCCTGCCATCAGGTGCTTTGGAGAATAGCTTGACTCCCTCTTCTTTGTAGCAGCCCCTTAGTTTGGAACACTGGTATTGTCACCCCAGTCCACTGGTCAAATCCAATTTTTTTTACTACCGGTTCTGTGGGCGTGGCTTGGTTGGCGTAGTGTGGCTTGGTGGGTGTGGCTTGGTGCACATGGCAGGGGGAAGGATACTGCAAAATCCCCATTCCCTCTCCCCTCCGGGGGAAGGATATTGCAAAATCTCTACTCCCACCCCACTCTGGGGCCACTCAGAGGTGGTATTTGCCGATTCTCCGAACTACTCAAAATTCTGCTACCAGTTCTCCAGAACCTGTTGGATTTCCTGCCCTAGTCCTTCTTTTCATTAAACTAGGCATACCCAATTCCTGCAACCATTCTTGTATGTTTTAGCCTCCAGCCCCCTAATCATTCTTGTTGCTCCTCTCTGTACTCTTTCTAGAATCTCAGCATCTATTCTATATTACGGCAACCAAAACTGAATGCAATATTCCAAGTGTGGTCTTACCAAGGCATTATAAAGTGGTATTAATACTTTGTATGATCTTGATTCTGCACTGCTGCTAATGCAGCCTAGGATTGCATTGGCTTTTTTTTGGCAGATGCAGCACACACTTTGGCTGATAATTAAGTGATTGTCCATTACGACTCCAAGATTTCTCTTGCCTTTACTACTAATGAGCCAGGTACTACTCACAGCAACAGCAAAGGAACACAGGGCAAAGCAGGATGATGATTGTTCCTCCTCATACATCTCTACTGCCCAGTGACCTACCACTGAGAATCCACACGTATGAAAAGCCCATTTTTTTCTGATCAGGCATGATCATGCATGATGTAGGAGGCAAATGTCCAGGAAGGAAATAATCCAGTCTCTCCAGCAGCCCAAGCCAAACTGGCCATGGAGGGCAGTGCCCAGAAAATGGAGGGGATACTGTCTGTACTCTGGCACCATCAGTAGTTTCTGGGCAGATTCCAGCCTAACCTTATCTTCACTAATATCAGTGAGACATTGTAGATTATGTGCCTGGCAAAACTTGTGCTAGGAGAAGTCTATGAAGATTCTAAGTCATCCAGGTCATGGTTGTCCCAAAGGTGCTTTTTCAGGAGGTAACTGGATTTTGTTTTGTTTTGTTTTCCTTTAAAGACTCTGTAGATTTTTAGCATCCCTAACAGTCTGTGCCTGCCTTCAACAGGGAAGGGACACTAGACAGAAAACATCCTGCAGCCAAGAAGGCTCCACACCCATTTGCACCACTCAGATGACCCCAAGAACACAGATAAACCTCCAAGTGGCCTCAATGATTCTCTTAAAAAATGCAAATGACCAGCTGTCTGCAAGGAATATAAATCCTTCCATTCCCCTGAAGCTTCTCCAGTCAGAGGTGAAGAAGCTTCTTGGATGAGAAGCAAAATGTCTTCCAAAAAAAGAAAAAAAAGGGAAGTCCAGTTGCCTCCTGAAAAAGCACCTATGTGATGGGAGAAGAGGGAAATTAGTGCTTTCAATCTGGACAGATGAAGACAAATACAAGTTGGCTGTGCTTCAGGCTGGAGATGAGATAAAATGGTCAGGAAACCATCTCCATACCAGTTAATGGGACATGAAGATGAGCCTTCATTGTATCATTGAGAACACAGCAGAAGTGGAGGCACACAGATAAGCTAGCAGTTAGTTAACAATAGACAAGTGCCTGGGCTCCATTGAAGTAGTCTATGAATTTAGAGTATTCTGTTTGTGTATAATATTTTACCAAAGCCCTTTAAAAGGGAAAGGAATATTACTGTGGCCTTCACTGGCCCCTTGTGGTGAACAGAGGCCATTACAGTTGCAAAAAAGCTAACTGCCAGCCATAAACCACTTGCCTAAAATAAATGCTGTTTTGGGACATTTTTAGAAATTAAAAAAATAGGATAAAAATCTAATAAATATACTGTTTATATCATCTCAGAAAATATGGGAAGATCTTCAGAGAAGCAAAACCATGGAGGAGCGAGGACTGAAGTAGATCAGCCTAATTCATTATTAACAATGTTTAATGCTTCCACCTTAAGCAGTTCTTTCTGTTTAACTCAGAACAGCAGGCTCTGCATTTTTAGAATGGCCAGCAATACTTCTAATGCAAACTTTCTCAATACATGTTGCAAATGAACATTCCAGAATGCCGGACAAAGGAACTGCTTTTCATAGGAAAGACAAGTCCTGGACCTCCGTCATTACTTTTCCTTCAAGCATCAGAATTTGTTTTGCCCCCTGCTCAAGCAGGAGACCCTTATACAATTGGCTGTCCAGTCTTTTCTTAAAACCCTCCAGTAATGAAGAAGCACCCACAACTTCTGAAGGCAAGCTGTTCCACTGGTTAACTGTTCTCACTGTTAGGAAGTTTCTCTTTTTTTTTGTTGACGCAATCCTAACTCCTGAACGACAAGGAGGACAGAAAACTTGTACTGTTAGCAAATATTTATTTTATTTATCTTTTTCATGTATTTATTGCACTTCAATTTTAGACAAAAAATAAACTCTCTCTTTTCTCTGCCTTGCCAGCATCTTTAACGAGTCTTTTGGACTCCCAGCAGTAGCAGTAGCAGCAGCAGCAGCAGCAAATAAAACCCTCTCCATTTTCCCATTGCAGCAAATATACTTCAATTTAGGGAGGGGACTCTTTGTTCCTACATACATCTCTAAGAAAAAGTGCAACGTTTGGTTTCATTTCAAAGCAGTGTTGAACAGCAGCAGCAAGTGTCCCTCCCACCCTGCAAAGAACACCAAATATTCCCCACATCATGCAACAGGAGGGTGATTCAAACATGCTATGAGAACTCCTGTAAATGGGATGGAAAACCTGTCATATATCAATGTAGAGAACCAGGCAGGGCTGACCACAACCAAACAGGGACACTGGGAGATCCTACTGGAGAGAAGAGGGAGTCCAGGATCCCCCCCCCCTTTTTTTGGTCATCTCCAAGTCTTTTAAAAATATCCCAATGGGTCGGTTTCTTCTTTTAAATTTGTAATTTGATATGGGGAAAAATAGTTCCTAGGTTCTCAAGGGCTAGAGCTCTCAAGTCTATTAAATCCGTGTATTTGCAGTTGCATCTTGTTTTGGGCACAGAATTCGGGGTTACAGAAGTTAGCATCCTGAACATCTCCACTTTCATTCTGTTTCTATTTGAGGTGGGAAAATACGTTTTCTATTCTTTCCAAGTTGGGCTTCAGTAAAATCCAAAGCCCCAAATACACATCAGAGCCATTTCTCCAATGCTGTGTCACAATCGGGCATAAATAATAATAAAAACAAACAAACCCAGAGAGTGCAATTCAATCTACACACCCATGTGACCCTTTGGTGCTCCAAACCATATACATATTGCATGAGACACTGATGTGCCATTGTGATGTACAGTCTCAGAAATCCAGAAAAACCACAGCATTTTTAGAGATCAGAGGATGAAACTTCAGTATTCAACATAGCTTCCAGTGCCACCTTCACTGTCCATGATTAGTGGAAGCAGAATAAATTATGCAGAATAAACAAATACGGCATCTGTTTATGTTGAATAATTTACTCAGGTCATAATTTACACATTGCTTGGCACAGAATCTGGTTGCTTAAAAGAAAAGTAATATAAAGTGCAAAGAACACACCACTCCCCAAGGAAGGCAGTCTACTGATGAGTGGGTGAATTAGTCAAAAAACTCTGGGTTTATATGGGAAATCTATAATAAAAGACGGTGCTGAATAGAATAAGAAAGGCAGCTTGGAGAGGGTTTGGGATTCTTGGCCCCATCCTTAAAAAGGAATGGGATTTGGAATTAAAATGAGAGGCCAAGGGTTTCTAGGGTGAAATATCTCAAACTTCGCCCTTTAAGGGGAACAGATAGAAAAGCACCAAAACCCAGAAGTAATCCGAAAAGCTGAGCAGAAAAGTCTTCAGAGTGTTTGCTCTGCTTAGCCCTTTCTTCCTTATGGCTGAACCTTATAGAGATGAAAGGAAGACTGGCTAATCCAAATCTCTTTCTCTCTTTCAATAGAGGTAGTCCTCAATTTACGACCAGGATTAAGCCCCAAATTTCTGCTGTTAAATGAGACATTTGTTAAGTGAGTTTTGGCCCATTTTACGAACCTTTCTTGCTACGGTTGTTAAATTAGTCACGTTTGTTAAGGGAATCTGGCTTCTCCATTGACTTTGCTTGGCAAAAGGTCCCAAAAGGTGATTACAGGATCCGAGAACACTGCAACCATCATAAATATAAATCAGTTGCCAAGCATCTGAATTTGGATCATTTGACCATGGGGATGTTGCAACGTTGTGTGAAAAATGGTCATAAGTCACTTTTTTTCAGTGCCGTTCTAACTTCGGTCACTAAATAAACTATTGTTAAGTCAAGGACTACCTGTGGCTCTTTCGAATCATCCAACTACAATCAAGTTCCTATCACTTGCTGAGAAACTAGACCTCCGATCAACTGACAGCATCTCCATAGCTTTCCTCCTCTTACAACCTGTCTTCAATTTGCTGTAGACACAACCGAGAAGGGAGAGCAAATCTGCCACGAACTGGTGGAAGACCTTTTGTATTTTTGTTTGAGACCTTTATGAAATATGTATTACCTGACATGATGAGAGAGAATCGGGGCTTTGCTTAATCAGTTGCTGAGATGAGATGGGGATGGAGGTGGAAAACTTGAGTAGTTCTAGTTCCTATTTGATGAGACCATCTACTTGGTAAAATCTCTGTGTGTGTGTGTGTGTGTGTGTGTGTGTGTGTACACACTTTCTGAGAACAGCAGCAAGGGAACAGAGGTTAGCAAGGAAAAGAAAAAGAAGTTTTGACATTGGGGCTACACTAACGTGCAGATTAAGGAAGCTAGGTTTGGGAGTAACTGCCTTACCAGGTGGTCCTACATTTGCCCCACCCTCAAGAGCTACCAAGGATTACTGTTATGTACAATGAAGCTGGTGCTTTTTTTATATACAGGGTAGAGCCTCAAAACAACACTGTATGGAAATATATGTGTGAATATATGCATGCGTGTGTATACACACCCACACCCGTTTAGAAACAACAGATGTGTCCAGTTTGTTTGCCTGATCTCTCTTGGCACGTAAATGATCTTCAGTCTGCATTGTGCTGTGGAGAGCGCTATCTGGGAAATGCATCCTTCCTCCTTTATCCCATCTCTCTCCTTACTGGATTTACTCCAACAAGCTGCCAGGGGCCATGGGCTTCCTGCCTTTGTCGTGTCCTTTCTACACCTCTTATTTCATCATTACAGTCATTTCCCAAAGAGCAACATTTAGTCCGCTGCAGTAAATTTACTTGATGGTGGATTTTTTTTTCTTTCTTTCCTAAAGTCTTAGGGGCTTTTGAAATCGATGTGCTGGAATTAAGGGTTGATCCAGAAGGCAAGAGGTTTCTCTGAATGCTGCTTGTTGAGAGTTCTCAAGTCAGGGAGACGAAGAAGCAGCTTGGGGAAAAGCGTGGAATCATCCGGATGCTTCTTGGTTACTAGAGTTCTCAAGGCCCGGATTAAAGTCTCCTGAAGAATTTCAACAGCATCCACATCAGAGATCCCAGAGCGATCTGGGAAAACCAAAACAAATGTGTTAAAAATAAAGACAAAGAAAGAAGACATGGAAAAGAGGGGGTGGATTTAGCTGCCTTGGAAAAATGACAACATACAGGTATAGTCCTCAATTTACGACCACAATTGAGCCCAAAATTTCTGTTGCTAAGCGTGACAGTTGTTGCCCCGGTTGTTAAGTGAATCACTTAAGTGTTAACTTAGTACCACCATAGTTAAATGAATCTGGCTTCCCCATTGACTTTGCTTGTCAAAAAGTTGCAAAAAGTGATCCCATGATCCCAGGACACTGCAACAGTCATAAATATGAGCCAGTTGCCAAGTGTCCGAATTTTGATCATGTGACCATGAGGATACTGCAATGGTCGTAAGTGTGAAAAATGGTCATAGGTCATTTTTTTCAGTGCTAAATGAACTATTGTTAAGTCGAGGACTACCTTTATTAGGGAGAATTAAACCACTTATGAACAAATGGAACCTGGAATTGCAGTCATAAGTCATTGCAGTTATAAGTCAAGTTGCCACATGACTAAATTCAATTTTACAACCACTGTTACAATGTCATAAAGTGAATCATCATCGTCCTTAAGTAAGTCATATGGTTGTTAAGCCAACCACATAGTCCTTAACTAAATCCTGCATATCCAAGGGGCATTTTTTGTTGAAAACCAGCAAAAGTCAGAAATCACAGTCACATGACCACGGGCCCAACTGCAACCAATTGTAATTTGCCGAAGTACCCAAAATTTGATCACTTAACCAAGGAGGGGGAGATGGCAATTGTAACTTTAAGAACAGGTTGTAAGTAGTTTTTTGAAGTCTGTCATAACTTCGAATAGTCATTAATTGACTGATTAATGATCAGTCATAAGTCACGGACCACTTGCACTATTTCACTAGATTGTCAATATCAAACACAGTTATTGGAAACATCCTGCTATTATCAAATATATAAAATACAAAATGTGAAAGTGATCTGTGTTCTACATAAGATGATGTACAATGCAGGGTATATGCAGGCATGGAATATAACCAGAATTACACAGTATATCTGATTATATTGCATTGCACTGTTTTTGACCCTTCATAATCTATTTCCTCTAGATGCACAAAAAGGACAGAAAAGACTCCTCTGATAAACTTAATACTTGCTGGACTTCTGAAATTTCAATAGGTATTTCTCACACACTTTCTTGCTCACTGATAGAGGAATTTTAGTGGAATTGTAAGAAATTTAATCTTGTACCTATTACCACAGCTTTAGCATAATCACAATTGCATCCACATTTCTAAATGGCAACGCCATTAGAACCTGCCTATACGTCTCTACAATGGGAAAACTTTTCTTTGTAAGATTGACTTAAATATCTTCCTTCTCATCAGGAAATGTCAAAAAAGCAGCTCAATTGCCCGTTCCACTGGGGTGCGCTGGGGAGCTGTTTTTTACTCCCCAGAGTCCAGCTGGATTTATTTCTTAATTCATCCTTCCTTTTGCAGGCTTCTTCCATTGTACCAAACTGGGTTCCATTCTGTTTTGGTTACAGAAATTATCTTACTGGCAGACAGACTCCAACTAAGAGATCCTCTGTAAGGCAGGTAGTCCTCGACTTACGACCACTAGTCAGCACAAAATTTCCATTACTAAGCAGGACAGTTCTTAAGAGAGATTTGCCCCGTTTTATGATCATGGAGCCTGGGGAGAGCAAAAAAACAGGCCTACCGGGCCCACTGCATATCAAAATCGGGGGGAGCACAGGGCGGTCACGAGTGCAGGGGATGGGGCACATAGAATTATGGGTGTGGGCAGACGCGCACAACACACACACACACACACACTCCCCCCCTTTTGGCATGCAATGGCAAAAAAGTTAGCCATCACTGCTAAAGTCTCCATCACAGAATTATAGTAGAGAAGAAAGGCCTTTAGCAAAAGCTACTGTACAAGAGCTCCTGCAACAAGTCTGTCTCATTACCCAAAGCCTTAGTCTGGTTGTGTGGTACAACACAGCTCACACCCACCTGCTGAGACAAGGACCACAGCCATGAATAGGGCCATCTCCTGTGCATCTAAGCTCAAGGAACTGAGCTTCTCGCTGAACTCAAACATGGCATCCAGCAAAGAGCCCATGCCCATGGAACGCAGACTGCCGAGTGAATATGTTTCCCCACTCAGAAATGTTACTTTCTTCTCCTTGGGACTGAAGAGGGTGGAGAAGCGCACCATCAGCACCTAGGAAAGGATGAATGGTGGAACAGTGTCACTATAAGCAAAGACACATCTTTTTTGACAAACACATTCTCAACTGAATGAGGAAACAACGAGCAACTCATAATTTCCCAGAGCAAGCATGTTATCATCTACATCTGAAGAACCACAAAGAAATTTGGGTGGGGTGGAAGGGGGGAAAGTGGCCAGCCTGGAAAAGTGAGGAGATACCTCACATGCATGCTGTTTACATCTTGGGAGCAAGCCAAAGGCCTAACCAGTAATCTAGTCCAAGTGTAAAATTGATAAAGATTTGTAGGTACAACTTTCTTGTCCCTACTTGCATTTTCCACAGTTGGGCAATTCCTGGGACACAAGAATGCTATTTGGAAACAGTTCCAAATTCTGAGAGGAGAGTGCCTTCTTAATTGTAAGAAAAAATCCTTGTTCCAAAATTAAAAGCAACAAGGATGCTGTCTGCAGGGAGGTCTCTGCTTCAGCTCCTGTGAAACCTTGCCAACAAGAATTATGTTCTCCAGATGATAGCAAAACTATTTGACAATTAAAAAGCAATTCTATAACCCTTGAGACTGTGGAAAACAAACCCATCCCAAAAAGAGCCATATCTCTGCGCTTCCTCATTCTTGCTCTCTCATGGCTTCTCTCCAAAACAAAAAAATCACGCTGAACACTGTTGCAATGCAGAAAAGAACTTGAGGCTAACTAAGGTTGCATCAATCATTTTTTTGCACAGACTTGGGAGGGGGAAGCATGGGGGGGGGGGGCTGCCCACAGAATGGATGACCCAGTACTGACCTGGAAAGTGCCCGCTTTGAGGAGCATGACTTGATCCTGCTGGCAGAGCGACTGGAAGCCCGGGATGCTCTTGGCAAACTCGACCACCTCCTTGACAGCTGGTGTGAAGCATTGTAAGAACTCTTCCCACACTTGCTGACTGCTCTTGCCACTGCCACAATAAGGGGTGGCATTCAGAGGACAAGCCTACATGCCACAAAGGTTGACAGAAAGAGGTTATGTTTGGTCAAGCAAAGCTCAATGCAAATGATCCATTTTAACACTCAAATGGTATTATTTAATACTTTTAAAAGTTGCTTGTTCTCACAACACATAAACAGGGTTGCCTTGTTAGAATACATAGTAAACTAGTTTAACTACAAAGGCACTTCCAGTTGTAATGAAAGGATAGAATTGGTAAAGGGATAGGAGGAGAGGGAAAAAGAAGAATGATAAATGGATAATTTGCCTCACTGGCTATTCTTTTGGAAAAAAGGATATTTGTATTTTTTTTTCCTTCCAGTCAAAGTTATTTCCAGAACTGACACCACCACCCCAAGTGGGATAAAAAGATTTTAAATAGTATCTTGGATTACTAGAAAGCATTGCTGGAAGGTAAAAGGGGTCGATTTGCCATATTTCACTTTTCATATGCCATATTTCAAACATTCTTAGCAATAAACTCTATAGCTTGCCAATGTGGATCAGCCATCAACAACTACTATGTTTCCCTTAAATAAGACCCTGTCTCATACTTTTTGAACCCTGAAATAAGCGCTTGGCCTTATTGCCGTGCATTCAAAAAGCCCAATTGGGTTTATTATCAGGGGTTGTCTTATTTGGGAGGAAACAGGGTAATTGTTATTTTTAAACTGTCTTTGAGAATACAGCGAATAAAAGTGAAAATGCTTTTATTAAAACAATGGATTGGCTCTAAACAAACAAACAAAAAAAAAAACAAAAACACCAAAATTTTTCATGAACTCATACAGATGATTTAAGAGAAAACACCAGACTTGCAATTTCATTTCTTACTTTCTTTGGTAAAACTAAGAGCCACAAACAATTGCTTGATTTGCCAACACCAGGAGCTATTTTACATTTGTGGTGGAAGCTGCTTGTGGTACACAACTCTTTTAACCTTGCACCATTTAATCTGGGTATCATAGCCATTCCATCTGGAGGGCACCACTTTTACTATTCAATCCTGTGGTTCATGGTTTTAAAAATTAGAGCAAGTGCCATTCCTGACTTAAAACAGGGGCAAGGATAGGAACTGGCAATGGGAACCACAGATACCATGCCAGCTTGTTCTGCCAATCCTGCTTAGTTTGCTTTCTTATTTCCACTGCACTACCAACAATTTACAGCAGAGGGATGTCAAGGATTACAGCTGCTTTTTGGCTGAGAAATTCTCTGGGAGAAGATGCCATCAGTCATCATGTACTATTTCCCACAATCGTTTGCAGGAAATAGTCCCAAAGGGCATGTGCAGAGCGATTATTTTAAGAAAGCTGCCTGTATGGGGTGGATATCTCCACATCCCCAGCCACCACTCCCCATTATAAATGTGGCCTACTTACAATGCCTCTTCTGGTGGTTCCCCGCCATGGACAGCTCCTTTGGGCATTTTCCTCAGAATAACCAAAATCAAAGGATGGGTAGCATCCAGCATTCTGCAGATAATTGGCCTGCTGGGTCTGGAAGATCTCATTGCCATAGCATGAGGGACTGTTGTCAACATAACAGGATGGTTCTTGAGGGTTGTAGCTGGAGAGGCGAAGAGTGGCTGATTCATATTGCCCATAACCCAGGGAATGATTCAGCTGTGGCTGTTCGTTGTAGTTGGTCAAAGGAGCAGCCTCGGCTCCTGGGGAGCTACTACGCCTGCTCAGACGGTCCTGTCCGCTGAGGAAGATGTCATGGTAAGCCCTGGAGATGGCATTTATTGCCTCCTCTTCCTGGGTGTTAGGGCTGGGTGGAGCATCTGCCTCAGAGCTCAGGCCCACATCCATGGGGACCTCATTCAGGCTATTCATGTAGCTTTGCATCTCATCCAACAGGCGCTGCTTCTCTCGCTTAGGGATGCGCCCAAAACGCACAGCTGTGGAAGGGAAGAAGGAGCATGACAATCGGAGGGTCAAGGAGACATTAAGCTGTAACAAGCAGCAGTAAAGTAACTGAACAGGTAAGACTTTCTTCTGTGCCCTAGCCCTACAGGAAGAGAAGCCGCACCCTAACACGATTGTACCGAAGGT
Source organism: Masticophis lateralis (assembly GCA_030761175.1). NCBI lineage: Eukaryota > Metazoa > Chordata > Lepidosauria > Squamata > Colubridae > Masticophis > Masticophis lateralis. Next base: position 149,768,827 of record JAUDYJ010000002.1, read on the forward strand.
GGCATCTCTATCTGGAGAAATAAGGAAAACTGCACAATTCGTAAACGTCACTTAATACGAAATGCTCAGGGAAGCCCACACAAACTCTCAAGCATGCACAAGTACAGTACGGTTGTCTTCTCCAATTTAGGAGGTGGTGGCAAAGCACTTTGTCTTTGTTCATTCTTCTCCAGCAAAGAGAGGGAGGACCAGATCCAATCCTCCTTCCCAAGCCAGCAGCGCCGCCATAAAGCCAAAATTATAAGCAGATTCTCAGGCCTCTGGGTCACGTACTTGGGAGAGCCACTGCGCCATTAATCAAAGGACACTGCTTGGACTCTGCAAACAAGTGGCTTTTCCCCATCCTTCTCTCCTGCTTTGCAAATTCTCACACAAAAGCATTAATCAGCCCAGGGTATCATTTATCAACCAAGCATTTGCTGACATTGTACCCTTGTGGGAGAGTGACTGCAGAGGCAGCACTACAGGCCAAAAGTTGGGACTAAGCTTTTATCCCTCTAAATACATTAACACCGAAGCATGCCTTGGTATCAGCCAAGCCTTTGCTTGTTTCCCTACCGCTCTCTGCCATTTCCCAATCATTTTAAGCAAAGGCAACCACCAAGTTTTTGTTCCTTCAAAAAGGGGGTGAACAGCCTTCCCAGAGCTGAGGACCGCTGTGGTTTATAACACTGAGGAGTAAGTATACGGGAGGCAAATTTCTCATTTCCATCACTGAAGAGCTTCAAAACAAATCGTTCTGCCAAAATTCAGTAGCTAAATTTGGGCAGTGCAATTTGGGGACACAGGAGGAGGGAGCTGAGCTGGTTTTCCATTCCAAGGATGGAAATGGGAGCACGTTGCCTTCCAGAGGTTTTCCTGCTTCATGTCTTCTGTCTCGGAGCTGTTCAAGAAAAGAGAATCCACTTGAATGGCTCTCTGTGTTAGCCAGTGAATTCTAATGTGCTTGAAAAATTGCCCAAAGCCTGATCATGAAGCAAATATTCATGACTGTAGACTGTCATTCAAATGAATTCATCATAGTTGCCTTCAAGCCTTTAGTTACAGACCCACACTGCCGCAAAAGAGAGATCAACCCTACCCAGATGCTTACCATCTCTTGACATCCCCACTGCCAGACATTTCTTGAAGCGGCAATGCTGGCAGCGGTTGCGATTCATACGCATGATCATGCAGTTTTCATTCTTCACACACATCTTGTAGTTGATGTTCTGCTGGATGCTCCGGCGGAAAAAACCCTGAGGGCCCCAGGAAAGAAGAGTGAGGAGAGGAGAGGTGAGCCAACAAACTTGACACGTGTAAAATGAGTCTATTGGTTTTCAGCTTTCTACTCTGTTTGGTGTCAGCTTTGGAGTATCCCTCATGCCTTTTTTCTGAATGTTGGCTGAAGGTATCTAAGAAGGCAAAAGCTGGTTTATCCTCCCTTGGATTCCAGGGAGTCAACTAAACAACTGGCAAATGGATAGGCTCTAGCTTACTTGGAAGAAAACACATGGCTGAAACATTCCTTGTTTTGTCAGCTGAATTGCTGGAAGACTGGAGGATACTGGACAGTGCTACTGCTTTACCAATGGAAATTCTGATCCCAGTTGTGGCTGTAAATCAAGAATTATTGGTACTGTAGTTCTTATTTTAGAGAAATCAAACAACCAATGGAGAATCCAACTTGTGGATTAATAAATTAATTCAATTTGCATGTTAATGGAGAATCCATTAACTAAAGTAGTTTCTCTTTAGCCCGGGATCGAAACCAAAACTCAGTTTCAATTCAAGTCGCACATGCCACCAGTAGGCCTGTCAGTGTAGGATTTTATATTAAATATCCTAAATATTTTGGACTTTGGAAAAAAAACAGGATAATTGACTCTTTTGAACACTGGTGTTTGAAAGGCTCCTGAGAACATCAATGGACAGCTAATAAAACAAAGCTAGTGGAGTATCAAATAAAACAACCCAGAGTTTTCAGTGGAGACCAAAGTGACCAGATTCAAGTGAACTTACTTTGGAAAATTATCTGCTGGGAAAGGTAGCAAGAAAGATAAGAAAAGGATGAGCAGCATCAAGGTTGATGGACTCAAATTATAATGGCAATGGGTACATTGGAAGACTTGAAGGACCAGATTAAGAAAAGATCATCCTAGAGAAAACCCATCTACATGGTCACTAAAAATTGACACCACTGTCTTTAGGGCACATAATCAACCAACCCATCTTGAGCATTTCAACTTGAACTATTTATAAACAAAGATGTTTTTAAGCCTTCTACAGTCTTGTCATAATAGAAACAAACAAAAGAGGAAGAAAGCAAGAGGGGATGAACCTACCTTACATCCTTCACAAGCATGAACCCCGTAGTGGAAGCCTGAAGCAATGTCTCCACAAACTTTGCAAAGCAACACCATCCCACCAGTCTCTGCAAAGGAAGAGAGGAATTGATCTTAATTCCCTGCCAGGCCCAGATTTCTGATCCAATCTCCCTCTTCTCTTCTTTGACCCAGCCCACTGAAGTAACTTTCTCTAACTGGTCTATGGAGAGTTTCCATCATCTAGATCACGGTTGCCCCAAAGGTGCTTTTTCCAAAAGGCAGCTGGATTTTCTTCTTTTTTCTTTGAAAACGTTTTGCATCTCATCCCAGAAGCTTCTTCTTTTCAAAGAAAGAAAAAACAAGAAAGTCCAGGTGCCTTTAGGAAAAGGCACCCTTGGGTTTCCCCCATTTGCTGTCCTCCAGAAATAATAAAGGTCAACTCCTATAATCCCAGTCAGCATGCCTTTATTACCATAGGATTATGGAAATCAAAGTTCAGCATACTTGGAGGGTAACAGTTGAGAAAGGCTGACAGTTCCAGACTAGCTCCATCAGAATGGAAACCATCTGAACTTTTATTTAAAATGGAAATGACATCGGTCACGTGCACACCTGTACAGAAAGATTTTGCACGTTGGACTACCGTTTAAACATGTTTGACTAACTCACCACTGACTAAATTCACCTCTCACATTCAGTGGAACCCAATATTCAAAAACCATGATTCATTACTGTAACTATCATAAAGGACCAAATCACAATACAACTTAATACTGCCCAGAAACCTTGTCAACATACTTGCAAAAAGCTACTGCAAATAAAACAATGCTATGCTTCCAATAAGCCAGGGTTTCGAAATTTTAAGGGACTGGGCAGAGATCTGTGCCCTCTCTAATGTTTCACTTTTTTGTTTGAAGCGAAAAGATTTTGAGCAATGGGTGATTTTCAACATTTGATTAAGTCAGAAAATGAGTGCACCCAAAACAGCAGTAACAAATTATTCAAGGAGAATTTACAGTTGTTGGTCTTTCTATCTGGATCCCATGTCCGTACAGACCCAGTGGAATTATTACTATGTCACTCCACCTATATTAAACTGAGAAGAGAAGGTATGTGAAAAGTCACTTACTTGTGAAAGTGCTGGTAGCTCCATTCTGCTTGGTGGCAGGCACCTTATTTGGTGTTGGGGGGAGCTGGCCCTTGCTGGGGTAGCAGATCCCTTCAGGAAACTGGAAGGCTACCTTGGGTGAAGAGGGGGAACTGGCCTGCTGTGGCTTGATGGCTCCAATCTCGGTGAGGGTCAGCTCTTCTAACGAGGATGGCAGCGAGTGTTGGGGTGAAGACACCAGGTATCCACTTGGAGGGCTGCCTGGAGTGGGGCTGGAACCAGCTGTTGAACCCACATAGAGGATCACGCCACCTGGTGCATGAGAAAGGAGAGGGAAGTTGAACCCAGTGCAGAGTAAGAAGGATGACTTTGGTGGGAATATGCAGGAACTATTTACCTAGGCAAAAGGGACTGAAATGTGTTTAAAGTCCAGAACAATGAAATAGCATTTGGAAGCAAGTCAGGCAGAAAACTCCCTAATTTACTGAAGTATAAAGAAAAGGAGGAGAAAGAGGAGGAATAGCACAATCAGACTTGCAAGGTTCTAGTTATTATAGCCAATCTCAGTAAAAGTAGTTTTATCCTTCTGGTCTGGTCTAGCTGACAACCAGGAACTATGAATGGCACTGCAGAGGGAGTAAGAATCTGCAAAAAAAAAAATGGCTGCCTTCCAAGTCAGTTTTCTGGCTGGAAATCTCTGCAAGAGCACACATTTGGGAAAGATGAAGAGCCACTGAACCCATATCCTGTCCAAGGATGACGTTACCCATACCCCACTGATTAACTCACACAATTCCGACCATGGTTTGCCTCAAGCATGTCACGTACATCAAACAAAATAAAGATAGACTCTTTATAGAGAGAGACGCTGCTACCAACAATCTGATCATCCCACTGGGTCATGGCCTGTACAATTTATGTCTGACTAAAGTGAATACCTGTAAGGCACATACTATAGCGGGCCTGCCAGAGGCCTCCCTGCCTTCATTGCCATTCCGAGCAGGCAGGCAGGCAAGTTGTTTCTGAAACAAGACTGGTAGGTTGTGTTTGGCTGGATAGATCATAAGCTACGCAAGCTTCCAGTAGTCTGTTGAAAGAAACCAGACCTACATTTCTAGGCCACTCGTTCAAGAAATACAAGATCCTACATATGAAACAGCGAAGGATATTTCCAAGCAGCAACAAACTACACCTTAACCTTCCTTTCCTAGCTTTGCGTACTTCATTTTCTTCTTCTTGATGGCCACAGAAGCAGCAGGATCCAGGCACTTAGAAGCTGTCATTGTCTGTGAGTGAGCAGAGACAGAGGATTGGAGCAGTTTCTACAAATGCAGGCACTGCTGTGTTGCATTTCCACAGGCCTTAACAGCCTGCCTACACAAATGACATTCTTAGTTGGAACACAGAGGTCAAGAATCTGCATTTACATTAACAGAGAGTGCTTTCGGATAAGGCCTTGAGTATGCAATTCCTGTGAGTTGTTCACAGCTCTTTGGGGGGGATGGGGATGGGGATGTAAGCAGTCAAGTCACAGCATCTTCTCACTTTCAGCCTTCTTGCATTTCCTAGTTTGTTTGTTTGTTTTTAAAAGGATAATGCAATAACAACTGCATAGGACAGCTATGAAGCAAACAGATCCTTCTTATTCCTCAGCTGCCATTTAGAAATGGCAAACAAACAACAAACAACCCCCCACCCCAAGCCTGGCACTGCTACAGAAACACAGAAAAAACGATGACTCCATTTCTCCTACAAAGACTGTAGGCCACCAACAGAGTCCAGCCTTTATGCTGCTGAATTGCCACTCAGTCCCAGCAGGGATAAAAATAAGACACTGCTCTGTACCCAGATGGCAATCTTTTCTGCCCAAGAGGGACCCTTGCCATACACTACAAGCTGTAGTGCAGGAGATACACACAGCTAAATTGCAACCCGGGCATTTATTTGGCCCTCGTGATTTAAGCCCACCCTTCTTATTCTTGACCCTGGTAAAACACAGTAAACAAGTGTCTCATTTTTCCAGTCTTTTTTCTGCCAACAGGTTGACCTGCCAAACTATATATGGGATGTCAGAGAGGAGGAAGTTGGGAAACCTGATTTGAACTAGGTCACTGCCACCCAAAATCATTATCCCCCCCCCTGCTTTTTTTTACCCTGAAAAAAATCTCTTCGTGCATGGCTCTGATCTGTTCTGTGGTTGTTGCCAAGTACGTCTCAAGGTACAAAGCCAATGACCAGCTGAAAGCATGCAGGCTCCATGTGATTGCTGGAAAAGGCCAGAGAAACAGCAGGAAGCGTGGCCCAAGAGGCCCAGTCTGTAGAAAACTAGGGCAAACAAATGGCCCATACAGGTGAACAACCAAACCCCAGAGCTCTGCAAAAAGTCATTCCAGAAAGCAACCCCTAAGCCAGCCTTGCTTTTGGTTCAGGGCACAGCTTTTCAACCTGGTTCCCAGGGAGTATTTAAAACGGCAGGATTATCACTCCGTATTTTTAGATAGCAATCTAAGACTATTGGATAACAAAGCAACAGCTTGTCATGAAGTTGCAAATACAGGAATGTCAGGATAGAGTTCCATCTTGCACACACATCCAGGCAAAACAACGAATTAACTAGGGAAGGTCAACTCACAACCAAAATGGGCCACGTCAGGTGATAGTCCCTTATCTGATAAAGGCTATTAGGTCAGATTTGCAGGCTAACCTGTGCTCCCAAGGCCTCTTCCTCAGTGCCATATAACTGTAGTCTAACAAGCTCCAGTAATCACTTTTGGGGGGGGGGGATGGGGACATATGTTCACTAGATTGCTTTTGTTTCATCTCCAGTTCATTGAGGGAAGTATCTCAGTCACGCTTAACTGCTCCAGTTTTAAAGTAGCATTTTCTCTCTTCTCCCAAAACAACATTTAACTTCACTGTTGGTGCAGTTTTTGATATCAAAGCTAGGATGTGCCCAATTTCAGGCCCTCACCCCTTTAGGCTGCTGCAGGCCTCACTTTTCCCTTTCAATCATTGGATGTGACTCGGGCTGCAGGCAAAGCCGAACCCCTGGCTTCTGCCTGGTTAATACTTAACGGGTATTTTTTATAGCACTTGTCAAATCTTCTCCTTAAAAATACAGGGCTTAGTTCTTTTCTGAGAGCGCGTTGGATTTGTATTTTAAAAACTCTTGAGGCCTAGCCCTATAATGTACAGTTCAATTTAAACCAGGAAACAGACTTGGTTTTTGCTGTGTGCTGTCTGTTCTAACAAAATTGGGCGTGTAGTACAGGTTTTCCACTAATTTGGCCAAAAAGTAAGCTTTGCATAGCTGTATTTTTAATTGTTTTCTCTCTTTTTGTTATTTGTGAAACTTTCACATGAGCACCAGAACAGTTGCATTTAAGTTGTCTTAATTGGATAGGGAGAAGGCAAATACTCCATTTTGCCTAATCCATTCTGGCTCGGCAGCACTCAGTGCCATGGTGATAAATGCTATTTCATTGAGCCCTTCACAATTACATGTTCTACCAGTTCTTTCTAGACACTGCCAGCCATGAGGTCAGAACTGCCCTCTTTGGCCATTCACTGCCAGCCAGCGCTACCATTCCTTGGCAGAACAAGTCAAGGAGTCAGCTCACTTGTTGACTGCTCCCTCCCACTTCACCTGCAACACGCCTGAGATCTATCAGATGGATTATTTTTAAACACGGATTTTGCTTTCTTTGAGGTGTGCAGGAGGTACTGCACCAAGCAGGAGGAGAACATCCACCTGCCTCAGCCTGCACCTGCCACCCAATTTTTGGGCATCGTGACAGGTGGTATAAACCTATTATTCCCAGCATCTGGCTAGTTTGTCCTACCTGCCTACTCAAAGGAGTGGTTAACAGCATGTTAAAGCAAGTCTTCTGAAAATTCCTCAGATTTCAATCTGGCTGAACAGGAACAGGAACATTTCTCCATCCAGCCCAATATTGCGTGCTCCAGGGCTAGGCATTTCTTCAGGGTATAAATCTGGTAAGATCTTCCATATTAACTGCAACATGATCCTCCCTAATTAGGGAGATGCCAGGGAAACAAAACATATGCCCTTTCCCCCCAAGTTTGGCACTCCCCCCAGACTGCTCTCTTTTGTTTCTTGGACACCCCTCCCCCATCTCTTCCACTACATATACGTTGCCATATTCTTTTGTTATTTTTCTGCATACACTTTTTCTCATCCCTTATATGAAGTGGGTCACAGAGGTTTAGCAGAAGCCAATCTTCCCCTTACATCTGTGCCCAAGTTGAACACATCCCCAAGGAACCCACAGCAAAACTGGAAATGTACTTTCCATGTGAACCTCTCCACACTCATCTTCCCGTTGACCCAAGGGGTTTCAGCTGTCTCCACAACCAATTGTTGCCGGTCAACTCTGTCCTGCAAAACCTCTGACTTGAAAAACATGTGCCCAAAATAAAACAGCCTTTCTTTTCCATTTTCACAGACATGGTGGAGCTTAAAAGAGCATCAACCATTCACTCATGCCTCAGTGAGTGCTGCCAACTTTAAAACCATTCTGGCCTTGTATCCAATGAGAACATGCTCAGAGGAGGGCTGTGAGGCACCAGGAATCTTTTGGCTTTGGCCTCAAGCTTACATGAACTCAGCCTCCCTAGATTAGAAAGATGGCCCAACCATCTTCAAGCACACGACAATAAACTCAAATAATGAAAAAGCTCAGCAATAACAAAGCTGAACTACAGCTCTTGGCCTTAGCTTTAATGAGATATCCCTTGATTTTATTGTCAAGTATGCAATGATCAAAGAAGCAAATTGTTCCTTATCCTGAGAAGGCCTAAGGATCAGTTTGGAAGCGCCAGAGATGCTAACACAAGGACACGTAATCTTTCCAGTAATTTTGAAGCTACTGAGAGAAAACAATTGGGGTATTTTTTCACCTGGAAAAAAAAAACAGACAGGGAAACTTTTAAGATGTTTTAATTTTTGCCTCAAATGAAACTATAAGCTGTAGAATCCTAAGAAACCTCAGCTTTCTTAATTTGGTCAGTTTGCAAACCAGAACACAGCAACAATGAAGGCAGAAATAAACCATCCGCATGATCATAAAACAAAATTATGTCCCCTGAGGCCTAATGGAGAACAGATCCAATGAGCTCCAAAATAAAGTATTATCAGCAGACAATCCCATAAGCAAGCTTGGAGCGGAATCCTTGGAAGGGGGAAGAGTCTGAAATCAGATCACTCTTCAGCCTGAGAGCTGACTTGTCCTGCTTGTCCTCTATTTACAGAAAATTTAGCACTCTGGAATCTGAGATAAAATGTATTACAAATTAATAGAAAACATATGGAAGGAATAAAGGATAGCAATCCAGAAGCACTTTGTGATATTCCACTATTCCAAAGAAATTTCACTGGTGGTTTTTTATTCTGTCATTGTTTTTTACTTTTCCTGAAAATTTTTTTAAAAAGGTCGGGGGGGGGGGGGGAATTTCCTCTTTTCTCAATTTTTTCCCAGTTTTCTTCTACCATTTGCATTTCTATACAAGAGAATAAACCTATTATCTTAGTCCTTGGAATAAGTCCAAGGTATTTTTTCCTCCCACATGTTTATCACTTGATTTTTGGTAAAGCACGCTAGAATTTCCCAGAAATTATCTCAAACTCTTTACTAAAGTAATATTTAAAAGACAAACTATAGGCACCAACTGCTTAGGATTCTGCCATTGCAGAAAGGGAAGTAGTCCCTGACTTACAAGTCCAATTGGGACCCAAATTTCCATTGCTAAGTAAGGCGGTTGTTAAGTAAATCATGCCCAATTTTATGGCCCTTTTTGCCATAACTGTTAAGCAAATCACTGCAGTTGAGTAAATCATGTGGTGGTTAAGCAAATCCAGCTCTCTCTCTCCTCCCCCCCCCCCTTCCCCATTGCTTTTCTGAAGCTGGCTGGAAAGATTGCAAGTGGAGATCACATGACCCCAGGACACTGCAACTATCATAAAAACATGCCAGTTGCCAAGCACCTGAATTATTTTGATACATACGACTGTGGGGATTCTGTACAGGACTGGTTGCATGTCCCTTTTTTCAGTGCCATTGTAACTTTGAAAAGTTGCTAAATGAGTGGTTGTAAGGGGAGAACTATCTATATCTGCTTACTTTAATAAAGGGATACTCTATATCCCTTTATTGACATGGGTGTCAAACTCATAGCGTCACTTTGCCGTCACGTGACGTATCACGTTTCCCCCCTTTGTGGAGCTGAGGTGGGCGTGGCCTGCACGTGGCGCATCCAGCCCACAGGCTGCCAGTTTGACACGAGTGCTCTATGCCTTTCTGCAACGGAATGCAACATCCTAAGTAGTAGATGGCTATGTGGTCTCACCAACTTTCAAAGATCATTGTGATCTCCTAAGCAAATCAGGATAAGCTAGACAAGTTTATAAAATATCAGAAACCTTTTGTGGACTTTTTGCTGAAAAATGGATACAACTGAGTTAAAGACTTTTGAATTTGCCAACTGAAAAGGGCTGGATATGGGAAGAAGTGATCTATGCAATATAACTTTAAAGTGGGGGGGAGAAGTAATATTATTTTTGTAAATGCTGTAAATATTATAAATTACTTCTTTAAATACTTTATTTCTCTATAACTTTTTCTACATTTTTTCCTTTATATTCCTATCTTTTTTCTTTTAAACTCAGTTTACACTATCTTTTATTGTTTAAAAAAATACTTTTTTAAAAAATTACCAAATTTAAAAAAAAAAAACCCTAGCCATAAAATTTAGTGAAGGTTGAGCCCTTATGAAATTCCATCCATTCTAGGAGGGAAATGAAGCATGTACAATACTAAATTAAGTCTTTAGTATGGAATTAATGATACTTAACCTTCGTCCTGCTTTTCTTCAGAGGAAATAATACTGCATGAAAAAAGCATTTTAAATCACAGGAAACCACACAAAATATAAAAATGTGCATGGGGGAAAGGGGGCAGGTTTATACTGAGCTCAGAGAAATTTGTGTGTATGTGTGCACAAGAGAGAAATATTGCTTCAAACTCAGCTCTCCTCCTGCTGACTATATATCTATGTATTTTTTTTAGCAGTGTGACCAAGTGGTTTGACACTATCTTCTTTTGATAAGTTTTTTTTTCAACTTGCTACTCCAGTCTACATCTCTAGTTCTTTCCCATCAAAGGATTAACCCAAGTTGAATTTTCCTTTCAGATAGTAGCCAAGGTTAGTTAAGTGCTGCCATCTGCTGAGATGATGTCTACACCTTCAAAATAAAAGCAATGCAGTTCTATTTGCATGCATGGTGCACACTTATTTATATTTAATTTTTAATTTCCAACCGGCCTCATGTGGGTCAGACAAGGACAACCAAAGGGCAGAATGTGGCTCAGGTCTGCCCTATAGTGACCAGGAGGCGAGCTTGGCTAGATGGCATCATCTTGAAAATAAACCTTCATCCACTGCCCTTTGGAGAGTTTATGCTGTCCAGGCATTCTAGGAGATGCTGTCTTCAGGCATGCCTTATGGAGTCCAAGTAGGGAAAGCTACCTTAATGGTTGTGGGCTGTTTTGTATTTGGGACACATTTTATTTGCAGCAAACAGCTGCTTCAAATGCATCTGGGTAGAGGAAATTTCTCAGATTTCTGTTCCTAACAGCAATTGCCCCAAGGCTCCTCAAAAGAGGGAAGAAAAGCAAACACGACTCATTTTCTATCTTCAAAACAGCCCCATATGGAGTCCCCTATCCTCTCTTAGAGGAATAAAAGCTCAGCAGCATCAAAGGCTGCGATGACCTAGTTGAGATTTCAGCAGTTTTAACTTGCATGTCCTCAATTCCAGTTAACCCTTAGCCTGGGGATCCTCTGCATTTATATATTTTAAAAAAATATGGTAAACAAATCTCCATTCCACCCTAACACCCCCGCCCCCCAGGACTTGCTGCTCTCATTTTCAACCCTTGACCAATTCTGACCTATTAAAACCAGCTCTTCCTCGCCCCCACCCCCAAAGCGACCACAGTACTGACCCGCTCCTATGCCAACAGGGCTGGAGCGAGGGGTTAATCAAGGCTAACGGCACCACTTAAAACCGTCCCAGTGTTTGCGGTGAGTCAGTGCCAAGGGAGCAGCTTTAAGTGCTGGTTATTTTTAGCCTCTGCCAATAGCTGGAGAAAAGTTTGGACTGCGAGCGAGGGCGCAGGTTGCAAATATATATATTTCATATATATATATATGAAAGGAAGAAAGAAAAAAAAAGAAAAAGAGCTCCGGTTCCCAGCTCTTCTTTGCCTCCAAATTCGGGTCAGCGCCTCACGTGTCCTCCTCCTCTCGCTCTCGTTGAACGAGTGTCAGGAACAGGCAACGTGCTGGAGTCGAGCCAAAGCAGGGCGAGGAGACACCTGACTCGCGATTCACGTGGCTCGGCGGCGCAGGCCATTCCGATGGCAGGCGGGGGCTTTTTTCGCCCGAATCGCTCGGGATGCAAAAGGAGGGAAGGAGGAGGGATGAGAGGACAAGAGAAAAAGAGCCTAGGCGCGCCTCGGAGACTTACTTACACGTTTAATTACGGCTAGAAAGGAACCCAAAAATATCACGGACGGTGGAATCCCGGAATGAAATTTGGGCGGGGGGCGGGGGGGGAGTGTAATTCAGCAAAAGAGAAGGCGCTTTTGTATTCGCTGACGGCTTCGCGATATCTTATGTAATCAATCAACTTGGTTAAAATGGGGTTGCCTCGTTTTGTGGCTCTGTGTTGTGCAAACAGGGCCGGCGTATGGCACAGCAGCTGCAGAGAACTGCAAGATCCCAAGAAAAGAAACAGAAGCTTCCCCACGTTGTAGGCAGATGCCACGGTGTACACATATACACGCTATATTAATCGCTGTTCTATTGGCACCTTTGTTTTGCAAAATGGGCTCCTTAAAGCAGTAGTATCTTCCCTCCAAGAATTCGGCTTATTTTAATGAAGACCGGAGAGGATCTGTGTGGTCCTGCCATGTCCAAAGCAAAGTTAATAGCCCCAGCTGCTTCCAGATGTTACAGAGGGGGAACTTTTTAATTTCAGCTGTCACTTCCCATTTTCCCCACTGTTTTGCAATCCAGCTACACTACCGGTAAGAATCCAAAATAGTAGGACGAGTACCTATATTAGACTAAGCTATATAATATAGCATGTGTTCGAAGTCTGAATGTAGTCATGTAAGTCTACAAGCCATGGTTTAACTTTTAACATATAAATGATGTAATTTGTTACTTGTATAGATTATGTTGCAATAAATGGTACTTTCTAGCCAAGCTTGCCAAGTTAAATGAGATCCTACTTATATTTGGATGGGATACCACTAGGAAATTCCTTACTATACAATATACTGGGAAGTTGGGAAAAATATCTCAAAATGTTTTGAAAAATATTTAGAAGAACCACTTCAGATGTCACATAAGCACATCTCTGAGTTTGTTACTCACTGAATCAGTCCATCTTCAGGCCTGAAAAAATGCAGCTGCATTAAGAAATCTGAAACTTTTAAAGCAACTTTTGAATTAACATAGAAGCCTGAGAAAAGGTGAGCCACTTTAATAAGTATCAGAGCACTGACTACTATGTTGACACAAGGGCTGAAATACTTCCAAATTATCTTCAAAGCTTGTGTGGCTCTATATTGGTGCCAAGAAAACTTCATGTAATGATCAGGAGTCAAAAACAAAGGAGATGTTCTCAACATTTTACTAAATTTTTATCCCATTATTTAATTATTAAAAACAATTCCCAAATCAGATTGTTATTTAGCATTATTATTTAAATGATGCAACCAAAGACAGAGAAAGCAGGTAAATATTGATAGGCAGATAATCTGGAAAAAATAATGTGAAGAAACCCAATGCACACAATGGGAATACAAGGAAGTGATAGCAACAGTAGACATTTTTATCATAAGTAATTCAAGGTTGTGAACATATACAATATCCCTTCCTTCTCCTCTTTTTCACCAAAACAACAACCTTATGAGGTGAGTTGGGCTGCTAAATCCAAAGTCAGCCAGCCAGCTTTCTTGCCTATGGCAGAACTAGAACTCAGTTCTCCTGGTTTATAAGCCATTTTACCTTCACCACTACATCCAAGAGCAGGCGCTCTCCATACGTAGCAACTGTAAGACTTATGGACTTCAATTCCCAGAATTCCCCAGCCAGCATCAGTGGCTGAGGATTTCTGGGATTTGAAGTCCTAAAGTTGCCAAGTTTGGAAATCCCTGCCCAAGAAGCTTAGAGACTGCAACTTTTTGCTAGTTTACAATCTCAGCTGTTAGCAGAGCAACCAATATCTAATTCTGAAAATGGTATTTAAGTTGCATTCTTCTCTGCCCATCTCCTCCATGACATAATATGATGAAAAATGTTTGTTGATTATAAAGATTGAGAATTAACATGATATTCTTAGCCATCAAACCAGACTCCACTTCCCAGCATTCCATTAGAGCAGGGTTTCCCAAAGTAGTCAATATAAATTCCCAAGGTTGGATGGGATTATCTGTTGTTGTTGTGTTATTATTTGAGGTACTAGTAATTAAAGCATTTTCATACAATAACCATTTGGGGGGAGGTGTTGATAAACAATCCGAAACTTCATGAAAAGGTTGATGGACTGAAAAGTTTAAGGACTCCTGCATTAAATTAAAAATGAGTGTACTAATTCCATTCAGATCCAGTTCAATCAGGAAGACTATTTTTACTTCACAACCCTGGTGGTGCAGTGATTAGAAGGCAGTATTGCAGGCAAACTCTGCCCACAGCCTGGAGTTTGATCCTTATCAGCTCAAGGTTGTTTCAGCCTTTCACCCTTTCTGAGGTTGGTAAAATGAGGACTCAGATTGTTGCTTTAATCTGGGCTTTAAATGTGTGTATGAGTGAACTCCAGTTATAAAATGGCCTTGCCAACAAATCTGCCAACTGAGCCTATATGTCATACCAAGCCAGAACGAAGTAAAACACATTATGGTTTAATATGAGGTAGAAACACCCTTTTCTTTTAATAAATATATGTTTACAGTTCAACACAAAGCAGGACTTGTTTTTGCCCCATATTGAACTACAAATACAGGTGTCTTATGATGATTTGTTTAATGGCCAAAGTTACAATAATGCTGGAAAAAGGTAACTTATAACCAGTACATTTATGACCACCACAGCATCTCTGAAGTCAGATGATAAAAATTCAGGGCTTTGGCAACTGGTATATATTTTTGGTGGTTGCAGCATCCCAGGGTGTGATGTAACTGCCATTTAAAAGATGACTAGAGGAGTGTTGGAGGTCCTCCCGGTTTGAATCTAATCAAACACAGTTAAGAACCCATATTAGGTCTTATCTTGTGGCGATGGAAGCGGAGTAGCAGGATCACTTCGCCACTCTCATTGCATCTGCCCTGCAGGGCTGCCCTTGCATCCCAGTGGCCCTGTTTAGAGTGACCTGCTCTCTTCTCAATCAGGGAGCGAGGGAAGACCCCTTACAGGGCAGAGCTGAGGATTTTGTAGAGTTTCTGCAAGATAAAATCGCTCAGATCCAGATTGGATTGGACTCTGACTGGGCAGAATCCATCCAGGAGACTGGGGTAAGTCTTGGGAGTAGTATCTGCGTTCAGTTTGACCCTGTTTCCGTTGATGAAGTGGACAGAATTGTGGGTAGACTGGGTGCCTCCATGTGTTTGTTGGATCCTTGTCCCTCCTGGCTTGTTTCGGCTGCCCGGGAGATGACTGGAGACTGGAGCCAGGCAATTGTCAACACTTCTTTGAGGAAGGAGGTCGTCCCCGCCTCTCTTAAGGAGGCTGTGGTTCGACCCCTCCTCAAGAAGCCTGCCCTGGATCCAGACTCACTTAATAACTATTGGTCTGTCTCCAACCTTCACTTTATAGCGAAGGTTGTTGAGTCCGTGGTGGCGCAACAGCTCCCACAGTTCCTGGAGGAAACGGATTTCCTAGACCCGTACCAATCGGGGTTCTGGCGTGGGCACAGCACGGAAACGGCATTGGTCGCTCTGGTGAATGATCTCTGGTGGGCCCGGGATGGAGATTGTTCCTCCATCCTGGTCCTACTTGACCTCTCAGCGGCTTTTGATACCATCAACCATGGTATCTTAGTGCAGCGACTTGGGGGGTTGGGGGTAGGAGGCACTGTCTTACAGTGGTTCTCCTCCTACCACTCAGGTCGCTCACAGTTTGTATGGGCGGGGGGGGCAGAGGTCCACCCCAAGGCCCTTAACCTGGGGGGTGCCTCAGGGGTTGGTTCTCTCCCCCCTACTCTTTAACATCTATATGAAGCCACTGGGTGAGATCATTCGTAGTTTTGGGATGAAGTATCATCAGTATGCTGATGATACGCAGCTATACATCTCCACCCCGACCACCCTGGGGATGCCCTTTCCATGATGTCCCAATGCCTGGAGGCGGTACGGGCCTGGATGGGTAGGAACAGGCTCAGACTCAAGCCTTCCAAGACTGAGTGGCTGTGGATGCCGGCACCTCGTGTTCTAGAGGTCCCATCACTTTTGATGGGGGGGGGGGGAAGTACTTGCTCCCGTTGAAAGGGCTCACAACTTAGGTGTCCTCCTGGATTCCTGGGTGTCTCTGGAAGACCATCTGACAGCCGTGACCAGGGGGGCTTTTGTGCAGGTTTGCCTGGTGCGCCAGTTGCGCCCTTTCCTAGACCGAGATGCCCTTCGCACAGTCACTCATGCCCCGGTTACTTCTCGCTTGGATTACTGCAACTCCCTCTACATGGAGCTGCCCTTGAGGTGCACCTGGAGGGTCCAGAATGCGGCCGTGCAGATTGTTATGGGAGCCCCCCGTTACTTCCGTGTAACATCTCTCCTACGCGAGCTGCACTGGTTACCAGTGGTCCTCCGGATCCGTTTCAAGGTGCTGGTACTTACCTTTAAAGCCCTACATGGCTTAGGTCCGGGGTATTTGCAGGACTATATCCTACCCACCTCCCACTGTCCTGTCCGCTCACAGGGCTGCCCTCCTCAGGGTACCGTCGACCAGACAATGTTGGCTGGTGACGTCCAGCGGTAGAGAGTTCTCTGTGGAGGCTCTTGCCCTCTGGAATGAATTATCCACCGAGCTTCGGACGGCACCTGATCTCCGCTCCTTCCATCGAGGCCTAAAGACTTGGCTGTTTCAACAAATGGGTTGATTCTGATTCCGGGGTTTTATTATTTATTTGTCTCTGTTTTAATTGGTTTTAATTAGGATTTCCTTTATTACTGTATGTTTTTAACCTGTGTTCACCGCCCTGAGTCCATTGGGAGTAGGGTGGCATATAAATATTTGTAAATAAATAAATAAATAAAATTTACAATCTTCTAAGGGGCTTCAGACAAGCAGTCAAATGGGGAGGGGGGGAGTCTGATTCACTTATAACTGCATGATTCACTTAACAACTATGCCTAAAACAGGTCATAAAATCAGGCAAAATTACTTAATGACATCCCCTAGCAATGGAAGTTGCAATCCCAACTGTGGTCATAAATTGAGGACAACCTCTAATGGGACACACTAGTGGTACCCCTGGCTGGTGGCATTGTCAGGGAAGGACTTGGACACAAAGCTCTCCATTGAAGCTGAATGAGCATCCATTCCCTGCTAAGGAGGGGTCTCTGTAAGACCATTTTGTCCAGAGTCTTAAAATGTGGAATTCCATAGCTGTTTGAAACTTGTCAAAGTGAATTGCTAGACACAAGGTCAGTACATCTGGTCAGTGTATCTTCACAGCTGTCAGCCATTCTAATTTCTACAGACTCTTGCAAGGTTTTAAAACCTGCCTTTATATATATATTGCAGCTTTTTGTAGCAAATGGCCCTCTCTGCAGAAGCAATCCCCTTGCTGCATTGCTCTTCTCTCAGTTGCATGATTTTCAACTGTGTTGCATCTGTCTCATCCATCACCCACCATTACAGGATCTGTGCTGCTGATACTGCAGTTTGTTTGTATGCAGCAGTGTGGAAGAAGAAAAGCAGTGGCAGCCACCGCAGATAATTTCCGAACCTCCAGCAAGCAAAGAATAGGTATGACACCTTACGTGTTTCAGCAAGAAAAACAATTGCTGTTGCAGGATACCCACAAAAATCAATCCTTGGCAACCTCCAGAACTGCCATGCCAAAGATAGCTGCTGTGCTCCTTGTTTCTGGTGACCTGAATTTACCTGATAAAGGCAAATTGAGCTGTGCTCTGAATTGCCTTTGAATGTAACAACAGCTGGGGGAGTCCTGCCTTATGTCAGAATGTAGGCCAAGAAGCTGCTGCTTTTTCCCTCCACCCACCTCTTTTTATTTTTATTTTATTTTTTTTAAAAGAGCAAATCTGATTTCCCTCCCCTCTCTGCAGATATGAGCGATGGCCCTATTTTGAGCTCATATTGGAATCACTTTGAAGCTGACCTTTGCATATGTTATTCCTTGGCTCTAAAGACTGCAATCCAACAGGAAAGAAAAATGACTCAAATTTTGCTTACTTAGCTGAATAACAGAAAACAGCAACCCCGGTCAATTTTTAATAGGGAAATTCCTGGTCCAAATTCAGAAACTATCTCCCACCCAAAATAACAAAAAAATATTTCACTGATGGAATGGGACAGGTGACATTTTTTGAGCCTCTGTACTCCTAGCAATAATAACTTCACCACAGGATTGTCTGATGGCAGACAAAATTAAAGAAAATCAAAAGGACCTGATAATAAAATGAGATTAAAAGCTTACTAAAAGGTGGGGAAAATCCTCCTTGTAATCTATCAAAACTCCTTTTCCAACTCTTCAGGCTAGTTAAAAAAGAACTGACAGTGTTGTCACCCAGGTACCAAAGGCGAATGCATTTTTACTTTACCTTATCTGGAGCTAGGATAACACATTCATGCGCACACACTCTCCCTTGAAGAGAATAATTTCATTTTTTTCTCCTAGTATAGTCCTTATTTTTTTCCTTTGCAGCAAAGAGCCTTTAATGCAGATAGCTTTATTCTTCCCCATCTATTTCCTCTCCTATGTTCAACCCAGTGCCTCAAGTTTCCTCCCTACAGAAGAAATGGTTTGCCATCCAAACCTTCACAAATCCTACTTCTTTATTACCCAGTCATAAGAAGTCCCATGTAAAGCAATAGATCAAGAATAATGACTCTTCTGCACAATTAAGAAAGTAAAAAGGAGTTTGGGCCTTATATGAGAGAAAAACTCTCCCAAGCGTGCAGCCAGGGCTTTGACATATAGAAGGAAGAAATATCAGGGCAGAAATCAGCACATCAAGATTTGTCATCTGTCAGTTATAACCAACCACCTGGAACTAAGTCAGCCAAGAAAAATCGGTATTTGGCTGGCACGGAGTCTTTCCCTTGCTCATCCCATTCCCTCTGTCTCTAATCTAATATAGAAAGATGTGACAATTAGGGAGGAGGAGAACATTCTCCTTGTACGATGGGACCAAGTCTCAGTTGAAGTGTGTCAGGAGACATCAACTCATTCAGATATTTAATATTTCTATATCCTCCATCAGTGGAACAGGAATGGGTGGCATAAAAGAGAGCAGCAGCTCAGCTTTTTTGGCTTTAAATAGGTTAAACAACATCCATGAGCTTGTCAGAACTATAGCCGCACTCCTAGAGTGCCTAGGAAATAAATGTGATACTAACAGGGCCAGATATCCCTTCAGTAACATAGTTTAAATGAATCTATGTTTCCAAAGATCCAGCGTTTGCAGTATTGTTTATGTATTTTACTCTAAAGGCCAGATTAAAGTTCCAAACAAGAGCTATCCTTATGTCCAACTTTATTCTACAAAGTGCTGAGAAGTTGGAACACTTTAGAAAGAAGAGTTTGTGGGACTTTATTTTTGTTTGAACTTCTAGCCTAGTTTGTACTGGCAGCCCTGACTAGTCGTGGATCTCCAGAATTGCAAGTATAAGGCTTTCCCAGGCCTACCTATAGAAGTCCCTACGGTTTTACGGCATGTGTAATATGTACGAACTGCTGCTACTATAGGACATTGTGGGAAAATCCATTCTCTAGCTTAGGCATATTTGGGTTTCTTTGAAGTCTGAAGGCAGCAGAATCCAGTTTGCTCCTAGTGTGAGTAGAACGCTTGTTCAAGTTCACTGGTAAAAATCAACTAGGACAGGGGTGGGCAATTGCAGCTCATTTACAACCTGTGGACTTCAACTCCCAGAATTCCTGAGATAGCTTGGCTGTCTCAGGAAATCTGGGAGTTGAAGTCCACAGGTTGTAAAACAGCCGCAATTGCCCACCCCTGAACTAGGGAAAATGATGTAGGCAACTGTTTACCGCAAGTATCTTTGAATCATTTTTTATTTGTTTTATTACATCATGGAATGCAAATAGTCCATGCAAATAATCAAGTTGACTTTTGGTGATTGCCTTTCAAAGAAGTTCAAGGTAAGAACTGGGACCAGAGAAACTGCGGCCAAGAACTCACACCTGGGCAAGATTCCCAGTAGATTCTAATAGTGAACACTTTATTACCTATTATTATGCATAAATTGCTGTAAAAAAAACCCTGACAGATTATTCTAGTTCAGGCAGTAGGTTTTGTTGAGCTACAAACCCCAAACACTCTTAGTCAACTTTGCTCTTAAGAGAAAGATAGAAAGAATTGAGCGTAATATCTGGAAAAGTATACAGGTTGCTCTCAACTTATGACCACAACTGAGCCTGAAATTTCCACTGCTAAGCAAGGGAGTTGTTAAGCGAGTTTTGCCCCACTTTACGATCTTTTGGCCGCAGTCGTTAAGCAAATCACTGCAATTGTTAGGGGAACTGTGAGGTTGTTAAGCAAATCTAGCTTCCCCCATTGACTTTGCTTGTTGGAAGCCAGCCAGGGAAAGTTACAAATGTGATCATGGGATCCCAGAACAGTGCATAAATATACTCCAGTTGCCAAGTGCCCGAATTTTGATCATGTGACCATGCGGATCCTTGGTATAAAAAAATAGCCATAAATCTTTTTCCTCCCCATTTCCGTAGTAACTTCAACCAATAGTTGTAATTAGGGAACAACTTCCTCCTGTTGCTGTTCTAAGTGAAACAGTCTTGTACCTGTAAATTAAATGTAGCCTTGCATTTTTAGTTGCTCCACCGACCTCGCTGCTTCTAAATTAAGCTCTGAGGATATCGCCTTTTCATACAACACAGCATTGTACATCTGTCAAGTGCTATTTACACTTGAGTCCAAACCAGAAAGAACAAAAAAGAGGAATGGGCTTATCCTCTCCTTTCTTCCCTTCCCTTCAGCTTCTCTAACACTCCAGCAAAACTTTTTCTGATGCTCAAGTGCTACCAAGGCCCAAAACATTTCCTGCAAAGGTAAGCCACAAGCTGCTTTGCTGAATCAAAGAAACTCCACACAGGTGGCAGGCCTCTGCCCAATCGGGGCTGGGTTGCCATATCTTGCCTGCTGCAATGCATTATAGCTTTGATCTCAGTCTCCCTGGCACCTGTGTAAGTGTTGTTGACGCCTGCAGTCAGCAAAGTAGGTCAAAGTCACCCACAATGGGAGAAAGGGCAGGATGAGGTGGCAGGGATCTAAGTTGGGGAAGAAAAGATTACTTTTGATATGCAAAACCAGCTCTCTGTACGAGTCCAGTGGGAATAAGAAACTAACACAACCTTACACACTGTTGTTCACTTGAGAGAAGTGAGCATTAGGCTCACTTGACAAGGCTCTACAGCAAAGCAGTATTGTCTAATAAACAAAAAGCAACTCTTTTCCGATTTATAAAACTTATTTGCTCTTCTGTGCTTGTTTGTCCAGAATTGATGCTAACTCACTATAGGTATACAGGCAGTCCTTTACTTACGACCATAATTGAGCCCAAAATGTCTGTTGCTCAGAGATTTGTTAAGTGAATTTTGCCCCATTTTACAACTTTTCTTGCCACAGTTGTTAAATGAATCACTGCACTTATTAAATTACAGTAACACAGTTGCTAAGTACAGTTACAGTAACACAGTTGCTAAGTGAATCTGGCTTCCCCATTGACTTTGCTTATCAAAAGGTGATCACATCACCTCAGGACACTGCAATCATCATAAATATGATGAGATTTGACTGAGATCAAAGCTATAATCTGAATTTTGATCAGGTGACTATGGGGATGCTGTAACAGTTGCAAGTGTGAAAAACGGTCATAAGTCACCTTTTTCGGTGATGTTGTAACTTTGAATGCTCACTAAACAAACCGTTGTAAGTCAAGGACTACCTGTACAACAAATCACAAGCCTGGCTTGGATTAATATCTATATCTAAGGCAAAGCTTCCTTTTTTTTCCTCGAAGTTTCTCTCCCTCCGTTTTCAGGCTGTCGTCATGCCTCAACTTTGTGCAGGTGGAGTTTGTCAATTTAGTTATAAATCTGAACTCTGCATGTTCCCCAAGTGATGCTATTGACCACAGGCAACCTGTATTTGGGGTTGCCATTCTTGTGTAAGCATTGACCCCCATTTTATATTGGGGGAAAATGTCACACCTTGCTTAAGGGAAGGCAAAAAGAAAAAGAGGAATTCTTCTTGGGAATGATCATTTTGTATAGATTATAGAAGATGTACAAATCCCTAATTGACTGCCCTTATTTTCCAACAATCCCTTCGGGCAACAATCCATTTATACCCTTCTAACAATATGAAGCTGCAACTACAGCCAACACTTTCCCTGGGAATAATTCTGTGTGTGTGTGTGTGTGTGTGTGTGTGTGTGTGTGTGTGTGTGTGTGTGTCTTTAGCAATAGCACTTAGACTTATATACTGCTTCACAGTGCTTTTACAGCTCTCTCTAAGCGGTTTACAGAGTCAGTATATTGCCCCCAACAATCTGGGTCCTCATTTTACTGACCTTGGAAAGATGGAAGGCTAAGTCAACCTTGAGCCGGTGAGATCTTAACTGCCAAACTGCAGCTAGCAGTCAGCTGAAGTAGCCTCCAGGGCTGCACTCTAACTACTGCCCCATCTCAGCTCTTTGCATCTCATGTAGCAGGGATTGAAGTGGCTTACAGGTATCAAGATTCTCTCTTCCACATAACCATGAAATTTGCTGGGACTCCGTCTATTACTCCCTACCAACTGCAGCATCAGCTTCAGCAGTAAAATTAATTGCTGAGAAAAATTATCAATGCTCTTGACTGCCCAAATTCTGTAATTTACACAGAAGTCTAACAGAACATGCAAACCAAAGAGGGGGGAAGAAGCATTTGGTATTTGTGGACGTATGTACTGTGATGTGATTTGTAGAAGCACGAACTGAACGCACAGTGGATTTACTTCATTGTACGGAGACTATAGAGCTCTGTGAGAACGTGTTATTTTGAGCATGCAGAGGGGTCAAGGATCTGTGGGGAAAGGACAAAGCACTAGTTAATTTTCTCCTTAAGAGGAAAGCTGTTCATGAAAACCACTGATCGTTAGAAATTGAATGGATTCTGGAAAAACAGGAGGAGATTCCTGGTTTGTATACCCAAAATAAAACAGCCTATGGAAGAAAATGTTGAACAATATCAAAAGCAGAAAACAATGTTTTGAACACACCTAGGCTCCATGGACAGGTTCTACTGAAAACACAGAGAACTCTTTGAAATGAATGGGGATATATGTATTGGCACAATAGGATATTCTGTGCCAACGTTTTGGTGCAAAAGATATTGGAGCCAGAAAGCTAGAAATATTTCTTTGGCACCTGCAAACAGCAACATCAGCGTATGAATAATATACTATATTTTATATAACATTATGGTTCTAATTGATTACTCTGTTAAACAAAACTTCCTTGTTAAAAGGAAAAGTCTCTTAAGGCTATAGATAACAGTCTGACGGTAACGGAGGGTGGAAAGAATAGTTTAATGAAACACAAGTTTCCTTTAACAGTTGCAATGGCTTCTGGTTAGCAAAAGGCCATATTTCACCATTCTATAGCTGAAAATATGTGCAGCTACTATATTCTCCAGACTTGTAGCCTGGAACCAAAAACATATTTTGAAGCATAACTCAGATACCATCTCTCTCCATATATTTACAGCCCAAAACTCCATCCACTGAGATCAAATACCCATGAAGGGATTAACATTATTTTAAATATATGTTTACAGAATATACCTTATGCAGGTAGTCCTCGATTTACAACCATTCATTTAGCACCGAAAAAAGTGACTTATGACCACAGCATTCTATAGTCACATGATCAAAATTCAGATGCTGGGCAATTAGATCAAATTTATAAAGGTTGCAGTGTCGGGGGGGTCATGTGATCACCTTTTGCGACCTTCTGATAAGCAAAGTCAATGGGGAAGCCAGATTCACTTAACAATTGTGTTACTAATTAATAACTGCAGTGATTCACTTAAAAATTGTGGCAAGAAAGGTTATAAAATGAGGCAAAATTCACTTAACATCTATCTCACTTAGCAACAGAAATTTTGAACTCAATTGTGGTTGTAAATCGAGGATTACCTGTATAAGGCACTGTTCTGTATCTTAAATATGTGCGATTACAACAGTGTAGAGCCAGCATGAAGAACAGAAAAAATGCTTTTAATTCCGGAATTTACAGAATGTTACAAACCCAGGATAAGCAAATGCCAACCCAAAGGAACAATCTGGTCCTAGATCCAGCCATTATTATGTGTTCAGCCCAAAAACACACCTAAGAGGGAGGCAAAAATTCTAGAATACACAAGCTTATTCATTTTCATATTCTACTCCTGTTGTGTCTCCTTCCAAGAAAAGGAGAATCAAGCTTTGAAAAGTTCATCTTCAGCGAGAACCAAAGGGAAGAGAAAGATTTGATTCTTTGCCTTTGAAATCCAATTTAAATATATTTGCAAACCGGTCTATTTGCCAACTACTGCCGTGTTTCTGTGTCTCTCGCTTCTGAGTCTGTTGTACCTCTTAAAGCAGGAATTAATTTTGAGTGCTTCTTCATAGGACAGGCCATTTTCCAGCAGTACTAATATACAGGATGCTACACTAAGCACAGCAACCTTTGATACTTTGGGCAGCTTTGAAAGCCCACAGCGCCTATCCACTCCTGTGGGAGAAAAGGCGGCAATAACAATTCCTTTTACAATTGTTGTAAGTTTTCGTTTTTCACTCAATGTGTCAGGCAGTTCTCTAGGTTTGCGATATACGTGCAGAAAGCAAGGGCAAACAAAACATCATTTACACAATGTTCCCAAAGACAACCCAGAGCGCAGTCCTAAGATTCCTGCAAGTTAGATGGGGGTGCTGAACTAAGCAAGAGTCAAAGCAGCAAAAGATGACACTTGAAGCCAAACTACCTGCTAAGTCCCACCTGAAAGCCACTTCTAGAACACTGGAAACAAGCCTGACTTTTCTACTTTTTGTCCTTGCCAGCACCTTTTTCTTATTTATTATTTATATCCCATCTTTATTATTTCAACATAAACAACTCAAGGCAGTGGATATATCTAATCCTCCTCCCTTCTCCTATTTTCCCAACAACAACAACCATAACAGATGAGTTTGAGAGAGTGACAGGCCCAAGGTCACCCAGCTGGCTTTCATGGCTCTGGTAAAACTAGAGATCGCGATCTCCCAGTTTCTAGCCCGATGCCTTAACCACTAGAGCAGTGATGGCTAATCTTTTTGCCATTGTGTGCCAAAAGTGGGGGGGAGCACAGGGGGTCGGATGTGTGCATGCCCACACCCATAATTCAATACGCCCCACCGCCCCGCGCACGATCCCCCATGCTCCCCCCGCTTTTAGCACATGGTAGGCACAGTAGGTCCGTTTTTCACTCACCCCAGGCTCCAGAGCCTTTCTTGGAGCCTGGGGAGGGCAGAAACAGCGTTCCGCACCCTCCTGGATGCCTTCCGGAGGCCAGAAACAGCTCGTTTGCTAACTTCTGGTGGGACCAGAAGTGCCATTTTTTGCTCTCCCCAGGCTCCAGAGCCTTTCTAGGAGCCTGGGGAGCATGAAAACAGCCTTCCACACACCCCCGGAGGCCCTCTAGAGGCCAGAAATGGCCCATTTGCCAACTTCCAGTGGACCTGGAAGGCCCAAAGAGCTAGGGCAATGCTCGTGTGCCCACCGATATAGCTCCACGTGCCACTTGTGGCACACGTGCCATAGCACTAGAGCAGATTGGCTCTCTTCTGAAGCTCAGCTCCATAGCTAGTAAGGGTGAAGCCCAAAACTGGGGCAAGGAGCATGGAAGGCCATCTGTTTCTCCAACAAGAAAACAAAGCAGAGGAGAAACCTGCTAGAATCCACATTCCACCAGATGGGGAAGCACACGAACGAGTGAAAAGAATTACTTCCCAAAGTTGCAGACAACCAAAGTTTTTTGTTCCCCAAAAATATCAACAGCTGCTTTGGAGCCAGCACTATGCTTGACAACAAAGATGGGGAAAACCCTTGTACAGAAGAGTTTTGTCCTTCGGGCACTGTGTGATTATTCCTGTATTACTTGAACAAGTACAGGTAATCCTTGACTAACCACCACAATGACCCCAAAAATTTCCATTGCTAAGCAAGATAGTTAAGTGAATTATGTACAATCTTTTTTTTTGCCACAGTGAATCACTGCAGTTGTTAAGTGAATTTGGCTTCCCCTGTCGCCTTTGCTTGTCCGAAGCCAGCTGGGAAGGTTACAAATGGGGATCACATGACCCCAGGACAGTGCAACTGTCATAAATACATGCCAGTGGTCAAGCGCCAGAATTGGATCATGTAACTATGAGGATGCTGCAACAATCATAAATTTGGAAAAGAGTCATAAGTCACCTTTTCCAGCATTGCTGTAACTTCAAACAGCCATTAAGTGAATGGTTGTTAAGTTGAGGACTGCCTGTAAAGCGTACAGGCCCATGACATGCTTCTATTCATGCAGAAATCAACAGGCAATGCCCGTTTTCCAAATGCTTGAGTTTTGCTTGCTGTTTCCTATCCCTAGTGTAGATTTTTAGAGAATTTCACTGTCAAAAATATAGATGGATGCCTTATCCTAGTCTTATGTCTATCAAGACACAAACTTGCAATGTTACTGAATCCAAAATTTGTACCTAGTTCCCAATTCTGTTCAATTCTTGACCCATCGTATCAAACACTGCTATCTTTGACATGCTTGGCATGTTTATCCACCTGTTAACCTCACGTTACCATATCATACTTGAATTATAAAATATCCACCTAGGGACTGCATTATTTAGAAGGCCAGCAGACAGTTGAGTAGTTTGAATTCAGTGTGCTCTGCCAATCCAGCCATCATAAATGCCACAGGAACTAGTATGTATAAAAGAATTTCAACTGCCTAAGCTGCCTGAGAAGACTGGACTCATCAAAGGATCACCTGCTCCCAGCTGCCTTTGCAGATTCTTCTCTGGCAACAGAGTGGCTTTCTAGATCCTGTGGACTCCATCCCATTAGCCAGGATGACTAAGGTTTTCAATTCCAACACAAGGTATCTGACTAAGGAATACTGCCACAGAGGTTGGGATCCTTTATACAGAATTAGTTACCATATCCCAAATCTTTGCTTATCTGAGCCAAAGATGTCTACTCTGAGAAACATCCTCCTAAATAACCTACAGAAAACCGCAGCCCTTCCCCAAGGTATGAAAAACATATGAAGAACGGTTGCAGAAACTAGGTATGGCTGGTTGAGTGAAAAGAAGGACTAAGAGTGACATGATAGCAGTATTCCAGTATCTGAGGGGCTGCCACAAAGAAGAAGGGGTCAACCTATTTTCCAAAGCAGCAGAAGTTAAGACAAGGAACAATGGATGGAAAGAGAAGAAGCAAGCTGGAATTAAGGAGAAACATCCTAACAGTGAGGACAATTAACCAGTGGAACAACTTGCCTTCAGAAGTTGCTCCAACACTGAAGGTTTTCAAGAAGAGACTTGACAGCCACTTGTCTGAAATGGTATAGGGCAGGGGTGTCAAACTCAAGGCCCAGGGGCCAGATCTGGCCTGCAGGCTGCTTAGATCTGGCTCGCAGGGCCACCCTGGAAAAAGCAAAGGACTGGCCCACAGTGCCTCTGCCACTGAAAATGGAGCTCAGGAGGGCTGCATACGGCCCTCCCCAGCTCTGTTTTCTCTGGGTTGCAAGAGGACATTGCAGCCGAAAATGGAGCTCGGGAGCCCGATTAGCTGGCAGAGTGCCTGGGCTACCACAGGTGCCACTGACATGAGTAACGTCAAACTGGCCACATCCACCCCAGCTCCACCCACCCACCCAAGTTCAACCACAAACCTGATGCAGCCCTCAATGAAATTGAGTTTGACCCTGGTATAGGGTCTCCTGCTTGAGTTGGACTAGAAGACGTCCAAGGTTCCTTCCAGCTCTATTGTGATTGAAGGTATATGGCCTTGCACTGAATTGTGGTCATTCCCCAGGAGTACCTGGAATGGTGGTAAAATGAGAGTTCTACTGGCTGTATCAGGGAACAACTTAATCCTTCCGAGTCCTATCTGACCATAAATATCTCCTACGACTTTCTTTTTTGGCTCAGCAGAAGGCTGTCTCATACCTAAGCCAGCCAAGGACGAAAGGAATCTGAGGAGTAAACTCTGAACTTCCCCTGAGCTGTAGATGGATATATCTGCCTTGAATAACCTCAGTCCTTATAAATAGAATCCACCAAAGACTGTTTTGGTAAGTAAAACATTCCTGACCTGTTCTGCCAGCCTTCAAAAGATTGCTCCTGGCCCCTGAGGGCAGTTGTAACTATGTTTGGCCTCCTCTTTCTCAGTGAATCACTTTGTGATTAACTGGAGGAATTCTCGGGCACGTGCAGGTGCCAGGCTTGTGTTGTCAGAGGATTGCACTCAGGGATAGTTGGTATAGAAACATATTTTCAGCCCCCACCTATGCCCTGAAGATGATCTTTCAAATACAAAAACTGACCCACCTCAAGAGAAGGGAAGCCTGGCACCCATTCGGTTTCTAGTGATGACTGCCACTCTTGCAAAATTCCTATTTGAGAACAGGGTCATTCCCAAAAGCATCGATATTGAATGACAGCCAACAAAGAACACACTAACAAATGGGATCCGTCTGAGATGTCATTACATTGGTACCTCAGTACTCATCAAGAATTGGTTCCGGGGGGTACATTAAGCACTTAAAACGATGTGTGTCAAACAATTTTTCCCCATAAGGAATAATGTAATGAGTCACAAGGCAGCCAACACCAACAAGTTCTAGCTTGAGTACCAAACAATCAATGAATACCGGGCAAACTTTTCATGTCAAAATGTGTTGAGCACCAAATTTATGAGTTTCAAAACAGTTGAT
Source organism: Masticophis lateralis (assembly GCA_030761175.1). Lineage (NCBI taxonomy): Eukaryota > Metazoa > Chordata > Lepidosauria > Squamata > Colubridae > Masticophis > Masticophis lateralis. The sequence continues at coordinate 149,797,535 of JAUDYJ010000002.1, forward strand.
TACCAAGGAATCACTGTACGTGGCAAAGGATTTGAGTTGGATGTGAAACCAGAAATTTTCATAAATGGACCCGCTGGAATATCCAAGAGCTTAAAGAGGCTTCATATAATAGCAGGGCAGAACAAATAACTGGAAAAATTAAAATTTCTGGATTTTAGGAATAAAGGATTGTGTCCCATTATTTGGCTGCGTTCATACATCATGCCAAACCATGGCTTCCTTAACTGTGCTACTTAATCACCAAGTGGTTGGGAAGTTCACACACTTAAATCAAAACCAAACAAACCGAAGTATGGCTTAACACAGTGTGCAAACTGGGTCACTCAGTGAAATCTCTTGCTCAATATTGTCAGCTCAGCACACAATTACTGTTGCAGGGAACTCCAAACCTTCTGAGAACAATTTTTTTCCCAACCCTCCCTGGAGGTGGAAGAAATTGGCTGCTAAAGCTTCCGCCAGTAAAAGTGGTGCTCTACCATGAACACAGCCTCAAACAATTGTCCTTTGTAGTGGATCAACTACAATACAAGACAGAACACTGCAGAGATCAAATCTCCTCGGAGAAGCAGTCCGAGTCCTCACATCTGTCCCTACTCTGTTTTGGGGCAGCAGCTTGGCAATTCCTATTGCCAGCATCTCTCTCTATAGGGACACCTTGCATTTGAGAGAGACAGGGTTCTCCCAAACAGTACTTTAACCAATGTATACAATCAAGGTTGGGGAGTTAGAAGATGGAGCACTAGTAAGTCGCTGCATTCTAATACTTTAAAATTTTCCCCACATGGAACTGCAAAAGCAGCTTTAAGGTATATGAAGCAGCTTTAATTCAACTCACAGAATTCCCCAGCAAAAGCATGCTGGATGGAGAATTCTGGGAAGTGAAGTCAATATATATTAAAGTTGCCAAGAAACACTGATCATTTACAAGGAGAGAGAAATACAGATTTGCATCATACCGTGAAAAGAGAGCAGAACTGAGAATGTCTATCCTACTTCTCCTGCACATTTCAAAACTTTACAGCAAATTTAAGAAACCCAGTAAGGAAGACATCCTTACATGGAAGTTAATGCAATCTAGGTTTGCATGCCATCTACATTAAACCAACAGATACAACCGATGAACAAAATTAAGTGAAAATAGAATATTTTATTCTTTGGAATAACATGTCAAATCTCCAGCAGCAAAAGATAAACGTCATCTGCATGAAACACCACATATATTTAATCTGTGTCTACAAACGTTTGTATCTATTGTGATCTGCTTCTGAAAAGTTAGCACCCAAGTTGCTTTGCAGATCAATGCAAAATCTTCCTTAAATCACCCCCACCTTTAAGCAAGATAAATCACCTTAAATCACCTTTAATCAAGATAAAATCTTGTTTAAATCACCCTCTTGCTGCAGAAATGTAATCAAAATCTATTTTCAGTGCAGTAAGGACCAAAAGCCTATAGCTGTTTTTTTTAAATCAGCAAAGTATCTAATTCTGCCCAGGCATTCCTTTCTCCCTTTTCTTTTCTCCGTGCTGGCTGGGGAATTCTGGGAATTGAAGTCCAGCCATCTTCAAGTTGCCACGGTTGAGAAACACTGTTCTGGATGGTTTGGACTACAATTCTCATGATGTCTGCACTCAGTTTATGGGGAGTTAAAATCCGCACCTGCTGCAGGGCACCAGACCATTTACCTCTGATGTAGAAAAAAAAGGGGGGGAGGGGGGTGTTGGACTAGCCTAGCAACGTAGTTTATCTGCAAACGGGCTTTCCTTGCCTCAACGCTTTCCCGGTTTTGTTTTTGACTATTGACTGCAAACTCTTCTCCTGCATTCCACAACGGTCAAATCGCACTGACTGACCCCACCTAACCTCTCCCGCATCCATACAAAAGGCGGCTGTAGGGAGCCTTTTCCCCCCACTCTCCTACCCTCCCCCCCTCGGATAACGCAAAAACAAGAAGCCGCTTTCCAGAACCATCCATCAAACATCGCTTGGGTTTGTTTACCGAGAAGCACAAATTGCAGCGGCACCCATGTGACCCCGTTTCATTGTACACAAATTAAAGCGATTTGGAACAGCGATTCTCGGGGGCCTCCCTTCCCACCCCCAAAGTCCCTGTCCCTCGCCCAGTCCTAGTAGTGAAAGATCCGCAGTCTCCAAGAATTTGCACTGCACCAATAAAGTCCCCTTTCTTTCTTTCTTTGTATTGCATACATCTCCAATCGGCTTGTTTGTAGCTCCTTTTCTTTTTCCACAACCATTTCAGTATCAACAGAAAACTGTTTTTTCCCACCACTAATCCCGGACTCCTCCCTTCGCTTTTGCTGTGGATTCCCAACCCAGCCCCTCTTTTTTTTTTTTTTTTTTTGAACCCGTTTCCAAAGACGTTGGCGACCCAAGAAAGGCTAACTATCTAAAGCAGAATGCCAAAGAAGGCATTTCCCCGGTGGCTGTTTTGTTTTGTTTTGTTTTTTTAAAGGAAAATGAATTAAAACCCCGGGTTTAGGCGCTCCTTCCGGTGTAGGTGAGCTACAGTGTAGTGGGCAAGCTAAGGAGTGGAAAACGTAAAAGAAAAGAAAAAAAAGAAAAAAAAAACCCGCCCGTGATGGCATGAAAATACAAAACCCCATTCAATATCCTAGCGAGCTTCTTGGCTACTTCATTTCCTCTCTTCTCGACCTCCCTCGGTTCGCGCCCATCAGCCCACTTGCAATCCGGAGGGGAGGGATGGGATGGGGGGAAGAAAGGAGAATAAAAAAAAAATGCAGCAGAAAACAAGAGGCTTACCGGAATTGTTATCCATGCTGGGTCTCTCTCTCTCTTTCTCTTCCGCCGTCCCCCCGTTATTAGCGCAAACCTGGTTCTCGGGTTGCCCAAATATATAAAAAATAAAATAAAAAGAGGGGAGGTAGGGAATCACCTCGAGGAAGGCAATGAAGAGTTGCGCGTTGGGTTCGCTTGCTCGCTTTCGTAGGGAAGAAGCGCTGGGCTCTCCCAAATCGAGCAAATAATAATAATAACTAGAAAGGGGGCGATGGGTAGCAAGCCGGCTGTGCGCGACGAGGGAATCCTCCCCAACGCCCCCCCTCTTCTCGTGTGTGTGTGTGTGTGTGTGTGTGAGAGAGAGAGAGAGAGAGAGAGAGGGAGGGAGGAGTGTGTGTGTGTGTGTGTGTGAGAGTGAGAGAGAGAGAGAGAGGAGAGAGAGAAGAGCGCGCGCGCGTGCTTGCCGACTCCTGAGCCACCGCGCTCTGCAAAATGGTTTGTGCTTCCAGGAGGCAGCAGTCGTGTCCTCGACTGCGACTTCCACGTGCTTTTTGAAGCAAGGCTCGGCAAGAGGCTGAAGCCGAGCCTTGGTGAGCCGTCCCCCTCCCCACCTCCTTCCCCAACCCAGTTCCCTCAATTCGAGGCTATGTGGGTGAGCGTTCCTGCTGGGGTTGGGTTGGGTTCTCTCTCCCTCTCCCTCTCTTTTTTTTTTCTTTTTTTGCTTATTCAACTCCCCAGATGAATCGCTCGCTCTTGTTTTCCAGCCAAGGCGAAGAGCGGGGGAGTTAGGTTTCTGGCGTACCTCAGCGGCTGGCTCATGTGTAGCCTGCATGTGACAGAATCAAAGGCTTGCCCCACTGACACACATTCGGGCAGCCCAAGCGATGACATCAGCTCCGCGGCTTTGCACATGGGCAGGAGGCGGGGCGGGAGGAGGGACGCGGCGGAGCTTGGGATAGATTTGGGGAAAGGATGGGGAAGAAATTCGCACATACGTACCGGCCCGACGCTGGCCCAGGTCGGAAATTGTTGAACAGCCAAGGCTCGGGCTTTTTTTTTTTTTTTTTGTCCAGCGTAGAAAATGGAACCGGGTGAAGTAAGGCGCTCCGAGAACAAGAAAACGGGCAGAGGTGAGGCGCACCGCTTTGCGACTTCTGCTAAGTGTGTGTAAGGGGCGCTGCAAAAAATTAAAAAAACAGAAATGCGCCTCTTTTATTACAATCAAGAAACTGCCATCAGTAAACAGCCCAACCAACGTATCCTTAATCGCCCCCACCCTCACACAGACGGGCAAGACACCAGATTATAAACTGACAGCACTCCTTACTAGTTACTTACTAGTTACTACTACTTACTTACCTAGTTAGGGTAATGAAAAGACTGCAAGAAAACAAGCAAGCTCAGAGCAAGAGCGCTTAGACTTATATACCGCTTTGCAGTGCTTTGCAGCCCTCTCTTCAGCGGTTTACAGAGTCAGCCTCTTGCCCACAACAATCTAGGTCCTCATTTGACCCACCTCGGAAGGATGGAAGGCTGAGTCAACCTTGAGCCTGGTGAGATTCAAACTGCCAAATTGCAGGTAGCCGGCAGTCAGCAGAAGTAGCCTGCAGTACTGCATTATACCCATTATGCCACCATGGCTCTCAGAGCACACCAAGGACCCCTGAGCTACAAATGTTCTCCTTTATTGGTCTTTGATTACCTCATAAAGAGCTTTTGGGTTTGCCCCCTTCCTCAGCCCCTTTAGGTGCAGGGTGGTGTAGCTTTCTACAGCAGTTTGCTGTAAACCACCCCCAGTTCTGAGAGTTGGCAGGCGTACAAGTTTAATAAATTGTTACTTTATTGTGGTTGGTTGCACAGTCGGCCAGATGTTAAGACTCGATTTGGCATATTTATCAACCGATCGAATCCTTCCCAAGGATCTGGGATAGGCAGATGCTTTATTAATTTGGAAGAAAGATACACATGTTGAATTTGTTATGGCACAGCTGTTTGGTGTGCCTTTCTGCATATGTTAGGAAAAGAGAGATAATATTCTTCTATAATCTGCAAGTTTTGCCCAATGGACATGATTCAGCTAAATTATGGGGGGGAAAGTTGCACTGTCTCTGCCAAGCATGATTTGTGGTAGTTTTCAAGAGGGGGGTTTAATTAGGCTAAAATTGCATGCATTTACCTGAATGCATGCTTCACTGCACCTAATTAGACTCACTTTTGAGAAGATACATGAAGAATTTAATGGAAATTCCAAGCTTAAGAGAATTCCTTAGTTTTCTTAATTTCCCTGGGACTAAGGATGGATACCAACAGCTAAACTATCACAGGAACATCTATTAATGATAAACTGATGCATGAGAAAAATTAAAGTTACTCCTATGCTTGCTCTTTGTAACCTGAAATGCTATTGAAAGATATCTGTATGCCCTAGCTTTGCTAACATAAGGATAGGAAATGGGAAGATCTCATCCTAATTTCTAAATCCTAGACCACAATCCCTATAATCACTGATAAAAATCTGCCATCTTTCCTTTCAGGTTTGGGAAAAGAAAAGAGATGCCAAAAAAGGGTTTGTTTTTGTCTCTGATCCCGCTGTTCCTTTACTTCTCTCCTCCCTATCATTCAGCTGTAATACATTACAGCTGAAGGAAGGGGCCTTCAGCAAAAAATGTTTCCTGTTATAATAAAAGGCAGACTGAGGAGTGACCATTTTAAGAGCCCATGGAGCCTATTCCAAAAGAATTTGAGCATATTTAAATGCTTTAATGTTTAAATACTCAGAATGGCAAGCAATTCTCCACATAATCACTAGGAATAGAATCTAATGTTTTCTGTTAGTGAAATAAACTTGCTTTACATAAAAACAGCCACAGACATACTGATTATATGTGTGTGCACATATGTATATGTGTGTATGTATATGTGTATGTATATGTGTATGTAGTCCTCAACTTATGATAGTTGGGACCAGAATTTCCATTGGTAAGGTGGTTGTTAAGAGAGTTGTACTCAATTATATGACCTTTTTTGCTTTGGTTGTTAAGCAAATCACTGCAGTTATTAAGTGAACCATGTCATTAAGCAAACCTGGCCTTCCCCGTTGATTCTGCTTGTTGGAAGTTGGCTGGGAAGGTCGTAAATGGCAATCACATGACCCTGGGATCAGTGGTGAAATTCAAAAATTTTCCCTACTGGTTCTGTGGGCATGGCTTGGTAGTCATGTGACCAGGAAAACCAACTATCACACTTTACACAAAAATAACACAAAACTACACAACTGACTCACACACAATGCAAAAGAAGCTGGACTTCACCCAAAATGGCCTCTGCAACAAGCAGGAACCTCACAGAGTCATAGAGAGTTCAAAAACAAACTATCACACTTTATACAAAAATACCAGTTCAGGCAATAGGTAGTAAAAAAATGCTTTAAAAAGTAAAAAAAAAAAAAAAGTTCCCAGGATTGCAAGGCACAGTTGATTGTCATAATTGACTGTTGGAACTTTTTTAAAATGTTTTTTTTAGCATTTTTTTACTACCTATTGCCTGGATAGGTAGTAAAAAAATGCTTTAAAAAAGTTTTTTAAAAGGTTCAGATGATCAGCTGTGCCACGTGATCATGGGAACTTTCTTTTTACTTTTTAAGACATTTTTTTACTACCGGTTCAGGCGAACCAGTAGCATTTTCACTACCAATTTGGGAGAACGGCGCCTAACCAGTAGCATTTCACCCCTGCCTGGGATGCTGCAGCCATCATAACCCCATGCCAGTTGCCAAAACTCAAATTCTGATCACACGACCATGAGAATGCAACATTCATAAGTGCGAGAATTGGTTTAAGTCACTTTTTTTCTGTGCAATTATAACTTCAAATGGTTGTTAAATGAATGGTTATAAGTTGAGGACCGTATAGGTTGGCAGAAGCTTGGACAAGTAACGGCAGCTCACTCCATTACGCGGCACTAGGGATTCGAACCACTGAACTGCTGAACATTCGATCAACAAGCTCAGCAACAGCCACTGAGCCACCACGTCCCTAGTCTATATCCAGTACGTTATGGTAATTCAAACAGGAAATGAGAAGTGCGAATTACTGTGAGTTAGAGCATCCTGATCCAGAAATGGACACAATTGGTGCACAACATGAACCTGGGCAAAGGCTCTCCTAGCTACAGCTGCCATTTGCTGTAAAATGTCAGATCCTTCATCCACTGACCACTGCAGCATATTAAAAGATAAGGCCACCAATTCCAATGCAACACAGGGAATCTACAATAAAATCATTAGTAAAAACACAAATAAAACCGTAGGCACCAGGAGAAAGATTATTCATTCTGTACACAATGCAACCCCAGGATCCACCACCCAGTTTAACCCAAGGACTGCAGGAAGAGCCAGATGTAAGTGCTTTCTTAATCATGGTCAGAATGGGGTCAGATCAATCTCAGCAGGGATATTGTTCCTGAGAGCAAGCCTGCCACGGATAAGGCATACTTCTTAGATCTCAATAAGGGACACTGTTTAATGGATGGAACTTGGAGCATGCTCACTCTCCTAAATCAGACAGGATGAGCAGAAACTATGGAAAGTACTTTCTTAGATTTTAACAGCCCGATACCATAATGGGCTTTTTTTGGTTATAATCGGTACCTTGAATTACTCAAATGGGGAACACTTTAGCCGACTAGTAATCAGTGCAACTTGTAAAGCAAATACATTACATAGGCACAATGGTGAAATGTAAAATTTGTTACTACCGGTTCTATGGGTGCGGCTTGGTAGAGGGTAATGTGATTGGGTGGGCATAGCCAACTTTTTTTTTTTTTTTTTACTTTTAAAAACATTTTTTCTACAACCCCTTCAGCCGAAGAGGTTGTAAAAAAAAATGCTTTAAAGGCTTCTGATGATCCCAGCTGAGCCGCACGATCATCAGAGGCTTTTTTTTTTTTTAAACTTTTAACAGCATTTTTTCGGCCAGAGATTATAGAAAAAATGCTTTTAAAATTTTTTTTTTAAAAAAGCGCATGTGTACCAGCCTGCCACTCACACAAGTTGAACTGCGCATATGCGTGCATGTGCTGACCAGCCACTCGAATGGGCCACAGCCCAGAAGTGGGCTGCTGCCCAGGGTTTGGGGACCCCTATCTATAATTGTGTCAGCGCAATCTGGATCAACTGTAGCTTCCAAGTGGTTTTCAATGGCAGCATCCGGTAGAACACATTCATTTTATTTATTTATTATATTTAAGTACCATGCATCTCCCACTCAAAGGGATTCTGGGCAGTGTAAAATATTGCAGTAGTCCAGGAATGAGGTGGTCAAAATATGAGTGACTGTCTGAAGGGGTTCAGGAAAGAACACAATTGGCACACAAGGTGGATTTGTGCAAAGATCCTTTTAGCTTCAACTGCTACTTTACAGCAGAAGCAGTAAATCCAAAAAGATCTTCGCTCTGTGTACTAATACTGAAGAGGAAAGTGCAAACCCATTCATGACTAATATGGAAAATCACCAGTTCTGGAAAAACCCACAACTACTTAGGTTTGTTAAGGTTAAACCGGAGTCTGTTTTTCCACGTCCAGGCTCCCACAGCCCCTGGATACTGAAGAAGATAATGACATCATCATCTAGTCAGCCTGGAGTTGAGATGTACAATTTGGTATCATCATCATAACTGACCACAAATTGATAGATGATCTCATCCAATGGCTTCATATAGAAGCTAAACAGATTATAGAGCCCTGAAACATTCCACAAATTAGGGGCTTCAGATAATGCTTGAGCAATGAGGAAACATGTGGACGAAAGGTTTAAAATTTACATTACATTAAAAGAAAAAATTCATAAGATGATATACAGTTGGTATTTAACACTGGATAAATTGTCAAGAATGTATAAAGATACCTCAAACTGAATGTTGGAAATGTAAATGCAAAGAAGACACTTTTTATCATTTATGGTGGACATATGACAAAGCAAAGAAATAGTGAAGTAGGATTCACATCTTAATACATTAGATTCTTAAAGCGAATATAAAGATAAAACCAGAAACTTTTATTTTAGGCTTAATGGTTACAGAACTAAAAAAAAATTGGAACCTTGAATGTTCTATACCAGTGATGGCTAACCTTTTTGCTGTCGCGTGCCAAGGGGAGCATGGGGAGGGGGTCATCCCTACACCCATAATTCAATGCGCCCCTCCCCCCCATATGCACACATGATATTCCCGTGCTCCCCCGCTATTGGCACGCAATAGCACGGTGCAACTGGAAGACCCGTTTTTCGCTCTCCTCAGGCTCCAGAGGCTTTCTTGGAGCCTGGGGAGGGCAGAAATGGCCTTCCCCACTCCCCCGGAGGCCCTCTAGAGGCCAGAAACAGCCCACTCCCCCAGTGGGCCCGGAAGGCCCGAAAATCAGCTGGCCAGCGCATGCATACGTGCTGGAGCTGAGCTAGGGCAACGCTCGTGTGCCCACAGATATGGCTCTGTGTGCCACAGGTTCGCCATCCTGGTTCTATACAGAAAAATGGAAGGATATTTTGATTCCCACAATGGATGAATTGGGATGGAGATAGCAGAGATGGCTAAATTGACTGCTTTGGTTAAAGAAAAGAATACAATTAATTTTGTTTCTACTTGGAAACCGCTTTTGGATTTTGTGCTTGAGGTAGAAAAAAAAGGAAATTTTGATCTTGGGTTTTGCCAATTAGATAGGTTCCTACCAATTTCAATGCTATTTCAATATATAGACATTGGGCTGAAATCTTAATGGGATTAGAACTGAATATTTTAACTTTCAGTCAGAAGCCTACCCTGAGTAGATTTCTTAGTGCTCAAGATACAACAGCAATAGCACACTTACACCGCTTCACAATGCTTTACAGCCCTCTCTAAGTGGTTTACAGAGTCAGCCTATTGCCCCCAATAATTTGGGTCCTCATTTTACCAACCTCAGAAGGATGGAGGGCAGAGTCAACCTTGAGCCTGGTGAGATTTGAACTGCCAAATTGCACGTAGCCAGCAGTCAGCAGAAGTAGCCTGCAGTACTGCACTCTAACCACTGTGTCACCGTGGCTCATAGTTGGTGGATCATTGCACAACTTCTTCCTGGCTCTGCCAGAGATCATTAATAAGCTCAACCAATGTTCTCTCAATACCATGTCTTGGCCAAAAACCTGACCTGAAAGGAGTCTAGTTAATCAGTATCCTCCAACATCTATTTCTGCAGCCCAGCAATCTTCTCAACCACCTTCCATAAAATAGGAAGGTTGAAGACTTGAAATTTGTCCAATATACATGAGTCCAATCAAGGCTCCTGGAAGAGGGATGTGGCACTACCTCCTTCAATCACAAAGGCAATGGGAAACACCCTCTCCCTCAACAAAGCAGGCATTACCCTGTTACATGTCATCTCCCAGGCAACCTTCACCAACAAGGAAGGGCATAGATCTAATAAAAGGTGACTGAGTTAACAGACCTGAGGATCCTGTCCACCTTCTCAGGAGGGAGTTACTACCACAATTGTCTCCAGGCTGTTCCTTGTGAATTCCCCAAGGGATTCCCTTATGTTCAAGAGACAAGCATTGAATATCACTCCGTTCTTTCTAAGGCCTCCAAAACAAAAACACTTTTGGGTGTTTTCAGGCAAGGTGAACAATGAATTTTTTGTGAATTTTGCCAGGAATTCCAATCTTATTAAACAAAAACCATTATGGAGAGAAAGAAAAATAGCTCCCTGATATATTTTGACAGGGGCAGTACTTTTTTTAATAGTCTAGGAGACCTCTTTGTTCTCTCCCGGCCACTATTAATATTCTAGTACACCTAGAGGACCAGTTAGCTTTTCTAGGGTTGAAATGGTGTGAGCCAGAAGTAATATATATCTAGGGCACAGAGAAAGACCCTGCTGAATATGAAACTAGGACAACAGCTATTAATAGGACTCCTTTTCTACTTTGAAAAACTGGGACAGTGCAGTGCACTATTGACACATTGCCAGAACAAAAGATTACAGAGTAAGGCAATGTGCATATCCATAGTGACTTGGAAGGTGACTTCTTGTCCTCAGGTAGGTGGACAAACCTAGCTGACCTTAACTGATCTTGAAAAGTAAAATAGAGCCAGACCTGGTTAGTACTTGGATGGGAAATTACCCAGGGAAAGCTAGAGCTGTAGACTAGGTTAGAAAGATTTTGTTTTTTAAATCCTGGAAGAAAGCAGTGAAAATCTACTTTCTTGATGTTATTGTAGGGAAACAATATGGACCTGTCCATGAAGTTGCCAAGATTCAGGCCTGAATTAGGAGAAGATTTACTAATTCTTCTATGCTGTTTGTTTTGCAAAAGCTGCACCAATCATTTATACATCAAAAGCTGCACCAATCATTTGCATAGCTGAACATGCTGTTGGAAATATATGTACTTTCCCTCAAAAGACACTATGCAGTCTGTCATAACAGCCACAGGAATAGCAACATAAGGCAAGATGTCTTAGCAAAAGTTTTTTCCTGAGTACTCTTCAGATCTCTGGAAGTTTTTCTATACAAGTTGTATTGAAATGAGTAAAAGTTATACAGCAAAGAAACTCCTGTTAATTTCAAACATTGGGGGTCAAAAGCAGAGGTAAAGGAGCTAGTTTCGTGACTCTTAAAGGAGGTTTGGCAAAACAACGAAGGATAGATCTTTCGCTGCCAACTTGTCGTGCAAACCGCATGCCAAATTTCCAAAGAAATATGCATCCTTACAGGAAACGGCCATCACCTTCCTTCCCTGCACGCAGGTTTCCTCCTGTGCATCTGTCTGCTCTCAGGGAAGACAAGTTGCTGAACAACTTGGACATTTTCATCTTCTCTTATGTCCTAGCCTATCTTTTACTGGATCTGATAGGAGCATGGAATTGCTTCTAATACAGTAATAGAAGAGATTATTACTTGTGCCTCTGCATAAGTCTCTCCTCTGGGCATACCTTCTTCCCATCAATAGGCATGGTTGTATTAAAGAGAAAACAGGCTTCAGCACACAAACCTATTCAGGTCTTTTAACATTGGCAGCGACTAAGTCTCTATAAGCTCAAGGTAGTCAGTTCTAGAACAGTGACTCAGAAACATGAAGTCTGATTGCAAAAACTCATCAGGTTCTGGTAAACATCAAAACATAAGGCTGATTTTAATTCAGGTTTGGAAAACATTACACCAGCATTTTCCTGTCTTTCTTTTATGTCAGGGGTGTCAAACTCGATTTCATTGAGGGCTGCATCAGAATTGTATTGGGGCTTGGATGGGCGTGGCCAGGGTGGGCATGGCCAGCTCGATGTCACTTATGTCAGGGGTACCTGTGCAATCTGCCAGCAAAAATGGGCTCCCAAGCTCCATTTTTGGCTGCGACAGCCTCTTGCTACAGCTTCCTGCAACCCACTGCCAGGGAAATTGAAGCTTGGGAGGGCCACCACAACTCTTTTCCCTGGCAGAGGCACTGTAGGCTGGTCCTTTGCTGTTCCCTGCAGGCCAGATCTAAGCACTCCATGGACCAGATCTGGCCCATAGGCCTTGAATTTGACACCCCCGTCTTATGTGAACTACTACATTATAATTAAAGCTTGAGAAACCATTTCATAAGCTTGGCCCAAGCAGTGGGGCATTTCTAGTATATAGAACACATCCAGATAATTGTTGTGGTCCGCCAGCAGCCTGTGGAACAGACAGTGATGAGGCTGAGGAAGAACATGGGCCAGTCCTGGAGGCTGGGGAAGGCCTGGATGAGGGCTCTGTGTCAGAAGCAGAGATGGGGCCAGAGCCATCAGGGAGTGATGTGCGGACTCCAGAGCCTCCAGAGGCTAACAGTAGAGAGGCAGAGGAACAGGAGGAACCTGTTCCTAGTGCACATATGAGAAGAACGGCCAGAAGGCAGGAACAGCTAAAGCAGAGAGGATGACTCGGGAGTAGGGCCAAGAGATGATTGGCCCCTCCCATAAGGCTTAAAAGACCAGCAACAGCTCTTGGCCTCTTTGCCGGAAAACAACCATTGAGAGAATTGCTTCTTGTTTGGCTGTAGTTATTTCTTCTGTTCCTGAAATGAACTGTTGTCAAGAAAAGCCTTTGGCAGTTTGCCTAATTATCTCAAGGTCAGAGATAAACTAAAGACTGGTGTTTTGAGGACCTTGCTTTCATTTAATTTAGAATATGCTGAGAATGAGTTAATTCTCAGCTGTTTTAATAAAATCTGTTTGTTTTTTGGAACTGTTTTGCATTTAATATCAACTATGTCAGCCTGGGTCACAACAATAATATCTGTAGGGACATAGAAGACAACTATTTTTTTTTACAGAATTACAGGTAGTCCTCAACTTAGGATCACAAATAAGCCCCACTTTTCTGTTGCTAAGCAAGACAGTTGTTAGGTGACTTTTGCTCCATTCTACGACTTTTCTTGCCACAACTGCTAAGTGAATCACTGCAGTTATTAAGACTTCTGTTGTTTTTTTGGCTCCATGCATGGCATTGTCACCAACTCCCCACATATTTTCCTAATATTCCCTACTGCAGCTAAACATATTAATTCATTCAAGAAAATCATTTTGCTTTCTGGGAAGAAACCCGACCACTGCAAAAGACCTCAGAGGAAAGAGGAAAAGGAGGATTTGAAATACGGATAATGGCAATCCCTGAGCAAGCCCAGCTTCTCTTGGATGTTTGTGGTAGTTTGCAGAAACTGCTCTCTGCACCAACACAGTCCAGAAATCTTGCCTTCCTACCCTCTTCAGGTGACCCAGATTCCAGCAGTAAAACTCTTCGTTTTGTCCTAAATAAAAAGAAGGCAAGAGTTTTTCAGATACAAACAAAAGAAACTGTTGGGCAGCGAGAAGAGGCTCTTCCTTGATGTTTCAAGCAAACCTGTCATCGGGACAAAAGACCCGCTTGTCTCAAGAGATGCCAAGAACACAATAACAAGGGGAAAAAATCATTCAGGCCTAATTCCTCTCATAGAGAGACGGCACAGCTTGCTTTCCTGGCCTTTCTAGTAGGAACGCTCTGCTCCAATTCTTGCTTTCCTCACTCCCTTCCCTCATTTTTTTCCTTTTGTATTCTATCTGGTTCTAAGCCTGGACACGCACTTTGTTTTAGGATTACTTAGAGATGCGCAGTATACACCTTCTTTCCTGGCAGCCTAAGACAACAGAGAAAGCACTCCCTTCTCTCACTTTTTCCACAACAACTGTGTGAGAGAGGTTGATCTAAAAGCGTAAACAACTAAAAGACACTGAGGGATCTTCCATTGGCTACTTCCAGGTGCCGACATCTCTATACACGTAGTCTTCGACTTACAATGTTTAGTGACCATTTGAAGTCACAATGGCACTGAAGGTGACTTATGACCATTTTTCATGCGTAACGACTGTTGCAGCATCCCCGTGGTCACGTGATCAAAATTCAGATGCTTGGCAACTGATTCATATTTATGACGGTTGCAATATCCCAGGGGCCCCGTGATTTTTGAGACTTCCTGACCAGCAAAAGAAATCAATAGGGAAAGTCAGATTCAGTTAACAACTGTATTACTGACTTTAACAACTGCAGTGATTTACTTAACAACTGGCAAGAATGGCGGTAAATTGGGGCAAAACTCACTTAACAAATGTCTTGATTAGCAACATATAAATTTTGGGCTCAGTTGTGGTCACACAGTAAGACAAGGACTATCTCTTCAACATTAGTCAAGGAGTGAGCTTAATAGTTATTAATTGCTCCCCTCTCTTCTACCTCACATTATTTCTCCATGCCTGCAGTCCATCAGCTGAACTCTTTGTGGACAGAGATTTAGCACAGATTAACAGAGTTGGAAGGGACCTTGTAGGTCATCTAGTCCAACCCCCGCCCCCAAAGCAGGAGACCATACACCATTTCTGACAGATGGCAGTCCAATCTGTTCTTGAAAGCTCCCAGTGATGAAGCTCCCACAACTTCTGAAGGATAGACTCTTTCAGAAGACCATTAGATCCATGTACAGAATCAGCCTGACCAGAGAAGTCACAGATTATGACGCATGTCCACATCCACAACTTGTTGGTTGGGCAACTTGGCAAGTGGTTAAATATGCTGCTCCAAGCATCTACCCACACTTGCCCAACCCTTCCCCACCCCACATTAGGGAAAGTGATTGCTGGTGGTTTTCTTGCCACCAGGCAAACTTCGTGGGAGGGAGAACAAATGTGAGCGTCCACCAATCATTTTGCCTAACTTGGTCCTCCGTTAAAACAGAAACACAGTACCAGGCGCCAGTCTCATTACTGTGGATAGATAGGGTACAGCAGTCAGGACAGCAAAACGTTTTGCCTGTGTATTTTTCTTGCAACTCAGGGACTGGAGATAGTATTATAATGCAACCACTTGATTGTACTCTCAGTCTGCAAATGCCATCTTTGAATCCAGAACACCTGGCCTAATTTCTGGACTTTCTGTTTCCCATAGCCTGTTTTGGGGAAGGGGTTACCTTACCTGATGCACGTTTGTGAAGATCTCAATATTGCACATCCTTCTGTAGCATAGGTAGTCCTTGACTTACAATGAAAATTGAGCCCAAAATTTATGTTGCTAAGTGAAAAATTTGCTAAGTGAGTCTTGCCCCATTTTACCCCATTTCTTGCCACATTTGTTAAGTGAATTGAATTACAGTTGTTAAATTAGTAACAGTAAGTGAATCTAGCTTCCCCCTTCACTTTGCTTGTCACAAGGTCACAAAAGGAGATCAAGTGACCCCGGGACATTTTATTTATTTATTTATTTATTTATTTATTTATTTATTTATTTATTTATTTATTTATTTATTAAATTTATATACCGCCCTTCTCCTAGTGGACTCAGGGCGGTGCACAGCCAAGAATAAAAAGCACTCCAATACAAAATTTAAAATATTAATAAAAGAATTAAACAATTTGGCCCAAAAAATTTAAAAAACCAATAGGCAATTAAAATTTAAAACCCATAAACACTTTAAACTTAAAAGGGGGGGGGGGTTACGCCAGCCCAGCTTGACAAAATAAAAAAGTTTTTAGGGCACGGCGAAAAGCCCGGAGATCAGGTATCATACGGATCTCAGAGGGCAAATCGTTCCAGAGGGCTGGTGCTGCCACAGAGAAAGCTCTCCCCCTGGGTGTCGCCAGCTGACATTGCCTGGCTGACGGTACCCTGAGGAGTCCCTCTCTGTGGGAGCGTACTGGCCGGTGGGAGGCAATCGGTGGCAGAAGGTGGTCCCGCAAGTACCCAGGCCGTGCCATGGAGCGCTTTAAAGGTGGTCACCAACACTTTGAAGCGCACCCGGAAGACCACCGGAAGCCAATGCAGCTCATGCAGGAGAGGTGTCACATGGGAGCACCCCCTTGCTCCCATAATCCCCCGCGCGGCCGCATTCTGCACCAGTTGGAGCCTCTGGGTGCACCTCAAGGGGAGCCCCATGTAGAGAGCATGGCAGTAGTCCAGGCGGGAAATGACGAGTGCCTGAGTGACTGTGCGTAAGGAGTCCCAATCTAGATAGGGACACAACTGGCGTATCAGGCGAGCCTGATAAAAAGCCCCCCTGGCCACGGCCGTCACATACTCCTCTAAAGACAGCCGTGCATCCAGGACGCCCAAGTTGCGAGCTCTATCCGTGGGGGCCAATGACTCGCCCCCAATGGTCAGTGATGGAGTCAACTGGCCATATCGGGACGCCGGAAGCCACAGCCACTCGGTCTTGGAGGGGTTGAGTTGGAGCCTTTGCATAATGTGAATCAGTTGTCGAGCATCTGAATGTAAATCACTTGACCATGAAGATGCTGCAATGGTCATAAGTGTGAAAAATGGTCATAAGTCACTTTTTTTGTGCCATTGTAACTTCGAACAGTCACTAAGTGAACTGTTGTTAAGACAAGGACCACCTGTATTTCAATGGGCCCTAATACAGATTTTGCTCAGTGGTCTATTGTGCATTTTCATTTCACTGGTTCTGTTTAATACAAGTATATATGTTAGATATGTTCAAAATGCTAAATTATTATTTGATAGTAAATGCCACTCTCAAATATAGTGGGTCTTGTTTCAAAGTTTGAACATCACTGTATAGTTTCTACTTGGGGATAAAGTTAGTGGAAATTTAATGATAAAAAGAGTTGGCTGCAAAAACAGTATAATTTTCCCAATAGAGATGCATGGCATGCGGAAAAGCATTGCATTGTAAAGTATGTGGTCTGTTTCCTAACTCATACTAAGTAGATTCATATGAGTGGTGAAAGAGAAACTGCCTCCGGGATCATCTAAAATGCAACAGGGCAGATCCTTAACAACAGTACTGTTCTATAGGTATTCTTAGAAGTAAATTGGCCTCATGCACTATGCCCAGCACCAGGGATCTAACAAAATAACACAGCCCACCCTTTTTAACAAATTGTATATTTCCACCTTCCATCCATTTCTCCTTTGGAACAAAGACAAGATTTAGTTAGATCTAGATCTTGCCAGCAAGGCTTCATCATAAGACTCATTTTCAAGGACAGGCTGAATCATAGCATGTAGTTCTCAGCATCTATACTGTAGACTTCCCATCCAAATAGAGTTTTCCAAATGAGAACAGTAGTGCTGTGTTTTGCTGGGACTTGCGTTTGTGGGTGTTTGTTGCTCAGCTTTTGAACACAGGAAAGACTATAATAAACACATATTTACCAGGCTCTGTTATCAAGTCTGCGCATGTTGATTGCTTTAGTAAACAAGCCATTCATGGCATTTAGTCAAGTGGAAAGAATTTTCTAAACAACCAGGTGCAGAGGGTCACCTGTATGTCTCCATTGCCTTAGCAGCTTTCCTCATTCCTCAAAGCAGGTAGGACTCCACTGCTGATCTGCCAAGGGATGTGCCGGTTAGCACATAAACAAAACTGCTTCTGAGTAAGTGGTGAGCAAATTCCCCTCATCACTGAGTCAAACTATGCATCAAACCTAATCCGTGTTCTGCACAGACATGTTATGATCAATACATCCATAGGAATAACAAAGTTATATTAAGAGGCTTAAATTTATTTCATTAAATTGTAACCACCCACCAAAAAAAATCAAAAAAACCCAACCAACTTCTGGAGTTTACAAAACCTAACACAGATTGAAACAGTTAAAAACAGGATAGTACTGTAGTGCAATAAATAAAGAGATGCATGGTTTCTGAGCAAAACTGGGCTTGTGTCAATAAACTATGAAGTTCCTACAGTATATGGAGCAAAGCCAGGTTTAGGATTTTCGAGAAGCGGAGGAGGGGAGGTGGGGTCTAACATTCAGCAGATCATTTTGTCTTCCCCTTTCCTTTTCCGCGGTTTTCCATAAACCTCCCAAGGGCAGAGCTGAAGATAAAGATAACGTAGAGACTTTTGGCTGTTTTGAACTTCAGTTCGACCTCCTCAAGGAAGGGAGCGATTAATAGGAGAGATTTAATTACTCTCAGGGGGATCTCGTTCTCTCTCCCCCTTTCCCTTCTCCAATTGATCCCGTATGTTAAGTGTCGCGACCTCCCTAGACCCCTTTCCTTGAAAGCCTGGGTCTGGTTCTGCCCACCGGATTCAGGAAGGACGGACCGGTTAGGCAGGCGTAACTAACTGTTGCAGCCGTTCCGGCCTTCTGGATCCAACTTCAGGCAAAGCGGGGTGATTATGTTAATTCCGCGAGAAGCTATTGCCCGGATCCGCCAGGGCGCCGCGGGATTAAGGAGGCGAAGCCACATGCCGAAAGGGAGGGTGCAGCGTGACTTCTTTTGCCGCACGTGGCTAGAGGACGGGGAAGCCCGGGAGTGGCACCCGGGTTTGAATAGGGTAAGAGTTAAAAAGCGTGGTGTGTTCGGAAGATATGGTACATTCAGGGTAACCTAAATGTGCTTTTTTTGTCTTAATGTGGTATGCAAGCTACCCTAAAGGCCCCTTCCACATTCAGGCACAGAAATATTTTATCTTTTCTGTCCCTTTTCCCTAACTGAGTAACAGAATAATTGAATTGGAAGGGACCTTGGAGATCATCTAGTCCAACCCCCTGCTCAAGCAGGAAACCATTTCAGACAAATGTTTGTCCAATCTCTTCTTAAAAACCTCCGGTGTTGGAGCACCCACAACTTCTTGAGGCAAGTTGTAAAAAAAATAAAATAAATAAAGCCTTGCAACAGCTCAAATGATGATGATGATGATATGCCAACCAGTCAGTATCAACTCCTAGCCACCACATAGACTTTCTCCAGGTGGATCTGCCCCCAGCCTGGTCCTTCAGATCTTTCGATTGCTACGATTGAATCATCCACCTTGCTGCTGGCCAAGGTGGATTTGATTTAAATCACTGGTAAAAAGGCTTGATTTAAATCAACTTCATTTAAATCATAATTTTTAAAGACCAACTGTCATCTCGGTTCCACAGCACCTCTGACCGGCTTTTGACTCATCAACAGTCTCATTACTTTAATGGAACAGCTGGTGATGTGGCAGTGACACAACAAAGTGAGGGATGTGGCAGGCAGCAGGTGAATGGATGCCCATTAACAGGTGCTGCCATGATGGATCTGAAATGACAGATGCTCTTTAATATTGTATTTATAAACTGCTTAGAAGGTTTCATTTTCACTTGAGATTGCTTGCCCTTCCTCCTCACGCTTAGAGCCTGATGGTACAGATGCATTTCTTTTCAAACAATCATACAATTTGTAGTGCACATAGATTTGCAAAACAATGGGATAAGGGAATATGCCTGAACTTCATTTTATGATTTATCTCATGGTTACTGTGAAATTGTGTGAATGCATCAATGCAGTGCATGTTATCTCAGCTTTCAGAGCTTGGATTCATTGAATGAGTTTACCAAAAATGTAAATATTGCAGAATATACAGCCTCATGCTACATAACTAAGCTCCATGTCATGCTGAATAAACTAAATTATTAATGTGTCTTAAATAGAAAACTATATTTAGATAGATTTTTTACTCCAAAAGCATTTTATTGAAATAAATTTGATAAAAATAAAAAAAAATCCTATTTAAATTTTAAAAATCTGATTTTTTTTTTTAAAAAAAAATTTAAATTGATTTTTATCCACTCTGCTGTTGGCCATCTGTTCTTTAGTGCAGAATTCCCCAAATTTTCCAGCTTTGTGGCCCGGTGGGGGAGGTGTGAGGAAATAATTCTGCACGAATGGTGGGTAAGCTTATGCACGCAACTCCATTTGCACAGGTGGTGAGCATACGTGCCTACCACTTGCACAAATGGAGCATGTGAGAGTGCACTCTTCCACTGCTCGTGTAAGTGGGGATGCGCGAGCATGCACGTGTGCTTGCCACTTTGGGCAGCCCAGTTGTGAACAGCTCACGGCCCGGTAATGGGCCGTGACCCAGGGGTTGAGGACCCCTGCTTTAGTGCATGGACATAATATATCTAGAAGTCCTCTACAAAACCTTTTCCCCCAGGAATTTACCCCACTGGTAAATTGATCTGCTGACTGCTTGTCTGAGTTCACACATCACACTAAACCACATTTGTTTAACCATGGTTTATTGGATAAATCACATTTCAGTATGTACATGAAAACTTGGTTTTATAAACCAGAAGGCTGTATTCATACCACCACATGCTATTTCAACTCCAAACCAGTAAAGGTGCGATGTAAGAAGTGAGGGAAACTGCACAATGGGAAGCAGGCCTAGCCAGGATTCATCTGTTCTCAAGTGGGTGGGTGGGGGGTATAACCCATCTTCCCTCTTGGCATTCTAGGTAACAAGTGGCAGCACTTTGCCTCGTGCTTAATTCCTGGATTTGTGGCTTCACCCTTCTAAATTCTATTGCCTGCCACATCCCAGAGAGGGGTCCTCTCCATGAAAGCCTGAAGGGAAAGGATTGGTTTCAGCTCACAGGCTAAATAAGATGTTGGATTGCTGCTGCTTCTGCATAGGAAAAAAAATAATAACTAGTTTGTAGCAACCAAACTGAATTGGCTATTTAAGGGTCCTGGTTGCTGGGTTTACATATCATGCTAAGATACAATGAGGTTTATTTGATTTTGGATTAGCATGTGATATAAATCCAGCCATTGTCATGAAACACATTAACAAAATCATTGTAAAGCATGACGCATGAAAATAAGCTCTTATTAACTTCTATAACCATTTGTTTTTAATGTTATTTAATAGAGCTTTTCTCCTTGGTGGTATATATACCAGTAGCATTCCCGCCTCCATTTTTTCCCCCACAGCAGGATAGAGATTGTGACTGATCAAAAGTCAGCTTGTGGACTTCCACAAGCGCCACTCTTCCAATCTTTGTTCTGGTATAAGTACAGCAAAATAACATGGATGAGCTTCTTAACTATTCAGATATGTAGGCTCTGACTCTCATCATGCCTTAGAAATAATCTAGAATCCCACTTGATTGAGGCAGTGTATGCATTTCATAAAGGTAGGAAGCCAGCTGGCTAGCTATGCTGAGAATAAGAGCCCATCTGAAGGACACTAGAATGAGGAAAGGCTATAACGAAGAGAATACTTCCACAATAACTATGCTTGTCAAGTTTCAAATGCTCCAAATATTTCATAAATAATCAGAGCAATTGATATGAATTAAAATGGCCTTCAAGGTAGGCCAATGTTTTAATTTCCCTGAAATGCAAGACTAAAAGAAATAACAGGCTGCCTCTAGGCACTGAAAGAAAAAAATTGAAAGAAAGGATTTCCTGGCATATTTATTTCAAAAATATGCACATGGAGTACTAAATATTATAGTTATACAATACAAACGTGTAAAGTCAATATGTGTATATCTCTATCTAGCTCTCTCAATTTTTTTTTAAATTGGAAAGCTGCTATGTGATAAAGTACAGCACCACCCTCCAGCATCCTGTTTATTTGTAGCAATGCTCTTGGCTCCAAATGGACCTCAAACATTTTCTTAGAAATTAAAATACAGCCCAATACTTTGTGTGGAAGTATGCCAATCTGCCCAGAAATAGAACAGAGATAACCTGGCATTGTAGAAAGTGCCTTACCAGAGATCAAGGCTACAGTGAATAGCAAGAACATTTCATAAAAACAGGTTTTTGTGAATGGCCCCAATGACAGCCATGTTATGAACAAACAAGCTCCTTTTCCTCAGAATGCCAAAAAAGCATTTTCAATATTTAAAATGTGCTTGGCGGCTCACCAAAGTTTTAAGGATCCCTGCTGTCTTCAGAGCTTATTCTGCTGAAGCTTCCCCATCTACGCCTGTGCAGTTGCCTGCCTCCCTACTGATAAAAATTGCCTAAGCCACAATTTTGTTGCCTGCAACTCTGTTATTCAGCTCCCTCCAACTCAGTGCCCTTTCTTCTTCCAAAACAATATATGAACTTGTGTGTGGGAGTCTCTGCTGGACACTGTGGTTGGAAAGCTCACAGCCCTGTGCTCCAGATCTGTCAGTTAACAAGTACTCACACTGAGATGCAAAGGATTTGACAAATGGTGTTCTTTCTCCTCATTGTCTGGGAATTAACTGGTGTGGGGGGGGTGTATTGTTTTGTTTGATTATATGGAGGCCAGGGGGCCAGCAATGCTGGTTCTGCTCCTTGTCTCAGGGTCATTGGAGGCCCTTTCAGCCCCTTTCTCCATAAACAACAAGCAATTTTTCCTCATCCGGTCTTCCATGGCTGCCCTTCCTGTTCAAAACACTGGAAAGTTAAAAGGAGTCCTCCTTGGAGGGAAAGAAATGGGGTTTAGTCAGGGTTTCTCCCAAGGTAGAACTATGTTGAAGTTGACCTTTGAGAAAGGCTACGAAGGTCTAATGCTGAGGACCCAGAAGGGGTGGATAGAGTGCGGTTTGCTAGGTATTTCTCACAGACCATACTACGGATTCTACACTGCGATCTCTTACACAGTAGTATCTCCAGTCCCGTAGAGATCCTAGGGGAGTATTGTTTGCTAGGATTATTTTAAGGGTGATCAGGCAGTCTTTCAGAAACATCAGAACCAGACCTTTCCACCACCTCCAAGATTGTTGTTAGGCATTGGGGGCAACCAACCCTGAGTCCTCCAGAGTTGCTCCCTATTACTGTTGGAAGATTGTCTAAGTAGGCTGCCCTCCCAGCCAATACGTTGGCACCGCCTCTTCCCCCACCCCCCCAAAAAGCTGAGTGGTACCTTCCATGACTCTAAGCTGGGGTGGCAAGTGGGTGGGAATGATGGGAGGTGGAGCCCAACAGTTGGATGGGGTGAGTAGGTCACTATACAGAGATGAAGGGTACTTACTAGAGCCTGTGGTGTGTGGTAGCTGAACTGCTTCTGTCATCAGGCCTGGGGGTTTCTTCCACATCAGAAGGAGAGATGCATCAAGGGCAGCTGGGCAGCTCATCTGGAGCTGAAGCGGGTCCCTGACCTCCGACAAGCTGGGCAGGCAGGGACATAAGAGCGAGAGGGCAGGCAGCAGCCTGGACAGGCTGGAGGAGGACAACAGGCAGGGCAAGGATAGCAGCAAGAGACAGGCAGGCAGTAAGTTTTGGGGCAACAATTGGAGTGGCAATAGGGAGACGGGCAGTAGCAGCAGCAAGGAAGACAGCAGCAGATGGAGTTGCAGGGACGAAGGGAACAAGTAGGGCAGGAGCTCCAGAAGCAGCTTGGGCAGCCCCTGTTGCAGGAGGGAGGACAATAGCCAATGCTACACATGAGTCAGGCCGGTGTGGGAGGAGAGAGGTCCTCCAGATGCTGGTTACCTTAGCAGGGTGGGGAGTAATTTGCAGGATCTTTGCTCCTGAAACATAATAAAGGCATCCAGTCAGAGAGCCTTGTGGCTCCTGAGAGCCTTCCTTTACTTCCAGGGCATTTGGGGCCATGCACAGGGCCAGCAGGTCCATAGGAGGCAGCTGCCCGAGTGTATTTTTAGCTCCCTAAGGTCAAGAGTACTAACTTCTAAAGCCGGCTGAGCCAGCACATGGCCACAGCTCACCAGGCTGTTTTGCACCCGGCAATGGGAGGCATTCCTGTTTCTTTTTTCTTTTTTTTTTCTTCTTCTTCTAAGGATGTTCCTTGCCACAAAGCGCAAAGAAGGAGGAGGAGGACATACCACACCTCTGAGACAAATGTTCCTAATTTTCACTTGCACTGGGATTGCAATTCCTGGAATTCTTAACCAGAATAGCAACCTGGGAATCCTATAACATCAAAACATTTTGAAGCTGTCAGATTAGGAAGACTAATCAAAGAACCACATGAGATAGGAATCCCTTGGTGGGCTTTTCCCAGCACTGAGTTATAGTAAAAAAAATGGTGTACAGAGATCCCTCCAAAGTTGAGATCATGCCCTAGCCAGGCTTCATTTCTTGTGGCTCCTAAATGTTTGTGGCAGTTAATCTCAGATACATTCTTCTTCCCACCTGAGGTCTGAACCTGAGGCTTCAGATTTAAATGCCTTTGTGTGTGAGCAAGAAAAACCTGTTAAAAAAAATAATTATCTCATACCGTTGCAAACGTTTCTGGTGATCAACAAACAGATTCTCTCCAACAAAACAGAATAACAATCATTCTCTGAAATTTCTGCCAATTTAGGGTTGTTAACTTAATCAAGAGCATATTTATACCTCAATTATTGTTATAGAGAATAATAATAACTATCCACCAACAACTGTCTCACCACTGGACAGTTACTCTATTGTACTCTATTGTTATTCAAAAAGATATTAAAAAGATATATTTCCTTAATGTGGCAGTACTCTATTGTTATTCAGTTGTTACTCTTATTGTTACTCTATTGTTATTCAGAAAGATATTAGAAAGATATATTTCTTTAATGTGACAGTAAGGCATGTTGAAACACATGCCACCCATTCACAAGACAGAAGATTAATTTATTTTTAGATAAATATACTTAGATAAGAAAAAAGATACAAATATTTGAAACCAGAATATTTTATATTACATAATTAAAGACTTCAAGTTTTAAGAAATACTTCTTACATTTCAAACAATTAGTAAAAGAATGTTTTTAGATATTTTGGCTCCCCTCAATGGATATAATTAAAAGATTGTCAATTTGAAGAAACATTAGGACATATGTTGTAGTGAACCGAGTTGTAGGAAAGAAGCTAAAATTTAAAGATACGAATGAGCTCTTAAATTCTATTTCTCCGTTTGTATGAATATGTTTACGTATGGACAGTTCCAGATATACAGTATCATTCCTGGATAGTAGCAAGAAAGGTAATTTTATAGTCTTGGAAAATTATGTGTATTAATACAGTAGATGTTAAAAGTTTGTTCAATTAAACTGCCAGCTCTGTTTTTAAAAAGGCTTTGTATTGACAGAGAGGCAAGGTTGGACAGCATGTTTCTGTTTAGCCTACACTTAATGATTTGTTAAAAACTGAGCGGTATAACTGTACTGATAGAAAACCTATTATTAGAAAAGTATTTTTCTGCCTTTTTTTCTTTTTAATTGTCATTGCTTTATTAATTTTTATTTTATAGCTTTGTGATCTTAATTTGAATGAAATTTCTCTGCAATTGTTATTATATCTATTATCTTTATTATTGTATGTATTGATTAAAAAATCCATTAAAAATAATATTCAAAATGTTCCTTTTATTCAGCTCAGGGTGGTTTTGTTCGTGTTTTGTTGTTGTTGTTGCTTTGAAGGATCAATACGAAGAGCCAGTGTATGATGGGAAGAACAGTTTTTCATTTCCACAGTGCTGTTCTGTTTTAAGATTAAAGTTCGCTTGGAACCTGTGAATGCACAGATAAGCATAGGGAAGGTGGGAGGGGGGGAAACTCACTATACAAAATCAGCCTGTCTGAGACTTTCCATTTTGGTCTCTTGAGCATCACGTGTATGGTTGAGCAACAAGGAATGCTTACTAAAAGTCAAGTAAGAAGGTCAATCAAGCACTGATGATAGCCCAGCCTGACCCCAAAAAACTACCCTGTATATTTGTATGAGTGATGGATGAAAGCTGACACTGAGGCCAGAAAGCAATGTGCTAAACCCTGAGCAGCGGGATACCTTGGAGAGCTGCCACTGAAATGGTTGTTGTCCTCAAGAGAGTCTGTCGCTCACAATGGAGGAAGCACACTTCAACAGCAGGTAAACAAATAGGGTGCGAGGTACTCAGCATGCTGTTGTGTGAGGAAAGCATATTAGCAAATGCTACATCATTGAAGTGGTTGCATCTTGTTACAGCATGGTGGACATCCAAAAGGTGCCTAATGCAGCCAGTGGTACTGTATAATTGGTAACTCCATCTTGGCTCAAATGAAAATACAGGCAGTCCTCAACGATCAGAATATATGTTACTAAGTGAGAAATTTGTTAAGTGAGTTTTGCCCCATTTTACGGCTTTTCTTGCCACATTTGTTAAGACAATCACTGCAGTTATAGAATTAAGATTGTTAAGTGAATCTGGCTACCCCATTGACTTTGCTTGGCAGAAGGTAGCAAAATATGATGACCCCGGGATACTGCAACTGTCATAACTATGAACCAGTTGTCAAGCATCTGAATGCAACTTATGACCATGGGGATGCTGCAATGGTGAAAAATATGAAAAATGGTCATAACTCACTTTTCAGTGCTGTTGTAACTTTGAAAGGTCACTAAATGAACTTTTGTAAGTCAAGGTAAAGCTTGTTGTACAGAAATTGATAATAGAGCCAAAAAATATCTTCTTAGTGTAGAAAACTGTTTAGAATTCATTGGCTCATACTGCCATTTCACCAATTTGATGTGTTAAACATCACCATGCCAAAAGAACATTTGTATAGCCGCTTACTGGAGCATGTAAAACCATGTTAATCATATGACAAACTTTTCAGGATATAAATATCAAATTTCTAGACTGTAAAGTAAAAAGATGAAAAATCAACCCAGTTAAAAACAATTTGAAGTCAGTTAGTTTAAAGCAGTGTTTCCCAAACTTGGCTATTTTAAGGTGCGTGGACTTCAACTCCCAGAATTCCCCAGACAGTATGGCTGGTTAAGGAATGCTGGGAGTTGAAGTCCATACATCTTCAAAGGGTCAAGTTTGGGAAACACTGGTTTAAAGCAAGGACAGGAATACTGCACAACTGCTGTTGCCACCGCCATGCGGTCAAGAATTCTCAGAACAAATGATGATTTAGTGTCAAGCTCTTCCATAGCAAACACAAACTTTCTGGAAACTTCCCAGAGATGCAGTACAATACTGGATATCTAGGGCTTATTTTTATTGTAGCTCAAAGAGATAGATGTTACTAGTTGTAGACCAGGGGAGTTGAACTGGCGGCCTGCGGGCCGGATACATCATATGTAGGTCATGCCCACCCTGGCTCCGCAAAGGCAAAAACGTTGCTATATGTCAGGTGATTACAGGTAACGTGATTGAGTTTGACACCCATCTTGTAGACAGTCAATGCTGATTCCAGTTTGTTTTTGTGGCTAAGGCATCAGACTAGAAACCAGGAGATTGTGAGTTCTAGTCCTACTTGGGGCATGAAAGCCAGCTGAGTGACTAAGAGAGCCAGTCATTCTGTCTTGGCCCAACTCACCTCACAGAGTTGTTGCAAAATGGAGGAGCACAAAGCATTGTATGTGTTCTCCACCTTGAGTTATTTATAAAAATAATAAAGGCAGGTGATAAATAAATAAATAAATAAATAAATAATAAATAAATACATAAATAAATAATTAATAAATTAATAAATAAATAATAAATAAATAAAATACCTTCTTTTATTTCTTCTCCTCCTCTTGTTTCCAGTCTCTGTTTCTGCAATGGGAACCTCTTATCGACTAATGTAACATTAGGATGAAGGATACTTCCCCTACTCTACCGTCCCTCAGAATCATAAAACAACAGGAATAAGAAGTATTCATAACATCACCCACCCACAGCTGAAGTGATACTGGCCTATCCTCATTATTGTTATTTTAGCACAACAGGACTGGATGTCTATAACTTGCTAGCAGGAAATTATCTTGAGGTTGCATAGGCACTCGGTCAAAAATTCCTCCTGTCCTAGCCTATACATCTACTATAATACAGCGAGGAAATGCAGGAAGGCTCAGAAAGAAAATGGGAGAATATAAAATGAGGCTGATGCAGACATTGTTTCTGTTATTGCTCTCTGCAGAACAGGATGCAAGAGCTGTCATTTTTGATGAAAAGGAACCTTATCTCTAAGGCTGGAATTACAAATATTGTAGCCTGGCCATGACAGACCAAGGTTGATGTGATGAGCTGTATTCCATGGCTTGTGGATGTGATCCATAGCATCATCCATCTTTAAACAGAGCAGCCATCACTGTGAAAGGCAGCTCATTTGGAACCAAGGCAGGTCCCTGACACCCGAATGATACCGAGTAGGCAGGTAACCAACGTCCCTTGTTAATCCTGAGGAATGAGGCAGGCAGGACAGCATAAGGCCACAAATCCTGCCCTGATCCAAGAAGCACACTGCAGAATGTTGCAGAGTGTTAATTTGCTGGCACACTAAAAGGGCAGCCTCCTTCGGCTCCAGGATTGAAACAAAGGGATGGAAAGAACAAAATTTCCAGTCCCTTTTTAATGGCTGTTTTTCATGACAGCTTTTTTTTTTAAAAAAAACGTGTGGGTTCTTTTTTCCTCTCCCTCAAGTCCTTCAGATATTTTGATCCAAATGGTTAAGGGCATAACTTCCATCAACCCTAACTGATCTCGGTATAGGCTATGCTGCTAGGAAGTGATGGGAATTGTAGTGCAACACATGAGCAGGGCATCAGGTTAGGAAATGTTGAGAGACTGGAAGCCCCTCATGAGACAGAAATGTGAGTTTCACTGAAAGACAACACAACACTGAGTCTCACTATCTTTAAAATGGAATTAAAAATAAGGGTCCTGAGGCACCAGCTAAAACCCTTGGATTCCTTCAAGAATGGCTCCCTATCCACTATTTCTAATCTGTATTCAAGCTATATAGGAATTTCTGTCCGTTGCCCATTAATAGAGGCGTACAGTCAGCACACCTTGCTTTTCTGTTGCCTCTTTAGGACTCAGTAAACTCTGGTGTTCAAAACAATGCCTGGCTTTCATCAATTTTGATTGGTAGGACTGCCATAGAAATTTAAAAAGTTGATGGATAGTGAGACCACTGGTCTGTCCTAGCTGCCCCTCTCCAGCTTTCAGGGAGAGAGATTTTCCCCATCCTACCTGGAGATGTCAAAGTCAATCTGGTTAGGTAAAGCATGTGCCTTGCCCCTGAGCCATGAATCTCTTCTTATCCCTGCCATTCACAGAATGACAGAGTTGGAAGGGACCTTTGAGGTCTTCTAGTCCAACCCCCTGCTCAAGCAGGAGACCCTACACCATCCCCAACAAATAGCCATCCAACTTCTTCTTAAAAACCTCCAGTGATGGAGCAGCCACAATCTCTGCAGGCAAGCTGTTCTACTGACTGTTTTTTTTTTTCCTAATGCTGAATGGCAACTTTCCTTTGGAGCACAATGGAAAGCTAAGTCAGTGCTGCTATAATGTCTGCATAGCTCTCCTTCATGTGTGAACCTGATGGGGACGGGGAATCATGGACACCGCAGAATCCGTGTTTGGGGCTTGCTTGTCTTGTTGCACTCCACAGAGGATTCTAAATATAACCAGCCAACAGTGAAAAAACTGGGTCAGACATCAACGCTAGAGGCTCTGCAGTACAACCTTATTTAACCCTTCCTCCCTTTGCTCTAGTGGCTTTTATGGAATCATATACGCTTTATGGCTAGGCTTTCTGCAGCTTTCTTAATCTTTCCCTGTTGGTTCTTTACCATTTATTCCTTTCCTATGAGCCATGCCATATATAGGATATATGGAATGGTGCAAGGAACTCCTAGCCTTTACTTAGATTACATTACATTAGATACATTAGAATGAAAGGAGACCTATGAACGAGGAGCAAAACCTGAGCTCTCAGGACAGAAGCACAGAAAATGAAGGTGATGCTTAAAAAAAAAAAACACTTAGTTACTAGAACTAAAAAGCCCCGACTGCTATTTCATCTTCAAAAACTAGGGAACTGTGCTTGGTTTGAATCAATTAGTTCAACAGATGCAATCTCTCTATAAGTAGAAGGCAAAAAATCCCTCCTGGAGCAATTTCTACAGTCTGCAAAAGACACAAGGTACTGCTGGGGGGGAGGGGAGGATTTTAATTCTATATGGAGGTGAAAAAGCATCAGAAGGAGCCTGATAGCACCTTTTCTGACTAGCCAATTTTATTGAAAGGCATATATTTTTGTGAGCTGTGATTCCACTTCATCGGATGTACAAAATAGCTAGATTGATGTAGGATTTAAATTGGAATGATCCTGACTGATAGAACAAGAATTGATTTGTTGGCCACAACCATGCAAGATACATTTGAAGAATAAATGGTAAAGCTAACCTCGGAATCGATACAAAAGCTATGAATGGCTCAAAGAGCCATGGAAACATACATGCTCCTCATTATAAGACAAGATAGACCTGCACATGGATTAGAGAACAAACAAAAGTATACGATATCAAGAGAGTAAAAAAACTGAAATGGAAATGGGCTGGTTACATACCAAGAAAAACTGATGGTAGGTGGACCAATGCAGCCATAAAATAGATTTTATCCCACTTGATAAAAGGGTCCACGAAAGAGACCTAAAACAAAATGGATTAATGACATTCTGGGCCCAGTTGGCAAAAAAAAGCTCAGGACTGTATGGATTGGAAACATGCAGAGGAGGCCTTCATTCTGTAGGGAATAGATAATGGTTAAAAGGAGGAGGAGGAGGATGGATGATGATGATGATGATGATGAACTGGTAAAGTATTTGTGAAAAAACAAACAACCTGCAAAGTGTTAAGTGCAGGGATCTGTTCAATTAAACTTTCAGGTTGTGTGGCAGCCTGTGGCACAGGACATATTGTGTACAATAGGGGTGTACAATTGACACAAGACAACATCAGTGTACAATAGGGGTGTCCAATCCACAGCCCATAGGCTGCATGCAGCCTTGGACATCTATTAGTGTGGCCCCACAAGATAATGAAGAATATTTTTTTAAAAAACAAAAGTTTGTTATTTATATATATTTATTATATATAAAATATAAACTATATTTTATATATAATGATTTGGCACAGTGGTTAGAATGCAGTATTGCAGGCTAACTAATTTCTCACTGCTCACTGTCAGGAGTTCAATCCTGACAGGGCTCTAATTTCAAGCAGCCTTCCACCCTTCTGAGGTGGGTAAAATAAGGGATGCAGATTGTTGGGAGAAATATGCCGACTCTGTAAACTACTTAGAGAGAGCTGTAAAAGCATCGTGAAGCAGTATATAAGTTTAAGTGCTATTGCTATAAGGCTGAAGCCCCACTTCACTCAGTGTGTTCCAGGCAAGCCAAAACAGGGGACCTACAACAGCAGTCCCCAACTTTTTTGGCTCCATGGACCAGTAGTAGTAGGTGGGGGATAGTTTTGCATGTGCAACTAATCATGTGCATGCGCAAATGAAGCTTCGCACTCTTGCCCGCCACTTGTGTTGCCGGTTCCCAATGTGTCGCAGACCGATACCAGTCTACAAACCAGGATTGGGGACCCATCTATAACACGCCTTAAAATCAACCATGAATTACTTACAGGATAGAAAAATACAGTAAATGCTCTGGAATGGCCCTAGTCCCAAGACTTGAATATTATTGAACATCTGTGTAGAAAATTCAGATAGACAGTGCAAAAAAGGAGCCCAATGAAATATTTCTGAGGTAGAAAAGTCCAGCAATGAAGAATGGGGGAAAAAACACTTCATTAGTATGAATAGACTTTTAGCTGACTACATTTTTAGAAAAGTTTGGAAACTTTTCTACTGACTGA
Organism: Masticophis lateralis; assembly: GCA_030761175.1. Classification (NCBI taxonomy): domain Eukaryota; kingdom Metazoa; phylum Chordata; class Lepidosauria; order Squamata; family Colubridae; genus Masticophis; species Masticophis lateralis. The sequence continues at coordinate 149,829,133 of JAUDYJ010000002.1, forward strand.
AAGGGTGCACAAAATTCTATACCTGCCCTATTTACAGTATTGTATTTTGAATCTCAGCTACATATAAATTGCATATAGTCAGTATCCAGAAAGGGTCTGAAGTGTAGACTATGTCCACAATGGTATATCTTGAGCAACATTCGGTATAACAGAGCAGGTAAAAGTCTACACCCACTGTAGAGTATTGGACCAAACTGGATCCAGGTAGTCTCGACTTACAACCGTTCACTTAAGGACCGTTCAGAGTTGCAACGGCACTGAAAAAAGGGAGGTCCATTTTTCACACTACCATTGCAGCAGCCCCATGATCATATGATTAAAATTCGGCAGCTTGGGAACTGACTCACATTTATGTTCGTTGCAGAGTCCTGGGATCATGTGATTACCCTTTGTGACCTGACAAGCAAAGTCAATGGGAAAGCCAGATTCACTTAACAACCATGTTACTAATTTAACAACTGCAGTGATTCACTTAACAACTCTGCCAAGAAAGGTCATAAATGGGGACAACATTCACTTAGCAAATATCTCACTTACCAAGAAAAATTTGAGGCTCAGTTGTGGTCATAACTCAAGGAGTACTTGTATTGCATCTCTCATGATCCCAAATTATAGTATACATGTCATACACTAAATATATAAGGTGTTCAGAAAAAAACATTGTGATTAACTTTGAACCATGTGGACGCTATGCCAATTTCCCCTTCAGTTAAGGATTTAGGTGTGCCTAATGTTTTGCTTGCAATTGCACAGCATAGTCATTGGATAATCAAGATAATCAATTCATGTTTTTTTTCTTAATATGGATATTTTTTTGCAATTAAACGGCAGGGGAATTAGATCACAATTAATACAAGTAATGAATTCCCAGATAGATTCATGAGACAGTACAAATTACGTATGTGCTGAAAGCACATCCAATCAGTATCAGTTCCCAAGTTTAGCATATATAATTATAGACAGGATAGCAAAAATACTTTTTATCTCATCAGATCATCAAAACACATTGCAATCTCTTCCAAATCAACCTAATTTTGTTGATTGGGTGTTTCCTGCCACCTAGTGGGCAAGAGTAAAATGTGAATTTTTGAAATCATGTTTAACTTAATTGAAGCCCAGATTTGCAAAACATGTTGATAAACCAAGGTGGTCTAGATGGAGTCACCAACTGAAGGACTGCGAATCCAGTCATTGCATTTAGGTACTATGGTTTGTGAAGTATTTGGTGAACCCAACATATGTGATTTATCCAATAAAACAAGCTCAAACCATATTTATTTATTAGTTTGATTTATATACGCCACCCTTCTCCGGAGATTCAGGGCGGCTTACAATGCATTAAGCAATAGCCTTCATACTTGTGTATATACCTGCTTAGTAAGGCTTCCCCCCTCCCCCCTGAGTGGTGGTCTATTTTATACAAAGTCAGCTTATTGCCCCTACAAACCAGGTCCTCATTTTACCTATTTCAGAAGGATGGAAGACTGAGTCAACCTTCAGCCTGATGAGAATTGAACTCACAGTAATTGCAGGCAGCTGGCAGCTAAGCACTACTTTAACAGTAGCAGTTTAGTCCACTGCGCCACCAGGCTCTTCTATGAATCTAATCTAAAAGTGTGGCGTTCTATAGGTGGTCTTGCATGACATGGCTGACCCTGAGTAAGGGCAGCCATCTTGAGTTGTCTCCCAGATATCTTAGCAGCTGCCAGCAACTGTTTAACGGGTATTTGTTCATACTTTTTAAAGACTGAGATCTTTAAGACTTTAAGACATACTTTTAAAGACTGAGCTTTAAAGACTTAAAGCTTTGCCTTCCCTATTTATTTTTTGTTTATTTGTCCTGCAGCAGTTTGTATGTGTGTGTGTGTATATATAAATCCTGAAAACAAACAGGTCAGCTGCATTTCCACAGTTGCTCCAGCTCTCCATTTTAGTGCAAGAGACTGGACCTTTGTTTCAGAGGCCAAATTATTGCTTTTGATGGTGGGGTTTGAGACATTTTAATGTGAAGAAGCTTAATCTCAGCACAGCATTAAGATCCTCTTTTGAATGTTACCTGCTCCCTTAAGAAAGAAAACTGAGATTTCACACCTGAAAAAAATCCCAGTGTGGTCGACCCCCCCAAGTATAGGACACCCACTGCAACTGGGAAGCTGAAAGCCAAAGTAATGTAAAAATCCCCTTCAGGTCAAACTTGACTCCCTGTGACTTCATGGAGACACTCATGTAATTTTTGCAGTAGCAATACTGTATGGAACTGGTTTGCCATAGCCTTTTTCAAGATTTACTTTGACTTCTCAGACCTATAAGAACAGTAAACACACATCCTTCATTATAAAAGAAAAGTCATTTATTTCAGAAAGCTGCACTTTCAATTTATCTGATTTAATACTTTATTTTCTTAGTTTTGCTCTTGAATTTTCCGTTGTAAAGCGAAGTTATAAGCATAAGCAATTTATTTTTTTTATCCTTAGGAACCTCGGATTTATTCATTTTTCCCCCCAAGAAAATATGATCACTGTGCCTATGAGGCCTGACTCCATTTGAGGTTTTTGATACTGGCCAAATTTGTCAGGTACAGACTAGGAGGAAGGGCTTTTCAATGCCCTTCCTGCAACACAGCATTTCCTAAGATTTAAGACACATGGATTTCAATTCCTAGAATTCCCTGGCTGGCTTTTATTCCTATTCTAATTCTGAATTTTATTAGTTTATTTTTTAACTTTTGAAACACTTGGTTTTTGATTTGCTCATGTATACTACCAGTATTTATAGTTGGTCAGGTTGGAGCAGTTTATGAATGATAATAAACAGATAAATGAATAAAGTAAGGATAACATATAATTATCAATGAGACATTACATATAATTGGCTCATAGTAACAGCTTGTTTTCAATCCTAAATCGCTTGACTTAACAACCATTTGTTTATAGTAACTATTCAAAGTTACAGTGGTGTTGAAAATAAGTAACCTATGACCGGTTTTCACACTTATGACCATTGCAGCATCCTCATGATTACGTGGACAAAATTTGGGCACTTGGCAACTGGCATGTATTTATGATAATTGTCCTATCCTGGGTTATATGATCACCATATGTAACCTTCCCAACCAGCTTCTGAGAAGTAGAGTCAATGGAGAAGCCCAAATCACTTAACAAACATGTGATTCACTTAACAAATATGGCAAAAAGTTTGTAAAAAGGGGCAAAATTCAGAACAACTGCCTTGCTTAGCAACAAAAATTTTGGGCTCAATCGTGGTCATAAATTGAGGACTAGCTATATTACGTTCCAAATCTCATTATTCTGAGGAACTGTTCCAACAACAGGAAAAAAAGAGAGACAAAGGATATCCTTGACAAGATCCATGAGAGTTCTTGATGTTTCCACATGTAATAACCCTAGAAAAGGGAACTGAATACCTACCACATGTGGATTAAAAAGGAAAATGTTGTGTATTAGCATTGGGCATGCGTAGCCGCAGCCGCCAGAGGGGGCGCTAATCTGGCAGGAGATTGGGAACTGTTGATTGGTGCAAGCGCTGACAGTGAAGGTATTTAAGAGCTGTCAGATCGCTCGGGGGTTTTGTCTGTGCCTTGTTATTGTTGGATCGAGTTGTGGTTGAAGGTTATATTAATCATTAAATGGTCATGTTCCTGTGAGTCGTCTCGATTGCCTGCCTCCACCAATATTCAATACTGGCGACGAGGGTGGGATTCTGAGGCGGAATCGATCGTCGACTATCTGCACAGGCTGACATGAGCAGGTTCCTCAGCTGAGCATTAGTAGCGATGGGCCTCAGACAGCTGTACGGAATCATGGCACTCTGACGATGTTCGCTCCCTTTAACCAGACTCAGGAAACTTGGGACTCATTCTTGGACAGGTTTGACTGTTTTTTAGCGGCCAATGAGTATAAGGCTCTCCCGAGTGATCGCAAACAAGCCGTTTTCCTCAGCGTATGCGGGCATGACATGTTTGAGACTGCCCGAGCCCTATTAGCGCCACTCAGAGTCCAAGACATGTCCTGGGAGACATTGATGGCCAAATTGAAAGGACATTACGCGCCATTACCATCCTGTGTAGCTAGACGTTATGCCTTCCGCCACCGGTATCAAGCTGAGGGAGAAACAATTAACCAATACATGGCTGCCTTAAGAACAGCTGCCTTGTATTGTGAATTTCGAGACTTAGATGACATTTTGCTGGACCAGCTGATCTGTGGGGTGCGGGACCTCAATTTGCAGCATAGATTACTAGCTAGGATGGATGTCACTTTGCAGTTGGCAATCGATGAGGCCCGTGCATCTGAGTTATCTGATCAGTCCTCCCTGGAGATGCAGAAAACATCTAGCCCTGTAGCAGCAAGGAAGGCAACAGCTATTCATCATGAGAACATCGATTCCAACCCATCATTGGAAGATGACGGAGTGAGCCGTGTGAAGACGGTGCCAAAGAAGGAGTGGGATTCCGAGAAGCGGAAGGCGCCGATTCCGTATGCTGGCTGCGGAGGGGACCACAGGTGGTCCGTCTGCTCTTTTAAGAATGTGGGGTGCCGGCGTTGCGGTAAGAAGGGGCACTTAGCTAAGGTCTGCCGAGCCAGCCAGCCAGCTACCACTAACCTTGATAGGCCTTCACCCAGTGAGCCCCGTCCACGAGACAGGCCCGGAAAAAAGGGGGGGGAGTGTTGCACCATATATCATAATAAGCATAACCCTGAGGGTAATATTAATCAGGCGAGGGGAGAATTAACGGAGAAAATATTCCTCACCGTGTTAATTGAGGGCACCCCGTGTAAAATGGAAGTGGACACGGGTTCCTCGTTGTCCCTCGTCTCTTGCAGCACCTTTAAACGTTCGGTGCCAACTATGGCTAAGAGACGTCTTGGGCCATGTAGCATAAAGTTGTGAGACTACCAGGGTAATAGCATTCCCATTCTGGGAAGCGGAAAGGTTAGAGTCAAACATAAGGATTTCAGTGGCCAGCTGCCAGTAGTTGTAGTTCGTGGAACATTACCTAACTTATTAGGGTTAGATTGGTTTGATGCCCTGGGCCTGGCAGTGACGGGAGTTAATAGAACGAGTGGGGATAAATTTGCTTCTTTAACAGATGAATTTGCTGACGTTTTCAGTGAAAGTCTTGGCTCTTACGTAGGCACACCGGTCTCCTTTAGCTTGGACCCGGGGGTGGCCCCTATTCGACTGAAACCTCGAAGAGTTCCCTTAGCACTCAGACCCAAGGTGGATCAAGAGTTTGACAAATTAATTAGTCAAGGGGTTCTAGAGCCAGTAGATTATGTGAGGTGGGAAACGCCTATCGTTATTCCCATCAAGTCAGATGGCTCTATTCGTATTTGCGCCGACTATAAAGCGACGATAAATAAGGCGTTGCAGGCCAACCCCTGTTGTACAACAGTTACTTCATTCGTTAGGCCGGGGTTCAGTTTTCGCCAAATTGGATATGACGCAAGCCTATCAGCAACTCCCAGTGGATAACGCCACTGCGGAAGCCCAAACTATCGTTACACACCGCGGCACCTTTAAATGTAACCGTTTGCAATTCGGTGTGTGTGTTGCTTCCGGTATTCTGGTAGAACTGTTATTGCAGGGCATACAGGGCATACAGGGCATATAGGGCATACAGGGAGTAATACCGTATTTCGACAACATTTTTGTCTCAGCCAAAGACGATGTCGAATTATTAGGTAGATTGCAGGAAATCCTGACTAGGTTCCGCCGCGCTGGTCTCAAGCTCAAGCGCGGAAAATGCCAGCTTGGTTCCTCACAGGTAGAATTCTTAGGCTACCTTGTCGATGCCGCGAGAATTCACCCTACCCCGGCTAAGGTGCAGGCCATCACAGATGCCCCCCCCCCCACTTCCAAGGCTGAATTACAGGCCTTTTTGGGGCTTCTTAATTTTTATAGCATATTTTTACCTCATAAGGCCTCTGTTGCAGAACCCCTCCACCATCTGCTTAAGTCTCATGCCCCTTGGTCCTGGGGTCGGGAGGAAGCCGCTTCTTTTCAAGCTGTTAAGGACTTATTGACTTCATCATCTGTATTGGTACAATACGATAGCCAGCTTCCACTCTCCCTTGCATGTGACGCTTCCCCATACGGGGTCGGGGCTGTTCTGAGCCACCACCTGCCTAACGGTACGGAAGCCCCTATTGCTTATTACTCCCGTACCTTGTCTCCTACAGAACGGCGTTACAGTCAAATTGATAAAGAGGCTTTGGCTGCGGTGGCCGGCGTTAAGCGTTTCCACTATTATCTTTATGGCCGTTCCTTTGTACTTTTCACGGATCATAAGCCCCTATTGGGTATCATTGCTGGGGACAGGCAGACTCCTCAGTTCGTCTCACCTCGCATGACCCGCTGGATTGAGTTCCTGAATGCATATAATTACAAGCTTCTGCATCGTCCAGGCAAGGCTATGGGTCACGCTGATGCACTCAGCCATTGTCACCTCCCATTAGGGGTCGAGGATCCTGTGCTGGGTGCTTCTGTTCTGTTGATCGACGACCAGCGTCTTCCTGTTACGGCCGCTGACATTGCTCGGCTTACTTCAAAGGACAGACTTTTATCTCAGGTTCTGGACTGGGTCCGTAGAGGGTGGCCTCTCGGTCGGGTCGCCATGGATTTTCAGCCGTTTAAGACTCGCCAACACAAACTGACCACTTTTAAGGGGTGCTTGTTGTGGGGCCCGAGGGTTGTTATTCCTCCGGGGTTGAGGGAGGCTATTTTGACAGCTTTGCATGAAGGGCACCTGGGCATTGCCCGAATGAAGGCTTTGGGGCGGAGTTATGTATGGTGGCCCCGTTTGGATAATGACATTGCACAATGGGTGTCAGGGTGCTCACGGTGTCAGGAATCTAGGGCTGCTGCTCCTGCTGCCTCTCCCCGGGATTGGGACACCCCCCGCAACCCTTGATCCCGCTTGCATCTCGATTTTGCTGGGCCAATGCAAAGGAGAACTTTCCTGGTTGTGGTTGACCCTTATTCTGCTTGGGTCGAAGTTATCCCCATGTCGTCCACTACTGTGGACGCTCTAGTACGGGCTCTACAAGGCCTGTTCTCAACTCATGGGCTGCCCGACGTTGTCGTGTCTGATAACGGGCCCCAATTTACCTCTGCTACCTTCCAAGCTTTCGTGGCAAAGTTGGGCATTAGGCACGCCCCTGTTGCCCTGTTTCATCTGGCCAGTAATGGCCGGGCCGAAAGAGCTGTGCGATCGGCCAAGGAGGCTCTACTGAGAATAGGAATGGGGGACTGGCAAGCAAGTATAGACACCTACGTTCTTTCCCAGCATTCCACCCCTTGCCCGGTCACTAACCATTCCCCAGTGGAGTTGCTCATGGGCCACCGCTTGCGGATAGTGCTCGACCGATTGCATCCCAGCTATTCCCCTGATACACCCCCGGATGCAATCAAGGGGGTCCGGGTTTTCTCTATCGGAGATTCTGTTTATGCTCGGAACTATGCTGGTGAGCCCCGCTGGGTGCCTGGGACGGTTTCCGGGGTCTCGGGTCCACTCTCTTACACAGTCCTCTTGGACGACGGCCGCACTTGGCGGCGCCATGTGGATCAGCTGCGCGCCCGGCATGTCCGAGATTTTCAGGAACATTTTCAACATACACCTCCTTGTCCGGTTGGGCAGCCGACAGAGAGTAGCAGCCCTGAACATTACATTTGGCCGAGAGCAGCTCACTTACCTGTAGGAAAGGAGTTGGAGGTTCCCAATGCTTCAGACATTGTCGCCCCCGGTCCGCCTCCACTGGTCCGTGTCGAGCCTCCACCGACTCCGCCCCCGGAGGCTGTCAGACCTGGTTTACGACGGTCTGGGAGGAGCCGGCGCTGTCCAGCGTATTTGGACGACTACGTATGCGCCATATGGGGGGGAAGGAGTGTTGTGTATTAGCATTGGGCATGCATAGCCGCATCCGCCAGAGGGGGCGCTAATCTGGCGGGAGATTGGGAATTGTTGATTGGTGCAAGCGCTGACAGTGGAGGTATTTAAGAGCTGTCAGATCGCTCGGGGGTTTTGTCTGTGCCTTGTTATTGTTGGATCGAGTTGTGGTTGAAGGTTATATTAATCATTAAATGGTCATGTTCCTGTGAGTCGTCTCAATTGCCTGCCTCCACCAATGTTCAATAGAAAAGATTTCAGCAAGTACAAAAGAAAAAAGAAATGGCATTGTTGCGCATATTAACCCTCAGATAAAACCAGAACTTGTATGTACTGATGAAAATAGTAGATATGTTTGAGTGGAGGCTAATATGCACGGAGCTAAGACTTTCATACTGGGATTTTATGACCCAAGAAGATAAAACATTGTTTTATAAATAATTTATGGAAAGATCAACAGGTTTCTCTTATGAAAGTTGGTGTTTGATAGGGATTAGAACGGATTGAGCTTCCGAACTGACCAGAAATTCTGATAAAAATATTAAAACAATTCAAGGTAAATTACCAAAAGTTTGATTTGATGGACAATTTAGGGATGGTTGATATGTGGCAAGGGTGTCAAATTCAAGGCCCTAGGGCTGAATCCAGCCCATGGGGTGCTTAGATCCAGCCCACGGGGCTGCCCTGGAAACAGAGCAGCACTGGGTCATGAGGACTGTGGGCAGCCCACCCAAGCTCCGTTTTTGATGGCAGAGAGTTGCAGGAGGCCATTGCTGCCTAAAATGGAGCTCGGGAGCCCATTTTCTCTGGCAGAGTGCTTGGGCCACCACAGGTACCCCCGACACAACTGATGTTGAGCTGGCGACGCCCATCCTGGCCATACCCTCCCTGAAGTCAAACCAACCCTGATGCGGCCCTCAATGAAATCGAGTTTGACACCCCTGATATCTGAAGACAGAAAAATGACAATTTAAGAGAGTACTTTTCTGAAAGACATAGGTCCTTTTATTTATTTATTTTATTTATTTATGTTATTGAATTTCTATACCACCCTTCTCCCAAAGGACTCAGGGCGGTGGACAGCCACATTAAAATAATCTAGTGTACAAAATTTAAAAGACAATGAAAACAAATTAAATACTTTGGTTCCCCAAATTAAAACCCAAGAATTTAAAAACACCCAGTCCAGATTCTTGTCAAGCTAGTCCAGCTTGTTGGAAAAGTAGGGTCTTAAAGGCACAGTGGAAGGTACGCAGGTCGGGGATCATGAGTATCCCCGGGGGCAGTTCATTCCAGAAGGCAGGTGCCTCCACAGAGAAGGCTCTCCCCCAATTCAAGAATAGACATCATTTTGACTTCAAAGAACTTGGCTATTAAAATTTCTAGTAACTATTACCAAAGGCTTTTTCAGATCATAATCGTATGAGCGTGTTTTAGCAAAGTTTTAATTCTTTTAGATAGAGACTAAACAAAATGTTGCTATCGTATATAAAGAAGCAATGGTGGAGAATTGTTACAATTAAAATAATTTTTAAAAAGCAATTTAGGTAAAGGCACAGACTTTAGAATGGTTTGGAATACAAGTAAAACTTTTCATTTAATACAACTTTATAGTGACCTTAAAAAGTCAAGAATAAACAAGCAAATTGGAATGAAATAAAGAGAAAAGTGACGATGTTATCTAGAAACATCTGCAAGCAAACAACCAAGCTCAAAGGGCACCAAAGACTGCACAGTGTCCTGTGATAGCCTGATGAGGCTTTTACACTGAATAATACCTGCGGACGGAGAATGGAGAACAAACTAAATAAAAATGATAAAATAGCAAATTTTGAGTTCACTAAATTTTGAGCTTCTCAGGGGTTGGGTTGCCAGAAAGAAGCGGGAGTCAAGCTATTCACCAAAGTATCTGAGAGCAGAACATTTCATTATCCAACTAGGTACCATGCACTGATGATGTTATCTATTTGGGCAATGAAATGTCTGTAAGTAAAGAAACTCAGAGAATACCAAGGACTCCAAATGAGTACAGGTAGTCCTCAACTTACGACCACAATTCAGCCCAAAATTTATGTTGTTTAAGTGAGAAACCCGTTAACTGAATTTGTCCCATTTTACGACTTTTCTTGCTACATTTGTTAAGTGAATCACTGCAGTTGTTAAATGAGTAACATGGTTGTTAAGTGAATCTGGGTTCTCTATTGACTTTGCTTGTCAGGTGGTCACAAAATGACTCCTGAACACTGCAACTGTCATAAATATGGGTCAGTTGCCAAGCACCTGAATTTTGATTCTGACTATGGGGATGCTGCAACAGTCATAAGTGTGAAAAATGGTCATAAATCACTATTTTCAGTGTTGTTGTAATTTCGAACGGTCACTAAATGAACTGTTGTAAATCGAGGACTACTTGTATTGCTATTACAATCACAAGGCTTAACAAAGGCGCTGAATAGTAGGCTTTTTTAAAAATAAAATTCAGGATCCTGATGTGTTTGATTGATCATTTCAGCTCTTAGAAACCACATAGATACTTTTTCCAGAATGACCTGGCCCAAATCTGGTATTTTATTGCCTGTGTAATAAGGTCTATTCATCTTGCCTCTGTGCTCTTTTTCTCTATTCTTTCCTTTTTCCCAGCATTATAAGCTTCTCTAAAGAATTAGATGTTCAGATAATGTGTCCAAAATAAGATGAGTTCAATCATTTATGTTTTGTGTCAGAATTCTGAACTGATCTAATGGATTCATTGCTTTCTTTCCTTGGCTATCATCAGTTTTCTCAGAAAAAAATTCCAACTCTAAATTTAGTTCTTGCTTTTTATAGTAATTTTATTAAACATTTTATTTTTATTTATTCTCCTTTAATTGTAATCTTTAGTTCCTCCTAGTTCCCTCCTGTCCAATCTTCATAATTCTATTGCCAAAAATTTTAAAGAATTCAAAATGACAGCATTTTCCCATTGGAAGAATTCTTATAATTAATTTCAAAATCTTATTTCAAATTCACCTGGATCCTAAAAGCCATTTATAATTTTTCATCATCAATGTTCTAATCATCCTTTTGCTCTTTTATTTTTTTTTAAAAAAGGAACTTTTAAAAATCCTTAAACTTGCATTTAAAACTTCTTTCACTAAGGATTGAAGGAAATTCACCCAGTCTAAACATTCCTAGTATCTGAGAAGCAGTTAGCAAGCAGTTTCCAAAAGTGATTAGAAAAGTAAGTATGAAATCCCTGTGCCCATAAAGACATCAACCAATGGTTTGGGCGATAATGGGATTCCCTTATCTCCCAGAGCTGCAAACCCACCAGAGACCACTGTCTTGCAGTCCCCTTGCAAACATCAATTCTATGGAACACTGTGGGCAATCCCTTGTCCTCTCCTTGTCTGGGGAGGAATACCAAAGAACTGATGCACTCACTGGCAATTCATTCATGATGATTGTCAGCTCTATTTTTAGCAAAGCTGTCTTCATTTTATTTCTTTCTTGGAAGTCTCCAACCATAACATTCAAAACGTGTCAATACTGTTTCTAACCTGCTTATTCAAAGTTTAAATTTTGCTTCCACAGAATGTCACAGGAAAACCATTGCCTGCATGATTATGATATTTCTAGATATAGATACTTCACTGCCTCTGAATGCCGTATTTTCCGGCGTATAAGACGACTTTCTAACACACAAAAATCTTCTCAAAAGTCGGGGGTCGGTCTCCTGTAACCAGGCAGACCAGCCCGAAAGGCTTTGAGGAGCCTTAAATGGCTCTAAGGAGCCAAGCTGAATTGCCTGCTGAGTTGCCGCTAATCAGCTGAGTTACACGCAAGCCCAGGGTAAAAGGGAAAAACTTTCCTTTTACACAAGGCTCGCCATCCCAGCTGCTAATTTTTGCCTCCTAATTGATACGTAGCAAAAATCCCCCCCTCCAGCTTGCTTACCCTAACTGCTAGCCGCAACGCTTGCCTTGCCTTGCCTGCAATCCATTGCATCAGCAAGCAACTAAATCTCCCTGCCTGCAATCAAGCAGGCAAGGAGTTGTGGACTTCAACTCCCAGAATTACTCAGCCAGCAAAGCAAAGCTGGCTGAGGAATTCTGGGAGTTGAAGTCTACAAGTCTTAAAGTTGCCAAGGTTGGAGACCCCTGTTCTAGTGGGTAAGTTTTTTTCCCCCTTTGGGAGCTTTAAAAAAAATAGTTAATTAAGGGGTTTTTAGTTGTTCTTTTTTAGACCTAGCCATTTAAAGGCTAGGTCTAAGTTTTAGGCTAGGAAGTTTTAAATTTAGCTTTCATATAAAAATAAAAATAATAAAAATAAAAATAAAAAAAATAAAATTTGTGCAACTTTCTGAGATTTAGTGTGTTTCTGTAGTGTTTCACTCTAACTACACAAACACACAAAATCTCACAAAGCTGTATGTGTGTGTAAACCCACAATGTAAAAGTTGTTTTTTGGGGCTTTTTGTGGCTGTGTGAGGTTCCTGCTTATTGCAGGGGCCATTTTGGGTCTAGCACAGCTGCTTTTACATTGTGGGTGAGCCAGTTGATGTTTTTTTAATTTTTATTTGGTGTGCGTTGGAAGAGGGGTCATCTTATACAGCAAGTATAGCCCAAACCCTATATTTTTACAGGAAAAGTTGGGGGTCGTCTTATACGCCGGAAAATACGGTACCTTTTCCAAGGTGTTTATTGATCATCTCTGTTTCAAAGCTGAAGAGCCAGTGCTGTCCGAAGACATCTCTGTGGTCATTTGGCTGGCATGACTAAATGCCAAAGGCACACTGAACGGTGACCTTCCCACCAAAGATGGTCCCTATTTTTCTACTTGCATTTTTTACATGCTTTTGAACTGCTAGGTTGGCTGAAGTAACAGGAGCTCACCCCATTACGCGACACTAGGGATTCGAATCGCTGAACTGCCAACTTTTCGATTGACAAGCTCAGCGTCTTAGCCACTGAGTCCCTTAGCCACCGAGTCACTGCGTCCCAAATGCTAGTCAGTAGTATATTTCTTATAGCTGATTCCTTTACTTTGATTATCAATCCAAAAAGGTGGTGAAATAGTTAACTAATAGTAATTAACTAAAATGCCTAAGCTTTCTACCATTTCAATATCTTCATTGTTAATTTTAAGATTAGTTCCTGTATCATTAGTTTGATCTTATATTTAATCTTAGTCTGATTTTTTTCACCGTGCTTCCTGATGTTTGTTACTAGAGTCTGCAGTTCAGTTGCACTTTCAACTATCAAGTATATTCAATCTATATGCTGGATATATATCAAGGGAGACTAGATTGGAAGATGGATGTGGTTTTAAAACTGTAGGACGAAACCCAATAAGTTGTACTGATGACACTACTTTGTTAACAACTTACTGGGTTTCGTCCTACAGTTTTAAAACCACATCCATCTTCCAATCTAGTCTCCCTTGATATATATCCAGCATATAGATTGAATAAACCAGGAGAGAGTATTCAGCCTTGTCTGACTCCTTTGCTAGCTTGAGCCACTGTTTTGCCATGTTCCTTCTCTGGCTTCCAATTTGGTCAATGGATTTTTCATGAAGAAAATGAGATGTTTTCCCCATTTACTTAAGGAGATCCCACCAGTTGACATCACCACAATGCAGAAAAGATATTGAGACTCTAGAAAGGCTGCAGAGAAGAGCAAGTAAGATGATTAGGGACCTGGACCTGGAGGCTAAAACATATAAAGAATGGTTGCTGGAACTGGATATGCCTAGTTTAATGAAAAGAAGGACTAAGGGTGACATGATAGCAGCATTCTACTATCTAAGGAGTTGCCACAAAGAAGAGGGGGTCAACTTGTTCTCCAAAGCACCTGAAGGCAGGACAAGAAGCAATGGAGGGAAGTTAATCAAGGAGAGAACCAACCTAGAATTGAGAAATTTCCTGACAGTTAGAACAATTTATCAGTGGAATAACTTGCCTCCAGAAGTTGTGAATGCTCCAACACTGGAAGTTTTTAAGAAAAGATTGGACAGCCATTTGTCTGAAATGATATAGGGTTTCCTTCCTGAACAGGGGGTTGGACTAGAAGACCTCCAAGATATCTTCCAACTCTATTACTCCATATTCTAAATCTCTTTGGATACATATTTAAAAGTATAGCCACTGTGGAGATGGAATCTTGTATCTAAAAATATCTGCACTTTGTATAGTCAAATGAAAGAACAGTTATGCAGATTAATTCTGATTTCATACTGCATTCTTCAGATATCAGTCTCATAGTTTAGAATATAGGCTGGTCTATATGCAATAGTGAACCATGTTAGAGGTTATTGGTGGCGCCTCCACTGCTGAGATATTCAATAGATAGATATTCAAGTTGCAAAAAGATTTGCATCAGTCTCTTGTGCAAGCAAAGGACTGCCCAACTGAAACGTGTGAATTGCACTGCACATCCAATAAGAGGCAGCAGTCCTTGACTTACGGCTACAATTGGAACCAGAATTTCTGTTGCTAAGCAAGGTGGTTGGTAAGTGAGTCATGCCTCATTTTGCCTTTTTTGCCACAGTTATTAAGTGAATCAAGCTGTTGTTAAGTGAATACAAATTTCCCCCATTGACTTTGCTTGTTGTAAGCTGGCTGGAAATGTCACAAATGATTATCATATGACCCTAAGACACTGCAATCGTCATAAATACATGGCTGGTTGTCGAGCATCTGAGTTTCGATAAGGATGCCCCGACAGTCATAATAGCAATAGCAACAGTACTTAGACTTATATACCATTTTACCGCCCTAAGTGGTTTTACAGAGTCAGCCTATTGCCCCCAACCATCTGGGTCCTCATTTTACCCACCTCGGAAGGTGAGTTAACCTTGAGCCTGGTGAGATTCGATCTGCTAAATTGCAGGCAGCTGGCAGGCAGCAGAAGTAGCCTGCAGTACTGCACTCTAACCACTGCGCCTCTTTTAATAGCAACAGCAATAGCACTTAGATGGAAAGCTGAGTCAACCTTGAACTGGTCATCATCAAACTGTGGCCAAAGTCAGCCTGCAATATTGTATTCTAACCACTGTGCCATCAGGGCTCATAAGCTTGAGGACTGGTCATAAATAACTTTTTTCAATACTATTGTAATTTCAAACTCTAAACAAATGCAGGATCCAATATGGGTCGGTTACAGGGACCAGAGGTTTTATCTTCCAAGCTTAAGGACTCGTGCTAGAGCTCATCTTCAGGGAACTTCTCTCTAGTCTAGCAGAGTGTGTGCTTTGGGCTGTTCTTTATATGGTGCCTGTTGAATGTGGCTTTTTTGATGTTGTAATTGGGATGTTGCTGGCTGACTATTAAGTCATTGTTTATTGTCTCCTTGTGCTGCCAAGCCCTGGCCTCCTAAGTACTTGATAAGCTGGTGATAGATCAGCATTTCTGTTGAATGACAGGGCCTGTTTCCTAGGCTTCAATCACCTCCCTGGCTGTTTTTGTGCCTGCTCGCCAACAATCTTAGTAGCTGCAAAATTGAATGTATATCCTTGTTTACTGCAGTGTGAGGCTACTGACAAGTTCAGGTCTCCTTGTGTTCTTGCAATCTGGTGGATAGCTTCCTCCCCATCTATCCTACATAATCACAGGAACAATCCATGAAGGGGATCCTGTAGATTACATTGGAAGTATCCCCCAAGTGATCTTTACAATGAATAATTTGTCCTCATATGGTGGCCTCTAGGCGGTGTGCAATGCCCACTTGCAGATCTCAAAAGCTGCATTCTACAGCTTCCGAAATGTTTTTGATGTTCAGTAATCATTTGTTACAAGATGTCTGCGCAACACAGTAGGGAGAGAAAGGAAGAAACAAGGTACAAGACCAATCAAATGACATATTCTGCCATACATCAAAAACATTTTGGAATTTTGCAGCTCCTAAGACTGTTGAACAAGCAGGTATAAAAGCAACCAAGGAAGTGATTGAAGCCTGGGAAACAGGCCTCTCATCAGTCAACAGGAGTGCTGACCTATCACAGGCTTATCAAGCACTTAAGACACGAGGGCTTGGTAGCACAAGCAGACAACAATCAACAATAGCCAGGCATCAGCACCCCAACTTAAAAAGCCACATACAATAGGCACCATATAAAAAACAGGCCAAAGCATACACTCTGCTGGAGAGAAGTTCTCTGAAGATGGGCTCCAGCATGAGTCCTCAAGCTCAGAAGACAAAATCTCTGGTTCCGGTGATCGACCCAGATTGAATCCTGCAACATTATCCTGGGACACGTATATTCGCCTTCATTTGTGCTAAACAAATGGTTATAAGTCAAAGATACCTGTACTGAAAAATCTCAATTTTGCAAAATTATTGTATACTTTTAATATAATTACAACAACAGATTCAATTACAAATTGCCAAATCCCCATTGGGCCTGATATACATGAAATGTGAATTGCAATAATGGATCTATAGATATCACATTACCTATAACTATTCTGGACATAATTCAATTTCATAGTTACTTTGTGTATGGCTTTATTACTACATTCATGCTTCTGATTCATTTTTAAATGCAGTACATTAATAACTCTGAAAATAGAAAGTCACTTCAGTAGAGAAAGAGTAATTCTGAAAATGAGAAGTGATATCTTTATCCTGTGATAAAAGCCCATATTCAACCACTCCTTCCTTATACAAAGAAAAAAACAGCTACTTGTAGCTAAAATTTGTCTTGGTTTGTATAATACCCTGAACCACAAACTAGCGAACCACATTCTGGCCTAATATCATGTGAATAGATGTTTTAGTTTATGGTTCAGTGTTCAAATCTAGAATCATGGGTTAATTTCCTAAGCCACTATTGAGTTAACCATGGGTGAAGGTTATAAAAGACAGTCATAGAATAGAATTCTTTATTGGCCTAGTGTGATTGGACACACAAGGAATTTGTCTTAGGTGTATATGATCTCAGTGTACATAAAAATAAAATACATTCATCAAGAATAAAAAGATACAACATTTACTAATAAGCTATCAAACCGTACTAGGAAATAATTAAAAACAATATAATTGAAAGATACAAGCAACATGGTTATAGTAATAAATCATTGTTATTAAAGATTCAGAAACAAAAGTTCTAAGAAAACTGCACATAAAACATGTTTTTAAACAAAGTTCTGTATTTTTTTAAGGTCGCCATTCTTCCTCTACTGTATCGAAATCAGTTGTCATGGATGACACACTTTTCTGGGCTCAGTACTATTCACTGACATAAACTGTAAATGTTGACTTGGGCTTATCAGAATAGCAAGTTTGATACATGTGTAGCAGAACTCCCAGAATTCCCTAGCCAGCTTGCTGGGTGGGGAATTCTGGGAGTTGAAATCCACCACACTTATTTATTTATTTATTTATTTGTTTAGATTTGTATACCGCCCTTCTCCTTGCGGACTCAGGGCGGTGAACAGCCAAATAAAATAGTAAAAACTTAAACTTGCCAAGCTTGAGAAACACTGTTCTAGAGAAACAAGTGAGCATATAAGTAGAAAATAACTGCAGCATTTTCGGGGGGGGGGGGGGATGCAAAAAAAGAAAGAAAGAAAAGAAAACCCCTGCAAAAACTGCAGTAATTGCAGAAAATATTTGCAATTCATTCCACTCCTCCTGTCCCCCCAAAACCGCTGGAGTTCCCCGCTCCTCAGCGTTGGGATAATTGAAATCGCAATGAAACATGACCTGGAGGGGATTTCCTCTCAAGTTTTAAAAAAGAAAAAACATGAAAAAAGTGCACCAATGGGCGCCGCTCTTCCCAGGCTGCAAACGGCACTCTCTCCCCCCCCAAGGCTCGAGCAGCGTTGACTGGCAGGCTTTTGTCACGTGACCAACCAGGATGGCAACTCCTGGCGTAGGTCTGTTGTACGGTCAACCACTCCAGGCGGAACCGGAAGTGCAGCGTGTGCTCGGCTGGGCTGGAAAGACGGCGCTGAGCTGTGCGCGCGAGTTGGGCAGGTTGGTTTCAGGGAGAAGATGCGTGTTTTTAAAGCACGCGTGTCAAATGCAGGGAGGCCTGCTGTGGAAGGGTCCTGGATGATCTTAAGGACCAAGGGAAAGGGAAAGGGAAAGGGTGGTGGAAACTGAGTAGGGAGGGGAGAGGTGCATTGGTTTGGGGCAGGACTGTCCTCCAGATGCATTGGGCTGTGAGTTTCCTATATTCCTAACTGGTGGCAGTTTTATCTGGGCCTTGGGAACGGGGTAGTAGTTCAAACTTAACTGGAAGATCTTTGATTTGGAGCGGGGTGGGTGGATGGGAAGGCTTACAGTAGGAGAAGTAAGACAGAAGTGGAAGGAACATGTTGATTTCTCACGATCTGTATTGGATATTGGTTTAAGTGGCGAGGGTATTTCCCTGGGGGATAGTTTTAATGACAATACAGTTGGGGAAGATCCTTTCCTTCGTTTCTAACTGTACGATCCCTTTGCAGATTTTGTACTTGTAAAAAGTATAAGAAACTCTGGGTGTGAATATATCAAATACTGTATTTCTCTCTTTTTCACCAGGCAAACTTGTTATTTTGCTGAGTTGTCTTTGTTGGGCAACACTATTGAAACTCCTCCTTTCAATATAGTATAAATCTGTATTTTAGATTATGATGTTAGAATTATATAGTGTTGAATAGTGTCATTCAACAGGGTGGGTTTCTGCAAGCAATAATTTCCCGTTTTAATATTAGAATTTTCCCCCAAAAAAGTAAAATGTTGATATAATTTATAGTTAATAAAATTGTATCCAGCCCTTCTTTTTAAAAACTCATTGCAAAACCCAAGGATGCCCTCCTGGGTGTTATTTATGCCTAAATCTTGAGGTTTTTATTAATATCTGCAATTAATAGAAGTATTATTTGGAGTTTAGCAAGGCAGCTAAAAATGAAATCCTGCATTGTAGTGTGTTTGGTGCAGAAACTGTTTCAAGATTGCTGCAATTATGTTACGGTACTTTAGTTGTTTAAGGTTTTAACATCTCTGCTATGGAGTTATTTGAGACATCCTAATCATAGCCTCAGTAAACTCCTCAGGAGACAGTATTGCAATCTAATGAATTACCTTACCAAACCGGTGGGGGAAGAGAGCTGGCTTGTCCAGCTGGTAGATCTTGTTTTCCACTGCTTATGTAGGAAGCACTGAAACAACATAAGGAGCGTTTTAGTTCTAATATCCGCTAGTAACCTCAGTGTCCCACAGCCTTTCCTTTCCTTTCCATTGCAATTCTTGGCAGATGCATGATGATTTCTTCACATTAGTTTGACATCATTTTTCTTTTCAGCCAAACCTCATTTTGGGACTAATCTTTTGGTGTGCCACATTTTTGATGTACAGTAGATCCTTAAAAAAAGCTAAGCAAGATGAGACTTAGTAAGAAATTGTAGATATGAAGGCTAGGCTTGGAAGTGGACTTATTAAATGTAATCCATGTAGTCATCAAAGATTATCATTCAACTTCAAGTAGCCTTTATCTTTTATTTAGCTGATCTGTTTTGCTCCCATGATTGGAAGTTATGAACAGAACTGTTACAACTCACCACAAAGATATATAACAGTGTGCTCTAAATGTGCAAATATCAAAAACAGGAGTGGACTACCAGTCTCTTTCAAGTCTTCAGAAAAGCTTCCTGTTCACCAGATTGTGAAAGATGTAGAGGAAATGAATGGGAGCAAAAGAAAAAAAAACTCTCAAAATACTGAGATGAGTCAGTAAAGCTGGCTGGAAGGAGATTTAGAATAACATAAAGTGCTTATAATTACTTACCACATGATATGGTGAAGGCCACTAACTAGGGTGGCTTTGAAAGGGATTGGATCACTTCGTGAAAGATGGGTCTCTTGAGGGCCATTAATCTTGAAGTCTAAATACTATCTCTAGATTAAAAGTAGCATGCTTATAAATATTAATTGCAGGAAGGAATGCCAGGAGAAGGACGAGTCTCTCATCTCCAGCTTGTGAGGTTTGCAGAGGAACTTGTTTGGCCATTGTGAGAAATAAAATGCTAGATTAAAATGAGCCTTGGCTTTATTTAGCAACATGTTTTTTTAAAACATTTACCTTTTTTAAATGTCTCTTGAATACCTCTTTTTCTTTTTCAGCTGTGCTGGGAATCGATCTTCAGAGATGCACAGGATGATTTGAAGCACCATGCTGATTGCTGCCTATGTCGCTTTTGCTTTGCTCCTACTGATATGTTTGGGTTTGGAGTTCTCTGCCTGCCGCTCCAGGCTCACCAGCAGGTCTTGCTCCAACCCAGCCTTCTTGCGGTTCCAGCTAGATTATTATCAAGTCTATTTCTTGGCTCTCACAGCCGATTGGTTGCAAGGACCTTATCTTTACAAACTCTACCAACATTATAACTTCTTGGAGGCCCAGATCACCATTATTTATGTTTGTGGCTTTGCCTCAAGTGTGTTGTTTGGACTGGTTTCCAATTCCTTGGTTGACCGCTTGGGCCGAAAAAAGTCTTGCATCCTTTTCTCCTTGACTTACTCTGTTTGCTGCCTCACAAAGCTCTCCTGGGATTATTTTGTTCTAATTGTAGGAAGAATATTAGGAGGGCTGTCCACTGCTCTCCTGTTCTCTGCCTTTGAGGCATGGTACGTGCACGAGCATGTGGAGCGCCACGATTTCCCAGCTGAGTGGATTCCTGCCACCTTCTCCAAGGCTGCCTTCTGGAATAGTATAATTGCTATTGGAGCTGGTGTAGTAGCCAATATCTTTGCTGAATGGCTGGGATTTGGCCCAGTAGCTCCCTTCATGGTCTCTATTCCTTTTCTTGTGTTGGCTGGTACCTTGGTTATGAAGAACTGGAATGAGAATTATGGAAAGAAGAGGGCACTGTCCAGAACTTGCACTGATGGCTTGAAATGCCTTCTTTCTGACCGCCGTGTCCTGCTTTTGGGCACTATTCAGGCCTTATTTGAAAGTGTCATCTATATCTTCATATTCCTCTGGACTCCAGTCCTGGATCCCCACAACCCACCTCTAGGTATTGTCTTCTCCAGTTTCATGGCTGCCAGCATGGTTGGATCGTCTCTCTACCGTGTGGCCACGTCCAAGAAATATCACCTCCAGCCCATGCACATCCTGTCTCTTTCAGTACTAATGGTGTTTTTTTCACTCTTCATGCTGACTTTCTCAACCAATCCTGGGCAAGAGAACCCCTCGGAGTCCTTCTTGGCCTTCCTGCTCATAGAGCTCTCATGTGGGCTCTACTTCCCTTCCATGGGTTTTCTCAGGCAAAAAGTGATTCCTGAGAAGGATCAGGCAGGTGTGATGCATTGGTTCCGTGTTCCATTGAACCTACTGGCTTGCCTTGGGCTGCTCATCCTCCATGATAGTGATTATAAGACAGGCACCAGGAATATGTTCACCATCTGCTCCGTCATGATGGTAATGGCCCTCTTGGCTGTTGTAAGCCTCTTTACTGTTGTCAGAAACAATGCAGAGCTCAGGCTGCCGAGTTCATCTAGTCAGGCTGAGACATCTTCTCCTGAGCTCTGATTGAGAGTATGCCAATTGTCCATAATGTGTTACAGAACCATTACTGTATATAAACAAGGAGTCTGCAAGGAGAACACTGAGCATCTGCCAAGCCCTATGTGGACCTCTTCCACATAACCAGAGGTGGGAAGTGGATGCACATCTAATTTTCTTCTTTTCAACAATGATGGGCCACATTAAGAACTTGGTTACAACTAGGTCAAGCATAGCTTTTCCCCCCTTCTCCTTTTTCCCCCACCTTGGGAGTTTTAATTCCAGCGGCTGCTTGGCTTCTGCAAGCCAAATGTGGAGGTTGCTGTCTACTACTTCGTTCTGAATTGATGGTGACAGACAATGGCTTACAAGGACAAAGCAGGGTTTCTTTTTTTAAAAAAAAAAATTAAAGCAACAGTGAAGTTGATAGACTGATTGTCCAATATCAGTATTGAACTTGGTAGCCGGATCAGCTGTATTCTGTAATCGGCAGTATCAGCCACATTCTATGATCTTCTGCTTTTTAAAAAAAATAATAAACTGAAATTAAACATAAAGCTTATCTCGAGTCAGTTTTAATTTTGACAGTATATAGCCAGGCTTGGTGAAATATTTCAAAATGAAGGTGGAATATTTTGAAATTCTAAATTTAGACATCAGGTTTTTATTGCATTCATGTTGATTTCACAATTTTCAGCATGGCAGCGATAAAGCATTGTTCTTCCAATTTCCTATTTTCCCCATTGTTTTAGCTTCTGTTTCAGTTTATGGTAAAGAGAGTGTAAATTAAGCATCTCTTCAATATTTTAATCATATCTGTGAACAATAAATTTAAAAAAAAACCTGAGACTCAAAAAGGAAGAAAACTGATAGTCTTAAATTTTGTTTTATAGTGCATTTTGTTTCATTGTCTATCCTACACTCAGCAACCAAAATGTTTGCTCCTGTTGATCTCAGCATGATCCATGGCAAAGGTATATGGCAGCTGTAGTCATATCTGGAGAACTTATCCAGAATTCATTTCACCAATAAATACAGTAGTCATGAAACACAACACTTAATAATATTTAGATTATATTAACAATGTTCCTGCATTAGTGCATCTAGCTTGTAGATTTGTATCATCTGGCTTGTAAATTTGTATGATTTAGCCAATAAATTCCTTTGATTATTTTTACCAAAAACTACAGACAAGCAATACTTGCTACTTGAGAGAAAGCATTGCCCCTTCTCTGCATTTGTTAGAAAAAGTCACTCTGACAGTTGCATGCTGTATCTACATGGGAAGTAAATGTGTTTGCTTTCCTCAGGATCATCACTTCTAATAGCACATATGCTAATGTGGAAGCGGCTTTATTTAACAGACAAGACGCTTTACAACATATTTTAATGGGTAACACCTGCGGCAGTTAGTACAGTAATTAGTATTTTTTGTTTACTGCTATTAAAGGAGCTATAGTTTTGCTTAAGGTGATAGGCCTTGATCTTCTCTGCTTTGGTTTTTGCCCTGCCCAGAATTAAAAGTATATTCAAGTGGAAAACAAAGGGTAAAACAATATGTTTCATTGTGTTTTTGTCCAATTTTTTTAGATCTCAGCTCTTACCTCTTTTTTCTTTCCTATATGTTTCTTTTTTCCCCAGTTCTTTTTAAAAACTTTATTTCAGGAGACAGCTTTTAAACCAACTGTTCCTTTTATAGCCAGGTGATGAGTGGTTAGGGTTAGGGTCAGTGATTTCCTTTAACAGAACAGCTTGTGTTTCTTCAGTTTTTTAACAAGTTCTAATAATGTAAAAATGTTGCCACTTTTAATATATATTTCTTGTTACATATTCAAAATTTATTTACCGTTCAAGACCAAACAATAAAAGTCCAGTATAGGTAGTCCTCAGATTACAATGCCTATTGTTCTGGAATTTCTATTGCTAAGAAATAATATTGTATCAAAGGAAGAGAATATTTGTAAGTCAGGGTTGAATTGTGGGGTTCTCTGAGCTTGGTGTGAGGGGTTTTCTTTGGGGGGGTGTTTGCAGACATTTCATTACCAAACTAGGTAACATCATCAGTGCTACCATTGAAGTTGAATCTTTCTGTAGAATATTGTGCTCTGCAGTAGTGGGCAGCTAGACATCTTGTTCATGCTAGCACTGACGATATTACCTAATTTGTTAATGGAACGCCTGCAGGAAAACATCAAGGATCCTAAAATGCTGTTGTAAAGAAGGACATGTGACCACATTGCTTAGTAACAGCAATCCTGACAGTTCTAGTTGCTGCTGTAACTTCAAGGACTGTGCAAGTCATTACATAGGAAGTGGAGTGTGGGATGGTGCTGGGGGCATAGGCTGCAGAATGC
This sequence comes from Masticophis lateralis, assembly GCA_030761175.1. Classification (NCBI taxonomy): domain Eukaryota; kingdom Metazoa; phylum Chordata; class Lepidosauria; order Squamata; family Colubridae; genus Masticophis; species Masticophis lateralis. Next base: position 149,852,866 of record JAUDYJ010000002.1, read on the forward strand.
CATGGGTTAAGGGCTGTTGTGGGAAGGCATTATGGAATGCAGGTCGGTCAGCAGGTGCCACAAACAAGTGATATGGAATACAGGCGGGCAGGATGTGTTATGGAATATAAGATCCCTGGTATCTTGTACTCTAACAAGGTTCCTCCTGCTGCTTTCCAATTGCAAAATTATTTTTTGAACTCTGGGAGTGAAACCGGAGTCCATTCAGGAAAATGTTCATCAAATAGCTGTTAGGAACTTAACAGTTTTCAGTTGAAGTGTGGAAATTATAGAAATATCCAGAAATATCCAATCCACAATTTAAGAGGAATTAGATTATTGTTGCTATTAACATTTCTTTTGGGTGAAAATGGAGAGACAAATAGGCGGAAGAGACAATTGTCTTTATTCATGACAAGAGATGGAGATAAAGTTGGAGAAAGAAAGTAAAGATACCGCAGTTAGCGTCGCTCTGTTTGGTAGCTGTTTTAGGTTTTTGTTTCTGTCTAGAGACCAGAAGAGTGTTAATCACAGATTAATTATCTACCTGGTCCAGACAATATGAACAGCTAAAGTTAAGATGAGTTGGGGAATGCTTGACTTGGCTAAAGTGCTCCTCAACACTGCCAACCTAAGTTCTAGGTTCATTAGGCTTGTCAAAAAATTAGCCCTTGGAATTATGCCAAGATGATTAGTATCTGTATAAGCAAATTCCAACACTACAAAGGAACATTTAAAAAGCTTTGGTTCTGATATATGATCCCAACAATAACAAGGCTCCAGAGTCCAGAATATGTTTTTCAGCAAATTATTGTCAAATTGGGAGCCATTCATCATTTGCTTTAGATGGATGGGGTAATTTTGCCAAGAACTAGACAAAAGTTAAAATGCTACTATTGTATACCGTCATAGCTAGAAAACATAACGGTGACTACCTATTTGTCCAGTAGATAGTCTCCTATTCAGTTGCTTTGGGATAATCCTTAATCATAAGCAGACAATCAGTGGTAGTTTATAATCCTCAGACTAATTATTATATTCTTAGTGACATAAGAGTTACTGAACAAACTTTGCAAAGCCACACGGAAGCTGTATTTGCACTAAGTTTGATTAATTGTAACCTAGGTTAGGCTTTTTGTGGTTTAGCATATTCATACAAAACAAGAGTTAATTTTTGGCTAAGTGTCATGGATAGATAATATGGGCAACTAAATCATAACTACATTAGTCATGGATAAGATTGCACAAATACTGCAATAGAAAAGCTGCTTTGATAAGAATCAGTAAGCATGCTCCAGTTGTCACCATTCTGGTTTGACCCTTTGCTCCAGTTGTACCTTGAGAAAGTCCTACAATATATAGAGATGATCTCAACAGAATCTTACATAACTTACATTGCCTGTCTTTCTAATATACCCAATTAACTTATCTATATGCCAATCAACTTATGAATATGTATAGAGTTGGGAGAAAAATAATACTTGCTAAACTGGTCTTGATAAAACTCTTCAGCCAAAAGTTATCACTTATGGTATTTGTTTTGCATTAGTGTTAACACCCACAGATAACCATCCCATGTTAGTAGTGTTGGGCTTGCTCCAGTGCAGCATATGAGCTCCACATGTTCAGACATGACACAGTATTGCGGATTTAGAGTATATATCAAAGGTATCTGCAGTGATGTCATTTTACCAGTGTTCCAAGTGCTTTTATGAAGCAATAACCTTTTATTCTGGAAGGGCTCCTTTTATTTATTATTGGTATTTCTATCCTGCTAAACCCCAAAATGGCTCTGAGACATGTTCATTAATATAACTCTGAAGAATCAGACAATACAAACCCAATGTGGTTTCCTCCTAAGGTTCTCCATTTCTCTTTCTCTCTCTTGCAGAAGGAAAGTTTTTGGATTGGGTTCCTACAAATACAAAATGTCTGAAGCCCACCATTCTTCTTGCTAATTTCTTCATTCCTTGCCCTTTACAGAGGCAATTGCTCTATTCAGCACTACTAAAGATGCTCTTAACAATTTTGGTTTCCTCGGCAGTTAGAATACAGCTTCTTACAGGAATAGTAGACAATAGAAGCCCAACATCACAATTTCAAAATGTACAGTAAATAGGTGGGCTTAAAAACAAGAACCAGGTTTTGGTACTTTTGGCAGTGTGGGCAGGTGCCAAGTCCTGCTGGAAAACAAAGTCAGCATCCCCATAAAGCTCGTCTGCGGAAGGAAGCATGAAGTGCTCCAAGGTCTCCTGATAGACGGCTGCATTGACCCTGGAGTTAATGAAGCAGAGTGGACCAACACCAGCAGATGACATGGCTCCCCAAATCAAGACTGGAAACTTCACACTGGACTATAAGCATCTTGCAGTGTGTGCCTCTCCATTCTTCCTCCAGACTCTGGGTCCTTGGTTTCCAAATGAGATGCAAAAGTTGCTCTCATCAGAAAAGAGGACTTTGGACCACTGAGCAACAGACCAGTTTTTTGTCTTTAGCCCAGGTAAGACGCTTCTGACGTTTGTTGTTCAGGAGCAGCTTGACAAGAGGAATACGACATTTAAAGCCAATGCCCAGGATCCGTCTGTGTGTGGTGGCTTTTGATGCACTGATTTCAGCCTCAGTCCACTCCTTGTGAAAGTCCCCAACACTTTTGAATGACAATCTTTTCCTGACAATCCTCCCCAGGTTGCTGTCATCCCTGCTGCTTGTGCACCTTTTTCTTCCACACTTTTCCCTTCCACATAACTTTCTATTAATGTGCTTTGATACAGCACTTTGGGAACATCCAACTTTTGCAATTACCTTTTAAGACTTTCTCTCCTTATGGAGGGTGTCAATGTTGAGCTATTCAGAGCCTAGATAGCTCAACAGACTAAAATCCTGTTAACATTCAGCTGTCTGCAATTACTGTAAATTCGAATCTCATCAGGCTCAAGGTTGACTCAGTCTTCCATCCTTTCTAAAGTAGGTAAATTGAGGACCCAGTTTGTGGGGGCAATAAGCTAACTTTGTATAAAATATACAAAAGTATGAAGGCTATTGCTTAACGCATTGTAAGCCGCCCTGAATCTCCGGAGAAGGGCAGCATATAAATCTAATTTTTTAAAAAATGATGGTTTTCTGCACAATTGTCAGGTCAGCAGTCTTCCCCATGATTGTAATTCCTACTGAACCAGATTCTGAGACCATTTAAAGGCTCAGGATCCCTTTGCAGGTGTTATGGTTTAATTAGCTGATTAGAGTGGGACACTTTGAGCCTAGAATTTTGAACCTCTTCACAGTATACTAATTTTCTGAGATTGTGAATTTGGGGTTTTCATGAGCTGTAAGCCATAATCATCAAAATTATGAAAAATCAAGGCTTGAACTATCTCACTTTGCATCTCTATCTCTATATATTTCACCTTTTAAGGTCTATCTCATATATTTCACCTTTTAAGTTGCATTATTGAAATAAATGAACTTTCGCGCGATATTCTAATTTTTCAAGTTTCACCTGTATGTCCAAAAGTGAAAAATATTGCAGTCAAGATCTGTTCTGGGTCTCTTGTAGCAGATAATTCCTTTGAACCATTGTTTCCACTTGAAAATATTGAAATAATTGTTCTCTTTATAATGAAAAAATCAACTTAAGATTTACCCACATTATCACTGAATATATCTAGATTTCTCATACCATAAATATATCATAAGATTATCTGAATCTCAAAGAATCTAATCTTAAAGATCTTTGACATTCAGGTATTCTTATGATAGTAATCTTTCATATATTAAAATATTGAAATATTGAAGAACGGCATTGTTCTTAGAATAAAGACGTGAACAAGCTAGATTATTAAAAAATACCATAATGCTTTGATGTTAACTTCTATTTTATAAAATATCTAAATACTTTTTAGTGAAAGTGTGTTTAAATATTTACATATGCACTACAACATAAAACAGTTAGTAAATTAGAATACCTGCCTAAATTCCGTTACTTATCCATAGGTAATTTTACAGTTTTGAATCTTTTGCTTCTGTTTCAATTAATGGATGTACATCTACTAGCTCTTTTTCTTTCTATCTTAATCATCTTCCTCTGCAGATTGTCAATTAAAGTATGGACAAGCTAATTCTGAAGTCTTTAAAGCAGTCCCCAATGAGGCTATTGACATCTTCCTCCACTTCTGTTGGGGAAGCATCTATGTCCCACCTTTGGGATTATGATGGAATAACTGATGGGCAGATCATGCACGAGACAAAGGACTTGAACCATAAGTACTTTGGGGAGGGAGGGATGACAATACAAATAAATATGCCAAGTAGAAAACTGAACATTCTAGACAAAAAAAAACCAAACCTATTTATCACTTCCTATACTTATATCTGCTTTTTTCACTCTTTCCCCCATTTACTACCACTATTCCAACTACCTTGGACTTTCTCCCCTCTCTTTAAAGATTTACTCAGTGATTGTCAAAGAAGATAGATTTATAATTCGTGCTGCCTTATCTTACCAGCTATTTTGGAATAGTGGCTATTTATTCCCCACTCCCAAAAGTTTCACTAGTCTAAAACTATTGATCCTGACCTAAGTGCATAGATTCCTGTTATTTTTATTACAGAATATGGCATAGGATTCAGAAGTACTGTGTAAATCCAAGCAATTGTGACTCATGCAATGTTCTAGTTAACAGACCATGGTTAATTATATTGGAATCAAATTAACATGAGCAGTAAGGGGATTGACTGCATCTTATTTTGGGAGGATAGGGTATCAATTGGAGACAAGATTGCAGTATTCCCGATAGGAATTTCGAATGTTGTGATGAATCACAAGCTAAGATAAATGTTATTTTGTATGGAAAACTACTGAGTAAATTACATACACTCCCATACAAGGCACCAGTTTATTCCTTGGCAGGGTATTTGTTAGCAACATAGGAATAATAAATACAATTCATCTTTTTCCACCAGCAGTGGTGGATTTCAATAAGTGAATAGAGAGCATGCTTTTATAGTACCACTTAGGAATTTTTGGAATGCTTTTTAATACTGGAAGAAAACCTGAATCCGTAAGATCAACCGCCAACAAATGTCAATCAAACTTCGGCAAGCCAAACATTTCTGGCTTGAAATCGTTCATTGATTGTAGGACAAGGGTGGCTTCTTTCGTCAGTTCTTTTGGCAAACCGCCGGCGGGGACCATGACTACTTGCATGGCGGCAGCCACGGCCGCTTTGACCCCGTTCGGGGCGTCTTCAAAGACGAGGCACTTTGCAGGAGTTACCGGCGGTTCGAACCTCTTGGCGGCCACCAAATATGTATCGGGCTGCGGCTTGCCGTTTTTAACCTCGGGGTCATCTCCCATCACAATGTGATGGAACAAACCGAAAAGGGGCTTTAGTTTCCCCGTTTTCATCTCGAACGCATCGCGAAAGGAGCTGGTGGCGACGGCAATGGGGATCTTGTGCCCGTGCAGATGGCGGACCAGCTTTTCCACGCCGGGCATTAAGGCAGTGTTAGGAAATTGTTCTCGTTTCTTTTGGGAGGTTTCGCGGAGGATTTCTTCGACGGTTAAGGGCAGGTCGAAGAGCTTTTTGAAAATCTCCATCCCTTTCATTTCTTGTATCCCCATAACCTGGGATCTTTCCTTCCAAGTGTACGTCTTCCCATAGCGGCTGCAGAGTTCTGTCAGGATGGCGTTGTACATATCTTCGGTGTTTATGAGGGTGCCATCCAGGTCAAAGATGACATGAGTGACGGGCTGTAGAGGTTTGCCTCCGTCGGAGGAAGCGGCCATCGCGGCCCCCGACCTCGACGACCCGCTCCCGTGCTAAACCAAACCGCCGAGGAAAACCGCGGGCAACGAACTGCGCCTGTGCAATGCCGCCCCCCCCCCCCCCCCCCGCCCAACCTCCCTCCAATCTCAATGGACACCTCGTGTCTTTGAAGCGTTCGAGGATTCGAGGTTCGGCCACCTGTTTCGAGCCTTTGCGAAGATTGTCGTTGGGCGTGTATAGCGCGCGCGCCTCCTTCTGCAAAGACGCTCTAATACAGAGGGCTTCAAACTTGGCAGCTTTAAGACTTGTGGACTTCAACTCCCAGAATTTTCCAGCCGGCATAGCTTGTGGAGTTGGAGTCCACAAGTCGTAAAGCTGTCAGGTTTGAAGATCTTTGCTCTAATAATTCGTAGGAAAGAAGAGCCGGCTGTAGTATCAAACGCTGCGGTCCCAGAAATTGGTTAAGATAAAGGAGACAGGCATTAATTAAATCGCTTTGCTTGGGAGGGCAGATGTAAAACAAGCTACAAGCCCCAGCTGTAGATCGAGTGGAGCCATGCCCCTTTCCCGAATTGATCTGAATGGATCCAGTGCTGTATCTCAGACTTCCTCAATGTGGTGCAGTAGAAATTGCAATTCCCATGCTTGGCTTGGGTGGTGAAAGGCAGGTTTCGACATACTTGAAAGGCACTGAGTTGGAAAGACTGGTATAGGTAGTCCTCAACTTAAAACCGTTCGTTTACTGACTGAAGTTAAAACGGCACTGAAAAAAAGCGACTTATGACCGTTTTTCACGCTTATGACTGTAAGGAAATAGTTATACTGAAATACTAGAATTAGTAGAAACGTGTTAATTGTTTCCTACAACATATATGTATGATATATGATGTCTATGTATACCTGCATGCTGTAAATATTTGTTTCCTGTGACACTGACATATATATTATGCCACATTGACTAACTTCCTGGACTGTTATTGGGGTCTGTTGTGAAATATCTGGCATTTGTCAAACTGTATGTTCCACCTTTTGATCAGAGCCTCATCTCTCCCCCTCCTGCCTAAGAACTATCTAATCTTTGATTTTTTGAGTTCCCTCCACTCCAGAGGGCTAAATAGCCAAGTGTGAACACAAAGAGGATGATCAGGAAGACATAAGGCTAATGAAGAGGCACTACCCTGTTTGGGGGGGGGTTACACAAACCAAATTCCAGGGAATACACAAATCAAAGATGCCAGAATTAGAGGTTTATGACTTTCCTAAAAAATATAAAAGGAGTTCACATTCCCTCTCGTTTGTAGTTGTTACCTGCATGTATCTTGTATGTGTTTGGAACAGCTAACCATTTAAGCTTGATCAAGATTAAAAGCTATTTTACTCAAGCATCTTGCTTAAGTTTCTTGTTTGGCATTTATGAGCTTAAACGTATTATTATTGGACCTTACATGACCATTGCAGCATCCCCAAGGTTATGTGGTTTTCATTCAAATGCTTGACAACTGGTTCATATTTATGATGGTTGCAGTGTCCTGGAGTCATGTGATCACCTTTTGTGACCTGACAAGCAAAGTCAATGGGGAAGCCAGATTCACTTAACAACCTTGTTACTAAATTAACAACTGCAGTGATGCACTTAACAAACGTGGCAAGTAAAGTCGTAAAATGGGGCAAAACTCACTGAGCAAATTTTTCACTTAACAACATAAAGTTTGGGCCCAATTGTGGTCATAAGTCGAGAACCACCTGTATTGTGTTTTATTCAAAATCAAGGTCTCACTATAAAGACTCATTTATTTAGATTTTTATCCTGTCTTTATTTACTTCATGAGTAATTCAAGGTGGCAAACATATATGATACTCCTCCCTCCTATTTTTCTCACAACAATCATCTTGTGAGGGTGATTGGCCTAAAGTCATTCAGTCAAGGCAGAATGAAAACTCGGTCTTCTGGTTTCTAGACCAACACCCTTGCTGTTACACCAAACAGCCTCATATATATGTGTCATTTACAGGTAGTTCTCGACTGAACAGTTCATTTAGTGACAATGGTACTGAAAAAGGTGACTTATGGCCATTTTTTACAGTTATGACCGTTGCAGCATCCCCATGATCAAGTGCTCAAAATTAAGATGCTTGGCAACTGGTTCATATTTATGACTATTGCTGTGTCCTAGGATCATGTGATCCCCTTTTGCAACCTTCTGACAAGCGAAGTCAATGGGGAAGCCAGTTTTGCTTAACAACCAGGCTACTAACATCAATTGCAGTGATTCACTTAACCACTGAAGAAAGTAAGGTTGTAAAATGGGGCAAAAACTCACTTAACAACTATCTCACTTAAGAACAGAAATTTTGGGCTCAATTGTAAGCATACATTGGGGAGTACTGCAGTTACAGATTTCCTCCTGCTGTATAGGCTAGGCTTTTGGTAATTACATGGCCACCTTTACCAGGGAGGTTACCTCACTGGCAGAAGTGGTTTATCTGACAACATACAATTGCTTTAGAGCAGGGCTCCCCAAACTTGGCAGCTTTAAGCCTCCTTCAACTCCATAGCTGGCTGGAGAATTCTGGGAGTTGAAGTCCACAAGTCTTAAAGCTGTCAAATTTGAAGACCTCTGCCTTCAGAGTGAAGGCAGAGATCCATTCACCCCAACATGCACCCATATTTCCAGTTAAATGTATTTTGTAGGTATTATAAACCCCAAAACTATAAAGCTTGTTTGAAACTTGTGATAAGATTCATGGAATGAGACCCTATGTTAGCATTCCAGCCCTATGACTCTAAATTGAAAAAACAGCCCCCTTTTATCCGACTAAACAAGTACATGCTGCTTTAGTTCAAAGTGCCGTAATAGTGGTATACCATCGAGTAATGACCACAATCGAGCCCAAAATTTCTGTTGTTAAGTGAGTTTTCCCCATTATACAACTTTTCTTGCTTCAGTGGTTAAGTGAATCACTGCAGTTGATGTTAGTAACCTGATTGCTAAGCAAATCTGGCTTCCCTAGACTTTGCTTGTCAGAAGGTTGCAAAAGGGGACCACATGATCCTAGGAGACAGCAAGTCATAAATATGAACCAACTGCCAAGCATCTTAATTTTGATCACATGATCATGGGGATGGTCATAAGTCACTTTTTTTCAGTGGTCACTAAGCAAACTGTTTTAAGTCGAGGACTACCTGTAGTCCATTTTACTTAGTGGGACTTTGTCCCAAGAAAGTGTGTGTGGATATTTATACATTAAATCAGTGCTTCTCAACCTTGGCAAAGTATGTACACATTAAAGTTGCCAAGGTTGAGAAGCACTATACAGTACTAAATGTTAAGGGAAGTTTGACTAACAGCTTGTGAAAAAGAAACGTATTTAAAACAAAATTATTAGCTATTTACTCAAGTCATACACGGTAGGAAAACCCAAATAAGTTAGACCGCAGGTATATTGTGCGCCTACTTAAGAATGGCAATCGGAGGTAAAAATTGCTAGCGCTACGCGCCCTCCGGAAATTAATTGAAGGCTTGTCGCGGTGATTCCCGTGCGAATTCCCAGAAGGCAATGGGCGGGGGGAAATGGGCGGAGCCACGCTGCCGCTTTTGTGATTGGCCGGCATTGTCGATTTGAACGGGGCGCGGGGCCGAGTCTGTTCTTCTTTCAGCTGCCGGTCGTGGCAGCTTTAGAGAGCGAGAGGCCGGTTGCGAGGAAAGACTTTCTGGCAGCGGGTAGGCTGAGTTTGGGGGAGGGGGACGGTGGATGGGTGGGTGGGTGCTCTTCGCATTGTGCGCTTGGGGGGAGGAGTCAGAAATCGTGCGGGAGATCCCCGGAACAGCGACCATGTACTGTATTTATCACGCATATTTTCCCAATACTAGCCTTGGACCACAACTCCCATACAGTATTTCCTGTCCGGCGTAATGCTAACGTTGAATTATGCCCACTCTTTTGAAGGAAGCTGCAGACCAGTAATTCGAAATAGCAATATCTGCCGCGTCTTTTTTTAAAAAGTGAAACGCTTTGGCCGGTCATGGGTTTGTTACAAGCTCTAAATGCAAATTAAGATGACCTTTATTGTCATTTTTTGCTGTGAGCACACTGGCACAAATTAAAAATGAAATTCTCTTGTCACTCTCAAAAAAAGTGTGTGTGTGTGTGTGTATATATATATATATATATATATATATATGCATACGTAACACACACATACACATGCTATATATGTATACTATATGTATAGTGCACATACTATATACATAATGCTGTTATATACATACACAGACACATAAAACATGTTTAACACATATACATGTATGTATATATGTGTGTGTATGCATTTTGCTGTCTATTGTGAGACTTAAGGGAGACTAAGATAGATCTATTTCTGACTTACTTGTCTTCTTTAGTTAGCCACACCCTCATCTCATGTTTCCTCCCTGTAAAAATCAAATATTTATTTTTAGTCTCCCTTAAGTCTCACAATAGACAGCAGAATGCTGGTTTGATGTCTGATAAAGCCTAGAAACTAGTGAATGGGATTTCACTGAACTATGGCTGTATAAAGATCTTGATTTACATAGGAAAAATCCTGGCTGAGAGAAAAATACACATAAAGACCTACGAAAAGAGATGAGTGTGTGTGTGTGTGTGTGTGTGTGTGTGTGTGTGTGTATGTATGTATGTCTTTGGTTATTCGGGTTTTGCCCCGCGTAAAATTGGAAGTGTCTTGGCAACGTTTCTACCAAGTCTCATTTGTCATCTTCAGGCTGGTGTTTTTGGCTTCGTGCTCCTAGAATCTCCTAGAATCTCCTAGAATCTGAAGATGACGAATGAGACTTCATCGAAATGTTGCCAAGACACTTCCAATTTTATGTGGGAGAAAACCCGAATAACCAAAGACCTACATACAAACACCCATGGAAACCTTAGAATATATATGTGTGTGTGTGTGTGTGTTTTTTTTTTTAGCCAGGTTTTTCCAGGTTTTATCTAGTAGACTAAAGGTGTTTAAAGGAGCCAATAGATGCTTCTAAACTGTTCTTTAAGTTGAGATAGGTTCATTGGGCTTGGGACAAGTTTTGTGTATGGAGAGAAAAGGTCTTTAAGTGACCTTTCCGAGACTATTCATAAAATAGATGTTCTATGAGTTAACTCCTTCACACTTTTTGTGCTCCATATGTTGTACACATTCATCATTTGTATTAATCCTGTTATCATGTGTATTAACCCTGGTATCGGCAGATATGCAGAATAAGATAACTCCTAGCATCTACCACAAGATAACATTTGGAAGCGGAATGAGAAGGCAACTCCCTGATTCAGTGAATTAGGAGGAGGTGGTCCAAAACTACTACTTATAGTTAATCTCAATAAAAGTTATATCCTTCCTGTCAGTTGGTTTCCTGGACACGTCTACTTTGTAGCGGTAATAAGAGATGGTGGCCCATTGTACATTTGTAATTAACTGATTTTATGATACTTTACTAAAATATCTCATGCAATTTGCAATTTAAGGGGGGAAAGTTCAGAGTGACAGTGAAAGAAAATGCAATATTGATAGATTCCATACAAAGTGTGAGGAGCCTGAATCACTTTGTGAATTCTGAATATGGCTTAATAGCAGTATATTGAATGTAGGACACAACAAAATGCATCCAAAAGTCTGAGATAAGCTTAAGATGATAACATTTGCAGCTTTTTACAAAAGTATGGCACACTAATGGAATATGACGAGTATAGTTTTACTGTATCTCCATAATCTAAAGTTTTTCCAAGTGTTCAAATTGTATAATAATTGCACTTTAAACTGTCCCTCATTCCAGATTGTCTCCTAGAAACTCAGATGGAGACGCTGGTTATTTGTGTTGAGAATAATAAGTGAGAATAAGTAGAAAATCTATGGAAAAGGGAACCAGATATGGGAATGTATCAGATTTTTATGCTTTTGACTTGCATAGGTTTTTATGACTTACGAATTTACTACCATTTGACTTTTGGGGGGAAGATCCTCTGTTTTTTTACTCCTCCCTCAATAACCCAGACAGGTTGGGCTGAAAAAAATTGACTAGCCTAAGTCACCTAGTGAATTCCATGGTAAAAAGCTCAACCGAATTTATTAGATTAGAGTTGAATATAAAACTTGCTGCTATGGCCTGATAGGAAAAATATAACACAGAAAAATAGCTACTGAAAATTGTGGTAAGGTACAGATGGGGGGTATAGAGAAACACTGAGAGGCCCAATGGAGCTTGGCTGTGTCTATGGGCTAAACGTTTATACATTTTTTCTTCTTTTTTCAGGCATGCAAAATGAAGTTCCTCAAAAATGTGGATTTTGTGGCACAGACTAATACACCACAAGAAACTCTGACTTTGTTATCACTGCTGAAGGTAAGAAATCTGCATGGAGTGTTGCTATTCAACGATTTTTTTAAAAAAAAAATTAAATGCATTCAAGGATGGCAGATCTGAAATGCCTGTTAATAATAACTAAATTTTATTGTATTGTATTTAATTCTGCTTAGAATAGACTTAAAACATTTTGAAACTTAACCATTTGCTGTGGACCCAGAAATCTTATGTCCTGCCTTCTGGAATGGACTGTTCCTTCAATTACATCTGTCGATTGCTTGAAATTTTAGAAGGCCTTAAAACACTTCAAAGGACCTTTAGGAAATATTTATTTGTCCTTTATACAGTATATGTTTCTTTTATGTTATGTTTTATATTTATTGTATATTGTTGCTGTTATAAGCATTGTACTGCATTGCTTTCATTGTAGTAAAAATTTACTCCTATCTGAGCATCAGTTACTCGTTTTCTTGCAGGCGTCTTACAAACTGCTTGCTCAACACTGCTGGAAATAGACATCTGAGTAAATTTTGTAGGGCAGGAATAGAAAATTGATTGTAGGATGTTAATCTTTCCTTCAACTGGAGTATATGGTTGTTGGCAATTCCCAGAATTCTCAATCAACATAAGCATTGTATGGAAATGATGGTGGTTGTGGTATAATTGGAGGTCTCTAGGCTTCCCATACCTGCCTTACAGGCTGTAGGTTTTGCCAAATAATAGGACGACATCTGGAGGTCACCAAGGTAGGAAAGATGCTCTGGATGATTTTTTTAAAAAGAAGGCTGCCTTATTAGTTATAAGCTTTTCTAATTACAGGAATACCTCGTATGTGGGCCTAAAAATGTAGATTGTCCAAAAGAAGCTTCCATGCAAACATCAGCATGTGATCGGGTTCTTCGAGCTTGCATCTACAGGTTTGGCGAAGGCGTGGACTGCCCCGGTCATTTAAAAAGTCTCCAGGCCCTAGCTGACATGGCTTATCATGGCTACGTATCTGCAAGGCTTCAATATGTTCCTCTCTATTTGGAAAGGCTACTCTACCACATGCTGCGGGGAGCGGCTGCCAACGGCCCATCTGATACTTGCCTGAGGTTTGCTGACCTTCTCTATGCTGATCTGTTGAAGCACCAGCCTCCCCAAGTGCCGGTTGATGACTATACCTCTATTGCCAAAAGTACATTTAGTGTACTGTGGAAGACCACAGACGCCGTGGCCAAAATGGAAAAAATGCCTGCTGAGTTTAAGCTTGAACTCTCCACCCAGCTACAAGCGGTGCGGTTTTTAATGCTCTTGGAGCATAACTCCCTTACCCTTTTGTTCCATGAACCTCCATTCTTCACCTCCATAGTGGCCCGACATGCTTCGGCTGCCGCTGTTTCTTTTGAGGCCCGGTGCAGCCCTCTGAAGAAGGAAGAAGCCTGTTTTCTCAGTGAGCAGCTTTTCCATCACTTGGTGGCAGCCATTTTGGAAAAGAATGGTGTTAGTGAACCTTTGCCCTTTCAGGACTGCCTCTGTATCTTTGAGCTTATGGTGGTAAGAGTACGTTACCTCTGCAAAACCGGCTGTTTCAGACAGAGCAAAGAAGTTATTCAGCAGTCTAAAACCTTCTTGAGAAAATCCAACAATGAGTCCCATTGCTTAAGACTCACTTTAGACATTCTCTTTGCTGGTGTTGAACTGAATAAAGCACTGTTAGTTGCCAAAAGTCCTCTGGGTCCTTTTTTCAACCAAGCTGCAGAAGTTCTAAACTGTTCTGTGGGTGCTCAAGAACCCCTCCTTAAAGTGCTGGCTGAAAGTAGCCAGTTGCTTGTAACTCCTTTATATGAGTGTGCAAAAAAAGATAATCAGGCACCTTTTGATTTGGATGATATCCTGAGGGTTTCTACATTCATGGAAAGTTATTTCAGGCTGCTCTGCAAGCTGCTAGATATGGTAAGTAAAGCTGTTTTTTAATTCTTTTGGTTGAAATTCATGCTGAATCACTGCAAATCTATGCGATTTAGATAAAAGCCAATTTTTCAAAATGGCTTTATTTTGGATTGGATGGATCTGGAATGCTACTAGGTTACAGGTGTAGTGGAGATGGAGAGGAAAAGGTGTTAACACTATTAATCTCCTGTCTAGAAAGTTAGCTTTAAAAACAGAACCTATTGCAGTTTGTGTATACATCTGAGATTCACTCTTTACTACATTCCTTGTATATAAGCTTTTTTTCCAAAAAGACATAATTTGCCAAATGTCATATTGAGCAAAAACAGGAAAGAATGGAGGATAAATCAGTGACCAGTACTTTTTCTGGATTAAAAACTCAGGAAATTCAGTAATTAGAGTACCAGGTTTTTAAAAAAAATTCATATATTTCTGGATGGGGGATTCTGTTAATTAAAATATATTCAGATTAATGTCAGGTTCCAAGTAACATCTCCAATGAAATCAAACTCCAAGGCTTGAAGTTACTCAAAGCTAATTTTTATTAGAGATGTGATATTGGCACATTTGGGGTAACCCGAATCTGAAAGCTTCCGGGTTTTCCTCACCCACAAGAAAGTTCAAGACCTTGCCCACATGTCCATACAGCTCCAATCAGTTCTTTCCCAAACAGAAGAAATCCTCCAATTTCTTCTTTGCACAACTGCCAGACACCATGGCCTTGAACTTCTCTTAGAGAAGTTTGTTATAGCTATCTCTACTTCACTCATGCAATCCCCCCTCCCAACTTCCCACAGTATGATTGTGGCAAGCCTGGATCCTCAAAGCACACAGATAATATGGCTTCCAGGCATGACAAATTGTCTTTTTCATTTCCTTTTACTTCCACAGGTTCCAAGAGACAATGTGAAAAAACAAGAAGTTCTGGTGAAGCTACTATATCATTACTTCCAATTATACACAACTGTGGTGTATGATTCTTTTCAGATGCTTCCGGTAAGGGAAATTCAGGAGTTGCCTCGGTCTAGTCTAGTGAAATTTTGAATAGCAAATTTCCAGCCTGACTGGGTTTTTCACCTTTGGGGAAAATACCTTTGCACAGAAAAAATAGAGGCATGAGACCATAAAGCCCCCAAATGGCCTAATATAGTACAAAACATGGGTACAGTATGTGTTTCTTTTCATGCTAGCTCAGAGCAGAGACAAAGTTAGTGCCTGCCTTGCCTCTTTTTATTCTCTACCTTGTCCGATGGGTGGCAAGGCTTTCTGTTGTGATCAAAGCAGGTCCTGGTAAAATAGGATCTTTGATTGCAAATAGAAATTAAGTATATTCTAATCAGCATGTGTTGAACCATTCTTCAGATTTTTCTGCAATTTACAGTTGGATTACAAAGAATAAACAATTTAGAGATAGGTTGGGTGGCAAGAACCTGCTGTCTGCCCATTTACTTAACAGTATGCCTTTTTTGTAACATCTAATGTTCCCATTTTGATGTGGCAAATGTAGTTCTGTGATTCCAATTAAAAATTAATGACAATAGTATACCTATTGTTACCACTGGCCTCCCCCCTTTAAAAATGGTTTTCTTTTACCCTGATATGCCTGATTCAGCTCTTTTCAAATGGTATTTGTTACATTATCTAGTTCTGAAAACAACAGATTCTATATTTAATTAAAGGTAAAGGTAAAGATTCCCCTCGCACATATGTACTAGTCGTTCCTGACTCTAGGGGGTGGTGCTCATTCTGTATGGAATGAGAACAAATCAGTTTTAAATAAGGCTAACCCAATCACAGAATAAAAATAGAATGGAATTAGCGTAAGAGTGAAAGGAGGGAAGTCTGAATATTACATACATACTCAGTGTCCTTAATCATAAGAAATGCAAAAAGTTAGAGTGTTCTAATGTTATTTTCTTCCCTTTTCCTTCCCCTTCTCCCTTTTTAATTTTCTAATGATAATAGTAAAATTCAGGTTAAAATTTACATTTGATTCCATGCTAACTGCCCTTGGATACTCAGTACTGATTGCAAAGATAATTGAGGTATCAGTCCACAATTAGTCATAAATGTTCTGCAGTGTCACTTTAGTTTTGAAAGTTTTACTCTTGTTTCTCATCCTAAAACTTATGTATTAACTCACAGGGATTGGATTTTTGTGGACTGCCACAGTTATTAGCATCTTTTCAAAAGATTGTTACCCGAATGCTAGAAATGCTGGAAGGCCTCCCTAAGACAGAGCAGGCCGAATATCTGGATCTCTCAGGTTGGTGTTTGGAGTAAGTTGCTTATATTTCCAGTTGTCAGTAAATAGGAGGCAGATAGGGCACTGTATTGCTTTTTTAGTAGACACAAACACAAAAAATAATAAAAGTGTTTTAAATTAAATATTCTTCAATTATATTGTTGGAAGAAATATTTATCTGGTTCAGCTCCAAATGGTGGAGAAAGACACTGGAAACATGAAGGCTGATTGGAAAGATGGTTTCTTGATGGACAGGACCACATGGATTTGAGGTCCTGGGCAGCTAAACACATGGAGTGGAGAGTGAGGGTTATTTATACCCTCTCTTGGGCCTTGCCCTTGAGCTTCCTGTTCCTGTGGCAAGGGCATGTATTCTATTGGTTGTTGTCAAGACTCCCGTGGGATCATGTTTGTCCTGAAATCAAGTTTGGTTGACATGATGCAATGAAGGGGCTGAGGGATAATCTACCTTTGTTCAGACCTTGCTGCTGGGAGTAATGGATTACCAAATCTGCATTTCTAAAGGCTAGTCTCAGTTTAGTATCTGCTGGGCGACAGAAAGCTGAAGCTCTGTGTTTCTGTCTTTAGAAGCATGTTTCCCCTTTAGGGAAAATATTATATTCTGCCTTTTTAATATTTCCTAAAACATTTCATTCTTCCAAGAGGGGTGGGTGTTAACTTTTTACAATATGTTGCCCTGATTATTTCATAACTAGGAAAAAATATATCTTGCTCCTAATTATTACAAGAATTATTACAAGCATAACAAGATAGTAGTTGTAACTAGGCAACATATTTTATTCTCTCTTCCCCAAACTTACAATATTTCATCATAAAATGCAAGTCCTTCACTCCGTACCAACAGGCACCTCAGTTCTTAATTTCATGCCCTTGTCCCCTTGCAGGCAAATAATAAGCAATCTAGATCCTTAGAGAACTGTACAAATTACTGTTGAGGATGAATAGCATCTTGAGTTGGTCAGTCAATGATTCAGTTTGTGCACAGGCTACAATATAACTATTAATAAATAATCATATTCATTATGCAAACTGTTTTCAGAGCCAGTTTCCGTAGTCACAAGTAACAGTTTAATTCCACTTTAGTTTATTTCTAAACCAAACAACAACAAAAAATAGTTGAGAATTTTATTCTTCCCACCAAGAGAAAATGGCTCCTAGTTTGGTTGTCCCAAAGATGCTTTTTTCAAAAGAAAACTGAACTTTGTTTTTCTTTGAAGACATTTTGCTTCATATCCAAGAAGCTTCTTCAGCTCTGACTGGATGGTAGGGAAGGATTTATACTCCTTGCAGACAGCTGGTCATTTGCATTCTTTTAGAGAGTTGTTCAGGCCAACTGGAGGTTTATCTCTGTCCTCAGGGTCACCTGCGTAGTGCAAATGGGTGTGGAGCCTTCTTGGAACTGCTAAAAGGACTGTGTTGTAGATTGGAGATAGATGATGTCGTATCCCTTTCCCTCTATTGAGAGAGGGCTGTTCAGTTTTGACACAGATGGCCTCTTTCACACCTCTTTCAAACCAGCGGTCCTCTCTGTCCAAAATGTGGACTTTGCTGTCTTCAGAAGAGTGGCCTTTGTCTTTTAAATGCAGATGGACTGCTGAATCTTGTTCTGATGGGTTTGTTCTCCTATGTTGTGCCATGCGTTGATGAAGTGCTTGTTTTGTTTCCCCAATGTACAGTATCTGATTGCACATGGCTCACTTCATTGTACTGCAGGTTAGCTTTCATTTCCTCTGCTGATGAGGATATTAGAAAGGGTAGTGTTGTTTTCTTCTTCCCTTGTAAATTTTATTCCTTTGAGGATGTTGTTGATTGTTTCTTGTGTCTTCTCTAGTTGTTACATTTTTATTACAAAGCTGTTGTTTACATACTGGATCCACACTTTGGGTTGTATGTACGGATGTGCTGTAGTTTTTAAATGCTTCATTACAGTTCCTGCCACGTGTCATGAGAGGCTTCCTCTGATTTAGATAATCCCTTTTGGATGGCAGTTTAGATTACCAAAACAGATCACCACTCTCAAGAGTGAATACAGGTAGTCCTCGACTTATGACCACAATTGAGCCCAACATTTCTGCTGTTAAATGAGACATTTGTTAAGTGAATTTTGCCCCATTTTATGTTCTTTCTTACCTCAGTTGCTAAGTGAATCACTGCAGTTGCTAACCCAGTTGTTAAGTAAATCTGGCTTCCCCATTGATTTTGCTGGTCAGAAGGTCAAAAGGTGATCACATGATTTTGGGACACAGCAACAGTCATAAATTTGAACCAGTTGTCAAGTATATAAATTTTGATCACCTGATCATGAGGATGCTGGAACGGTCGTAACTGAAAAATGGTCATAACTCACTTTTTTCACTGTTGTAACTTTGGGCGATCACTAAACAAACTGTTGTTAATTGAGGACTACCTGTACAGATTATTTGATTTATTCATTTAAAAACTGCTTGAGATCTGTCGCTTAGCATGATATATGAACTTTCTTAGAAAGAACAAATCTTGGTCTTCTTGTCTTGGTTAAATCAATATATTATAATATAAATAAATCTTATTTTCACCCAGGGAAAGGGAAACAACTTATTGTTTGTTTAATGAGGTTTATTTCAACATACAGTTTTCTAGAGGAAATACTAGCCAAAGCAAATTTATTAGTCATTATGGATGGCTTACAAGTGTTTTTGTTCTTCTTACAGCATATTGTGTATCCCGGCTGGCCTATAGATTCTATTCTCATAAGATGTATGTAGAATCTAACTCCATAATGGGGCAATTCTGCGGATGGCTAGTCAGAAAGGCCAAATGTACAGACTTGCCCACAGAAAAGGTAATTAAGTTTCCTTATATGAATGAAGGCTATAGCATGAAATGGGAATGATGCATGGGGCACAGGAATTATGAAATAAGACTGTTGATTTGTTGTTTTTGAGACAGGCTCTAATCTTATATGACAAAGGTCTTGAGCCTACTATTTTACTAATGAAATGAAGCCCACTAAGTTTTCAATTTAGTGAAGGGTTTTGGCAAATCACTCTTTTTTAGACAGAACCTGTGGATGTTTACTTTAAAATGTAAAAAAAAAAAAATCCCCCTACCCCCATATTCCAAACAAATTCAGATTAATTTATTTGGAGAATTTTTAATTTTATCTTAAATATATAACTCTGGGTGGCTAACAAGCAGATGTTTTACAGCCATTCTTACTGAGGTTGTTAAGTGAATAATCACTGGCCGCTAAGCAAATCCAGCTTTCTCAACTGATTTCGCTTGTTGGAAGCTGGCTGAGGGGGTTACAAATTGCAATCACATGACCACAACTGCAACCATTATAAATATGAGTCAGATGCAGAGGTGGGATTCACATACTGTAGCAACCGGCTCGCCCAGCACCGGAAATATGAGGGTACATGCTCACTTTGCTCACGCATGTGCCGTGCCATCTGCGCATGTGTGCGGCATCACAAAACACGGAAATTCGCTCGTGCGCACCATCCACAGATGCATGGGACATCAAAAACACAGTGATGTAGGACAGGATTGCATCCGGACAGGTGGACAGGCCACCCACAGGTTGCCTCTACCATTTTGCGTGAACCAGCTGAATACCACCTCTGGTCAGATGCCAAACAACGGAATTGTGATCATGTGATTTTGGATAGTGGTATAGCAATTGTAAATTTGAGGACCATTCATAAGTCACTTTTTCTGAGGCTGTTGTAACCTTGGAACATTGTTAAATGAATGGTCGTAAGTCGAGGACTACTAGGAGTCCTGTTTCTAGGATACCTCTGATTATTTGCCAATCATAATCAGTTTGGTTAACCGTATGCCTCTTCAATACAGCTGGTCCTCAACTTACGATCACAATGGAGCCCAACATTTCTGTTGCTAAGTGAGAAATTTCTACAGTGAGTTTTGCTCCATTTTATGACTTTTCGTGCCCCGTTTGTTAAGTGAATCTGGCTTTTCCATTGACTCTGCTTGTCAGAAGGTTGCAGAAGGAGATTACGTGACCCCAGGTCCCTGGAATTGTCATAAATATGAACCACTTGTCAAGCATCCAAATGTAAATCACATGACCATAGGGATACTGCAATAGTCATAAGTGTGAAAAACAGTCATAAGTCACTTTTTTTAGTGCTGTTGTAACTTCGAATAGTCACTAAGCAAACTGTTGTAAGTCGAGGACTACCTGTATACTGTCCATTACTTTCCTGAATAATTTCTTGATCTCATTTCCCTGGACCATGCAATTTCATAGCTCTGCCTTTACGTTATACCTACCGGTATACGTAGTCATTCCCTTTACTCTTACCTTTGAATTCCTCTGCTTGCCTGGAATTCAGTGATTTACCTAATACTGTAGTATCCAAAGATCTTTTGGACAAGACAGGAACTCTCTGACATGGATGCTTAAAGTCTAGTCACACAAAGAGCCTGAAATTCCTTAGGGCTTCTTCATTTTTTATTCCTTTTAGTATGGTTAAATGAGTTTTGTTACGTTTTTAGTTATTTTGTTTTATTATGTTTTTATATTAACTTTGTGCACCGCTCAGAATCAGGTGAGATGGTCAGTTATGTAAATTTACCAAATAAACACATAAAAATTGGGATAACTACTTCTGTCTGACATTCCATTATTTTCATTGAACGTTGAACTCCTAGAATGGCAAAAGTTTATAATTCACAGTTGTTTTGATGTGGGAGGAGCTTCTAAACTTCTGGACAGTTGGAGGAGTCTCTCTTTGCCACCCTGTATGTTTATCTTTCTCTTTCCAGCTAAACAACTGCTTTAAGCTGCAAGTAGAAAACTACAGGAAGCTGGGCTTGCTAGAGGAGGGTCTCCAAACTGTAGTTCTCTGGTTGGTTTCTCAAGACAGCAAGATCACAGAACAGATGGTGGAGCCTGTCTGCTCCTGGGTCAAAGTCAAGATGGACGCCAATAAAAATGGGGCTGATAATTTGAGATTGAAGTAAGAAATGAATTAAAAGTTGAACCTCCTGTTCAGAACTGACAACATTGGAATTGTTTCTATATTTTTGTTTTGTTTTGTTTCCTGCCATTCTAATAAAGTAGAAATAATGAGGCTGACGTTTCTCCTTGCCATTTAAAATTTTCTTCTGCAGGAAGAATCTGTTGTTTTCCTTTTTAAGAATTAAACATTTACTTTATGTTACTTTGTTTATTCATTTAATTTTTCACACTTCTCTGCCACCCACCTCACTCAAAGAGAGGGGAATTTTTTTACCATTCAGAATTGGCCATAAGATGTGTGCAAAACAGAGGATACGTTAAGATACATTTTGTTTTCAAACCCAGAATAAATCACTCTGTTTTGAAAGTTCAGCAGACATTTTTCAAGTCCATCATGTTTTCCTGAAATAAAACTAGGGAATGTTTTGGTGGTTCCAGAGTCAAGTCTTAAGAAAACTTAGAGGAATCTTAGAGTGATTTTACAAGTCAAATAGGGCAAGGCTAATATGTGTATCCCTTCGTCCTTTCAGCAGCTTCCGGTGTAACAAATTCCACTGATTTAGATGCTTCCTAATTTTCCCAGAGCTTCCCTCCCTTGTCCCCCCTCAACTGCTGGCATTCCAACATGGCATATTCCAGATTACCCAGTCCCATGTCTTCCCATATCTATTCTTCCTCCCCCCCCCCTCCCATTAACCCATGCTGCAATTTTCAATGTCCCAGCATAGTACAGATGACTGGCCTGTTCCCATAATTTTCTCATTGCTGCCCCATCTCCCTTCAATTGCAAATAATATCTTTGTCTTCCCCATCCCCAAATGCATATCTGTCACAAATAACATTTTTTTGATCCAGAGTGCCAACAAAACATCCTTGTTTTGTTCTATGTATGAATCCCACACATTCAAAATATATGTGCCCAGATCACATGAAATTAATGTTCCATGTTTGGGATGTTTTGCATTTTTGCAAGGGGTCATCCTCTTATTCAGGGCCTATCCAGAATAAGAGGGCTTCTATTCATGGAAATGCCATAAGACTGAGGAACTTGTGGTACTTGAAGGATCCCAGATTCCAGTGTCCTTCAGCACTGGCCATGTCAATTGAGGCAAATGTGATCTGGCAAGATAAATTTGGAAAGAATGCTATTTGGTGCCTTAATCAGCCAGATATTTTTTTACCATGGATTGCTGTTTAATAAGGCTGTTTGGCTTTTTCAAGGTCTGGCAAATTGGCTAGACACTGCCATCTTCTGTTACTATAGGGTCATTGAGAGGGGTGGGGGGTAGAACGACCCTAAACCTAAGAGGTTTTGTCGGTAGAAAAAACTGATACTGAAAAGTATCAATTTTAAAGCACTCTCTTGAAGAAGATAACTTAAAAATCTTAAAAATGCTGTTATATTAAAAAAAAATCCATAAAACATTCCAAACACACAAAAAGTGTTTTACAGTGAAACAAATATCTCTGCCCATTTATATGAAACAAGGCCCTCAAAATACTGTATAAAGCATGGTGTGACACTGTAGTTGTTAGAAGCTGCATGTCTTTGTTTTACATCGTTTCTAATTTCTGTTGTTTGCCTTCTATATTGATTACAGGACTCTGAAGGAAGGTCTTGAAGACTATCACTTAGACGACGAGATCCTTGTGAAACTGCTGTTGGAGGAATTGAAGGCATACAAAGCTGTGCGAGTTGACACTGGCCAAGAGCGTTTCAATGTGATCTGTGACCTCCTAGATATATGTTCAGAAGGCAGCCAATGGGTCCACGAAAGAGCTTTTATCCTGGTAGAATTGGCACAGGTGCTGTGCTATCATGATTATAGTGAGCAAACAGAATGGTGAGTACGTATTTAGTATAATTTGATGATAGCTGTATGATTTACCTCAAGTCCTACTTTGGATACCGCTCCATTGAAGTGATGCTCAGTATTAAAAAAGAACTTGAAGTGGAAATTGCCAGAGCCACAGTGTCTTGTTTCTGGTATCTCAATTTCCTTCTCTTGGTTTTGTCTTTTCACTGGTTTGAGAGTGGACTTTTCAGTGTAGAACTGGAGATTAGTTGGGAGAGGCTCAACCTTTCTTACTAACAAAGGCTTGCTGTCTGATGTTACAAAACTGATACATGTAAGGATCAATTGCCACTTCAAAAATACTAATACTAATAATTAGGGTACTGGATCTTTGCATATTTTAAGTGCTGCTGTTGCCATAATTTCTGATTAAAGTACTTGTAGCTCTTATGCAAAAAAAAGAGAAGGATCTTATCAGTTATTTATACAGGGATTGGATGCACTTAGATATGATAATCTAGAGCTGATGAGAATGCTGGCTAAACTAACTAGAAATGAATAAGAAATCTTCTGACCATATCATTTACTGTATGTTTCCTGAGCATATGAGAGTCCAGTTATAAAAAGAATTCTCAGCAATTGTCTATAATCATGACTGAAATGATTGTTTAGCTCTTCTCTCTTGTAGTTCTGCTCTGGATTCTATAAACGAAGCCCTGAATTTGTTAGAATCTGTGCCAAAGACTCCACAGAATGAGGAACAGCTCCAGGATGATAAGGCCCAGGCTTTACTCTGGCTTTATATCTGCACAGTTGAGGACAAAATGCATGAGGTATGTGTCTTAAAGCAAAATAGCACAAAACTCAACCATTAAATTCTGGTTTGTGTGTATTGTATACTCCAAAGATCAGGGGGACTAAAATGACTTAAGAAAACCA
The DNA here is from genome assembly GCA_030761175.1 of Masticophis lateralis. NCBI lineage: Eukaryota > Metazoa > Chordata > Lepidosauria > Squamata > Colubridae > Masticophis > Masticophis lateralis. The sequence goes on from JAUDYJ010000002.1 coordinate 149,876,856, forward strand.
CTGGAAGGAACATAATCTTAGCTTATTTTAATTAAAAATGAGAAAAGAATGCAGAAATATTTATTTCATTATATTCCTAGTATTAAATGACATTATAATTTAAGGTTATCCCAAAATCTGCAAATCCAGTATAGATTACATAACAGGAAACAAGGAGAATCTTTTAGAAGTAAATATAGTGACTTAGTAACCATTCAAAGTTTCTCAGAGTTACTTATGACCTGGTCTGATCTTTCTAGTTCTGACCACCACCACCACCGCAACAATCATGTGATCATAGTTTGGGTGCATGGCAACCAGCCTGCATTTATGACCATTTGCTGTGTCCTGTGATCACATGACCACAATTTGTATCACAACCCCCACCCCCCAAAACTGACATTTACTTCTGGTTCCTGGCAAAAAAATGCCCATTGGCTAAAAGGGTTTGCTTAACAACCACAGTGTTTGTTTAATGACTGCAGCATTCACTGAATGGCCTCCGCAAAAAAGATAGTTAAAATTGGGCAGTGACCTGCCTAACGAAAAATATGACTTATGAGCCTAATTCTAGGTTCAATTACGGTCGTAAGTCAAGGGCTACCAGTATAAGAAATCATAAAGCAAACAGTCCAGTGAGATTAAACTGGGACATTTAAAGGCCTGGCAATTGATGTAGATGGATTAGCTTTCAAACTTGCACAGTTCTCCAAGGACTTCAGCAAAGGTGTTTCACATCATTTCTTAGCCTTTTGTGACTGGAAATGTTGATTACAGTAATAAATACATGCTCCTTGCATGGGGTATACACTGTCCCAGAGCTGTTTTCCATCTTCTTTAAACATTGAACTGTTCCAATGGACTGATCAATGTAAGAACTTGTTTTCATGGTACAAAGTCATAAATAATAATGATGTGGTCTAAAAGTTTGTTAAAGGGTGAAAAGAATCATTTGGGTGTAGTGGCTTTCAGGTGCTGGCCTAGAAAGCAGAAGACTAAGAACCTATAACATCTGCCTATCCCAGGTCCTTTGGAAGGACTCAGTGGGTATATAAAAATGTCAAATCCAGACTAAACATCTGGCTAACCATGTGACCATAATAGCAATAACCATCACCATCAAAAGGAGACTGACTGCCACGTTGTTATTTTGTATGACTGGATAGTAGGAAATGATATATCTCGAGAGTTCAGTCACAGAGGGTTATTTGAATTTAAAACAAGATCCCCGCTAGCATATAATATAATGCATCTTGCAGGAGGGGCTCAATGAAATCTCTCTCTGGTAGCCTTGAAGTTGTCTTATCCAAAGCTGTGGCATATGGGACATACAGGAATGGGACAGAGACAGCAAGAACACCTTATGGCTTACATACTTGTTTGGCTTACTTATGGTACATACCAAGTATGCTGTTTGCAATATTTGGTGGGTTTAATGTCAGTTCTCTTCTCTCAAACAGAGTATCAAGCAAGAGCAGAGAACCAGAAATACTCAGGGACAAAAAGACACCGAAGTTCTTCAGAACTTTGAAACCAATGATCTCACTTATGAGGATAAATCCCACGATGACAAGTTCCTGTATCTTGGCATTGCATTTAATCTATGTGCAGATTCTGGTGAGGAAATTTATATTACTATTGGATGAAGGGAACTGTTAAATTCAAAGAGGCATTAGATTAAATAAAAAGGGTAATAAATAATAAGACTGGTAGAGGTCTTGTAATCCTGTACCTTGCTGGGAATAAGCAGCAGACATGGGTCTTATTAGTGGTATTATGCAGGGATAGGAGACAGGAGACACGTTTAGAAGTTGTGATAGAAATGAGAGGATATTTCTTTATTGCTAAGGCATCCTTTTTAATGTTTCAACATTCAACTTTCCTCTCCTTGAACTACTTTACCAAATAAAATTTTACATTTTACTTTGAAAACAACGTCATAAAGCAAGGGTCCCCAACCCCTGGTTCCTGGCCCGGTCCCAGTCCATGGCCTGTTGGGAACCAGGTCACGCAAGCTGCCGGCAAGCACATGAAACCATCCCCTCATTGATTAATTTGTTCAAAGTTAAAATAAGACATTTTGTAATAATCAGGCAACCCTTTATGGACTTTTTGCTGATACCAGGAATGAAAAGTTGATACTTTATGGATTTGCTTATAGATAAGGGATAAAATATTGAATCACGAGATACCTTTATAAGGGATGAAGAATTGTTAAATTGTATATATTTGTTGTGATGAAGATTAAAAGACACTTCTTTGTAAAACATTTTTCTTCTGTTTTTTTTTCTTTTTCTTTAGTTCTTTAGTTCTTTTTTCCATTCCCTTATTTCTCTAGTTTGTATAATTTTTACTACTGGAATTAAAACTCTTAATAGAAATTATATTAGAAAAACAATTTTCCACATCCAAACAGAGGTAAAATCAGTGATGCTTTTTAGATCATCCCAGTCCAATATCATTCTGAACCTTTGTAACTAAGCAAAATAGTTAAACTTGGTTGGAAATTTTCTACTGGAAACACTCAAATAGAAAAGAGGAAGTCTAAATCTAGGCTCCATAACCAGTTTACACAATAAAACAAATATTTTTTAACTTCAGTTTTTGTTCTTTCTAAGAGTTCTTTTGTTGGAAAGTATTAAAAACAAATGAGCATAAAATAAAAGCATATAACATGTAGCAACAATAAACACAACCTATTTTTTTAAAAAAAGAAAAGGTATTTGATACTGCAAATAGTATCCGGGGGGGGGGGGGGTTGCCAAGGAGCAGCATTCCCTGCCATAATTAAGAAGTACATTGCTTCAATTGTTAATCCTGTTACCTTACACAAGGGTAGTAAAGGAGAGTTTATTACTACCCCAATGTTTTTATCCATATGGGATGCAACAGGCTGGGAAAAAAGCAAAATAACTGAATTTCAAGCTGTGTATAGTAGACATATATTGTATATTGTTTGCCGGTGTCTTGCAGCTGAGGTCATTAGGCAAATGTCTTCAGCAGTTCTGTGCTGTTCAGGGAATGATTTTACCTGTTATTTCTCAGGTTTCTTAGGGTACAGCAGATGAGCTGAGAAAGACAAATGTTAGGGTTCGGTCTGGCTATTTGTAGAAATACACATACAGGCAGTCCTCGACTTATGACCACCACGGAGCCCAACATTTCTGTGATGAGACATTTGTTAAGTGAATTTTGTCCCATTTTACGACCTTTCTTCCCTCAATTGTCAAGTGAATCACTGTAGTTGGTAAGTTAGTAACCCGGTTCCTAAACAAACTTGGCTTCTCCCATTGACTTTGCTCGTCAAGAGGTTGCAAAAGGGGATCACTTGACTTCGGGAGACAGCAACGATCACATATATGAACCAGCTGCCAATCATCTGAATTTTGATCACATGATCATGGGAATGCTAGAAAGGTCGTTACTATGAAAAATGACCATTAGTCACTTTTTTCAGTGCTGTTGTAACTTTGAACGGTCACTAAACATTGTAAATCACGGACTATCAATATTCTGGCACTTCACCCAACATTACTTGATTAGCAAAAAAGCAAATATAGTCTTGTAATTGTTCCAAGCTTTCCTCTCCTTAGACTACTTTATCCAAATTTGGAGATAGAATTGACAGATATCAGACATGACTCGTCTCTTTTAAAACAAATTCTCCTCTGTTCAGATGTCTTAGTAATAATATACTTTTGATGATGGGCTGGGCCTGTGCTGCCTATGCTGAAGGCAGAATTGAGCTAAAATATTCCTATTAAATTTGTAATCTGTTTTTGCCTAACCCTTTGCTTTCTTTCCAGTGCAATCCAGATGTTTGGAGGATGCCCTTGCCTTATGGAAACAGCTCCTATCAAAAGACAGGATCCCAGCAGTGCGGAGCATCGAGCAGACAGCAGCATCCCTGCATATCATGGCAGCTTTATACAGAATGATGGGAAAGGTATATTAAATGCTGGCCATTTTGTCTGGGAATTTTGTATAACTTGACTTTGCTCCTTCAGCCTTCTTGAGGTTCGCTCTTTTTTTTTCTTTCCTTCCCACTCCAACCCTCTCTTGCCTGTCTGGGATACAGGTAGTTCTCAATTTACGACCACAATTAATCCCAAAATTTATGGCGCTATGTGAGAAATTTGTTAAGTGAGTTTTGCCTCATTTTGCAACTTTTCTCAGCACATTTGTTAAGTGAATCACTGAAGTTCTTCAATTAGAAACATGGTGAATCTGGCTTTCCCATTGATTTTACTTGTCAGAAGGTCACAAAAACTGATCACATGGCCCCAGGACACTGCAACCATCATAAATATGAACCATTTGCCAAGCATCTGAATTTTGAGCACATGACCATGGAGGTGCCGCAACGGGTCATACATGTGCAAAACAGTCACAAGCCACTGTAAATTCAAATGGTCACTAAGTAACTAAGGAGCCTGGATAGCTCAGCAGACTAATGCATTGTAATTTAACTCCAGCTGTCTGCAATTAGTAAGTTTGAATCTCACCAGGCTCAAGGTTGATTCAGCCTTCCATCCTCTCTAAGGTAGGTAAATTGAGGACCCAGTTTGTGAGGGCAATAAGCTGACTGTAAAATATACAAAAATATGAAAGCTATTGTTTAACGCATTGTAAGCCGCCCTGAGTCTCTGGAGAAAGGCGGCATATAAATCAATTTTTTTTTAAAAAAAGTGAACTGTTATAAATCTAGGGCTACCTGTACGTAGGTATAGTCTTGGGCCTCAGGAATTAGAGAAGATGAGAGATGACAACTGTTTATGCACCTCACAAATGTGATGCATCTTTTCTGCTCTTCTAACTACAAATGTTAATTTCCTTCCCAATCAGATTATAGGAGATTATATTCCACTTGTTGCTGCTTATAGTAATAAATGACCTGTTGTTTTGTTCTCAAGCAAGCAGTGTTACCAGTAGAAAATTTCCAAGCAAGATTAACTATTTCGCTTAGTTAGAATAACTAAGAATGATATTGGATTGAGGTGCTCTAAAACAGAGTTCCCCAACATTTCCGGCTTTGTGGACCAGTGGGAGGGGGGGAGAGAGGATGGTTCTGCATGCGTGGCTGGCAGCAGCGGTTTGCACGAACGATGTGCACGCGCACCTGCTCACTCAAATGGAGTGCGCAAGTAAGAATGTGCGCACCCACTCGAAGGACCTTTTTTGTAGCCCAGTTGCAAACCACCCCCATGGCCCACAGGTTGGGGGCTCCTGCTCCAAAAAGCATCATTGATTTTAACCTTGACTGGATATGAATCGCTAGTCTAGTGAAAGAAAGAATGGAGAATCCCTGGCCTTCCACCATAGCCAGTGGAGAAGGACTCTGGGAATCATGAATACAAGAACAGTTGAAGCTCTGCAGGTTTCCCAAATGTATGCATGGTGGAAATGTTAATGCTTGGTTGCAAGAACGAAGTCAAAATGTACAAAGGAGTTTGGGGAAGTATATTAGCCATAGAATAAGCTTGAAGTACAGGTAGTCCTCATTTAAGCAACTCCAATTGATTTTGACGTGAAGTGGCCGTTAAGCAACATGGTTGCAATGCCAGTGTTAACTCTCCAGCATGTGTTGTTGTCAGGCATAGAAATTTGGGTATAAATGCAGATTAGTGAGAAAATTATTTTATTATTTTTATTACCACTGTATTTGCAAAGAAGGCAGTTGCTAAAACAAGGACTACTTGTGGTTTTATTTGTAGCATCCACCTGTACTTTTTCCCCCACTGACTGTCATAAAAGGATGCTACTTGGCAAGGTGGCATCTCTAGATCGCTCCTCTTGATCTCCAAGCTTTTTAAAATAAAAACGTTTTGAATCTCTGTAGCATTCCGTGAGTTTTTCTGAGATTGTAGTATGTCAGTATATTCATGTTTTTAAAAAACACAGTAGGTACATTAGTCATAAAGGTTTTAAAGCTTGCAAAAGTGAGCAGCAGATGCTTAGAATCATGGCTTTCCAGTTTCTTGCCGCTGTTCCTTTTTCTTGCACTTCCGTAATTTTCAGTACAGGAACAACAGAAAAAGTAGATGATGCAAAGTTTCCCAAAACAAGCACTGTCATATATACTTATTTTAAAATGGCTTTCCAAAACGTTGAGTTGGCAGTTTGAATGAATTCTTGCAATGGAATAAAATATGATGTGCCGTATGTAGGATAATTCTCTTTATGATTTCTCTTCTGTCCAGGTTTATGTTTGAAAGGTTTTTTTTTTCCCAATCAGAAAGAAAGCAAAGTAGATGGCCAGCTGGTGACCAATGGCTATGGCAACTTTATTTGGAAGATAATCGCCGTAAAATTGTTAATAAAGTACTAAGAGTTTCAGTTTTTGTTCAGTTTCAGTGAAATGAGCGTCTCCAGCATATGCTCTGCTTGCTTTGTAAGCTTATGAACTGGCTGAATAATAAAGCTTGCAACATGAGTTTGTTTCCTATTCAGGGAGAAATGGGAAGCGTAGGTTATTCAAATCCAGTAATAATTTCCAAACTGTGTATTGTTTTAGTTTAGTTTTGTTTAGTTTTCTGTTTAAACAATGGCAATTTCTACTACAGTACCTCAGTTCTACAGGAACAGGTTTGGACCATCAGATTTTTCCAGAAGGTTATAGCTGGTCAATTCTATTCGACATATTATATTTCTATCCTCTACGTTTTCTGTTTTACCCTCCCACTCAAAGTTACATATCTAAATGTTTTGTTCTGTTTTTATTTTACAGCCGTTAGAGGCTATAGAGAGCTTCTTCCTCATAATAACTCTTTCTGGTGCACTTAAAGATTTTGTTGGGAAAACCAGTGCCTTGTGCCAAATAGTTAAGCTCCTTCTCCAACTGGAGTGTCCCAGTTATGCTGAGGTGAGTATGAAATGTGGTCACAACAGAAATATCCCAACAGACTGAGCATCACAAGCCTGTATCTTTGTTTATAGCCCATTGTTATCCTGTTGGTCTATTTAGGTCTGCCCATGCATATGGACTAAAACATATAAAGAACGGTTGCTGGAATTGAGTATATCTAGTTTAATGAATAGAAGGACTAGGGTAACCTGATAGCAGTGTTCCAATATCTCCAAGGTTGCCACAAAGAAGAGGGAATCAAGCTATTCTCCAAAGCACCTGAGGGCAGGACAAGAAGCAATGGGTAGAAATTAATCAAGGAGAGAAGCAACTTAGAACTAAGGAGAAATTTCCTGACAGTTAGAATGATTAATCAATGGAATAGCTTGCCTCCAGAAGTTGTGAATGATCCAACACTGGAAGTGTTTAAGAAAAGATTGGATAACCATTTGTCTGAAATGTTATTCAGTTTTCTGCCTGAACAGGGGGTTGGACCAGGAGACCACTAAGGTCCCTTCCAACTCTGTTGTTCTGTTCTGTTCTGTTCTGTTCTGTACAACTAAAACTCTGCAACGGGAGATTTCTGGAATTGGACTTTGAAGTTTATGCATCCAAAATCCATGGTTTGCTAAAATGATCTCCAGTATAGGAAACATGAAGTTTAATGGACTTCTCCTGATTATTATCACATTCTAGTTTATTGTTTTTATTTTTAAATACCATAAAATAACATTTTATGGTATTTAAAAATAGTATAGCAAAAACCCAGATTCATAAAGAATGTTTCCTGTCTTTCATGAAGGGAGGAATAAGAAGGGGAAAGTAAGCTATGTATAAATGCAGTGTTGTGTTTGTTCACAGTAAATTAAGACAAGCCATGAAAGCAGTCGATTGCCATATGTCTCCCAATGACTGAGCAGTTCACAACAATCAATAAAGAAATTAAAGTATAATTAATAAGATGTAAAAGATAAAAGACGGCAAGTGGAATGAAGCAAAAGGTCTCATTCTTCCTTGCCAAAGGCTTGGTGGAAAATTAGGCTTTGATTGCTCTTTAAACAAAAGCAGAGTGTGGACCATCCAGATTTCACAGGGAACCTCATTCCAGAGGACAGGAGTGCTATTACAGAGAAGGTGCAGTTCCTTGTCCCGAGAGATGATAATGTTTTAATTAAGGAACCCAGAGTACACCAACCCTGCCAGGTTAGATTGCCTGGGGAAACGCTATGGAAAGCAAGAACTCATAAGAAACAAGGTTCAATGCCCATGATGGCGAACCTATGGCACGGGTGCCACAGGTGGCATACAGAGCCATATCGGTGGGCACGTGAGCATTGCCCTAATTCAGCTGCAGTGCACATGTGTGTGCCAGCCAGCTGATTTTCGGGCCTTCTGGGCCCACCGGAAGTCAGGAAACAGATTGTTTCTGACCTCTGGAGGGCCTCCAGGGGTGGGGAAGGCCCTTTTTTCGCTCTCCCCAGGCTCAAGGCTTTCTAGGGGGCGGGATGCATTATGGGTGTGGGCACACATAAGTCGACTCCTCTGCACTCCCCCCCCCACTTTTGGCACGCGATGGCAAAAAGGTTAGCCATCACTGTTCTATGCCATATAAGAGTTTACAGGTAGCACTTTGAATCACACCTAGAAGCAAACTGACAACTAGTGAAGCTTACAAAGCATATATACCCATACCAAGACATGCCCATTACTGCTTGTGCCGCTGCATTCTGGACCAGTTGAAGCATTGGGAGAGGCAGGGTCTTCAAAGGCTGGACCATGTAGAGAGTTGCACCTTTGCTTCTATTATATAAGCTTCTCAAGAGGAAAAGTCTACCTTACATTCCAGAGGGGAAGGTATATGGAGGAACGGTCTCTTCCTTAAAGGATTTTTCACAACTTAAAGAGTCTTTAGGCTGTTGAGATGAATTTCTGGTGGTCAAACATTAGCTACATTCTCTTACTAAATGCTACTGGGCTACCTGTTCTGAAAATGTCGTCATCCCCCCCCCCTTTTTTTTTTCTTTTAGACTTTTTTAAAGGAAGCTGAACTATGCCTGAAAAATGTAGATGAAAATAATAGCTCCTACTTGCTGATGAATCAAACACTGGCTGTGCTCCATAGCAAACTGCATTTAGCAAACTGCAAGGTATTTGTGGTAGAATGCCTTTTTATATGTATTGATGATCTCCGGGATTAACAAGCTGGTGTGCTAAAAAAAATATCTGTTAAAGGTACCTTGGCCTTCATCTATGTTAGATCTAGCCCTCTAGATTGGCTGAATTCAGCTGCTAGTCAGGATGGGCATTGATTCTAGTTGTATCTAGCATGACATACTAGAAAGCAACATGGATATCCTGCTTCTATAGAGTCACAAAGGGAGGCTATTGTAATAGTTACTATTTGGCTCTGCTATTGAATTAGTTAACCTTGTTTAGTTAACCTTCTTGCCTAGATACTACTTCTTTAGCTGTGCTTACCGGTATTTGTTGAACTGGCAAGGAGATTCGTCATAGCTAGATTATCACATGGTTGTCTTTGAAATATACATTACCCAATTGAGTACCTATACAATAAATAGCAGTGGCACCTTCCATACCTAGAATGACCATAATTCTACCACAAATGGTGCACCATGTCCCTACAGATGCTACTGAACTACCTTCCAGTGGCTTGACCAGTGGTGAGTGATACTTGGAATTTTTGTGCAGTAACAACTGGAAATCATTTTTTAAAGGTTATTCTGGAGGACTGTACAGTAATCATTGTAGCCTGTATTGATAAATGTAGTGATGATTGTTAATGAATCTTGTTATCATTTTCACGGTCACATTATTTTTAACATTTTATCCTTTAGAAAGATTGTTGGCATACTTTTGTGAAAAGATTATTAAAACATTTTCAAGCCAGCAATGATATATAAGGCCTTCCTCCTGAACAACAAGAACTATGACTAACTGGATGACAGAACTGGTGTAACAGAGAGCCATGTGGCTTAGAAAAGTAAGGAATCAATCTCTTTGGAACCATGAGCTTGGCACTTCAAAGGCCTCAAGTGACCAACTTTCTGGGAAGCAAACTACTGTAGAAAGCAAGAAATTGATTCAGTCCCCTTTCTTAATTCAATTTACTAACAAATATTGGATACAATTTGCAATCTGAAACATGAATTACTGAAAATGGTTGGCTGATTTCCAGAATGGAGCAGAGTCTTCTTAGCACTTGATATTTCTTCCTCTTTTTTATTTATGAACAGATTGAAGAAGGCCTCAATCTGTTGGTAGAAATCCTTCAAAATCCAACGTTGCAAAGATCCTCTAAGGTCTGGTATCTGCTGCGAGCCAGTGTTCTCCAGCTAACTGCTGCTTACCTTATCTTACCTTCTTCCACTCTCCCACTGACACTCAGGCAGAAACTCTCTGTTCAAGGTGAGTGTGAAAAAAAATCTGTGCTTCCCCTTTTTCTTTCATATGCAATATGCTTCCTACTATAGGTAGAGAACCGGAAGCAAACTGTAAAATAGCAGCACAATCCATTCAAGCAGAAAGTTTTACCCTATGGTTTTTAAGATCTTCAACTGGTCCAGAAACTGACTTTCAAACCTTGGAGCATAGGGAGCAAAGAAAAGCAGAATTAAAAATAACTGCTCTACGTTCTTAAAGCAGCTGCACTGGTAGCATTTGTGGCCATTTGGAGAGTCCATTTTGCAGGGGAAGATGGATGGTTAAAGAGTAAGAAATAGTCTTGCCTCCTGGAAGCTTTCAGCTCCTATTCTCATCCATAAAATGTTAAAAATGGGGTATTTGAGAAATCATTTCATTCTTTCCTTTAAAATCCCCCCCCCCCCCCCCAAAAAAAAAGATGCCATGCTTCTGGAATGCTTCACTGTTTCATTATATGGCCTTTTTGATCCTCGGAAAACTATGTAGTGGTGGATTTACCACTATGGAAAAACAGCTTATTTCTTAAATGTGCAATCTTGGAAAACATTGTAGGTTGGGTTGAGGAATTAGCAGAGCAACCCTAGGATAGCAAGGGTGTACACATGAAAGCAACTGAGAGCAGTTGCAAATAATCACAGTCAATACACAGATACACTGAGTTGTGTTTACTTTTAGGAAAATAGTAATAAGACACAGTCCAATAAACAGTCCAGGTCATACACAAATAAAGCAGTAGATAGTAAAACAATAGTCCAGGGATATTCCAATAACAAAGTCTTTTTACCAGTCATTGTAGTCATACACAATAAACAGTTGCAAACAGTAGCAAACACAGCAAATAGCAGTAACGATCAGTAACATTCAGCAAAGAGTAGCAGAGAGCAGTAAAGAGAAACTGACTACGTTTCAAGCTCTGTCTTAAAGACATTGGCTACAGAGCTAACCAATCAGGACACAGTATAATGCAATACAGCAATACAGTCTTAAAGCTATATTGAGGTTTTATATATTACCAACCCAACAAGTTAGTAAATTATCATTTCCTAACAGGTTGCATTCTTCTGACTAAGGTTTGGTGGATTTCATACGTGCCTGTAGACAGTGTTGTACGGACCACTACGCTATCATCCAAAAGCAGACACTGTTTCCCCAAATAAAATATAAATTAAATAAGTTATTAAAAGGAAGAATAGTCTTGTGAGATCTTGTTTCTTGAAGTTGTGTTCTTAATTTTGGCATTTGCAGAAATTAAATGGTCCATGGTCCCCCTGCAGCTATGGTCCCAAGCCACAGGTTGGGAAGAATGATTCTCAACAATACCTGTAACACTCCTCAGAAATAACAACAGTGCAGAGATCCTGTTACATGGATCTCTTGAGGAAAGAGTTTCTCAAAGCCAAGGCGTTTAAAGAGTGTAATATTTTTCTCTTCTACTATGCAGGATGGAAGACGCCTGAAACGGCTCTAAGTGATGCACACAGACTGTACCGTAGCATCCTCTTGAATTTTTCGCTCATTACCAGCGATGCATCAACAAAAGAGTCTCTTGAGCATCCGTTTATAGACCATGGTAAATTATTACTGTTTTTCTATGGGTGTTAAGAACTCTCGTCGTGGCTAAAAGCCTGTGATCTTGAAGCTATTAGCTGCCTATGGCTTTTTAATTAAATTTGCCTAGAATAAAGACTGAAAAAAATATTTTTTGTATGCTGTCTGAAAGTTAGGCAAGTCCTTAATGATGAAATTCCCTTTTCTAAGTATTTAAAGAAACGGTCAACACAATCACATTGCTTGCTTCTTTGTTCTCTTGGTCCATTTGCTCTACTAAGTTTGCATATTAGGCTTAAGAATATGTGGGATAATGCTAACCTAAGTTTTAGAAATCTGAAAACTCACTGTGAAAAATCAAGGCACCACTATGTTCCAAAGGAGCCATAAGGGTGTACTGCCCTGTTTCACATTTAGCTATGATTATTTTATATTTAGTGATTGCCTTGTATATCTATTTTGGTTAAACCAATTATTTTAACAATTATTGGGTAAACTTAACATTTAGGGAAAAATAAATACCAGAGAAGGTTTGGAGATGATGCAAAGTGGGAAGAACTGCACTTATCCAGGCACCTATTTCCTCTTTTTTTCCCCTAGCTTTGGGAAAAGGTTTGGTGGGTTTTGGAGTTTCATTTAGTACATTAACCTATTTGTAAAGTATGCATCATAATTATAACACCTTTTGGATTCAAAATGGCATGAACAACTAATTTATGATAATGATTGGAAGAGACTTTATGGAATCTCAAAATGGGTATTATGTGGCCCAGCTGTGAGCTAAGTAAGATTTTGCTCAAGTTCCAGAATGCTACGCATGTTTGACTGATCGAACCATTTAATATCTCAGTTTATGCTCATCTTTGCCACCTCCACATAAAGCTTTTTCTTTCCCTCTTTATTCCTCTCTTCCTTCTCAGGTGATAACCTGGTGCAGAAATGGCAGGTGCTGGCAGATATGTTTGTTTGTTCAGAGCGTTTTGTGTCTCTCCTTAGCAAGATTGAGATTGTAAACGAAGCCAAAGCTTTTTGCCTGGAAACGCTCAAAATTTCCATGAAGGTGCAATCCATTCGATGGTAAGAAATAGACAAATAAAACAAAAGGGGCAGAATTGTGCGAAATTACAGACTTTGAATTAAAATGAACTTCTAACCCTTCACTAAAACATAAGACGACTTCTGGGTGTTCTTGGTTTGCCTTGACATAGAACTAATCATTTGAAACACTTTGGGATCCATAAAACATTATATATTGCTATTGTTGCTTTTGCTCTTATTACTTACTGCAGCAAGAATAATGCTAACAATAGGACTATGAATTATTTCAAAGGAATTGTGTGTGGTGTATATAAGATTGGGCGCATCTGTTAGTGAATGGCAGTTGCAAGTCAAAAATTTGAAATGTTGACTAACTGGGCCGCTAAACCCATGGAAACAATGAAGGATACCATCTTGTTACAGAGGATATATGGCTTTTTACTTTTCTTCTTAGGTGTGCTCGCTTTCTGGTTCTGAAGAGCGAGCTGGAGCTCCAGCGCAACAATCTGGATCTGTGTGGCTCAGATCTTGAGCAGGTCCTCTTTCTTCTTGAATCGGGCACAGGTGATCCATCTAAGCAGGGTTGAATTATTTTATTTTATTTATTTTATTTTATTTATTTTATTTTATTTATTTTATTATTTTATTTTATTTTATTATCTTATCTTATCTTATCTTATCTTATTAAGACATTTACATAGCTGCCCATTTTCTAACCAACTCCAGGCAGCTCCCAATCAAAAGTGAAAACATATAAAACCATATTAAAACTATTAAACTAAGTACATTAAAGATTAAAAACAACAAAAATCATGGTAGCGCTGAGGGCTTTTTGTTGCAAGGAGTATGTTGGTTTGAATGGGTTGATCAACCATTCTATTAAAAAAAACCAGTCTTTCTTGGAGCAACTGAGGTTCCAGTTGATAGATTGTATTTCATTTCAGGCGGCAACTTATTTAAGCTGTGTTTCAGGAATAACGTGAAGGCTTAAAAAAAAAAGAGCAAGTGTTGGTGGGGGAAGGACCATGTTACGTTGCCCTCCTCCTGAGTGGTGCCATCTCCCACCAGCTTACTTTGTGCAAAAGAAGCCAGAATTTGCAGGACAGGATTCATTGTCAAATTATGAAACAATAAATTGAGAGCCTATTCTTAAGATTTGTGCTCAAATTCCAGTAATCTTCACAACAGAGGTAAATATTAGGAAGCAAGACATTAGAAGATGCTTTCCTGGGGAATTCAACATAATGCCCCTGACAAAACCTTTGATCTTTTTGATCAAAAACACCAGATTTTTTCTGTGTTGCTTCCATTAGCATTTCAATACTTATTTCTGAAAAAAAGTACATTGGTCAGTTTTTGAGGATCATAAACACAGCATTTCAGACTTTAGACCAGAACTTAGTTTCTTTAGGACTTAAACTTAGTTTCTTGGTGAAATGATTTGTTTTTATGACTAGCCAAAGAAGCTGAATGTGATTGAATCTTGAGGAGTTTTTTTTTCTCACTCCCTTCTCTCTTTCAGGGCTAAGTTGCTATTTACATAACTGCTCTTTGTACTCCTCTACATCTGGAGCCCAAAGAATTGGGCTGGGCATCTTTGGCAGTAGTTCTTGACAGGTTGTACTTGTCAAGAACTACTTGACTTTGAGTTCTACTCAGAGTTCGTTTCTGAAAAGGTCTTCCCTAGAATAGGAAAATCTTTGCAAGTCTGTAAAAATTAGTGGGAGGAAATACATTAGAATAGTAGCAAACTTGAGGATAAAGATTCATTCTCTGAGCTTTTGGGTTGGTTTCTGAACATTTCATTACCAGGCTAGGTAACATCTTCAGTGGAGTTTAGGGGATGTCAGTGTCCGTGTTCTTCGGTTTATAAGGGCTTCAGGTATGGGTGTGTCAATTGAGGGCCTTGTGATGAGTCACAAACTTGTCTAAGCGTTGTAAGAAAAGGTTGTAGATTTTTCATTTTGTTAAGTTCATTGATAGGAGAAGACATTACTAAATGAACCTTTCTCTTTTATTGCTAGTGTTTGAAACCAAAGGAGGAAATGGGGAGGTGAGAATCAAGCCCAAAAAAGGAGGCCCAAAGGGCAAGAAGCCCAAAAGCCTGCACTTGGAGTCTGCTGAAGAAGAACAGACTTTCCTGAAAGAAGCCTGCCTTGAATTCATTGATACAGTCCCTGTGCAGAAGACTCTAACTACTTCACCCGTGCTGAGGCCGAAGCTGAAGAAACAGCCCAGTTTCTTGAGCCATTCAGATAAATGCTGCTGTTTGCTATGTTCTGATGTCATCCTCTCCACCATCTGCCTCCGTTGGCTGATCATCTCAGTGGAGGGAGAGCTGACATTTGGGAAGAGAGGGGAAGGATTGCATCTCCTTGAGGCCATTCTGCAACAGTGCACCACTGTGGCCCAGCGAATCGCCCAGGTGGTAGCAGGTGTATGTCAGCAGGAAGGGAAGAAAGTTGTTGCTCCATGTCAATCCACCGTTGGGCTCCTTGATGGCCTAATGGCCCACATCTACGTGATTCTGACAAAGCAAAACATGAACAGCAATAGACCAGGGAAGAAACTCTGGCAGTTTCTGGAGAAGGGTTTGACCTTCCTTTCCTCCAAAAGGCCTCAACTGCTTGAACTTGAATACTGCAGGGCCCAACTCCTCCTTGCCAGAGCTGTGGCTGCAATTTCTGTTCTCACCTCCAGACAAGACAGTCATGCAGAAAATGTACTGTCCAGTACTTGGTCCTGGAAGTCCCCATTGCCTCTTACTGGAGACCAAGAAATCAAGCCAGGAACAACAACAGAAGAGACTTTCAATACAGTTTATGCAACTTCTCTGAAAAGCAGAACAAAGAAGCAGCCAGGACCTGTCTCAAAATCGAAGCCTAAGAGAATCGGAGGGACCAAAACTCGGCCTGTGGTCAACCTAAATGACCCCTTTGCCCTGGCTGACTCTGATTCAGACACTCCTCCCATTGTTCTTAAGCCCCCTACCGAATCCTTCTGTACCCCCGCCCAAAAATCCCTTCCGGTCTCCAAGAAAAACCTGTCCTTAAGTGCCAGGTCCATCATTACCTACAAGGCTCCATTTGTGGTTTTTGAGGAATCCTCTCCAAAACTGAACCCTGAACTTCCAAAGGCTCCCAAAGTAACCAGGAGAATGAAATCCCGAATTAAGGTAACTTAATTAACTTAAGGGGTAGAATAACCATGCAATGAAAGGAGGTTTGACTTTGCAAATGAATAAAGATGTTATTCTCATAGAACACAGAATATTTTGCTTAGCTGGTGGATACCTATATAGAGCGGGTTGGCTTAAATTGCAAATGCATTATATCAGTAATCAACATGTTCCTTGTGAGTGTTGATATAGTGGTGGTCTCAAAAGCTCCAAGAATCTAGTTAGGCAGGATGACAAGTTAATGGCTCATTGCACGGTCAGCCAGATGTTTAGACTAGATTTGGCATTTTTATCGAGCCCTTCCCAAGGAACTGGGGCAGGCAAATGTTGATATTTGTTAATTTCTCTGGTTCTTTCTCTTCAGTTGTCCCCAGGCACTGCCATGTCCACTATTCTGACTTTTTTTTTTTTTTTGGTGGTCTTTCTGATAAACAATTGTTTAAGTCTGAGGTATTATATAGCAGGTGCCTGTCGGTATGAATTCTAAAGTCCCAGACCACTTTAGTTTCTTCATTTTCAATTGCTTTCTTGGTTTTGTAGTCCCGTCAGTTCTTGCTTGCAGACAAATGGTATTTCTTGCATATCTTCCAAAGCATCATTGTTGCTCCTTTGTCGTGCTGTTGTTTGTAGTCAGTCTGTGCGATCTTTTTGCAGCAGTGAACTAGGCAGTCCACTGTTTCTTCAGCTTCTTTGCAGAAGCAGCACTTACTGTCTTCTAAATACTGGCTTTCTATGCATTTGTTCTTAAGGCAGCCAGAATTAGCCCCTCTGTCTTTTTCTTACAGCTTTCCTATTCTTAGTCATGGCCATTATTATCTGCTTTGTCTGCTGTTTTTTTTTTAAACGACCATGTAATACTTTGTCTTTCTATGTCCCTTTTTGGTGGTTATTATTATTAGGTTTTTATCCCAACATTTTAATGTATATTTTGGTCAACTTAAGGCACTAAACGCACCTCATATTCCTGCCTCTTATTTTCCCCACACCAACAGTCCAATGAAATAGGTTGGGCTGAGAGAGAGAGAGCAACTGGTCTTTCGTGCCTAAGTGAGGCCAAGAACCCAAAATCTCATGGTTTCCAGCACCTTAATCACTATACCAAACTTTTGCTGTATTCCAACCTCTCCCCCCACCACCACCAAAAACAAACAAACAAACCAAGTTCCCTTGTCCTGATTAGGGAACATGATTATTATAGTATATGGTTTATATAGCATTTTATATAAATATTTAAAAAAATCAGCATTCTTTACTTCTGCATGTTACAGTTGTAATTGGTTGCTTCAACCATTTGATACAGTATATAGTTTTTTTTTAATAGTATATAAATTTTTTCCTCATGCCATCACTCCTGAACTCCCAATCTCACAGTGCTGTTTTATGTCTAAGTATATTTACCCATGTTGTATGGCTATAGTATTTTTATTATCCTTCCCATGTTCTTTAATACTCCCTAACATTGGTAACATTATCATAATGATTATTATTCTGTTGCTTTGCATGTACATTGAGAGCTTTTACACTGGAGACAAATTCTTTGTGTGTCAAATCACACCTGGCCAAATAAAGCCTATTCCTACTCTACTCTCTTTGAAAAGCATACAAATCTCTTTGTTTCTAAATTTTTAAAACACAGACACTTCTTTCTTAACAATCCTAATTGGAATCAAAACATCCATCACTAAGCGATGATGTCATTAGGCAAAACATCACATGACTGCACTGCTTAGTGATGGCGGTTTTGACAGTCGTTAGGTGAGGACCTCATGCTTCTCCTGCCTTACAGCACTCACTTCCACTTCAAACCCACCCATCCACCTAACTCCCTCCATCTCTCTGACCCTTTTGGCCATTCTGTACTCTACCATCCCTGCTGCTCCCTTCGCCTTCTTTTCCAAGAAAATGAGAAATCCCATCCTTTTGTTCTCCCCAGATTCCCTTCAGCGATGACAGTGATGCTGAAAGCCATCCAGAAGCAGGGCCAGAATCCCAGCTCCGTGTTGAGAATGAACCAATGGCTGCTACTCGCAGGAGGGGACGGAGGGTAGCATCTAACAGAAAACCAGCTAAGGCAAACCTTGCTAAAACGGAGAAGTGCAGTGCTGGCTTTTCACAGGGACATTCCAAAATGGTAAACCCCAAGCTTGGGAGGCCAAGCACTAGGAGAGGCACTAGACAAGAAAAGCAAGAAGAAATCCAGAAAGCTTCCAAGGAGAGAATTCTTCAGGAAGATCAAGGAGGAGGAGAAGAGAAAGAGATTCTAAAGACAAACAAGGAGAGCTCAGAAGACAACATTGAAGTCTTGCGGGGTTCGGATGAGGAGAAAGCTATTAACGGTAGGCTTTATTTTATGAAAATAGAAAGCAAAATCAAAGGGTGAATAGCCTGCAGATTCATATTAATGTCAGCAGAAATGCCAAAACACTGACGCAGAAATAGGAAATGGAGCTGAGATTATAGGGATATAAATAAGGTCCATCTGAACTAAGGAACTGGAGGCTACATGGTTTCTATCAGTCTCTTCTTCTCCCCATCTGCTTCCTTCCTTTCCTTCTTATGCTTTATGCTTTGAAGCATAGCACCCACTGGGCTCCAGTGGGTGTGGAGATCTGTTAAACACAAATTCTTAAGGGGTTTGGAAAAACGTAAAGGCAACAAGGAAGGAAAGAAATCAGAAAAAAATCTGCTTTAACTTATGTCTAAAATTTACCATTGGAAGTAGTATTGATTTCTGATCCCAACTTCCTGCTTACTTAAATTCTTCTTTGCCTGCCTGGTCCAACAGTTGTGGTAGCCAAGTGAAAAAGGAAATGTTCAGGCCTTGCTTCTCTAAAACTTTGCATTTGTATTTGGGATTTTTCAAAAATGATTTTTACAAGACTCAACATGATCATTTCCGTCCACTGAGATCGCATCATATATCATGTAGCTGAATATTTCAACCCACCTGAGCAGAAGCCTCCTTACTTTCAAGTATATCACTGTGGATTTGCAGCAACAGGTCCAGGTGGATAATGTACTGATAATGCAGGTAGATAATGCACTGTAAATCCATAAATCAATGTTTTCTAGATGTTTACTGTCCAGATTAACGTATCTTCAACAACCCTGATTTAACACCAGAAGGCATCAAATGTTGAGTTTCCAGCCTTTGTGGACTTAGAACGAAGGCATGGATTATGATCATAGCCTCAAGGCAATATTTTGACATCTGGTCTGGGCAAGATCAAAAAGTTTTGACGTTCTTTTTCTTTATCCCCTGCAGAAACTCGAGGACAACCAAGCACAGAATATAAGGAGGTCCTCCGGAGAGATTTTAGCACTGCCTTACAGGGAGGGTTTTCAGCTACAGAGAAGAAAGCTTTGGAAGATCCCTTCAACTTGCACACACTTGCCTCCTCACTAGACGCCCCTGCTGGTAATGAGCCACTAAAATCTGTTTTCTGTCAAATCTTCTTTTAAAAATGATATTATTGTTGGAAAGATTTACCTAGACTATGGCTTACACAACATACTGTGTGAAAACCCTTTCATCTTCTTTTTTAACAGAGAAGTTTGAATTCTGCTATTTTTGTGGATCATTTATTTTTAAATTTCTATCCTAGTTTTCAGTTGACCAAGTTCAGTTGACCAAGTTCAATCTATTGCCTAGGTTTACTGGTATTTTCTAGACTAGTGTCCTTTGATGTAGTTTCTGATGATTCCAGAAATCACTGGTTGTACTGGCTGTGGCTGATGAGATGAGAAACCTATGCATCATTGGAAGGCACTAACACATTATCTGCTTTCTTGGTACCGATTTAGTAATATTGAGACATAAATTAGTTTTTTGGGTGTCAAAAGTCTATAGCTTGTTAGGGCTGTAAGACAGGAGGAGCGAAGCAACTAAGTCTTTTATTTAATCATTTGCTTGGTTAGCAAAGGGCATTAAGAATGTCCTAATGGCTCCACACGGTTAGGGAAGTTTCCATGATAGCCATAGGCAAACTAGCTAAGGAGAGATGACTCAGTCAACCTGGGCTTCATGCTAGCAAGAGAAAAAGTAAAATTCGTGTCCCCATGACAAACACAGGAATTGAGTTGGCGACTTGAGAAAAAGTCTTTTAAATCTACTGAAAGGTTAGTTGTCTGGCTGCAGCCTGTATGTTATCTCTTTGTAATGTTTAAAACGGGAAATGAAGAATCATATCTATTCTGGCTTGAGCTACGAGAAGGATGTGGAGTGCAGATCTACAAATGAAGCTTTAGGAAATAAGAACTTATTTCTGAATGTATTTTGACTGGCGTAGCCCACATTAGGAGGAGAGGGAACCATGACTAGAGAAATTGGGTTAATAGATTAATATTGCAAATTCGAAAGGAGAACTAACGAACACTGCTTGAGTATGAAGTAGACTGAGTAATAATCTCAACATAACTGCATTCGGGTTTTCACTGACTGTTGGGTTTTGTTTTTCTTCCCTAACTTGCAATGTTACAGACATCTTGTCCATGGACTCAGTCTATGACTCCTTGCAAGCTGCTTTTCATTCAATTGCCCATTATCCACTGGGTGCCCTCTACCACCGTCTCTGTCAACTCATGGCGCTGTGTATTGGGAATCAGGACCCCATTGCTACTGCCTATCTGGTTTCTGAGTCAGTTTCTATCACTCTTCGTCATCAGAAGGTGACCATGATTCATAAGAAAGTCAAGTAAGTTCATAGCGATGGAAGGGGAAAAGGGGAACATGATATCTTATCAATTTGATGAGTGTGGCAAGTGCAAGAATGTAAAAACGACACCGAACAATCCTATCCTTATTCACCATGCTGATGGATCTGAACAAAGCTCCTCATTGGAAGGAGATAATTCCAGAGCAGGAGTTCATAAAGGTGCTTATCAGACAGACTCTTTCAGTGATTTCGCTGTGATTTTATACCAAATGGAAGTAAAGTTGCAAGTGATGCAATAGAACTGTCTTATTACTGTGAATCTTCTGGAAAGTAGTTTAGTAAACCATGGAGAGATATAGCGGGTAGCCTCCCTGTGGGTATATATTTGTGTCATATCTACAGAAGGGAGTACATCTGAAAGCATATTTCTGCAATAAAGCAGAGACGCATTATAAGACTGTCTTAATAATCTTAGTGTTACATTTCCTCCTTAGCAAAATTAGAAAAACATCAGTGGCTGGTGTTTCCAAGCAACTGGAGGCACTTACCCTGCAAGAAGGAAAAGCGGATTCTCGGCTTCAGCAGCTCTTAGAACTTCAGAACGTTTTTGAGTTCAGTTGCCCCAGCTCAACAGGGTTGGAAACAAAGAAATTCAGAGAAGGCCTGCAGGAAATCCCCCCTGGTATGTGATGGATATGTAAGACAGAATCGTATTTTGATTGTGGTTGGCAAGTAGCACACTCTGAAAAGGAAGACCATTCTGAGACATAAAGGAGCCTCCCCAGAGATGTATGTTAATGTTGTGCGTGTGTGCACATGGGCATGTGTGTGCGCCTTCAGGTCAGTTTTGAATCTTCATGACTGGACTAGCCCCTCCAATTTTCTTGGCAAGATTTTTTTGGGGGGGAAGTCCTTTGCCTTATTTGCTAAGAGAGAATGACTGGTCCAAGGTCACCCAGCTGGCTTCATGCCTAAGGCTGGACTAGAACTCATGGTCTCCTGGTTTTAAACCTGATACCTAAACTTGTTCTTGTGCATTAATACAGGTAGTCCTTGACTTACAACAGTTTAATGACCGAAGTTACAACATCACTGAAAAAAGTGGCTTATGACTGTTTTTCACACTGAACCAACATTGTAGCATCCCCGTGGTCATGTGATTTACATTCAGAGTTCTGTCCTGCCCATCTTTTCTCAATCGTTAATTGGATTTTTCATTTTACTGCTCTAACTTTTTAGGGGGCTAAAAAGTACAGGGTTTAAAGGAGGAGAGCGATGAGCAGAGATGATGGCTTGAAGGCCTAGTTCAAGATATTGAAGTAGAATTTTCTCTGTGTTGTGCTTTGGCAAACAACACAGTTTTTTGCATGTGTTGTTTTACTGTGATATTACTACCTCGTTACATTTTCTCTTTTCAATTGACTTATTTAAGAGTCTTGCTGTCTCCTTCTTAGGAGTCACAGTGTGCATAATGACTCTAGTGAGCACCCAGCCAGAGACCACCGGGGACATCCTCTTATTGACAAGATTAGAGAAAAGTGCTATTCCTGTGAACATCCAGATACAGACTCTGCATGCCAAGGTAAGAACAGCAAAAAGGAGAACTTTAAATCAGGGGCCTCCAACCATGGCAACTTGAAGACTTGTAGACTTCAAGTTGCCAAGGTTGAAGACCCCTGCTTTAAACTTTCTGGATTTAGGCTATGTTTTATCTCATAATATTCCGTGGTGTTTTTTTTTTCCAGGTCTCCTTAAGTGCAGCTCTAAGTGAATTCGAAGCCATCCTGCAAAAACAAAAAGAGATCTCAAATTTCACACAGAAAGAGGATTGGTGGACTGGTCGGATAGCATTGGACAAAAGAATGATGGTGAGTCTGCTTTCCTACTACACATAGTTCTCTTTCATATCAAGGGCAAAAACCCTTCATTTAGTAGATTAAATTAATCCAATTTAACACGTTTGTTCTGCCTATATTAAAACTACTTTCCTCTTTCAGTCAAGTTAAAATTTTCAGTTTAGCTAGTTAGTTTACTTTATTGATTAGCCCTTGTGCCATATTGCAGAGTTCCAGACACAAATTATTACTAAAGTCTGATTAAAAATAATTTAAAATGGAATTGGATAAAATACAATTTAGAATGGAATTGGAATAAAATACAGTTTAAAATGAAACTAGAATAAAATACAATAATTTAATATGTAGATAAATAAAATATGATAAAATTATATTTTGCTATCATCCCTACAACCTACCCCAATCAGTCCCACATATGCCAATCTCAACCGAACCATCTTGCTTAAGTACTGTGCTGTATTAAATGTTATTTTCAGGATCTGGCTGCACATAAGGTCGGTTGTTTTTATATGGGGATCCCAGTGGGTCATTTGATTGGTATATAGACCAAAGTACCTGTCTCTCATCCTCTTATACCGGCAAGAATCAAATAGGATATAAGCCAGATCTTCTACCTCTTCTGTTCCGCAGGAGCAGAGATGTCCATTGTAGGGTAGAGAACGGTATCTCCCGTATCTGACCATTGTGTCAGTCCTCTTGGTGGCTTCATCTCTGCTCTATAGTATTCAAGGAATATAATGCCCATGATGTCCATGATCCTCTGGACATAAATTCTGTTGAATAGGGATAATGAGATTGCTAATCTAAGCACATGTAAAAGGTACTGCATTGGACAAAGTTGAGGTGGTGACAAGCTTGAAACATTCTGAGTTCAACAAAAAGAATGGAAAGATTAGATCAAGGCTGTCAGGATGATGTGCTGTCTTGATTGTTCAATCATATCTGATTCCTTCATACTCCATTCTTTCAAGTTCTTCTTCTCCCTCCCCAACACACACAGCCATACACATGTAATGAACTTTCTTCCTTTGGTGGGAATTAGAATCAGGTCAGAGGTAGCATCCTCCAAACCACACTGATGTTGTGCTGTTCTACCTGCGCCTCCTCTCCTCTCCTCCCTCCCCCCAATTAAAAGGACTCTTCTGCTTGACTCTACAGGCGTTGATGGATTCTCTGGAGACACATGTGCTGAGCTGCTGGAAGATTGCACTCCTACCAGCCTGTGAGAATGACAGTTTGGTGGAAGAAGCCACCCATCTCCTAACACATCTCAGAGAATGTGGTTGTGAAAAGGTCGATTTAGCTTTGCTTAAGGTGAGGACACGGGCAGGCTTTGACCATAGAAGGTGAGGCTAGCCAGGTATACCTTGTCTTCAATAGGGAGATTTAAAAAAAAAAAAAGGATTAGTTCTTCTGTCGGTACACCTTCAGAATTTTAATAAGCCTCCAGCCTGCAACATTTTCTGTCTCAAATGAGAAATATGCCATGTTTTTAATTCCAATTGCTTTTTTGTTTTCTACTGTTATGAACGGCTCAGTTTATTATTATCAAGCAGCTCCGGACATGGGAATTTTTTTTGTTGTTTTTTTATAGGTCATACTGGCTGGATCCCATCTGTTAACTCCACAACTTGTGGAGCAATTGGTACGGGGCCTTCACCCAGCTCAACCTGAGAGAGCCCTGAGCCTTCTACAGGAGACAGTGGACAAACTGAAATCATACACTGGCCAGGCACCAAATGGCCACTTGGTGCTTGTGCTGGATAAAGTGAGTAAGGATGGAGCCATGCTGTTTTAGCACAGGGATGAGCAAATGGCAAGGGCAGTATTCTTGTACTGTACAAGAGGCTGCTGCCTGGATTCTCATCCCATGGAAACATGTAGAGAAAATCATCATGAAATATTTTGATCTTCTTAAATGTTCCAAGACTGGCCCAGCAATTTACCATATTATTGACTTGCTTCATCCAATAAATGTTTAATGGAAGGGGAAGTGACCACTTGATCTTTCTTTGCAGCATCTCCAGAAGCTTCCTTGGGAAAACATACCATGCTTAAGAAGCCAGTCAATAACCCGGTTACCATCTCTACACTTTCTGCTTAGCTACTCACTTACGAAAAAGGTGAAGTATCTGTAACTTTCTGGAGGCTGAGAGCTTGACTCAAATATATTCTTTTCTATCACCCTTTGCTGATGCATTTAATAGCAATTTTAACGCTATCGCTAAATAACAGTTCTTTTGCATCTTAGAGTTCTCCCTCATTATTGAAGTCTAGCAGGAAAAGGAGTGCTTAATAAATGCTAGGAGACACTATTTTGCCAGAATCTGGGGAAATTTCTAGGAGATAGTATTCATTTCCTTGCTTCCTCTCTGGCCAGTGCTATTAGCATCAAAGCCTGCGTCTCTGATTTGTATAGTTTAGGCATTACTTCTGATGGACGAACAAAAATTGAGTCACCTAGTTCTGGTACTAAGTGAGATTACACCCAGTAGGTGAGATTATTACTATTATTAAATTTATGTACTGCCTATGTCACTGTGGGTTACTCTACATGGCTAACAATCTTTTTTTTAAAAAAAAGCAATAAGAAAATTTAAACAAAGTGATTTGTTTAATAGAACAAAATAATAGAACAATAAAACAAACAACAAAAAAACTGGACTACCAATGGGATCCTCATTAGGCCTTCTCTGCCGGCCTAAGTAGAGCAACTGAGCTGTTTTGAGCTAAGAAAACTAGCATAATTTTTATAGCTCTAAAAACTCAGTTCCTTGACTTGAGAAAGCCAGCATGCAAACCAAAAGGATTAACGTAGGCTGCTCTTGGTCACAAGGAGGAACAATCAACTTGATTGAGAGTGAAGTATTGCTTACAAGAACTATTGTTTGTTTAAAGAATTTGTATGTAATTTCACCCCAAATAGTTTAAAAGAAACATTAAACAGTCTTTTAAAAGACTGAACAATATTAAGGGAGACCAAAGATGGCTGACTAGACAGGACAGAGATAGAGAGAAACAGACACAGATATAGATAAAAATATGGTTGCGTTAGAGCTTGATATACTGCAAGAGATCATTTCAAAGCACAGTACAGTTCGTGGTAAACCTGTCTCGGCTCAGAAGCAATATGCTACCCACAGCATGAATCCTTGATGCTCATTGGTGCTTTTACAGCTGATAATAAGAGACAAACACACACTCACTTTCTTCTCATGGACTTTGGATAATGAAGTGAAAATCCTCACATCCTAAAATTCGTGCCTGATTTCATGGTGCTTTATCCCCATCTAATGAAGCAACTCTTTTGATCTCTCTCAAACAGTATCAGGAAGAGACCATCCTTGACCACGGAGTCGATAGCAGCAGCACCTTCTATGTTCTGAACCCACACAAAAATCTTCCTGGCACAGAGCAGATGTTCAAAGAATGGTTTCAAGGGTAGGTATTTGCACTATGTATCTATCGCAGCCAATTTTGGATCCATCAGAGAAACCATAGCATCACACCATCTGTCCATGGTCTTCCTTTTGAATCAAGGTTGCTTACCATGTTGACACAGCTAAACTCACTCCAACCAATCATCTTCTTTTTCTCTGCTTATTATTTAGTGAACCTGGATGGACGGGAGTGGTGGGAGAGGTTCCCAGTATAGACCAAGTACCACTGGCCCTCGAAGAACGTGATCTCTACATGTGAGTACAAGACAGAGCTGCATATCCTCTACTAGTGCCAACAAAAAGTTTGAATGCTTGAATGAACTGCAGTAGAAAACCTGTGTAATGAAAGCTATTAAAACATAGAGGAAGTGGATCCTGGATCTGATGTAGTTGCTCTGAGAGAATAACATTTTTCTTGGTTATACTCTTAATTGCAAGGGTTCTTGCCTTTAAAAAAAGGTTTTAATACAGTAGATCTCAGCTACATAGGCTCATTGGAGAAATGCTATTCATTGTCTGAGAAATATGTGAGCAGAGGTCTAGAGCAGGGCTGTCAAACTCGTGGCCCACAGGCTGGATGCGTCACATGCTGGCCACACCCATTCCCGATTTAGCAAAGGGGGGGGGGAAGTCGAGATACATTATGTGACACTGCTATGATGACATGAGTTTGACACCCCTGGCCTAGAGAATGCAGAAAAATGGAAAAATAAAAGAAAAAGCTTCTCAGAAATACATTTTTCTCTGAATGTATTTAAACACCGTTTACTGTTCCTTATGTATTTATGTATTTAAAGTCTCATATAATAGTTATGCAAAACCAAAATATCACAGAGAAGTAAGAACTGACTTATGGCGAAAGAAAAGTTTCTATGCCATAACTATATTTTAGGCTACTTACCAGGACAACAGTGTTGGAAACGCCTTGATTTCCTCCCCACCCCCATTTTTCCCGTTCCTATAACATTTATTAGTGACTTTTATGGCCCTACATTAAATGACAAGATAAACAACAAGCTTATCCTGAAACTTGTAATCCAAGCCCAGCCTTCTTCCAAGAATCATATTAGCAAGTCATGTGCAAGAACACATTTAATAGATATGTTCAGTTCAGCTGGGAGGTTTTGGCTCATTGTAGCCAATTTCTAAACAAGGGGAGAAGATCTCTTAGCAGACCTAATTCTTTTGCCAGCATCAAGCAAAAATGCCAGAGGAAAAGAATGGTCCCTTTGGATGGTAAACTAAGCAGGCAATACTCTGCTGCTTATCATATCCTATATCATGTCATATCATATCATATATCTCATATATTTCATATCATTATATCAAAAATACAATAAAAATAGGGCAATGCTAATCAAATCAGAAGATACAGAGTAGTAATTAAATGACTGACATTTGAAGAAACTAAAAATATATTTGTAAAGTGTTAATATAGAAATAGTTCAATCTTTTACATATTATTAAATCTAATCATATATAGATCATCTATTATTTCATCAGTTTTCATACAATATCTTATTTCAATGCAGTGGTATTTATGTAATCTATTATTTAGGTACCTTAGAGTATTAAATGTAGATGACAAAGACAAAATAGTTTATCAGTAGTAATCATAGTTTTGAATATTAATATTGCAAGCATTATTATTAGACTTTTTCTTCAAAATTAAATATAACATTGAAAATGAAATGAAAGATTCAAGAAAGAACACATATCAAAGTATTTGCTTTACAGCAGATTTCAGTCTAGGCTAAATTACGCTATTAAAATTTCCAATGTATTGTTCCTATGTATGTGTGTATGAATATGGATATATATATTTTTTATATGTTAATAAAGGAAAAATAAAAAAATGAAAAAAACACCTGCTGGAAGCAAACTTTCCACTCCCTTTTGCCATGGATAAATTGAGCAAAAAAGGGGATGCAGCTTTCTAATATGTGATTGAGAAGCCAGCATTTTAAAATATTTTGTTTTTAGTTTCTGGTGGAAGGTATATTATTTAACATTCAGATCTGCAAATGAATGGGAAACAGACGATCAAGAAATTGCACAATGGGAATCTGCCAGATTTTTTGAAGTGTCAATTTTTCCCCCTTTTTTTAGCTATGCTGGTCACGGGGCAGGCGCACGCTTTGTGGATTCCATCTTAAAAATGGATTGCAGAGCTGTGGCTTTTCTTTTTGGCTGCAGCAGTGCTGCTCTAGCTGTACAGGGCAACCTGGAGGGAACTGGTGCTATCCTCAAGTTCATCATGGCAGGATGGTAAGTTGCTCAAACATAGTCAATCATCATGGTAATTGCCCAGAATCATAGTTCCTAAATCCTGATTTACTGATTTAGCTATGATGGGAAGATACATGAAGCCAATACAAAGAAATATTTGTTATCCTAAAGCAAGGGTCCTCAAACTTTTTAAACAGGGGACCAATTCATGGTCCCTCAGACTGTTGGGGGGCTGGACCGGCTGGGCGTGGGCATGGCTAGGTGGTCAAGTTGACTGGGTGTGTGTGGCCAATTTATTGATATGAATTTTTATGTTTTACATGTATAGTTTTTATATAGTTTTATCTCACTGTTGTGTGCCACCCAGAGTCACCTTTGGTAAACTGTTCTCATCAGGATCTAAGGCAAAAATATTCAGAAGGAACCAAAAGCTAATGCAGCTTCTATAAAAGCATTTGTAGGACTGAACTATTCATATCAAAACCTGGGCAAGATTGCATCATTGCAGATATTCAAATACCCGGGAAGGGAGTACAGCAAAGCCCATAAAAATTCTGATCTTGAGTGAGACATAGGCTGGATCACCCTCCTCCACCTCCTCCTCTCATGACCCCCTGGCCGGCTGTGGCGGGCCGAGTGTTCACGAGAGGAGAAGAAGGGGGAGGAGGAGGGAAACGTCTGCTGCTCCTTCCTCAGCAAGCCCGGATTTCCAAAAGGAAGAAAGAAAAACGGGTAGCGAAAAGCCCCAAGAAAAGCACGCAGGTCTTTCCGAGTGAGAAAACACACACAGACAGGGAGCGAGAGAGAGGGAGACACACACACACACGGGGGAGGGGGAGAGAGAGGGGGAGAGAGACTGGATACTGATGAGTGAGTATCTTTGGCAAGGGCCGAATCGAGCCAAATCTGTCTCCCCCTTCCCTCCCACCCACCCACCTGATTGGTGGGAAACAGTAGGGGGCGGGTTTACTCTCTGCCAAGAGAGAGAGAGAGAGAGCGCTGCCAGGGGCAAGTGGGGCAGGGAATGGGCTCCAGGAAGAGGAGGGACCCAGTCTCTCCAATTGTGAAGCCTGCTAGCTTGTGCTGTGCTGTGCTGTGCAAGGCACTGTGAGAGCAGCAGGCAGGCATGCAGGAGGTATTGGGTCTCTCCTCCCACCCCTGCCATGCTCCATGCCAAAGGAAAGTCACCCCAGCCCGGGCTTCTCCTTCCCTCCTACCCTTTCCCCTGCTCCCTTCCACCCACTCAAATCCTACTTTGGGACAGGAGCGTGTTGGGGCAATTGAAGATAAGGGTGACTGTTGGGAAGGGCAGGATGGGGGGCGGGGCTTAATCACCACTGCACACGGCCGGATAGATTGCGTCAGCGGGCCGTGTCTGTCCCACAAGCCATAATTTGAGGATGCTTGTCCTAAAGCTTCAGGAGCAAGGAGACATCATCCAACATGGAATGTTTGTGCAAGCCTAAGTATTACTCAAGTAAACTTTTTGCTCTGTTTTGCCTACTAATTGAGGTATCCAGAATTCTGTTATAAACATGACTTGTGCTCACATACTTCTTTCCCCTCCCTTGTTTTCCAGTCCACTGGTGCTGGGTAATCTCTGGGATGTAACGGATCGAGATATTGATCGCTATATGCAGGCACTTCTGAACAACTGGCTCAAGGCAGGTTCTGGAACCCCTTTGGTACAGTACATCATTGAATCCCGCCAGGCTCCCAAGCTCAGATACATGATTGGAGCTGCTCCAGTTGCATATGGCTTACCAGTATTCCTGAAATAGAAAACTCAACAAAACATGAGATATAACTTTTGGGGCGGGGGGAGTGAAAGGGGTTGGATGAATTTATAAATACATTTTGAACTGCCTTAAGTATACATTGTATTTAACTGTTTCAAGAGAAAAGATAAACATTTAATTTATGCTAGTATATTTGCCTTGCCTTTTTACTGTAGCAGACCTGCATTCGTTCTTACAGAAGAACCTACATAAGCTGCTATCTTTTGAAATATGTATCACATTTGTACAGAGTAAACGTTCAACAATTATTGTAAGTTATTCTTAAATCTTATTTGTATTTTAAGGTTTCAAAACCTCAATAAAGTTTAAAAATAAACAACTTCTGTGTATGCCCCATGCGGCATGTTGTGAGAATGGCTGTTGGTCTGATTCCGAAAGATCTCCTGTATGGAGAATTAGTGCAGGGAAAGCACCTCAGAGGGAGACCACAGCTGCAATATAAGGATATCTGCAAGAGGGACCTAAAGGCCCTGGGAATGGACATTAACAACTGGGAAACTTTGACCTCCGATCGTTCAGCTTGGAGGCTAAAGACGTAGCATGGCCTTCTCCAATTCGAAGAGACACTTGTCCGGCAGGCTGAGGCAAAGAGGCAGTCCCGGAACCAGCAAAATCTGGGGGCTGGGCAGGAGACAGAATGTATCTGCCCTCAGTGTGGAAGGGATTGCCACTCTCGAATTGGCCTTTTTAGTCACACTAGATGCAGTTCTAGGATCTCTTTCTAGAGCACGATACCATAGTCTCTTGAGACTGAAGGATGCCAATGAGATCTGTGAATACATGCAGCCTGAACCTGAAGCAGGGGATATGTTCAAGTCTTGACTGAGGATGCTTGAGCTGACTTGTATAGACTTAGGTGATTGGGCTAATATGGGAAATAGGTAACAGTCCTGCCAGACTTTGTATTCCAACTTTCAGCAGCCCCAGTCAGTATAGCCATTCACTATGGATGCTTGGGAAGGCATGCAATTTAAAATGTTTGTATTCTACTAGACAACGTATACACAAATTCCTCCTTGGAATTTTAGTTCTACCTTTATAAAAATTATAAATTAGATAAGAGCTTGTTGGTGGGATACTTGAAAATTGCTAATAAATGACTTGGTAAAAAAAGAATAGAATAGCAACCTTGGTTGTTATAAAGTTCTGTTTTTGCACTGAGAAACTCTCGTTTTGATCTTAGGGAGACTTCATGTCCAGGGATGTCATTAGATGTAATCTCTGTGCATACGCAGTAGAAGGAGACAACCCTCTCAAATCCAAATCAGCTGCATTCTTGAATCAATTGTTTCCTGTACAGTTCCTCAGATTCAAAAAGGAGATATTTAGTAAGGATATCGGATAATTTTGTATTCACTTTTAGACAGTACTTCAATGGCACGTGTTACTTTCTAATCTTAAATCAGTTTTACCCAGTTTGGTGTGCCCCAGTCAGCTACATTGCATCAGATGAATTACTTGGTTGACCAGGAGAACAGTAGTTGGAAGTCATAGTACATCTGGAGGGGAATATAGAGGATGTACTTGTAATATAGCACAGGAGGAATTCTGGGAGTTGAAGTCCACACATCTTCAAGTTGTCAAAGTTGAGAAACACTAACTAGTAAATGAGTAAGTAGACTGAGGCTGCAGTTAGATGCTGTGATGCAACAAAGACCTCAGATACCCTCCAGATGCATGGGACTGCTCTTTGCATCATCCCCAACCAATGGGGACAGTGTCTTGAAAGTTTGTGGGTGGTTTAGATCAATATGGTAGCTTTGGGAGTGGGCAACAAGGGGCTCAATTTGCCTGATAGGGCAGGTTCAAAGATATAAGTGAACACGAAATATTTCAATCACTCATAATAGAGCTAGAAGGGACTTTGGAGGTCTTCTGGTCCAACCCCTTGCTCAAGCTGAAGACCCTATGTCATTTCAGACAGTTGGCTGTTCAGCTTTTTCATAAAAGCCTTCAATGTTGGAGCACTCAGAACTTCTGAGGGCAAGATGTCCTCACTGTTAGGAAATTTCTCCTTAATTCCAGGTTGCTTCTCTCCTTAATCAGTTTTCATCCATTGTTTTTTGTCTTGCCTTCTGGTGCTATGGAAAATAAGTTGACCCCCCCCCCCCTCTTCTTTGTGCCAAACACTCAAATGCCGGAATACTCTTTTGTATTTGCATAGTCCAAAAAAACCAAACGGAGTTCCGATTTTTATTTACACCCTCCAGGATAGATTTGGACGCATGTTGTGCAATTTTTTTTTTCTTCATACATCGGCAAGGACATTTCCGCCTTCTTAAGAAGAATGGGAGGGGAGGGGCGTCCCGAGCCATAAGCGTCTTTCTATTGGCTGGGCCGGGCGGCCTTTCGGTTGGCCGTGAGTCACAAAGGGCGCCTTGATCATAGACTCCAAACAGCTAGAGCGAACGTCACTGCCCTCCCGAGGTGGCGTCCGCGGAGGGATCTCTCTGTCTCCGCCTCCTAAGATGGCGCAGCAGGTGAACATCGCGGAGCTCTCCCTGCCGCAGCTGGAAGTGTTGAAAACCCAGCTGGATCAGGTGAGAAAGCGGAGGGTGGGCGTAGGCGTGTAAGGCTCGCTCGTCATCGCGGCTGCCGGCCCAGTGGTGTGGAGAGGGAGCGGGACGGGCGCTTGGTCATCTCGGCATGGGGGAGAGGGGGTCCTTTCGACACCGAGATCGTGGTGATGGGGGTGGGGGTTTCCTCCACTTGGCCTTCGGAAGCCAAGGGATGGGCGAAGGAGGTGAGAGTTGGGAGCCAAACGTCCTGGAAGGCGCCCGATTGGGGTGGATGCTCATGCTGAGCCCGCCTATTAGAAAGAAAGAAAGGGAAGGGAAAAGAAAGAAAGGAAAGAAAGAAAGAATGGAGGGAAAGAAGGAAGGAAGGAAAAGAAAGAAAGAAAAGAGAAAGAATCCATTGACCTGGATATCACCCACCACCCCACCCCACCACCACCCCGATAAGCATGAGTAAGGCTGCAGCCGTCAGGACTTTCTCTGAATCTCAAGTGAATAAAAGAGGGGGAGAAGGATTTTGCCTGTGGCCATCATGGACCATAGTTTGACCCCAGCGGTCTTTGTCTTCTTAATGTTCACTGTTAAATTCTGTGCATTAAGATTTCAAGACGCAACCCTAAAACTCAGAGAGAGGTACCAATTAAGTTCTCAATTTACCACCATAATCGAGATCTAAAATTTCGGGCGCTAAGGGAAACATTTGTTAAGTGAGTTTTTCCCCATTGTACGACTCTTCTGGCCGCATTTCTTAAGGGAATCGCTGCAGTTCTTAAATTAATAACCTGATTTTTAAGTGAATCTCGCTTGTGACCATCATAAATGTGAGTCCACTGCCACGCATCCAAACATAAATCACGTGACCATGGGGATGCTGCAGTGGAGACAACCATTGTATGCCACAACCCCCTGTGACTTTCTGAGGGCTGCTAATACAGGTAGTCCTCGACTTAACAGCAGTTCATGTAGAGACCGTTGAAAGTTACAACGGCACTGAAAAAAGTGACTTAGGACCATTTTTCACACTTAATGACCATTGCAGCATCCCCATGGTCATGTGCTGTTGTCAAACATTCAGATGCTTGACAACAGACTCACATTTATGACTATCGCAATGTCTCAGGGTCCTGGGTTTCCCCTTTTGCAACCTTCTGGCAAGCAAAATCATTGGGGAAGTCAGATTCACTTAACTGTCTTACTAATTTAAGAACTGTAGTGATTCCCTTAATAAATGTGTCAAGAAGAGATGTACAATGGGGTGAAACTTAACAAATGTCTTATGTAGCAACAGAAATGCTGGCCTCAATTGTGGCCGTAAGTTGAGTACTACCTGCGTATCTCTGAGTCTCCAGGTTGTATCATCAAGTGTGAACCTCAGGAGTTGGGCAATTCATGGATAGGTAGTTTTTAACTGGAAATATGTATGAGTATATAGAAGTATGAAAGTGACTTACCTAGATGTTCTCCAGCTTTGGGTTTTAGATAGCATGCTAGGCAACCCCTTATCCCATTAGTCCTTTAAATCTCAGTATGTTCTCTTGGAAATGCCTTGCTTAATTATTGGAAATGCCTTGGGGTCACTGTGCTTTGCCTTCCTCTCTTTCCCCCAATGAAATTGTACATGAAATTGGTAAATTTGTCACTTAATTTCAGATGCCATAGGAAAATCAAGTAGAAATCATGTCTCTCCTCTTCTCAAAATGAGTATCCTAAATAATTTCACCACTCCTCAAATAGTTTTATATAATACTTTTAATATTTGGAATGCTTTACCCTGAATATTTTCTCCATCATTCGTGCAATATTTCAATATAAAGGCCAAACACATTTTCTCTTTCTGTTACTGGATAAATTAAAGAGAGGAGGGTCATTGCTTAGATCATTATAGAAATACTGCTTTGTTAGTGGCTTTCTAAATGAAGTTAGATCTGAATTCAAAAGGTATGGTTGCTCTTGCTTTAAGAGACTTGAAATTCACAATCTCCTGTTTGACAATCCACTCTTATTAATGTGAAAAATGGATTCAAAAATATTTTTAACGTGGAACTGGAAGACACAGGGAAGGGATGGTGTATTCTTTGCAAATGTCACTGACTTAAATGACATCCACAAATAGAGGATGGAAAACTGGAAATCTCTAGCCTTCTCTCTCTTCTTGTTTTTTAAATGCTGGTTCTGTCTCCTCTGAGTTAGCAACTTGACAGTTGGTTTGGTTTCATTCTTTTCCGAGGGGGGAGGGGGAGAGTGGATGGTTCACATAGTATCCTTCCACCAACCCTTTGTGTGCGAGACAGGGGACTCTTTGCTGTGTTTCTAGTTATTAAAAGATTTTTAAAAATTAAGGGGAATTAAATTTCATAATCGGGCATGTAGTTTAGAGGCTTTTGACTAGAGCTCTCAGCACTATCCCCCATCCTTGTTGTGATAGACTAACCTCATCAGGCAGGAAAGGAAGGACAAAGGGAATGGGAAAACTATAATACATGTAGTCCTCAATTTATGACCACAAATGAGCCCAGTGTTTCTGTTGCTAAGTGAGAAATTTGTTAAGTGAGTTTTGCCCCCCTTTACGACTTTTCTTACAGCATTTGTTAAGTGAATCACTGCAGTTCTTAAATTAGCAACACAGTAGTTGAGTGAATCTGATTTCCCCATTGATTTTGCTTGTCAGAAGGTTGGAAAAGGGGATCGCTGGGACACTGCGACCGTCATAAATGTGAGTCAGGTGTCAAGCATCCGAATCTAAATCACGTGACCATGGGTTGCTTGTCAGAAAGTTGCAAAAGGGGATCACATGACCCTGGGACACCGCAACCGTCATTTGAATTTTGATCGCATGACCATGGGGATGCTGCAGTGGTCATAAGTATGAAAAATGGTCATCAGTCACTTTTTTTCAGTGCCATTCTAACTTCGAACGGTCACTAAATGAACTGTTGTAAATCAAAGAGGACCCAGTTTGTTGGGGGCAATAAGCTGACTTTGTTTAAATATAAATATACAAAAGTATGAAGGCTATTGCTTAACGCATTGTAAGCCACCCTGAGTCTCCGGAGAAGGGCGGCATATAAATCAAATTAAAAAAAAAAAAAAACTACCTGTAATTCTTTTGAACTTGAGATATTAACATATAAAGCTTCCCTACTAAAGATGTTAAGTATGGAGTTCCCTTGATCAAGATCAGCAACCAAACAAACAGACAGACAACAAACCAAACAAAATGAATACATCTGAAATAATAGAAAATATATGTAGCTCGGGTTGTAGATTTTTACAGTGGTTTATTCTCCGAGCTTGCCATTTAGCTCTTGAGCATTTTGTTAGCAGACTAGATAACAACTTCAGCAGGACTTTGCATGAAGTATCTTGTTCCGTTTCTCTTTCGTTTATAGAGGTCTTATGTGGTGGTACTGTCAGTTGGTCATGTGACCGGCTGTTTATGTGGCACAAAAATTAACTGGTGTGGTGGTTGGTTCCGTTGTTGGATGATATTTCCTAATTTAATGCCTATGGAATATGGAGGAGGCCAGGAAAGAGAAATTCATGCAAGATTAAAATGAATGAGGCTAGTAGTGGTTGATTCTGTTGTTAGGCAGTTCTAAGTGCCTTGTGTGTTTAAGGATCGAGCTGGAAAGGATCCAACTGGAAAGGATGTTTTAACTGGATATGTTGTGAATAAATTAAATTTAATTCTTGGGATTAAGATTCTAATTTTTCTAAGAATCCCAGGACTATAGTTTTGATTTTTAAAGTCTATGTTCTCCTACTTTAAGAAAAAAAAAGATAACTGCTTCATATCATAGTCTTACACAGTTTAATTGTCCACTAGACTGGTTATAGAAAGATTATATGGCAAAAATTTATGCAGTTAGAATTTTAGGCAACTTTTGTCACTCATTCCCTATGCGTCCTGTTATCCTTTAAATTATATGTTTTAATTCACTAATGAAGTCCTTAAGGAACCAGATGCTTTGATTTTCATTGCTCAATGTTAAGGCAAGCTTAGGAGAAACATTAGCTATTCTTGTAGTCCCTTTCAAATGTTGCTGAATTACAGCTCACAACATTGTTCAACATCAACAATGTGGTTGGAAATTTTAACAACTTCAGAAAAGCCACAGATTCTCCACCCTAATTTAGACACTATGCTGCCGCACATGGAAATGCTTGTAGTCCAGTTCTTCCCAAATGGTCGTATGTTGAAAAAGCCAAAATATTTCATTGGGGGAAAGAGGAAATTGTGGTTAACAACCACTCTTGTGAATTATGTAGCCCTACCATCTCCAACATTTTCTTGCAATGTATCTGCTAGCTGGTGTCACTTCGTCATAAAAAAATGATAAAACTTTTTGATGAGAACAGAACAGACACGTTTAAATAAAATAATTGCCTCATCTCTCAGTGCACTAAATAGTACAGTGACAAAATTTTCTAAGACTGTTTTGGAATGTCTAATCCAACAATTGTTTGGAAGCTGAGAGTGTGGCCTTCATTGCTGAACTCTTGAGTTTTTTTTTTTTTTCCCCAGGAAGTTGAATTCCTTTCTTCGTCCATTGCACAACTTAAGGTGGTACAGACAAAATATGTGGAAGCAAAGGACTGTCTGAATGTATTAAATAAAAGTAACGAAGGCAAGTAATAACTCCCTTTTTAAAATCTCTTTCTTATGTAGTCTCGGCTCAGTCTTGAAAATGTGCTTGAATTTTATATGGGAAACCTCTGGTTTTGCCGGACTGTAACTCCTAACATTCCTCCTTATTGGCTGGGATGAGTTTTACATCTGCCAGGCCAGAGGTTTCCCAACTGTCTTTATGACCTAATGAGATTCTATACCTAAAGGAGGATAGGCTTGCAATGCAGTTCTACATACCGTATTTTTCAGAGTATAAGAAGCACCAGAGTTTAATACGCACCTTAGTTTTTGGGGTGGAAAATAAGAAAAAGGCTGATTGGCAGGTGGATCTGAGGGAATACCCCCAATCAGCTGTTCTCAGAAGTGAATTTTTGTAACAGGTTCTTGGTTGTGAGCTCTGTGTCTTGCTTTTTTTCGCTTTTTTTCCTGCCTCTGAAAGCCTCCAAAACAGAGCTTCAGAAAAAAAGCCTCTGAAGCTCTGTTTGGGGGCTTCTTTTCTGAAGCTCTGTTTGGGGGCTTCTTTTCTGAAGCTTTGTTTTTTATGCTTTTTTCAGCCTCTGAAACCTCCATTTGAGAAGCTGGGCGGGGCTACATTCAGAGCATGTACCCAGATTTTCACCCTCTTTTTTGGAGGGGAAAGGTGCATCTCAGACTCCGAAAAATACACTATGTCTTCTGAGAAGCTGTATTCACTTGAGTTTTAGATAAGCGAGTGAAAGATTGCAGCCTTGTCAGTTTGGGAATAGAATTAGTACTGGTCCTCAGCTCCTCTTGTCTAGAAGATTCTTCTCCGTTTTGATTATAATGTTACAGTGATTGGCTGAAGTTTCATTGGTACATTTTAGGGGTCATCTAAGGTAAGGTAAAGGTTCCCCTCGCACATATGTGCTAATCGTTCCTGACTCTAGAGGGTGGTGCACATCTCCATTTCAAAGCCGAAGAGCCAGCACTGTCCGAAGTCGTCTCCATGGTCATGTGGCCATGACTAAATGCCAAAGGCACACGGAACACTGTTATCTTCCCACCAAAGTGGTCCCTATTTTTCTACTTGCATTTTTTACGTGCTTTCGAACTGCTAGGTTGGCAGAAGGTGGGACAAGTAACGGGAGCTCACCCCTTATGCTGCACTAGGGATTCAAACCGCTGAACTGCCGACCTTTCGATTGACAAGCTCAGCATCTTAGCCACTGAGCCACCATGTCCCATTAGGGATCATCTAGTTTGAGATTACTCATCTGTGATTTAAATAATTGAGAACTGGAAAAAATGTTATAAAATCTGCTAAATCTGATCCCTGCTACTGACCTACTGTACATACCAACTTTAAACCAAATATTTTCACTCCCTAATTTTTCTTTGTGAAGTAAGGAAAAGAGAACACAAGAAATTAGAAACCGGTATGTTTTGATACTCTAAAATAATGTTTCTTAAACTTTTTTTTCTCTCAGGAGCCCTTTCCTTTTCCTTCACAAATTATGAAGGGCCTCTTTATTACTTCTCATGATTGATTTGGATTTTAATGAAACATGGGCCAGGAAATGTAATTTCATGGAGCTAGGGGTGGTTTTGAGGGGATCCCCTAGTGGTTCTAGTATCACACCTTAAACACTGCTCAAATGAACTCAGCAAGTTTCTGTGTCTCAGATTCATTAACAAAAAATTATTCTGAATTCAATTGAACTGTTTCTGAAATACTATTACGTGTCAGTTCTGCTGATTGGGAGAATAGTTCTAGGCATTTCCCCCTTATTTATTTTTCTATTCTATATTATAGCTTCACAGCAGTTAGTAAAATAGTAGGGGCCATGTAAAACAGACAACACCCTTTATGTGTTAACATGGCCCAAGTGTTTCCAAAATATTCAGATTTTAAGATGCTGTTGAAATAACAGTAACATCAGTGTTAATTAAACACCTGAGATGAGGACATTCATTCTATTTATTGGGGCAGAGGTGAGATGGCATTCCCCTGCATCTTCACACAATGGACAGTTTCTATTTATTTATTTTATTTTATTAAATTTATATACCGCCCTTCTCCTTGCGGACTCAGGGCGGTGAACAGCCAGAAATAAAAAACAAATCTTACAAAAATTAAAAAATGTTTAAAAGTGACTAATATAAATTTGGCCCATTTGTTAAAAACAATTCAAATTAAAATTAATATCAAAACTCTAAAAAAGATTTTTCCATGGGATCAGGCCAGGCTGGCTAGCTGAAAAAAGTATGTTTTTAAGGCCCGACGAAAAGTCCGGAGGTCAGAGATCATTCGCAACTCTGGAGGAAGATTGTTCCAGAGGGTGGGAGCTACCACAGAGAAGGCTCTCCCCCTGGGGGTTGCCAGCCGACATTGTCTGGCTGACGGCACCCTGAGGAGGCCTTCTCTTGGGAGCGAACCGGCCGGTGGGAGGCAATTGGTGGCAGTAGGCGGTCCCGTAAGTATGGTCTCAACAATAGAAGCTGAGGAAAAACCACCCTTAGCAGACTTTAATATCTATATCAATAAATCCTAAACGTGTCCTTCTTTGAATGCTATGGTTCTAAAGAATGTACTACCTTTGCACAAGAAACACCAACAGTTTAGATCAAATTAGAACTACGTGTTGCCAGCTAGCATGATTTGTTTAATATGGTATATGGGCTGTTTTAGCTGCTATATTCTACATTAGTTATAGTTTGTCCTTTTATAGGGTAGCCTTATCTAGAACACATTGCAAAACCTATTTTTCTCCTTTGCTTAGGTAAAGAGCTACTGGTTCCACTCTCCAGCTCTGTATCCTTTTTTACAAAATAATAATATCCTGGAACAGCTTCAATTTTTTAACTTTTTCTTCCTCAGAATTATAGTAATTTGTAGTAATTCTAATAATTTGGCAGTGGGATTAAACAATCAAAAGTTTACTGTTTAGTGAGTTACTATTATTTCAGTGAGCCCAAATGTGTTTTGCCACTTCTAAAAGAGAAATACTGTTTGCACAGGCTACTTATTCTGTCATCATTTCTGATGAGAGCAAATCTAGAAGCAAACCCTGGAAGCTGTAGACTTCTATATGTTGGGCTCAGTTAGAAGTTTTGTGAGGGAGGGAGGGAGAAAGGAAGGAAGGAAGGAAGGTTAGTCTAATCAAAGTTAATAAGAAATGAGAATCCCTTCAGGATAATGCCATACTTTTCAGCAGAAAGCAGTTGGCATGTTTGTATGACATATTGATTGTAGTTTATGATGAAGCATGTGTGAACCACTGCTTTGTCTGGCTCTGTAATATGCTTTCTGTTGTGACTTCAACTTGCTCAACTCAAAAACAAAAAGAAATGCTTCTATCGCAACTGAAAGTGTAACCTGATGACACACTAATGGTACTTTCAGAAGTCTCAGAACCTTATACCATAGAGGTTCCGTTTTAAGTATTGATGAACTGTTTTTGTACACAAAATTGCAGCACTTTGAAGCGATCATATACCAACATCCAAAATTGTACCAAGAGAAGAGGAAGAGAAAGTACCTTAGAGTGCTCTGTTATAGTGCAATCTCTAATTACTACATTAGATCAAACTTCCCACTAAGAAAATAGAAAATAGCCAAGAACTATCTCTTATTTCTGTGTTTCTAATTCAAGTTCTCCAAGAAAAAAATCTGTTTTTTTTAAGGGGGAGAGAATCTTTTCATTCAACTCTTGTTGTATTAGTGTAAATGAATTTCCTCCTGCAGACTTCTGTTAAATGATATTTTTGCAGATTAGTTCTGTACTGTGATTTGGATGGAACCTCTGTGACTTACCTTGATTATAACATTTGGGATTTTTAAGACACTAAAGAAGAAAAAGAAACTTTTAATATGGAACCGCATAAGTTACACAAATATGAACCCTTAAGAATTGCCTGTTTTCTAAAATTGGAGAGCACTAGAATTGTGTCCTTTACGTAGAGCAGGGGTGTCAAACTTGCATTGTCACATCATCATGTGACGTATCTCAACCTTTTTCCCCTTTGCTAAAACGGGGGTGGGCCTGGCCAGCATGTGACACATCCAGCCCGTGGGCTGCAAGTTTGATAACTCTGACTTAAAGAGCATAGCACAGGTAGGGAGATGTATTTTGTTGTGCGTATATTTTTAGATACAGATGGCAACCTCTGGCTCAATTAAAAAATGATTGTGAGCTTAGATCTCCCCTACTTAAAGGGGAGACAACCAGGAAATACCAGGCTGGTATAAAGTGGTCTCATAGAACTATTAATGTAAATCAGCCAAAACAAAAGCTCCAAACAATTCCAGAACAGTACTCATAACTCTATTGTTTTGCAATTTTTATTTTATT
Source organism: Masticophis lateralis (assembly GCA_030761175.1). Classification (NCBI taxonomy): domain Eukaryota; kingdom Metazoa; phylum Chordata; class Lepidosauria; order Squamata; family Colubridae; genus Masticophis; species Masticophis lateralis. Next base: position 149,918,322 of record JAUDYJ010000002.1, read on the forward strand.
TAGTGAAGAAATACGGATGCCATGCTTTATTATATTACTTCAGCTATTATAACCAATATTGTTTCTTCATCAGCATGAGGGTTATGTCCTAGCAATGCTTGTGACTTTTTTACTTTCTCCAATGGGAGTTTTTTCTTTGGACTAGAAATTTAATTCTTTTTTTCTCTTGATTGTGCTTGATTCTTCCGAGCTCTTGTGCTTTTCCTTAACCTTCCTTTACAGATGTATGTTCCTGGGAAGCTTTCTGATGGGAGCCATGTATTGTTAGATGTAGGGACAGGTTACTATGTAGAAAAGGTAAGACTTTTTCATTTCTCTGAGGGCTATTGTTGAAAGAGCGGCACAATTCCAAGGAGGCAACAATCCCTAATTTAACATCACAGGAAATGCAGAGATCTGGTTTTCCATCATAGGGGCACAGTTGTACAGGAAGTCCTTGACTTACAACTGTAATTGAGCATTGGATTACTGTTATAAATCAGACCTCAATCAGCAGTCATTAAGCCAGAGGCTTTAAAAGATTGAGCCCGTATTCGTGTGAACCCATGAATAAGAAGCTCTTAGGAAGAAGGGGCCGCTGTGGCTCATGTGTTAAGATGCTGAGCTTGCACTCCGCTGATCAGCAGCTTGGCAGTTTGATTCCCGTGAGCGAATAAACCGCGTAGGGACAGGAAAGGAGCCTCCCCCGATTGCTTACTGGCATTCAGGCATCCCACAGGTAAGATAGCACTGCCTGAAAAAATTCAGAAGCAACCAGCCGCTTTGGTGATCCCTGGCTGACACACTAAATAAATAAATCTTAGGAAGCCTCTCTGGTCTGATTTTTACACAGGTTGTGAAAAAAGGCACGTTTCTCATGTATAAGGTGCAACAAAAGCCATCTTCAAAAGAATTAACAGAGAATTCTAATCTTGGCAAAGATAACCAAATTTAAATAGTCTTTTCATTTCATTCATTTTCATATATCTCTATATGCCACCCAAGTATCTTGTTGCTGACCCCAGCTGATCCCATCCCATTTCCATTATATACAGAGGCAGGTGCTAAAAGGGATTGAAGATTGGCCATTTAGCATTCTCTGAACCTTCCAGAAAACACCCAGTTCTGCCCACTATTGACTGAAAAAATACAAGCCAAAATCTGATTGGGAAAATCATCCAAAATAAGCAATGAATTTGGATTTATCACAGTAGCAGTTGCAAGGTGCTAGCTGGGCATTCTCAGTTGACAAAGCCATTTGATTGTAAACAGTGGAGTAACAGTGCCTTTGATCTTGGCAGACAGTGGATGAGGCTAGAGACTTCTTCAAGAGGAAGATTGATTTCCTGACAAAGCAAATAGAGAAAATCCAGCCAGCATTGCAGGAGAAGCATGCAATGAAACAAGGTAGGCCTTAGCAGCAGGCAAAAACTGAGAAGTGTAAAAACTGTAAATGTAACTCCATTTGATTCTGATTATCGAAATTACTGCTCAAATGCTTTCCTGACTCAGTTTGGTTTCTTTTCTTTTACAGCTGTAATAGAAACGATGAACCAAAAGATTCAGCAACTGACAGCAGCAGGTGCATCACAAATGTTGCCAACAAAGGCCTAGCAAAGATGACTCCCTTGCCCACCTATTATTTTGCGATGGTCAAAACATCTAGAGGGAAGCAGCATTCCTGCTGCATGCAGCTGAAAGGGGAGGGTGGGAGGGTAAGGGGATGACAATTTTCTGTTAAAACGAATATGGAAATGTTTCTGTTTTGGGGAATGATAACATCTTGAGGATCACATCTGCTCAACTTGTTGACTTTTCAGATGTTATGTTATGTTATGTTAGTTATGGAACCTGGAGGCCATCTTTCATAAGATGCCCAGTGAAATGCAATGCTTGTAAATGGAATTGTACAAAATAAATAGAACAAAGCAAGTAATAATTGCATATTGACTAACGCATTGCTGCCCAGAAAGCTCTATGGCCCACCTGATTTTGTTTTGTTAAGGTTCTTTTGATTTAAAAAAAGATGGATGTAATCAATTTGAGTTACAACTTTAGTTTGAAGAATACTTCTGGATTTGGTTTGTGTCCTGAAGGTACTGTTGGAAAATAAAAGTTAAGAGAGACCTGCAGATCGCTGCATTGTTTAGAAGCATTCTACCTGTCAAGAAAAAAGGGGAAGGTATGCTTCCATGATAGAGGACTAGAGAGAGGAATGGGGCAGTGCTTAACAATCTGTGGTCTGTGGACCCCTGGTGGGGGCATGATGTCATCACAGGGGTCCGCAAAGGTTTGAAGAAATGTTATGATTTAAATCTTAGTGCTGTTATTGAGCTATTAAGAGTTAATTATTAATAACAAACACACTACTATTCCTGGCTGAGATAGGTCATAGCCACTGGTAGTCCAAGCTAGCCTGGTTCTGTTTTTAGAATTATAAAAAATGGAATTTCTCAACTAGATGATGCTTGTCAAAAATGGAATGCCACGCCACACTTACAAGCTTTCCTGGAATCTCGATTGGCCACTGTTAAAGCAGGCATAAAGATGCAGTTTTGATTCCTGAGAGGCCAATCCAGGCCAGTATTCTATTCCAGAGAGGTCTGATGGATGTTTATTAAAAGCAGAAAATAAGTACATCAACAACTCCATAAGCTGACTGTAGAACCTTTTGTCATTTATCCATCTCACAACAGTTTTTGCTAATATTCCCCAGTTCTTTTTGGGTTAATGTTTCTTTGTCTCATTTTATTTATTAGGATTTTTTTCTATAGTTCCTTTATTACTTTTATAAATAATTCAAGGCAGTGAACATACATAATACTCCTCCCTCCTATTTTTTGTAGAATAACCCCATGAGGTAGGATGGGCTGAGAGAATGAGTGGCCCAAAGTCATTCAGCTGGGCTTTCATATCTAAGTCAGGACTTACAGGACAAACAGGCAATAGTGCCTTGTCACTTACTTAGCCAAACCTGTATTAGGTGGAATGAGCCAATCTGAAAGTATTTCCTTCCTCAGAATTAAACTGTAACTCATTCCCTGGTTATCTCCTACCTTACTACCAGACTATTTCATTCTGCCTTTTTAAAAAAAGCATTCCACTTTTGTCCAGAACTCTACTGTCTGAGGCACTCTACTGCCTCTCAAATCCTGACATGAGGTTTCACTAAAGGTACACAAAATATTTAGAATACAAACAGCTCAAGATGGGTTATTTTCACTTTGATGGATGCTTCCCAAGAGGGATCCTGTGGTTTGAACACCAGGTTTCGGACACTGGTTTTTAAGGAAAACAGTTTTGATATTTCATCATTTCAAAAGGGAAATCATAGCTCTATTTTGCAATTTTCCTCTGAATTTAAGCAACATGGGTTCTTAAGTCTGCAAAAAAAGGGTGATAAGCAGGGGAAATGGTTGCTGTTTTCTTAGAACATCCACTCTAAATATAGCAATAGCACTTAAGACTTAATATACCGCTTCACAGTGCTTTACAGCCTTCTCTAAGCGGTTTACAGTGTCAGCATATTGCCCCTGACAATCTGGGTCCTCATTTTACCAACCTCAGACGGGTGGAAGGCTGAGTCAACTTTGAGCCTGGTGAAAATCAAACTGCTGAATTGCTGGCAAATGGCAGTCAGCAGAATTAGCCTGCAATACTACATTCTAACTATTGCGCCACCACAGCTCGCTCTTAACTTTATAAACTCACAGCTACAGGTAAGAACCTTTGATTTAAGTATCTTAATGCTGACAATTTCCCCGAAAATAAGACGTCCCCTAATAATAAAGCCAATCGGGCTTTTGAGCGCATGCACTAAAATAAGCCTCTCCCCAAAAATATTTAAACGCAGAGCTGGAAATCAGGTAAAAAGGCAAGAGGAGCCCCATCTTGCTCCACATGCCCCAAAATAATAAGACCTCCCTGAAAATAAGGCCAAGTGTTTATTTTGGGGGTTCAAAAAAATATAAGGCAGGGCCTTATTTTTGGGGAAACTGGTATAATATTGAATTGCAGTACTATAATATATATTTAAGCTTTGATAGAAATTGTCAGCAATTTATCTAGTTATAATTTCCTCTAATTTTTGATGTTTAGACTGGATCTTTTGCTCAATATTAAACTGCAAAACTCTAGAGCAGTGATGGCGAACCTTTTCAGCACCGAGTGCTAAAAAGGGAGCACACGTGCGTCTGGGCTGCAACCCGGAAGAGGAGCTGCCCAGGGCGCATCCTTGCGCTCGAAAATGGATTTCCGGTTTCAGCCAGCTACTCTTCCGATCAGCTGGCCGGCGCACATGCTCATACAGGAAAACGGAAGACCAGCTCTTCCAGGTTCTGGCACTGCTGCATGCAAAAAGGCCAGCTGATAGTCGCGCGCACATGCGCGCCAGAAGCACAGAAGAGAAACAGGCAATGCCACATGTGCCAGGCAACATGGCTCTGTGTGCCACTTGGGGCATGTGTGTCATAGGTTCGCTATCACGGCTCTAGAGACATGATCTCCTGAGGGAAACAAGAACACAAAGGGTTTAGGTTGGTTTAAGTCACTTGAAACTTGGAAAATATTAGGAAAACATAAGGGGATGACGCAATACATCATCATCCAATTATAGTATGTGGCATCAAAACATCCTACTCCTTACTAATAATAACAGACCATTCCTGCCCTGGAGAAAACTTCTTTTAAAAAGCCCAAATATTTTATGGTTCATATCTGTTTAATATGTCTACTTATTATAGTAGCTCCCACAATCATAATTTACTCTTCTGGTGTGTGCCTCCACCTTTTCAGCAATGTAGATCTATTGTCTATTCAATGCTTGGTCCATGTTCCATTTCTGACACACTCTGCCTAGTTTTCTACTGGAAAGATAATCATAAAGAAACTAAGAGTGAAAGCAACTGAGATTAGGGGATACAAAACATTTTATTGCACAAAACGGGTTTCAGTCCTCCGATTCCTCCACTCTTCAGTGCCCTCACTTTTTCCTCACTTCACATACCTTTCCAAACAAAAATAACTCAAAAGTACTTCTTTATTCATTTTTTTCCTTTGAAGTCCCAATAAATCTTAGATTGACTGAAGATCAGGTTTCTTCTCCCGCCTTCACAAAAATTCTTACGGCTTCTAACTAAAAACTTTATTTACAGTAGCAGCCTACTAGTTCTCAGATGGTCAGTGAGAACTATTTTTTGATCCTGCCTCAGAAGGCAGATTAAGATCTGGACACAGTTTTTCTTCCAACAAATGACCTGAGCTCCAAGCTGAATTTCCTGCCTCCTCCCCTTCTTGCTACTCCCTAGTTGGATACACTGGCTCACGCAGGACCTTTGATCTAGGCAAGCGAGATCCAGGATGCAGAGTCATGCTGGACTCCAAACTATCTTCAGTCTCCAGGCTACTAACCTGGACATCACTCAGAATTCACATTCTACCAGAGGGAGAAACCTTCAACGCACAAATATCGGTTTGTGCACTCGCTTGTGGCGGATAAGGGTAGTGCTCTTGGTGAAACATTCCCCACATTCCACACAGATGAAAGGCTCTGATGGGGTGGCCCCATGATGGGCAACGCGGTGACGTTCTACTTCTGAAGGAGCCCGGAAGCGTTGTCCGCATTCTGGACATGGGTGGCCAATGGGGGAGTCCGTGTCATGGCGCAAACGCTGGTGCTTGATCAGGCCAGCACTGTGTGCAAAGCCTCGGCCGCATTCGGGACAACGGAATGGTCGGGCCCCTGTATGTGTTCGCCGGTGCTTGGCCAAGTTCTTGCTTTGCGTGAAACTGCGACCACAGTCCCCACAGGTGTAAGGACGCTCTCCTGTGTGGATGCGCTGGTGCTGGATCAGGTTGGAACTCCAGCTGAAGCTCTTGCCGCAGTCACGACAGACGTAAGGCTTCTCGCCGGTATGGGTGCGCCGGTGCTGCACCAGGTGTGAGTTCTGCGAGAAGCTCTTGCCGCAGTCAGTGCAAGTGCTGGGACGCTCGCCAGTGTGCGTGCGCTGATGCCGTAGCAGTTTCGACCAGTGGCTGAAACTCTTGCCACACTCGTTGCAAATAAAGGGGCGCTGCTTGCTGGACCGGGAGACAACGCTGGTTGCGACAGCCATATCGCTCTCAACGTAGGTGCCAGAGACTAACAGATTCCCCTGCCGTTCTAGAGAGGCTTCCTGTTGTGAACTTGCCCTCCAGGTGGGTTGTCTGTTCTGCATTGTGGACTGGATGGCCTCATGCTTCAAATCATCTTCACTCTTGCGCACCATGCCTCTGTCAGCTATTGGAGGGGAGAAGCACTTTGTTCAGAAAGAGATCTCTGGGTTTTACAAAAAAAGAACTCGCTGCCTCTTCTGCACCGGGCTAGTAGTGGGGAATCTCTGGCCCTTCAGATACTATTGGATAATCCCTTTCATTTTGTCTTCCCATGGTCCACACTGCCTGGGAGTTGACTAAAAGAGCAGCACCTGGGCAACTAAAATATCCCCATCTCTGCTATACACACTATAAAAGTCTTTTTCAAAATCATTTTAAAAGATCAGGACAAAAACACATTATATAACTGAAATTTTGATTCAATTGAATTTAAAGGTATTTCGTTCAGGTAATATGATTATGCCCTGTATATGAAATAATTTCCTCCTCTCAATATTATACTTGACAGACTTCTATCAAGGTTCTTTTGTTCTGTGCACTTTTAAGAGACAACAGGCAGATTTCATCCCCTACACCCTGATCTAAAAAGCTAAACTAGAATTAGTGAATTCTGGATTGAAATCTTTATTCAAAATACAGACCTTGCATGGAATCTTAATCTAATCTTATTTATCTCTTGGGGTTGCTCTTAAAAAGGGAGAAATAGAGAACTTTGCCACTCAGAAACTTCTTGAAGGAAAAATAAAATATTTACAATTCAACATGGCTGTACACCTGACAGCTCCATTGGGTAGACCAGACTATGAAATCAACTTCACAGAAAGGCTAAAATTATTTGGCTAAAATAACAGAAACTAGCAAGACTAATAGGGCTGTGCCTCCTCTTCCTCCTCCTTATAGTTCAGTGAATTTAGGGGGGCATCTACTTAAACTGCTTCCGAAAGTTATCTGGATGTTATGGATTTAAAAACATGCTTTAGCCCCACTATTGCCTTGGCAATAGAGTGTAGAGTATATATCTACCAGGTCATGTATCTTACTCTGTACAATACCCCAGTTTCTCACCTATGTAGACTCTCCTTATGATTCCACCGTTATCTGAACCATGGATCTCTGCAATGCCAGGATCTTCATGCGCCATCTCAAAATGAGGATTTTCAAGCCAGAATGTATCTGAAAGAGAGAGAGAGAGAGGGGGAGGGAGGGGGGGGAAGAGAGAGAATGAATGAATTAGCCACAATCACTTCCTCTCACTCCTCCCCAATTTTACCATTTGGGTAAAAGCTAGTCACTATTGATCAAATTCATTATGTATATTTTGTGCTGCCTCGTTTCTGGGATTCAAATCCAGTCTGGCAGTGTACTTCTCCAAGCCAAATACATCCAATGTACTTGTCCAAGCCAAATTACATCCTTGACATACTGTATAGAGAATAGCTATTCTGGCATTTTAAACTTGATCTTGATAACAAAGGAGACTTACAACATAGATGGGCTAGTGAATAAACCAGTTAGCTCCTGAATTATTGGGATGCTATACAATTGGCTAAATTTTAATAATTGGCTTGTCCCTTTTATGCCTTAGCAAATTTGGGAACCAATTTAGCTTAATCTTATAGGCACCCTGCCATTGATTTGAAAGTCCTGGACCAATATATTCAAAACAAACGCATGCTCTCATCAGCATCCTGCCATTATCTTGGCGTCCCAAGGACTAGAGATATCACAAGTATTAGGACCCATAGTTCCATAGTTGAGTTTGGTTGTAAAACTATCTCAGCTTGTCTACATACAATTGTTTGTGTGCAAACACCGCCAGCTTTAAGAGCTTCTTTCAGCATGCTAACAAGAGAGAATACGTTATCATTTATTTCCAAATGATTGTGATTTCCCCAATGTAGTTGTTTACATTATTAACAATAACAAGACAAACATCGACCTTGTATATTAAACAATCTGGCTCCCACCTCTACAGAAGTGCTTCTTAACCTCAGCCACTTTAAGACTTCTGGGGATTTGGCTGGGGAATTCTGAGAGTTGAAGTCCACCTGTCTTAAAATTGCTGAGATTGAGAAACACTGCTCCACCCTATCTCTGCACTGAGAAAACATTTATTTCTAATTTCTTTTTTTTATACATGCAGCGGTAAAAGGCACAGAAGCTGTGCTAGAAAAGGAATAGATGAGAGACAACGAACACAATCTGGATCCTCCTGGAAATCTTTTAAGATCCCAAAGAACACTCCACCAAGTTCGCTGTTGAAATAAGCTTTGGTTTGCTTAATTAAGATTGACAACCAAGCCAAAGTTAGCTGGATTTACACAAGGGTTATACCATCAAATACAATTTTTTAATTACAATGGCTGTGTTTGCACAGTACTTAAAACTAAAATTAATTTCATTATAGCTCAGGATACTATACTTTTTCTCTGTCAGTTTCATATCTTTCAATCTCCATCCCCACTACCAGACTTCTTTCTCCTGATACACTGCTCAAAGATTGCCCTGGAAACTTAAGGGTTCATTCTCGGCTTCCTTACTCTAATCTAGCAACCCCCCTAATTTGCTGGTGATGGGCTCTGAATGGGGCTGCGCTCCTCAACCGCTACTTTTAAATGACAGCTTTCTCTTGTGAACTCGGGGTGGCCATCTTGCGAGCAAAGCCTCGTCGTTTCGGGCAGCGAGCTACAAACCCGCCGGTAGTGCAGTTTGGGAAACGGTCGGAGCGTTGCCGAAACCGAGTGTCAAGCGTGGGGCTTTCATCGTTGCAACACCATCACCGTTTTCACCCAGGTCGAGGGTGGAATAAGGAAACTCAAGCTTGGCAGCAGAAACGATCCGATCCCAACCAATATTGCGGTCTTTTGCTACGCGACCGGGGTCTTTGCGCTCGATCGGGCAAGAGAGACTTACCGGGGAGCAGAGGAGGAGATCATTGCAAAATAGGCAACCTTGCTCCAAATGTTTTCCTACATTTTGGATGCATCAACATCCCCACCCCCCCACCCCCTTTATTCATCCCACCCGCGCGGATCCCTCGATTAAAACTCACTTTTTGCCCGGGATGGAAGGAACTCCAGTCACGTCCCCGGGGCGCCTAAGCACCGTGGGAGAACCCGAGCCGCTGCAAGCGACTCCACTAAAGCCCAACTCTCGGCTCTGGTGGGGGGTGGGGGGGCCTGCTGGGAACAGGAAGGTCCCCGATTAATTTAACGCCCCCCCCCCCATTCCTCCTCCTCCTCCTCCTCCTCTTCGTTGTATTTCCTGGTGATCGCTAGGAACAGAGAGGAACTAGGAGCTCTATGGTTGAAGGGTGAGCGTGTGGCTTGCACGCTCTTAAAGACGAGGGTTTTAAAAAAACAACAATGAGGAGGTGGTCCAGCTGCCGGAGCTCCAGTTCATAGTTTTTTAGGGGGGAGGAGATTAAGAAAGGGTTGGTTGGGTGAGTGAGCTTCCGTTGTTCTCAGGCTGTGGGTGCAAATTGCAAGGCTGCCCGTGCATCCAAATTAGATTTGGAAGAGGATTATCTGGAGATTCCCGGATTTGCAAAAGCGTAGCAGAAGCGTTGGTAGTAAAAATCGTTACCGATTGTCCCAAAGGGGGAAAACGGGGCTGCAGGCTGCACGAATCGTTCGTTCGTTCGTTCGGCGGGAGAATCCGTGCGGATGAAACTGTTTTTATGGGTGCATAGCTGGGCTGAACGCAAGGGACGGCAGTTCAGCTAGAAATAAACACAGCTCTTCCTTCTCTGAATGCAACCTGAGTGTAAGCAGAAAGCAAAAAAGAAAGGCCAAAGATAAACTAGCTTGTTGCACTTGCGTTTTTGGTTTCTGGCATTATTCGGCCATGGCTAACTAGATTTATCGTTTCATATAACTTTCCGGAACCTGCGTCCTCCAGATCAACCCTGGATTAAGCATTAACCTAAATAAGCATCTGCTTAGGGAAGCAACGGAAATGGGGCATTATTGTGCTCTGCTTTTTTTCCCCTAGCTATCATGCTCTTAACTCTTTCATTGTGTCAAGCTTGACTTTAGTTGGCAATCTTCTTTTTAGGTTTGCATTTTCTCCTATACTATAACAATCTTACTAGCAATGCTTTAAAAGTATTGAAATTTTGCAGTTTTTATTCTAGTTATTAAATAATTTGCTTATATTGCTTATGGCTATTTGATGTTAAATATTTTTAAAAACTTTATATTTAATATACTGTAATTCTGAGGTTCAATCTGAGGAATGGGCTGGAAGAATACTGAGTTTTTAATCTCTTTATTTCACCTTTGGCATTTACTGAGACTTAATGTTTTGTCATTTAGCATTGGAAGGGCCAAGGGCTCTGTTGTTATACTGTGTTTAGGGTATCAATTGACCTTAATCTGGCTGTGTTCCAGATCAGTAGAATTCCATTCCTGCACTTGCCCAGCTAGTCTGGGTACTGGAGTAGAAATGTGACACAATTTCCCAAAGCAGTGGAAAATTTGGACCTTCAACGTTTTGCATACATTACAGGTACAGTAGTCCTTGACTTACAACCACAGTTGAGCCCAAAATTTCCTTGCTAAGAGAGACAATTATTAAGTGAATTTTGCCTCGTTTTATGACCTTTATTGCCATAGTTGTTAAGGGAATCACTGCAGTTAACTTAGTAACATACAGGTAGTTTTCAACTTACAACAGTTAATGACTTTTTGAAGTTACAACAGCACTGAAAAAAGTGATTTATGACCATTTTTCACACTTATGACCATTGCACCATCTGGCAACTGTCATATTTATGATGGTTGCAGTGTGCTGAGGTCATGGGATCCCCTTTTTAGACCTTCTGACAAAGTTAATGGGGAAGGTTAATGTTAAATTCACTTAACAACTATGTGACAAACAACTGCAGTGATTCACTTAACAGCTGTGGCAAACAAGGTCATAAAATGGGGCAAAATTCACTTACGTGTCTCACTTAGCAACAGAAATGTTGGGCTCAATTGTGATTGTAAGTTTAGCACTACCTGTATTGCATTTCATGAACAGAACATCTGTAAGCCTCCTGCTGTTTTTTAATCTATGTGGATCATACCGATTTTGATGACCGCGGCCTAAATTTGCCTGTCACTAGTATCCTGTCTAAATTAAATTTACAATCAGAGCCATGTCCCAGTTAATGTCAACTGCCGTGGAAATAAATGATGTGAGCAAGCTAGTATCTTTCAGGGTGATCATACGCTTCATTAAAAGTATCCAGCCAGTCATTGAAACTAATGTTAGGTGGGACAAAATGGATCTTTTGTCTGATCTAGCAGGACTGTTCTGATGATCTAACATTATTGTTACTGCAGTTGTAGTTTCCATTATATTTATCTTAAGCTATACTCAATAGGGATGATGGGTGTCTTAACACCTGAATTATATTTTCACCAGATTTTCAGTCAGATATAAATCATTTGTAAGCTGCTGTTCTGGCTTGCAGGATGTAATCTTTCTGTCTCATAGTGATTTATTCAGTTTGAGCTGCTCTCGCCTATTTGGCATCCTATTCATTTGTTTTAATTAATTCTCATGAAATCTAAGCTGCTTCTTATGATATAAACATCGCTTGCAGGTTAGACTTCTAAGCCAGTGATGTTACCTAATTGGGTAATTGTTTGCAAACAACCAAGCTTGGAGAGTACCAAGGATTTCACAGTGCTAAGGATTGCTGACTGTCAGAAGAGGAATAAAAAGATGGCACTGAATTGCAAAAGAAGTTAAAAAGAAAAAAAACCTGAGTTAATTGTTTTTTAATCCATTATAGATTTCTAATCTACAATTTTATACAGAGTGTCAATAAATCTTGTCACTTTCTGATCTCTTTTTCTGTTCCTTGTTCCAACAAACTACAACTCCATCTCTGCATGTTAATGAAAGGGGCTGAAATCGGGTGGATTTCAAAACCCGTTGCTACTGTTTTGCTCATGGGCGCGCTTGTGACACTTCTGTGCATGCACAGAAGCGTCCGGGCGGGTGGGCAGAGCCTCCCACTGCTGCCTCAACCGGTTTGCCTGATCTGGGGCAAACCAGTAGCAACCCACCTTTGGCTGAAATGTATGAAAACTTATGTTATAATAAATTGCCCAGTTTTTAAGGTGCCTCAGGACTTTTTTCTACCTAAGAAGATAGGCAAATTTACTATTTACCAGTAAAAAAAAAACTCAATAACACTATTCCTTCCTCCATTTATCTTATATGGCAGTTTTAAGATTTTCCATCGGTTTTTCAGTTTGCACCAATGCTATTAGATATGAACTGAAAGAAGCGTTGGAAAAAGCATCAGAGGTCATCTAACAATTGTCTAAAAGTTGCAACTTAGCTAAGCCATAAACTATAGTTGACAAACCAAATATTTGGGTTCTTGTAAAATGGGCAGCTAATAAATTTTACAAAATATAGATGTGAGGGAGGGAAAAGGGCAGGCAGACAGACAGAACCAAATGACTGGACTAAACCAAAATACTGAATTGGTTTAATGTTAGCACGTTTGGTCTTAATTAAGCAAATTGGGTCTTAATTTGCTTGCTGTCTCTGAAAACTAAGACAGTGAATCCAATGTCACTTCCAAACCAGTGTTTCTTAAAATATGGTCCTAAAATCATGAGGGGGGGGGAGAGGAGAGGGTGTTCCTTGAAATCAACATTATTTGCCAGCATATGTTGGAAAACAATGCAATATTAAATTCTGATGAAACAATTGTGAGAAGCAGTATTGGCACCAAAAGCATCGATTTTAAATTTTGTTACAGTAAATATCAATATAACACATGCAAACAAAAGCTCTTTTGGGATCCTTCCACATAACGCATGCAAACGGGAAAAAAAATTTGGAGTCCTTCCTAATTTTCCAAAAGGGGAAGAGAAAACAAAACACGCGCTTGATTGCCGCCACAACGACAGCGAGAACCACCTCGAACTTCCCCGCCAATTAAGAAACTTGGCTAAAGCACTCCGAAAAGGAGGATTGGAAGGCAGAGCGGCGAAGGGCGGGACTTGTGTGTGCCATCCGCTGAAATGATTGGAAGATGTTTGTGAAAAGGGCCCGCTTTTGACAGATGGGAGAAGTGGAGTCGGGAGGGGTGGGGAAGAGGAAGGGATGGATCGGCGCGACAACTTGTTGGCGCGTGTCGGTGGGTTTCGGGAAGTCGGTCGCTCTAGCTGTCCATTGTCCGTGATTTCCGGTCGCTGAGGGTCCAACTTCCGAGCAGCCGAGGGGCGCGCGGGCACGTCGGCGCCAAGTCGGTGAGTGTGGCGGGGAGTGACATGGTGGCCAAGGCTGCTGTTGCGCCCTCCCGGGGGAGGGGGGGGATCATTTGCTCGACGGAAGGAAGCCTCCCGGGCGATAGGTGAGGCCGGCCGTGTGGAGGGGCCAAGGGAGTTCGGGGGTCCGTCTCTTCGCGGGGATTGGAGAATGGGGGAGCATCTCCCGAGATAGCCTGCCTCCCCGCCCCCCCAGCTCCTGACCAAGCTCCCTCCACACGTGCTGGATTACAGTTTTGTTTTTGTCTCCAGCCAATCCGGCAGGGAGTAATCTGTCTCGGGTTGGGAGGATCCCTCTGGATCACGATTTTTTTTTTCCTTCTCCTAACGCGTGGTCTTTTTTCCCTTCTTGTCTCCTTTGATCCAAACGGTGGCATTAAAAATAAACGTTTCTACATTTAGTTTGTAACTTGGATGCCTGTCCTTTGTGTCAGTAAGGTTAAAATATATGTATATATATATACCATGCAAGATTAGGTTGCTGGCAGCTGTTGGAGAAGCAAGAACGACAGACTGCTGTCCTTGGGCAGAATGACCGCTGTTCCCGATCTGTATTGTGTGTACATTTCCCTCTGTAAAATGTAAACGGCTGTGCTCTGTTGTTTTCTTTGGCAATAATACTGTAGGTGGAGAAGCCTGTTAGTCTCTGGTAACCAGAAATCAGGAGTCTGATAAAGTACCCTTTCAGCCTAATGCGTTTTAAGATAACCTTTAATGTCATTTTTTAAACTGTAAGTACACTGGCCCACATTAAAAAATGAAATTATGTTGCCCGCTCTCAAAAGAAAATATATATCTACCTATACACATACATTACACACATATACACACACACGTTAATGCATTTTGTTAGTCTGAAGAGATGCGAAGATGTTACAAGAGACGGGCTTTTTGATTACAGTAGTAGACTAATACCAGTCTCCTGTGACTCTTGTGTCTAGCAATTTTGGATGAAGTGGAAATCCATAAAATTTAGGAAGCTAACATAGATACAACAGACATCCTTTTTCTAACCAAGTGCCAACAATGTGACATTTTGAAAAGACTGAAAGAACCCTCTTATTGTACAGCCTACATATTCCAGAGACTGCAGCCAACAATTACGCTGTTATTTTTTTTCAAGAAAATTCCTAGACTATCTTATCAGCTTTGTTTAGAACAAGCAAAAGCTAATCTCCACTATCTTAAAATCATTAGTCCCAGAATTTTGATTAATTTGTTACGACTGCTTTCTGGGGTGGGTTCCCCCCCTCTTTTTTTTAATCTAGCCTATAGCCCTGGGATTTCCTTGTGGTCTCCTATCCATAAAAATTGTAATGGTGCTGGTAAGTTTATCTGTTAGGTGCTGTTGGCTTGCTTCAGAACTGGACTCAGTGGAAAGGGCTACTATTCCAATTCTTCTCCCGCCAATTTGTTTTGTCTGTCACAGAAGGTTACTAAGGTACTTCTTAAATGAGAACTGCCTGTGTTATTTCACAAAATGATGGTGTTAAAGCAAACCACCTGGAAAGTTAATTAACACTTGGAGCTAAGAGACAACATGTTCCGAAAAGCTTCCTCAAGTTAGAAGTTAACTGAAACGTTTGCTTATTGGCTACGTGGCTGGGAATGTCAGATGCTGTATTCAAAACACTGAAGGCTACCTTTTTTTAAAAGAAAGTTCTACTTGGCTTTTAAAAACTGTTCTGCTTTTATTTTTTGGAGGTGGGCTGATTCTGATAGACCAGCAGAACTCACAAATCATCTTGTCCTAAGGTTACTCAGCTAAAATACAGAAGTACAGTGATTTTAGTAGAGGTTCAGGTTCTTATGTAACAACTTGTGATTGGCATGGCTGTGTGACAGAAAAGGGCAGCCTTGTATATTGAGACAGAAGAAATATTTTTCCTTAAGAGTACCTTGGAGCCATTTTGTTGATGCGTGTAGGAACACTCAGCCATCCTGGAGACAGTCCAGATTTCTTCTTGTTTATTATTTCTCGTGAGCTTGCTAACGGTTGTCTTAGCAAGCTCACGAGAAATTGAGCTTGCTAAGACAACCGTGTAGCAAGTTCTGTTTCAGCTCATTCCTAATTGACGGCAATGACAATCTCCTGATTGTGTTTACCAGGCATATGCTTTAATACTCTTTCCCTCTCCCTATCTTGTTTGTCATATTGTATTATCTTAGTTATTCCGTTCTTTGTATGGTTTGCTGCAGCATAAAAACGAAATGTTCTTTTCTGACATTATTGCAATGACCTGGGTGGCAGCATCAAACTGAATTTAAAAAAGGTCTGGTGCTACCAAATGTTTCACCTTCCTTGCAGCATAAAAAGAAAAGAAAAAAAAGGGGGTGTGATGGCTGCATTACAATGATTATAATTACATAGCCTCAAGGATTGTTTATGTACAAACTGTCAATTTGTGAACATAATTTGTTGCTCAAGTCTCCAAATAGAAGAAATAAATTGTTCATTTGCATGCTTTATTATAAAGGGTTTTCTTTAATATATGTGGGTATATGTATAATTTTGTATTTATTTATTCTGTTATGGTTATGTAGTGTATATTGGAGTTGGTGACCCTTTGAGAGCCGTATGCAACGAAATTTCATTTTAATGTGTGCCAATTGGTTTACATTCAAAGTGACAATAAAATTATTCTAAATTATTCTAAACTAAGTCTTTAAAATTTGGAATTTAAAAACAAAAATGGAATCAGAAGTACAATATGCTTTAAAATGTGGTCAAGGTAGTAACTCTGCAACTAAGGGAACACTTGCATTTTAAGTGATGTGCTTGAGTCCAAATTCCAAAAATTATGAATAGAATTAAGAAGTTTGAAACGTAAATGTCAATCATAGAATGTAAATAGTCTCCAGTGAAGCATCATTGATTTTAAAAGGAACAAATAATCTAAATTACACTTTTCAAACTTTTTCCAGGTCTGTTGATCATGCTGGCTAAAAATTCTAGAATTTTTAATCCAATGCATTTATTGTAACATTTTGTTTAAAAGGGGTTAAAATACCAGTTGATTCCTGGTGATTATATGAATACAAACATATGATACTTTGGTACAGAATAGTTACCGTGTGTCAATGCCTTTTTGGGGATGTTTTGCAACCTTGTTGCCTCATTTACAAACTTGATATTCCATAATGATGTCCTGTCCTACTAGCCTTCAAAGCATAGTTTTTCCATAGAGATTTACAATAAAAATAAATCACATTTTAGCCTATAGTAGTCATTAACAGTGAAAATATAGACAACATGCATTTAAAATACTGTAGTATATATTAATATAGTACAAGGCTTGGGGAAGTAAAATAACTTGGCTTGGTGCAAGAAAGATTCTAAAGTTGGAACCAGGTATGCTTCACTGTGATGCAGAAGATATTCTTATCATTGAGAAGATCCACTGCCAGGCAACCAGTGGGTCTGATTTTAGCCTAAGAAGGCAACTGTAGCAAGGCATTCAAAAACAACTCTTTAAGTTGCTGATAGGAATATATGTGAAAAAGTTAAGACTATGGTCCCAAAGTTGGGAAGAATTTTATAGGTTAGTTTGAGGACCTTGAATTGAGACTGGAAATGAGTTGACAGCCTGTGAAGGTCATGCCAAAGGGTGTAACGCAAACAGTTATGCTCCTGTGGCTGTATTTTGTACTAATTGATGTTTCAGAATGGTCTCTAAGGATAGTCCCAATTCAGTACTCTAACTAAGTCTCTGTTGAGTTGAGTTCATCTTCTGATGTCCTTATAAAGACCTTTCTTACCAACAGTTTGGAAGTAGTTTTCCAATGTCATTTACTGGGATGTATTTATTTTCTCAATCTACATCTGAGGTGTCTTGTCAGTCTCCTATGGAGTCTGTCTGTCTGCCTGATTATCTATCTACCTGTGCAGCTGTGAGATTGGTAGTAACCAAATCTGATCCTACATAGCTTTCACTAGTTCAGTTAGGTAGGTTATTAAAGTAAGGCCATCAACATCTACTTAATAGTTTTGTATATATCATACCAGTCTAAATTGGTAGGAGGAGCTTCATTTGTATATTTGGTGTTGGAGCTCTAGAAGGACCTTCAAGGTGCAGACTTCATCCGTTGTAGGAATGATCCATTGTAGGAAAGACTGCTGGAAATGGTGGCAGAGATAATTGTATTTCTGGTAGCCTAGAAAAAAAATTAATAGTGAAAAAAATATTCCAACCAAATTACTTGGATTAATGTTCTTATTTTCATAAGATTTCAGATTTTATTTTCAAGATGTTTTACATCAATTTGCTCTCTTTACTTCTTCAGTTCAATGCAGTTAATCCATTTTGCATGAAGTGTAGAACATCTTTATCATCTCTTAATAATTCTCTAATGTCTGTCATTACCAGTTGATTATCTGAATGGATTAATTTGGAAGACATTATGTTTTAGTTGTACATGTAGTCTGCAGGTAAGTTTGAGCCACCTCCTAAACCTCAGGTGGTTCTTGATTAATTTTTCCTCACCATCAAAGGTTAATCAATGCAACAATCTGACGATATTTTTAATGCTATTACTATATATCTTGAAGGGATTTCTAGTTGTTGTGTTTAAAAAATTGTATTTTTAAAAAGTTCTTCTTTTGTGTGTGCTTCTTCAGGCAACTCGGAGCATGTAAAGTAACCAAGGAAACTGAACTCCAGTATGTGGTATATTATGCAGAGCATCCAGAGTAAATATTCTTTGTCAGAGCGCTTGATCCGGACTATAGCAGCCAACCGATCTTTCCCGCATCACAGTGTTGAAGACCTAATACGAAGGGTAGGTGAAAAAACCTAAGACAAGCTTTTAGTTGCTTTTTTAAAAGTTTCTGGGAATGTTTACAAGGTCTAGGAGACCGAATCTGACTTTACTTGTGCAGGTTGCAGTTTTAAGTAATGATTCCTTTGGAGTTACTTAAAATCCCCTGATCCTTTCTTCTTAAATTTATCAGGTTTGACAGAGAATGTATCCTTTTCAAGTGCAGTTACTACAGGTAGTGCTTCATTTACAGTCATTTCTTTAGTGATTGTTCAAAGTTACAACAGCACTGAAAAAAGTGATGACTGTCACTCATCCTGGATTCTTTCTCTTGATCATATCATATATCAGAAGGAAACAATGATGGAAATAAGATTTTGTATCCCAAGAAATTGCTTATAAATAGTGTTTTTCATACAGTGTGAGATGACTTCTAGGATCAGATAATTTCTCTTGAGACTGAGATAATAATAGTAAAACTCTTTTAGGATTATTTAATTCATACCTCTGTCGTAACCTTGGGTTTTGAAGAATGTCACTCTAGGGAAGATGTGTAAATACACTGAGAACTGAGTGAGAGACACAGCAGCAAATAAGACAATGTATAACTGTAACATGTAATAGCTAGTATCTAATAGCATATCTTAAATTTGGTAGATCTTTAAGGAGTTGCTAGATTTCTAGCATCATCATATGCGTCATAGTTCAAGAAATGGTGGGAAAACAATCTAAAAATAATACCACTTTCATATAAATAGTTTTCTGAATCGATTTGCATAACGCCTAATATTGCAAAGTTTGGTTTTTAACTTTCTCCTGAAGATTTTGTCATGGAATTGGCAACTCCAGAATTGGCATGGAAACCGCTTCCCTCTGTATCATGGTCCAAACTCTGTTATTTCCTACTGTTGTCACTGTAGTATAATGCCACTCAGCAGAAGGAAACAGTCGTCATGACTCTTCCTTCCTCTGCCTCTGTGTAAGAGAAAAGGGAATATAGGAGATGTTGCCTCAGAAAAGGCAGCAGCTATGTAACCGAGACATTATATGATCTTTCTCAAGTGGGTAGAAATGTGCTTGTCTGGGTTTGTAAATATTTTTGAAAAGAAGATACTTCTTAGAAGTTTATATTAATACTATGATCTGTGCAACTATATTTTTAGGTGTTTTTTTTAAAATTCTGTACATGTCGACACAAGTTCCAAGAATTGTTCCAGTTGCGGAGATCAAATTGGCTGGTCCACGTCTATTATTTTTTTGTCACAAGTTCAGCTGCAATAATATTTCTAAGCTACTTTTCAATCTACCAAGGCCCCCAAAAGAAACTACAATTTAACAATGCAAAGTACACTTTAAAATGATCCAGAATGAAATTAAAATCTGTCAGAAGATAGGCAAAAACACTGTATTTCTAGTTACTCGCCTAAAACTCACTGGAGATGAACTCGCTCCCTCAAAATTTTTACATTTGAAGAGTTACTATAGAAAAGGTACAGTCTTGTCATGAATGTTCTACAGTTGAGTAACTTCCAGGACAGTAACTTTTAATTTGATATCTTCCATATACACTAGAACTGTTTCCTGTCTGCATTGCCTTTCTAAGTTGCAGTCCTCAGATCTTGGAGATTATCTTGTTGGGAAAATTTTTGCATTGAAAAATGGTTGGGAAGGGTTTTTAAAGAATGTTCATAATGCTTCTTGTCATACATGCATGGCTCTATAAAACATGGAGCTAAGGAATGTAACTTACTCCAGTTAGAACGGAGACTGTTTACAGTATTTTTATCCATGTTTTTCAAGCTTCTGCAAGCCTGATTTTTTTTTTCTTCAAAAGGCTTGAATACTTCTCAGTGTCAAATTGCAATAGTCAAGCAGTTTCCAATTACACAGCTCTTGGTGGGGCCGAGGTATTTGATTGAGCTTGATTGATACTGTCAGCTGCTTTGCTATATGAGTTGTTTTGTAGCTAGTCTGCAATCAGGGAGCTATGGGGAGTCAAGATTGACTCAAAGGTACCAGAAAAGAAAAGACTGTGATACTATCTAAATTTAGTAGACTATTATAATCCACAGAAAATGTGCTGGTATAGCTCAGAATTTCTGCCATTGCGCAGTTCCATCTAGAGCAAGGGTGTCAGACTCAAGGCCCAGGGCCCTCCTGAGCTCTATTTTCAGTGGCAGAGGGTAGCAGGCAGCTGGATACGGAGCTCAGGAGCCCGTTTTCGCTGGCTGAGTGCTCAGACCACCACAGGCGCTCCCAACACGAGTGATGTTGAGCTGGCCACGCCCACCCCACCCCCATCCCCGAGCTCAAAAATAACCCTGATGCGGCCCTCAATGAAATCGAGTTTGACACCCCTGATCTACAGCAAAGTTGAAAAGGCTGGTTTAGTATATTGGAGTATTCTTCCCCAATTTGTATGTCCTCCAAATGCATGGAGGCTTAGAATTCTTAGCAAAAGCAAAGGGATTCTGGAAGTTAGAAGTCTGTACATCTGGAAAATTCGATTTGAATATCAGAAAATCATGATCTTGTCCTAAGAACATCTACATTTCTTGTACTTATCTACTAATTCCTGTTAGTCTTTTACAAGTAGGAAAAAAAGAATGAAAGCTTTAGTTTTACAATTTCTGTAGATCTTCATGCAAAACTTTCTGCTTATTTCCTAAAAAGTGTAATGTGTAAAGTATAAAGATCTTTCTTGAAAGATCTATCTCTGATACTGTCCTGCCTAGTACCATACAGTATTCTTCTGATTGAATGATGGCAGTAGCAGCAGTAATCTGAATTTCTTTTGCTTCTCTTACTCTAGTTGGTACTTCCCTTCCTCATTTCCTTTGTCCATTTCTGTGGATTCCTTCCTCCGCTTTTAAAGTCACATAGTCTAGCTTCTCTCACTATAGAAAGAGAAAAATAGTATTTTATCAACTTTCTTCTTTTTCCCAGGGACTGATCTGTCAGAGAACTGCTTTAGAAAGGCAACATGTGGAATTTCATCAGGAGGGGAAATGTTCTGGTCATGCATGCAGTTTTTTATGAATAGAAATTCTTTTTAAAGCAAACCCGGAATAAAAGAGAATGTTTACCTTCAGGGATGTCCTGATTTGGGATTAGAAAAAGTAGGATTGGATTGGTAGGAGAGGGAATGGTCGGTTTCTAATTCTTTAGACATGTACAGTTTCCTTTTTATAGGGGATGAGGTATATGTAAACAGGTATTGTTTTAATTGGAGGCTAGGGGAAATCATACAGCAATTTGTGATGGAAAAGCTAGACTGAAGTTCATTACTTTTTTTTAAAATTGTAGTCTAAATAAGAAAGAAATAAGAAATAAGTTGAGAGCTGGTCCAGTAATTAAAGCATCAGACTAGAAACAAGGAACTGAATTTTAGTTCTGCCTTAAACATGAAGCCAGCTGGATCACCTTGAGTCAATCACTTTCACATGCCTTTAGGAAGGAGGAAGCTAGGGCAAACCACTTATGAAAAACCTTACCAAGAAAACTGCAAGCTCTTGTCCAGGCAAACTGAGAACAGAACAGGATTGAATGGAAGGGTTAGAAACAGAAAAGAAACTAGTTATAATTAACCAAGCTAAGTTGTAAATTTTAAATCCCCTTCCAAATCTATTGACAGTGTGCCCTCTAAAAATTTAAAGACAATCCTATTTTTTATTTTCCTAGGTGTCTTAAACAGAAGAACCAGGCCTTGTTGAATATGTCATAGTTGAATATCTGTCTTATTCGCCGCTATGACACTACTATTTTTGAAACGTTGAGACAATAGAAAATTAGCAATAAACACAAGGAGTTTGATGATAAACACGCTTTTTAATTTCAGCCTTTGTATTTAATCTGTAATTAAAGATGCCCTA
The DNA here is from genome assembly GCA_030761175.1 of Masticophis lateralis. NCBI lineage: Eukaryota > Metazoa > Chordata > Lepidosauria > Squamata > Colubridae > Masticophis > Masticophis lateralis. Next base: position 149,940,364 of record JAUDYJ010000002.1, read on the forward strand.
ATTGCTCCTGCTTTTAAATGACAAGTTGATCATGTAAAGGTGTTGCGATGGCTGTGGCTGGTGGATTAGAAGTACACGATTCGTTTCCTTCATTTGTTTCTCCTCCATTTTTCCAGGGAGCAGATGTCAACTGTATGCATGGTACGCTGAAACCATTGCACTGTGCTTGCATGGTGGCTGATGCAGATTGCATTGAGCTGTTGTTGGAAAAAGGAGCTCAGGTAAGAAGCATCACAAGCCTTTTGAAATACAAATTCAGGAAACCAATTAAGCCAGTGGTTATAAATAGATTTATCAAATACTTTAATGGGATTTATCAAATACTTAATGGTGTAAGATTGGATGGTATTTGATAGTACTGAAGTTGAAAAATATTATATATTCTCAAGGCAAAAACTGGGAAGTAAAATGCTCCAATGTGAAAAATCCTTCTGAATAACAATACTTTGCCCTGTTGTACTTAAGGAGGATGTATATTTCAGAATCTCATATTCTCTTGAGATTTGTATCCTGGCCATTGTTTTCAAATAGCGCTTTTATTTATTTATTTTGTCACTTAATTCTGTTCCCACAGAATTTTGTGTTTTAGTTTTCTCATCCGTTGTATTATGAATTACAGTGAATTTTCTTCCATAAATAGGGAGAAAGCTATCAGAAAGATCATATTTCTAAACATATAGACAGGATACCACAGTAATTTCTTTGCAGATTTTTGAGGTTTGATCCAGAGTAATTAGTTAAGAAAGAACTAATTTTTTTAATAGCTCTTAATCACACCGAAAGCACCTTCCCCCTCCTCCTCCTGTTTTTTCAGGTCAACGCCCTTGATGGCTACAATCGAACAGCCCTTCATTATGCAGCTGAAAAGGATGAGACCTGTGTGGAGATCCTTTTGGAATACGGGGCAAATCCCAATGCATTGGATGGCAACAAGGACACCCCACTGCACTGGGCTGCCTTTAAAAACAATGCCGAATGTGTCCGAACACTTTTGGAAAGCGGGGCCTTTGTCAATGCTCTGGATTATAATAACGACACCCCTCTGAGCTGGGCAGCAATGAAGGGCAACCTGGAAAGCGTCAGCATCCTCCTGGAATACGGAGCTGAGGTCCGGATAGTCAATATGAAGGGGCAGACCCCAATTTCAAGGTTAGTTGCCCTGCTGGTCAGAGGACTAGGCACCGAGAGGGAAGATTCCTGCTTCGATCTCCTTCACAGAGCCGTTGGACACTTCGAATTGAGGAAAAACGGTGTGATGCCACGCGAGGTTATGCGAGATCAGCAGCTTTGTGAAAAGCTTACCACGCTATGCTCTGTTCCAGGCACATTAAAGACGCTCTCGCGCTATGCTGTGCGCCGCAGCCTGGGTACGCAGTTCCTACCAGATGCAGTGAAGGAACTGCCTCTGCCAGAATCTTTGAAAGGATATGTCTTGCTTAAATGATGGCTTCCTCTCTTTTTTTTTTTTTAAATAGGATTGTATTAACCAGCAGATTGGTGATGCACGGTGGACCTGGCATTTCATCTTGGCGGCGGTAGCATCGGCACAAAATAGATTTTACAGATGTAGCTCCAGGAGTCAGCTGGGGTGACATCTGTGTTTTGTCCAGTATTTTCCTTTAGCTTCTCCATTTGCTATAGTATCCTTCTGACCTTTCTTTAGTGAAGGAGGCTAGGAAAGGACTTCTGGCTTCTTATGGCCAGAAGACCCAAGTGAAACAACTCTAAGTTCCACCTCCTGAAGAAGACCACTTCCTAAATTCAGGAGTTGACTTCTGTTCTCTGTGAAACATTCACAGAACTGGTTGTCTCCTAGCACCACAAAGCAAACTGAGGTGGCTGAAGAATGGAAACATTTTACATATTTTATTCACTGCTTTAAAGCTTTCCAGAATGTTCTTTCACTTCCTGTACTTTGCAGCTCCAGACAATGTTGCTAGGCTCATATTGAGCCTAGCAACAATGGAATTATCTAATATAGTCAGCTTCTGATTTGCCAGCATTCTTTATTATTGTACAGTTCTAGTGTGCCCAAGCGAAGAAATGGCAAAGAAAGTATTCATTTTTTAAAAAAGTTAAGGCATCTTTCAAATATTTCAATGGGTTTCCCATTGGACACAAGTTAAAATACACTTTTCTTGCCATGCAATTATGATTGTAATTCTCTTATTTTGTGGCAGGCTTCTGTTGCTTCCATTGCCTTGATTTGTTTTAATCAAAATGAAAAATTGGGATGTGTGTGTGTGTGTGAGACAAGTCAAATTTATTAAGGTCTATATCTGCCATTTCTTAAAAGGTCAATCACTGTAAAGTTGCAGACATGTAAAATTGCACATGTTTCTTTCACAAATAATTCCCTCGGTTCGGACAAATGAAGCAGCATCCTTACGAACGCAGGAGAGCTAAGAATACGCCCCAGTTATCCCCTTTAGACATTTGGAGCTTTAAGTGCCAAGAGCCTCATTGAGCAAGTCCAATGGCCTGGGTGTGTGGGCATTGTAATTACAACCACTGTTTTATCTGCTATTCAGTTTCAGAAATGGAATTGTAATTTCTGACCATAAGCTTTTTTTTCTTTTTTTTTTTTGGCTATTCTCCCAAGATTGGAGTATTGGCTGTCACATCGATTCTTGGAGTGTCTCCTATGTGCTTAGGATAATATCCTTACTTCTATTTTGAAGAAAGGAAGATGGGAATTAGAACCCTAAACAGCCATCTTGAAAATTAGGCAATCTGGGAATAATTATATGAATTGTTGAAATAAATTCTATGATTCTGGACTGTGGGATCTACTTGATGTGAACAGAGCCATCATTCTCTTCTAGATGTGTTTCCTTTCTTATTGCTCAGGCAAATTAACAATGCTAGAATGCCACAGCCTACACTTTTCATACAGAAATAGGGAAGTGAAAAAATATTCTCTACATAGAACATTGGTATTTGGATAGTCAGTCACCACAGCTGAAATATGTGTTTTTGAGATTTAGGTCCGTATACTGAACAAAATGGGTCTTGTTTTATTCAATACAAGAGTTGGGACACAACCACTTGTAGAAGGAGAGGAGAAAGGAAGCAAAGTGTAACTATCTTGCTTCTTTGCCTCAGGAAATCCCTTTAGGATTCAGATTTTGGTTTAACCAAAACCCAGAAGCACCCCTTTTCAGATTTTCTGCTGAACTGCAGCTGGATTAAGATGATTTGGGAAACATTTCAAAACAATTTTGTTCTTTGTTTCATGCATACAACTCTCCCCCAAATTCCAAAGGAATAATTCAGTATGAGATAGTTGTTTCCTCCTGCTGTGTCTTCTCATTCATATAGATCTGGACCTGCTTACAAGAAAAATCATGTTGTAAGCTCAAAGGCTCTTTTTGAAGTGCTTGGTTGTGGAGGAACGCTTGTTCAGTGCGCAGATGACTTGATATTAAAAGCTTGTTGATTAAATTTACATTGTACTGGAGTGTTTCTATTCTGTTGTTTATGTCTTCATAAGAACACTTCATATGGTTATTTTTCTTCTTCTTGACTATCTGCAAGTTGACTGATTTCTTCCTGCTTAAGTCCTTATTTTTATATTCATAAGGTAGGCCAGCTCGCATTCACCAGATGTATGGGTACACTGATTTCTCAATAGTGATAATTCCGATTATAGAATTTTGAGAATTGAAATCTAAACTTGGGGATAGATGAACGAGGTAAACTAGTTCAATGATGATAATTAAGTGGATTTCATCAAAGCAGAAACATAAGAATGGGCCACATTGTGAGTGGGGTAGCTTTAGTGAAAGGGGCTAAGTACATCCAAATAATAGGGCGATCCTTAATAGAAAAAATACCAATCAACAGCTGGATTTTGTTTCTAAAGTTATTGTTAAGTTATTTTGTAGGCCTGCATTCAATATTAACAGAAGTATGTATGGTGGATAATTCTGCAGGAGAAACCCACAATTACTTTTAATTCAGTCATAAGGGCAAATGCTAAATTCCCTTCTTGTAGCTGTTCTTTTCATTCATCTTGATTACACACTATAGCCAATATAATATTGGTGGCTCACCTTTATTTTCATCCATTGTTCAAATGTTGGTTTTTTTGTTCTGTTTGCCCCCTTGAGCCTGCTTTTAGGGTTACCCAGCATAGGTTCCTGCTCTGCTGTAGGTTTCCCAGAGTATTCAGGAAAGTTCCACAGTGGTAGTTTCATAAACATTAATGGAAGAAAGTTGTGAGCATTGAACTTAGCCGTGCTAAAATGGTCTGGCCCTTCCTAAATTTAACAGTAGATATTAGGGTATCAGGAAACATCACACATGGGCTGGTTTGTGCAACTGTGAATGGGCCAGGAAAATTAATGGATTACTGGTGAGAAGAATATCCATCCACTGCAACCTAACTGCCCAAGGAAGTTATTCTTTTTTGGTAAGAAGTTTAAGCTTGGTGTTCCGCCTGCCCATTCTTCCACTTAAAAAATCATGATTTTTGAAAGGTCTTTTCCATGTTATATCTTTGGAACTTTTTAACTCCGCCTTTATTTTTAAATGCACTTATTTTTAAATCATGATGGCACCCATTCTGTTCACACTTTAATCTTACGGTAGTTGCTTTGTGAGTTTGGAGAACAACAAAAATTCTCTAAACTGGCCAATTTACTTACTAGTCCATAGAGATTTTAGTCCTACTTCCATGTGTACAAAAACAACCAAATGTGCCATTCTGCCAATATTCTGAAAGCCGTTTCTAAAGCTACATGTTTACCCAGTCATCGCTTCACAAGAGCTGCCCTAATATATAGGCTTCACCAATTTAATGTCTACATAAGCATTTACCCAAAGAGCAAAAATACTATCCTTATAGATACACAAAGTGTCAACAAGGATGCTTCTTTGTAGGTTTGCTTTCCTGTCATACATAAAAAAAGCCACAGAGGATTATCAGATCCTGCCTATGAAGTGTTCCCTGTAAATCAAACTGGAGTTTGCTGTGGATAAAGAAGGAAAAGTGTGATTGGGAATGGAAAAGACAAGAATGACAAGATATAGTATTCAGCAATGACTACACAGGCTGGGTCTGTCATTTGCAATACAGAGAGCGGTAACAAAATGAAATGGAGCAGAGATATTACAACTTCTAATCAAATAGTTCCTGTGTTTTTTATTTTGAGCACTTGGATGAGTTGAATCTATTTTGGGATTGGCATTCAGATGGCCAAAATGTTTTAATAATAATACTGTCTGATTTGAATGATGACCGGATGAATAGAATTCTATTGGAAGTACATTCCTTGAGCAGCAAATCGCCTTGGCTAATCTTTCCGAGATTGACTAGGAAAATCTGGCAGCAATAGTCCATTCCACTCTGGAGAAAGAGGGCCTAGAAGCATATGATTATATAATACTGATAAACCTAAGAGCGACCCTAGCTATTATCCGGATGGAAAGGCCAGCAGGGAACCTACTGTATTTAAGCTGCCTTGAACTTTCCAACAGTAAACAACAGTAGAAAGTTTTGCCAAGTATCAACTATCGTGTGACGTAATGATATGCCATTTATAATAGGCACATGGCTCCAATTACAGTACATAACACTAGATGGAAAGCGGCATGCTAATCTGGGGAAGGAACCAAGGATTTGTAATTTATTTAGATGTCTCCTTATATGCCATGACTGAAAGGGGAGGAACAGCTGCACCTGCTTTGCTAACTGTTCACAGGGCGCCTTCCCCAGATACTCTCTTTCGAGTGATGTGCTCCAAGTGGGCTTTCTCTGAGGTGTCCAGCTCGATCTTGTACTTGGCTAGAATCTTCAAGATGGGACGAAGCTTTAGCCACCACTGCGTTTTCGGGATGCGATGACTGTCAAAGAAGGATAAAAGTAAGGTCAGTATCTTCATGGCAGGGTCATCCATTCCAATGCAACATATTTGGTAGCTGCAGCTACTGTCTTTGAGAGATATTTACCTCAGGTTGGGAAACTTGTAGGAAGCTATGACAATGGGCATGTTCACAAAGTTAAACCATAGTGGTCTAGCGGTTAAGGCACCAGGCTAGAAACCTGGAGACCATGACTTCAAATCCCACCTAGGCCATGAAAGCCAGCTGGGTGATCTTGGGCAACACTCACTCTTTGTCCAAGTCCAACCCACCTCAGAGTTATTGAGGGAAAAGCAGGAGGAGGAAGGAGCATTAGGTATGTCCCGAGGATACTTTTTCAAGAGGCAACTGGACTTTCTGGTTTTCTTTGAAAACGTTTCACTTCTCATCCAAGAAGCTTCTTCAGCTCTAGAGCTGAAGAAGTTTCTTGGATGAGAAGCAAAACATCTTCAAAGAAAAACCAGCTGCCTCTTGAAAAAGCACCTTTGGGACAATCATGACCTGGGTGACTGAGAATCTCCGTAGACATTGAGCATTAGGTATGTTCACCACCTTTATTTGTTATTTGTAAAAATAATAAAGATGGGATACAAATAAAATATACCTGTGTTTTGGCATACACAAGCAGAAATGAACCTATTCTAAGCATTTTCTACCCCGTGATCAAATAAAGAACAAAGAATGCAATTTCACTCCAGCAGATGCCTAGTTTGTTTAAAGTGAATTATGAGTTATTTAACAATTGACATTTTAAAAACAGACATACCTAAAACACTGAATTCTGTGCTTGCTTAACAAACTAGGATTTTATTTTAAATCAGCATTCATGTAACAAGCCAGAAATCTACTAAACTGGAACTTGGGAGAAGGAAAGCCTATTCCCCAAATTCTGCTTGTATATAACCTTAATTTATAATTGAACATTACATGTGAAACGAGTCAGGTTCAATGAATCACGGTCAAGTTATTTAAGTCATTCAGTTATAAGATGAACTTCATATTATTAATTAGACACATAGCCTGTTTTCCTCAAGGAATTCAAGACAGCTCATACACACAAATCAGCTCTGTGACTATGTTGGGCTGAATCTATGGCTGAAGTTGCATTAGAATCTGGATTTTCCTAGTCTTCCTCTACCTCCTTATCCTCTACAATGCCTCACTGCAGATTTAGCCTGAAACATTTGTTCCATTGTCAGAAAAATGTCCAACTTTAGCCTTCCCTTTCCTCTGCCATTTTTTAGATTTCTGAACCTATAGTTCACCACAAAATGATCAGAAGAATACACAGTAAATACCTATGATAGTTGCATGCAAGCCATATTAGGTTTGAGTATTTTATTCTAACAACGAGGGCTAGAAACTAATTTTAAAAGATTCTTCGGTTCCCAACTAATATCATGGATTTACCTAACTTTCCGTGGTACACTTTCTGATTTTTCCTAGAGAGAAGACTTACTCAAAATCTGTTTCTTCTTTGAGTTCCGTTATTGGCTGAAATACCAGGGCGCGTCTCCGCATACCCAGCAGGCAAGCTGAATCAGGAGTGTTGGCAAAGATACGACCTACAAAAGGAGCACATAAAATGTTAACATTTTTTATGGAAGCTTGAGTTTTCTATTGGATGCTTCTATTGGAAAGCATTTACTTTGAAACATTGGGTGTAAAGTGATACATTGGAATTTAGCAGAAAAGTCTTCCATTAAAAAAAAAACCCTTTGAATTAAGTACTGCATCGGGCTTTGAATATATGTGAAAAGATCTTAAGCACCGACTTTGATCAATAGACCTCAAGAATCAAGACCATCATAGATAGTATCAAACCTCTGGTGTAGATACTCCTTTGCCTACTGTAATTGATTTCTCCCCTACTCTGTTGATTACCAACACAGCTGCCCACCAATCTAAGAGGCAATCCAATGGAAAGTTCCTACATACCATGTCTGGAGCATTCTTTGATCTTGCCAGACATCCATGCCACAGCTTTGGCGCCCATTTTTGTTCCAAAGTTTCGGTCAAATGGAGTTGGTGACCCACCCTGTGAAGATAGAAGGAGAGTCATGTTCCATAACTTAGAGTTATGGAAGTGTGATGAGGACAGTAGCTTGAAGCTTGAAAATCTTTGGATAGAAAGAACTGCAGTGATGGTGTTGAGACAGGTAAGGAAACAGGGTTCAGTGGGCTACTGGGATTTTTCTGCCCAAGGATACTGATGACAGTAGGTGAGTTCACGGAGAGTAACAAGTCTGATCATTCTGATGTACCTGCTGCATATGTCCCAAAACGTTCTTTCTGGTATCAAAGACACCTTTTCCTTCCTCTGAATACAAATTATATATGAAGTCTGTGGTATAGTTTTCATTGCATTTTTCATTCCTGGAAGCAAAGAAAAGAGGCATTCATGCGGCAGGAAAACATAGAATTGGCAAGTTAAATAGTCCATAAAATGGAAAGTGTTTTGGTATAATACTGTCAAAAGGGCATTTTATTTCAGAATGTTACTGACAACTCTTGCATATGCTTCTATCTGTCTTATTTTATTCACACGGTCTTCCTGCTTCACTGATTAAAATCTCATTTTCATTTTATAGCCTATAATTTGTAGTCATTGATGCTGTAAATTATGAGCACCAACGTTCCATCCACCTGGAAAGCACTTTGTTGAAGAAGGTGGATTTCAAACAGCAGCCTAAGACAGTTCTTCAATCTTTGAGAAAAATCTGGCTCTTTTGAGCCTCCCGTACTTATTTTCATCAAATGTAAACTTGGGCATTTAATCTTGTCCCTTTGCACAGAAATCAGGTGAGCTGAACAGCTGCTGCGCTTGTTTTGATTTATGCCTCAGCATGAGGAAAAAGCATGCATATATTATATAGGTATTAAAATAAAGGGGAATATTTGTAGCTTGGGTTGAAATGAGGGGTCCTTGGTGCTCTCTGAGCTTGCTTGTTTTCTTACAGATCGTTCATTACCCAAATGAGGTACTACCATCACTGCTAGCTTGAGTAATCAAATATCTGCAAGAAAACAAGCAAGCTCAGAGAGCACCAAGGACCCCTCAGGTATTAAAATGCTCATGCTGTTTTTCACAATACCTCCACTGAATGGGAAACTTACTGTCTTCCTGAGCTACAGCTAGTTGTAGAAGGATGCTGAGGCCTGTCTGTTTATAATATCTAAATCAGTATTTCTCAACTTGGGCAATTTGGGCAATATCCCAAAAGCATGGCTGGGTGGAGAGTTAAGAGTAGAAGTCCATACTTCTTAAAGTTTCCAAAGTTCAGAAGTATTGATCTAGAGAAATCTACCCAGGAGATCCAATACTTTTTTCTGTATCATTTCTCATGGCGCTTATTGCCCCCCCCCCCCCCAAAAAAAAGTGAAAAAGCAAGCTAACATGTAAAATGCCTGTTTTTCATTTGGGATACTGGATTATGGTAAGAGAAAGGGTCTTGTTTCTCTACAGAATGGTAGGCTGGGCTGCCTGAAAGACCCTGCAATTCATTTTGCTGTTATTGCTAGTTGGACATGGGCACAATATTCATTATTTAGCGACATATAAACTGCTAAAGCCATATGCTTGGTTTGAAAGCAGTTCTATGTTTCCCTAATCCTACAGTACAGTGTCAGCAATGTTGGAGAATTGAGCAAGTTTTTTTCTGCCATAGCTAAGCTAGTTTTTTTTAGGCCATAGCTAAAAGGTGGCAAAGCTAACATTTTCGGGGATGCTGCACACTTTAAAAACAAATCATACATGTATAGCATCTTTCCACAAGTCATTAAACTAGTTCATTTTTTTCAGGTTCCACAGAAGTCTGAAAAATATGTTCAGATTTTTTCAGATTCCATAAAACTCTGGAGAAAATGCAGCTGCGATAACTGGATTTCTCAAAGGAACCCTGCACTTGCATGCAATCTGAAATATTTCTGAAGTACCTTCAGAATTACTTTCGAAGCATGCACAATCCTACTAATTTCTATGTTCTGTGAACATCTTCTGAGCCCAGTTTATTTTGGGAGAATGTTGATAAACATGCACACTACAATTACAGCAACATGTGCATACCCTTGCTTTTGTTTCTCTTGCAGTGTCAGCCCTTTCCAGACCAAGAAATCAAAATCGTAAATACTACTTTTTAATTGTAAGGGTATAGTAACAAAATCTTGCAAGTCTGAATGTGCTTCTCCCCTCCCTGTCTAGTAAGAGGACTAGGAGGAGTCCCTACTGAGACATTTTCTCAAATTACACTCCTGCTTTGAGATTTATTTTGTCAAATAGTTGTCTAGGCTGCAGCTCTTCCTCCTATTTCTTCAAGTTATTTTCGTATCCCATTCCAAAAAAGGAGTATCTTTCACTGGATTTACAGAGAACTCAATGACTTCTAAACTTTTAATCCCCTGTAATAAGTTTAGACGGGTACCTCAATATTAGGCCTCTTTTCACAGTGGTTTTCATTTTCTCAGTCAGATGTTCCACATTCATCTGTAAACCAAAGAAAAAAACGGCAACATTTGTTTTTATCCCTCAAATTGTACATTAACACATTTCAAATACAACACTGCAGATTTTATTACACTAATGAAGTCACTAACTTTACCACATCCTTATTACAGGATCAAAAGAAAGCATCCCCATGGAAATACTTTTCCATGTCAAGTTTATTAGGTAGTATGTTGTAGGTATTAAAGCCAATGATAGTGTTCAAATTTGTGGAGATGAGCACACTAAATAATTCTGTCTGAGAATGTCAAATTGCATTATGTCTGTATCTATTTATATTAGTGAAGGCAGAGCCAGCGTCCAGAGTTAACGAATGCCTTAAAGTTGTGAATTAGTTTGCTCTCTCTTCTCAAGTGTCTGATTGCTTCTGAATGAAGGCAAATCCCAGGAATAAGAGGAAAAAGGAATAAGAGATGTAATAGGCATTCTCCTCTGGAGGGAGACAGGAAATTATATTGCATCTCTGTAGATAAAAGGCAAGTGCAACAAGCAGCTATATTTTCTCTTAGGAACAACTAATAACCACAATTACACCCAGTGCAGAAATCAAGCAATGTTATCTGACAGGCTGGAAGAACAAATCACACAGTGAAACAGCCAATGTGTTCTGTTCCATTCATTTCTCTAATAAGCAGTGTTGCAGTTACAACTAGAGTTACATTAGAATATCCACAGCAAAATATGTTGATGAGTATATGTGTGTGTTGGGGGTGGGGGTGGGGGGAGGGGATTGAGAAAGTGGAAGAGCATCTTATAGCACATCAGAATAGAACTGGAGATGGGGTTGAGAGTCTCCATTTCCAGCGGTCAGCAACCCGCGGCTCTGGAGCCGCATGTGGCTCTTTCATCGCTCTGCTGCTGCAGCTCCCTGTCACCGGTCGGCTCCACAATTGATAGGGTTTTCGGTTAGGACAGGTAGAGGAAAAAGTACATCGCTGTAGGAGGAGACTCTATGGTGGGGGAACAGGATTTCCAGTCAGCAAGGAAAAAGGACACCATGCTACAAGGAGACTCTATGGTGGGAGAACCGAACTTCCAGTTGGCTCCAGAATTGAACAGAGGGCTTCTGGTTAGGATCTTTGTGGCTCTTAAACACTCAGTTTAAGGTTGCCGACCACTGCCCATTTCGATACCCTGGAGGTTGTGAAAGATGGGATATGAAAGAACAGGCTTAGGCCAATCCCAACACGATTAAGTGGCTTCGGATGCAAAAGCCCACAAATTTCAGAGATATTCTATTTTGGCTCTAGACAGAGTTGTGCTTCCCCGTGGTGAACTGGTTTGTTATCTGGGGGGTTTCATGCACTGCTTCAAGATCAGTGATAGCTAGAACTGAGAGGACTTTTGTATAGATCTGTTTGGTGTATCCAGCTCGGATCAGACACTTATATGATGGACACATCTTATCCGGATTACTGAAATGTACTCTACAAAACCTCTACAGGGGGCTGCCATTGAAGATCACTCAGAAACTGCAACAGGATGCAAACAATTATAAAATGATTTGTTCTTCCACTCCAAGAAGAGCCTTGGTTACCAGTTGCTTTCCAGGAATAAGCTAAGGTGATTACCTTAGTGATACCAGACTTGGATATCTGTGGACTACCTTCTCCCCTTGACCTCTGTCCATCTTTAAGATTTGGAATAGAAGAGTCCCTTTTAGTCTTACCTGAAGTGTCCTCGGGGACTGTTAGGTCCCACTTTCTGAATCACTGCCCCCACCCCTCTGCAACAACCAGCTGGGCTCCAGACCTGTTATATTTTGACAAAACTATTAAGATTTGGCTGTTGGGGCAAGCCTTAAGGATTTGAAGCGTTGTTCATGCATTTCCTGGGGGGGAGAGGGTGTGATTAAATTTATGAGCTATGGTTGTTCCTTTGCAGTGGGAAATTATTGCTGTGTTTTCATTTTTATTACTGTTCTGGAAATATGTCAGCCACTTAGAGTCAGACATGGCTGGAGTGTCATATTACCTTAGTAAAATAATCATAGTAGCAACAGAAAAATAATCCTTCTCATGCAGCAGTCTGTTTCTGATAACATGCATTCCCTCTAGTTTCTAACAGGTATTTTTTCCCCTGCTCTACCAAGAAATTCAGGGCTCTTCTAAGATGCAATAGAACTCACTTATCCAAATACTGGCTCCAGCTCATCCCCTAGATCTGTGATGACGAACGTGTGGCACGCATGCCAGAGGTGGCACGCAGAGCCCTCTCGGTGGGCACACGTGCCATTGCCAGCTGCTCTTCTGCTTTCTGGCACACACATGCTGTTTTTCGAGCTGTTTTCAGGCCTGAAAACGGCCGAAAAATGGCCGAAAACAGGCCAGTTTTTTGGACTGTTTTTCAGGCCAAAAACGGCCCAAAAGACCTGAAAACAGTCTGAAAACGGCCAAAAAAATGGCCAAAAAATAGGTATGCATGTGCCAGCCAGCTGGTCTTTGGGTTTCCGGCGCTCCGGCGCACGCACGTATGTTCCCGTTTGGGCACTCAGTGCCGAAAAAGTTCACCATCACTGCCCTAGATTATCAACACATGCAGTCCTCCTAGGGCCAGGTATGCAGTTATAGAGCGAACTTTTGCCTCTGCAAAAGGTATTCACCTCCAAGTCATGGATGGTGAAAGGATCTTCATAAATGTAGGCAGCATCTGCTCCAGCTGCTAAGCCTGCCATAGTAGCCAGGTAGCCACAATAGCCTCCCATGGTTTCAATAATGAAGACCCGCCGCTTGGTGCCAGCTGCAGACTGTTTGATGCGGTCGCAAGTCTAGGAATGAAACAAACCAGTTTCTTAGTTTTTATTTCTTAAGAACTTCATTTAAACATAGAATGATCATATTGAAGGAAGGGAATATAAAAGAGGGAATGGGGGGAGGTATCTAGACCAGTGCAAGGTAGAAATATAGGTAGTTCTCAACTTACGACCACAATGGAGCCCAAAATTTGTGTTGCTAAGTGAGACATTTCTTAAGTGAATTTGTCCCATTTTACGATCTTTTTTTTGCCACAGTTGTTAAGCAAATCACTGCAATTGTTTAATTAGTAACCCAGTTATTAAGTGAATCTGGCTTCCCAATTGACTTTGCTTGCTAGAAGGTCACAAAAGGTAATCACATGACCACAGGACACAGCAATACGAGTCATAAATACGAGTCATAAATACGAGTCAGTTGCCAAGCATCTGAATGTTGATCATATGACCATGGGCATGCCGCCCGTGGGGTCATAAGTGTGAAAAGACATGTCCCTTTTTTCAGTGGCATTGTAACTTCAAACGGTCACTAAATGAACTGTTTTTAAGTCGAGGACTACCTGTATATAACATACAAAAACCTTCTTTCCAAGTGAGCCAAGTAGGGCTCTGTGTGCAAAGTGGAAACTCTGCCACGGAGAAATATCTGTTCATTAATTTTAATTGCATGAAATTGCCTACAACTTTGTTCATTGTTTGTTTATCATTTAGTTTGGCCTTGGATTACTAAATTTAATACTCTCCAGATTTAGGAACAGCTTTCTTTCAAAAGTATTAAGAGACATGGTGGTGCAGTGGGTAGAATGCAGTATTGCAGGCTAATTCTGCCAATTGCCAGCAGTTCGAACCTGACCAGCTCAAGGTTGACTCAGTTTTCCATCCTGGTTGGTAAAATGAGACCCAGCTTGTTGGGGGCAATATGATGACTCTGTAAAGTGCTCACAGAGGGCTGTAAAGCAGTGTGAAGCAGTATATAAATCTACGCGCTATTGCTATTTTCAAGTTCCTACAGCCTATTTAAAACTTGTAGATGGTAAACCTAACCTGTATTCTCTATGACTAGAAACTCAAAATAATCAAAATAATATTAATGCTTTTTGAACCATCAGGTCGTTTTCTTTCTTCAGGAGATGGTCCAGCTTCTGTGCACAGGAAATACTTGTTGCTACTACAAACTTATTCCTCACTTCAAAAATGCAAATTTAAGCACTAGTAGGATTCTGCCCTTGGTGAATTTTTCCTGAACTGGAACTGGGATGCTAACAAAACACTTACTGCTGTTATGGTGTTGAGGGCAGTGTCTGCACCGATGCTGAAGTCAGAACCAGGAACATTGTTAGAAACGGTCGCAGGAATCACACAGATCGGGATGCAGAGCTCTTCATATTTGCACCGCCCTTCAATTATTTCCAGACTGCCAGTAAAAGCCTACCAAACGGAGGAAAAATGAGGGGGAGTTCACTTCTATAATCCAACCAGGAATCCAACTTTCTAAATTTGTTCAGATGCTGCACGCAAAACCCCAAGATTTTAAGTATCATTCTCTTGAAGCATCCAGCTCCTTCCTTTCCATCTCTACCGATAACAAAGGAACTTCATTCCCATTATCATTCTTCCCTAGAATCAGATTTACATCAAAATAAGCTCTGAATATGTTTTTCCTTGTTCAGCCGGCTTAAGGTACAGATGTCAGACCGAAGGGGTTTTTTTTCCAACCATCAGTGAAACACATTTTGCCTGAAGAAAGAAATCTATGGAATATGATCTCACTTAGCTATATCTTCCTATTGATCCTATGTAAGATCAGTGAGTTGATCTAATAGCTGAACTCTGCACAGGCTTACCTCAAAGCCACCAATGATAATCAGCCCGTGGATGTTAAAATTGGCAATGGTGTTGCTGATCTCCTCAAAGTATTTCTTGGGCAGAGTCCTATGATCAAACATACAAAAACAATAAAATGTACCAATGATCCTCCTACACACAGTCCCTTTAATTCACTCATAGAATGTACCAGAAAGTTCTCCATTAATCCAGAAACTTCTTAGTCACCCATATCAGAGAACTGACCAATCTGAGTCAGTATAGGATGTGTTTGGAGCATTTCAGTTATTCCCAGTGCTAATACTGTGTTTTCCCGAAAATAAGACCCTGTCTTATATTTTTTTGAACTCCAAAATAAGTGCTTGGCCTTATTTTTGGGGAGGTCTTATTATTTTGGAGTGTGTGGAACAAGACAGGGATCCTTTTGCTGTCTTACTTGATTTCCAGCTCTGTCTCCATAATCCTAACCAGAGGAAATGGTGGGGACTGGCTATGTGTGCATTTAAATATTTTCGGGGAGGGCTTATTTTGGGGGGAGAGTTTATTTTCAGGGGAGGGCTTATTTTGGGGAGAGAGCTTATTATCCGGGGAGGTCTTATTTTCGGGTAAACATGGTACTCCTTGACATAGTCACAATTGGGGCTGGAATTCTGGTTGTTAAGCAAAGTGGTCAATAAATGAGACATCACATTACTGCTTTGCTCAATGGTTGCTATCCTGGTGCTCCTGGGTGTGGTTGTTAAGGGATTTTGTAGGTTGTTAAATGGACAGAGTCCCAGGTAAGAAACATCACTGCCTCAAAATAGGGGAGGTGTTGGGAGGTTCCATTTAGGAGCTGAAAATCTGTCCAAATTCAAGCAGAATTTTCAGTCTCTGAGAGGAGAGTTATTTGTATGAAGTCGGTGCCGGACTTTCCTCTCCCACCTGAGATACCCCACACTCCTTATCTTACCACATTATTTTTCTTTTGACTCTCTTTTAAATTTGGGCCTTTTAGCAACATGTGCTTCAATTTACAGTATATCAGAAGAAAGCATTTCAACATGTTGATTTATTTTTAAGTATGTTTAATTATTCTGAAGCCTCTGTCCCCTCATAATACCTTTTTGTTCCAAGGTTTGAGCCGCCTTTTCCAGTCCAACCACCAACTCCTGCCCATCCTATTTCTTCAATCTGAAAAAAGAAAGCAGGGTGGGGAAGAATTTGATAGCTCAGCAACACAATTATTACAATCTTCTGCTCAATAGCCCAGTGGTGGGTTGCCTCTGGTTTGCACTGGTTCTATAGTACCGGTAGTAAAACCGGCGGGAGGCTCCGCCCACTGACCCTGACATCATCAAAACGCTTCTGCACTTGCGCAGAAGAGCGCGTGCGCACGTGAACAAAGTGAGCTCTGTTGCGAATTGGTAGTAAAGGTAAGTAGAGCCCACCCCTGCAATAACCACACAATGGTGTACAGAAGAAGGAATGTTTTAAGACACATGATGGACTTGTGAAAAAGCAAAAATATATGGGACATAAATACAGTTCATATGGTGATGCAGAGAGTATTTCAAAATTAATATTTAGGTGAAACTGGATTTTTTCTTAGTAGGATTTGCAGCCAGTCAACTAGAAATGGCTTATGGAATGATTAGTTTTATACATGGAAACTTCAGCGAGGCTATTATATGCACAAATATGGAATACAGAAAGATCCATAATGGAGGAATGAATTTTGAAGATAGCAGACTTTGCAGAAATGGCTAAAAGGACTTTTCTGACTGAAGGCCGAACAGCAATTTATGAACAATTTATAAAAAACTGGAAATCCTTTGTGGACTTTTTGCTAGAAATGAGAAATATAAATTGGTGTTTTGGAAATTTATTAATTAAAAGGGTCGGTTTATGACCTATGATTTGTTCTTTGGGAGGATGAAATGATAATTACTGTGCTTCTAACTGCTGTAAAAAGATTGGTAGGTGTTTCTTTAGTGATATCTCCGGGGTTGCCACAAAGAAGAGGGAGACAAGCTATTCTCCAAAGCACCTGAGGGCAAGACATGGATGGAAGCTATGGATGGAAACTAACCAGGGAGAGAAGCAACCTATAGGGTTTCCTGCCTGAGCTGAAATTGGACTAGAAGATCTCCAAGTTCCTTTCCAACTCTGTTATTCTATTCTATTTTTTCCTCTCTTTTTTGTTATTTAGAGTTTTTTTATTCTTTCATATTACTTTCATATTAGTTTCTTTTCTTTTCTTTTTTTTCTTTTTTTTATGTTTCCATAATTATTTTAAATTCTTATGGAAATTTTTCTTTTAACAAAAATATGTTTTTTAAAAAAGAATCCTTTAAGAAAGGAACAAACTTCCTTGGCTTTTTGATGGAAACTGATTTTTAGCTTATTTGACCCTAAGGCGAAATGTCCCGTTTTTGTCCCTTGGAAGGGATTGGGATGTTTTAAGACTATAAATATGTGTTTTCTACTTTTTTTTTTTTTTTTGGGGGGGGGGGGACATAATTAAAAAATGGTGATGCTGAAAATTGGCCATTCTGCTACCCATTGTTTGGGGGATGTTTCGGGGTTGCAAAGCAAAAAAATCTGAGAATCACAAGTGGCTCACAGGTTGTGCGCTCCATTCTAAAAGAAATGGATGGGCAGGTTAAATGAATTACCTTTCCTTCAGCAAGGCCCTCAAACCCATCATGCACAGCCAGCATCTTATGCCCATGGATCAAGCCAATTCTGACGGTGGATCTCACAGCTGCATTCATGCCTGCAGCTGGTGCACCTACATTCATCACTGCCAAATTGTAGCCACTCTGGAAGAAAAAAAAAGGATCAGGCTTAAAAAAGTCAGAAATGGGCTTCCAATATATATATGCACACATTTACCCCTCCTTCAAAGTACGGATGGTCTTGGATTTCTTTGAAGGAACTAACCTGAAGGCCACAAAGACTCAGCCAGACTGCTCAGTTTAGAATCAAATTTTAATATCAATTGGGAATGGCTGCAGTTGTCCAAGCTCCCAGAGGGGGGCAGCAGATACCTATGTTTCCTCATAGCATGCTATATCACTGTCAAACAGGAAGTGGAGGGGGAAAGGGTTCTATCTCTCCCTTTCTATCTTCCATCCAAATACCAAGTAAATGGGCGCATATTCAGCCATTCTAAACAGGGCATTTCATACTCAAAAGGAAATATGAAAACCTGTTTTCTAGAACCCCAGCTTTATTCTAGATCATATATATGAGCCGTGGTGGTGCAGTGGTTAGAATGCAGTATTGCAGGCTAACTCTGCCAACTGCCAGCAATGCTATCCTGCTTGGCTCAAGG
This sequence comes from Masticophis lateralis, assembly GCA_030761175.1. NCBI lineage: Eukaryota > Metazoa > Chordata > Lepidosauria > Squamata > Colubridae > Masticophis > Masticophis lateralis. Next base: position 149,958,625 of record JAUDYJ010000002.1, read on the forward strand.
TTGACTCAGCCTTCCCTCCTTCTGAGGTCGGTAAAATCAGGACCCAGATGGGGGCTGTATGCTGACTCTGTAAACTGCTTAAAGAGGGCTGTAATAGCACTATGTCTAAGTGCTATTGCTACCCTGTTTCCCTGAAAATAAGACATCCCCTGATAATAAGGCCAGTCAGGCTTTTGAGAGTATGCCTTAAATAACCCCCCCTAAAATAAGCCCTCCCCAAAAATAAGCTTTCTCCAAAAATATTTAAACACATGCGCAGCTGGTCCCCGCCATTTATTTTGGTTAGGGTTAGAGAGACAGAGCTGGAAATAAGGTAAAACGGTAAGAGAAGCCCCATCTTGCTCATCGTATCCCAAACTAATAAGACATCCCCGAAAATAAGGCCAAGCATTTATTTCGGGGTTCAAAAAAAATATAACACAGGGTCTTATTTTCAGGGAAACACAGTATTATTTTTTTTCTCACACTAGGAACAATTTTCCAGATTCTCAGGCAGAGAAAGGATTTATGTGTCATCTGCTACCCAATCTTTCTAACCGCCATCTCTGGCATGCCATCCTAATCATTACCTTAGCTGAGGGTGGACGCACATGGGCCAAAACCTTGTACACATTCCAGTTATTCATAAAACTCCTGTGGACAACAAGAAAATTATGATGGATATTTTATCCGCCATGTGCTTTGCAGGTGAAAGAACATTTGAAAGAATGATAAAAATGCTCATTGTTGTTTCCCCATTTACACACACGCGCGCACACAGAGCTAACTTCAAGGGAACAGTAGCAAATAATGAAAAAAGGATTGGGAATGGGATGTAGCCAAATTTAGCTGATCTCAAAAAGCAAAGAGGGTGGTTGAAACGGTTATGCTACTCTTGTTTCAGGGCACACTTTTCTGATCGGGGGGGGGGAGGGCGGCGGCCTGTCAGGCCTAGAAGCCATCTTTTTTGTTGGATCTTTAGGCCTGCTAAATTTATTACTGTGGGAAACTGGGAGGGGGGATTGTATGGAGCCAGGGCAGTGGTTTACTACCGGTTCTCTGGCTGCACATGCGCAGTACGCACCATGCACCAAATGTGAGGTGCACATGTGCAGTTCAGGCCAAAAGGAGGCATGCGGTAAGTAGAACAGCGCACGAGGAGGTGAGCTGTGGCACGCAATCTTTTTACTTTCAAAAGCATTGCTTTTAAAAGTAAAAAAAAAAGCCTCTGGCAATCACACAGCTCAGCTGTGATCGTCAGAACCTTTTTTTTACCTTTTAAAAGCATTTTTTCTTCAACTTCTTCAGCCGAAGAGGTTGTAGAAAAAATGCTTTTAAAAATAAAAAAAAGTCTCTGATGATTGCACGGCTCAGCTGGGCATGGGGAGGGGGCAGGGATTTTTGCTACTGGTTCTCCCAACCACCCACCTCCATCGCTACCGGATCAGGTGATCTGGTCCAAACCGGGAGCATTTCACCCCTGAGCCAGGGTGATACATAGTCATAATAAGTCATAGTAAGATTCCTTTCTCAGAAAGTCAAGGACATCTTGCCCTGCACCTGGACGGCTGGAGCTGGGAGGCATCTCCAGTTGATTGGATCATGTGATGGACATGTGGGTGTTGGGCAGAGACTTGAACTTTCCTTTGGGTGGGGAACCACCTGGATCAGTCTTGGTCAGGGAACCAACAACACGAACAAGGCTACACTGAAAGGTTGACAAATATCCCTGAAGAGATAACTGTAAATCCTGGTAGCTGCATGGACACCACGGAGATGTGTCCATGCAGGCATCAGGAAATCAGGAAGAGGGGTTTGAAATTTTACTCTTCACAGTTAAACTGAAATATAAATGTAGCTCTGTGCATAAAGAAAGTGCTTCAGATATCTTGTGATGGTAGCATTGCCTTAGGATAGTCTCTCTGAAACATGTCGGAGAAGGGCAGGACCAAATCTAAAATAACTCCTCCTGTTTCTTCCTCCTTGTTGTCCCATCTTTTGTTTTCTCCTCCTTCCTTCCTTTCTGTTTAGACTAAGCCTCACCTTCCTCTGAGTTTGAGAGCATCATCGAACCGTCCTTCAGTCATCGCCGTTGTGACATCTTTGGTCTGTTGAAAGAAGTGGAAACGGTTACCTGTTTCTTACACACAGAGCTTGCCCACTGCCTGTAAAATATTCCATCATTTATTCAAACAAGAAATTTGGAAGAGGAATGTCAGGTGTGCCTCCGTTCAAAACTCAAGAAAGAAATACCCCAACTCCATGTTTGTAGAGAAAGGTACTTTTACTGGGTATGAACTGATAACAACGAAAGAAAAGCAAGATCTGAGGCTAAAGGCATGAAAATTACATATTGAGAGTATTCCCAAATCCTTCCCCTCAAGAACCCTGGCTGAATGTCCAATCCCCAGCCCCCCATGGTGTCATGTGGGGTGCATCTTTAGATGTCCCCATCCATCTGGTATGCCAGAACGGTTGACCTTGACTGGCTATCAACAATTCCATTCAGCTGATGATGAGAGCATCCCTCCCTTTACCTCCCTTTTCGGTCACATCACGAGACATCTCCACCAGCTTGCTTCCTCACCCAAATACCTATACTTCCTCACCCCCAGCCTGTTACTATGGCAGCCGATAGCAAGCAAGTACCATAGAGGCTGACAAGGAGAACATTTGTATTTTTAGAGACAGATGGGCCTCTCTAGGCTTGGTGGCACAACTGCAGACAGTCCTCGCTTAATGATATTAATTGGGACCAGAATTTTCATCCCTAAGCAATGTGGTTGTAAAGAGTGGTATCACGTGACCGTACCCCATCACACCACTTAGAGACAGCAATCCCAACACTCCTATTGTTGTTAGTGAGGGTCATTAAATGAGGACTTCCTTTCAACTTCCCACAAGTCAATAGCATGAGGTCACAAATCCCAGGTGGTTGACAAGCAGGCCAGCAAGTACGGGACAGGGAAGGGTGCAATTACATTTGAATAGGAAGCAAAGGGAAACAGCAATAAGGATATAATAAATAATACTAGAATATAATATACTGGTATATTAGAATTAGTAGAAACTTGTTATTCTGTAACCATTAGATTCCTGTAATACATATATAGCCTTTGTATTTGTATAACACACATATATTGTACCTTTATATATCTAACCCAAATATGCCTTTGTATTTGTATCTCCTGTAACAAACATATTCTGTTATTAGGCCTCTGTAATATATCTGGTATTTGTCAAACATATGTTCCTGTCATTTGATCTGAATCCATATTAATCTTCTTCCTGTTTTTCTCCTGCCATCTAAGAGCATGGCACCTATCTCAGTTGGAACTGCAGACATCATCCTGCACACTTCAGCCCTAACTTACACCTTTGATCTGTTCCCTGCAGCTCAGGGGGCCAAATAAGCAATTGGGAAAACAAAAGAATGCTCAAGGAAGAGATAACGCTAATTGGGAGGCTTCTATTCCTTTGCAGGGCAACAAGGAATACACAAACCTAAACTAGGAGGCCAGAATTGGGTACTAAGCTGATGTCTCTTAGGGTATAAAAAGGATGCCATCTCTTCCCCAAGGTGTGGCTATCTCTTCACATGCATTGTATCTGTATGTTCTGGATATATTCCACCCAGCATTTTGTTTTTGGCCATAAATACAATCTACTTCTTTTTGCAAGCTTCGTCTTGAGTCTCTCTCTCTTTGGCATTCTGGTGACTCAAGTGTATTTTGGGACCTTATAGAAGGATGACCAGTGAGGTGGCACAGCTGGGCTGGGAGATAGCTTCTGCAGAGCGGGGGAAAATGCGAGCACCTTACCAGAATGACTTGCGACCTCCCCTACCAACTTCCCCATTGATTTTGCTTGTGGGAAGCCAGCTAGGAAGGTTGCAAATGGTGATTATGTGACCATGGGACACTGTGACCATTCTAAGTGGAAGCTAGTGCCAAATGCTGGAATCACCATCACATGATTGCTTAGGATACTTCAGTGACTGGTTATTAAGTACCGTTATTTCAGCACCTTCATAAATGGTCACTGAATGAGTGGTCGTTAATCGAGGACTACCCATATTTGAAAATTACACGTGGTCAAAGTGCAAAACAACAGATGCTATTAGGTTCCGGTTTGGGCACTCGGTGCTGAAAAGTTCGCCATCACTGGCCTAGTGTTTCTTCCAAGTACATTAGAAGCTACCGTTTTTGGAGAAACTGCAATTGTTCAGAAAGAGAAAGGGTTTGTTAAAACAATAGAACAAGAGGTGGGTTTCAGCAGGTTCTGACCAGTTCTAGAGAACCGGTAGCGGAAATTTTGAGTGGTTCGGAGAACCGGTAGTAAAAATTCTGACAGGCCCCGCTCCCATCTATTCTCTGCCTCCCAAGTCCCAGCTGATTGGGAGGAAATGGGGATTTTGCAGTAACCTTCCCCTGGATTGGGGAGGGAATGGAGATTTTATAGTATCCTTCCCCTGCCACACCCACCAAGCCATGCCACGCCCATCAAGCCATGCCCACAGAACTGGTAGTAAAAAAATTTGAAACCCCCCACTGAATAGAACCCACCCATCTGTGAATGAAGGTAAAATAATATCTCACAGGTTAGTGAGATAAATGCTTACCACTTGAACGCACTCCATAAGAGGAAGGCGGATGGCCTGATTACCAGACAGACTGACAACACACGCTGGAGTATCTGGAGTTCCTTCCATCAAAGCCATAACAGCTTCCACACCCATCCTGCTTCCCTATGAGATTTAAAAAAAAAAAAGGGGGGGGGAGTCCTTTA